>OX421897.1:67876198-69325076 GCA_949128065.1 Beris chalybata | reverse complement strand
CCACGCTAAAATCATTAACGGTTTTTTTTTTTTTGGAAATTTTCTTTGTGTAAAACAAAAGGAAAAGGCACTACTACACCTATGAAATTGAATCTTTTGCAATTTTTAGTTTCTTTAAAAAAATTTTCTTTAGACACCGTTCCCTTACCGAAATTCTGTATTTAAGTATCCATATATATGTATGGATTATAACACTGGGTATTACGGAAACTACGGAAAACCCGGCCGCAACAGTACGCACTTTTACACCAATCTTTGATAATATTAATGGATTATGATTTATGAAAATTGTAATAAAAATGAAACAAAATTATTGTAATGTTAATTTACTTAAGGTTCCTTGTTGCCGGGTGATGGACTGGGTTTTCTTCCTTTCTTTACTGGATGCGATTATGCGACCGTGTGTCGGGACTTTTTCCTGATTACCTCGCCGTTTAAATGTTCCTTAAATGTTACAGCCGTAGGAAATAAGTGTATGCTGAACTCTGCGATATTGCGGGACGAATTGTTCGCGAATTTAGCTTCTGCAGTAGGCGCCATCCATTGCGTTGAATTATAAATTGCGTCGAATTGTAAATTTTTGGAGAATATGAACCATAAATTCTGCTTAGCCACCCAATCGTACCTCTCGAAGACAATGTAAAACGTTTGCTAGTCAATTTAAGCAATTCGCGTTTTGTACTTTTCGAAAATTTAAATTTATTTTAAAATAAAACTTTTTGTCGAGGGTCACCAGTGTAGGTACGCAGGTATGGATGACTAGGGTAACGCTAATAATAAAACGTCCGAGTCGGACGGAGTCTAAAATTCAACTTACATTTATTCTGAATGCTTTACATTGTCTTAGTTTCTACATTTACAAAATACATAAATTGGAGTAGTATATAATAAGTTCAGTTATATAAGCTATTCAACAAAGTGCATACTGCAGGGGCTTGTAACCCAATGCGCGCGTTCACTACAGCGTTCTCTTTCAGGAAAACGACAACGGATCGGAATCTCCAGTGGCGTATATGTCACAGAAGCTCACTTCCGCTCAACGCAACTACAGAGAAACCGAACTTGAATGTTATGCAGCTGTGTTGAGCGTGAAAAAATTTCGAGCCTATGTAGAAGGGACTGCGTTCAAAGTCATTACGGATCACGCAAGTCTCAAATGGCTCATGTCGCAGAAGGACCTACAAGGACGGTTGGCAAGATGGAGTTTAAAACTCCAAGGTTACGACTTCACAATCGAGCACCGAAGAGGGAGCCTGAACGTTGTACCCGACGCTCTCTCTCGTGTATACAAAGAGGGATTAAATGCGCTGATCGACGTGGCACCGATGGTGGACATGGATTCTCAAGAATTCTCTGGCAAGGAATACAAAGAATTAGTGTCCACTGTCGATGCGAACGCCGATCGGCTTTCTGACGTATGCGTGAGAGACGGCTTCGTGTATAAGCGCACAGAGCCTCACAACGGTGACCCGATTGCCGAAGACAGGGCCTGGAAACTATGGATTCCATCGAGCCTTACGTCAGCTGCGATCGCTCAGGCGCACGAGGCAGACACCACGGTCCATGGTGGTTATGCCAAAACGCTAGAGCGAGTCAGGCGATTTTTGTACTGGCCCGGAATGGCTACACAAGTACGCACCTACGTTCTGGCGTGCGACACTTGTAAAGAGACAAAGTCCCCGAACAGACCTCTACGAGCGCCAATGGGAGAACCTTTCCAGACAGATCAGCCATTCCAGCACCTTTACATCGACGTGCTTGGACCATATCCGCGTACCAAACGGGGTAAGATCGCTATCTTGATCGTCTTGGACCACTTCACCAAGTTCCCACTTCTATATCCTTTGGGGCGGATCACTGCTGAAGAGATCACCAACTTTTTGGAGGGGCAGGTCTTCCATACGTTTGGAACACCTGAGACGATCCTCTCCGATAACCGATCTCAATTTAGGTCGAATGTGTTTAACACCATGCTGAAAAAATACGGTGTTAAGCACCTGTACACCCCAAGCTACTCACCGCAAGCGAATGCTTCGGAGCGTGTCAATCAGTCCATCCTGGCCGGAATTCGAGCATTCATCACTGATGACCAAACACGATGGGATGAGAGTCTAAGCAAAATTGGATGTGCTCTTCGCAGCTCACTCCACCAAACCACTGGATTTTCTCCTTATCAGGTTTTGTTTGGTAATCACATGATGTTGCACGGGAAGGACTACGAACTGCTGAAGCATTTGCGAGCGTTGGGAGAGTCAAATGTACGGCTTCGACCTCGAGAGGGAATCCCTATCGTGAACCAACTGGCGCAGATGAAAATAAGGGTCGCACATGAGGACAGCAGCAGGCGTTATAATCTGCGTGCTGCTAAAACACAATTTTGTGTAGGTCAAGAGGTATTCCGAAGAAATTTTTCCTTGTCCACAGCCGCGCAGAACTATAACGCCAAACTGGCAAAGAAGTTCCTCAAGTGCAGGATTCTTCGGGTGCTAGGCAGCTCGCGATATGAATTGGAGGATTTGGGAGGCAAACGTGTGGGAGTCTACCACTCCAAGGATCTGAGGCAGTGATCCGAAGGAGTTCAACACTATTGCCCGGCACTCAGTCGTGTGCACGAGACTTAGCGACACGGCAACCTTCTTTAGTCGATTCGGCGCTGAAAATCAACGGCGAACCGACTATGTTGTTGTGTTGCCGTATCATGCGGCACCATAAATTCAAGGTGCACCGTAAACTGCCACCAATATCGCTACAAGCGACGTTTTAATTGCGTGGTGTCATAGCGCTGTGGTTGTGCTCTACGTACATAGAATCCAGCCTGTGTACATAGAACACAGACTATGTGCCTAGAGCACAACTACAGCAGCATCAACCATCAGCTGCTACGACCTTGGAAAAAAAGAAACTTCGAATAACATAAATGGGATTGCGGGTTGCATCGGACGAAAAATTGACCAGATATAGAAGACAAAAGATCCGGGCTGGAGGAGATGCGACTGGATAGCGGCAAAGAAACTCGGGTTTTTTTTCGCTTGGGTGTAGAAGGAGGGACGCGATGAATGATCGAGACGAGTCGTGTTCTTTTGGATCGGAGTTTGAGGAAAAAAATTAACGCGATCGAGAGAATAAAAGAGAAGACGCGAAAACCGTGCGTAAAGATCGACGCGAAAAGGAGAGTTTTTTTTTTTCTTTCGACTCTTTGGGGAGTTACCGTGATTTTTTTGATCGGGGTGATACGGGGCGGAAAAGAAGGAATTAAGCAAAATTGAAAGAAGTTGAAAATTTTAAAGTTCGGAAAGAATGAGTTAGCAAAATTTAAAGAAGTGAAAATTTTAAAGTTCGGAAAGGATGAGTTAGCAAAATTGGAAGAAGTGAAAATTTTAAAAAATGGCGGAAAGAGTGAATTAGCGAAAATTTATAGAAGTTGAAATTTAAAAGTTCGAAAAGAATGGATTAAGCAAAATTGAAAGAAGTGAAAATTTTGAAAACGAAAAATTTATAGAAGTCGAAATTTTAAAGTTCGGAAAGAATGAGTTAGCAAAATTTAAAGAAGTGAAAATTTTAAATTCGGAAAGAATGAGTTAGCAAAATTTAAAGAAGTGGAAATTTTAAAAATGGCGGAAAGAGTGAATTAGCCAAAATTTATAGAAGTTGAAATTTTAAAAAGTGAATTAGCCAAAATTTATAGAAGTTGAAATTTGAAAAGTTCGGAAAGAGTGAATTAGCGAAAATTTATAGAGGTTGAAATTTAAAAGTTCGAAAAGAATGAATTAAGCCAAATTGAAAGAAAAGTTGAAATTTGGGAGAAGTTGAAATTTGAAAAGTTCGGAAAGAGTGAATTAGCGAAAATTTATAGAGGTTGAAATTTAAAAGTTCGAAAAGAATGGATTAAGCAAAATTGAAAGCAGAGAAAATTTTGAAAACGAAAAATTTATAGAAGTTGAAATTTTAAAGTTCGGAAAGAATGAGTTAGCAAAATTAAAAGAAGTGAAATTTTAAAAATGGCGGAAAGATTCGAAAAGAATGAATTAAGCAAAATTGAAAGAAAAGTTGAAATTTGGAAAAAGTTGAAATTTGAAAAGTTCTAAAAGAGTGAATTAGCGAAAATTGATAGAGATAGTTTTTTTTAAACCATAAAAAAATAAATAAGTAAAAATAGATACACAAAAAAAAAAAATAAAATTCAATTAACAAATTGAACTAAATAAAATTTAATAATAAAAAAAAAGACAAGACAGACATGGACAGGACGAAATTTAAATAAATAAAAACGAAATAAAATTAAAAATAAAAATAAAAATTATAAATTAACTGCGGCGGTATACAACAAAAAAAAAAAAAAATAAATGGGGAAATTGCTTTGTTCGTTTGCTTTGTTGCGTCGATGGTTGCTGCGGCTCCACAAGCACCTCAAGAACCGACTGCGATCGTTAGCCAAGACTCAAACAGCGAACCGGACGGATCGTATCAATACAGCTACGAAACAGCCAACGGCATCAAAGCTCAAGAAGTCGGTACTTTGAAAAAAGCCACATCTGCTGACACACAGGACGTAATAGTCGCTCAAGGATCATTCAGCTATACTGCTCCCGATGGTACAGTGATCAATCTCAGCTATGCCGCTGATGATGAAAACGGTTTCCAACCTCAAGGTGATCACACCACCACCAATCCCACCAGCAATTCAAAAGGCTCTCGACTACTTGGCAACCCTTCCACCACAAAAGAACTAAGCCATGCTTAGTAAAGCGACTTAAGGCCAGTCCTGTGAAATGTGAATACTTAACGCTGCCTTCTTCTCTGCCATCAATCCACTCTCTACTGACTATGAACTATGAAAGGATAAATAATAAAAGTATTTAAAGCAAAAAAAAATAAAAAAAATGTGTAGTAATGCGAAAAATGATAAACAGATGCAGGAATACTCAACATTTTACCGTCTTTAACAACAATGTCTCTACGAATGTGTACCTTTAACTCTTCTAGCAAATGCGATTCTAAAATTTTTGTTATATGAAATGTTGCGCCTACAAGACGCACATCTCCAATGTAAAATCTTTCTCCTTTCATTTATTTTGACTTTTTCAAGTCAAAATAATTCTTCCAAGGCCTAAACACAACAAGCGGTTGTCCTGTTACGTTTGAAACCTAACCATAAACTTAGCTCTGTGAATAAATGCGATTCGAATTGCATTCCTTGGTCTGTAATAATTGTTGTCGGTATACCGAAACGATTAAAATACTCTGTTACAACGAGATCGTTCGGCAACCGGGCGAGGTGGCAACACTACTAAAAGGGTTTAGGCGTGCGGCGTTTAAGGCAAGTATGGGTGTGTCAGCGATCAACAGGCGAGAAATTTAATGGCCGCTTTTGGTACCTGCAGCTCAGCGACGCAAGTCTTTGAAAGAGTTACTAGTTGAAATGTATGTAAAGAAATAAGGCGAAATATTTGAAAATATAGTGGCGTTAAATCGAGAAGAAGTTTCGGAGTTTATTATTTTAAAGTTTGATCGTAACAATTCAGAAGTGGGATCGAAAGAATCCGGTGAAATACGGGCGATAAAAACAAATTGTGCGGCGTAACATAAAAAAAAAAGAGAACAAGTGCGAGTGGCGTGTCGCGAACAAGATCAAACAAGTGCGTGCGGCGTGTTGCAATCGAAAAAGAAGAAAAAACAAAAGCAAATCGGCGTATAACGTTCTGCGTCTGTGTGTGTGTGTGCTGTCGAAACAAAAAAAAATGGATATCGTTGAGAGGGGAAGTGGAGAGAGTTCTCGGCGACGAACTCAATGTCAGGGCGACGGGTTGGTGAACCAGGCGAGTGGTTCAGGCCGAGGCGATGGGCCCACCGGCGAACCGAGTACTTCGGCGGCGGCGGATGACGATGTTTTGGCGAAGGCGGTGCGCGAAATAATGCGTGCCGGGCTGGCGGGCCAAATAAAGAAGGCGGTGCAGCAACAGGCTGTTTTGGCGGTGAGTGAGATGCTCGAACAGCATCAGGAAGAACGATCGGTTTCACGGTCAGATACCGGCGATGCCAAGACGAGTGGCGGACGGGCGTTACGAATCGGACAGGAGATCGTCGAGATGTGCACGAATGTTGAAATTGAAATTGAAATTGAAATTGGCTGGAACTGCGAGGCAGTGGTATCATCGACTGGACCACTACAATTTTTTGTGGGCACAGTGGAAGGCGAAATTGCGGGAGACATTTCCACGGCGATACGAGTGCCGAGGATGCCGTGTCGTGCATAATTCGAGGGTTGCCTGAAGAGCTTCGGGCCAATGCACAGGCGGCTGGCTGCAAATCACCGGAGCTGCTGTACGAACGATTCTTGGCGGGATTTGAATCGAATCGGGACAAATCAGGCGGTGGTAGGACTGCGATACCAGGGCGAGAAAATTTCAGCCGAAATACAGGCGGAGAACGACAGGGACAATTTATGGCAAGGCGATGCTACAATTGTCAAGAACAGGGCACTCACCTGAGCAGGGATTGTCTAAAGGCGAGGATGGAGAGATGCCGGCGATGTGGCGAAGGCGGACATGCGTCTAAAGAATGTTCCGTGAGACAGGTGACTGTCATTACTTTTGACAATAACTATTATAAGATGCGAGGTGAGGTAAATGGCGTAGCACCTCGCGTATATTTAGATTCGGGTAGCGAACAAAACATTTTGGCGGAAGCAACAGCAAGGCGTTTAGGGCTTACCTTTAATAAATCAGGCGAAGGTGTGAGATTGTGTGGCTTTGGCGGGGGCGTAGTAAGGGCGTTAGGCAGTATCCAATGTAGATTGGTACTGGAGGAGGTTGAGTTGGATATCACGGCGTTGATAACCAATTGTTCAATGGATAGGGCGGAGTTGTTGTTAGGACAACCGGCGATTAGTAGCCCAGGCGTAGTAACGGTGCTAAATGGCAAACGGGTGAGATTAGTTCGAAAGGACTATGCGGAAAATGCGCTTAGAGAAATTGCGCTCGAGGCGGAGCCCACAAGGCGGAAAGTGGTGCTGCTTTAAGACCTTAAGTGCCAAGGCGAGTCCACGGGGAGGGCTGTGGTCAAGGTGCTAGAAGCAGGGGACGGCGAAAAGGTACATATGTCGGCGAAAATGTACAGAGATGGGCAGATCTGGACGGCGATGCCAGGAGGAGTGTTAGTGGGCGGTTAGGCTAACAGAATATTAGTGAGCAATTTGGGCGAAACACCAATAAATTGGGCAAAAGGAAAACTGATTGCACGGGCGGAGAATCAGCAAGCGCAAGGCGGAAATATGGCGGTCAACAAGAACAAAGTGAGTATTAATTCAGTGTGTAGCAAAATTGAAGTAGGTAGTTTTAAATTAGGAAATCTAGCGTTCAGGGATCAAGAAAGGGTATTACAGGTATTACAAGAAAAGGCGCACTGTTTTGCAAAGAACGAAGGCGATTTGGGGTTGACTGGATTGGGCGAAATGGAAATCCGGTTAACAACCGATGTACCTGTATTCCGGCGTCCATATAGATTATCGGTGGTGGAGAGAGAAAGAGTGACGGATAAAATCGGAACGATGTTAAAGGCGGGAATTATTCGGGAATCAAGTTCGGCGTATGCAAGTCCTATCATCTTAATTCCAAAGAAGACAGGTGAATGGCGTATGTGTGTGGATTATCGGGCGCTTAACGCGATTACGGTGAAAGATCGGTATCCATTACCACTCATTTCCGATCAGCTGGATAAACTGGCGAACAAAATATTCTATACGAAACTTGATTTGGCGCAAGGGTATCATCAGGTTCCTATGCAGAAGACGTCAATGAGTAAAACGGCGTTCATTACTCCAGACGGCCATTATGAATATACGAGAGTATATTTTGGACTGCCAAATGCTCCGGCGGTGTTTCAAAGGATGATCAATAAAATGTTGGGCGTTTTGAAACATGGACAGGACGATTGACGATTTGTTAATTCCATCGTCAAGTATTGATGAAGGCGTAGAATTATTAAGGGTGGTGTTAGGGTTGATCGAAAAGGCGGGCTTAAAATTGAATAAGGAGAAATGTTCATTTTTAATGGATACGGTGGAATATTTGGGACATGAGATTTCGGCGAGTGGCGTAAGACCAGGTGCTCGAAAGACAAAGGCGGTGTCAGAATATATAGCTCCGAAAGATGTACATGGCGTGCGACAATTCATAGGATTAGTTTCTTATTCTAGAAAATTTGTTAGGAATTTCTCATCGATTGCTAGACCTATAACAGAGCTTACCAAGAAGGGGTGTACATGGAATTGGGGCGAGGAGCAACAAACGGCGTTTGAGATATTGAAAAGTAATCTGGTGACAAGACGCAAACTGAACTGCATATCGACGCGAGTAAATAGGGCCTTGGTGGCATTTTGTTAAAGAGATATGAAGAATCGGAGGGATGGCGACCGGTAGAGTATTTTAGTCGCGTGACTTCGATACAGGAGCAAGTGTATCACAGCTACGAACTGGAAACCTTGGCGGTGGTAGAGTCGATAAGGCGTTTCCGGGTCTATTTAGCTTGAATTAAATTTAAAGTAGGAACGGATTGCGTGGCGGTGCGAGTAACGTTGCTGAAGAAAGATCTGGTTCCTCGGATAGCTCGATGGTGGTTGGCGATACAGGAGTATGACTTCGAGGTGGAATATAGTCCAGGCGAAAGGATGCAACATGTAGACGCTCTAAGTCGTAATCCAGTGGGCTTAGAGACTGAGAAGGGTGTTGTGTGAATAAATGTCGTAGAAATTGGGGAACATGATTGGTTCTTTACTGCACAGTTACAGGATCCTAAGGCGCAAGAAATTACACGAGGCGAAGGATATTTACATCCAGTAGAAAGGCGGGCGATACCATTTGACACGGTGCATATCGATCATTTGGGACCTTTTGTGAAGAGTGTGAAGGGTAATGTATATCTGTTGGTGTTGATTGATGGGCTTACTAAGTTTGTGCTGGCGCGTGCAACAAAAACCCTAAGGTCGACAGAGGCGGTGATAAAGTTGAGAGAAATCTTCGCGGAATATGGGTGCCCAAGGCGGATCATTAGTGATCAGAGATTGGCGTTTACAAGTCAGGTATTCAAGGACTTTGTGGCTGAAAAAGGCGTTAGGCATGTGTTGAATGCAATAGCAACACCAAGGGCGAATGGACAGGTGGAAAGGTCCAACCGGACCATTATAGAGGCGTTGGCGGCTGGCGCAGAAACAGAAGCCTGGTGGGATAAGGCGTTACCTGATATTGTGTTGGGTTTGAATAACATAATGAACGCTAGTACAAGATTCTCTCCGGCAAAACTGTTGTTCTCCCATGGAAGTCGTGGTGTAATAGCGAATTTGGCGAGTGGCGAGCTAGCTAGCGAGGTGACAGGCGAGGCGAGAGTTCAAGGCGGTGAAGAGAATTCGAGGGAGACGACTCGTCACTTTGAGAACTCACGAGGCGAGGTTGGTGATGACCTAACAGGTCTGGCGATGGATCTGAATGTTGATCTTGGTCAGGGTGAGGCGGTAACGACCACTGGCGTCGCGACGAGGAAACGGAGGAGTGACGACTCAACCGTTCCAAGTCATGCGAAGAGGCTATTACTGGACCGCGCAAAGGCGAGTGAAAACATCACTAAGGTGGCAGGGTGAATGAAGTCGAGGTATGATCAAAGGCGAAAGAGGGCTGATCAGTATAAGCTGGGCGAACTGGTGTTATGGCGACAGGCGGCTACCAACAAGGCAGGGGTTGGCGTAGGGCGGAAACTGGCGAATAAGTATGATGGACCGTATCGAATCATTAAGGAGTTACAGAACGATCCATACGTAATCGAAGCGATTAAAGGCGTTCGAGGGTACAAACGGTACAAGGCGTTAGTGGCGGTAGATTCTCTTTGGCGGTATCAAGGGGTAAGCGAAATCGAGGTAGCTGGCGATGATAAAAGTGGCGAGGAGGACGAGAGATTAGACCTCATAGATTTGTTAGAGTCATAAAGATTATAGGCGCATTTAATTTTTTGGGTGTATTAATGAGGACATTTAATATTGCAGGATGGCCGAAAGTTACAACGAGATCGTTCGGCAACCGGGTGAGGTGGCAACACTACTAAAAGGGTTTAGGCGTGCGGCGTTTTAGGCATGTATGGGTGTGTCGGCGATCAACAGGCGAGAAATTCAACGGGCGCTTTCGGTACCTGCAGCTCAGCGACGCGAGTCTTTGAAAAAGTTACTAGTTGAAATGTATGTAAAGAAATAAGGCGAAATATTTGAAAATAAAGGGGCGTTAAATCGAGGAGAAATTTCGGAGTTTATTATTTTAAAGTTTTATCGCAACAACTCTTTTATTAGAATCGATGCTACCGTTCTCGCACTAGAATCCCTAATAGGAAAAGCTTCAGGCCAACGTGTAAATCTGTCAATAGTAGTTAAACAATAACGATAATCATTCGAAATTGGAAGAGGTCCTATCAAATCGATGTGAATAACGTCAAACTTCTCGGACACTTTATCAAAATTACCGTAGGGACTTTTGACTGATCTGGTTATTTTTGCTTTCTGGCAATTAATACATTCCCTCGTCCAAATACCTATACCTTTCTTATAGAAGGCCAAACTACTTTACTAGTTAACAATTTCACAATTGCTTTGATTCCAGGGTGCGAAAAATTATGCATTGTCTCAAACACTGATTTGCGTTCTGATTCAGGAATATACGGACGGAAAACAGGTAAAGATGAATCGCACCATAGTTGGTGATTTGTATTCATAAGCGGAATTGCAATCATTTGTAAATTTGGCATTAACTTAATTTGTTCTAATTGAGGGTTTACTAATTGGGCTTGTGCAATTTTACCAAAATCAATTGAAGAAGGTAAATTTATTTCATTTATCCTCGATAAAGCATCTGCAACTACATTCTCTTGGCCGGATATATGTCTAATGTCAGTAGAGAATTGACCAATGAAATCCAGTTTGCCTTAACCGTCTAGGTGATGCCTTGTCACAAAAGTTAGTGGCTTATGGTCTGTGAATAGAATAAAATTGCGACCCTCCAACATAAAACGTAAATGTTTTATTGCAGCGAATGCTGCCAATAATTCTCTATCGTATGCGCTGTAATTGCGTTCAGTTGATGAGAGTTTCCGTGGAAAAAACCTAATGGTTTCCAATCATTACCAACACGTTGTTGAAGGGCTGCGCCTATTGCATAATCTGAAGCATCAACAGATAGCGATAAAAGTGACGATACAGCTAGAAAAATTAAACATTTAAAGATTCTTGAGCGAAACAAAAGCCTGTATTGTCGGTTCACTCCAAGTTGGTAAAGTTAAATCATTTTTCTTTTTACTACCTTTGGTGAAGTTATGTAATTCTCCTTGAAATGAAGATGCTTTTGGAATGAATCTTCTATAGAAATTTATCATACCCAAAAACTTTCTCAATTTTAAAACATTCTTTGGACGTGGAAACGACAATAAAGCGTTAACTTTAGATTTAATAGGGTGAATTCCATTCCTGTCTAAACTATGACCAAGAAATTCTATTTGTGACTGTAAAAAATTACATTTCTCTAAATTTAATACGAAACCGTTTATAGACAATTTATGCAAAATTACCATAATATGTTCCAAATGGTTATGTTTATTCTTTGAAGCAATCAGTATATCCTCGATATATACAAAACAAAAGTCTAAGGCCGCTATTCACAGTCGTCATAAAGTTGGCTTTAAGTTAAAGCTGACTTAAGTGTCGTATTATTAAAAAGGCACTAAAGTCAGTGCAATATTAAAGGTCCATATCTATCGACCTCCTCGCCACTTTTATCATCGCCAGCTACCTCGATTTCGCTTACCCCATGATACCGCCTAAGAGAATCTACCGCCACTAACGCCTCGTACCGTTTATACCCTCGAATGCCTTTAATCGCTTCGATTACGTATGGATCGTTCTGTAACTCCTTAATGATTCGATACGGTCCATCATACTTATTCGCCAGTTTCCGCCCTACGCCAACCCCTGCCTTGTTGGTAGCCGCCTGTCGCCATAACACCAGTTCGCCCAGCTTATACTGATCAGCCCTCTTTCGCCTTTGATCATACCTCGACTTCATTCACCCTGCCACCTTAGTGATGTTTTCACTCGCCTTTGCGCGGTCCAGTAATAGCCTCTTCGCATGACTTGGAACGGTTGAGTCGTCACTCCTCCGTTTCCTCGTCGCGACGCCAGTGGTCGTTACCGCCTCACCCTGACCAAGATCAACATTCAGATCCATCGCCAGACCTGTTAGGTCATCACCAACCTCGCCTCGTGAGTTCTCAAAGTGACGAGTCGTCTCCCTCGAATTCTCTTCACCGCCTTGAACTCTCGCCTCGCCTGTCACCTCGCTAGCTAGCTCGCCACTCGCCAAATTCGCTATTACACCACGACTTCCATGGGAGAACAACAGTTTTGCCGGAGAGAATCTTGTACTAGCGTTCATTATGTTATTCAAACCCCACACAATATCAGGTAACGCCTTATCCCACCAGGCTTCTGTTTCTGCGCCAGCCGCCAACGCCTCTATAATGGTCCGGTTGGACCTTTCCACCTGTCCATTCGCCCTTGGTGTTGCTATTGCATTCAACAAATGCCTAACGCCTTTTTCAGCCACAAAGTCCTTGAATACCTGACTTGTAAACGCCAATCTCTGATCACTAATGATCCGCCTTGGGCACCCATATTCCGCGAAGATTTCTCTCAACTTTATCACCGCCTCTGTCGACCTTAGGGTTTTTGTTGCACGCGCCAGCACAAACTTAGTAAGCCCATCAATCAACACCAACAGATATACATAACCCTTCACACTCTTCACAAAAGGTCCCAAATGATCGACATGCACCGTGTCAAATGGTATCGCCCGCCTTTCTACTGGATGTAAATATCCTTCGCCTCGTGTAATTTCTTGCGCCTTAGGATCCTGTAACTGTGCAGTAAAGAACCAATCATGTTCCCCAATTTCTACGACATTTATTCACACAACACCCTTCTCAGTCTCTAAGCCCACTGGATTACGACTTAGAGCGTCTACATGTTGCATCCTTTTGCCTGGACTATATTCCACCTCGAAGTCATACTCCTGTATCGCCAACCACCATCGAGCTATCCGAGGAACCAGATCTTTCTTCAGCAACGTTACTCGCACCGCCACGCAATCCGTTCCTACTTTAAATTTAATTCAAGCTAAATAGACCCGGAAACGCCTTATCGACTCTACCACCGCCAAGGTTTCCAGTTCGTAGCTGTGATACACTTGCTCCTGTATCGAAGTCACGCGACTAAAATACTCTACCGGTCGCCATCCCTCCGATTCTTCATATCTCTTTAACAAAATGCCACCAAGGCCCTATTTACTCGCGTCGATATGCAGTTCAGTTTGCGTCTTGTCACCAGATTACTTTTCAATAGCTCAAACGCCGTTTGTTGCTCCTCGCCCCAATTCCATGTACACCCCTTCTTGGTAAGCTCTGTTATAGGTCTAGCAATCGATGAGAAATTCCTAACAAATTTTCTAGAATAAGAAACTAATCCTATGAATTGTCGCACGCCATGTACATCTTTCGGAGCTATATATTCTGACACCGCCTTTGTCTTTCGAGCACCTGGTCTTACGCCACTCGCCGAAATCTCATGTCCCAAATATTCCACCGTATCCATTAAAAATGAACATTTCTCCTTATTCAATTTTAAGCCCGCCTTTTCGATCAACCCTAACACCACCCTTAATAATTCTACGCCTTCATCAATACTTGACGATGGAATTAACAAATCGTCAATCGTCCTGTCCATGTTTCAAAACGCCCAACATTTTATTGATCATCCTTTGAAACACCGCCGGAGCATTTGGCAGTCCAAAATATACTCTCGTATATTCATAATGGCCGTCTGGAGTAATGAACGCCGTTTTACTCATTGACGTCTTCTGCATAGGAACCTGATGATACCCTTGCGCCAAATCAAGTTTCGTATAGAATATTTTGTTCGCCAGTTTATCCAGCTGATCGGAAATGAGTGGTAATGGATACCGATCTTTCACCGTAATCGCGTTAAGCGCCCGATAATCCACACACATACGCCATTCACCTGTCTTCTTTGGAATTAAGATGATAGGACTTGCATACGCCGAACTTGATTCCCGAATAATTCCCGCCTTTAACATCGTTTCGATTTTATCCGTCACTCTTTCTCTCTCCACCACCGATAATCTATATGGACGCCGGAATACAGGTACATCGGTTGTTAACCGGATTTCCATTTCGCCCAATCCAGTCAACCCCAAATCGCCTTCGTTCTTTGCAAAACAGTGCGCCTTTTCTTGTAATACCTGTAATACCCTTTCTTGATCCCTGAACGCTAGATTTCCTAATTTAAAACTACCTACTTCAATTTTGCTACACACTGAATTAATACTCACTTTGTTCTTGTTGACCGCCATATTTCCGCCTTGCGCTTGCTGATTCTCCGCCCGTGCAATCAGTTTTCCTTTTGCCCAATTTATTGAACTCCATTCCTGTCTAAACTATGACCAAGAAATTCTATTTGTGACTGTAAAAAATTACATTTCTCTAAATTTAATACGAAACCGTTTATAGACAATTTATGCAAAATTACCATAATATGTTCCAAATGATCATGTTTATTCTTTGAAGCAATCAGTATATCATCGATATATACAAAACAAAAGTCTAAGGCTGCTATTCACAGTTGTCATAAAGTTGGTTTTAAGTTAAAGCTGACTTAAGTGTTGTATTATTAATAAGGCACTAAAGTCAGCTTTAACTTAAAGCCAACTTTATGACGACTGTGAATAGCGGCCTAAATCTTTTAATATTTGCGAAATGAATCTTTGGAACGTCTGTGCTGCATTACGTAATCCAAATGTCATACGTGGAAACTCGAATGAACTGAAAGGTGTAGCTTTCGCTGTTTTTGCAATATCATCCTCATTCATTGGAATTTGGTGATAGACTCTTTCTAAGTCCAAGGTTGAAAACACTTTACAACCGTGTAATTGCTGAGCGAAATCGTGAATATGTGGTCTCGGAAACTTGTCCGGTACTGTTTTGGCATTTAAAAACCGATAGTCACCACAAGGCCTCCATTCACCGTTCTTCTTAACTAATGAAGTAATGGCGATGACCGCGGACTATTTGATGGTCTGCAAATACCACGATCCAACAATTTCTTAAACTCTGCCTTAGCACTAATAAGTTTTTCCGGATTTAACCGACGAGGTCTTGCGAATACCGGATTACAATTAGTTATTATAAAATGTTTAACCTTTATAAAGGTCGTAGAAACCTTCTGTAGGAGAATTATTTTTAATATGAGTTTATACTATTTTAATAATTCGTCTATGCCACGTCTTTGTGCAGAATTGACAGTACTGACAATGATGTAGTTGGACCAGAAAATTTTTTTCCCACAGTTGAATTTAACTTAGTGAGGGGATCAATTAAACATTTTCTTTTAATGTCTACTATAAGCCCATAATTTTGCAGAAAATCTGCTCCCAAGATTGGTCTGTTAATTTCCGTTGAAGATACAGAGAAAGGTTAACTGTGTGATAACCATAAGTTAAAATTTTACTAGTATTAGCAGCGGAAAGAACCAATTTCGTATTGAGAATGTGAATTATATGACTTATGTCTGGGAAGAACAGAAACTTCTGCTCCCGCATCAACCAAAAAAATCTGCCAACAGTCTGGGCGCAACTTTATTATTTTTCCAGCAGAAGTTCAGAACGCGTTCAATTCGGGGATGCGGTGTATGTTACTATGTGACTGAAAACCTAACAAAAAGTTCGGAAAGCGGTTAGAAAAGGGTGTAACATATGAATTAAATAATTGAGTCATATTCCGGGATGCAGTCTAGAGGTTAAAAAAAACAAAACTTAAAAATAGGTGATTATTAAACAAGCCGCCGACCGCCAAAATCCTTTGTAGGCTCGTAGCTCTCAAGCCAGTGGGGCTATTAAATTAAAAATTTTTTCTAGGAATAGACTGGGTAGACCTCTTAAATTGACATTATTTTCAGGGGTGGGGTGTGAGGGGGAAGGTGGAGGAAGCGTTTTAGGCGAAAAATTTTGGTTTCTAGATCTCAGCAACCGCTTATGTTAGAAGACTGAAACTTGGAATTTCTATAAAGCTTTGATAGTGGACCCATTTGCAAGAAAATTGATGATATGGGTGAAAGGGTGTGGGACTAGAGGGGAAAGCAATCCGTCCGAAACGCAAAAAAAACGAGATCGACACATTCTAAAATACATATCTCCTAAACTGTTAATAGCAAGCAATTAAAACTTTACAAATATATGTAGTTATACTAGGAGAGTAGATTGAAACAAAATTTTTGGTGTGGGTAGTGGCGTACGGGGGGTGGGGGTTGAAATACTTAGCATTACGATATTTCCCAAACCAGTGGCACAAGAAAAACAAAATTCGGTTTGGATATAAAGCTTGATAATTAAAGATTGCTCAAAGTAAAATCTTTGAAGGGGGCGTAAATAAACTAGAAAAGTAATTCCGATAAAAAAAAATTTGAATATTCATTGGCGTTCAGAAGGGGGCTGCAAAAAAATATCAGTTAATATAAAATGCATATATTTTCACGATTTTCGTCATATCTACTAGGTCTATCGAAATATTGAATTCATTTTTATTTTACGGATTCTTCATATGAATACCTAGAAAGTGTTTTCAAGATTTTTTGAAATTCGACCCCTAAGAAGGTGTAAAGTGGTTGTAAACTTTTTCATGAATTCCACCATGTTTCTCAGGTCTGATCAGATATCGAATATAATTTTAACTTTCCCAGGCTTGTTTAATAATCACCTATTTTTAAGTTTTGTTTTATTCAACCTCTAGACCGCATCCCGGAATATGACCCAATTATTTAATTCATATGTTACACCCTTTTCTAACCGCTTCCTGAACTTTTTGTTAGGTTTTCAGTCACATAGTAACATACACCGCATCCCCGAATTGAATGCGTTATGAACTTCTGCTGGAAAAATAATGAAGTTGCGCCCAGACTGTTGGCAGATTTTTATCACTTTTTTGCCTCAATTACTCCTGTTCTCACGTTGAGCAGATTCTAATTTATTTAACTTTTTCGTTAAAAAATTCTATTGGTTCTGAATCGAAGTTAAACTAGCAATTTCGCATGATTCAGAAGTGTTATCTACATTAGAACAAGGAACGATGTTCGTTGTGAAAACTTGAGCGGGTGTTGCCCAAGTTACTTTAAAAATTTTATCAGCTAAGATTGCTAGCTCATCTAAACCACTTGAATAAGCTACCAATTTAACTTGTATTTGTTGTGGCAATCTTTGTAACCACAACTTTTTTAACACGACTTCTCCAACCAAATTACCAGCTAAAGATTTCATCATGCTTAATAATTGGGTCGGCTTTTTATCACTTAAATCAAGACCCGTAAACAATTTCTGTATTTTAGCATCCTCAGTTTCTCCAAAACGTTGAATCATTGCTGCCTTGAAAAATGTATATTGACCGGTATCTGGAATACTCTCAATTACATCCATAACTTGAGAACATTCCGCCGAACTAAGCATGCTTATAGCATGGTTAAATCTCGTTGATTCAATTGTAATACCCGCTGATGCAAACTGATTATCTAACACCTTAAACCAAGTAGCTGAGTTATAAACGCAAAATTGAATTTCCTGAATTATTTATACCGCCCGCCCTGAGGGAGGATGGTACGTTGTCGTCGGTGTCACCTAACATTTTTTTACACAAATTTTTTTTTTTAAAGCAATTAAATTAATTATTATATAACTTATTATGTTTACAGATTTCAATATTCAGTTGAACTGATTTTTCGCTAACTATCAATTATTTTTCCATATTTCTCAAAACTCATCGGCTACTTTGATAAAATAAACTAAACCAAAAACGACAGTGGCATTGATTTGGCTGCGAGCTAATAAGCCTTTTATTAAGAATTGGTCGAACTTAGTTCACAACTTGAAGCAGGAATTCCGACCGCCTGGCTATAATGATAGGTTGCTAGACGAAACTCGCCGCCGGACTCAAGGTGAAAACGAAAGCATTGGTATGTTTGTGAGCGTCATGCTGAGGTTTATTGGAAGATTGGATGAGCCCTGTAACGAAGGAACGCAGTTGGCCTTCATTCGTAAGAGTTTAGCTCCATTTTTATTCAACCCAGTTAGATTTTCTTGAGATCGTCTCCATCGAACACCTGGTAAATGTGGAAAGGATATTAGAGGCAACTCGGTATAATGTTGAGAGCTACGTACCACCGCCGTCGAAGAAACAAACGAACCTGTTAGAACCGGATCTGGCTTACGTTGAAGTTGCTATAGCGCAATTTAATCAACAGGATTGTCATCAATCCATCCTGACATTAGGAGCAACTAGTGGACAGAGTATTATTCATTCGGACCATAACAATCAATCCGGGATACCGGGCAGGACGTACAAATGTTTTAATTGCAATGGTGAGGGGCATTTGGCGAATCGTTGTCGTCAGCCTAGGCGTTGCTATGGATGTGGGTTAGAAAATGTTATACGCAAGAATTGTTCAAATTGTGCGGGAAAAGACCAGGGAATTCAGGGCGCGGCAGAGCAATGAATTCCCAGGTAATTTCACCTGCCTCAAAGGGAGGGAAAAATGGGGGTACCAATATTGATGAGTGTGGCCTCAGTATTGGTATGAGTAGTTCAGTTGGGAATCATGGTATTGATGATTGTGGGCTCAATATGAGTAGAAGTTTCCTTACTGAAAAGAATAGTATTGATGAGATTGGGCTCAATACTGGAAGCAGCTCTGCCGATCGAAATGATGTTATTGTGGATTGTGGGTTCGATATTGGTACTTCTTCTGACGAGGACAGTGTTATTGATGACAGTGTGCTCAAGACTGGAAGTAGCTCGGTAGTCGATGGTGACTACTTGGTTGGAGGCGATCACAATATTAATAAAGATCGGAAGGATGTCGGTATGGATGAGTGTGGTCTCGATACCAGTAAGAATTCGTTAATAGAGGCGGTGTGTATTGACGAATCTACCCTTAATATAGGGGGGAACGTAGATCGATTGCATGTGGATTATGCCCTCGCGCGTGGCTTGAGTGACAATCGTCCGTAATTACTGGTGACAGTGTATGGAGTAAAAATGCTGGGCCTGTTGGACTCAGGTGTATCACGGACGATTGTGGGAAAAGAAGGTTGGCGGATTCTTCAAGGTCTGGGGTTTAAGGTGGTGAAGACGGCAGTGGCCTCAGTAGCGTTAGCAGATGGATCTGGGGTAGTCGTTCTGGGTACAGTAGTGGTTCCTTTTTGCGTAAAAGGAAAGGTGGGTTTGATGGACGTGCTGGTCATTCCCTCATTACCACAAACGCTTATCTTGGTGGCGGATTTCTGGGCGAAATTTGGAATTGTTCCCGATCTTAGCGGTAACTGTTGGGAATTTTCCACCCACGCAGAAAGCTTAGCCGCCGTTGAACCTTTGGTCCATCCATCGGATTTAACACCTCAACAAAACCAACTTTTGAATGATTTAACAACCAAGCTTTTCGGTACGATGCCAGGTGGGTTGGGTTGCACGCACTTGGTGGAACATAAGATCAGAACTAGATCGGAACCCATTAAACAAATGCACTACATTATCTCGCCAGCCGTGCAACAACAGGTCGATACGGAGCTAAAGAGTATGTTGGGGGAAGGTGTGATTGAGCCCTCCCATAGTCCGTGGTCGTCACCTATCGTGTTTGTTCGTAAGAAGGACGGGAAGTTTCGATTCTGTGTCGATTTTAGGAAGGTAAATAAAGTCACCGAACGGGATGCTTACCCGTTGCCTTTTGTATCTGCCACGCTGGAAAAGCTTCGTAACGAGAAGCTCCTTTCATCTCTGAACATTAAGTCAGATCCCGATGGAGGAGAAATCGAAACCGATTACGGCTTTTACCGTGCCTTGTCGAGGTTTGTTCCAGTTCACAACGATGCCTTTTGGGCTTCATAATGCCCCTGCGACGTGGCAAAGACTTATCGATCGCGTTTTGGGTGCAGATCTGGAGCCGCACGTTTTCGTCTATTAAGACGATATTATTATTGTGATTCAAACTTTTGAAAAACACCTAGAAGTCCTGGATGAGGTGCTCAATCGATTGGCGAAGGCAGATCTCCGGGTGAGCCCAGAAAAATGTAAATTTGGACGAACCCAATTGAAGTATCTGGGATACGTGGTGGATGCACACGGACTACATGTGGACCCAGATAAGGTGGAGAGCATCGTTCACATACCGGCACCGAAATGTGTGAAAGAAGTGCGTAGTTTCGTGGGAACAATATCCTGGTATCGACGTTTTGTACCAAACTTCGCGGAACTTACCAAACCACTAAACGAACTCTTAAAAAAAAATCGTAAGTTCGTTTGGTCGGAAGAATGTGAGCTAGCGTTCCGTGCAGCTAAAGAATGTTTGATTTCGGCCCCAATCTTATCATGTCCGGATTTCGACCGATCAGTCCAGGTGCAGACAGACGCGTCTGATTTCGGAATCGGAGCTGTGTTGACACAGAGTTACGAGGAGGGAGAAAAGGTTGTTGCGTACTTGATTCGGTCTCTGACTAAACCGGAGCGCAACTATTCAACCACAGAAAAGGAATGCCTGGCTGTAGTTTGGGCAGTTGAAAAGCTGCGTCCGTATCTGGAAGGGGCAAAGTTTACCGTGGTAACCAATCATCACTCATTGTTGTGGTTATCGAATCTGAAGGACCCTGAAATGATATCGGTCGATCTAATCGGACCGCTACCACGCTCGACTAGTGGATATACTTATATTTTGACGGTGGTGGATTATTTAAGTAAATTTCCTTTGTTGTTTGCTCTGCGGTCGGCCACTACCCCTGCTATTTGTCGAGCGATTGAACAAGACGTGTTTTTAATGTTCGGAGTTCCGAAAATTCTGATATGCTACAATGGATCGCAGTTCGTTGGCAAGAATTTTCGGACACTTCTTAATTCATATGGAGCCACTGTATGTTATTCTGCCCATTATCATCCCCAGGACAACCCTGCGGAACGGATGAACCAGGTCGTCAAGACGACCCTTAGATCGTATGTATCTGAAAATCACCGTACGTGGGATTCCCATTTAGCCAAGGATGCGTGTGCCATTCGCACGTCGGAACATGAAGTCCTTGGAGCAACGACCTATTTGATAAATTTCGGCAGAGAGATGGTTGTCGACGGTTGGTCCACTGGCTGTGGAGGATCTGGAAGAGGTGTCAGGGCCCGCAGTTAAAGGATACTTGCACCACATGAAGTTCTTGGAAACCCTGCGGGACGATGTTAAACGTAGAATGACCGTGGCCTCCAGTAGAGCGAAGGATTCGTACGACGCGCGTCGTCGTGAGCTGGAGCCTCTACCAAATGAGCTGGTATGGCGCCGGAATTTCGCGTTATCTAATGCGTCCAAATTTTATGCTGCAAGTCTAGGCCCCAAATATGTTGGACCTTTCCGAATAAAAAGATGTACGTCGTCTAGCACATACGTATTGATGGATGATAAGGACGTCGAGAAGGGGACCTGGCATGTCAAGGATTTGAAGCCGTATCATGCAGGAGAGAACGTATAGTATCAGATGTTTAGAGTCCCATATTTTGTGTAAGATATTGGAGTCGGGTTATCCGTGCGTTCGGTGTTTGTTTGGTGGTTGTCGTTAAGGGTGGTGGTTTGTGTTAGCAAGTCGCCTGAGGGGCGCGGATGGTCCTGAATTTGAAGAAACTCGGCACTGTCATGTTAACCGATCATGATTTGCATTAATGGAAAATTTCTTGCTGAAGAAATTTTCCAGGAGGTGACGGTGGAGTTGTTACGTGCTGATTCCCGGGCAAGCTCTGGTCGTTTCGGTTACACATTCTTTTCTTTTCCAGATCCGGACTTTAGCAGAAATTATGGAGAGCGGCCGGATTATGTTGCAGTGGATTAAGAACTAGAGTTAGAGCTTGAATTAGTACTAGGATTGTAAACAAGATTTGAATAATGGGAAAGTTAAATAGAATACCGATCAGTTGGATCCCAGCCTTAATGATGTGATGAGAATTAGCCTCCTCTGCGTTTTCCGCGAACCGGATGAGGCTTCCAAGCCGTTAGTAAAGCCTGGTGGGAAACGGAAACTGTAATTCGCAAGCGATGTCCCATGTACATATCTCTAAACTTCCGACACCGCCGGTTACCTACTTCAAAATATGTACATGTGCCACAAGACAACATTACGCGAACATTGCCGATGATCACAATCATAAAACAGTAAGAATCTAAATCAGGAGAGAACGTATAGTATCAGATGTTTAGAGTCCCATATTTTGTGTTAGATATTGGAGTCGGGTTATCCGTGCGTTCGGTGTTTGTTTGGTGGTTGTCGTTAAGGGTGGTGGTTTGTGTAAGTAAGTCGCCTGAGGGGCGCGGATGGTCCTGAATTTGAGGCAGTTGCAACAAATTCGAGGTATTTATGCAAGTTCAGGTAATAATTGTTAAATTAATGACTGTTTTCATATTACAGATCCCAGTCAAAAATTAAATATATTATTCCCGCTCGGTTTTGTGATTTCTTATTTCGCCGGTAAATCGTTAAAACCTCGTCCGACGATTTAATTAAATTATTTTCACACGGTTTTGTGTTCTCGGAAATTTCGGACAGGGTCACCAAAAGGCTCGTTTTACACTGTCTGGTCTGAGGTAAAACCGGACAGTGTGAAACTCGTTTCACATTCGTTAGTTTCACACTGCACGGTTTGTGATGTACGGTTTCACGCCGTACGATAGAAATTTTTTAGTGGAGCGAAAAAGTGAATGGTCCCTTTCACATTGTGCGGCCACGGCACGGTCGCCGTACGGCCGCCGTGTAGCATCCGTCCGCGCTATTGCAACACACGGCGACCGGACGGCGACCGAGGACCTAGTTGCCCATGAGATCAAATGGATGTCAATTGACGAATGGTAAAGTTGGAAATCTCCACCTGGTGGGACAAAAAACTACCAGATATGGTAGACACATTTTCGTCAGCTGACTGTTGTAGGGCGGTTCGTGTATATTTTTACGATTCGGAGCTCGGTGAATTTTCGATTCTCTCTTAATTTCATTATGAAAGACATGATGAAGATTGATAGCGATCGGTTTGGTTGATAATAAGGTGCTCATTTCCAGTTCTTCATTTCGAAAATCATGGGATCAATCCCACACAACGAAGTTAGAAAATGAACAATTTTTCCATATGAATGGGAGCTATAAACCTCGAAATAACTTCTCAATCGTTTAATATTCCAGGAAAAAGAAATACGAAATAATTATTAAATTATTTGAAAAGAACGTAGACCGCTTTTTCAATACTTTATTCTTTTTTTTAGTACTTTAAATTGATATCTTAAAAAAAAAATTTTGTTTTTGGTATGTTATGATACATATGTCCTTCTTCTTCAATTATAACAATAATTTAAGTTCACTTGAAGTGATATAGTTTTTTTCCCTCAAATAGGCCGACAGCCGAGCTATACAAGTTCGAGAAGGAACACCCTCTCGCCTTCCTTAACTCTTCCACCCTCTCCAGAAAGCAACTAAGCGACTCCCTTGCATTACCCGAAAATTTGACGCCCCATTTGTACACCTGAACCGACGACTTTCCACCCTTCTCTTCCGTTTTCGATTCACCCACTTCTTCCGCAGCAACTTCCGACCCCCAACTGCCCTTCTTTTCTGGCCGAATCTATGTTTGGAAAGCCATCTGACAACCCTGATGGATCCGGATTCACATGTGTTGGTCCGACTGGTGTCTTCGGAGACGAAGAATGCCTTGGTCCAATTATTTTGTCCATTATATCGCTGATTCCTGCGACATCATCAACTTCCTTTGTGGCCTTGACGTCCAGTTCCACAAGGATATCGGCAATCTTAATCCGCACTTCCGCCACATAATCCTCGCAGTCCGGATTTAAGTCTAAACCGTTCGTAATCCTCCTCACCACCCAAAACGCCTTAGTGTAAATTTTTTTAAATTCTGGCGAGTTTTCGTCCCCCACGAATTTCAACAAGAGTTCGGAAATCTCTTCCAATTTCTTATCTATCGCTTCTTTGTCCTCCTCCACTGAGAATTTGTATTCCGGTCGTGAAAAGCTCGCGGTACGTTTTAACGTCGATCGGAGTTTTTTCCGCATCTCATCAACGGTCTTGCCCTCGAAACCCCACACCACCAACTCATATTTCAGCTCCTCCGAAGATAGCCTATTTATGTCCATCATACAACAATAGTAAAAAAAAATAAAGCTAAAAACAATTATTCAATTCCAAATAGGTATTCTGTTTATTTGTCGAATAATCTTGAAATCCACAACAACCAAAAATCTCTTAAAACTGCACTAAAAGTAATTCCTTTACAATGGAATTCCCAGAGTTTCCGGTATCCGTTGTAATCCGTCGCACTGATTGCCTCGAAATAATAGCTAAAATAATATACTATCCGATAGTCCGTCTTCTTAGCGAGACTGGAAAAAAAAAATATATATATATATAGGTACGTATATTCCCAACATTAACATGCGTCGAGAATAAAAAAAAATTAATTAAATAAAATAAAAGATTTAACAGGACAGGACAGATTCCGCTACCACACCTACCGTATACACCAGTAGCCAAACACTGTAACCACTAAGCTATCGAAGCACACGAAAAATTTGTTTCAATTCTAGAATACCGTGTACGAGAAAACGGTGTAAAATAAATTGACGAGGTCAACGATATCCGAACCGTAGAATCAACGGATTAACTTTTGAATTTAATCACTTTGCAATATCACCACTGCGTGTTGCCGCTAATTCGAACGACCGCAATAACACCCGCCATTTCAAAATTTCCGTAATTAACTGAAAAATGTTCAAATCTCGCGCACAAATTCAGAAAAAAACAACTAATGATCACTTCACTTCACACTTTTTTACATACGAAAAAAGTAGTTGACACGTTGGGCGCCAATTATTACCCCACAAAGTTCGGGTAAATAATTTCCATGGGCTTGGCCACAAGAAAAGGAAAAAAACAAAAAAAACGCTCCAGCGAAGTCTGAAACCTGGACCTCCCGGATTCGAGACTTCCACTCTCGCCACTCGTCTGCGGCTCTTATCGACTTTCTTTATCTTTCTGAAACCAAGTCCTATTTGCACCGACTTCGCTCAGCCGAAATCTGCCAACAATCTGGGCGTAACTTTATTATTTTTCCGGTTGAAGTTAGGAACGATTTCAATTCTGAAATGCGGTGGAGGCTACTATGTGACTGAAAACCTATCAAAAATCTGCCAACAGTCTGGGCGCAACTTTATTATTTTTCCGGCAGAAGTTAGAACGCGTTCAATTCTGGGATGCGGTGTTTGTTACTATGTGAATGAAAACCTAACAAAAAGTTCGATAAGCGGTTAGAAAAGGGTGTAACATATGAATTAAATAATTGGGTCATATTCCGGGATGCGGTCTAGAGGTTGAAAAATAAAAAACTTAAAAATAGGTGATTATTAAACAAGCCTGGGGAAGTGAACAGATATTCGATATCTGATCAGACCTGAGAAACATGGTGGAATTCATGAAAAAGTATACAACCAGTTTACACCCTCTTAGGGGTCGAATTTCAAAAAATCTTGAGAACACATTCTAGGTTTTCATATGAAGAATCCGTAGAATAAAAATGAATTCAATATTTCGAAAGACCTAGTAGATATGACGAAAATCGTGAAAATATATGCATTTTATATATACTGATCATTTTTTTTGCCCCCCCCCTTCTGAACGCCAATGAATATTGAAATTTTTTTTTTTACAATTACTTTTCTAGTTGATTTACAAATACACACCGAGTTTCAACTTCCTAGCATAAGCAGTTCTGAAGTTAGGAAAAACACCCCCACCACCGTACCATACTATCCATAAAAAAAAATTTATTTTTCCACCATGCCACAACTATAGCTCTATCTAAATACAAAGTTTCAGCTTCCTATCATTATAGATTCTTAAGATATAAGCATCGGAACTTTTTCTTTCTCACTCTTCCCCACCCTCACCCTCTACCCCCACACCCCTAATTTTTTTTTCCCGACTAGGGTTTTATTAGGCCTACTTTTGGTAAAAATTTGAAGCATCCATCTTACACTGTTATTGAGATATGAAACGTGTTATATTTGAAAAACTTACGTACTCACCCGCCCCCTTCAAAGATTTTACTTTGAGCAATCTTTATTTATCAAGCTTTATATCCAAACCGAATTTTGTTTTTCTGGTGCCACTGGTTTGGGAGATATCGTAATGTTAAGTATTTCACCTCCCACCCCCGTACGTCACTACCCCCACCCAAAAATTTTGTTTCAATCTACTCTCCTAGTATAACTACAGATATTTGTTAAGTTTAAATTGCTTGCTATTAACGGTTTAGGATATAGATTTTAGAATGTGTCGATCTCGACTTTTTTGCGTTTCGGACGCATTGCTTCCCCCTCCACTCCCACACCCCTTCACCCATATCATCAATTTTTCTTGCAAATGGGTCCACTATCAAAGCTTTATAGAAATTCCAAGTTTCAGTCTCCTGACATAAGCGGTTGCTGAGATCTAGAAACCAAAATATTTCGTCTAAAACGCTTATGAAAAGTTCACAATCAATTTACACCCCCTTAGGGGTCAATTATGGAGAAAACATAATATAAAATTAAATTCAATATTTTGGACGAGGTAGTAGATATGTCGAAAATCGTGGGAAAATATGCATTCTATTTTCACAGATATTTTTTTCCCCTCTTCTGAACGCCAATAGATATTCGTTTTTTTTTATTCAAAATTATTTTTCTAGTTGATTTAGATATACACACCGAGTTTCAACATTGTAGCTTTAGCCGTTCCATAAATGATAAAAAACACCCCCACTTGTACCACACTACCCTTAGGGGTCGAATTTCAAAAAACCTTGAAAACACTTTCTAGGTATTCATACGAAGAATTCGTAGAATAAAAATGAATTCAATATTTGGAAAGACCTAGTAGATATGACGAAAATCATGAAAATATATGCATTTTATATATTATATTAACAAATATTTTTTTTTGCCCCCTCTTTCTGAACGCCAATGAATATTCAAATTTTTTTTTATCACAATTACTTTTCTAGTTGATTTACATATACACACCGAGTTTCAACATTGTAGCTTAAGCCGTTCCATATATAAGAAAAACACCCCCACTTGTATCACACTTCCCTTAGGGGTCGAATTTCAAAAAACCTTGAAAATTTTTTCTAGGTATTCATACGAAGAATCCGTAGAATAAAAATGAATTCAATATTTGGAAAGACCTAGTAGATATGATGAAAATCGTGAAAATATATATATTTTACATACATTAAATTTACAAATAATTTTTTTTGCCCCCCTTTCTGAACACCAAAGAATATTCAAATTTTTTTTATTACAATTACTTTTCTAGTTGATTTACAAATACACACCGAGTTTCAACTTTCTAGCATGAACCGTTTAATAGTTAGGAAAAACACCCCTACCCCCGTAGCATACAACACAAAAAAAAATTTATATTTTTCCAACATTCCGCTACTATAGCTCTATCTAAATACCAAGTTTAAGGCTTATATCATTGCAGGTTCTCAAGATATAAGCATCGGAACTTTTTCCTTTTCACCCTCCCCCTCTACACCCTTAACCTCAAAACTTTTTCCCCTACTAGGGTTTAATTAGCGCTACTTCTGGTAAAAATTCTAAGCATCTATCTTACACTACTCTTGAGATATGAAATGTGTTTAATTTGAAAAATTCTCATCCCCTCCACTTCAATGCTTCACCTCCCACTTGAAAAATTTTACTTTGATCAATCTTGCTTTGTTGATTTTTATACCCAAAGCGAATTTTATTTTTCTACAGCAATTGGTTCATGAGATATCGTAATCTAAAGTTGTTTACCCCCCCCCCCTCCCTCCAAATACACAACTTCCCCAACCCAAAATTTTTCTTCATTCTGTTCTCCAAGTATAACTACAAATATTTTTTAAGTTTGAATAGTGTGCCATTAACGGTTTAGGAGATATGGATTTTAGAATGTGTCTATCTCGCCATTTTTGATCAATATTGACAATTTTACTGCAAATGGGTCTACTATTAGAGCTCTATTGAAATTTCAAGTTTCAGCTTCCTATCATTAGGGGCTACTGAGATCTAGAAACCAAAATTTTCGGTCTAAAACAATTCCCCCTCTTTCCCCCTCACACCCCCTCCCCTAAAAATTTGGTCCCTTCAAGGCGCCTACCCCGTCTATTCGTTAAAAAAAATTCAATTTAATATCTCAAATCGTTTGGCAGCTACGAGCCTCCAAACGATCTGGCGTACGGCGTACGGCGTAAGGCGGACAGACGGACTGAAAATTTTTATTGCTTTTTTCGCGTCTACTAGTTATGAAACGTGAAAATAAAAATTTTGGTGGTAGCAAATTTTTTTTTTTAAAAATCAATCACAATACTTAATTATTAAAATAATAAAGTAAAAAAAGAAATCAAGGAATTCAATAATTTGACAAACACCGATCAGAGGCTCTCCTCCGATGCGAACCTCTACGTTTCGTTTTTGGTGACAAAACTCTCTATATCGGGAAAACCTAGCGAAGAAAGGAAATAGTACCTGCTCCTAGCTATACTAGCTATTTCGTAGCGATACTTGCGCGCACTCCGATGCCACCGGTTACACCTCCTCGGAATAATCGTACCTTTACTTTTCCAACTACCTTTTCCTTCCTCTCTGTCTTCCAGGAGCCTCCACAATCCAGGACGTCTGTTTATTTTTCTTCCGAACGCTCGGAAATTATCCGCCGTTCCAACCGCTTCAACGAATATCTCAATTTCCACCAAGAAACTCCCGGTTCCACTCCGTTATTAACCGCAAACCAAACGGTCACCTCCAAAAAAAAACTTCCAACGGAAAAACGTTCTCACCGGAATTTTTAAAAAAAATAATTTTCCACCAGGTTCTCGTCACTAGCGACAGGTATCTCTACCAAAAAAAGAAGGCCGGGCAGCACAAGTTTCCTCCTTAAGTAGGTTGCGCCTCGGAGCTCTGTCGGATTCGTTTCCCGCGTTCCCATTATTCTCTTGGTTGTTAAGTATTGACAGCTTTATTTTGTGTTTGAAAAAGAGTCGGCACGGCAGCTCTTTTGGCGTTGAATTGCAGCTCTTTTGGCGTTGAATTTCAGTCGGCTAATGTTACTTCCTTTTAATAGCGATCCTTTTTACCACCCCTCAGACGCCGGAATTCACATACGGCCGCTGAGTCTGTGAAGATTCTTACTGTTTTATGATTGTGATCATCGGCAATGTTCGCGTAATGTTGTCTTGTGGCACATGTACATATTTTGAAGTAGGTAACCGGCGGTGTCGGAAGTTTAGAGATATGTACATGGGACATCGCTTGCGAATTACAGTTTCCGTTTCCCACCAGGCTTTACTAACGGCTTGGAAGCCTCATCCGGTTCGCGGAAAACGCAGAGGAGGCTAATTCTCATCACATCATTAAGGCTGGGATCCAACTGATCGGTATTCTATTTAACTTTCCCATTATTCAAATCTTGTTTACAATCCTAGTACTAATTCAAGCTCTAACTCTAGTTCTTAATCCACTGCAACATAATCCGGCCGCTCTCCATAATTTCTGCTAAAGTCCGGATCTGGAAAAGAAAAGAATGTGTAACCGAAACGACCAGAGCTTGCCCGGGAATCAGCACGTAACAACTCCACCGTCACCTCCTGGAAAATTTCTTCAGCAAGAAATTTTCCATTAATGCAAATCATGATCGGTTAACATGACAGTGCCGAGTTTCTTCAAATTCAGGACCATCCGCGCCCCTCAGGCGACTTGCTAACACAAACCACCACCCTTAACGACAACCACCAAACAAACACCGAACGCACGGATAACCCGACTCCAATATCTTACACAAAATATGGGACTCTAAACATCTGATACTATACGTTCTCTCCTGCATGATACGGCTTCAAATCCTTGACATGCCAGGTCCCCTTCTCGACGTCCTTATCATCCATCAATACGTATGTGCTAGACGACGTACATCTTTTTATTCGGAAAGGTCCAACATATTTGGGGCCTAGACTTGCAGCATAAAATTTGGACGCATTAGATAACGCGAAATTCCGGCGCCATACCATCTCATTTGGTAGAAATTCCACCTCACGACGACGCGCGTCGTACGAATCCTTCGCTCTACTGGAGGCTACGGTCATTCTTTGTTTAACGTCGTCCCGCAGGGTTTCCAAGAACTTCATGCGGTGCAAGTATCCTTCAACTGCGGGCCCTGACACCTCTTCCAGATCCTAGACAGCCAGTGTAGTATTCCTACCGTCGACACAAAATTCTGGGGAATTCATCGATTCACCGCAACGGCTTTACGGCTTTCTCTCCAGACCCGATCAGTCCGATCGGAGACTAACCAAAACGTAGCAGAACATCAGATACGCCATTGAATTATTTGGTGGAACTTACATCACCTCTACGGCAATTCAATATTGCCATTCCGGATCCAATCAGTCCACTATCGGATACACCGAAACAACCCTTGATGAAAATAGTGCGTGACTTCACTGTAGGTAGGAATAGACTGGGTATTTGACTTCCTTTTTGCAATAGGGTGTCCATGGAAATCTGATCTCCATTGTAACTCACGAGGAGTCATTACATCTAAAATATAAAAAAAAATTGTTTCCTACAGATTTTCATTCGTTATGTACTTTTAAGAAGAAAAAATGTTTTTTCACCATATAACCTATTACCATAACCATATAATAATAATAATAATAATTTGGTCGGTTTTCAGCGCGGGCAGGGGTACGTGAGCTATTAAAAACTGTTATTCTTTAGAAGTGCTAGATCACCTCGCCTTCCTCTTCTTTTCTCCTCCTTTTTTTCGTTGCAATCTGATCTTAAATCTAAGTACAGTGGAATTATTTAAAAATCATACTGCTGTCACGATCGTTGCAAGCCAATACTCTAGATGAAATACTGAACTGATACTGGGGATGAAGTAGAATCAGAAGTGCATTGTCCTTTATTAAGGAAACTCATTTGGTTGCAACTAGGAATTAAAAGACAATATCCTCTGTGTTCAAATTCATATCTATTTAAATTTCGCAGGATTTTCACAGGGAATGTGCATGAAGGACTCACTCGATCTCTTGCATAGGTACTTGGCCTTTTACCTGCAACCATTTAATTAATAAGTCTGGATGGCTTAGTGGCTAGAGCACTTGCCTTCGGTGCACCTGGTACCAGGTTCGAATCTGCCCGGCGACAAGTAATTTTCGAGAATGGGATTGGGTGCCGGACTACCAGGTCACTCAGCTGTAAATGAGTACCTGAGTTAAGATCGGGGTAATAATCACGGACGTGCGTGTAGCTGACCACTTCGCCTCCTAGTGTTCCGTTGGACTTGCAATGAAGTAACTCTGGCATTACTTCAAGGCCTAGGCCCGATTTGGGCTGTTGCGCCATTGATTATTATTATTATTTATTATTTAATTAATTAGTAAAAAATTTTAAATTCCTAGTTTAAGCATTCAAAGATGTCACAAAATAAAATACGAGTTTTAAGGACTTTTTGTGTGGAGCTACACAAAGGAGTAGAATGATTTCACTGACTAGTGAAATTTCACTTAAAACTTATTTGTCATTGTCAATTCAGAAAATTGTGCCTGAACGATTTCTCGAGATATAGTGAGTTCCGTAATTTGAGTGAAGATATTTTTACAGGATATTAGTATGGCAGCTATACAAAGGACTAAGTAATGGGATTTCCCTTTGATCATTTTTGACAGGATTTTTGTATAGCAGCCACTCGAATGTCTCGTGGGATCTTGTATATTGATTCATTCAAATACATAGTTTGAAAGTCCAATGTACATAAAATTAAGAATACATAGTTCCCAAAGTTATTGGCCAATATTCTTGAACACGCAATGGTTTTTTGTATGGCAGCTACCCGAAATAGTAAGACGATTTAGCCTGGAACTGGAAAAATCTCGCAAAACCAATTTGAGAATATTTCCGAAACTAACTATTTAGGTATATAGTGAAAATATTCTTTTAAAAATATTTTATTTTAACTTCCAGGAAGCACTCAGTTCCACAGGGTGCTATCGACTTCTTTGTGTTAAATGCGACTTTGTTGATTTATTACTGTTTCCATACCAATTACTGTATTATTTATAATACAGTATTGTTATCGATTTTAAAAAAAAAAAAAATTTGCTGCACTCAAAATTTTTTTGTCCACGTTTCATGACTAGTAGACGCGAAAAAAGCAATAAAAATTTTCACTCCGTCTGTTCGCTGTACGCCGTACGCCGTACCCCGTACGCCGTACGTCGACCGCCCCAAAATCTTTGAAGGCTCGTAGCTCTCAAACCAGTGGAGCTATTAAATTAAAATTTTTTCTAAGAATAGACTTGGTGGACCCCTTGAATTGACATTATTTTCAGGGGAGGAAGTGTAAGGGGGAAGGCGGGGTAAGCGTTTTAGACGAAAAATTTAGGTTTCTAGATCTCAGGAACCGCGTGTGTTAGGAGGCTGTAACTTAGAATTGATAATGGACCCATTTGCAAAAAAAAAAAACAGATATGGGTGAAGGGGTGTGGGAGTGGAGGGGGAAGCTATGCGTCCGAAACGCAAAAAAGTCGAGATCGACACATTCTAAAATCCATATCTCCTAAACCGTTAATAGCAAGCAATTAAAACTTAACAAATATCTGTAGTTATACTAGGAGAGTAGATTGAAACAAAATTTTTGGGTGGGGGTAGTGACGTACGGGTGTGGGGGTTGAAATACTTAACATTACAATATCTCCCAAACCAGTGGCACCAGAAAAATAAAATTCGGTTTGGATACAAAGCTTGATAAATAAAGATTGCTCAAAGTAAAATCTTTGAAGGGGGCGGGGGAGTACGTAAGTGGAGGGGATGAGAATTTTTCAAAAATAACACGTTTCATATCTCAATAACAGTGTAAGATGGTTGCTTCAAATTTTTACCAGAAGTAGGCCTAATAGAACCCTAGTAGGGAAAAAAAGTTTTGAGGCGTGGGTGTAGAGCGTGAGGATGGGGAAGGGTGAGAAAGAAAAAGTTCCGATGCTTATATCTTAAGAATCTATAATGACAGGAAGCTGAAACTTTTTATTTAGATAGAGCTATAGTAGTGGCATGGTGGAAAAATAAATTTTTTTTTAGGGGTAGTATGGTACGATGGTGGGGGGTGTTTTCCCTAACTTCAGAACGGCTTATGCTGTTAAGTTGAAACTCGGTACGTATATGTAAATTAACTAGAAAAGTAATTCTGATAAAAAAAAATTTGAATATTCATTGGCGTTCAGAAGGAGGGGGCAAAAAAAATGATCAGTATATATAAAATGCATATATTTTCACGATTTTCGTCATATCTACTAGGTCTTTCGAAATATTGAATTCATTTTTATCCTACGGATTCTTCATGTGAATACCTAGAATGTGTTTTCAAGATTTTTTGAAATTCGACCCTGAAGAGGGTGTAAACTGGTTGTATACTTTTTCATGAATTCCACCATATTTCTCAGGTCTGATCAGATATCGAATATCTTTTTACTTCCCCAGGCTTGTTTAATAATCACCTTTTTTTAAGTTTTGTTTTTTCAACCTCTAGACCGCATCCCGGAATATGACCCAATTATTTAATTCATATGTTACACCCTTTTCTAACCGCTTCCCGAACTTTTTGTTAGGTTTTCAGCCACATAGTAACATACACCGCATCCCCGAATTGAACGCGTTCTGAACTTCTGCCGGAAAAATAATACAGTTGCGCCCAGACTGTTGGCAGATTTTTTTTCACGTTAATGGCAACAAAAAACAAAATAAAATTACAACACTTTATTAGCTGGTATGTAAACTATTTCGTAAATAGAAAAAAAAATTCAAAACTGTATTTCGAAAAATTTTTATTAGAAAATTTTTTAAAATGCGTAAATTCGAGTTTTTAAATGCATATTTCCTGTTTCTTGAATAATTAACATGTCATTTTCATTAATATAATGCTAGAAAAATTTTTAAAGAATGTCCTCCATAGATCAAATTTTAAAAGAATTTAAGTTTTTATTAATAGTATATGAAGTCAAACTGAAGCAATTTTTCACGATTTTCATGGCAGGAATTACATTAGAAGACTACATTTTATTGAAAAGTATCAGTATAATTAATTGGTATAACTATAGGATTAATCATAGAAAAAATTATTGATATTTAATAGTTATGCGTTTCAAATAATTTGAAAACTTGTAACACTGATAGACAGCGAACGATGCAGACGTATTGTCCATGCCAAATTACACCAACGAAAAACGATTTCAATCCATTAAAATCCTCTCAAGTAAGAAAAAGTCAAAATGGGTTAAAAAAAAATGTCGCACTGGACTCATGGGGCCTTAATGTGAAATTTGACACAATTTCCTACGTTCAAGTGAAAAAAGCCCTAATCGTGTTTTGTCGTAAAGTGACTATATATCAACAACCACGTACGAAATAACGTTTCGAGTTCTGTGATAGGGGCTATCACAGAACTCGAAACGTTATTTCTGTGATAGGGGCTATCACAGAACTCGAAACGTTATTTCGTACAACTCGAAAGTGATGTACGAAGAATTTCAATCGAGGCATCACAGAATACGAACGAAACGTATGGAAAGCATTACCTCATTAAATCGAACAAAAATTCGAATCGTAATGGATTTTCATTTCAATTTGTACAATTAATTGTTAAATTCAATGTCAGAATCAGATTTTGAAGTCGCGCCAAAACATAAATTAGGATTAATAGTTGTTGATTTTAATTTTTTAGAAATTATTTTATTCAAATAACCGTTCATTTACTTTCAGTTTCGGTTCTAGTTTCAGTTTTCTAAAAATTGCATGCTCATTATCTGTAAAATTATAATAATAATAATAGGTATAGTGAACAAAATAGATTGTGATGTTGTTCGGACCTATCCACACTCATCCAGTGCCCGATCGAGAAGACCGTTCCTTCTTAGTTGTGCATGGTCAAAATTTAAAAATTATTCGGAAGGAAATTCGAGATATATATCAAAGTGAAATACCGAACATCCAGTAAGTGTGATTTAGAATTCGTACAACATATTACTGTATTATTTATAATACAGTATTGTTATCGATTTTTTAAAAAAAAAAATTTGCTGCCCTCAAAATTTTTTTTTCCACGTTTCATGACTAGTAGACTCGAAAAAAGTAATAAAAATTTTCACTCCGTCTGTACGCCGTACACCGTACGCCGTACGCCGTACACCGTACGCCGTACGCCGTACGTCGACCGCCCCAAAATCTTTGAAGGCTCGTAGCTCTCAAACCAGTGGAGCTATTAAATTAAAATTTTTTCTAAGAATAGACTTGGTAAACCCCTTGAATTGACATTATTTTCAGGGGAGGAGGTGTAAGGGGGAAGGCGTGGTAAGCGTTTTAGACGAAAAATTTAGGTTTCTAGATCTCAGGAACCGCGTGTGTTAGGAGGCTGAAACTTAGAGTTTCTATAGAGCTTTGATAATGGACCCATTTGCAAAAAAAAAACAGATATGGGTGAAAGGGTGTGGGAGTGGAGGGGGAAATAATGCGTCCGAAACGCAAAAATGCCGAGATCGACAAATTTTCACATCCATATCTCCTAAACCATTAATAGCATGCAATTTAAACTTAACAAATATCTGTTGTTATACTAGGAGAGTAGATTGGAATAAAATTTTTGGCTAAGGTAGTGGCGTACGGGGGTGGGGGGTGAAAAACTTAAGATTACGATATCTCACAAGCCAATGGTACCAGAAAAACAAAATTTGGTTTGAGTATAAAGCTTGATAAATAAAGATTGCTCAAAGTAAAATATTTGAAGGGGGTGGAGGAGCACGGAAGTGGGAGGGATTAGAATTTTTCAAAAATAACACGATTCATATCTCAATAACAGTGTACGATGGATGTTTCAAATTCTTACCAGAAGTAGGCCTAATAGAACCCTAGTAGGGAAAAAAAGTTTGGGGGTGTGGGTGTAGAGGGTGAGAGTGGGGAAGGGTGAGAAGGAAAAAGTTCCGATGCTTATATCTTAAGAATCTATAATGATAGGAAGCTGAAACTTGGTATTTAGATAGAGCTATAGTAGTGACATGGTGGAAAAATAAATTTTTGTTTAGGGGTAGTATGGTACGATGGTGGGGGGTGTTTTCCCTAACTTCAGAACGGCTTATGCTAGGAAGTTGAAACTCGGTACGTATATGTAAATTAACTAGAAAAGTAGTTCTGATAAAAAAAAATTTGAATATTCATTGGCGTTCAGAAGGAGGGGGCAAAAAAAAAATCGTTAAATATAAAATGCATATATTTTCACGATTTTCGTCATATCTACTAGGTCTTTCGAAATATTGAATTCATTTTTATCCTACGGATTCTTCATGTGAATACCTAGAAATTTTTTTCAAGATTTTTTGAAATTCGACCCTGAAGAGGGTGTAAACTGGTTGTATACTTTTTCATGAATTCCACCATGTTTCTCAGGTCTGATCAGATATCGAATATCTTCTTACTTCCCCAGGTTTGTTTAATAATCACCTATTTTTAAGTTTTGTTTTTTCAACCTCTAGACCGCATCCCGGAATATGACCCAATTATTTAATTCATATGTTACACCCTTTTCTAACCGCTTCCCGAACTTTTTGTTAGGTTTTCAGTCACATAGTAACATACACCGCATCCCCGAATTGAACGCGTTCTGAACTTCTGGCGGAAAAATAATACAGTTGCGCCCAGACTGTTGGCAGATTTTTTTTCTTATAACTTCAATGATACTTTTAGATTTAAGAAGAAGATGCTTTTAAGTACAATTTAGATGAATTTCAGCCCGAATCAAATCAACCACTTCTTCTATTTCACCTCTGTTGATTCTTGCTGTTTCGCTTAGATTCAGATATCAGAGAGAAACAGTGCAGGATCTCAATCTTGACATGTCTCAATCCACTGTCTCTACACCTGGTTGTTACGACATAATGGAGAACATAATGGAGAAGAAATTATCTGCCATGAACAATCATCTACAAGAACGTTCATTAGCAGCAAGATTAAGAAATGATATTTTAAAATTTTTGTTAAATTAAAAAATCATGGCTTTGTAAACTTTTTCTTAATAAATAAAAAATACTGCTTTACATTCAACGAAAATCGACATAAAAACTGCATCTTTGTATTCACTTTTCGTTCGCTTCTCGTAGACGGGCCTCATCGCAACGGTGTGGCGAGCATTTTTTTTCTATGTACTTCGTTCTGTTGCCGCCTTCAGTGGACGCACTTCCATTAGAATGTATGGCAGGCGAATTTTTGCAATGCCCTGGTGGACGCGTACCTTAAGTCAAGCTCAATTTTCTTAAGCTTTAATTTTTCCATGATTTTTGGAGTTCTACTAACACTTTGTACTGCGGTTTGAATTTGTTAGCTTCACTTCGCCCTAAAAGTATAACTATTAACTATCCGCGAATTCAATAATTAAATTTCTAGTTTTCTACTTAATTTTCTCTTTTTTAACAAAATAAAGACTACTTACATCGCAAAAACTTACAAAATTTACAACTACAACTTGAATTCGAAAACTGAAATGCTAACGAGAAAAAATACGAAAAAAACGTTTCGAGTTCTTTGATGCCTACTAGACGAAAAACTTTGCTCGAAATTTCGTTTCTGAAATTCTAACGAGAGAATATACGAAATAACGTATCGAAATGTCACATGTTTCGAGTTCTGTGATGCCTACTATACGAAAATTGGTCCTCGAAATTTCGTTTCGTGTTCTGTGATAGGGACCCAGAACGATAATGCTAAAACACGCTTACACCATAAATAATCTCCTTATAGAACTTTTCAAAACACTGAAAGAACTAAAACTAAACACAGTTTTATTAGTTCAAATCAGATATTTTTAAATTACGACTTCGTGATAGAATCGGCACTTTCGATGGAAATTCTCAAACTGAATGGCGACTTGAGACATTAACATTCATGGAAAAAATTAAACTCAAAAATGTTCTTCGTAATCCCATTTTCACCCATTTGGAGCGAAAAAATGGAAGTGGAGTTTTTCTCCATAAATTTGTTAAAAATTTCCTTTTTTGCTTCATTGATAGTAATAATAAACTATTAGTAGTATGGATATACCGTTTCAGGGCCAAGGGTGGAGGGTGGAGGAGCTTTTGGATGACGTCATAGTCTTGTATGAAGCTGATAAATAACTTACACCCTGGGTGGAGCTTTTGTCTGATGACGTCATAGACTTGTATGAAGCGGATAAGGAATTTCCTCCCCCGAGTCAGGGAGGCGATTTTTTGAGGGAGGAGTTTTTTTATAATTACGTCATAGTCTTGTATGAGGCTGATAAGGAATTCACTCCCCCAGAGCTTTGCTTTTTTTTCCGTTGCATAAAATTGGGCGGTTTTTTTTGCATAAAATTAGGCGTTTTACTGTATTATTTATAATACAGTATTGTTATCGATTTTAAAAAAAAAAAATTTGCTGCCCTCAAAATTTGTTTGTCCACGTTTCATGACTAGTAGACGCGAAAAAAGCAATACAAATTTTCACTCCGTCTGTACGCCGTACCCCGTACGCCGTACGTCGACCGCCCCAAAACCTTTGAAGGCGAATCGAAACATTAATTTTGGAAAATAAGAATCTCGAAGTAATAGTGCCGAGACAGTTTTTAGTCATGTGCGAAAATCATGTAATTGAAATCTTAAAAGAACATTTAGTAAAGCATACAGCCTTCAAATTCAATCTAGAATTATTTGCTGTATATATAAAATATACTAAAAACAATAATGGCGATAATATTGACGTAGTGTACGATGTAAAATCTTTTTAAACAAGAATGCGTAATGTTCAGAGTGAAGAAAAATTAAAAATTAGTCTCTATCTATAGATCAATGATGGACGAAATTTCTGTTAAAAGTGAAGAGTTTCAAGAGCGTGATAGTGGGTGGACAATAGTGGAAATAACCCACCTTGAAATTAACATTAATCAGTATAGACCGTTAAGAGGTTCGCAGTACATAGAACTTCCTAAATTTTTAAAAGATAAACATGCTTGAGTCAATGTGAAGAACTATGACGACTATTGCTTTAAGTGGTGTATAATATCAGCCTTGAGCCCGGTAGATTATGGGGAACATAATTATAGAACCACAAGCTATCAAATTGAATATATTGAAAAAAGTGACATCATTTTGAAAAACGGAACAACTGTTAAATTCGGTCAATTACAATTTTCATTAAAAATTGACGAAGTTAAAATATTCGAAGAAATTAATCCGGATATAAGTGTCAACGTGTTCGGTTTTGAGAAGGAGGGAAATGCTATAGTTGGACCATACTATACAAGGAAAGAGGAAAGACTCACACACATAAACATTTTACTACTGCAAGACGAAGAAAAGTCACATTACGTCTGGATCAAAAATATGTCAAAGTAAATTATTATTAGATATATACTCCTGTTAAAAAAATTATATATAAATTTTATATTTATTTTACAGATTAATCAGAAATCAGCTTACACTAAATAAAGAATCAATTTATATGCGTAATACATGTCTGCAGTATTTTCATCAACAAGAAAGTCTCGATCTACATAAGCCGGAATGTAGCAGACTTGTAACGAAAATGCCAACACCGGAAAAGTCGTTATTATCATTCACCGAGCATCAACGGAAATTAGATGTCCCGTTCGTAATATATGCTGATTTCGAGTGTATACTGAAAAGTGTGGATACGTGTTTACCAGATCCTTCGACCTCATCAACGACATCAATTCAGGAACATGTCCCGTGCGCCTTTAGCTATTATATAAAGTGTTCCTATAACAATGCACATAACCAACACCGCATATATGTATAAAGGAATTGATTCAGCTTGTAAGTTTGTAGAATATTTAGTTAAGGATATCAAAAATATTTAGTATAATTATGTATCAAAAGTTATCCCTATGGGTTCTCTCACATTAGCCGAGCGAAAATTTCAAAACAAGAGTTGTATTTGCCATATACATATACAAAAAATAATTAGATAATAATCGTGTCGCGGATCACTGTCATTTAACGGGAAAATATAGAGGTCCAGCACATTCAGATTGTAATTTAAAGTTCCGAGTTCCCAAGTTCTTCCCAATATTTTTCCATAACTTTTCCGGATATGATAGCCATTTGTTTGTGAAAGAACTTTCATCTATTCCCGGCGATATTAACGTAATTCCTCCTAACAAAGAACTTTATGTATCGCTGTCAAAAAGAATTTTTGTAACTGAGACTGATTCAATTGAATTGAGATTTTTAGATTCATTCCGGTTTATGTCCTCTAGACTGAGAATCATTAGCTAAGAACCCATCTACAGATGACTTTAAAATTGTACGATCAATATTTAAAAATGATGAAGAGTTCAAGCTAATTACTAGAAAAGGCGTATTTCCCTATGAATATATAAATTCGTGGGAACGATTAAATGAGTCTCAGCTTCCATCTCGAGATAAATTTTATATATCTAAACGTTTGGGAAAAGTTCAAATGTAAGACCCTTGAAGATTACCTTGAACTATATTTAAAAAATCTGCAACAGTCTGGGCGCAACTTTATTATTTTTTCAGCAGAAGTTCAGAACGCGTTCAATCCGGGGATGCGGCGTAGGCTACTATGTGACTGAAAACCTTAAAAAAAAGTTCGGGAAGCGGTTAGAATAGGGTGTAACATATGAATTATATAATTGGGTCATATTCCGGGATGCGGTCTAGAGGTTGAAAAAGAACAAAACCTTAACTTAGGTGATTATTAAACAACCCTGTGGAAGTGAAAAGATATTCGATATCTGATCAGACCTGAGAGATATTCCGGAATTCATAAAAAAGTATACAACCACTTAACACCCCCTTAGGGGTCGAATTTCAAAAAATCTTGAAAACACATTCTAGGTGTTCATATGAAGAATCCACAATCAAAAATAATTGGTGATTGTTAAACAAGCCCGTGGATGTGATATCTGATCAGATCTGAGAGATATTCCGGAATTCATAAAAAAGTATACAACCACTAAACACCCCCTTGGGGGTCAAATTTCCAAAAATTTTGAAAACACATTCTAGGTATTCATATGAAGAATCCATAATCAAAAATAATTGGTGATTGTTAAACACGCCCGTGGATGTGATATCTGATCAGACCTGAGAGATATTCCGGAATTCATAAAAAAGTATACAACCACTTAACACCCCCTTAGGGGTCGAATTTCAAAAAATCTTGAAAACACATTCTAGGTATTCATATGAAGAATCCATAAACAAAAATAATTGGTGATTGTTAAACACGCCCGTGGATGTGATATCTGATCAGACCTGAGAGATATTCCGGAATTCATAAAAAAGTATACAACCAGTTAACACCCCCTTAGAGATCGAATTACAAAAAAATCTTGAAAACACACTCTAGGTATTCATATGAAGAATCCGTAAAATAAAAATGAATTCCATATTTGGAAAGACCTAGTAGAAATGACGAAAATCGTGAAAATGTAGGCATTTTATTTTTACATACCATTTTTTTAACCCCCCATTCCGAACGCCAATGGATATTTGCCTTTTTTTATCGGAATTACTTTTCTAGTTGTTTCAAATATACGTACTGAGTTTCAACTTTCTAGCATAAGCCGTTCTAAAGTTAGGAAAAACACCTCCCACCCCCGTACCATACTATCCCTTAAAAAAAAAATATTTTTCCACCATGCCAATACTATAGCTCTATCTAATTGTCAAGTTTCAGCTTTCTATCATTATAGGTTCTTTAGATATAAGCATCGGAACTTTTTCTTTCTCACCCTTCCCCACCCGCACCCTCAACACCCACAACCCCAAATTTTCTTCCCCTACTAGGATTCTATTACGCCCACTTTTGGTAAAAACTTGAAGCATCTACCTTACACCGTTATTGAGATATGAAACGTGTTATTTTTGAAAAATTCTTATCCCCTCCACTTCCGTGCTCCCCCGCCCCCTTCAAATATTTTACTTTGAGCAATCTTTATTTATCAATATTTATACTATAATGTGTCGATCTCGGCATTTTTGCGTTTCGGACGCATTATTTCCCCCTTCACTCCCACACCCCTTCACCCATGTCAGTAATTTTCTTGCAAATGGGTCCACTATCAAAGCTCTATAGAAATTCAAAGTTTCAGCCTCCTTACATAAGCGGTTGCTGAGATCTAGAAACCAAAATTTTTCGTCTAAAACGCTTCCCCCACCTTCCCCCTCACACCCCCTTCCCTGAAAATAATGTCAATTCATGGGGTCTACCCAGTCTACTCTTAGAAAAAATTTTAATTTAATAGCTCCACTGGTTTGAGAGCTACGAGCTTTCAAAGGATTTTGCTTGGGGCGCGGGGTGGTCGACGTACGGCGTACAGACGGAGTGAAAATTTTTATTGCTTTTTTCGTGTCTACTAGTCATGAAACGTGGAAAAAAAAACTTTGAGGGTAGCAAATTTTTTTTTTTTTAAAATCGATAACAATACTTTATTATTAATAATAAAGTAAAACAGATGTGCTGTTGTTAGCTGATATTTTTGAGAATTTTAGAAAAGTATGCAAAAGTATTTATGAACTAGATCCGTGTCAATACTACCATATACAACACCTGGATTATCATGGGATGCTATGTTAAAAACTACTAAAATAACTCTGGAACTTTTAACGGATATAAATATGCATACTTTCATTCAACGAGGTATCAGATTGGGTATAGTTCAATGCTCAAATAGACATTCAGCAGCTAACAATAAATATATGTCTGACTATGATGAAAGTAAACCATCAGAATATCTGATGTATTTAGATGCAAACAATTTATAAGGATGGGCAATGTCGCAACCCCTTCCTTATGGCGAATTCACATGGCTCGATTCCGATTTTGATGTCTTCAATATGCCTTTAAATTCTGAATATGGCTATATATTAGAAGTAGATTTAGAGTATCCAGAAGACATGCACGATCTCCACAACGATTTACCATTTTGCGCAGAGAATAAAAAAAGTCCTGGATCCAATTTTCCAAAATTAATTCCAGATTTGATAAATAAATCGAAATATATTATTCATTACAAAAATCTTCAACAATGTATTCAAAACGGTATGAAATTGACTCAAATACATAGAGTTTTAAAATTTAAACAGTCCTGTTGGTTAAAAGAATATATTGATTTGAATACCCATCATCTTACTTTAGCTAAAAATGAATTTGAAAAGAACTTCTTTAAATTATTAAATAATGCGGTTTATGGTAAAACAATGGAGAACGTGGATAAACGTAAAATTGTAAAAATTGTTCAAAGTTGGGAAAGTTCTGGAAGACGTTTAGGAGCTCGGGCCTTAATCGCGAAACCAAATTTTCATAGCGTAACACAATTTACAGAAAATATGTTGGCCATACAAATACAACGAGTACTTACGACATACAATAAACCAACATAGGTATGTAGGCTTCACGGTACTCGAATTATCAAAATGGAAAATGTATGACCTCCACTATGATTACATGAAGCCTAAGTTTTGCGACAATATCAGTTTAAATTATACGGTTACCGATTCTTTTATTTATACGATTAAAACAGAAGATTTTTATAATGATATTTTAAATGACATTGATTCCCGATTCGATACATCTGATTATTCTGTTAATAATAGATTTAATCTCCCGCTTGTTAATAAAAAAGTATTAGGAATGATGAAAGATGAATGCAACGGAAATACTATGAGAGAATTTATAGGGCTTCGCTCAAAAATGTATTGTATAAAAGTTGAAAAATGTAATGAAATTAAGAAAGCTAAAGGTGTAAAAAGAAGTGCATTGAATAATTTAAGTTTAGTAGATTATAAAAGTTGTTTATAAAGGGTTTTCCAATAGGGACTTGACAACTTTGAACTCAATTTGTGAACGCACCCTTTCACTAATCATCGAACTGTCACTGTCAATTTATTCAGTAAACTTAACATTTTTATCATGGTAAAGTACACGAAGGAACAACGTCTGCAAATTATAAAAATTTACTACAGAAATTCGGAGTCGGTGACCGCTACTTTAAGAGCGTTAACTCCGATTTTCGGTCGTAATTCTCGCCCTAGTAGACAGGCAGTAACAAGTTTAGTGCAAAAATTTGAGTCTACATATTCGTTGTGTGATGTTGCCGTGCCAGTGAGACAACGGGTTGGTCGAAGTGTCGAAAATATCGCTGCCGTTGAAACGTCCGTAGCAAATGATCCAAATCAGTCAATTCCATGGCGTTCTCAAGAGTTGGGCATCGCCCAGACCACGTTATGGCGAATTTTGCGTAAGGATCTTGGTTTACACCCATACAAGATCAAGCTGACTCAAGAATTGAAGCTGATGGACCATTTGAAGCGACGTACGTTCTCCGATTGGGCTCTGGAAAAGATGCGCCAAGATGATCAATTTCATCGCAAAATCATCTTCAGTGACGAAGCTCATTTTTGGCTCAGTGGGTTCGTCAATAAGCAAAATATGCGTTATTGGTCTGGTGAAAATCCACATGTGCTTCATGAAAGACCACTTCATCCACAAAAAATAACTGTTTGGTGCGGTTTGCATGCCGGCGGCGTCATAGGGCCATATTTTTTTGTCGACGATAATGATCGTCACGTTACTGTGAATGGTAATCGTTATCGCGCCATGATTACCGATTATTTTTGGCCCGAATTGGAAGATATAGACTTGGACAACATGTGGTTTCAACAGGACGGTGCCACAAGCCACACAGCACACTTTACAATCGATTTATTGAAGAGTAAGTTTGATGAGCGTGTTATCTCAAGAAATGGACCAGTCGATTGGCCGCCTCGTTCGTGCGATTTAACGCCTCTGGACTTTTTTCTTTGGGGCCACGTCAAGTCGTTGGTCTATGCCAACAAGCCGACGACGTTGGAAGAGCTCAGAGCCAACATTGAACACGAAATAGCAGCCGTTTCGGCCGAAATGTGTGGCCGAGTCATCGAAAATTGGGTCCAACGAATCGACCGCTGCAAACGTGCCTGCGGTGGCCATATGAACGATGTTGAGTTCCATTTATAAATGTTTTGATTATACTTCAACCCGATAATAAAGTTTTTGAAATATCTCAAATGGTTTGCATTTTATTTTGAAAAAAAGGTGTCAAGTCCTTATTGGAAAACCCTAATAAGAAAATATTTTACGGAAATATGTTTATGTTTAGATCTAAAATTCACCATATTTATACACAATTAGTTAATAAGATAACAGTTATAAGAATGATAAGCGTTACATAAAGGAGAATGGGGTAGAAACTTATGCTTAGGGTCACTATAAGATAGAAAATAATAATTGTTAAATAAATAAAGTAAAAAAAATTATTTGTTGGTATTATTAAAAAAGAGAGCAGGTGGTCAGTGTTTGCTCCGACAGGTTGAGAGAATCGTGATCCGGACAGATTGAGTCAGCAGCATATTGACATGTTTCATCTAGCAGGTGGTCAGTCTTGGTTTTGCTTACATATTTCTTCAAGCATATATTGTTCCATCTAGCAGGTGGTCAATCTTGGTTTTGTTTACATATTTCTTCAAGCATATCATATTTCATCTAGCAGGTGCTCAGTCTTGGTTAACAGGGTCTGTTAATATAGTCAGGTCAAAATGCTGTTAATATCAGAACAGGTCAGGTCAAAAAGCAGTTAATATCAGAATAGGTCAGATCAAAAAAGAACAGGTCAGAACAGGCCAGATCTATAAGCAGTTATCCGGTGCTTAGGCTCATGGGGAGCTACAGAAATATTATAAAATTAAGCACTGGGCTTTTGAATGAGAACAGAGTTTATTTAATTTGCCTGATGACAGTCATAAAAATTTATCAGTGTTAGAGATAGGATAGTATTAAACTGGAATATGTATGTGTAACGAACAGTTTTAACAACTATTATTTAGTGAGAAGCTATATAAGACAGAAAGTTTTTCATTGCACTCTCAGTTCGCTTAAAAGTTTTGTGGAGTAAGTGCCAAAGATGAAAACAATTATTTGTGAATATTGCGGTCTAAGCTATTCACGCATCGATAGTTTGAATAGACATATAAGAAATATGCATCCAAAGGAGTGTTCTTATTGTGAATTTTGTGCAAAAATATATCCACGAAAAGATAAACATTATGAAAAGTGTAATAATCAAGTGCAACCGCCAACCGTGCAACCGTCAACTGTGGAACCGACTACACGACCGTCAACCGTGCAACCGACTACGCAACCGTCGAAATTATTATTACTATTAATAGATGTTTAACAGAAACTCTGTGCTTGAGATTATTATAAAAGAAAACAATTAAAAAAATAAAAATAAATGTAAAAATTCATATAGCGAAACGGAATTATTTGTTTTTTCCTTTCAATCCACTTCAGAAGAGTTTCACAACTAAGAATACCAAAAAAGGTTAAACACCAAACTGGATAACAGAAATCTATAAAATTCAAACCACCAATCCTGTGACATATTTGCTAGAAGACTATGAAGGAAATCCAAGTGAAGCTGAATTACTGAAAGCAAAAACCCATCGTTGTAGCTAGTGGAAAAAATTGTTAGAAAGAATGGAAACAAGATGTTTGTTAAGTGGTTAGGATTTTCATCAAAACACAACTCCTGGATAAATGTAAATGAAATACAAATTTAATTATTTAATAATTTCATGTAAAAAGTTACAAGTTTTTTTATTTCACACACTATCCACTGCTCATCACAGCATCCACAAGTATCTGGTCCACATGTTGCATAATCATAAGCCCAAGGACAGTTAATGTAGTGTTTTCCGTTTTGACTTATTTTCTGCTCCATATGAGTGTACGTTTCCAAAAGTGAAAAATATTTTGTCAATCTCTCCAAGTGCTTCTCCAAAATAAAATCCTTATGCTCGCCAACGAAGCGCTTATATTCCATGTTTACTGATGTACGATTCAAACAATACTCACGTTGTTTCGGTTTTTGTCTAAAAATTCTGATTCTAGTGCGTCAGCTAATAATTTTTTGAAAAATGTACATGATTGCGAGCCCCCCTTTCCATGACTTATCCAACCAATCAGATCAAGTCCAACTCCACTCCAGAACTTATCCCAACAATCAGATAAGGTTTATCCCCACTCTAACCTATAATGACCATGACTCATCCGATCAGGCCAAATATGCTGACTCAGCAATAAGACATGTCTCAACTTGTCGACCAAGAAATTTGATATGCTTTTTCCGATTTCACAACACTATGCAATAAAAGGCAACCTGCAAGAAATATGCTGACTCAGCAATAGACCACCCACTATGCTAACCGAAAAACCGAAAAGCTCAAAGCCTCGAAAAAACGAAAACGAAAAAAACGCCTAATTTTATGCAACGGAAAAAATCATCATAAAAAAGCTCCACCGTCAAAGAAGCTCGGGGAGTGAATTCCTTATCAGCTTCATACAAGACTATGACGTCATCCATACAAAAGCTTCCACCATCTCCACAATTGGCCCAGGATCCCCATATCTATACTACTCAGTCAACGTATGGCGTACGGTGGACAGACGGAGTGAAAATTTTTATTGCTTTTTTCGTGTTTACTAGTCATGAAATGTACACAAAAAAATTTTGAGGGCAGCAACATTTTTTTTTTTAAATCAATAACAATACTGTATTATAAATAATAAAGTAATTCAACTAAATCTTTAATTTCAATCTCCAAAAATTGTCTTATTATCTGGCCACACTTTTCTTGTTTCCGCTTATCAATTTTTGAGTTACTCAACCTTATAGAATTTCACAGCTTTAATAATCGATTAATAATGATGGTTATTCACCTCAAATAGCTTATCAGTTTATGAGTTATAAAAAATACCTCTTAAACGAATGGTGGTTATTTCAAATTGATGAAGCTATAAAAAAATTTCTATATACAAAAATAGGCCCCGCCCCCTAAAAATAAAAAACAGTTATTAACAAATTTTTTATTCTTAGATCCAATATTAATGTATATTTATGTATAGTTTTAATTTAATAAAATTAGCCCTCTCAAGAAGGGATTTAATTTAATGTTTTCATCATCTACGATCGCCTCCATTAAGACCGCCTGTGCTATGCAAATCTTTAGGTTTTTTTAAATTGTAGTCTTCGACTAGATTTTTTTAAAAGAACTCCCATATGTAAATAGAGGTTAACATCTTCATTGTCACATCTTAGTTCCGTGAACACCTGGTTGAACCTCTACATTTTGTTTATAATTGTCAGCATCTAAAGAAAAAATTAAATTATAGGGTTTTCTTCAAACCATCTTCCTTACAACTTACCGTGAGAACTTCTATTTCTTTTTAGAGTATTAAAAGAAATTTATATTAGTATTTATACTACTTTCCTTATCATTTAAAAAGAAATTAATTTAAAAATAGTAAACGAATGGTTGTTATTGCAAACTGACGATCCTATTAAAATGTTCAGTCTTATATACTTTAGTTAACCTTTTCACCTTTATACTAAAAATGTTTAATTATCAACAACTATATAATCAAATGAAGTATTTTTATGTAGAGTGAAAGTATCTATTATAATAAGAAAAGGTAAACTTGTTTAAACAATATAAAAACTAATTTACTAAGTCTCATATCAGTTTTACTTTATTATTTTAATAATTAAGTATTGTGATTGATTTTTTAAAAATTAAAATTTGCTACCCTCAAAATTTTTATTTCCACGTTTCATAATTAGTAGACGCGAAAAAAGCAATAAAAATTTTCAGTCCGTCTGTCCGCCGTACGTCGACTGAGTAGTATAGATATGGGGATCCTGGGCCAACGGTGGAGATGGTGGAAGCTTTTGTGTGGATGACGTCATAGTCTTGTATGAAGCTGATAAGGAATTCACTCCCCGAGCTTTTTAGACGGTGAAGCTTTTTTATGATGATTTTTTCCGTTGCATAAAATTAGGCGTTTTTTTCGTTTTCGTTTTTTCGAGTACGGCGTCCGCCGTACGCAAGATTAATTGGAGGCTCGCCAAACGCTTTGAGATATTAAATTGAAATTTTTTTAACGAATAGACGGGGTAGGCGCCTTGAAGTGACCAAATTTTTAGGGGTGGGGGTGTGAGTGGGTGGAGGGGGAAGTTTTTTAGACCGAAAATTTTGGTTTCCAGATCTCAGTAACCCCTAATGTTAGGAAGCTGAAACTTGGAATTTCTATAGAGCTCTGATAGTAGACCCATTTGCAGAAAAATTTTCAATGTTGATCAGGGGTTGTGGGAGTGGGGGGAAATGCAATGCGACCGAAACCCAAAAAAGGCGAGATAGACACATTCTAAAATCCATATCTCCTAAACCGTTGATGGCACCCCATTCAAACTTGAAAAATATTTGTAGTTATACTAGGAGAACAGAATGAAGAAAAGTTTTGGGTGGGGGAAGTTTTGTATGGGGGTGGGGGGTGAAAAACTTAAGATTACGATATCTCATGAACCAATAGCTCTAGAAAAATAAAATTTGGTTTGGGTATAAAGGTTGACAAATAAAGATTGATCAAAGTAAAATTTTTTAAGTGGGAGGTGGAGCATAGAAGTGGAGGGGATGAGAATTTTTCAAATCAAACACATTTCATATCTCAAGAACAGTTTAAGATAGATGCTTAGAATTTTTACCAGAAGTAGCGCTAATTAAACCCTAGTAGGGAAAAAAGTTTTGGGGTTAAGAGTGTAGAGGGGGAGGGTGAAAAGGAAAAAGTTCCGGTGCTTATATCTTGAGAACCTGCAATGATATAAGCCTTAAACTTGGTATTTAGATAGAGCTATAGTAGCGGAATGTTAGAAAAATAAAAATTTTTTTTGGGTAGTATGCTACGGGGGTAGGGGGTGTTTTTCTTAATTATTAAACGGTTCATGCTAGAAAGTTGAAACTCGATGTGTATATGTAAATCAACTAGAAAAGTAATTGTGATAAAAAAAAAATTGAATATTCATTGGCGTTCAGAAAGGGGGGCAAAAAAAATTATTTGTAAATATAATATATATAAAATGCATATATTTTCACGATTTTCGTCATATCTACTAGGTCTATCCAAATATTGAATTCATTTTTATTCTACAAATTCTTCGTATGAATACCTAGAATGTGTTTTCGAAATTTTTTTAAATTCGACCCCTAAGGGTAGTGTGGTACAAGTGGGGGGTGTTTTTCCTATATATGGAACGGCTTAAGCTACAATGTTGAAACTCGGTGTGTATATCTAAGTCAGCTAGAAAAATAATTTTGAATAAAAAAACCAATACCTATTGGCGTTCAGAAGGGGGGCAAAAAAAATTATCTGTGAAAATAGAATGCATATTTTACCACGATTTTCGACATATCTACTACCTCGTCCCAAATAATGAATTTAATTTTATTCTATGTATTCTCCATATGAATAACAAGAAAGTGTTTTCAAGATTTTCTGAAAATTGACCCCTAAGGGGGTGTAAAGTGATTGTGTACTTTTTCATAAACTATTCAATATCTCTCAGATCCAATCAGATTTTAACTTCCATGATCTTGTTCTTTTTGATAGGTTTTCAGTCACATACAGTCACGCGTTCAATTTTGAAATGCGGTGTAGGCTACGCATTTCAAAATTGAACGCGTTCCTAACTTCTGCCGGAAAAATAATAAAGTTACGCCCAGATTGTTGGCAGATTTTTTAAGTTACTTTAGAAAATCTGTGGTGACCTTATAGAATTTCACAACTTTAATAGAAAATTGAAAATGATTGATATAAAGGTTATTCGCCTCAAACATCTATTTTAGTTTATCAGGTACTTTTTTTTATAGTTAACCTTTCACCTTTATACTAAAAATGCTTAGTTATCAACAACTATATATTCAAATGAAGTATTAATAGTTGTATATAGAGTGAAATTATCTATTATAATAAGAAAAGTTTAAGAGGTTAACTTGTGTATTATAAACAATGTTTAATTAACAAAGTAAACAACTCATTTACTAAGTCTCTTATCAGTTTTTGAGCTACTTTTGAAGACCTTTGGTGACTTTATAGAATTTCACAGCTTTATGTAGTAATACCCATTGTGCTAGAAGATCTACATATATTCAAGGTGACCTTATAGAATTTCACAACTTTAATAACCAATTAATAATGAAAGGTTATTCACCTCAAATTTAGCTTATCAGCTATTCAATGAGACAAAGTTTAACGAAATTTCACATACATCTTTTTCTAGAACATCCTTATCATCTTCTAGACTATTCTAAAACATCCTTATCAATACTTTGGATTTCTCCCATCAGTCGCACCGAACCTGAAATGTCTATTTTCATACCTTAATTCTCGACCTTCATCCTCTGATCCTTAAGAACCTCACCTTGATCCCTAATACCCTCACCTTGATCTTTAAGACCCTCACCTTGATCCTTAAGACCCTCATCCTTAAGACCCGCATCCTTGATCCTTAAGACCTTCAACCTTCATCCTGGATCCTTAAGACCCTCATCCTTAAGACCCTCATCCTTGATTCTTAAGATCCTCATCCTGGATCCTTAAGACCCTCATCCTTGATTCTTAAGATCCTCATCCTGGATCCTTAAGACCCTCATACTTGAGATCACCATCTTGAAACCTTCTTCTTGATCCCCACCTTCATCCTTATATCATATCCATCTACATCCTTACATCATCCTTGATCCTTACTATGATACCCAGTTAATCATTTTATGTCATCATCGTATACAGCCTTTGTAAATATTACCTCGCGATTAATACTTTTCAATCATAATATTTTATAACTAAATATAGCACATTTTTTCCCCATTCCTTATCTATCAGAATTTCGAGTACTGAATATAGCATATTTTTTTCCCAGAATTTCGAATACTATCAGGTATTAAGTCGTGTGACTGATATAGCACATTTTTTCCCTTATCAATCAGAATTTCGTTCGACGCGAACAATATAAACAAAACTCACCATCCTTATCTTCTTCAACATTCAGAGCTAGCTAACAATGTAAACAAAACTCCGATGACGTCATCCTTATCAACTTCAACCTTCTCGAACATTCTTATCACCTTCTAGAAGCTTCTAGAATATTCTAGAACATCCTTATCAGTACTTTTGATCAGTACCATCGGTACCACTGCTCCAGAAACCCCATATCCCTACTACTAGCCGGACACTCGCAAAGAAGGTGGATAACAGTTTCCCTGATATTTGCATCTCCACAACTGCGGCATTTAACGTTGACGTGACGACAGTTATAATACCTGTAGACGTTAACGTGAAGACAGTTATAATTATTTGTCTTCATTCCCCAGCCTCACTGGTTTTGAATGGCACGAGCCGCCACTGGCAACAGTTGGTCAAACGACGTGATGCTGTTCCGTGCGATATGGCTTCTGATGTTCAAGTTTAGTTGCCCGAAAATAAGGTCCAACTACTGCGCTTCAGCGTGTGATTTTGCTGGCAGTTGGGCGAGCAGCGCTCGTTTACGGCAGATGAAAAGATCCGTCGGAGTGGAATCATCTTGGCGTGCATCGAGAATCTCCATATAGACTTGGTAGGCAAGCTTCGCTGGTGAAAAAGCGCCGCGGAGTACGTTTTTTGCCTCATCTCAAGTTTTAGCTTGCTCCTTCACGCCTTGCCACCAAGTTGCAGGCCTTTGAGCAGCATTGGAAGTCCTGCGATGGTGCTCTGGTCGGAGATATTTTCAACCTCTTTGTACACGGAGGCTGCTGCTGTTGGTGAAATTCCCAGTAGGGAGAGCGTTAGCGGTCGTAGAGCTGCTATCAACTGCTGAAGCTATCCTTCCATCATTTGAATAGCCATCTTATTGTGGTGGCTTCTTAGTACCGGACCCGTGGTAATGCTTCTTCTTGAAACGGTGGTCGTAGTTGTGCCACAAGTTGGTCGCCAATTATAACTCTGTCAAAAAATAAATTCGTTTATTAGTTATAATGAGATCAGTGTGAGACCCTAGAGTGCTCGTTGTGATCTGAGTTCCGAGAAGGACCGGCTGCACTATTTATAGTGCCCTTCTCGGAACTAGTTCCCACGCTGTGGTGAACAGGTGCAGACGAAATGATGTGTCTGCTGCGTGGTGGATACGTACGGTGAGTGTTACCGTGCTGAGTCTATTGTAGTAGTGTGTTTTTTGTTAAATATACCGATCCGTGCAGTATTTAGTTTTAAAGAGTCTCTCATACTTGAAACTGGTACCGGATCATAAATATTACGATTTAATACGCTAGTAGCTCCTGTATCAATCAAGAGTCTAAAAGATCGTGTAGCAAAACTTGTTAGCGTTGCAAGCAAAACTTGTTAGAGTTGCTCGACGACATTGCTCTAGCCAGCAAATGCTTGCCTTTTCAAGCAAGTTGTGAATGTACCCGCTAACTTGCGATAGTTGAGATCTCGCAAAAAAGTTCCGATCGGTTCCGAAATTTTTCAGAAAGTCAGTACAGTTGCATTGGAAGTCAGGTTAATTTCAGTTTAAGGTGTCATAGTTCTATACTTTCCGTGCGAAATATGAACGGAAAATCCAGGTGGAGTTCCGAGGACACGTTTTTGTTCATTACCAATATGGAACTTTATGCAGAGTTTTGTACACGGAAGAGCAAGTTTTACTTGCCAGGTTATTGTAGAGATACTTGCTAGAGTAAAATTGTTGCAATTTGACATATAGTGTAAACATCGCATCAAATTACTCTAGCAAGATATGTCGCAAGTTGCTTGCTAGTCTACAAGAGCCTTAAGATCTTTTGTATCATTTTGTATGGTTATATATGGCAGTTTGCTATGGAGGCTTTTATTTGAAAATGTTAAGCATTATTGCTGCAGGTATTGTTATTTGAATTATTATAATTATAAGCAATACTTTGTGTTGTCATCACTGTTGTTCTCATTGGATATTTGTCTGACCTGAAAATGCTGATTTTGATTATTATAATTTGAATTTCTGTCATAATTTGGTTATGATTATTTCAACTACTATTATAATTTTGATGATAATTATTTGGATTTCCGTAATAATTTTGATTACGATTATTTGGGTTGTTAAAATTTGATGCTAATTATTTGGATTTCCATTATAGTTTCGATTACGAATATTTGGGATGTTATAATTTTGATGATAATTACATATTTGGATTTCCATTATAGTTTTGAAAAACGAACGTTTGGGGAGGATAAGACCCAACTGTTTTGATAACAAAATCCAGATTATAATATTATTACTGTAGAATACAGTAGGTACCGCTTATTGTAATCACATGAAGTCATCTTTCTACAAGTCTGCAGCTCTGTTTCTTCTAATCAGCATGGATTTTTCAAGGGTCGTTCCACTGAGACGAATTTAGTTTCTTTTACTAATTCAGTATCAAGGACTCTCGAAAACCGACTTGATCTTCACACGATGTATACTGACTTTTCGAAAGCTTTTGATAGAGTTGAATACCATACACTTATTCAGAAATTGAAGTCATTTCGTCTAAGTAGTGCTCTATTGTGCTGGCTTTCATCCTATCTTGTTAATCGTAAGCAAATGGCTACATTCCAAGGATGCTTATCTGCTCATTATCTTGCAACAAGCGGTGTTTCCACAAGGTTCAACCTTGGGTCCACTGCTTTTCATTTTATTCGTTAATGATCTTCTTTCAGAATTTCATTCTGATTACTAAATGTATGCAGATGATATGAAGTTATTTAGAACTGTTAAATCTTTGGCTAATGTCTCATTCTTCAAAATGACCTAAACAAACTATCCTCCTGGTGCTCCACAAATAAGCTATCACTTAATAAAAAAAAATGTTTCAAGATGTGCTACACAAATATATCCTCTTATCTTCCGTTTAATTACCCCATTGGTGACTGCTTTCTCCTGGAAGTCTTCAACTTCAAGGATTTAGGTGTTATATTTGACAGTCGATTTAAATTCGATGTACCTATATATGAGCCGTTGAGTGCAGAAGTGGTGTAAGGCAGTTTTTTTAAATTTGTGTTGACATCGCCAGACAATACCTTTAACATAACTATGTTGTGTGTTAAAGTGGCGTAAACTTTATTTCAACTGTTTACCGATAGACGTTATTAGAATGTTGAATTCGAGAATAGAAAGGCGAAAATGTTTTGTACAAAAGTGGTGTAGGTGAAGCACCAGGAAAGGATACTTGCCAAATATTTGACAAGTTCAAATTGAGCATAGATGCAGCAGCTAGTCGTTGAGTCGCCGCTGTAAATCAGCTACTGCCACCAACTTCACGGCAAACGAATAAGGGGGGAAAAGGTTCCGTTTCTCGATCAAGGCCAGAAGTAGAAGAAAGAAGACGCGAGGTTTTTTTCTGAACAACGACCGGCATCGTCTGCCACCACAGACGATAAAAATAAAAATCGAGACGAGTTTTGCCCCCACTCTAATGAAGAAAGAGCATTGATAGGGACTTGGGTAATAGATAAGGTGACGAAAGAGAAGAGGTACAAGCTGCTTGAAATATATGAGGTATGGAGTTATGATGTGAGGCAGTACGATAAATTAACAGCTGCTGGTGGATTGTTCACAGATATGATGAACAAGTTTATTAAAATGAAACAGCAGGCTTCAGGCTGGCCGAGTAAATGATCATCTCAAGAGGCAAAAGAAAAGTATATTGAGGATTTTCTGTCTATCGAGAACGTCAAACTAGAGTTCGATGTAATTGTCGGCAACACTGGTTTAAAATCTCTAGGTAAATTGATATTAAACTCGTTCTGGAAAAAAATTTGGACAGAGGGAAAACCTGCCAAAAACAAGCATAATAAATCAGCCCTCAAAATTATATGAATTGCTTACCAGCCCCTCTATTAAGGTTTGCCATTTGCTGCCCATTAACGAAGAAACCTTAGTTGTGAACTGGGAATATAACGAAGAAGTGGCCGAGTGACTGTTAACGTATGTATAGCAGCCTACACAACGACACAAGCCCGCTTGAAACTGTACCATTATTTAGATCAACTAGGAGAGCGCGTTTTATACTATGATACAGATTCCGTAGTTTACATAGAGAGGGGAATACGAGCCACCAACTGGAGAGTTTATAGGAGATATGACAGATGAATTAGAGCGTTATGGTGCCTGTATAACTGAGTTTGTGAGTGGAGGCCCGATGAACTATGGATATAAACTTTTTAGCACGAGAGAAAACGCTGAAAAGATAGTTTGCAAGGTTAAGGGCATTTGCTTAAACTACGAGGCCTCAAAACTGGTAAATTTCGATACAATAAAGAACATGGTTTTGTATCCAGAGACAAACCAATATATTTTACTGCCCACGCAAAACTTTCGACGTACAGAGGACCATTCGGTTATAACCAAATCAGAAATAAAAAAGTACAGACTCCTATCCGAAAAGAGACGATTTCTAGAAGACAACGGCTCTGTTCCTTACGGCTATAAGAGAAAGAAGTTTTTATAGAATTAATATGTAATTCTAAATAAAATTTAGTACCAGTAATTAGTTTTTGTTACACTTTTACTTTATTATTTTAATAATTAAGTGTTGTGATTGATTTTTTAAAAAAAAAAATTTGCTACCCTCAAAATTTTTATTTTCACGTTTCATAACTAGTGGACGCGAAAAAAACAATAAAAATTTTCAGTCCGTCTGTCCGCCGTACGACGTCCGCCGTACGCAAGATCGTTTGGAGGCTCGTAGCTGCCAAACGATTTGAGATATTAAATTGAAATTTTTTTAACGAATAGACGGGGTAGGCTCCTTGAAGTGTGAGGGGGAAGGAGGGGGAAGTTTTTTAGACCGAAAATTTTGGTTTCTAGATCTCAGTAACCCCTAATGATAGGAAGCTGAAACTTGGAATTTCTATAGAGCTCTGATAGTAGACCCATTTGCGGAAAAATTGTCAATATTGATCAAGGGGTGTGGGAGTGGGGGAAATGTAATGCGTCCGAAACCCAAAAAAGGCGAGATAGACACATTCTAAAATCCATATCTCCTAAACCGTTGATGGCACAAGATTCAAACTAAACAAATATTTGTAGTTATACTTGGAGAACAGAATCAAGAAAAATTTTGAGTGGGGGAAGTTGTGTATGGGGGTGGGGGGGGGTGAAAAACTTTAGATTACGATATCTTATGAACCAATTGCTCTTGAAAAATAAAATTCGGTTTGGGTATAAAGGTCGACAAATAAAGATTGATCAAAGTAAAATTTTTTAAGTGGGAGGTGGAGCATAGAAGTGGAGGGGATGAGAATTTTTCAAATCAAACACATTGTTCAATGACCCATTGAAAAGCGCGTACATCCGGCCGCGGCGTAGAATTAAGTAAATGCAACTGCTCGATTTATATTGTGTATAAATTTCTCAGGTGTGCAATATGCACATTTTGCACGTTTTGGTTATTGCCCTCTGCAATAAGTTCAGGCGCAATATGCACATACTGCACGTTTTGGTTATTGCCCTCTGCAATAAGTTCAGGTGTGCATTATGCACACTTTGCAATCCCTCGAGGTGATATGTTCAACGACCTGAACATATCATCTGTTAGCATAAAAAATATCAAAAATGAAAATTTAGCAACGTAAGTAACTGTAATTAGTATATAAGATTTTAGAAATAATAACAAACTGTCAGTCAATTTGAATTCGTTGCCGGTATTTTTTCTTGTGCTAAACCTCCCAGTATCACAGTTATACCCAAAACCCTCCTCCAAATCAGTTTGAAGTGAAGTAAAGTGAAGGTGTGAAAGAAAACAAAAGACTATCCAGTTAGAAATTTGTACATCGGTATTGTACCGAAGTACATAGAAATAAAATTGAGCGGATCTTGCATTCGGTTCAGTGAAAACTCGCGGGCAAGTAAAAAAACTTGCTCGCTTTATAAACATTTTGGTGACCCCGACGTGATCACACGTCCAGCAATCGACAATTTCAAAGGAGAGCCAGCCGCTGCGACAGCTTCGAAGAAGACCTAGCTACATCGGCAACCTCGAAGAAGATATTCGCCACAGCATGGAGAATCGGGAGCAGTGCTTGCAGCAGCTATCACTGCAACAGGATGTAACTAGCAAGGAGTTGGAAAGGCTTATTTCTAACTATAACAAGGATTCAGCAGATCGGAAAACTATCAGTTATCTTCATGCACGACTGCAGTAAACGACGAATTGAAAGATCTAATGGCGGAGTTTCCAGACCATCCGTACTTCGTCAAGCGGTTTTTCGACGTAGTGCAGCACGAAAATTGCAAAATAAAAACGGCAATAAACCAACGGATCGCTAACCTGCAGGATCCGCCAGCATCAACATCTGACGACGATGAATCAGCCAACAAGTTGCCTGCAAGTGAAGAAACGCTACAGTCAAGCAATAGCGTTTCGGTTCTTATCAGACAACAAGAGTCGAAGATACGAGCTGTTGAACACATAATCAGCGGCATCAACTTCATCGAACAGACGAAATCCAAACAATTCTGCGAGATGAAGATCAACACCATTAAAAGATATTGGGAGGACATATGACATTGTCATGACACTATATGGCAATGTGCGGCTGATCCAACCAGTGCCGGATACTCCGATGCAAGGTATTTTAGCATCGAAGAACGTATACAGAACGTCTTAGTTTCGCTGGCAACTTGCCTCGAAAAACTAGTCGTCAACTCATCATCGATCGCAACACTTCGTCCTCAAGTGAAATTACCACATATGACGGTTCCGAAGTTCGACGGTGACTATTCGAAATGGAAATCATTCCACGACTTATTTCGGCAGATGATACACGAGCAGCAATTGGGCGATGCTCAGAAAATGTGGTACCTGAAAACTAATCTTTCCGGTGAAGCAGAAGGTCTAATTCGACATCTTCCAACTACGGATGAAAACTACAATACCGCCTGGGAGATCCTGAAGAGTCGCTACAACAATCAGCGACTTATGGCTACAACATTACTGGACAAATTGATGTCACAGCCAGCAACAACAATCGAATCAACCTCTGCCATAAAAAAATTACATGACCTTACCACAGAATGCCTGCAAGGTCTAAAAAATATTAGATAGACATAGCAACGTGGGATCCTGTGTTACTTCATATTCTAGTAAAGAAGCTAGACAAGACAACGCATAGTCTATATGAACAGACATTAACGGAACCACGGGAACTACAAACGATGGACGCTTTCCTGACATTTTTAGAACGTCGATTTCAAGCCCTCGAAGCACTGGGCAACGACTCTAACAAGATGCAGAATCGAAACAAGCCATCATCAACCAAATCATTCTCTCTGACGTCTAACAAAGAGAGTGCATCTGACTCTTGTAAAAATTGCAGCGGAAGTCACAAAATCTTCGCCTGTGAAATTTTTAAACGTTTAGCCGTACCAGAGCGAATAGCCAAGGCAAGACAATTAAAATTGTGTTTGAATTGTCTACAAGACGGACATATCGCCAGTCAGTGCACATCAAGAACGTGTTTAAAATGTAACAAGAAACACAACACTCTTTTGCATTTAAACAACATCAACCATAACAAACCAGATTCAGCATCCTCGACTACACTTGTTAATAGAACAGTTACTAAGACAGAGAACTCTAAGTCAGCATCAGCAGATCAATGTATTTCCGACGACAACAATTCAGTTACTTTATCTACGGAGACCTCATCATCAGAAGGATCACTCGTGTTATTAAGCACTGTACTCATCAAGGGTATGAATCAAAAGGGACATGTACTGGAACTAAGAGCCATTCTTGACAGTGGCTCACAGATCAACATTATAACTGAAGCCGCCTCGAAGAAATTGGGACTTCAAAAAACACAATCAACTATTTGCATTCGAGGATTGGGTGGAACAGCACAACAAGCTCAGCACCGAATCAACCTGTTATTGCAATCCAGAATAACAAATTTTTCTAAGAACGTTGATGCGGTCGTAGTACAGCAAATTACTTCACCGCAACCAGCACAAGCTCTGAAGACAGCTACTTGGACAATACCAAAAAATATTCAACTTGCGGATCCAGCTTTCGATCGACCAGGCCCTATCGACATGCTTATTGGGGCCGAAATTTACTACGACCTACTCTCCGTTGGCCAAATTCGGCTAGCAAAGAACCTGCCAATACTACAAAATACGGTTTTTGGATGGGTAGTTGCAGGTAAACTAGAGGCGGCAGTACCAAAACGCGTCATGTGCGGAATCTTCAGTACCGAGGATGCCAATCTCAACGAACAGATGAAGCGATTTTGGCGACTAGAGGAGACGGAAGTAGAAGGGTCTACAATGACAACGCAAGAGCTGAAGTGTGAAACTGAATTTGCTCAAAATACAAAAAGAACCAATGAGGGACGATTCGAAGTCAAATTACCATTTCAACAGACTTCGAACAAATTGGGTTCCTCAAAGGACATTGCACTTCGTCGTTTTCTTCAACTGGAACGAAAATTCACTAAAGATCCTGAGCTTCACACCCAATATCGGCAGTTCATTAACGAGTACCAGCAGTTGGGACACATGAGTGAAATCAACCCATGGTCTATTCCCGAGCCACATTGTTTCCTACCACATCATTGTGTTTTCAAACCAGAAAGCACTACTACTAAGGTCCGGGTAGTGTTCGACGCCTCGGCCAAAACTTCGTCAGGTGTCAGTCTAAACGAAATATTATGTACTGGCCCAACCATTCAAGATGAGTTATTCACTATTCTTGTCCGCTTTCGGATACCTAGATTCGTTTTTACGGCCGACATAGAGAAAATGTACCGTCAGGTCATGATATCCGAAGAAGATAGAAGATATCAGATGATTCTTTGGCGTAACAATCCAAGTGAAAAGCTGAAATACTATCAACTGAATACCATCACGTATGGTACAACGCCCGCTCCTTATTTGGCCACTAAGTGTCTACAACAGTTATCTCGTCAATCAGCTCAGCAATATCCATCGGGTGCGGCAGCATTAGGACAGCAATTCTACATGGACGATGTAATGTCAGGCGCAAATAGTTTACCAGAAGCGGCAGAAAAGATAGAGCAATTACAGAAAATACTAACCCCCGCTGGTTTCAAGCTACGTAAATGGTGCACAAACAACAAACGCCTACTACAGACCATTCCAGCTGAGGATCACGCCCTGCAGCTCGACCTTACAGATGAAATCGAGGGACAGATCAAAACGCTGGGCTTAATTTGGTTACCCAAAACAGATGAATTTAAAATCAAGAGCCCGGAGAACGAATCCACTAAAGTTACAAAAAAAGCAGCACTATCCGACATTGCTAAATTATTTGATCCACTCGGACTAATGAGTCCAGTTACTATCACCGCTAAGATGTTCCTGCAGAAGCTATGGCAGCTCAAATTAGATTGGGATGCTGCACTTCCCATGGCGTTACATTCAGAGTGGTTAAAGTACCGCACAGGCTTACAAGAGCTAAATAAGATCAACATACCGCGTCACGTCTTCGGTGGTAAACAACCGCAAGGTACACAACTTCATGTTTTCGCAGACGCTTCTGAGAAAGGATATGGCGCAGTAGTCTACTTCAGGGCAATTCATGCAGATGGAATTCGCACAGTACACATCTTATGTGCGAAGTCAAGGGTAGCGCCACTGAAAACTATAACCTTACCTAGATTGGAACTATGCGCCGCAAAACTAGCAGCGGAACTTGCCCACCGACTCAAACAGGACTTAAAAATGGCGGAGCAAGCGTGTTTCTACTGGACTGATTCAGAAATCGTATTAAACTGGATAAACGCGGAAGCATCATCTTTCCATACTTTCATTACAAACAGAGTAGCTGCCATCCAGTAACTGTCCTCACCAGGTCAATGGAGACACGTCGAATCGAAACTCAATCCGGCAGATCTTGTATCTCGTGGTATTGCACCAGAGAAACTAAAAGATTGTTTACTTTGGTTTTATGGACCAACCTTTCTTCATGGATCATCGGAAAGCTGGCCAGGAAAACACGAAGCGACGAAAATTGAACTGGAGAAAAAACGTTCAAAAATGGTATTGTCAGTGGTACAACATAAGACGTGTTTCATACATGAAATTGATCACAGAAATTCATTCAAACGCCTTCAACGAATCGTGGCTCTCGTGTTACGATTCATTAAAAATATTCGAACATCAAGCAGCAGCAAACGTTCGCAATCTCATCTAACAGTGGAAGAATTGGAGGATTCATTGATGACCATAATCAAGGACGCTCAGCTCAATGAATTTAGAGAATCCATTCAGCTTTTGAAAACTACCAAGCAGTTAAGCAACAGTGATCCATTATGCAGTCTAAGTCCATTTCTAGACGAAGCTGGACTGCTACGAGTTGGAGGACGTTTGGAATTGTCTGACTTAAACTACGATGCCAAGCATCCAATCATTTTACCATATGCACACTACATAACAAAATTAATCTTCCAAGAACTCCACATGCAGCATCTTCATGCCGGGCCGCAGGCCTTATTAGCTATAGCTCGACAAAAATTTTGGCCAATTAAAGGCAAAACTATAGCAAGATCAACCACACTAAATTGCGTAAGATGTGCCAGAGCCAAGCCAAAATTGATGACACAACTTATGGGAGATCTACCCGCCACTAGAGTACAACCAGCCAGACCGTTCGTGAATGCTGGTGTCGACTTCGCAGGACCCTTTTTGACGCACTTTAAGATCAGAGGAAAGCGGCCACAAAAAACGTACTTAGCCGTCTTTTGCTGTTTTGTTACAAAAGCGACACATCTAGAGTTGGTGACTGACCTTACAACCGAAGCTTTCATTGGCGCTCTTAAACGATTCATCGGCAGAAGAGGACACTGCAGGAACTTATATTGTGACAATGCCACTAATTTTGTCGGTGCGAAGAATCAACTAACGGAGTTAAAGGAAATTGTATAAAAGGAAAAAGCAAAACAGCAAATAGTCAATTTCTGTACGCCAAAAGGAATCGACTTTCATTTCATCCCACCACGATCACCTCACTCTGGGAAGCCGCTGTCAAGTCTGCCAAACATTTTTTGGCCAGAAATCTTACGCCCGCTTCCCTTACCTATGAAGAAATGGAAACAGCAGTAATTGAAATTGAAGCGATTTTAAACTCGCGACCACTTACGCCACTTTCGTCGGATGCTAATGATCTTACAGCGCTGACGCCAGGACATTTTTTAATTGGCGAACCACTCACCAATGCAATAGACGCTCATGCACAAGTAAGACAAACCGGTCTGTGCCAAAGATGGAAGCTTATCAACGACATCAAACAAAAATTCTGGCAGCGATGGTCAACCGAATATCTAACAGAACTCCAACATCGTTACAAATGGAAGCAGCGCTGTGAAAATATTACACCTGGCATGCTAGTCGTTATTAAGAAGGATAACCTTCCAGTCCTTAAATGGCAATTGGGTAGAGTTCTGAAGGGCATAAAAGGCGCCGACGGTTTAGTCCGAGTAGCCGATATTAGAACATCGACAGGAGTACTGAGAAGACCAATACATAAATTGGCACCACTACCAGTAGAGACTGAAAGTGAAGAAACAGACGGCATCTCTAGGAGCAAAAAATTACGGAACCAGTCAATTCAAACGGAACCGCCGAAGATGTTCAACCTAGCTCCAGCACGACTATACAAACCTCACGGATCAAAAGTCGAAGAATCTCCAATTCACCTATCAGCTTACTATTATGGACGAGTCTGATCCTTCCCGTTTTAACAAGTCCAGTGAAGGTCACACCATTTAAAACATCTCCAGGTTTATACTTTGAAAGTTTAGGAGCAGCAAACCTGGTATTGAACGAATGGAACCTCGTGGTACACTACAATCTGACACCGTACTGGGAAGAGAGCCGCGCCATACGAACAGGGGTGAACAAACTCCACAACATATGTCAACACATGCAAGATAACCCCTTATGCGCCTCCACAGCAATACAATTTAACCAAATGTGGAACGACATTGAGAAAAACAATGAGGTGTTGCGACCCACACTTTATGCGAAAACGCGAAGAGGAAGAAGAGGAGCACTCAACTTAGTTGGTAACATTGCCAATTCACTATTTGGAGTACTAGATGCTGATTACGCCGCAAAAATGACTGATGTCATCAAGGACATGAAGGGCAATGACGAGTATTTGCTCCAGTTATTGAAAAATCAAACTTCAATCATCGATTCAACTACAAATATAATGATGAAAATGGAGAAATCTACTAGTCTGAGCCTGGATCACCTAAACACCGCATTAAACGTGACCATGGAGCGAATGAACAAAATTACGAAAGACCTATGGAGCCAAGAAGCAGCTCAGACGTTTTCAGCAATATCAGTACAGCTACTCTTGACAACAAGCAACTATCAAAGAGTACAAGCGATGATATTAGACGTCCTCATCGACACTCATCAAGGAAAAATCAACCCACAACTGGTAGCACCAGAGCAACTGCTTCACGAATTAATGGCGATCCAGGACGACCTACCTCCACATCTAAGACTACCAGCAAAACCAGGCAATTTGTTAGAGCTCTACCATATTATGACCATTGAAGCACGCATCATCGGTGAAAGCTTGATCTTCAGACTGAAACTTCCACTTTTCTCCGATGAACGTTTCGAGCTACTACATGTTGTTCCGGTGCCAACTGTCATCAATCAAACAGTTGTGATAGTGCAGACTACTACGAACTATTTAATCACCAATCTAAATCGTGACCAGTATTATCCGATGTCTGATCAGGAACTTACCACCTGTCGCAGAGCACCAAGCTTGAACTATATCTGCAAACAACTGCATCCCCTCTACAGAAAAGGATCTTCAATAAGCGCCTGTGAAATGAGTTTCATCAGTCATACCACGGATAGAACCAAATGCACAGTAGCTAAAATGGAAATGCATACTAGATGGATTCAGCTATTGAACCCCAACCACTGGATTTACTTTGTAAAATAGATGGTTGACTTGAATGTTGTTTGCGGTAACTCCGTATCGCAACTAACGTTAGAAAACTCTGGCATCATAGAGTTAAACAGCGACTGTGCTATCAAAGAAGAACTTGTCACAATACAGGCACATAAGTTGTTTCCAAGTTCGTTCAACACGGCATTTGTACCAACCAGAAATGTCACTGAATTTATCATAGCAACACGCGACGCCGACCTTAGCAATAACATAAGCTCAAAAGAATCCTTCACGTGGAATCTGGAAGAGCTAAGACAAAAAATAAAGAACCTGCAACTCCACGAAGATCTAGATATCAATATAGAGCCAAAAGACATCCATCACTTCACGCTAGGTTATATTGCTCTATTTAGCGTTATAATCATCACGGCATACCTTCTATGGCAACGTAAAAGAAAATCATGTCATTTAACTACTCCAGCGATTGCGATTCCTCGACCGCGGTCACAAGCAACAGCAGTACCAGCCTTCACCTTTACCGTGGACGCGGAATAACTGTTGATCGAAGATCAACGCGGGGGAAGATGTTCAATGACCCATTGAAAAGCACGTACATCCGGCCGCGGCGTAGAATTAAGTAAATGCAACTGCTCGATTTATATTGTGTATAAATTTCTCAGGTGTGCAATATGCACATTTTGCACGTTTTGGTTATTGCCCTCTGCAATAAGTTCAGGCGCAATATGCACATACTGCACGTTTTGGTTATTGCCCTCTGCAATAAGTTCAGGTGTGCATTATGCACACTTTGCAATCCCTCGAGGTGATATGTTCAACGACCTGAACATATCACCTGTTAGCATAAAAAATATCAAAAATGAAAATTTAGCAACGTAAGTAACTGTAATTAGTATATAAGATTTTAGAAATAATAACAAACTGTCAGTCAATTTGAATTCGTTGCCGGTATTTTTTCTTGTGCTAAACCTCCCAGTATCCCAGTTATACCCAAAACCCTCCTCCAAATCAGTGTGAAGTGAAGTAAAGTGAAGGTGTGAAAGAAAACAAAAGACTGTCCAGTTAGAAATTTGTACATCGGTATTGTACCGAAGTACATAGAAATAAAATTGAGCGGATCTTGCATTCGGTTCAGTGAAAACTCGCGGGCAAGTAAAGAAACTTGCTCGCATTATAAACACACATTTCATATCTCAAGAACAGTGTAAGATAGATGCTTAGAATTTTTACCAGAAGTAGCGCTAACTAAGCTCTAGTAGGGAAAAAAGTTTTGTGGTTAAGGGTGTAGAGGGGGAGGGTGGGGTAGGGTGAAAAGGAAAAAGTTCCGATGCTTATATCTTGAGAACCTGTAATGATATAAGCCTTAAACTTGGTATTTAGATAGAGCTGTAGTAGCGGAATGTTGGAAAAATAAATTTTTTTTTAGGGGTAGTATGCTACGGGGGTAGGGGGTGTTTTTCCTATCTATTAAACGGTTTATGCTAGAAAGTTGAAACTCGGTGTGTATATGTAAATCAACTAGAAAAGTAATTGTGGTAAAAAAAATTTGAATATTCATTGGCGTTCAGAAAGGGGGGCAAAAAAAATTATTTGTAAATATAAGAAATGTAAAATGCATATATTTTCCCGATTTTCGTCATATCTACTAGGTCTTTCCAAATATTGAATTCATTTTTATTCAACGGATTCTTCGTATGAATACCTAGAAAGTGTTTTCAAGGTTTTTTGAAATTCGACCCCTAAGGGTAGTGTGGTACCAGTGGGGGTGTTTTTCCTATATATGGAACGGCTTAAGCTACAATGTTAAAACTCGGAGTGTATATGAAAATCAACTAGAAAAACAATTTTGATTAAAAAAAAATTCAAATATGTATTGGCGTTCAGAAGGGGGGCAAAAAAAATTATCTGTGAGAATAGAATGCATATTTTTTCACGACTTTCGTCATATATACTAGCTCGTCCCAAATATTGAATTTAATTTTATTCTACGGATTCTTCGTATGAATACCTAGAAAGTGTTTTCAAGGTTTTTTGAAATTCGACCCCTAAGGGTAGTGTGGTACAAGTGGGGGTGTTTTTCCTGTATATAGAACGGCTTAAGCTACAATGTTGAAACTCGGTGTGTATATCTAAATCAACTAGAAAAATAATTTTGAATAAAAAAAAAACGAATATCTATTGGCGTTCAGAAGGGGGGCAAAAAAAATAGCTGTGAAAATAGAATGCATATTTTCCCACGATTTTCGACATATCTACTACCTCGTCCCAAATATTGACTTTAATTTTATTCTATGTATTCTCTATAATTGACCCCTAAGGGGGTGTAAAGTGATTGTGTACTTTTTCATAAATTATTCCATATCTCTCAGATCCAATCAGATTTTCACTTCCACGATCTTGTTCTTTTACTGTATTATTTATAATACAGTATTGTTATCGATTTTTTAAAAAAAAAAATTTGCTGCCCTCAAAATTTTTTTTTCCACGTTTCATGACTAGTAGACGCGAAAAAAGCAATAAAAATTTTCACTCCGTCTGTACGCCGTACCCCGTACGCCGTACCCCGTACGCCGTACGTCGACCGCCCCAAAATCTTTGAAGGCTCGTAGCTCTCAAACCAGTGGAGCTATTAAATTAAAATTTTTTTTAAGAATAGACTTGGTGGACCCCTTGAATTGACATTATTTTCAGGGGAGGAGGTGTAAGGGGGCAGGCGGGGTAAGCGTTTTAGACGAAAAATTTAGGTTTCTAGATCTCAGGAACCACTTGTGTTAGGAAGCTGAAACTTAGAATTTCTATAGAGCTTTGATAATGGACCCATTTGCAAAAAAGAAAACATATATGGGTGAAGGGGTGTGGGAGTGGAGGGGGAAGCAATGCGTCCGAAACGCAAAAAAGTCGAGATCGACACATTCTAAAATCCATATCTCCTAAACCGTTAATAGCAAGCAATTAAAACTTAACAAATATCTGTAGTTATACTAGGAGAATAGACTGAAACAAAACTTTTGGGTGGGGGTAGTGACGTACGGAGGTGGGGGTTGAAATACTTAACATTACAATATCTCCCAAACCAGTGGCACCAGAAAAACAAAATTCGGTTTGGATACAAAGCTTGATAAATAAAGATTGCTCAAAGTAAAATCTTTGAAGGGGGCGGGGGAGTACGTAAGTGGAGGGGATAAGAATTTTTCAAAAATAACACGTTTCATATCTCAATAACAGTGTAAGATGGTTGCTTCAAATTTTTACCAGAAGTAGGCCTAATAGAACCCTAGTAGGGAAAAAAAGTTTGGGGGTGTGGGTGTAGAGGGTGAGGGTGGGGAAGGGTGAGAAAGAAAAAGTTCCGATGCTTATATCTTAAGAATCTTTAATGATAGGAAGCTGAAACTTGGTATTTAGATAGAGCTATAGTAGTGGCATGGTGGAAAAATAAATTTTTTTTTAGGGGTAGTATGGTACGGTGGTGGGGGGTGTTTTTCCTAACTTTAGAACGGCTTATGCTGTTAAGTTGAAACTCGGTACGTATATGTAAATTAACTAGAAAAGTAATTCTGATAAAAAAAAATTTGAATATTCATTGGCGTTCAGAAGGGGGGGGGCAAAAAAAAATATCGGTTAGTATAAAATGCACATATATTCACGATTTTCGTCATATCTACTAGGTCTTTCGAAATATTGAATTCATTTTTTTTCTACGGATTCTTCATGTGAATACCTAGAAAGTGTTTTCAAGATTTTTTGAAATTCGACCCCTAAGATGGTGTAAACTGGTTGTATACATTTTCATGAATTCCACCATGTTTCTCAGGTCTGATCAGATATCGAATATATTTTCACTTCCCCAGGCTTGTTTAATAATCATCTATTTTTAAGTTTTGTTTTTTTCAACCTCTAGACCGCATCCCGGAATATGACCCAATTATTTAATTCTTATGTTACACCCTTTTCTAACCGCTTCCCGAACTTTTTGTTAGGTTTTCAGTCACATAGTAACATACACCGCATCCCCGAATCGAACGCGTTCTGAACTTCTGCCGGAAAAATAATACAGTTGCGCCCAGACTGTTGGCAGATTTTTTGATAGGTTGAAAACGTGTCTTAAGGATTTTTTGTATGGAAGGTACCAGAAGGAGTAAAAGGATTTAGCTGACTAGTTAACTCGACTTTTGTTTTCACTTAAAACAAAATTCTGTACAAAATTCGGAATTCATAGCTAAACGATTACTTGAGTTATAGTGAGTTTCGTAGATTAAGTGAAGTCATTTTAACAGGATATTTGTATGGCAGCCCCTCGACGGACTATTAGGATTTTCTTCATAATCATACAGTTAGCTCCAACTCTTGGAAAAATAACACATGCGAAATTTTAAAGACCTAGGTAAAGCCCTTCTGAAGTTATCGACCAATATTCTTGAACACATGTTTTAATGACACTTTGTATGGCAGCTACCCGAAGGAGTAGGACGATTTTGCCCGTTAACGAACTTAGCCTTACAAATTCAACCAAACACCAAGATTCAAAACTTTAAGATTTTAGGTCAAGGCATTCTTAAGTTATCGTGTTTACGGACAGACAGACGGACGGACGGACGGACGTCAAGCGGATCTGTGGTTCTTGGCCACAAATAAACAAAAAATATTATATAACTTTTTTTCGTCCGAGGCTCAGTTCTATGCGTTACATAATTTTCGGCTGGATCAAACTTATATATGATTTCATCTAGAGTATAAAAATCTGTAGTAAGATCGTGATAACTGTAAACGCTTTCTATGTGTATAAGGTCTAACAAGTAAAGTATTAAATTTATCAGATAATAACGAATAAAATAAGGTTCTTAGGCCAAACAAATATTGTAAGCTTATAAATAAGTTTTGTATTATATCACAGCATTGCATTATATTAAAACAACTTGTATTATACAGACATGTATAAATTGAGGTATTTTGAAAAAAAAAACTAAAAAACCTTTTTCATTCAATACTTTTGAAGTTTTTAGGCTGAAATATCGTTTCGTTCAATACTTTTTGAAGTTTTCAGCTGCAATTTCACAACATTATGAAATAATTTTTTTCGAAGTGATACATCTCCTCAACCAGAAAATAATAAAACGTGCGAAAGTTAACGCATGAGCCGTAAAAGTGCGAAAAAACCGGTTTTATTCATTCACAATAATATTGACTAAAGTACCTCATCTTTTCCCTCAAAAAATAATAAAACTCGCGAAAATTGACCCATGAACCGAAAAAATGCGAAAAAGCCCTGTTTTATTCAATACTTTTTGAATTTTTCAGGCTGTATTTCACAATAATAGCAACTGAAGGGTTGCATCATCTCGTACGAAAATAATAAAACGCGCAAAAAATGATGCAAGACCTGAAAAAAATGCGAAAAAACATGTTTCATTGAATACTTTTTGTAGTTTTCAGACCCAATTTCGCAATATTACGCAGTATTATTGGACAAAAGGAAGAATCAAGTCAATCAAAACAAAAATAATCGCACGAAAATTAAAGCATAAGCAAAATTGCTAATAACCCGCTCAGATATATACTTGTACCGCCTCGAACTTGACCCAATGCCAGTCTTGATAGCAAAAAAAAAAATTACGATCAAATCATACGTACAAGTGCATAATTGTCATACTATAAATTCAGCTTGCACAAAATAAATAATAAACAACCTTCGTCATTTCGCAAGATCAAAAGGATGCATAAAAAGAAAACGCTGCATTACAATTGCATCAAGAAGCCGTACATGGTCTTCATTCTTCTTGGATGTAAACATCTATCTATTCCACCCCTTTTACATAGATAGAGACGTATACTCCATGCTAACTAGAGTAGGGGAGACCGGGGACAATAGAAACAAGGGACAATTGAAACATAATTGATGATGATGGCTATAATTAACACAATCCTTGGTTTAAATTAAACTTCAAAGTATCAAACGAAGCGTCTCTAAATGCTCCAGGTACCCATTATTAAACCGTTGACTAGAGTTAAAAGTGAAAGTATATATATCAAAAAATTTGTTTTTCTACCATCGGAGTAAACATTTTCCATCATCGAAAAAGAGTGCTAAAAGGAATAACAACGCGACTATCAGGCTTCAACTATTATTATTTGTTTAGTTTAGTATATTTCCTTTAGTTGTAATGGTTTAAATTCATACGTTGGTAAGAAGTTAAGAAAACAATTGGGTGTTTAGATCGAAATCTGCTGTGGGGACAATTGAAACAAGAAGACCGGGGGACAGTTGAAACATGATTCAATTGTCCCCACCATGAATATTTTAATTATTTATATTATTACTTGGTTAAAATCTATTTTAAGGCATTAATGTTGTTTGAATCCTTTCTTAGGAACGTTGGTGGAGAGAGGAACGTTAGTTACCATCGCTTTAGCTGTAAATGCTATTGGTAACAGTATTCCTCCTGTTATTATTTTTCCACGGCTACGATATAAAGATCACTTCGTCCTAGATGGTCCAGTGGGGAGTATTGGAGCAGGAGACTCAAGTGGCTGGATGGGAGAAGCAGATTTCTTGCTATACCTAAAATATTTTCAGAACCATAAGAAAGCTTCATTGGAAAATAAGATTTTGCTTCTCCTTGATAACCATCAGTCGCACATAAGCATAGAATGCTTAGATTTTTGCAAAAAAAATAGCATAGTTATTTTTTCATTTCCTCCGCACTGTTTCCATAAGTTGCAGCCACTGGATAGGTCCGTCTACGATCCCTTTATAAGGGCTATAAACTCAAATTGCGATGCCTGGATGAGGAACAATCCAGGAAAAACTATGACTATTTACCATATACCTGGTACACAAACACAAACACAAACAAACATTGTGGCGGGCTTCACTTGCACAGGAATTTATCTCTTCAAAAGGGACATATTTCCGGAAGTAGATTTCGCTCCTTCATTTGTGACTGATAGACCAGCTCCTGATACATCGCACAGCACAGATATTGTACCAGTAGGAGACAGTAATGAACCACTGACATTACGCACAGTCTATAATCCTGAGAAGAAAGTCAGCAGCGCAGACGCGGTACCATAACCAAGCAACCCAACGGCTGTATTTTCACCAGAAATTGTTAGACCGATGCCCAAAGCAGTTCCCAGAAAAAGGACTGCTAGATGAAAAATAAGAAAATCGGCAGTTTACACTGACTCTCCTGAGAGAAATGCTATTGAAGCAGAATATGAGGCGAAAAAACTAAAAAAAAGTTAAGAAGAAGTAATATGTAATTATAATAAATCAACATGAATTTCATTTTATTTAATTGCTGTTTCAATTGTCCCAGGTATGTGTTTCAACCGTCCCAGGCACGGGGACATTTGAAACATCTCGACTGCTCCAATACTTTTTAGAATATCTCTTCTGTTTATCATTATAACTCAACGAAACAATTTACTTATAAAGTAGAGACTATATACTCATTATAACTGTCTTTATAGCTCAGAAAATTGCGATAGCTTGGTAATGAAAAAATCATGAATCGAAAATGTTTCAATTGTCCCCGGTCTCCCCTACTCGGTCTCACTGACATCATCACAGCCCCGTCCATTTAGTGTGAACTAAATCCAGTTTCGGGCTCCACACTCAAAGTTCCTTGCCTTGCCCTAGTGCGTAAAGGCATTAACCCTGCCTTATACCCCGTCCTTTTGCTTATGGCAATCTACCTGCTGCATAAAGCCTACAGTATAAAGCCATCTAAGCTCTGTGTCCTTGACCAATTGTCTAGGGCTGTTGGCCCCGCCCCTTTGCCTATGGTCAACTACCTACACTAATGGCTGTGAACTTGGCCTACTGTATAAGGTCATTAGCCCCCACCCAAGGTCACTAGTCCCCGCCAGAGGGCATTAGCTCCAAGGCCATACCTACTGGTGAATCTTTTGTGCTAGACTCGTTCTAAAACTGTTGTGCGAGATCAAATTACCGCTACTAGCTCACCGTTATGTGACGCACAACCCCGTGTTCCGTGCAACTTTAAGTTTTTTTTTTAACGCGAATTTTGAAGAATTAGTGCCTTAAACCCCCATTTAGCCGGTCTGGAAATAATTTTAGGGGATCTTCTTAAGACATTGGCTGGGAAAAATTTGGCAAATTTCACTTAGGTTCGAATACTTCATGGCATCGACAGTGAAAGGACTCTTATATGGTTAGTTTGGGGTCAGTGAATTCTTATAGGGTGTATTGCGCTCCTTTTCTTGGAGTTACATTTGAAAGTATAGGATGACAATGTGCGGCAACTGCGAATATACACCGGCTGGATCAGCATTAGCCTCTTGAAAAGTGTGTACCCTATTTCTTGTAGATCTTTTCAGCTAGCGTGCGTTGTACATATGGGGGCTTGTGTGTCATTTATTGAAATCGAAAACATGAAGACTGAATAATAAAGTGTGCAATAATTCTTAGACTTGGTACCAATATTATAATAAATAAACCCTATAACTATCCCACTCCTGATACTGCATCCGTCTCATTCTCTCGCAGTTTAGTTTTCCGGAGGTTTCACTTCTACCGCGTGTGCACTGCACACATGTTTTTTATATTAAGGTTTCTATCCCTCTTTATTAGGATTTTCAAGCTGCTTTAAAGAGCCAAAAATAACCAGTGCCACAACAGCATTAGAAAATATAAACAACAAGTTTCTATAAAATATTCATATATTACAATAATGCAAAATGTATAAATAAAATAATTAATGCAATTTACATGAAAAGAGCAGCGACGTCATTTTGTACTCTAACTATACTCATTTCGGGGCACTTTATTCCTTTTGCCCAAAATTTTCATTAATTGCTTTGACATGAAATATGGTTTTTCAGCGGATCCATCATTCCGTTCGCTGTCTTCCACTGCAAAGTAAAAACAAAAAAATTGTTAGTTGCCGTTCAGTAACATGATGAAATTAAGGCACTTACAGAAGCAAAGGAACAAGGTGTCAACAGCCATCGAATATACACCGAAAAAGACTGACGTTATTAAATATGTTCCAATCATTACGATTACCGTTGGTGTTATTCGGAAATGTTCTTCTTGATTTCCTGTGTAGGTTCCAATGTAAAAGTATGTAGCTGTCCCCAGCCCCAATGTAAGCAGGACTTTCGACAAGAAGAATAGAAATTCTGTTACTTTATCAACAGCAATTACCCGAAGATAATTCCTCATCATTAAATTGAAAGCATCGCGAGCACTAGTACAAAAATTTTTTCCATGAATGGCGCACATAATGTATGCGTTTTTATTTATAAATCGGAGAAATTTTTCGAGGCACCAGAAGAAGCACCGCATGCAGCACATAATTGCGCGCGTACATGCGTTATCGAATTTTTTCAATTTGGTATCTATCCATTCTAGAATCAATCGAATAATCCGACAGATTGTTATTATCAAAGAACCGAAGGCTAGTGTTCCCAAATGATACCGAGTGGTACGAGCGACTGATTTTGTTAATGTGAAAAATGGAACGTCAGATTTGTGGAATGTCCAGTACCAAGTTGCAAATGCAGCAGCTAAAACCATTTCGCCGTATGCTGATATGAAAAATACTACCCATAAGAAAGCAATTACGTTATATGCCTGAAAAGAAAATTATTTATATTAATTATAATATATTTATATATTTCTTTTAGCATTATTAAAATAATAAAGTACTGTTATCGATTTAAGGAAAAAAAATTATATACACTGAAATTTTTTTGCACGTTTTATGACTAATAAAGCAAAAAAAAATTAAGTCCAACTATGCCGTCCACCGCGCCGTACGCAAACTCGTTTGAGGAATTATGGTTGCCAAGCCCTATGAGCTATTTGTTAGCTAGTTATACTAGGAGAGTAAATTGACACCAAATTTTCTGGTGGGGGTAGTGGCGAACGGGGGTGGGGGTTGAAATACTTAGGATTACGATATCTTATGAACCAATTGCACCAGAAAAACAAAATTCCGGCAGGGCAGCATAGAGCATTAAAAATATAACTTATCTCAATAACAGTATAAGTTAGATGCTTCAAATTTTTAACAGAAGAAGGGCCAATAGAACCCTAGTAGGGAAAAAAAATTAGAGGTGCGGGTGTAGAGGGTGACAGTGGGGAAGGGTGAGAAGGAAAAAGTTCCGATGAACCTAGGTAGGTAGGTAGGTAGGTACACGTGGCTGTCCGTGAGAATACGGACACACTTAGACCTAAAAGGTCCGTTGTGATACCACAGGATCTTCGACTCCGGTCCTACTCGTCGAACCATTTAGAGCTTATAATAAAGCGTTAGATTCTCGCGACCTCCATTGTGGCAAGTTCACCAAGACAGTTGAAGAAGTACGCTCCGAGATGAGCTTTCCTTCTGACGGACAGAGCTGGACAAGTACAGAGAAGGTGAAGGACTGTCTCCTCCTCCTCCTCGTCCTGGCAGCTTCTACAGAAGTCGTTTGAGAAAAGTCCAAGCCTTTCTGCATGCCGACCTATAAGACAGTGTCCGGTTAGGACACCGACTGTTTTGCTGATGTCCGCCCTTATGAGCAGAGTCAGCCTTTTAGAACGATTAAGATCCAGCTTTGGCCAGATCTGTCTCGCAGTATGACATGTTGTACCCTCCGCCCATCTTGAGTTGGTTTTCTCAATTGAGTCCAGTCTCAGTAGCAGTTTACATGTGGAGAGAGGCACACCCAGGTTCTGATATACCGGCGAAGTATGAAGGGTGGTACCGCGCCGAGCGAGTTCGTCAGCCATACAGTTCCCTGGAATATCCATGTGTCCTGGCACCCAGCACAGAAGAATATTAAACTGTTCGGCCATCTCCTTAAGAGATGATCTACATTCTACGTCGACCTTTGATGTTGTCGAGGTCGATTCCAGGGATTTTATCGCCGCTTGGCTGTCTGTGTAGTAGTCCCTAGTAGTTATTACATTACACCTCAGCCAGGACAGGGCCTCCTTGATCGCCATAAGCTCCGCCTGATAGACACTACAGTGGTCCGGAAGGCGGAAAGAGCTGCTAACATTAAGCATTTCAGAGAAAACACCTCCACCTACCCCTACTCTTCAGTTTTGGAGCCGTCCGTATATATGTGGGCGGACTCTTCCTTCGTTCGTACCAAGTCCCTTTCCCACTCTAGGCGGGTTGGGATGGCTGATGAGAAATTTTTATCGAAGTCATAACTGGAAGGGGTGTAGTCGGTGTTTTCAGGAATGTTGAAGTGACTCAAAATTGTTGAGTGGCCTGCACATATGTCAGTCCACAGTGTGAAGGCCTTTAGCCGAATGGCTGCACTGGCTGCCATTTGCTTGCCAAAGATGTCTAAGGGTGGCAGACTGGACAGCATGTCCAGTGCTACAGAGGGAGTTGTTCTCAGAGCTCCGCTGATGCATATGCATGCTGTTCTTTGTACCTTTCCCAGTGTGGTTCGGTTAGCCGCTTTGTCTAAGGCCGTCCACCAGACAACAACACCGTACATGAGTATCGGTCTGATGACGGACTCGTAGAGCCAATGAACTATCCGGGGTTGCATACCCCATTTATTGCCAATGGCCTTTTTGCATGAGTAGAGCGCAACTGTTGCTTTCCTTACTCGTTCCTGAATGTTAGGTTTCCAGTGAAGTTTCCTATCCAAAATAAGACCCAAGTGTTTTGCACTATCGGTGAAAACTAGACTGGTACCATTCAGAGAAGGAGGGTCTACGTGAGGAATTTTGTATTTCATGGTGAAGAGGACTAATTCTGTTTTGCATGGGTTCACGCCCAGTCCGCATTCAGAAGCCCAATTAGAAAGAATAGAGAGAGCATTCTGCAATATCTCACTCAGTGTGTTTGGATGCTTCCCCGAGACGGCAATTGTAACATCGTCGGCATAAGCAATCACTTTGCAGCCCGCCCCTTCCCCTCTCAATAGTAGTTTGTTGACCACTAAATTCCACAGAAGAGGGGAGAGTACGCCACCTTGTGGTGTACCTCTGCTGACAAACCTTCGAGAGGAGGACTCGCCCAGCTTTGTGTTCGCAATCCTGGATGTAAACATCAGATTGATCAGCGCGCCAAGCGAGGACTCCACTTTCAGGATAGAAAGTGCGTCAGTGATTGCCTCTGGTCTGACGTTGTTGAAAGCCCCCTCGATATCAAGAAAGGCAACCATGGTGTATTCTTTAATGCTACGAGATTTCTCAATGGAGCGCATGAGCGAGTGTAAGGCCGTTTCGACAGACCTCCCCTTCCAGTACGCGTGTTGTGATGTTGAAAGCAATCGCTTGTCCAGATTGTCGCGGATGTATACATCCATTAGTCTTTCCAAAGTTTTCAGAAGAAAGGATGATAGACTGATAGGTCGGAGATCCTTAGGACATACATGAGAGCTTTTTCCTGCTTTAGGTATGAAAACCACCCTAACTTCCATCCATGTTGTAGGGATGTAGGTTAGATCCGGACAGCCTTTCAGTATAACCTTCAGCCAAGGCAGAATTATATCCGAGGTCTGCTGTATTTCAGCGGGAATAATTCCATCCGGTCCCGCAGACTTGAATGGTTTGAAGCCCTCTATCGCCCAGAGGAGCTTGGTCTCTGTTATAAGAGCATCCGAGTTGAACGGTGCATGGTTTCTTGTAATGCCTACCCGCTCCGGTTCAACGTGCGAGCTACCAGGGAAGTGGGTGTCTATGAGAAGATCAGTGGTTTCCCTGCTTGAGGTAGTCCAAGATCCGTCCGGTCTCTTCAGGTAGCATGGTGTGGTTGGATTTTTGGAGAGAATTTTACGGAGCCTCGATGCCTCGGAGGAACCTTCTATCTCACTACAGAAGACTCTCCAGGAATTACATTGCGCCTTTCTCAGTTCGTATTTGTATTTGCGAAGTGATCCTTTGTAGGAGTCCCAGTCGCAAAAGTTTTTGGTACTCTTGGCTTTGTTGAACCATTGCCTGCAGCACTTCCTAAGAGCCCCGAGTTCTGCGTTCCACCCTGGTGGCTTATGTCTCCCTCTTGGCCTGCTCTCAGGACAAGAGTTCGACATTGCCTCGTTTAGGGCGCGCGTTAAGGTGGTAACCAGACCGTCGAGATCAGTTGAGCTACTCGGTTCGAGTGGCGGTGTGTGTGGGAGTAAGCTACTAAGAGTTTCCCTGTATTTGACCCAGTCGGTCCTCCTGTAGTTTCTAAAGGCCGATGGGATAGGTTTGTAATCTTTCAGATTAAATTGGAGGTAGCAATGATCCGAGAAGGAGTTTTCTTCAGAGACATTCCAGTTGCTAACCATGTGTGAAATGTTATCGAAAACCAGCGTGATGTCAAGAACTTCTTGTCTATTCCTTCTGGCTCCTCCATCTTAGCGATCTTCCAGTTGTGCGTTGGAAGATCTGGATTGCAGACCTTTAAGATCTCCAGGACAGTCGCCGCGTCAGAAGGCAAGCTTGGTATCCTGGCTCTTGTTCGGGGTCGGCTTGGGATGTCCTCCCTTGCCACAACCTCCAACTTAGCTCCAGGCCAAACCTCACCCAGACCAGCAATTGCTTCCTTGTAGAGATCCGCCGATCTCTGATCGGAGCAGACCACTAGTTTGACGTGGCCATGATGCCATCCGCCGTCGTGGCAGAGGGGAAGAGGACCAGGATGTTCTTTCAAAACTTTGAGGAAACCATCAGCCAGCACGGACTGCAGACGCTTCCATTTTTCTGGAGTGATCCTTCCGTCATCGTCACTTCTGTCGATGACGGCCATCACGAGGTGTTCCTTAAGGATTTCGTTGAAGGGCCTTAAAGGTGCCGCGGTGCTTGTATTAACCGTCTTGGCCCTTTTTGCCGCCTCGGGGGACTCATCCAGCGATCTTTGTCTCTTGGACGTTTGATCCTTGCCAGATGGTGCCACACCCTCGGTGGTTAGCTTTAAAGCCCAGACGAAGGAGGCCCGTTGTTTGTCCGTCCGCTGTTCCTCAGGTATGCTGCTGAGGCGCTTCAGGACTCCCAAGGCCGTTTTCTTCTCTTTATAGAGACGGAGCGATGTGGCGCGTGGAGCATCCACTTGGACCAGGTTTGGGGGCCGAAGTCTTCGTGGATGTTGAGCCGCATGGACCAGGTTTGGTTGCCGGAGTCTTCGCGGGTGGTGTTGAATCGCTTGGACCAGGTTTGGTTGCCGGAGTCCTTGCGGGTGAGTTGCTCAGACCAAGTTCTGTGACCGCAGTCCTCGCAGGTGAGTCGCTTGAACCAGGTTTGGTTGCCGGAGTCCTTGCGGGTAACTCCATTGGAGTGGAGGAGAGGGGACTTCCGTCCACCTCTCCGGCCGGTTTTTTGAGAGATCCGGACTCTGGTTTGTTGTTTGTTTTTTTTTTGTTCTTTGAATACATAGTGTTCCCACGAGTTTCGAAGAACACAAAGTCCGTCTGCACAGAGATCCGTTTGTACAGATAAGGCTGCTTAATCCGGAGGTCGCCAAGTATCCGGATACTCCATTCGCGACTGGGCTATGAGGGCCCCCAGCCTGGTTGATCATCGGCACGATGTTAGGAGATGAATGGAGAGGGGAAGGATGTTAGGAGAGGGGGGGGGGGGGGTTTGGTGAGAGATGAAGGGGGAGGGGAAGGTTGACTCTCTTTTAGTTTCGGGCGAACCCTACTCAGCCCCAACACCACGGCAAGGTGGACAGTCGTCCGATGAACCTATAATGATATAAAGCTGAAACTTGGTATTTAGATAGAGCTATAGTAGTGGCAAGGTGGAAAAATAATTTAGAGGTAGCTTGATACGGGGGTGGGGGGTGTTTTTCTTAACTTTAGAACGGCTTATGCTAGGAAGTTGAAACTCGGTACGTATATGTTAATCAACTAGGAAAGTAATTCTGATAAAAAAAATTCGAATATTCATTGGCGTTCGAAGGGGGGGGGGGGGGGGTAAAACAAAATTATTAGTAAATATAAAATGCATATATTTTTACGATTTTCGTCATATCTACTAAGTCTTTCCAAATATTAGAAAGTGATTTCATGAGTTTTTGAAATTCGACCCCTAAGTGGGTTTTAAGTACTTTTTCGTGAATTCTGCCATAACTCTGAGGTCTGTAGCTCAGTTCTGTAACTTATGAATGAGAAATTTCTCACCAAAAAGTCATAGTGAGGACGAATTGATGCAGTTTTCTCTCTGTATTCTCATCAAATGAGAAAGCACCGTAATTGACTATACATTTGGAAATCTTTCATTTATCATTTGGTGAGAATACAGAGAGAAAACTGCCGCGGCCACGTCGGCCCGTACGGTAATCCAGCCCTGTCCAGGGGCTTGTTTAATAATCATCTATTTTTATTTTTTTTCCTTTTTGAACGTCCACACCGCTTCTCGGAATATGACCCAATTATGTAATTCATAAGTTATACCCTATTCTAACCACATCCCGAACTTTTTGATAGGTTTTCAGTCACATAGTAACTTACACCGCATCCCCGAATTGAACGCGTTCCGAGCTTCTGCCGGAAAAAAAAATAAAATTGCGCTCAGACAGTTGGCAGATTTTTTTTTATATATTTTGCTCAGTTCAGTTCAATTTGTTGCAATTTATAAGTCCACATTGCTTTTTATATAACTTCACATTGCATAAACTTTATATTTAACTGAATTTGTTAAATTTATGTAAAAGGCTTATGATACTTATAGTCCAGGCAACGAATGATTATAGAGGGAAATTTTAGTGACAGAAAAATTGACTTCGGAACTTTGTTTGGACTGGTCTGGAGATGAACATATCAAAAGTCCCCACTCGTAGAAGGTGAGCGGGGAGAAGGGGGGCACTTGAAAGGTCCCTTTTTTGGTTTTTCGCTTATATCTCGGAAACTATGCGTCGTAGTGGCTTGACTACTATGTACAAAATTGAAGCTGACAAAATTTGCTACAAGAATCACTACTTACATTTGTCGATATGTTGTTCTGTTCTCGAGTTATCTGCCCTTGAAAACGTTAATTTTGGAAAAAAAAAACAAATTTTATCACGTTTTTTGCTCTATTTGTTAAGATATGTCTTCAAATATTGTTCCCACGAAAAAGTCGTGAGAAGTTGTAGACCATTAAATGTTCTTCAAAAATGTTATTTTGGTTTGATTTGAGACCATAAATTTGATTCATACTCTCAAACACGGTGGAGGTAATGTTATGGTTCGGGGAGCCATAGCTGCATTTGGGGTGGTAGATTGGCTTTTGTTGAAACTACTATGGACCGCTATGTTTAGGAGAACCTGTCGGAACATCATTTGACCCCATCAGTTAAGAAGTTGTGCCTTGGAGGGAGTTGGATTTTCAAACAAGACAATGATCCAAAGCAAACAGCCATTTTCGTCAAGAACTGGTTGTTGTCCTACGCTCCAAGGCTGCTTAATACTCCCCAAAACCCAGATTTAAACCCAATAGAACATGTATGGGAGCTACTGGAGTGCAAGATTCGGAAATGTTGCATACAAAACAAAAATTTGTTTAAGGAAGCGCTGACTACAGAATGGGAGAAAATTACATCCGCAGAAACTGGTAATTTAGTCGCCTATAAGTCCCGAAGTCTGGAAAAAGTAGTTGATGCTACTAAAAGGGGTTCCAGTCAAGTATTAAGTCAGCAAATAATTTTAAAAATTTCAATAAGTTTAGTTGGAAATTTCTTGTGTATAAGCCAGCCAGTACTGGCTGTCGTAGACTTTTGTCCATTCATATTTTATGTTTTTATGAACTTACCTTTAAGTTTGTTATGAAAAGTTTTTGTTTTTGTTTTTTTATAAATATATTTAAGTTACTGAAAAAATCCGCATCAATGGATTTTTGATTAAGGCTTTCAATTAACCAGAACCTCAATATAAAGGGTTACCGTAGACTTTTGTCCGTCACTGTATATGATTTCGGAAATATACTAAAATAACTATAAGTTTTGAACGGTTTGATTAAAAAATCAATATAATATATATTTTTGAAGAAAATTTAATGGCCTACAACTTTTTCTCTCACGACTTTTTCGTGGGAACAATATTTGAAGACATATCTTAACAAATAGAGCAAAAAACGTGATAAAATTTGTTTTTTTTCCAAAATTAACGTTTTCAAGGGCGGATAACTCGAGAACAGAACAAGATATCGACAAATGTAAGTAGTGATTCTTGTAGCAAATTTTATCAGCTTCAATTTTGTACTTAGTGATCAAGCCGCTCGCTACGACGCATAGTTTCCGAGATATAAGCGAAAAACCAAAAAAGGGACCTTTCAAGTGCCCCCTCCCCCCCACTCACCTCCGAGGAGTGGGGACTTTTGATATGTTCATCTCCAGACCAGTCCAAACAAAGTTCCGAAGTCAAATTTTCTGTCCCTAAAATTTCCCTCTACACCCGTTTTTGAGCATTCATTGCCTGGGCTATTATTGAACAAGTTACTCGCATAACTTCTGTTAATTACACAACTACAGACTTCCATAAACAAAAGAGCAGTTCATAAATCTAGTCTTAGTCAAGATGTTGAACTTCATCAAGAAGACTGCAGAAACTGTTATGACGCAGCCACGTGAATTTCGAATGAAATTGAACCGGCTTGGGGAAAGCAAAGCGCGGATTTTTGCTTTTACTTCATGAGAAGCGAAGGAAATAACGTTCTAAATAGACTCCTGATTTTTTAGTTAGTCAGATACAGACATCGCGTCTCAGTATTAAACTCGTTTCGGACTTATACCCAAAAAATAATAAAGTTACGCCTAGACAGTTGACAGATTATTTTTCCTTCAATAGAAGATTCAATATAACTAAAAACGAATTTGATTTCATGAATCCTAAAAGATTTCCGGACAGTTGACAGATTATTTTTCCTTATTTACGTAATTTGTTCAATAGAAGATTCAATATAACTAAAAACGAATTTGATTTCATTAATCCCAAAAGATTTCCGGAACTCGTAAAAACTTGAACCCCTAGGTGATATAATACTGAAAAATGCTTTAATCAGCGTTTGTATGTAAAATTGAGTTAGATATCTTATTAGACCTAAAAAATGTTTCGGAATTCGTAAAAATTAATCACTTTACCCTCACTTACGGGTTGAAAATTTCGGAAGTGCTTTTCGAGGCGAATATACAAAGAGCCCGCAGAAGTAAGATTGATCTAATAACGTGGCATGTCTAAAAAATAAAACGAAATTCGTGAAAATATGGAAAACACCCCATTTACAAAAATTGCTATTACTACTGTACAAATTCGTGCCTGAATTTGTTCTTTGTTTTTGCTACTCTTCTTTCTTTTCTTTTTTTTGCCTTATGCATTTTTTAACTGCTGAGATTGATATTAATTTACAACATTAACGTAAAGTTTTTTCTTTCAATCATATTTCACGTAAAGTCAGTTCCCATGCATGCAAAGAATTTATGTACATGCAAGGAACCCGATTACATATAATTTTTTGGAATCCCATTGCAGTTAATTTTTTTTTGTTTGCTTATTATAAATCTTCTATGTCCCAGACATTAGGTCAGCATAATTAGCATTTGTGGCGAGCCATAAACTTTTCTTAAATTATAAGTAGGTTTCAGACGAAATAAAGACACGATTAAGTGAATAACTAACTTTTGCTTTCAAGAGTTGCATTGGTTTTGTACCAAGGTAACATTTTACAGCCAACATTAACTCACTCGGTAAATATTGAATCTAACGATAAGAAAGTTAAGTTAAACCTCTCGGTAGATATTGTATCTAACGAAAAGAAAGTGAACAACAAGCGATGGATCAAAAGAGGTCCATCGCTTTATAAACATATTTTGGTGACCCCGACGTGATTTGGTGAAAGTGATCTTTGTTTCGTCTCTCAAAAGTTATTTTTCAACCTCAATACCAAATTAGCTAGCGTAATCTGTAGTGAGATTTTGTACAAAGGCAACTCGCCTTTTAGGATTTTCTCGCCCATATCGTTTAGTCCCTTGTCGGTTTTAGCGATTTTGTGCAATGGGACAAAAGTAAGTGACGACTGACGAGTCAAATTGAGCAACTATCCATATCCCCATCTTCGACTGAGCGCGACTGTCAAAAGTGGAGTCCCAGTTGGTCGCGTCTGCGAGAATCTTGCAGATTTCGAAAAAAGCAATAAAAATTTTCACTCAGTCTGTACGCCGTACCCCGTGCGCCGTACGTCGACCGCCCTAAAATCATTGAAGGCTCGTAGCCCTCAAACCAGTGGAGCTATTAAATTAAAAAATTTTCTAAGAATAGACTTGGTGGACCCCTTGAATTGACATTATTTTCTGGGGAGAAGGTGTAAGGGGGAAGGCGGGGTAAGCGTTTTAGACGAAAAATTTAGGTTTCTAGATCTCAGGAACCGCTTGTGTTAGGAGGCTGAAACTTAGAATTTCTATAGAGCTTTGATAATGGACCCATTTGCAAAAAAAAACAGATATTGGTGAAGGGGTGGGAGAGTGGAGGGGGAAATAATGCGTCCGAAACGCAAAAATCCCGAGATCGACAGATTCTAAAATCCATATCTCCTAAGCCATTATTAGCAAGCAATTAAAACTTAACAAATATCTGTAGTTATACTAGGAGAGTAGATTGAAACAAAATTTTTGGGTGGAGGTAGTAGCGTACGGGGGTGGGGGTTGAAATACTTAAGATTACGATATCTCACAAACCAAATGCACCAGAAAAACAAAATTCGGTTTGGGTATAAAGCTTGATAAATAAAGATTGCTCAAAGTAAAATCTTTGAAGGGGGCGGGGGAGCACGGAAGTGGAGGGGATAAGAATTTTTCAAATATAACACGTTTCATATCTCAATAACAGTATCAGGTAGATGCTTAAAAATTTTACCAGAAGTGGACCTAATAGAACCCTAGTAGGGAAAACAAGTTTGGGGGTGTGAGTGCAGCGGATGAGGGTGGGGAAGGGTGAGAAGGAAAAAGTTCCGACGTTCATATCTTAAGAACCTATATTGATAGAAAACTGGAACTTGGTAATTAGATAGAGCTATAGTAGTGGCATGTTGGAAAAATAAATTTTTTTGATTGGGTAGTACGGTACGGGGGTGGAGGGTGTTTTTCTTAACTTTAGAACGGCTTATGCTAGGAAGTTGAAACTCGGTACGTATATTTAAATCAACTAAAAAAGTAATTCTGATAAAAAAAAAATTTAATATTCATTGCCGTTAGGAAGAGGGGGTAAAAAAAATTGTCAGTGAAAATAAAATGCATATATTTTCACGATTTTCGTCATATTTCCTAGGTCTTTCCAAATATTGAATTCATTTTTATTCTACGGACTCTTCATATAAGTACCTAGAATGTGTTTTCAAAATTTTTTGAAATTCGACCCCTAAGTGGGTTTAAAGTGGTTTTATACTATTTCGTGAATTCTGCCTTATCGCTCAGGTCTGATCAGATATCGAATATCTTTTCGCTTCCACAGTCTTGTTTAATAATCACCTATTTTTAATTTTTGTCTTCTTCAATCTCTAGACCGCATCCCGGAATATGACCAAATTATATAATTCATATGTTGCACCATATTCTAACCGCTTCCCGAACTTTTTGTTAGGTTTTCAGTCACATACACCGCATCCCCGAATTGAACACGTTTCAAACTTCTGCCGGAAAAATAATAAAGTTGCACCCAGACTGTTGGCAGATGTTTTTTGTTTAGCGTAGCGCATCTGTTTGATGATACCGTGATGTGATAAAAGCTCGTACTGGGAGATTGACATCGGCTGGAATGAAACGTGCAGTCAGGGGCGAAGTTACCTTACTGCAATTGACGAATGGTAAAGTTGGAAATCTCCACCTAAAAAAAAAACTACCAGATATGGTAGACACATATTCGTCAGCTGACTGTTGTAGGGCGGTTCGTGTGTATTTTTACGATTCGGAGCTCGGTGAATTTTCGATTCACTCTTAATTTTATTATGAAAGACATGATAAAGATTGATGGCGATCGGTTTGGTTGATAAAAAGGTGCTCATTTCCTGTTCTCAATTCCGAAAATCATGGGCTCAACGCCGCACAACGAAGTCAGAAAATGAACAATTTTTTCATATGAATGGGACGTATAAACTTCGAAATAACTTCGAAATAACTTCTCAAATGTTTAATATTCCAGGAAAAAGATATATGAAATAATTATTAAATTATTTGAAAAGAACGTAAAACCGTTTTTTCAGTACTTTTTTTCTTTTATTTTAAATCTTTAAGGGGGAGGCCGCAGTAGCGGCTTCGGAATATCGAAATTTTTTTTTTGTCTCAACAGGCTCCTTAGGATCTCATGTCCTATAGTTACAGGTACGTACGTAACCTGTAAGTACCTGAAATTCGAATGTAGCGGGGCCTACCCTACTGGTGAAAGAGAGCGTACTGAAAACCTTAAACGCGTTTTTCTCGAAACAAGGTTTTTTGAGCTGGCCGGTCGTTCTATTTACACAATTTTCAACTTTTGGACTTGCGGTTTTAACAGGCTATTGATAACGGTTTTTTCCAGAGAAGTACGTAGGATTTTTGCGATATATTGCATATTCAAAAAGTTATAAGCATTTTTCTAGCGATTTTTTTCATTTTTTTTTTATTTTTTTTCTTCAAAAGTTCGCCATTTTAACAGGAATTTTTTTAAAAAAAAATCTTTCGTGCTTCCCTAGCTTTTACTATGACTTATCGAAAATTTCATTGACCCACCATTTTTCTTTGAAATTGCACGAGTGAAACGACTGGCCGTGGAGCACTTAAGAAAAAGGCGTCCATTGGAAACAGCTGGGAATCCGCCATTTTGTTTATATGGACTTTCAGTTATATGCAAAAACATTCTTCAAGACTTGTATAATAAAGTGCCTTTTACCAAATTTCGATATGCCTTATAGTTTCTTCAATAATCCTATCACAAAATGACCCGTAAAAAAGGCCCTCCCCCCTTAAATTGATTACTTAAAAAAAAAATGTTGTTTTTGATGTTATGTTATAATACATATGTCCTTCTTATTCAATTGTAACAATAATTTAAGTTCACTTGAAATAATATTTTGTAGTAGGACCCTCTTATTTGAGCTCAATAACAATTTTGTCGGAATATAACACGCAACTGCTACTTTCTGTGTACCATATATAGTTCCGAAATTTGCCACCAGAGCACATGGTTTATTTGTCAATATAATAAATATAAAACACTTATAACGTAGTAACACATTCCATGATTTCCAATCACTTCACATCACACTTGTGTCGTTTTATTGAAACCGAAATTAAACTACAACTTTCCGCGTACTTAATTTTCGTCGGGTAAGTCGCGGATGACATTTGCAGCGCTTGGAATGATGTGGCTGTTTCTTGCATTACAAATAGATCGTGGTGGGAGCACATGTTTTTATTGCTATTTCTTTCTATCTAGTGATGAAGAAAGATAAGCAATATGATTCCTATGCTCAAACCATCGAGATTATGTCTCTTAAAAGACAAGCGACCAACTGGCGTAGGCTGTAAGAACATCAAGAAAAAGAGAAGCGGTGGTCGTATGGCATGAGCTATGGATTTATATCAGTGTGTCGCTGGTTCGAATCTCCGAGAAGACTTTTTTTCTCCCTTTTTAATTACTTTTCGCTTATTTGAGTTATTTGGGATACCCCAAATCAGCTAGCTCAAACTATTGCAAATTACAGAATCCACTGTATCTGAAGAACTCGTTAAAGCAGGAAATACAAATTTCACAGGAATAAGTTTTAAGTCATAAACATGACTCAGCTCATTAATTATAACATCCGTTAACTCATTCCAGCTGCTGTATCACAAAAGTCCTTAAAACACATGTTTACCAATATTGAACGGTAGCTTCAGAACACTTTAGTCTACAATTTTTAAATTTTGAATAAGGCAATTTAATAATAATTGCAGTTAAATGCGTGAATACGAAAAAAATCTCATGAGTCCTTCCTGTAGCTATCATACAAAAATTCTGTTAAAATTTCCTACTTTATTTACGGATCTCACCATTACTCAAGTAGTCGTTTACCTACGCAGTCAATTTAGTACAATTAGTTTTGAGTAAATATAAAGTTTGCGCGTACTTGTCGGTGAAATCATTCTACTCCTTCGGGCTACTCGCATACAAAAAATTCTTAAGATAAGTATTTAAGAATATTTTCCGATATCTTTTGAATGTTTCAGTGTAGGTTATTTAAAATGAGGACACAATAAGTTTTAAATGGTTCGGTGATTCTCCAAGTTTCAGATTTGAAATAGAATAATGAAGGTATTGTCTTTTACTTGCGAGTAGCACCCAATTGAAAGTCTTTATTGAAGACCAAACTATATGCCTCTCCTTATTGTACTTTATCCCCAACTACAGTTAAAGTCCGAGCTCAGTATTTCATCTAGCGTACCTACCATATGATTTGCTTGCAGCCGATCGTGAACGCAGTATGTTTTTTCATTACAATAATTTATTGCATAACATTCATAAATAATGTAATCAAACAACTCGACTGCACTAGTACTAGGCGAGAAAAATAGGCGAAAAGAATATGCGTGACAGGCGAGAAGTGATTTCACGATATCGTTTTTTCTCGCCAGCTGCTCAATTTTGTGGCAGAATGGCAGTCGGCAAATTAGTTGGCGAGACGTCAGTGCACAAAATCGCTAAACTGTCGATTTCCGTTTTTGGACGATATTTTGCGGGACTCGGCCTGTACAAAAGCCCGGTACTGGGCTACAACACAGATTGTTAGGCAAGAAAATGGATCAGCTAGCAGCGGAGCAGGTTGAAACTGTTGAAAACATTAAAAGGAAGTTCACCAACTTCAAAAAGGACGGGCCCAAAGACGGACTCCCGATTATATCAAGGATCTAGTGGCCGCTTTGGAGCGAGAGTGGCAAACGTTCAGCACTCGTCATGCAGCAGCTGAAGGACTTTTTGAGCAGCACGCTGATCACCTGTACTTCAAGGAAAATCTATTCAGACAAGTTGAGCAGCTTTACATGGAGTACAGCATTAGAAGCCACCAAGGATGCGACGTCTGAAGCTAAATCAAGCAGTACAGCCGGTTGTTCAACCTATCCACCGAATGCGGCGCAACAAAGGCAAATTCGGCAGCAGAAGGTTCTGTTAGATGCTCTAAAAAACATTTTGGAGCCAGCTGTGGGTAACATGGAGCAAAGGTAATCTTCAGCATACTATAAACAGAAGATGGCTAGCATTCAGGATTACTGGTATAAAATATCCGATCTCCACTTGGAAATAATGGGTGAAAGCAGCTGCCCAGATTATCAACCCGAGCAAATTGCCCACACAGAGAAGCAAGTGCAACAATTGTTGATAAAGTTGCAAGAGCGGCTGGATCTACAATCTTCAAATTCAGTCGACCAGCAGGACCTCCCAGTTCATCGAGCTCTCCTTTTAATACACAAATCAAATTGCAGGAACTAAAATTACCCACATTTAGTGGTAATTATCTACAATGGAAGCATTTTCGTGACCTATATATAGAACTCATCCATAACCAGCAATTGCCCAAGGCCAAGAAGCTGCTCTACCTTATGAGCAATCTGACTGGAGAAGCCAAGGCCCTTGTACAGCATCTATCGATTTCTGATACTGGTTACGAAGCGGCCTGGAACATCTTGGAGAGCAAACAAGCGATTGTTAATAAACTCTCTCATCAACAAATTGCTATCCCAAACATCTTCTACTAGCAAAATACAAGCGCAATTAGAGCTCTGCATGACACTACAGGCTCTAGCAACTGGGATGTTGCGGTACATGAATAGGATGCCATCCTCGTGTTCATCCTACTGCAGCGGCAGGACCCGGCAACACGCACTCAATTTAAGCAACAGCTAACGCACCCCAGAGAGGTGCCAACATAAACGCAGTTAAACGAGTTCCTGGAGCTGCGTTTTCAAGCTCTCGAGACCAAACCACGTGGAGGAAAAGGAATAGGATCAAACACAAGATCCACATTATTGGCTACCGATAAAGACACAAGCTGCACTTTGTGCCAGCAGAGTCATCAGCTGTTCTCATGTGCTAAATTTCTATCTCTAACTCCAACTGCAAGATACCAAACGGCAAAGAAAGAAAAATTATGCATAAATTGTCTGAAAAAGGGCCACACTACGTCAACATATCTTGCAAGAAGTTGAAAACAGTGCCAAAAGAAACACAACACACTACTGCACAGGGATGACAAGGTGGTAACGTCCAAGCCGAATCATCCAACTCCTAGCAACAACACAGCATCTTTAGCAGATTTAGAATAGCGTCAACAGGATCAAGCACCTTCAAGCAGTAGCACAGCATCGTTAGCAGCAGAAACTTCAACATCGCAAGTACTGCTAAGTACTGTCATTCTAAATGTGTCGGACAGAAATATATACCCAATGAAAATCCGGGTTTTTTTTAGATAGCGATTCGCAGGTGAACTTGATTACGGAATCGGTAGCTAAGAAACTTTCTCTTCAATCGATGTTATCGAAAATCAGCATTCGAAGCGTAGGAGGAACTGCTCAGAAGGTACATTGTCAAGTAGAGCTTGCAATCCAGTTCAGGATTAATAACTTTTCAACCAAGATAGAGGCATACATTCTATCTCAAATAACATCTCCGAACAACCATTACATGGTTTCGACAAGTCAAATTGGTCGATACCTAGCAACATAAAACTCGCAGATCCGAGCTTCAACAAACCAGGTCCAATCGATATTCTGTTCAGAGCAGTATTATACTTCCAGTTGATGTCGATGGAAAAGGATTACCGATATTACAAAATACAACATTTGTATGGGTCGTGGCTGGTAAGATAAATACCGTCAGAACGTCAGGAAAACCTTTACCAATGTGCGGAATCAATAGCATTGAGGATGTTCAGTTATCCGAACAAATGGAAAAATTCTGGAAGATGGAAGACAAGGAACCAGCAACCATACAAATGACCACTCAGGAGATGAAATGCGTGGCGCATTTTCAGCAACACGTTCAAAGAATCCTTGAAGGACGTTTTGAAGTGCGTCTACTCTTCTCACACCATGCCAGTATTCTCGGCGATTTTAAGGACATCGCACTTAAACGATTTCTTCAGCTAGAAAAAAGGCTTGCAAAAAATCCCGAACTGAAAACTATGAATAGTGCCTTATTGGAAGAGTATATGGATTTGGGACATATGAGCAATGTAAACATCCGAAGCATCCAATTGCCACACTACTTCTTACCACATCATTGTGTAGTTCGGCTCGATAGTACGACGACTAAACTTCGTGTTGTATTTGATGCATCAGCTAAAACTACATCCGATACAAGTCTTAATCAAATTATGCACACTGGACCAACCATTCAAATCGAATTATTTACGGTTCTGCTGCGTTTCCATATACCTCGTTTCGTTTTTACCGCGGACATCGAATAAATGTACCGTCAAATTATGGTAGCCAAAGACGATCAAAGGTATCAGTTAATTCTTTGGACAATGGATCAGACCAAGGAGATTATATATTATCAATAAAACACTGTCACATACGGAATGATATCAGCACCAGGGGCGAGGCGTCGAGATTTTAGTTGGGGAGACAAGAATTAGCTGATAACCAAATTCATAATAAAATATAATATAAAATTTTAATTCATACATAACACATATAACTTTGTTAGCTAGTTAAAAATAATGACTTACTTTAAAATTTTTAAATTTTTTTTATGTTTTTTTTTACATTTTTTAATATTTGTTGCTTAAATTTTCTTGTAAATCGATTCTATGCGACGCTGTTTTTTCTCTGCAAAAATATCGATTATTCGATTGTTGAATGACTGTGTTTGCACTATTTTACTTTATTATTTTAATAATTAAGTATTGTGATTGATTTCTTAAAAAAAAAATTTGCTACCCTCAAAATTTTTATTTTCACGTTTCATAACTAGTAGACGCGAAAAAAGCAATAAAAATTTTCAGTCCGTCTGTCCGCCGTACGCCGTACGCCGTATGCAAGATCGTTTGGAGGCTCGTAGCTGCCAAACGCTTTGAGATATTAAATTAAAATTTTTTTAACGAATAGAGGGGGTAGGCGCCTTGAAGTGACCAAATTTTTAGGGGTGGGGGTGTGAGGGGGAGGGAGGGGAAAGTGTTTTAGACCGAAAATTTTGGTTTCCAGATCTCAGTAACCCCTTATGTTAGGAAGCTGAAACTTGGAATTTCTATAGAGCTCTGATAGTAGACCCATTTGCAGAAAAATTGTCAATATTGATCAAGGGGTGTGGGAGTGGGGGGAAATGTAATGCGTCCGAAACCCAAAAAAGGCGAGATAGACACATTCTAAAATCCATATCTACTAAACCGTTAATGGCACACTATTCAAACTTAAGACATATTTGTAGTTATACTAGGAGAACAGAATCAAGAAAAATTTTGGGTGGGGGAAGTTGTGTATGGGGGAGGGGGGTGAAAAACTTAAGATTACGATAACTCATGAACCAATTGCTCTAGAAAAATAAAATTTGGTTTTGGTGTAAAGGTTGACAAATAAAGATTGATCAAAGTAAAATTTTTTAAGTGGGAGGTGGAGCATAGAAGTGGAGGGGATGAGAATTTTTCAAATCAAACACATTTCATATCTCAAGAACAGTTTAAGATAGATGCTTAGAATTTTTACCAGAAGTAGCGCTAATTAAACCCTAGTAGGGAAAAAAGTTTTGTGGTTGAGGGTGTAGAGGGGGAGGGTGGGGGAGGGTGAAAAGGAAAAAGTTCCGATGCTTATATCTTGAGAACCTGTTATGATATAAACCTTAAACTTGGTATTTAGATAGAGCTATAGTAGCGGAATGTTGGAAAAATATAATTTTTTTTTGGGGTAGTATGCTACGGGGGTAGGGGGTGTTTTTCCTTACTATTAAACGGTTCATCCTAGAAAGTTGAAACTCGGTGTGTATATGTAAATCAACTAGAAAAGTAATTGTGATAAAAAAAGTTTGAATATTCATTGGCGTTTAGAAAGGAGGGCAAAAAAAATTATTTATAAGTATAATAGATATAAAATTCATATATTTTCACGATTTTCGTCATATCTACTAGGTCTTTCCAAAAATTGAATTCATATTTATTCTACGGATTCTTCGTATGAATACCAAGAAAGTATTTTCAAGGTTTTTTGAAATTCGACCCCTAAGGGTAGTGTGGTACAAGTGGGGGTGTTTTTCTTATATATGGAACGGCTTAAGCTACAATGTTGAAACTCGGTGTGTATATGTAAATCAACTAGAAAAGTAATTGTGATAAAAAAAAATTGAATATTCATTGGCGTTCAGAAGGGGGGGGGGGGCAAAAAAAAATATTTGTAAATATAATAAATATAATATGCATATATTTTCACGATTTTCGTCATATCTACTAGGTCTTTCCAAATATTGAATTCATTTTTATTCTACGGATTCTTCGTATGAATACCTAGAAAGTGTTTTCAAGGTTTTTTGAAATTCGACCCCTAAGGGTAGTGTGGTACAAGTGGGGGTGTTTTTCCGATATATGGAACGGCTTTAGCTACAATGTTGAAACTCGGAATTTGAATATTCATTGGCGTTCAGAAGGGGGGGGGGCAAAAAAAATATTTGTAAATATAATAAATATAAAATGCATATATTTTCACGATTTTCGTCATATCTACTAGGTCTTTCCAAATATTGAATTCATGTTTATTCTACGGATTCTTCGTATGAATACCTAAAAAAAATTTTAAGGTTTTTTGAAATTCGACCCCTAAGGGTAGTGTGACCCCTAAGGGGGTGTTAAGTGATTGTGTACTTTTTCATAAACTATTCCATATCTCTCAGATCCAATCAGATTTTCACTTCCATGATCTTGTTCTTTTTGATAGGTTTTCAGTCACATAGTAGCCTACACCGCATTTCAAAATTGAACGCGTTCCTTACTTCTGCCGGAAAAATAATAAAGTTACGCCCAGATTGTTGGCAGATTTTTATACTCTAGATCAGAGGTGTCCAAACTACGGCCCGCGGGCCAAACCCGGCCCGGCAGGTGATTTTAACCGGCCCGCCAAGGTTTTTGAAAATTGTGAGAATGAACGCGAAAAACTACAAACTTGGGAAGAAAATTCCCCAACAGGAAGTGAAATTATTGCGTTTCAAAACGAGAAAGGAGCACTTCTTTTCTTTTTTATTCAAGCCTATGAAATTAAATTAAATAGAACTTATTTTGTAAACTCAGCCCACAACACAAATACAAAACGGACACAACTAAGCAAAATTGTATGGTGTAACATGATGAAGGCCTTCTGGCGCGCTCATTTTTTCCCTATTGGGATCGGATCAGCGACTGTCTCTCTACCCAACACTACTCCATATGCCAACAAATATTCTTGACTTCACTGGCGTCAACTCCATTTACTTGCCTGCTCGAATGGTAAATGCGCGAAAGCAGCATAAATCACAAAATATCTTTGAGTGAGTCCACTAATTCATGTAATTTACTGAGACTAGATAGAGCAGTTGATCTCGGGATTTTTTCTATTGTGTTATAGCGTATTGAAAAATTTGAAAAAATTAGTCGTAGTTTGTCTTCTCAGCAAAATTTATTTAGGAAGGCAAACTCAGAAAACGAAAAATTTACATTATTTAGCAAGAAAGTTGGTTATTTGTTGGGGAAGAAAGTAAAACTCTTTATGGATGGAGCTGTTGGTGAATTTTATCCAGAAAAGCTGAAACATTTCAAAATTATCAATCAGTCTTTTCCTCAATAGGGGAAGGTGGGGCAGCAAGGTAAAGTGGGCCCCCTTAACATTTCTAGTTTGCAATAGCGCAATCTCTTAGCAAAAAAAATTATTTGATAAAGCTTCAAGCATTGACCACAATGCACTATAAAAGAAATACACTTTAATTACAGTTCCTCGAATTTTTTCATACTACGATTTTGGCACTATTTGATGTAAATATCAGTTTTTAATAATTTGATCAAAAAAACTTGTTAGCGACAGAGAATTTTTTGCAACAGTATCCTTGAGACCCGGGTACAGATTGTGAAACTTGCAAAGTAAGATTTGATGATTATTTATAAAGTATATAAATTTTAGAGTAGTCTGGGTGGCTTAATAGTCAGAGCAAGTAGTCTGGGTGGCTTAGTGGTTAGAGCACTTGCCTTCGGCGCACCTGGTACCAGGTTCGAATCTGCTTGGTGACAAGTAATTTTCGAAAATGGTATTGGGTGCCGGACTACCAGTTCACTCAGCTGCAAATGAGTACCTGAGTTAAAATCGGGGTAATAATCACGAGAGTGTAGCTGACCACTTCACCTCCTAATGTTCCGTTGGTCTCGTAATGAAGTAACTCTAGCATTACTTTAAGGCCTAGGCCCGATTTGGGCTGTTGCGCCATTGATTATTATTATTATTATAAATTTTAGCAGATGCTTACTATTTAGTGTTCATGCACGGCACTACAACTGGAGCAGATATTTTCAATGAAGTTCAAAACACGTTGGCAAATTTAACTTGGACTGGAATCGACTCCAAGGTGTGACAATTGACGTGGTTGGGCAAATAAGAAAAGCTTGTGAATGTGCAGGAGCATCAGCATCAGCATCAAAAATCACATTGAACTGCTTTTATCGGATGCTGAGTGGCTCTGGAAGTTAGCTTTTTTTTTGCAGATGTCGTGACACACGTGAATAACTTGAATTTAAAGCTCCAAGGTAAAAACAACTTAATTTGTGATTTATTCGCGCAAATCAAAGCATTCAGAGCAACGCTGATATTGCTTGAAAGTCAGATAAATGAAAGTAATTTTACACATTTCACGTACTGTGAAGAATTCAATACAAAAACTGAGGAACAATTTCTCACCAGATTTGCAGTAAAAGTCATCGCGGATTTAAAACTACAATTTCCAAAGCAATTGTCTGATCTTGACATAAATTCAAAGGAAGTTCGGCTGTTTCAGAATCCATTTGACTGCAATGTTGCCGACGTTTCAAGTCAGTTTCAAATGGAAATAATTGATCTTCAAGCTAATGATCGAATCAAGGATAAATAGGAAGGAAACTTGATTGATTTTTACAAATTCTTGGACGCAAAAAAGTTTCCAAATTTAAAGCAATTTGCTTGTACATTTATTTCTATGTTTGGTACTACCTACATATGTACATATGTGAACAAACTTTTTCCAGGATGAAGTATCTGAAATCTAAACACAGGGCAAATTTATCGGATGATCATTTGCAATCATTGCTTCAGATATTAATCCCAACTTTGATGAAACTCTCCAGGAAAAAACACAGTTCTATCATTCCCATTAATGTTTATTGTTGTATCTGTAATTTTCTGTAAAAAAAATAAAATTCAATGCAGCTTTACTTAATTGATAAGATTTTCAATTAACATATTTACTTGGCCCCCGCAAATGGATTTAAGTCCCAAACTGGCCCTCACAGCGAAAAGATTGGACACCCCTGCTCTAGATGAACATATAGAGTATTATAAGTTTAATCCAGCCCGAAAAGTTTGTAACGCATAGAACCGAGCCTCGGACGAAAAAAAGCTTTATAGTATTTTGTGTTTATTTTTGGCCAAAACCCCCAAATCCGTTTGCTGTCCGTCCGTCCGTCTGTCCGTTCGTCCGTCCGTCCGTCCGTCCGTCCGTCCGTTAGCACGATAACTCAAGAACGCGTTGACCTAGGAAGTTGAAATTTTGTCACAACTTGTAAAATGGAAAAAGTAAGGCTAAGTTCGTTATTGGGCGATATCCTTCCACTCCTTCGGGTACCTCCCATACAAGAGCCCTTAAAACACGTTTTCACAATTATTGCTCGAATGCTTCAAGTTAGGAACTTTAAATTTTGCATACTTAAGGTTTACAATGTTTGAATCGAAAGTTCTGAATACAAAGCAAATCGAATGAGTCCTTCGTGTAGCAGCCTAGAAAAGTCCTTCAAAAATGTATGCTTGTTACTGAATCCACTATAACTCCAGAACGGGTTACAGCAGGAATTTAAAATTTTACAGGAATTAGTTTCATACCAAAACCAAAACGGAGTTCATTAATTAGCGCCATCCGTTGATTCCTTCGGGTAGCTGTCATACAAAAGTCCTTAATAAACATGTTCACCAATATTGAACGATAACTTCAGAACACTTTAAGTTACGACTTTGAAATTTTATACACATTAATTTTATAATTGTCGCAGCTGAAACTATTAATATGAAAAATATCTCATAAGTCTTTCATGTAGTTGCCATACAAAAATTCTGTAAAATGTCCTTTTACTTACTTTATGGAACTCACTATTAATCAAAAAATCGAGTAGCCACTATACAATAATTTCTACCTGTAAGTAAAATGTCATGTTATAATTGCTTGTGCTCTCCTCATTCTTTTGATATATTTCCAACTAAAATATAAATCGGAGTTCAGTATTTCATCTAGAGTATCATACGATTGGCTTGAAGCCGATCGTGACTGCGTTATGTTTTTTACTAATTCTTTTTCTATAGATAATATAGAAAAATTACACAAACGTTTGTCAGTCATTCGATTTCGCAAAAAAGTCTTAATTCTTTTAAGAGCACTCATTGATCTTTCGCTTGATGCGGTCGTTGCTGGTATTGTCAAAAATAAATCAATTAATTTTAAAGTTTCCGAATAGACACTTTCCAGCCCATTTTCTATTATATTAGATTAGAAGGTCGAAAGATTTTAGATGCTTATTTTTATCGCCATATATGACTTGCAACTCATTTTTAATTTTTCTTCTTCGAAAATGTTACGAAAATGTTTAAAAAGAGACAAAAAAGAATCGTTTGGAAACATATTGGAATAACTACGAATTTTTTCAACATTTAGGAGCTCTACAAATTGAATTTTGGATAGATCTCCAAACCTTATATCCATTTGAACGACAACCGAATCTATTATTTCAAATGCTTTTCTTTGAAACGAGTCTTTATGCAGCCTTAAGTCTCGTGTTTCAGTATCAATGTTTTTGTATTCATTAAATATATTTTTTGCTTCCCCTATACACTCTTTCACTATTTTCTCACACCTCAGATTCTTTAAATTTTCTATAGAGACTTGTAATTCTGATAGACATAAAGTTATGTTTGCATAAATTCTATTTTGTAATATATTATATAATTGGTCTATGAAAACAAAAATTTTGGAATAAAAACACAAGTAAAATAAAAATGTGGGCTGCATTAAAATGTTCCTAAGTCCTATTGCGGAATTAGTTGTATCAATATCAAAATGATCGTTCTCTAATATATGGGTGAAAACTTTCATAAGATTTTGAATGTGAGACTTTATTGTTTGCACGGCCCTAGAATGATAGTTCCATTTTGTTTCACAAGGATGAGAAAGCGCGAATCCTTGTTCTCTTAATAAATTTGTCCTAGAAGTGGAACGTACAAAAAATGAATGAAATGCAGTTAAATTTCATATGAAACGTTTTACGTCCTTAATATGCTTTGACCCATAGAGAAGAACTAAATTCAGTTGATGAGTCCAGCAGTGTATGAAAAATGCATTTGGACATTCTACTTTTACCAGAGCTTGAACACAACCTTTGTGCCCTGACATAATACTAGCACCATCATAAGTTTGACTTATTACTTTGGATTTTACTTTCTTTTGCGAAAGGACCTCCTGCCGATTTATCCGAGGAAACATTATAAGATCCGATGAAACGCTCACATACTGTATTATTTTTTAAGAATCTAAATATGAGACTCATCTCGCTGAAGCATAATATATCAGTCGTTTCGTCCACCTGAATGGAAATGAACTTGCAACTGTTAAGTTCATCCTGAATATATTCATTAACTCCAAAAGTAAGTGCTTCAACCAAATCATTTTGTATATCACTAGAGGTCCCTTTGAATAAATTCGAAGAAGCTAAATGATCTTTCATTATTGTCTCGTTAGTTGAAAGTAGATCCAGCAGTTCCAAATAATTTCCTTTATTAGCTGAATCCATTTGTTCATCATTTCCACGAAAAGATAGTTTTTGACGTGCCAACAGAGCAACAACATCTAAGAGCCGACCAACTATTGCTCTATTCTGGTCAACAATTTCATTGTGCTTAATATCTGCCATTTTTGAAGCAGAAACGAGGGGAAAATCAATTTTAGTTGTCCCCAATATTTTGAAATTTTCAAATGAAGTTATATGGCTTTTGGAACACTCGTTCTTTTTGCTTTCGCCTCAAAACTTTTCATTGTATCGTAACCGCCATGACCCCACGGTGGTTCGTTACAAAACAGAAAGCAAGGAAAACAAAAGAACTTATCATACCACTTCACTTGAAAATTTCTCACGGTTTTTCCGTCCTTTTGAGATATTTGTAAATGCGGCCTTTGCATTTTAGTTTTTATTTTTAATTTTTCCTCCAGTTTAAGAGTTGAAAAATTTATTTTAGCAAAATAACTAAAAATGTCGATGTGGTCGTAATCCATCTTTAAATAAATAAAAAATTTTACAGACCAGTGCTATATATTCAGCAATCACTCACTACAACACTTAGCAATAAGCATACTTAACACAACTTAACACATGCACTTGACAGCAAAATCGAATCGTATCGCGTCTTTTTTCGTTCCCCCTGTGCGGACAACTACAGCATTGCACAATAGACACGTCTTTTTACAGTACGCGTCCGCTGCAAACTCGTATAGACGATCGACGTTTGCAGCTCTGCAGAAGCTTTGGAGCCACAATGGAAAAAGACAAACTGAATTTGTCTTGCTCATGAATTTTTTTTGCTAAAGCATACCGCCGTGGTGCTGCCTTATGTGCATTTTATTCTTTTTTTCTTTTATGATACATAGTACGTTCGTCTGTTAATTTTTACATTCAGGATCAAAATGATAGACCACATTTTCAGGTAGTGATTTTTTTGGGGAGACAATGTCTTTTTTGTCTCTTCGACGCTTCGTCCCTGATCAGCACCCTACTTAGCAACAAAGTGTTTGCAGCAATTAGCCATACAATCAGCTGACAAATATGATATGAATCAAAGAAGACTTCTACATGGATGACTTGATGACTGGCTCTAATAACCTTCAAGAAGCTATTTGTAAAAAGGATCAAATAAATCATATGCTACAGGCAGCCGGATTTAAATTGCGCAAGTGTTGTGCCAATCACAGTGATTTTGTGAAAGAAATACCCAATGAAGATGTCGCTCTACAATTAAATTTCGAAGATGACCAAGTGAGCCAAATAAACACGTTGGGATCAACCTGGTTACCAAAAACCGATGTTTTCAGCATTAGAACAGCTTGTAGTGATTACTCCAAGATCACCAAGACCACAGAAAGGACCACTTATGTCTTCGACACGTTAGGATTATTGAGTCCAGTCACCATCACTGCGAAGATATTCATTCATCGCTTATGTCTTCGATCCGTTAGGATTATTGAGTCCAGTTATGGAGCCTTAAGCTGGATTGGGATGCTGCTCTCCCGATGGAACTTCATTCTACATGGATAAAATACGGCCAAGAACTGGGAAAACTAAGCAACATAAAAATTTCCCGCCACGTGTTTAACGGTAAAGTACCCAGAAGTCATCAGTTACACACCTTTGCCGACGCATCCGAGAAGGCTTATGGAGTCGCGATATATTTTCGTGCCATACATCAGGATGAAACTAGAACTGTACAACTTGTATGTACCAAAACAAGAGTTGCACCGTTAAAAGTAACTACAATCCCTCGTTTAGAGCTGTGTGCGGCTAAGTTAGCTGCAGAGTTAATGCATCGTCTTCGTAAGGTCCTGAAGTTGACCAGTCAATCATGCTTCTTCTGGACCGACTCTAAAATTGTTCTTCATTGGTTGCATGCAGAATCTTCATCCTTCCACACTTTTACGCTATTTTAGATAACGATTACGGAATCAGCAGCTAAGAAACTTATGGGGAGGAAGGAGGGTATAGTATGATACCTTAAAAGTGATTACTAAAGAGTTAGACAGGTTTCAGAGGGGTAAAAAAGTAAGTTTTCTGAGGTTTTTCAATGTGTTTTGAGAGGGGAAGGGGGTAGAGAATGGGGGGAGGAGTACGGGGAAAAAGAAAGTAAATGAGGGGGAACAATATGTAGAGAGAGGGGTAGGTCAGAGGGGGTGCATAGAGGGGGGGGGGGGTAAACAGTGGGGGTGAAGGGTTGAATTTTGGATAAAGGGGTGTTAGAAGGAAAGTAAGGGGTGAGAGAGGGGTGAGAGAGGGGTGAGTGAAACCAGTTGTTAGAAAAGGGATAGATGAAGAGGGGGAAGAGATATGCTAGTATTCAAAATTGTATGGGCATAGTCAGAGGGGAATACCACGCATTCGTATATAACGAGCGTACGAGCATGAAAAATCTCCTTCAAAAAGGATAACAAAAAAAAAGTTACTGCTATTGCAGTATATTGGTGACGCGAGTTATCATACGCGCAACACGTCATACTTATAGCTATATACATACACTCAAAGAAAAAATATGATTGTGGCAACATTATTTTGGGAGAACCTTACTATGATTGAGGTTATAGTTGCCACAACTATGTTTAGCTCAAACAAAATTATGGTTGTGGAAACCTAGGTGTGTGATTCACGCAACCTTCTTTTTCCAGAGAATGGTTAGGTTAATCATAAGGTACATGTGACATGGTTGCTTGAATCATAGTTCTGATATCAGAAACCCTTTTATGTTTGGCTCAAACATAGTTATGATTGTGGAAACCTTAGTGTGTGATTCACGCAACCTTCTTTAATAATATAATTATCATAAAATTTATGTGACATGGTTGCTTGAATCATAGTTCTGATTTCAGAACCTTGGTGTATGATTCACGCAACCTTTTTTTATAATATAATGGTTGGGTCAATCATAAAATTTATGTGACATGGTTGCTTGAATCATAGTTCTGATTTCTGAACCTTGGTGTATGATTCACGTAACCTTCTTTAATAATATGATGGTTCGGTCAATCATAAGATACATGTGACGCTGAAAAATAATTCACAAAGAAAACACTTTCGATCAGAAATAAATGACTTGAACAACAGTTAAACACTCTCGAACAAAGCACACATGAAATTGGAAGAAGCGAACTTACACCGCGAACGACCCTTTTCGTACTGTGAGAGGTATGGTTGTGGGAATTATTTTATCAAATTATGTGGTTCCACTGATCATAGAATATTGTTGTCGTGACTATAAAACACAATTACATCATGTAACGAGAATGATTGGTACAACCATATTAAATTTCAGAAGGGATATATGTTTAATGCAACCATACTATGTTTTTACGAATTATATGCTATGGCTCGTACCATCATAGCCATGATCACTTTAGAAGAACCTTAATATAGTCAATGCAACGTTGGAATAAACAAAGTTTTTCTTTCAGTGTACTATTAACATTAGCATGTCGGTGACGCGAATTCATGAGATTTCCCCATCCAAAAATCGCTCAACGCGCCTAAAGGAGTTTTCACTTCAAAAACTTGGTAATATTCAAAAATTAAACAAATAAAAAAAAATAAGCAATAGAAACTTATTATCAAATGAGAAAATGAGATGATGTAAGTAATTACAAATAAATCTTTAGTAAATTTATATACATAATAATATTTTCAATAGGTACTATTCTTAGTGCGTTTTAGTTCTATTTATTCTTTAACTACGTCACCTAAAAATTAAAAAAAAATGATTTTCAATTTTACACGTCTGTCAGTTTGGGATATCGACGAAAAGTATCTTAAGCAAATCTTTTAATGACGTCTGAAAAATCAACTGCATTAGTGAGTTCGTTCTCAATAGATAAGAGCGCTAAACCAGAAAGACGTTCCTGATGCATCCGAGTTCTTGCAACAGTCTTGATACGCTTCAATTTGCTAAATAAACGTTCAGCACTATATATAGAGACTGGAATAGTGCCAAAAATTCGTAATGCAAAACACAGCTGGGGAAATATATCCTCAAAATGAAACTCATAAATGCTTGTTCCTAGTGCAATATCAAGTTCTGCTTGGTTAGCATAAACGTTTTCTGAAATTTTCACAAAACGCGATATTTCATCCGCAAGTTGGTGGTTCAAATCTTCTGGAAGCCTTTCAATCAAAGTATTGATAGTGCTGGGTATTTAAATTTCTCTTCGTTTAAAAATTACAGCAAAATCTTGACAAATCAATTTTGCTTGCTTGGCTCGATTATTCAAATCAAAAACTAAGAAATAAAGAGTTTCCAAGAAAATTTCTCCACTTTCGTTAGGGGGATCTATTAAATACACTTCACGATTTGACATTATCCTGCTAGAAATATTAGACAGGTTATGTGGCAGAAAACGACTTCTTTTGGCGGGTAATACTGTGTCGATGTTACAAAATCTAGATGATTTGCGAGCAAACTATCTTTTTTGGCAAGCAATGCGAGTAGCCCCAGAAAGTGCCCATTGTTGTTATCTCCAATTGTTGTTGATGATCCTTGCAGCGGTAAATCTCTCTCTTAAATGACGTTTCATTGGCTTAAAACCTTCAGAGGGAAGCGAAAGCTTAGACAACACTCCAATAGATTTGTTTGATGGGTCGAACACCAAGCAGTATATACAGAATAGAGCTTGCTTTTCTTCACTGAAGCAAATCCAATTGAGAAGCAGCTTGTTCTTATTGTTTGGCATTTTTCGAAAAAATAAACTTTCAGGAAAGGTTTTTCCATCACGATCACGTGGAATGAGTGGTACCGCTTGCGTTCTTTCCGTTTCTGACGGCCTGTTTTATGAACGTAATTTGACATTTTATTATATGTCTAAGACTTTTAAAGTAAACAAAATAATAACGTACATGCAATAACCAAAAGAATAACTTTTCGCGGTTAATAAGCTAGCAATCTACAAAATTGTATTCTATCTATTTTCGTTTTTGGAGCCTGGAAGCGAAAAATAAAAGATTAATTGTACGAAATAATATTCATAAGAACTAATTTTAACAATGAAATAGTAAAGCAAAACATTCGATAAAAGAGTTCAATTCGAATTAAACTAAAGAGTGTGTCGATTCGAATCTACATACTAGACAACACTAAATACTTCGTCGTAGAGTCTGGCTTACCCTATTAGAGCGGACGGTCTTAATTTAGTCATTGCGATTTCAACTTGCAAATATCTCTTATTGATGATGCAAATTTAATTTAGTAGATTTTTTTAGTGAAATGACTAAACGTATTGAAGTTTTATCGTATATTTAAACGCTTAAACATTTTTATCGTATGTTTTCTTCTATCAATTAAATTTGTTTATATAGTTTTATATACGAGTACATATGTAAAACTAATAAATTTCTTACCTATAAGTAACCAAAACATAAAAGAATTCTTTCTTTATTATCTTTAAAACAAATAAACAACAATTAACATCTAATTTTGACTGTAAACTGAATTCAATGCAGCTGTTAAATCTGATCATTTCTTAAGAAAATATGTCCACACAATGTAGCAGTCAAAGTTACGCGGTTTACGGCATCATGTCGATTGTTTTACTGGGCTGGTGTTATGGATTTTTACTTTATTATTTATAATAAGGTATTGTTATTGATATAAAAAAAAAAAAATTTGCTGCATTCAAAATTTTTTTGTGTACATTTCATGACTAGTAGACACGAAAAAAGCAATAAAAATTTTCACTCTGTCTGTCCGCCGTACGCCGTACGGTGTACGTCGACCGCCCAAAATCCTTTGAAGGCTCGTAGCTCTCAAACCAGTGGAGCTATTAAATTAAATTTTTTTCTAGGTCTTGAGTTGACATTATTTTCAATGGAGGAGGTGTGAGGGGGAAGATGGGGGAAGCGTTTAAGATGTAAAAATTTTGGTTTCTAGATCTTAGCAACCGCTTATGTTAGGAGACTGAAACTTGAAATTTCTATAAAGCTTTGATAGTGAGTGGACCCATTTGATGATGAAATTGATGATATGGGTGAAGGGGTGTGGGAGTGGAGAGGGAAGCAATGCGTCAGAAACGCAAAAAAGTCGAGATCGACACATTCTAAAATCGATATCTCCTAAACCGTTAATAGCAAGCAATTAAAACTTAACAAATATCTGTAGTTATACTAGGAGAGTAGATTGAAACAAAATTTTTGGGTGGGGTAGTGGCGTACGGGGGTGGGGGTTGAAATACTTAACATTACGATATCTCCTAAACCAGTGGCACCAGAAAAACAAAATTCTTGATAAATTAAGATTGCTCAAAGTAAAATCTTTGAAGGGGGCGGGGGAGTACGTAAGTGGAGGGGATAAGAATATTTCAAAAATAACACGTTTCATATCTCAATAACAGAGTAAGATGGATGCTTCAAATTTTTACCAAAAGTAGGCCTAAGAGAACCCTAGTAGAGAAAGGGGGTGTGGGTGTAGAGGGTGAGGGTGGGGAAGGGTGAGAGAAAAAAAGTTCGGATGCTTATATCTTAAGAATCTATAATGATAGGAAGCTGAAACTTGGTATTTAGATAGAGCTATAGTAGTGGCTTGGAGGAAAAATAAATTTTTCTTTAGGGGTAGTATGGTACGGTGGTGGGGGGTGTTTTTCCTAACTTTAGAACGGCTTATGCTAAGAAGTTGAAACTTCATACGTATATGTAAATTAACTAGAAAAGTAATTTTGATAAAAAAAAATTCGAATATTTATTGGCGTTCAGAAGGGGGGGGGCAAAAAAAGATATCAGTTAATATAAAATGCATATATTTTCACGATTTTCGTCATATCTACTAGGTCTTTCGAAATATTGAATTCATTTTACTTTATTATTTTAATAATTAAGTATTGTGATTGATTTTTTAAAAAAAAAAATTTGCTACCCTCAAAATTTTTATTTTCACGTTTCATAACTAGTAGACGCGAAAAAGCAATAAAAATTTTCAGTCCGTCTGTCCGCCGTACGCCGTACGGCGTCCGCCGTACGCAAGATCGTTTGGAGGCTTGTAGCTGCCAAACGCTTTGAGATATTAAATTGATTTTTTTTTAACGAATAGACGGAGTAAGCGCCTTGAAGTGACCAAATTTTTAGGGGTGGGGGTGTGAGGGGGAAGGAGGGGAAAGTGTTTTAGACCGAAAATTTTGGTTTCCAGATCTCAGTAGCCCCTAATGTTAGGAAGCTGAAACTTGGAATTTCTATAGAGCTCTGATAGTAGACCCATTTGCAGAAAAATTGTCAATATTGATCAAGGGGTGGGAAATGTGGGGGGAAATGTAATGCGTCCGAAACCCAAAAAAGGCGAGAAAGACACATTCTAAAATCCATATCTCCTAAACCGTTAATGGCACACTATTCAAACTTAACAAATATTTGTAGTTATACTAGGAGAACAGAATCAAGAAAAATTTTAGGTGGGGAAGTTGTGTATGGGGGTGGGGGGTGAAAAACTTAAGATTACGATATCTCATAAACCAATTGCTCTAGAAAAATAAAATTTGGTTTGGGTATAAAGGTTGACAAATAAGGATTGATCAAAGTAAAAATTTTTAAGTGAGAGGTGGAGCATAGAAGTGGAGGGGATGAGAATTTTTCAAATCAAACATATTTCATATCTCAAGAACAGTTTAAGATAGATGCTTAGAATTTTTACCAGAAGTAGCGCTAATTAAACCCTAAAAGGGAAAAAAAAATTGTGGTTGAGGGTGTAGAGGGGGAGGGTGGGGGAGGGTGAAAAGGAAAAAGTTCTGATGCTTATATCTTAAGAACCTGTAATGATATAAGCCTTAAACTTGGTATTTAGATAGAGCTATAGTAGCGGAATGTTGGAAAAATAAATTTTTTTTTAGGGGTAGTATGCTACGGGGGTAGGGGGTGTTTTTCCTAAATATTAAACGGTTCATGCTAGAAAGTTGAAACTCGGTGTGTATATGTAAATCAACTAGAAAAGTAATTGTGATAAAAAAAAATTTGAATATTCATTGGCGTTTAGAAAGGGGAGCAAAAAAAATTATTTGTAAATATAATATATGTAAAATGCATATATTTTCACGATATTCTTCATATCTACTAGGTCTTTCCAAATATTGAATTAATTTTTATTCTACGGATTCTTCGTATAAATACATAGAATGTGTTTTCAAAGTTTTTTGAAATTCGACCCCTAAGGGTAGTGTGGTACAAGTGGGGGTGTTTTTCCTATATATGGAACGGCTTAAGCTACAATGTTGAAACTCGGTGTGTATATGTAAATCAACTAGAAAAGTAATTGTGATAAAAAAAAATTTGAATATTCATTGGCGTTCAGAAGGGGGGGCAAAAAAAAATATTTGTAAATATAATATATATAAAATGCATATATTTTCACGATTTTCTTCATATCTACTAGGTCTTTCCAAATATTGAATTCATTTTTATTTTACGGATTCTTCGTATAAATACCTAGAAAGTGCTTTCAAGATTTTTTGAAATTCGACCCCTAAGGGTAGTGTGGTACAAGTGGGGGTGTTTTTCCTGTATATAGAACGGCTTAAGCTACAATGTTGAAACTCGGTGTGTATATCTAAATCAACTAGAAAAATAATTTTGAATAAAAAAAAACGAATATCTATTGGCGTTCAGAAGGGGGGCAAAAAAAATTATCTGTGAAAATAGAATGCATATTTTTCCACGATTTTTGACATATCTACTACCTCGTCCCAAATAATGAATTTAATTTTATTCTATGTATTCTCCATATGAATACCAAGAAAGTGTTTTCAAGATTTTCTGAAAATTGACCCCTAAGGGGGTGTAAAGTGATTGTGTACTTTTTCATAAACTATTCCATATCTCTCAGATTCAATCAGATTTTCACTTCCATGATCTTGTTCTTTTTGATAGGCTTTCAGTCACATAGTAGCCCACACCGCATTTCAGAATTGAACGCGTTCCTATCTTCTGCCGGAAAAATAATAAAGTTACGCCCAGATTGTTGGCAGATTTTTTATTATGTTACTAGTTTTTCATGGTCATGCTACCAGTGAAGCTATTAAATGTTAAGAGTTTGTTGTTCTTTCCGGTGTCAGTGGAGTGAAGCTTCAATACGAAATCCCCGACTGTTGATTGATCGAAGTACTTCACAAATTTTGGAAAGAACTTTCACTGGAGAGGCCAGTTTATCATAAGATTTTGTGTTGGACTAGGTCCGAAGGAGCTGTTTCGTCATCGGAATGCATTTTTATTCTTCGGATTCTTCATATGAATACCTAGAATGTGTTTTCAAGATTTTTTGAAATTCGACCCCTAAGAGGGTGTAAACTGGTTGTATACTTTTTCATGAATTCCACCATGTTTCTCAAGTCTGATCAGATATCGAATATCTTTTCACTTCCCCAGGCTTGTTTAAGAACCACCTATTTTTACTTTATTATTTTATAATAAAGTATTGTGATCGACCTGAAATTTCCAAAAAATTTGCTACCCTGAAATTTTATATTTTCACGTTTTAGGACTAGTAGACCCCGAAAAAGCAATAAAAAAAATAATGTCCGTCTGTACGCCGTACGCCGTACGCAAAAATAGTTTGAAGGCGCGTAGCTCCCAAACCCGTTGAAGTATTATCGTGAAACTTTTATGGTGGGTAGGTTGGGTGAACCTCTACGACTAGTATTTTTTAGCGCGGTGCGGGTGTGAGGGGGAGGAGAGGGGAGGGTTTTAGACGAAAAATTTTGGTTTCTAGATCTCAGCAACCGCTTACGCTAGGAGGCTGAAACTTGGAATTTCCATAGAACTTCGATAGTGGACCCATTTGCAAAAAAAATTGTTGATATGGGTGAAGGGGTGTGGGGGGAAAATAATTTGTCCGAAACGCAAAAATTCCGAGATCGACACATTCTAAAATCCATATCTCCTAAACCGTTTATGGCACGAAATTCAAACTTAACAAATATCTGTACCTATACTAGGAGAAAGGATTGAAAAAAAATTTTGAGTAGGTGTAGTGCCGTACGGGGGTGGGGGGTGAAAAACTTTAGATTACGATATCTCACGAACCAATTGCTCTAGAAAAATGAAATTCGGTTTAAGTAGAAAGGTCAAAAAATAAAGATTGCTGAAAGTAAAATTTTTAAAGGGGGAGGTGAAACATGGAAGTGGGGGGGAGAAGAAATTTTCAAAAAAATCACGTTTCATATCTTAAGAACAGTATAAGACAGATGCTCAAATTTTTTACCAGCCGTAGGCCCAACAGATCCCTAGTTGGGAAAAAAAATTGGGGATGTGGGTGTAGGGAGTGTGGGTGGGGAAGGGTGAAAAGGAAAAGATTCCGATGTTTATATCTTGAGAACCTATAATGATAAAAAGCTGAAACTTGGTATTTAGATAGAGCTATAGTAGTGGCATGCTGGAAAAATATAATTTTTTATAGGGGTAGTATGGTACGGGAGTGGGGGGGTGTTTTTCCTAACTATGGAATGGCTTATGCTAGAAAGTTTAAACTTGGTGTGTATATGTAAATCAACTAGAAATGCAATTTGGATAAAAAAAAATTTCGAATATCCATTGGCGTTTCGAAGTGGGGGCAAAAAAAATGTTCAGTGAAAAAAGAATGCATATATTTTCACGATTTTCGTCATATCTACTAGGTCTTCCAAAATATTGAATTCACTTTTATTCTACGGATTCTTCATATGAATACCTAGAAAGCGTTTTCAAGATTTTTTGAAAATTTACCCCTAAGGAGGTGTAAATTGATTGTGTACTTTTTCATAAATTATTCCATATCTCTCAGATCCGATCAGATTTTCACTTCCACGGGCTTGTACTTTTTGATAGGTTTTCAGTCACATAGTAACCTACACTGCATTTCAGAATTGAACGCGTTCCTAACTTCTGCCGGAAAAAGAATAAAGTTTCGCCCAGATTGTTGGCAGATTTTTTAGTTTTTTTTTTTTCAACCTCTAGACCGCATCCCGGAATATGACCCAATTATTTAATTCATATGTTACACCCTTTACTAACCGCTTCCCGAACTTTTTGTTAGGTTTCAGTCACATAGTAACATACACCGCATCCCCGAATTAAACGCGTTCTGAACTTCTGCTGGAAAAATAATAAAGTTGCGCCCAAAATGTTGGCAGATTTTTTTACCTGTATTAAAGCCGAAGCTACACGATCAGTGCTGCCACTTTTGCATCCGAATATAGTGATAGATATGAATGACCATGAAATAACCTTTCACACAGGTCTGTGAGGTTTCAGCAATTCAGAAAAACAAGCGAAATGATGCCGGTATAACGTTGGAGTTATGTTTGATACACTCAATTGCGTTTTTTTTTTCAAAGGAAGAGAGTAGCGCGTGGTGCCAGTCACATGCAATGCCCCTTGAGAGGCCGGGCGCTGGGGATCCATCTCCACCCCCCTCCCTGTGTTGGCCCCTGTTAGACAGGTTTCACTGTACTTTGTTTTGCTGAAATTAGTAGTCATTTTATGTTTTATTAACCACTCGTCAATATTCCTCAATCCAGTTGATGCTTTTCAGAATGTATCCTGCCAGTTATTCGCTTTGAATAAAATGATGGTATCATCGGCAAAGGATATTAAGTGACCATTAATTGCTAAGCCATCCATTTTATAAAGATCATTCATGTAAATCAGAAATAATAACAAACCTTTGCGGTATTCCACAACTTAAGGTTAATTGTTCACTAACCACTTCAACTATTTTAACTCTCTGTGTGCTATTTGCTAGATACGAACTTAGTAATGAATATGTATTTCGAACTATTCCCAATGACTGCAATTTCTTAAGCAATATATTATGCTCTACTGTGTCGAACGCCTTTTTGAGATCTAAAAATATTGCTAAAACTCTTTCATTAATATCCAATGACCTATATGTATATGTACGAATACTCGGTAAGATTATAAATATCGTCGACAGTACTTCTATCTTTTCTAAAACCATGTTGATTGTTTGCTAAAATATCGTTTTCATCCAAGAATTAAATCATGCGGGTTTTAGTGCATTTCTCAAATAATTTAGCTACATACTATAGATAGTATAGATATGTGTCTGTAGCTACCGGCTCATTTTTATCCCCGCTTTTATGGAGGGCTATGATCTCAGCTTCCTTAAATTTCGTTGGGAAAACTCTTTGTTTAATATATTTTTGTAATATATGTTGGAGTGGGTTAGTTAAGAAGTTGGAGAGATGCTTGAAAATTCGAGGGGTTAATCCGTCAATACCAGGTGTTTTCTTGGGGTCTAACTCAGCAATATGTTTCATTATCTCTGATTGTATTAAAAGCGACATGTGGAATAATGAGGTATTGTCGTAAGTGGTAATAACTAGGAGAGTTGGATTTCGATGGGAGAGTTGTGATGAGATTTTCTCACCTATAGATCTGAAATAGTCATTCATTATATTTGCAACTTTCAGTGCACCAGTAACAATATCTTCCTTGCTATCAAAGCTTTGCTTAATATCAGTTCCGGTAGACCTGCAACTATGGCCAGCAATTTCATTAATATTCGCCCAAAGCTGTTTAGGAATACTGAGTCAATTATAGATTTCCTTTTGATAATATGTTTGCTTAGCAAGTTTGATAATAAATTGCAATTTATTTCTATATGAAACGTATTCCAGTTTGAGATTTTCATCTACATCTGTCGATTTCGACGCTTTGATAATTTATTTCTACGTCGAATTGAAGTAACAAAACTGTTTGAGCCTCAAATATAAAGTTTGAGATTTAACCATATCACCACACTGAAATATTATGGGCCACGCTGTGGGCCAACAAAGCTAGCGCCGACTATCGTTGGGAGGATCAACGGTATTGCAAGCTGCATAGCCCTATAAATGGGCCGGCCGCTTAGACTCAGCCTCTTTTCGATTCTTGATTTTCGTTTAAATTTATTGACCCAGCAGCAATACGCTCTGAGCTAAGTCAGCGTTCAAAAGATTGAACCGAACATCAAAAGGTATTATTTTTTTCTTCCTATCAATTCTCTTAGTAGTCCAAGAGCTCGCCACAAAAAATCGCAACAGTTTTGAGAAAGCTAATATTTTGGTATTTGGTTACATTTAGGGTGTATGTGAATATACTAGAGTCAGCAGGTCTGACGTCGGGACACCTGGCTTTGGTGACCTGTCAAAGATGTCAAAAAAATCTAAAAATTTAACAGTTTTGTGAAAGCTGAAAATTTGCCAACACGTAGTTATTATAATGAAAAACTGAAAATCAATGGTCAGACACCCCAACAGTGGGACCCACCCAGTCAGCCCCCACGCAAAGGTGTTAAATCGAGTACGAGCAATTTCTCTTACTATGCGCGTTATAACCTTGCAAGAGTTTTGAAAAAGCTGGAAATTTGGCAAAACTTAGTTTTTACAATGAAAAACTGAAAAACAATAGTCAGACACCCCAACGATGGGACTCACCCCGTCAGCCCCCCCCCCCCCCCCGCAAAGATGTTAAATCGAGCATACGTTCGATTTATCTTACTATGCGCGCAATAACCATGCAAGAGTTTTGAGAAAGTTGAAAATTTGCCGTAACTTGGTTTTTACAATGAAAGACTGAAAACCAATGGTCAGACACCCCAACAGTGGGACCCACCCAGTCAGCCTCCCCCCGCAAAGGTGCTAAATCGGGTACGTTCTGTTACTATGCGCGCAATAATCATGCAAGACCTTTAAGAAAGCTGAAAATTTACCAAGACGTAGTTTGTACAATGAACAACTGAAAAACAATAGTCACACCCCTATAGTAGGACCCACCCAGTCAGCACCCCCGCAAAGGTGTCGCAAAAAACGATTACACGTGAACAACAATTTGCATGGATGGGTATAAAATACTCGTAGGTATATGGTATGTACATTTTCTTTATGTTTCAATGCGCTGGTTCATTGAAGTTTTACTTATTTATATGAAAATATAATTTCGTATGGAAAATGTACAATACTTTAAAGTAATACTAGGTACTTTATTATATTATGACATAAACGGATCTTTTATAGGTATTACGTGCATGTAACCGATATATTCATAAACTATATTTAATCGATTTGTACCAAATTTCAGCTTTCTTAAAACTCTTACGCGAACTCCCCTTTACGGGGGTGCTGACCAGCTGGGTCCTACTGTTGGGGTGTCTGACAATTGTGTTTTTGTTTTTCATTGTACAAACTACCCCGTGGTGAGTTTTCAGCTTTCTTAGAACTCTTTCATGACACTAGTTTTGATTGTTGCGCGCATAGTAACAGAAATTGCGCGTACCCGACTTTACACCTTTTCGGAGGTGCTGACTGGGTGGGTCCCACTGTTGGGGTGTCTGACCATTGTTTTTCTGTTTTTCATTGTAAAAACTAAATTTTGACAAATTTTCAGCTTTCTCAAAACTCTTGCATGGTTATAACGCGCATAGTAAGAGAAATCGCACGTACTCGATTTAACACCTTTGCGGGGGGGGGGGGGGGGGGGTTGACTGGGTGGGTCCCACTGTTGGGGTGTCTGACCATTGGTTTTCAGTTTTTCATTGTAAAAACTTAGTTTTGGCAAATTTTCACTTTCCCAAAACTCTTGCATGGTTATAACGCGCATAGTAAGAGAAATCGCACGAACTCGATTTTACACCTTTGCGGGGGGCTGACTGGGTGGGTCCTACTGTTGGGGTGTCTGACCATTGGTTTTCAGTTTTTCATTGTAAAAACTAAGTTTTGGCAAATATTCAGCTTTCTCAAAACTCTTGCATGGTTATTGCGCGCATAGTAAGATAAATCGAACGTATACTCGATTTAAAATCTTTGCGGGGGGGGGGGGCTGACTATGTGGGTCCCACTGTTGGGGTGTTTGACCATTGGTTTTCAGTTTTTCATTGTAAAAACTAAGCTTTGGCAAATTTTCAGCTTTCTCAAAACTCTTGCATGGTTATTACGCGCATAGTAAGAGAAATCGCACGTACTCGATTTAACATCTTTGCGGGGGGCTGACTGGGTGGGTCCCACTGTTGGGGTGTCTGACCATTGTTTTTCAGTTTTTCATTGTAAAAACCAAGTCTTGGCAAATTTCAGCTTCCTCAAAACTGTTAAATTTTTCGATTTTTTTGACATCTTTGCGGGGGGCTGACTGGGTGGGTCCCACTGTTGGGGTGTCTGAGCATTGTTTTTCAGTTTTTCGTTGTAAAAACTACGTCTTGGCAAATTTTCAGCTTTCTCAAAACTGTTAAATTTTTAGATTTTTTTGACATCTTTGACAGGTCACCAAAGCCAGGTGTCCCGACGTCAGACCTGCTGACTCTAGTATATTCACATACACCCTAAATGTAACCAAATACCAAAATATTAGCTTTCTCAAAACTGTTGCGATTTTTTGTCGCGAGCTCTCCGACTATAGCGGAAATTTGTTAAGAATCATCTATATGCTGACATCAGCTGGGGACGGTTTCTCATGAATAATACACTGCTTCGAACAACAACAAAAATATCACCAGTAGAGCCTGGTAGAATGGTTGTGCATCCCATAATTGCAACTTTAAAGAAAACAAACCGATTTTAATTGCGATCAAAGTTTTTGATAGTCGATTCATTTTTGAATCACGTTAATTTCGGTAAACTCGGAATGTCAAGCGGTGGCTTCTTTTCCTCGTGTCTCTAACGGGTTCCACAGTGAAAACTGTCAGTTTCATTTCGCAATCTTGTTATACCCAACCCCCTAGCAAGTATCATCCTGCACACGATGCCCTGATCGTGAACAAAAACCTTGTGTTGCCCATTGTTTTATTGGTCTGAATTTTGAATTTGATATCGGAGATATAGTATAAAGAGCCGTACAGAATGAACGCAATCGGAGTCGGATTGAAATGTCAAAATATCGCAACGAGATGCAATGGATCGCTGTAAATGCTTCATAAACACAATGGCCGGGTTGAGTCGCAGTTCTATTAGTGTCAATAATCAAAGCGAAATTGATATGAACGCGAAAATCAGTGAGTTATTCTTAATTCTCATCGAAATCTCTTGTATTTTCCATTGTATTACTTTCTTTTTTAAATAATACAGTGCGTTTTAGATTGTGATAATGTCATATTTGACATTTCGATCCGATCACTTGCGATCATTTTAAAGCATTGCGAACTTACTTGCAACTCTCTCCAACGCTTAGCGTTCATTCTGTCTACCTATGTACATACATACAACTACACTCTTTTCTAGAGCTCATTTTACTTTATTAGTAATAATACAGTATTGTTATTGATTTAAAAAAAAAAAAAATTTGCTGCCCTCAAAATTTTTTTGTGTACATTTCATGACTTACTAGTCACACGAAAAAAGCAATAAAAATTTTCACTCCGTCTGTCCGCCGTACGTCGACCACCAAAATCCTTTGAAGGCTAGTAGCTCTCAAACCAGTGGAGCTATTAAATTTAAATTTTTTCTAGGAATAGACTGGGTGGACCCCTTGAATTGACATTATTTTCAGGGGTGGGGGTGTGAGGGAGAAGGTGGGAAGCGTTTTAGACGAAAAATTTTGGTTTCTAGATCTCAGCAACCGCTTATGTTAGGAGACTGTTACTTGGTATTTGTAAAGCTTTGATAGTGGACCCATTTGCAAAAAAATTGATGATATGGGTGAAGGGGTGTGGGAGTGGAGGGGACAGCAATGCGTCCGAAACGCAAAAAAGTCGAGATCGACACATTCTAAAATCTATATCTCCTAAACCGTTAATAGCAAGCAATAACAAATATTAAAAACAAAATTTTTGGGTGGGGTAGTGGCGTACTGGGGTGGGGGGTGATATACTTTACATTACGATATATCCCAAACCAGAGGCACCAGAAAAACAAAATTCGGTTTGGATATAAAGTTTAATAAATATAGATTGCTCAAAGTAAAATCTTTGAAGGGGGCGGGGGAGTACGTAAGTGGAGGGGATAAGAGTTTTTCAAAAATATCACGTTTCATATCTCAATAACAGTGCAAGATGGATGCTTCAAATTTTTACCAGAAGTAGGCCTAATAAAACTCTAGTAGAGAAAAAAAGTTTGGGGGTGTGGGTGCAGAGGGTGAGGGTGGGGAAGGGTTAGAAAGAAAAAGTGCCGATGCTTATATCTTAAGAATCTATTGTGATAGGAAACTGAAACTTGGTATTTAGATAGAGCTATAGTAGTGGCATGGTGGAAAAATAGAATTTTTTCTAGGGGTAGTTTGGTACGGTGGTGGGGGGAGTTTTTCATAACTTTAGAATGGCTTATGCTAAGAAGTTGTAACTCGGTACGTATATGTAAATTAACTAGAAAAGTAATTCTGATAAAAAAAAATTTGAATATTCATTGGCGTTCAGAAGGGGGGGGGGCAAAAAAAATTGTCAGTTTATATAAAATGCACATATTTTCACGATTTTCGTCATATCTACTAGGTCTTTCGAAATATTGAATTCATTTTCATTCTACGGATTTTTCATATGAATACCTAGAATGTGTTTTCAAGATTTTTTGAAATTCGACCCCAAGAGGGTGTAAACTGGTTGTATACTTTTTCATGAATTCCACCATGTTTCTCTGGTCAGATCAGATATCGAATATCTTTTCACTTCCCCAGGCTTGTTTAATAATCACCTATTTTTAAGTTTTTTATTTTTCAACCTCTAGACCGCATTCCGGAATATGACCCAATTATTTAATTCATATGTTACACCCTTTTCTAACCGCTTTTTGTTAGGTTTTCAGTCACATAGTAACATATGCCGCATCCCCGAATAAACCACGTTCTGAACTTCTGCCGGAAAAATAATAGAGTTGCGCCCAGACTGTTGGCAGATTTTTTACACTATTTCAATGCAATTGTTTATCGAAACTAACTCTAAACAAATATAGTGAAATACAAAAAAGCAATACAATCACCTTTTTTCAAATTTCGGAGAAATAACACTTAAGAAAATGCAATTCGTTGAATTAATTTTGCTGTATGTAGACTTTTGTGGTGTGCTCATCGCTCCTTTTCTCGTTTTTCTAAAGAAATAACGGATTTTTTTGTTACTTTATTGTTTGTTTCATATTATTGCATATTCTAGCTGTTTCGATTTGAATCTAGTTTTTGTTGTTTTCTTTATATAACATAATTAACCCTTTGTCTACCACAAAAAAAACTTTCAATAACTACCGCACGGGTCCGTTGGACCCATATGAAATTTCATGTGTTTTTCTCTATTTAAACATATTTTATATATTTTAGATATATGTAGATAGATTTATTCAAAACAATTTTTACAGAATGTTCTCCGCATACATGTTGATTACATTTATAGCATGTTATTTTATTTTTTCGATGTTTTTTAGCACTGCATATACTGCATCGTTTTTTTTTTTTTGAGGTTCATATACTGTGCTGGTGCTTGGTACCGGTTCATCAAAATTTTCATTATATTGCGCCCACTGTTTTCCCAATTCTACGATGGTGATGATGATGATGGCATACAACTGATTTTGTCTTATATGTATATGTATTTCATGTATATGGGTCCAATAGACCCAGATGGTACTTCCCGATGGAATATTTATATAAAAAAAAATAATTATTGCAAAACATTAACGCAAATTAAAAATTACAAAAGGCATGTAAATAAACAGAGTCAAGCAGCTACAGAGTCCAAAAGTATTAGATATTGAAATGAGAGCACATAAAATCTCATTCGTGTCCATTGGACCCGCTCGGTAGACAAAGGGTTAAGCGGTGTATGTAGACTTTTGTGACTGTACATGCATTTGAAACTGGTTGTGTTTCCCCTCCGTTATTTTGACATTTCGATTCGACTCCGATTGCGTTCATTCTGTATGGCTCTTTAGAATTTAATAGGTGCTCGTTTATGGTGGAGTAAAATATGTCAGTACAATTGTTCTCGTTTTCCGAGTTAAAAACTTTATTCCAGGTTTCAGTTTTAGCTGCGTTTAATAATTTACTGTAGTTTAAATTTGATTTAATTGAACGAGTATTTTATTTTTTTTGTAGGAATCATCTAGCTTAATGTTTAAGTTCAACGTTGCCATTATAGCAAGGTGATCTGTATTGTAGGTTTCTAAAATTAATGGTGTAAGTGGGTGGTTACTTTTCAAAAATATGTGGTCTATGCAGGAGCCTTTATGCCCTCGAGATTTTCAATAGATTTTCAATAAAACCATGCGCCGTGAGAGTATTCAGATAATCGTTTGCTATAGTAGAAGGGGTTTGCTTGATAATATCTATATTTATATCGCCTATAATAATATAATTACTCACATGCTTACGGCATTCCAGAAAAAATTCCAAAGAGTTGATGAAGTCTACTGGGTTAGTATTTGCGGATCTATAAATCCCCGTAAGGTTCGAACTGAACGTATTTAAACTTAATTCTAGATCTATTAAGTTTGCTTGTTCCAAGTTGTGTGTCTTAATTGAAATAGAATAAACATCTCTAACGTATGTATACGGCTACCCCATCACATTTGCTTAACTTACTACATGCATTAATATGGTAAACTGATATCCCGGAGTATTAAAAGAGTTTGTTTCATTCAAAGAGCTAATGGAGATGACATGGTGGTATTCTTATAAGGGGCCCTGTGAAGCATGACAACACATGCACACATCTGTGTACAGAATCATGTTTTTTTTTCGAATTTTCAGGGTCGATCACATGGACAAATTTCAGTTTTGATTTGCAACGATTCAATAAAATTAATTAAAAATTTATCTTAAAAATGTCATATTTTCCGAAGTTCAAGATAAGATTAACATCAACGAAAGTTTTCTGTATACTATCAAAGTGAATATTGGTTACTGTAACTGTTTTGACGATGAAAATTTAAAAACTTTTGAATTTCGCGCCATTTAATAGCAATTGTCGTCGTTTGTAAAGCCCTGCAATACGGCTGGCAACCTTTGAGAGCGAGACACAACAGGTACGCTATATCAATTTTCAATGGGTCTGAGAGAGGATGTCGGGGACTATGTGAAGAAAAATGGTTGTTGTTTTGTGTATAGAAAATTCAACGCGTTGCAACAGCGTTTACCTGCTAAGCACCGAAGTGAAGTGAATATTTTAAAAATTGACAAGTTAACTTAAAACATAAAGTGTTAACTTCAAAACTAAACTCGTATCCAGTGAAGACAGTACTCCGCGTACTCGTGCCAAAGATTTTGTCCGTAGAGTACAAAAAATAAAAAAAAAATAGTAATGAAGTGCTCGGTTAGTGGTTGCCGAAACGATACCGATATCAACCAGGGAAAATCGTTTTTCAAGTAAGTATACTACACAACCTTTCCATTGTTTCATTTAAACCAACTTTATAAAAGTGGAATGTTTGATTTAATTCAAAAAGAAGAAAGAAACCTTCTTACCTCTGGGCTGAAGCAGTTAATACGGCCAACCACATTAGGAATAGATTTCCTACAAAAATCTTAAGCGGAAAAACTCCCTACAAACTGTGAACCGGAAAGGTTCCTGATGTAAGCTACCTACACGTATTTGGAAATCGAGTTCACTATCTCGATAGAAAACCAGGAAAGGGTAAGCTGGAACCACGGTGCAAAGAAGTTACAGAGTCTGGTTGCCCAAAGAAAATATAGCCATCGTATCACGTGACGTAAAATTTTCAAAAGAGTCCGTTCCTGGGTCAAGCGAGTGGCAAGAATTCGCCTCTGACGGTTCCGATGGAGGGGAAGATGGATTGCGTAAATTCCCAGAGGAACGTGGTTTCACTGAAGAAGATCAACAGGCAGATAATGATACTGAAGAAGAAAATAAAAAAATAAATAAAATAACGAAGTTGAATGTGATACAGAAATCAAAAGGAAACCAGGAAGACCCAAAATTATAAGGTCAGGACAGCGCGGACGACCACGAAAAAAATACCAGAGAACTGCACAAATATCAGAAGAACTCAGCACAACGGAGGAAGCACTTTTATCAGAAGTTCCGCTACGTCAAGCATTGAATGGTCCAGATGCTGTGGTCAACGAAATGAGCCCAATAATTAAAAATGATACATGGAAACTAATAGATCGCACTCAAGGCGCTCAAATCATCGGAAACAGATTCGGTTTACATGAAAAACATGGATCTGACGGTAACTTGAAGCGGAGAAAAGCTCGACTAGTCAGGCAAGGCTTTACTCAACGGCCAGGACTACATTTTACCGACACGTTCGCTCCAGTTGCACGGCTGAGTACAATTCGACTCATCACAGCATTGGCAGCACGACACAAGATGGATATTAGACAGTTCGACGTGACCAATGCATATTTAAACGGGGAACTTCAAGAAGAGATTCTGATGGAAGCACCAAAGCAGATGAACGATCTACTGAAAATCATCCTTCAATCAGAAGATAATCTTGAAATCAAGAAAAAGGCAGAAATTAACAAAGTCGATAAAGGCTGGCAGGCAATGGCACTAAAGGTGACACGATGTCCTTCTAAAAAAAGGAGCCACAGTATCAAATGGAGATCCGTGCCTATATTATATAGGACAAGGGAAATAAATAACGTTGATTGCAGTATACGTGGACGACCTTTTCATCGCTTCTTAGACTTCAAACATGACTTCACAACTCGGCAAATAATTGTCATCGGAATTCGACATCAGAGATCTGGGTCCGGTGAACTATTGTTTGGGAACTCAATTCGATTGGGGAAATTGCCCCGATGATTGCCGATCACACTCCGGATATGCTTTCATATTGAGCAATTGCCTATCTAACGGGATTCCCGAAAGCAAAGAACGGTTGCACTTTCGTCAACTGAAACCGAATATATGGGGCTTACCGATGGAGCGAAAGAGTCAACTTACTGGAAATCTTTTCTCATGGAACTAGGGCTCATCGAGCTTACAGACGTCGTATTCTTCACTGATAACTCCGGAGCCTTGCAGCTCGCAAAAAATCCTGTATTCCACGCCCGAAGTAAACATATTGATGTGCGACATCATTTCATCCGAGAAGCCTTGGAATCGGGACAACTGCGCGTAGAACATGTATTAACGAATGACAACATAGCAGACATGTTCACAAAGAGCATTCCTAGGTCAAAACTCGAGAAATACACCCACACGTCTCGGATGCAAATAATCAAGGGACTCAACAGCAAATCTAATTCACTCTCTTAGGGGAAGTGTCAGAACACACTCCGTTATAAAATAGGATCCGTTCCAAATACGGCGATCTACAGCCAACTTAAGAATGTGAATTGTAAAAGTTCAGTTGCCCACGAGATTTCATACTGAATAAACCTCTTCAAGTGTATGTATACAACCGCGTTTTATTTCTAACAGTTACAGGCCGTTGTATTCTCTTAACTCCTATGTTTTTCGAATATAATGAAAAGTTAAGTCGCGTTTTTCTCAAAACGGTAGTTTTTAAATCGGTAGACACGATATCTCGAAATCTATCGAACGGATTTCTTTGAAATTTGGTTAGATTGTTCAGTACTCGTGTTGACAGTTTGCAAACTACGATACTTGTGATTCATCAAACCGTTTTTTTGGCGACCTGTAGAAATCGTAAAAACAAACCAAAATTGACGATAAAAAGTTCAAAAAGCTGTCAAAAATCCTAGTTCAGAAACTAGTTCAAACTCCATATTATTTTAATAATACAGTATTGTGACTGTTTATTACGCGACGAAATTACTTTATTTCCCCGCGAAGTACAAGTCGTATAGATATAAAATCTATCCGGTTACTATGAGTGGTGTGTCGATTCAATATCGATCCACCAGTGGGAATGATGATGGTAATTCGCACAGCCACGCACAGCCACGCACAATCACAATCAAGAAAGGATTGAAGGATTCCACAACAACAATGTGTTTAAACAAAATTACTTAAACTTTTGGAATTGCCCAAATGTGCTGATTTCGTTAATTTCTAAAAGCCATGATCTCTTAATCGATATAACAAACCAATTCAATGGATCCTTTGGACTGAAGGAATAAGTCATTGCGACTGTAATTGTTTCATCGTCTGCATCGAAAGGAAACCGCTTTGAAATGAATTAACTAAAACCAAAGTTAAAGTAATTTACATATAAAATTACATTTGTCCTTGGCAATCGAACAATGTCTTAGACACCCTCGTGCCATATGCTCTAAATCCCTATCCCAGTGCTGAATTTGAGGAAAAACCAAAAACAGGAATTATTTTCAAAACACTATTCCACAAATACCAAGAGTAACATATTTACAGTTTTGTAACCACCTAGACCACCATCCTCGCACGTATTATTTAAGCAAACATTCTTTCCGAATTAAAACAAATTAATATCCATTGAGATGTCGAATGACACTTAACAATAATATTGTTGCTTTAAAAATTGTGGACATTTTTAAATAGCTTTTGAATAGCTTTTGAATTTGGGTTGACATATAAGTCTCGATTACTGTGATTTTGAAAAAAGCTTAAAAGTCGGAAGAACTAATTTTCATAAAACTCATTTCGCTTTTCCAATTTCTTCTTCTTCTTCTTCCAAGTTCTTTCTATGTATTTTAATGAAATGTATGGCGAGCTTATAGAAAGCTCTCATATACAAACAAATACAGATAAGGAGCCCGTGTCCGTGTGAAATCCTTACAGCAAAGTACGTAGTCGGTGAACATTCGACCGAACGTACTGATACAGAAAGAATATACGAATGGACTGGATAGGCTCCAAATTCTAAGGAGACGGAAAATTTTGGTTTCTGGATCTCAGCAACCGCTTATGCTAGGAGGCTGAAACTTGGAATTCATATAGAGCTCTGATAGTAGACCCATTCGCATAAAAATTAAATTAATAAAAATGGATGAAGAAGTGTGGGAGTTGGAGGAAAAATAATGTGTCCAAAACGCCAAAAAGCCTAAATTGACACATTCTAAAATCTATATCTGCTAAACCGTTAAGGGCATACAATTCAATTTCAACAGATTGAAAACAAATTTTTGAGAGAGGGCAGTGGCGTACGGGGTGGGGGTGAAAAACTTTACTTTAGAATATCTCATGAACCAATTGCATTACAAAAATAAAATTCGGTTTGAGTATAAAGGCTAACAAATAAAGATTGCTCAAAGTAAAGTTTGGAGCATGCAAGTAGAGAAGATAAGAATTTTTCGAAAATCTCACGTTTCATATCTGAAGAACAGTGTTAGATAGATGCTTAAAATTTTTACCGAACGTAGCGCTAATTGAACCCAAGTAAGGGGTGCAGGTGTAGTGGATGAGGGTGGGGGAGGGTGAAAAGAAAACTGTTTCGATATTTATTTCTTAAAAACCTGTAATGATATACAGCTGAAACTTGGTATTTAGATAGAGCTATATATTTAGATAAAGCTATAGTGTTGGAAAAATATAATTTTTTTAAGGGTAGTATGGTATAGTGTGGATGTTTTTCCTAACTTTAGAACGGATCATGCTAGAAAGTTGAAACTCGGTGTATGTTTGTATATGTAAATCAATTAGACAAATAATTGTGTTAAAAAAAATTCCAATATCCATTGGCGTTCGGAAGTGGGGCAAAAAGTTGATCTGTGAAAATCGAATGCATTTTCTTACGACTTTTGTCATATCTACTAAGTCTTTCCAAATATTGAATTTATTTTGATTCCACGGATTCTTCATATGGAGACCTAGAAAGCATTTTCAAGAGTTTTTGAAATTCGACCCCTAAATGGGTGTAAATTATTTTTTCGTGAATTCTGAATTCTCTCAGGTCTGATCAGATGTCGAACATCTTTTCACTTCCAGGGGCTTGTTAAATAATCATCTATTTTTAATTTTTTTCCTTTTTCAACCTTTAGACCGTTTCTCGGAATATAGTATGATCCAATTATGTAATGCATATGTTACACCCTATTCTAACCACTTCCCGAATTTTTCGATAGGTTTTCAGTCACATAGTAACCTACACCGCATCCCCGATTGCGTCCAGACTGGCAGATTTTTTTATTTGAGATAAACAGAACGGCTGCAATCGTGTCTTCCGAAAACAACGTTTTTTGAAAATAAGTGGCTTTGTTGTCATGTATCTCAACAATGGTTGACGATTTGGGGCTGGAGAAATTACGAAGTGTGCTCAACATGTGCATAAATATGTGGTAAAAATTTCACAGTTGTATCATTATTAAGTTCGTCAAAACAAATCTCCAAAAAAGGTGTAAAAAAAGAGCCTGCACGCTTGATGGCCCCATTAATGCTCCAAAAAGGTGCCTACCACGGCATTTTCCAGACCTGTATATACGACCGTGGTATCGTTATGTTAACAGCTGGTTCTGAATTTTTGCCAATTCAATATAGTGGTAGTTTAAAGAGAATTTTTGAGAGAAAAAAACAACAACTGATTCTGAATTTCCATTTCTACTCGTACTTATTGATTTTGTATGGAAAAATATGACAGCTAGCAATAAAGTTCTAATGCATACATATGTATATGATAGGTAGGTAGGTAGGTACGCGTGGCTGTCCGTGAGAACACGGGCACACTTATGGTGCACTTACACACTCTCTTGAGGCTCGCCTCGAGGCGAGAAGCTAACCCCATCAGGCCATTGCAAACCGGTTTTCGTTGACCGTATTCTTTGCTGTGTTAAAAGCAATTTACACTCAACATGCCCTTACGGCGCAACTTGCCTATAAGTGCGAAAGGTGCGAAACGACAGAAATACGATGGACTAGGAATTGTGTGGTACCACAGCTCACTTGTATGGGTGTACACATATGGAAGCGTGCGTCGACGAAAAGTTGAGAGCTGTTGGACTTGTGCGCGAGCCATCTGATTGGTTGATTTTTTGGCGGGGATGGAGGCTCGTGGCAAACGCTGAGTGTAAATGCACCATTAGACCTTAAAGGTCCGTTGTGATACTACAGGATCATCGAATCCGGTTCTACTCGTCAAACCATTTAGAGCTTGTAATGAACAGTTGGATCCATTGCAGTGCTGCCAGATTTGCAAACCTAAAAAATCATACCATACCATAAAAAAAATCGTACCGAGGGTGATTTCATAAAAATTTTATCAGTCAAACATGGAAGTGTTCTTTTCATACTACATATGTATTTAAGGGGAGCAAACCCTTTAGACGCCTAGAAATGAGTAATTTCTCAGTATTTTTTTATGGTGATAAAATAATCGCATCATTTTAAGATTTTGACATGATATTATTACAACTTTCAAGTGCTGTTTTTTTACAAAACAATGTGGTGTTTTTATAGGATATTCCTTTAGGTGACTTTTGTGTGACATCGAAATCTGCTCCATTTGTCATATTTATTCAATTGATCTAAAACTGAGAACTAAAATATTTTTTTAATACTAACAGATGAATGGAAAGGATATACCTAAACAACTATAAGAAAAAATAAAAATTTTCCCCCAAAAAAAGTGGTTTATTTACGCGATATCCTCAAAATTTTAGGTATATTTATATAGTCAGAATGCTCTAAACAAATCAGCTAAATCGATCCATAACTTTTTGAGCTACAATAGGAGCAGTTTTTGAAGATCCAGTTTTGAGATAATCGCGTTTAAAGTTTCAATACGAGAAAACTATTAGTTTTAGTGACTTACCGAATCATCGATTCCAGGCGCATATAAGAAACCTTCAACTTCTAGCTCACTCACACCGTCACTTGTATTGCCCTCACATATGTATCTCTGTGAATTCATGCCCTTGATAATATCCTTTCTTAGAACATTTTCGAGCTATATAACCTCGCGTTCCTTTAGGATAGTTTGGTAAAAATGTTTCACTATAATTTTTTATTTCGACATATGGTTGAAAAATCGTACATTTTGCGTACGATGAAGGGTTCTCATCGTACATCGTACCACAGACAATACGAATCGACATAGGAAATCTTGTGATATGCCGAAATTTGTCGTCCCTCTACATTGAAGATGACGAAGTAAGCATTTGCAATAGAATTTTATCTAATGCACGAACCCAGGAAGCTTCAAACTATAAGCTCGATAATCGAATTATGTACTGACCATATTGTATATTTGGTGTAGGCTTGTCCCTTAAAATACAATACGATCGTCAAATTTGACCGAATTATATGAAAACTTCTACGAATTCGTTACACATAATTTATGAATGAATGAAACTTTGTTTTTATGGTTCTTAAATTGGTTGCATTTCATGATCGTATTGTTGCGGTACTCTACGAAAAATCCGGCTACGCGTCTGCTATGTACAAACATGTATACATACCTCTTAACTTCGTCAATGTGTGTGTTTCAGATCGAGTGTCGTACGATTGGTATGCAGTGTTGCCGAAATCTTGTTGCAAAAGTAACATTTTTGCTACAAAAGTAGAAATGTGGCAACGCTGTTGGTATATTTTATTTGTTATTATTGAGCTGCCTTAGTTTTTGGATTCGGTTAGTATCCGTTTTCCTCAAATTTAGTTGATCACCTTCCCATTTGCAATGCTTTCTAATAAGGACTAGTATCATGAAGTTTAAACACTGAATGCGATGCTCGTAGCCAGGGGCGGAGCTTCCATAGGAGCAAGTGGAGCAACTGCGCAGGGCGCCAAATTTCTAGGGCGCCAAATTTTTAGGGCACCACACCTACGAGTACTGTTTCACTTACCTACATAATTCAGCCAATTATTTTAAAAGTGGTATAAGCCCATTTCATTTTTAAATCGACATAGTTTATTGTTTGCGTTTTATCATCTTTAAAAATATTCATGCCAACTTTCGGGAAAATTACTTATTTGTAGGTATTTGTAAAAAGTGTAATGAAACAATTGCATCAATAGATTCTCAAAAAGTTGCTTCGTGTTGTATAAAACATCGTCTCAATGTCACAACAAATTTTTTTTCTTCAAAAAGTGACTTATTCCACCTTCAAAATCAACGGTTCATACTGCAATTATCACTAAATTCAGTGATTGTAAATTTTGTAATTCTAAAACACCTACATATACCTATCCATCCAAATACATAATTTAACAACACGTCGTATACCCAAACATTTGCGTCATTCTCCTAAACAAACGGTTGCGGTTTGATCTTCCAACTAGTTCGATCATACTTGTGCGAATCCACTGTTTTGCTCCTGGGCGCAAAAATTTTATCCGCACCATAGTTCGACAAACACACGCTCGGTACGGTGAACGTTCTACACGTTTTTATGCGCGACGGCATGCGTTGTATTCCGCTGAGTGCATGTATCTGGTGCAGATTGTATATTTGCACCGGGCGGCGTATGAAAGAAATGGGAGCTCAGAGGCGAGGCGCATGCGCTGTGCCAGTGCTTCGGTTCTTAATGCACACTATTTTGTTATACCAATTCCGGCCGGCTTTTTAATTTTCTGTAGGTATTTTAGAATTTCCACGAATTGGGAGCACTGATCAATGACCAAGGAAAATGTGATATTTTTCTGGAGAGGTTTAGTTTTATTGGATAAAAGAATAAGTGTCAAGAGCTAATTGGTGATATCTTTCAAGTGTAGTGCTAGTAAACTTTTAGTGAGCTATCTTTTATATTTTCTTTCTTAAATTTCAAAATGTCCATGAATTCAAAAAAATTGTCGGGTAGTCAATATCGGAAAAAACGGAAGATTACTGAAGCTGAAAATGCTAAGTTATCAAGCGGAATTAAAACATTCCTGCAAGATATTGATACAATTTCAAAGCAAAATAACTTGATGCTTTCGTGCGAAGCTTCCACTTCCACCGTGGAAACGACAAACCATGGAATTCCGTCTTTGATTGATGAGCAAAGTGTATCTGTTCACAGTCAAAATTCTATTGAGGTCCTTAATTCTGACAATGATTGTGGAGATCCTGGACTGTGGCCAGTTCTGAATGATCGACTCATAGAACAAATAGTAGAGAAGGGAGTGCATCAAATTAGTGATTTTAAATATCCCCTTACAAATGGTAGAAAGTTTAACAAAACATTTTGCATTAGATCACTGCAGAATGGAGATCAAGTTGTTAGAACGTGGCTTTTATATTCCGTTTCAAAGGATGCAGTTTTTTGTTTTTGCTGTAAACTTTTTTCTAGAAATAGAAATAACTGCTCCCTATCTTCCTCCGGATATAGAGATTGGGGTTTAGGAAAATTAATTAAAGAGCATGAAAAGGGGATTCCCCATATGCTAAATTTTAAAACATGGAAAGAGTTAGAAATAAGACTTCAAAAAAATTCCACTATCGACTCAAAGCTCCAGAAGGAAATGGATAAAGAAATTGAACATTGGAGGGAAGTACTTAAACGACTGTTGGTATTTGTTCAGTTTTTAGGAACGCAATGTTTGGCATTTAGAGGTCATTCGGATGTATTATATGAAGCTAATAATGGTAATTTTTTAAAATTAATAGAGACAGTTAGCAAATTTGATGTGGTCTTAGGAGAGCACTTAAGACGTATCAATAACCAGGAAACACAAAACAAATATTTAAGTAAAGATATTCAAAATCAGTTAATAGAATTAATATCTAGTGCAGTTAGACGAAAGATTATAAATTATATTCAAAATGCAAAATATTTCTCTGTTATAGTAGACTGTACTCCCGATATAAGTAGAAAAGAACAGTTAACATTGATAATAAGAATTGTACATAAATCGGCTAAATTTGTTGATGTAAAAGAGTTTTTTATGGGGTTTTTAATAGCAGAAGATACAACTGGTGCTGGGTTAACGGACTTGGTTTTGGAAAATCTCAATAGCCTAGGTCTTTCTTTGAGTAATTGTAGGGGTCAGGGATATGATAATGGAGCTAACATGAAAGGTAAGCATTCCGGAATGCAAACAAGATTACGAGCTTTAGAACCTAGAGCATTTTTTGTCCCTTGTGCTTCGCATACCCTTAATCTAGTACTTTCAGATGCGGCCCATTGCTCTAAAGACGCAGTTTCTTTTTTTGATACCGTACAAACCATTTATAATTTTTGCTCATCTTCAGTAGGAAGATGGAGCATTTTGAAAAAAACATCTAAAAATATTAAATCTTAAGCCTCTTTGTGACACTCGATGGGAGAGTAGAATAGATGCATTGATACCCTTACGTCATAATTTAGGGGACCTTTATGAAGCATTACTCTCAGAAGTAGGAGATGCTGTCGCAAAACATTCTGCAGAAACGTTGGGAAATAAAATAACAGAATTCAAATTTATTTGTAGTGTAGTTATATGGCATGCTATACTAGAAAAAATCAACATAGCAAGTAAATATCTACAGAATCCTGATGTCTGCTTATCGGTTGCAATTGCCATTCTGAACTCGACTAGAAATTTTTTAGTAGAGTTAAGAGCAGACAGTAAGTTTAATGAACTGTTAGATACAGCAAAGGAAATAGCTACAAGCTTAGACGTTACATGCGCCTTTCCAGCTCCTACAGCACTGCGATCGAGAAAAAGAAAACCCCTTTTTTCATATGAAAGCTCAGACGAAATAATTGTTGATCCAAAAGAAAAATTCAAAATCGAATTTTATTTTAATGTTTTAAATCAAGCAATTAATTCTATTACAGAAAGATTCGAGCAGTTGAATAATCATTCAAAAAATTTTGCATTTTTATATGACATAAGCTCCCTAAATAAATCTCCGTCCTCTGAATTAATAATTAGTTGTAAGAATTTAGAAAATACTTTAAGTAACGGTAGTAGTTCAGATATTCATGGTTTAGAATTGTTTGAGGAGCTAAAAATGCTTTGTACGCTTATAATTAAAGACAAATCTTCGCCGATTGATATCTTGAATTATATTTATCAAAGTAATTTAGATCCTTTATTTCCAAACGCGGTTATAAGTCTTAGTATACTCTTAACATTACCAGTTACCGTAGCTTCAGGGGAACGAAGTTTTTCAAAATTGAAAATTATAAAAAATTATTTACGGTTCACCACTAGTCAAGAAAGATTAGTTGGTCTTGCCACTATGTCTATTGAAAGAGAATTAGTTGAGACTTTAGATTATTCTGATTTAATTAATGACTTTGCAAAAATGAAAGCACGCCGGGTTAACTTTACTTAACACAATAATAAGTTTTGTGTCATTTAAAGATTTATATTTATCTTGATTATTGAATAAACATAAACGTGATCTATTTAGTTTTAAGAGGAAATACAACCACTTATTTATTTATTGCTATCTTATTAACACACTACTACTACTGATATTTATATAAATACTGAATATTATTTTCACATATGCCTATGCTTATTTATTTCCGAATAAACATAAATGATTTAGAAATAGAAGAAGAAGAAAAAATATTTTGTATTTATTGAATTTAAAAACTGTTTTTATTTATTTTATACTGAATAGAATAGTATAATTTGAATGTTATTTATAATTTTGTAAAAAGTTACAAAAGACCAAAATATAGATATTGTGTTATTGAATTAATTTTGTTTGCGTGGGTTACATGGATTCTACAGCAGTTTTGATTTCTGTTTTATATTACTTTTGCTTCGAAAAACTTAAGAGGATTAGGCCTACTGGGGAAACCTCAACAAAAAAACGCATTGGCCGCCCTACCTCTTTGCCATTATACGCACTAGTTTTTTATTATCGATGCATAAGGTGATGTGAAAACGGGTGTAACTAAGTATATGCTATAATTTCATTATACGAACATTTACTTTTGCTTAAAAACGTACTGTAAAACGAAGTCAAGAAAAAATAAATTAATAAAAATATGTAATGTTAATTGAAATTCAGAGTATAAGCATATCATATGAATATATTACCATATATTATTTTTTTTTAGGTCGTATTCGAATACCTTGGTTCTTCTATGAGTGGGATGGAATTTGAAAATTGAAGGAAACCGCGACTTTGTAACTTTTCAAAAAAGCTTATTTTCACAGCAGCTTAAAAATATACGTACTTCTTGACTGTGCATGCGCGCATGCATAATTATGGTGCATTTACACTCAGCGTTTGCGACGAGCCTCTATCCTCACCAAAAAATCAATCAATGAAATAGCTCGTGCAGTCGCAAGAGTCTTACATTGAGAACTGGTTTGGAATGGCCTGATGGGGGTAGCTTCTCGCCTCGAGGTGAGCCTCATGGGTGAGTGTAAGCCCACCATTACGCTTGCTGCACTTTTAGCGCTCTTACGTATACACTCGGTTCGAATTGCGCTCACACCGCATTCAATTTGCAATAAGAGGAGGGGTCAATATACCACCTTCTCTGTTTCTTGAAAACTATCCTTCATTTTCCGAAAACAATATATAAAATTTGGGGCACCAAAATGTAAAAAGTGAGCCGGGCGCCAAAACTATTAGCCCCGCCACTGCTCGTAGCAGTCGGTTTCATTGAACCAAATGGGAAATTTTTTATTTGTGACTTCGACACACTTATCCACAATTACTGATTTAATCTTATCTACTTAAGGTTTGGTACTAAAAAGACGTTTAAAAATATCAATTTGTAATAAGTAAATGTCAAAGAAATTGTCTGTTGGAGGAATAAGCTTTCCAAAATCTGAACTCATAAACACTTGGGCTTCTATTATTCGCATTACGTGCACGTATATGGGAAAAAAGTTTTCCAAAGGATCTTGATTAACTTTTGAAGAATAGAAATAAAATAGATCATCATATCTTTAAAATAAGTCAGCAGATACAGATAATATGGAATCAATTGTTAAAATAAGACCTTTAAAACAGTAGGTAGTAGAAGTAGAATTAATTAGTTTTATATGAGAAATATATGATTTCATATCATTTAAAAGTTGAAATGCTTCCGGATTTCGAATAAGAGGAGGTCGGCCATTTAATATATCGAAAAGTTTATTCATTTTCTTTGCTTTATGGGACACCTTTTCTGAAAACTTGTTAAGAGCTGCTAAAGTTCGGGCAGTAGCAGATACAGTGTGACTTAAAACCTGTACTGCCAATCGGATACTCATTTTTTTTAAGTTTGTGGGGTTAATGCGCATATAAGTTAATTTGGGACACAATTTCGTCACATTATTTTTTTCCATACTATACACTTCTCTTACAACATCCATACTAACAATACCATCTTCTGTTTGAAGGTCCTTGTGTAACATATTATTTCTTACTGATTTAAAAAGATGGGGCACATCAAATGAACAATATATTTTCTTCTCATTATATTCAAAATAATTTTTGTCGATTGTAATATCTAACTTTTTGTAGAGAGATCTATTTGTAGAACCCTGATCACAAGTTATTAATTTTACATTTAAGCCTAAATTAGAACAAATATCTATACTTTGGTAAATATAATATTTCAGAGTTTCGGAGGGAATAGAAGCACCACATACTGCGTAACCTAAAACTTGCTTAAATCTACCACATATAGCACGAATCATAAAGACACATACATGCTTCGCTTTCTCATTTTTTCGGTTGCCATTTCCATAATCGACAAAACCATCAATTCGATCGTGGACAACATTATATGTTAAGTTTTCTTGAATGGCCATTTCATCAAAAACAAGAACCACTTCCTTAATTTTATTATCTAATTTATCAACTTGGATTTTCATTTGGGCCAAAATGTTTTCATTATATCCTGGTGACAAACTCTTTATAATTGACCATTTATGGATAGAACTTGGATGGGGCATTCGAAATCCCAATACATCACGCATAAGTAGATATAGGGCTGTATTTCGAAAATATAGAGATTGTGAAACCCATTTCTCATCAAGAGAGTAGGTACTACCGCTTTGAAGCAACATAGAAGCAAATGTCTTGGAACTAGGACCTGCTTTCAATCCTTGCTCATAATCATCGCAATTTTCAACCCGGGTTTCGTCGGTATTTTATAATTTTGCTCTTTATTTTTCAGGTTTGAAATCTTGCGTAAATATATTTTTGATTTTTTTTTAAATGCATTTCTTAATTTTAAGATTAAAATATCTTTTTTCTTCAATGCATAGCTTAACTGAGAAACTCTTTTCTGGTATAAACCAATAGTTTTTTGAAAACTAAGACAACTGTCGCAAAAGTCCTTATTATCAGATGGCTCTGCAATTCTATTATTATTCACAAAAACCGGTAATAAGTTTAAATCCTCAAAAGTTAAATCCGTATTTATATATCGTTTTCTTTTATAAGTTTTTGTAATCAAGGAAGTGTTTACATGTGGCGAAGGTGAGCGAGAGTGTGGTGACCCATAAGTATCAGTTTTTGTCGTCAAACTCAAGGAAGGAATGGCATCCAGTGTCAATTTTTTTTTCCCGAAATCAGATGCTGAAAAATGGGCACTACAAATATATGGTTTTTTCTTCTTGAAAATTTCCGTTGTGGATTCATGACATGCTTCAATCCAGGACTTCCATTTCATGAATTCGCGTTTGGGAAAGACAAGAAACCTTCTCTCGGATTTTTTTAAACTGTGGATGCACAGCAAATTATTGAGCATTTAACATTAAACTTGCTCATTGCAGTATATGTATATATGGTATTTAAACATTAAAAATCAAAACTTTACTAAATCACTGAAATTTAAAATTATAAGTTTAAGCACACGTGCTACAAAACTAAAAAATCTGCCAACAGAGTAGTATTCAGAAACCTGTTAAATTCTGGAGTGCGATAATGCCTGAAAACCTAAAAATAAAGTAAAACCTGTTAACATAGATCAATGAAAGACTCTTACAAAAATTGTTAAAACTTTAATTTTTTAAACACAAAGTTATTTGAAATATTAAATAATTAAATATAAATTAATCTAAAATTAACTTACCACTGAATTGTATCGTTAAGTTTGATAAAATTTTGTAAAACTTTGAATTTAGTAATTATAATTTATAAAGACACTTTCACAATACGTAGTATCACAGCTACCAAAGAGTAATTTTCTTCCACCAATACAAAAAATCTGCCAATAGTCTGGGCGCAAGTTTATTATTTTTGCGGCAGAAGTTCGCGTTCAATTCGGGGATGCGGTTATTATGTGACTGAAAACGTAACAAAAAGTTCAGGAAGCGGAGTGTAACATATAAGTTATATAATTGGGTCATATTTCGGGATGCGGTCTAGAGGTTGAAAAATAAAAAACTTAAAAATAGGTGATTATTAAACAAGCTCGTGTAAGTGAAAAGATATTCGATTTCTGATCAGACCTGAGAGATATGGTGAAATTCATGAAAAGTATACAACCACTTTACACCCTCTTAGGGGTCGAATTTTAAAAAAATTTTGAAAACGCTTCCTAGGTATTCGTGTGAAGAATCCGTAGAATAAAAATGAATTCTATATTAAGAAAGACCTAGTAAATATGACGAAAATCATGAAAATATATACATTTTATATATACTGATAATTTTTTTTGCCCCACCTTCTGAATGCCAATGAATATTCTTTTTTTTTAACAGAATTACTTTTCTAGCTGATTTACATATACGTATAAAGTTTCAACTTCCTAGCACAAGCCGTTCTAAAGTTAAGAAAAACACCGCCCACTCCCGTACCATACTACCCCTAAAAAAAATGTATTTTTCCAACATGCCACATCGGAACTTTTTCCTTCTCACCCTTCCCCACCCTTACCCTCTACACCCACACTTCCAAAATTTGAAGCATCTACCTTACACTGTTATTGAGATATGAAACGTGTTATTTTTGAAAAATTCTAGTCCCCTCCACTTCCGTGCTCCTCCACCCCCTTCAAAGATTTTACTGTGAGCAATCTTTATTTATCAATTTTACTTTATTATTTTAATAATAAAGTATTGTTATCGACTTTTTAAAAAAAAAAAATTTGCTACCCTGACAATTTTTATACTCTAGATGAACATATAGAGTATTATAAGTTTAATCCAGCCCGAAAAGTTTGTAACGCATAGAACCGAGCCTCGGACGAAAAAAAGCTATACAGTATTTTGTGTTTATTTTTGGCCAAAACCCCCAAATCCGTTTGCTGTCCGTCCGTCCGTCCGTCCGTCCGTCCGTCCGTCCGTTAGCACGATAACTCAAGAACGCGTAAACCTAGAAAGTTGAAATTTTGTCACAACTTGTAAAATAGAAAAAGTAAGGCTAAGTTCCTTAATGGGCGATATCCTTCCACTCCTTTGGGTACCTCCCATACAAGAGTCCTTAAAACATGTTTTCACAATTATTGCTCGAATGCTACAAGCTAGAAACTTGAAATTTTGCATACTTAAGGTTTACAATGTTTGAATAGAAAGTTTCCAATATCATGCAAATCGGATGAGTCCTTCGTGTAGCAGCCTAGAAAAATCCTTCAAAAATGTATGCTTGCTACTGAATCCACTATAACTCCAGAACGAGTTAAAGCAGGAATTTAAAATCTTACAGGAATTAGCTTTATACCAAAACCAAAACGGAGTTCATTAATTAGCGCCATCCGTTGACTCCTTCGGGTAGCTGTCATACAAAAGTCCTTAATAAACATGTTTACCAACATTGAACGATAACTTTAGAACGCTTTAAGTTACGACTTTGAAATTTTATACACATTAATTTTATAATAGTCGCAGCTGAAACTATTAATATGAAAAATATCTCATAAGTCTTTCATGTAGTTGCCATACAAAAATTCTGTAAAATGTCCTTTTACTTATTTTATGGAACTCAATATTATTAAAAAAATCGAGTAGCCACTATACAATAATTTCTACCTGTAAGTAAAAGGCCATGTAATAATTGCTTGTACTCTCCTCATTCTTTTGATATATTTCCAACTTAAATATTTATCGGAGTTCAGTATTTCATCTCGAGTATCATACGATTGGCTTGCAGCCGATCGTGACTGTGTTATGTTTTTTTATACGTTTTATGACTTATAAACGCCAAAAAAGCAATAAAAATTTTCAGTCCGTCTGTGCTCCGTACGCCGTACGCAAACTCGTTTGAGGAATTATAGTTCCCAAACCCTATGAGCTATTCAATTGATTTTTTTTTCTGAATAGACATGGTAGACCTCTTGAAGTGGGAATTTTTTCAGGGGTGAGGGTGCGAGGGGGAAGGTGGGGGAAGCGTTTTAGACGAAAAGTTTTGGTTTCTAGATCTCAGCAACCGCTGATGGTAGGAGGCTGAAACTTGGAATTTCTATAGAGCTTTGATAGTGGACCCATTTGAAAAAAAATTGCTGATATGCGTAAAGGGGTGTGGGAGTGGAGGGGGAAATAATGCGTCCGAAACGCAAAAATGCCGATATCGACACATTCTAAAATCAATATCTCTTAAACCGTTAACGGCAAGCAATTAAAACTTAACAAATATCTGTAGTTATACTAGGAGAGTAGATTGAAACAAAATTGTTTGGTGGGCGTGGTGGCGTGCGGGGGTGGGGTTGAAATAGTAAAGATTACGATATCTCACAAACCAATTGCACCAGAAAAACAAAATTCGGTTTGGGTATCAAGCTTGATAAATAAAGATTGCTCAAAGTAAAATCTTTGAAGGGGACGAGGGAGTTGAAGTGGGGGGGATAAAATTTTTTCAAAAATATCACTTTTCATATCCCACTAACAGTGTAAGAAAGATGGTTCAAATTTGAACTAGAACTAGGCCCAATAGAACCCTAGTAGGGAAATATAAATTTAAAGGTGGGGGTGTAGAGGGTGAGGGTGGAGAAAGGTGAGAAAGAAAAAGTTCCGATGCTTATATCTTAAGAACTTGTAATGATATAAACCTTAAACTTCGTATTTAGATAAAACTATATTAGTGGCATAGTAGAAAAATAAAATTTTTTTCTTAGGTAGCATGGTGCGAGGGTGGGGTGTGTTTTTCCTATCTTTTGAACGGCTTATGCTAGAAAGTTGAAACTCGGTACATATTTGTAAATCAACTAGAAAAGTAATTCCGATAAAAAAAATTTTAATATTCATTGCGGTTCAGAAGGGGGGGCAGAAAAAAATTTCAGTAAATATAAAATGCATATATTTTCACGATTTTCGTCATATCTACTAGGTCTTTCGAAGTATTGAATTCATTTTTATTCCACGGATTCTTCATATGAATACCTAGAATGCGTTTCAAGATTTTTTGAAATTCGACCCCTAAGGGGGTGTAAAGTAGTTGTATACTTTTTCATAAATTCCACCATATCTCTCAGGTCTGATCAGATATCGAATATCTTTTCACTTCCCCAGGCTTGTTTAATAATCACCTATTTTTAAGTTTTTTTCTATTCCAACCTCTAGACCGCTTCCCGGAATATGACCCAATTATATAATTCATATATTACACTCTATTCTAACCGTTTCCCGAACTTTTTGTTAGGTTTTCAGTCACATAGTAACATACACCGTATCCCCGAAGTAAGGCGCCCCCTCTCACAATTGTGAAAAAAGCCGAAAAACGGCTATTTTCAGACACTCATAGAACTGACGCTATATTTCAGAATACTTTAGTTTTGAGTAAATTAAAAAGAATAATCCTTTTGGAACCAGTCCTCGGTAACGGTTTTTCGATTTTTTTAAATTTGGAAAAGTTGTATGTTATTAAAGGGAATATGTTTTAAAATTTTGCTAAATTGGTTCACTTTTCATACATTCATACAGCGTTTGTTTCTATTGGATAAAAATGAACTGAAAAGTACGTTAATCTGAAAAGAAGAATGTCTTTAACCAATCCTCGGCAGTGGATTTTTAATATTTTGCTATTTTAATTAAAAAAATGAGTGTTAACAGTATGCAAAAAACACTGTTTTTCAATGTCTTTTTTTCTACTTTGCTCTTATTTTTACAAGTATTTTTTCGGAATATAACTTTAATTAGACTGTTTTCTAACATATTGTAAACAAAACTAACGTCCCCCCAAACAAATAAATGAAATGAAGATGTATTTTAAAAAACAATTTTCTCCATACAAAATGTTAAAATAGTTCGACTGTTCGTCGGTAGGTAGCACTCAAAATGAGCTTGAAAGTTTTGACGAAACGCTCTGAAACCCAGTTGGTTTCGTGTCTCTTTCACGACGTTCTATTCAAAATGAACAAAGTGTCGCCAGGTTTAGAAAAAAGTAACGATACCGTCTGGCGGTTTGTTTTTGTAATGATAGTAACAAAATAAGTTAATGACATAAAATTATTGTCATTCATATTTTTTATTTCATTAAATTATTTATAGTTTTGTGTCGTTGGTTTTTTTTTGTAAAAAGTGGAATTGAAGAAATTGTGAATAAAGGACCTCTGGGAAGACAAATATACGCTTCTAAAGTGTACATTTCGTGACGGGAAAACTTATTGGTAAATTCGGTATCTGTTTTGCAATATTTTGAACTCAAAAGCCTACCTTTTTATTTTATATTTATAGAAATGAATATAAAATGGAAACTGGATAAAATTGAATAGATGCTTAGTGAATACTCTTGAAGATGGTGAAAATTTAAATGCAGTATACCATTAACCTTTTTTTATATATATTTTTTAAATTTTTGTAATTTATATTGGTGCTATATCTTGGTTACATAAAATGTATAATTTTTATAAATAGTATCGAAAAATTGTATTTTTGAATTTTTTTTTACAGGGCCTAAAGCCCTTTTTTGCAAGAGCTGAGAGCAGGTAAATTTCTGGCTAGAAAATTAATAAAATTATTAAAATCTGCGAGAATCTCGCAGATTTCTCGGAGACATTTCGCTCTGTCTGCGAGAATCTCCGAGACGTTGTATGAAAAAAATACACGTATCGAGACAAATGTGCACCGATTCTCGGAGACATGTCAGCGAATGTCGCGATAGCTAAAACTCTATTACAACAGTTGGCGCGGAATAATAAAATTCTAGCTATCGCGACTTTCGCCGACATGTCTCCGAGAATCGGTGCGCATTTGTCTCGATACGTGTATTTTTTTCATACAACGTCTCGGAGATTCTCGCAGACAGAGCGACATGTCTCCGAGAAATCTGCGAGATTCTCGCAGATCTTACCAACTGGGAAGTTTCAAGGAGGCTTTTCATTTTGTCCTTTTGATGTTTTGAATAAATATAACATTCATATAGGCCATGATTCGAATTATGCTTTCTGCATTTTTAGCGCACTCACAAGTAGTAAGGACCATGCCTACCTATCATTTTAGCATTACGCCAGTACAGAACAGCAATACTGTAGTGTGGTCAAAATAAATGGAAAAATTGTTGTTGTTCCACGGCAGTTTGGACCAGCTGGTATGGTCTTTTTAAAGTAGGTCAGTAATCTGTTTGTTTCTGATTGGTTCTTTCGGAATGGGGCTATTTGCTTGTTTTTTAGAGGGATGGGAGTGTAAGTGGGATAGCTATGGGTTGGGGTTAGTTGAAGTGAATATGCATCTCGCTTCAGAACGATCTGGTAATCATGGCGGGTAGTTTGTTTACCACAGCCGGGATGGAAGTGTAAGTGGGATAGCTATGGGTTGGGGTTAGTTGAAGTGAATATACATCTCGCTTCAGAACGATCTGGTCATCATGGCGGATAGTTTGTTTACTACGGGTCGTTAGGTCTTTTTCTTTGCGATGATTACATGTGCTTGTACACTTGCTTTGGCGCGTTGTACCTCGGTCGTAACCATGTGATCATGTTTACAAGTGCTTCGAACTTGTTCTCTTTGCGATGATCTGATATGTTTCGTGGCGGGAAGACGATCGTTTGGGCATATGTGATTGTACTTGCTTTGGCGGGAAGTTTGTTATTACCATGTGATCAAGTACTTTGAATGGAGCGGCCGCTTAGACTTTTTTCTTTGCGATGATCTTCGTATTTGTTTTGGCGAGAAGTTTGTTATTGTGCACAATTTGGTTCAATTATTCTACACTGTTCGTTGTACCACGACACTTGTTCTGGCGGGAAGTTTGTTATTACCATGTGATCAATGAAGTGAATGGATTTCATTGCCATGGTCGTTTGGGTCTATGTGCCTGCTTTGGCGGGAAGTATGTTATTACCATGAGATCAAATGTTTTGAACTTACGATGATGTCATATGCTTCGTACTTGTTCTTGTTGTAGTTAACCGTTGATGGATATTTTCTGCACTATGACAAGAAAAAGTATGCTGTAAAAGAAAACCAGGAATATTTTAGCTCGATATGATTTCGTATATCGGATTATAATGATGTGTAGGCTTTAGGCAGGGATCTCGTGAATGTGTTTTATGATGATTCTTATATGGGTGAATTACCGTGGGAATATTAAAGACAAGTTCCCAGCTTGCTGTCGATCGTTTTGCTTTGTGATTATTATTGTGAATATGGGTAAGGTGTTGGGTGGTAATAATGCGAATGAAAGTACAAGTTTTCATTTTGTATATTTTATTCAAAGCGATATAGAACTTTAACAATGTGCACAATTTGGTCCAATTATTCTACAAGAGCTTAACATTATTATGGTCACTAAATTGATTATATTTCTTAAGTAAAATAGGTTTTAGTATTTCCTCCATTTGAAGACACCGACGTTGAAACCTTAATCGATCTAATGCGTTGATGTGCCAATTACCCTCTCTACTGGATCTATATGCATACCCCCAGACAGTCATGTATTTGATCGAAACATGATCTGAAAAGCGAACATGCTTACAATCTGCAGATGACATCGTAGATGTTGAGGAATTCAATCACCAGAAAAAATATCAGAAATATCAGAATAACAAACTTCAGCACGGTAGATAATGATGGTAGGTAATATCTGTATGATTTTCTAAGTGGCTTTTCATATGGCCCGCAAACGTCCCTGCCGCTGGCAAACACACAGTCTGGAGATAAACGTAAATGTTGGGCTTCCACATCAGATGGTGCAGACAATGCACTCATAGTCAGGGCACAGAAGAAGCACTTGACGAAATCCTTTAAGTTTGTGTAAAAGAATCCGCTTTTGACCAGCTTAAGAACCTTCCTGTGCTCCAGATCCAAATTTTTGAATGTCTTTAGACGGTCGTATTCGTGTCTTAAGTTCAACATATTGTCTAAAATTCGAATGTTATAACACGTCTTTTATACTAATCCAGGAATTTTGAGCTGATGGAAAACCGAGCCATTTCACATAAACCTGACTCCCGCTCCTTTTTAAAATCTTTTCCACAAGGTATACATCAGGTTGTTTTACCCTTATTAACTCTAGTTCGTAGAACCCTCCTTGTATTATGTTCCCCTGATAGTCTTCGAGCATGTAAGTACGTGGTTCTGTATTCCTTACTTCGTTTATCTGAAATATTTCGGTGGACCAGTTTGGGGTATATCCTTTCTCGAATACATGCTTGTACTTACTTATACGTACATGATCTCCTTTTCTGTATTTTGGAGGGGACGAGACCTTTACCTTACGGTAGATATCTCCAAGAATTTGAGTCTCATTCGATGGACCAACATCTATAGGGCGCATTTTTATGGTGCGATGCTTTGTCCTATTGTATTTGTTTATTAGCCCTTTTAGTAAACCGGTCCACTTATAGTTGCCGTTCATGCTAAACTCTTTCCACATCAGGTTTTTTAGAGTTCGATTGAGGCTTTTAATTGACTAAAGGTGGAGTAGTGATTGATTTCATGTTTTTTCATCAAATTGTGAAATGCCTTATTGAAAAACTCTTTTCCATCATCTGTTTGTAAATTTCTTGGGAAACGACGCTCATTAAAAATTGTCTGTATTACTTTGATAATCTCCCCAGCACTTTTATTTTTAAGTGGTAAGGCCCACGCATATTTGGAGAATGTATCTATTACTGTTAGAAGAAAATTAAAGCCCTTATTCTTAGCTGAATAAGAGCTCATTTCCACTAAATCCGCCTGCCATAAGTCATCTATCCCGCGAATAGTCACCGGGCGACGTCTAAAAATTCTACGAGCTGTCTTATGTAGCTCGTTAATAACCTGTCTTCTGCTCATTTCATCATGTGTATAAATAGAGGACTTGATTGCTCATGTTTTATATAGAATTCAGTATAGGAAATGATACGTTTTGATCATCCTTTTACCATGATGGTGGCGGGTCCGTCAGGAAGCGGTAAGACGACGTTTATTGAAACGTTACTGGAAAACACATCACTCATTAGCACTCCGATAAAGAAGATTATGTGGTGTAATACCGAGCGAGGCGCCATTCCTTCACAATTATCATTTCAAAATATTGAGTATTTAGATTCTATACCGGAAGATTTTATAAACGAGACCAATGAGCCGACATTAATCGCACTAGATGATATGATGCTAAATGCATTTTCAAAGCAGGTTTGTGAACTCTTTACAAAAGGGTCGCACCATAGGAATTTTTCAGTAATACTTGTAACACAGAATGTCTTCCATCAGGGCAAGTTTTGTCGAGATATTTCACTTAACTGTAAATATATGGTCGTTTTCAAAAACCACCGCGATAAAAGTCAGTTCCTTCATCTGGCCAGACAGATTTACCCTGAAAATAGTGCAGAGCTAGTGAGAATATATAAAGAAATTACTCAGGCTCCACACGGGTATTTGCTAATTGATCTGACTCAGTCTACCAACGATTTATTTAGATTCAGAACGGATATCTTTAATAAAAGATTTGTAACGTGTTATTGTTCAGGGACTGATTTAAACAGTAAAAATGGTGTCGCGAATGAAACGCTTGAAGGTCAACAAACATATGCTATATGTTCTCAAAAATGCTAGTCCATGTTTAAGGAAGGCTATCATGAAAAAGGCAGATCCTGAAGGGATTAAGACTATTTGTGAAATTGCACTAAATACCTTGAAGGGGAATCATGTGCCATGTCGTAAAATATTTAACAGTCTATGAAAGTATAAAAAGACCATGCGAAGGTTAGTTGATGCTAGACGATCTGTACCCAGACAGCGTAAAATCTTAGTACAACAAGGAGGCTTTCTACCAATCCTGATAGGGAGTGTACTTTCAAGTGTTATTGGATCGTTGATTGAGAAATATGCATAGAAAGAGCGTTCTTAATAAGATGTTTCTTCTTTCGCTAGAAGTGTATGAATAGTTAAGGGGACAGATAGAAGATGGAGTCGGCCTGTCTATCTTCGATAAGACTATACATGGCATATTGAGAAATAAAAAACTGTCTGACGAGGCTAAATGGTATAATTATAGGAACACGCTGATAAAGTTTCTTAATGCAAAGCGTAAAGGAAGACAGATTCGCGAAGAAAAATCTCTCGCGTTTGCGCCAGAAGTAAAGTTAGGAAATCATACAAATTTACGAGATAATGCGACACAGACAAGGTTTGCTTTCAAAGAGGAAATGTCAACACAAACTTCTCCGATTAAGAATCCCGATCCGTTTTACAGTATGGCTGAAGATATCTTTGAAACAGGTAACATGACTTCACCAAAGTATAATAGCTCTAGTGCGGAAGAGATAACCCCGCCAAGGCGATCACTATCGCCTCGGTTCAAAAGACGATTATCTGTAAGCGGTATAGCTAAAAGTTTAAAACCGGCTTCAAAGTTTCGTAAGACTACGCCTGAAGTCAAGAGCGTGGATAAAGAGTATAGAGTTATAACAGCTGATGACGGTATAACGCAGTATACTATACCGAGTGAAATGGAGGTTGATGAAGCTGCACGACTTATAGACGAACTAGAACAGAAAGAAGGAGCAGAAAAGCCAGAACAGAGAACGCCTGCCAAACAGCTTATATTAAGGCCTTCACGACTAGAAAATGCTTCATTAAGTACAGACGAACAGTACCCTATAGCTGGGCGTTAAAGAAGAAGAACTGAACGAATCGGAAGTGCACCAAATATTTTCTGGGAAAGACTTTAAAAATGCCTGTAAGCATAAGAGAAAACGAATTTTACATAGGCCTTCTAAGTAATAATTCTATGGGCATATACAATGAAAATACTTTGTCGGCCTTCACAAATTTACTTCCTAATGCTTGTAAGCTGGACGGTGGATGGACTGTTGGAATTACAGAAATTGCATTAGCTAATCGTAAATCGAGAACTGCTGAGAAGAAAGATGGAAAACGCGTCATAGATGATGGAATAGCGAAAAGTACTACTAAAAAAGCGAAAAGAGCTGCTACAGATGCACTAAAGCTTAATGCTTTTGTAAAGGAAGTGCATGGTTTGCCTATTTATCTTAAATGGAGCTACCAACAGTTATTAAACTTATGTTATAATAAACAAGATATGAACTTTTCTAATTTCTTATCTTCGTTTAACGACGCAGTTGAACCCTATTGGGCTGCGGATACCTTTGCAGATTTTAAAGAGGTTTTGTACGGCAGCTTGGTAACTGATTCAACTATTCGAAGTATCCCTGATACTAGCAAAGATGAACGACCTTATAGAGCGGAAAATTTCTCTTTACACATTTATCAGGATAGTGAAGTTGCGGATATTGTTACTTTAGGAGCTTTCGAATATAAGTCTATATATATTCTTTTCAATTATATAATTGGACAGATTCCTAGAGAAAAGCGCAATCATAAAGCCCTATTACACATGATAGACTATTACATACCTCCAGTGTACAGTATAAGTGAAAAGGCCGGGGAAAGTGTTCCGAAGAAGCTTGACTCTTTAGATTTAGAGATAAAAGAATTGAAACTTAAAATAAAGATAAAGTATCCGCTACCAACGCCCATTAACGTTAATGATTTAGTCGGACTTTTTGTCGCGAATATACAGTATGATGACGAAACTATAGCTGTTGCACCTCGGAGGAGAAAATCAGATCAAATTAGGAAAAAAATTCTTCAAACCCTAAATGATCTGGGGGAAGAGGCATCTTCCTTTGAGATACCACACAGGCGCATAATTACAGAAAAAAGTAAAATATTGAAAGTTCCCTATACAAAACTACCCGATGGTACCCTGTTAACTAAAGATCTGCCTATAGATTTGAAAAAGAAAGACTTAGCGGGATTCATTATCGATATATTCTTTCAAACGCCTGTGAAGGAGCGTAATGCTAAACTCCTTAAAGAGGAGGTGGACAAGTCGTTTGAAAAAGCCTCAGTAGAAGAGGAGAAGAAGAAGGGTACTTAAGACACAATCACCGTATTAGAAGATTCCATTATCGAAATAAAGAGCAGATTTCCCCGAGAACTAGCAACTGTAGCTGGAGTAGAATGCAAGGATGTAGGAATAATACACGTTTACACTGATATCATTCGCCCCCAAATAGTAGGAAACAAATTAGTGAGAAATCTGTGTGTCATTCCATTGAAAGAATGTGATAATATCTTCAGGTTCGAGCATGTAGAATACTACCCTCTGGAAAAGACCTACATTGAAAGTATCTCCATAAAGATAACCGATGATCAAGGTGAATTAATCGACTTCATCCCCGGCTATACCCCGACATATGTGATGCTTCACTTCAAAAGACAATAAAGTATAAATATTCAGACGCGCATAAGGGATCTTCATAACTAGTGCACATTCAAATCAGAATGAATTCATCTTATACAAGGTATTATTTAATTCAAAGCGGCGCTGGTTTGTCGGATATAGGTGATGTTTATCGATCTCCACTGATATTCCAGCGTGGAAGAGGTATCGGTAGCTTCTTCAGCGGATTACTACGTTATTTACGACCTTTAGTTTCCTCAGGTGTAAAAACTATAAAGGAGCAAGCTGTTAAGACTGGAAAAACAATATTATCAGAAGTGGGAAGTAAGCCTCTCAAGAACATTTTGAAAGAACAAGGACAAGCCGCTACTCAAGAACTGATGCAAAAGGGTGTGAAAAAACTCTTTGACAGTATGGGTGGAGAGGGAATGAAAAGGCGTACGGCTATAAAAAGGGCTAATCCGTTTTCGATAGCACAGTTAAATACAGCTCTTAAACGTAGAAAACCTACCAAGTCCAAGAGAAAATCAATTAAGAAAAGACCGGCAACCAGTAAAAATAAAAAAGTTAAAAATAGAAAACGTAAGCGCGTATTGGATATATTCGATAAATAAGGAGAATGACCTCGTACAGAGAATGTATGAAATCTGAATTAGATTTATTCAAGGCGCCACCGATACAAGCTAATATTTTAAAAACCGAAGAAGTTTCATACAAGCCAATAGCATCTCTTGATAACTCCTCAGTTCTGGAATTCGTCTCGCTAGGACATGGGGATACGTACCGTGATTTATCCAGAATCTACCTTCGCTTAAAAGTTCAGCTTATTAAGACAAAAGGCGGGAAAGAAGAATCTGGAAAAGAAAAAACAAAAGTTAAGGATTCAAAGGGTGCTGAGCATGAAGAGTCAAGTGACCCAATCGGTGTAGTTAACAACCTAATGCATTCTCTTTTTAGGCAATGCACAATACAATTAAATGGTAGACCTATTGCGCAAACTGACAACAATTACCATTACAGAGCATACATCGAGAACTTATTGAATTATGGTAGAGATGCATCAACAACACATTTAAAATCTGTAGGATGGTACCTCGATCAAGATGGTATGGAAATGATTGAAGATGGAAGCAAAAGCGGCGCTCCTAGTGAATTTAATGAAGGATATCTCAAACGATCTGATTTGCTTTCGAAAAGTAATGCGGTGGAGCTTATGGGAAAGATTCACGGCGATTTACTCAATCAAGATAAGTTACTTTTGAATGGGGTGGATTTCAGACTTTCACTTTCTATGAAAAAACCCGAATTTTACCTCTACTCAAAAGATGACGGACACTCTCCGCAAATCAAAATTATTGATGCCACAATGTATATGAACCATGTAACTGTCAACCCCAATATTTTAATGGCGCATGAAACTATTCTTCAACGCTCAAACGTGATATACCCGTATAAGCGCGTCGAGGTGAAGAGTTATACGCTACCAGCTAACAGTTCAACACTATCTTTAGATAATGTTATAATCGGACAGCTACCGAACTTGTTAATTTTCGGTATGATAGATAATGATGCCTACAGCGGTAAACAGACGAAGAACCCATTCAACTTTAAACACAATAATATCACACGATTCAATTTATCCGTCAATGGAGCCCAAGTTCCGAACCAGGCTTTAGAGTTTGATTATTCTCAGGAGAAACCTATAAGTACACGAAGTATTTAAGGGTACAGGTATTCATTATTTCGACAAAGGTAATCAAATTTCGAAGAAATTCTTCGATAACGGGTGCTTTCTAATGGCGTTCGATTTAACTGCAGACAATTCATACGGGTCATCTTGTGGCGGCTTATTAAATCAAGGAACAGTGAGGATCGAGGGAAGGTTTAAGAAAGCGTTGGAGAAAAGTGTAACTTGTATAGTTTAGGCTGAGTATGACGGAAGTCTTGAAATAGACAAACTTCGCGGGATTCATACTGATTTTTGAAAAGTATAAATATAACCTCTTAATCTCGTGCTCTTCATTTTACTCAGCAGACGGAGGAGAATAACAGAGATGGCCTACTGTGTTGTAAATGTCGAATATTTTAATGAAGGTAATCTAACCTTCTTTAAAAAGGTTTCGTTTGCCGGTTTCTCATTACAAAATAAATTATTCTCGAAGGAAATAACGTATAATTATCCCACATCATCGGCTAGCACAGCAGATCAGACAGGTGTATCTGGAAATTTGGAACTTAAACGTCTGGATGAAAATCTTATTATGACATTAGCGAAATTTGCAACCGTTTTTGTCTATAGTGCAACAACAAAGGAATTCTTAGAAAGTTACGCCACCAGTCACACTAAGATCATTGACATTGAAGCTGTCGTATCCAAAGAGCAAGTATGAACACGATCGAACTTGTTAATGCCTTAAGGAAAAACGCAACCACAAGAAGACTATTCAAAGGTGTATTCCCCTGCGATCTTCTACCTTATAAAATTAAAAAGCCAGCATGTGTTATTGCAAATACCGATCCCGCAGACAAAAAAGGTACTCATTGGGTAGCTTTTTATTTTCCGAGGACAGGTCCTGCTGAATTTTTTGACTCTTTCGGCAGATACCCCAACAATAAAAATTTTAAAAGGTTTCTGCATACCAACTCTAAGATTTTTATAAATAACAAAAAACGATTACAAAGTGTATACTCCTCGACTTGCGGAAATTACTGCTGTGTATATATATATTCGCGTTGCAGGGGAAAGGAGCTAAAGTTTTTCCTGAAGCAGTTTTCATCAAAAGATTTTACAGACAATGACATCAAGGTGGTTAACTTATACCATCATATATTTTCATCGGGTGCCAATCAGAATGGTGGGGTTTCTCGTAACCAGTATTGCAAATCGGAGACTGAGAGTATAAAAGCATCAGCTTAAGCCACTCGACTTTCAGTTTTTCAGACATTATGGATTCACCTATTACAAAAGTGGAGAATGACAAGAAGAGACGTGTCGCTAACAAAAGAAAACAGTTAGTCCCGGCGGATGAATCAGCTGTTAAGAAACCATGCAAGCAGAGAAGGTCCGAGGTTCCTGGTGAAGGTGCTCTACTGAACTACACCTATTATTTGGACGACTGTCAGAACCGAAAGGTTGTATTAGGATTTGACCCATTCACATTTGAGGCGAAAATAATCTTCAGCTACACTGGACGCTTTCTTGTGTTAACGAATTACTCCGGATGGGCGGCGCTGTACAATCATCTGATCATGCTGAAACATGAAAATAACGAAGCTACTCAAGCGGCGCTAAAAAAGGAATTCGTTATACCGGTCGAGAAAGGCAGTATCAGACTATCATCACAGAACCTTTTAAATTTGTTCGAAAAGATGGATTTCTTCAATATCGTCATGTTTCACAACAACGCTGCTGAAAGTGTTGGGGATTATTTCAACCAATACGCAACTAAATGCAAGGAAAAGGATGTGTTACAATTATCAAGTGAAGACTTTTTTATACCATCACGCACTTCATATGTGCATATTAACTATTCTCGACTTTTTTACGAAATACCGTGGCTTTGTAGCGCAAGAATTATTTTTAATATAACGATTTGCTAATAAAAAATATTTTACTCAAGTATTTGTTTTCCTTTATAAATAAACTTTATTCATTAGCATATATAAATACATGTTTACACAGTTTTGTACAGCACAGCGACTAGGCGACGTTTGACTGTGGCTTTTACAGAATATCTGGATGTTTTGAAGATCAGCTAATTTAGGCATTTCAAGTTGTATTATTTCGGATTCAGGTAAATATCTTCTGATGAAGTTCTCTTTCGCAAGTCCTTTTACATGTATACTGCAGTTGGTAAATTCATCCAGAATATCAGGTAGACTGCTGTAACTGGTATCGCCATCATGCCAATTCAAACCATTGATTTTTTCACGCTCGTACTTATGCTGACGATCAGCTTTTATGTTTAGCTCCTGATAGGGATAAGGAGGTAGCAACAAATAAAACGTTGGACATATTGACCCGAAAGGTAGGATAGCAATCTCCTTAGCAAAATACTGCCCATAATTTCCTGTAACGAACTGGACATCAATTATAACTTTACTCATGCTTTCGGTAGGGTGTAGTTTAATAATGTGAAAAAACGATTTAGTTCTGCGTATTTATATATTTTCAAACATGTTTTAGTAAATACTTAAAGATTTTAAAGAAAGAAGCTTACATAGCTTTTCTTAACAAGTAAATACTTAATAGGTTATCATCTAATAATCAATTCTAGGTTTTTTGTATCCATATGGAAATGAAAAATTTTCTTCCGCTATTACCCTTTTATCAAAAGTGAATTGTAGACGTTTCTTCTCAAGTGTTGAAATAACGGTTCCTGGTCGTTTACGTTTAATTTTTCGATCATTTGTTACATAGACGGGACATACAAGGAATATACTCTCGCCGCATTCCTTGATATAGAAGGCGCCTTCAATAATGTTCGTCTTTCGACTATTAAAAGCGCACTACTAACGATGGAAGTGGAACCCGAGATTTGCAATTGGCTTGACCAAATGCTACATAATAGAATCATTGAATCCGAACTGGGGCAATGTCTTATTACAAAGTCAGTCTCCAGAGGCACTCCGCAAGGAGGAGTGATCTCGGCCTTACTCTGGCTTCTCATAGTCAACGAGATCCTTGTGGAACTTGAGAACCTCGGAATCAAGGCATGTGCATACGCCGATGACGTGGTCATACTTGTCTCAGGGAAACATTTACCGACAATTAGTAGTTTGATGGAGACAGCACTCAACAAACTACGAGAATGGGCCGGCAACTGCGGTCTAGGGGTTAATTCCTCTAAAACAGTGCTGGTCCTCTTCACGAAGAAGTACAAAATCCCAGTTTTTGCGTTACCAAAGATGGGAAGCGACGAGCTTCATCTTTCCGACAGCGCTAAATATCTTGGGGTTGTTCTAGACAAGAAACTTAGCTGGAAACTTAATCTGGAAGAACGCGTTAAAAAAGCGCATAACGCATTTTACGCCTGCAGAAAGTTGTTCGGTAATAAGTGGGGTCTACAACCAAAATTAGTACATTGGATGTACACAGCCATAGTAAGACCAATCCTAAGCTATGGTGCGATAGTGTGGTGGGAGGCGACTAGAAAGTCCACGTATCTTAGCAAGCTGACAAAAGTACAGCGCTTGGCATGCATTGGGGTCACTAGCGCCCTCAGAACCACACCCACGGCAGCAGTGGAAACTATCCTCCACCTGCTGCCAATGGACATGCACATCAAAAGCATGGCTGCAAAAGGCGCTCTTAGACTCAAAGAGTTAGGTTACTGGAGAACTAGACCTGCTGGTCACAGTACCATACTCAATGACTTCTTGAAGTGTGATACGAACAGGGAAACGGACTACATTGTGCCAGAATTAGATTTCAGTAGGGAATTTTCTGTTAAAATCCCACACAGGGTCGACTGGAATGAAGAACGCAACCTAGTCAACAGGACCATAATGGTATTTACCGACGGTTCCAAATTGATTTCTGGTACAGGCGCGGGGGTGTTCTCACAGGAACTCGATATTAATGAGTCCTTCAAGCTACCGGACCATGCCAGTGTATTTCAAGCGGAAATCTTTGCAATATTTTAAGCCTGCAAAATTATTGAAGCAAAGGTGAATGCTACAGAAGACATCACTGTTTGCATTGACAGCCAAGCAGCCATTAAGGCCCTTAGCTCGAACTCAACACGATCAAAACTAGTTAGACAGTGTCGTGGTTTTCTTAACACCATCGTCACACTCTGCTGGGTGCCAGGCCACTGTGGAATCCAGGGGAATGAGCAAGCTGATGAACTCGCTCGAGCAGGCTCTAGCCTAAGCTCACTAGTGATGGACCAGCTCATTGCTATTCCCATCGGATCCATAAATCAGTCTATCGACTCACTATGCTTGCAGCGGGTAGGCAATAGATGGTCAAACCTAACTACATGCTCAATATCAAGAATTCTTTGGCCCGAATACGATAACGGGAAAAGCAAGTATATCCTGAGTCTGAGCAGGAAAGATGCTAGCACACTAATCGGAGTGCTCACAGGGCACTGCCTGATTGGTAGACATGCTAGACGACTGGGAGCCGACGCAAATGATCTTTGTCGTAGCTGCGGTGACCCAGAAGTGGAGGAGTCAATCTTTCACGTCCTATGTGAGTGTCCGGGCCTATCGAAAACGAGAAGACGGAACCTCGGCGCTTATTTCCTCGATAACCTCGGTAATATCGATACAGGAAAGCTATGTAACATAGCAAACTTTATAAAATCCACAAAATGGTTTAAGGTTCCATGAGTTCTTCAAACTCAAACGGGGAGCACAATGGACGAATTATAACGTCTAAGTGAAGGAGGATGGTAGCATCACCACCCCTTATACCATACCATACCATACATAGACGGGATCTCCCCCATCTTCATCTATCACTAAGGACTTCAGTCTATCGAAATTAACAGTTTTCGAGGTTTCAAAATTAAGAGTAATACCTTTACATTTAATTATGTGCTCAACGCCACTCTTAGTTTCCACTTTAAGGCCGTAGGTTTTCGGACCTGTACTTACAAATTCCGGAATAAATGCCTCAGGACCAAAACTTTCAATTTCATTCGTTAAATCCCCTAAAAAGTTAGATATTGGCAGTGAAATAGGATTATTTTTATTATAGATGAAAATCAAACTATCCGTGTCACAATAGAGAATTGCCTTTCCGACCTTTTGTAAAGCTGTGTAAAGTTTAATTCTGGCAAAGGCTGTTGTGTAGGCCGCGATAGGTATGTTAACATGCGGTAACAAATTGTCATCTCCCTCTAGATATTTCCATGTTACCCATATAGTATCATCATTGATGGGGTATAAGGAACAAATTTCTATGCCAGGGGACTGTATAGAGTCATAAAATTCCTTGGGATTGTCTATGATCTTGGTTTGAGTTCTATCCTCCCTTTGTGCAAATTTTCCCCAGAAGGAATTAAGACAAATTTTAGCAGTATTTCGTCTACAGGGATTCTTCTGGATCTGGGTTTTATCTAGAAGGATGTCTTCTCTCATCTTGAAACTCTTTAGGAAGGCATCTTTGTCCTCCTCGGTTATGTATTCACCCCCCCCCCCCCATCCACTAGCTTCCTGTTTGATTTTCAAGAATGTGTTTACATATTTGGTGAATAGTCCACCCTTTTTGGTTTCCGGATCGTATTTGGTGTGATTGTATTTTCAAACCTCGAAAACTTTTATTATCCTATACCCATTCTGCACTGCTAAAGCTACTTCAGGTATAACCCATGTACCAATAATCATTTTTTCATCCTCTGTATGAATACATGTGGAAACTCTATTCAACTCCGCACATTTACGACACAGTGTAAAGTACAACTTCGAATTATTTCTGAAAGGTAAAACAGGCGTGAATAAGCTAGTAGGCGCAACAATTGAGCAAGTGATAAAACCATGCATTGAAAGTATCTCTGGTAGAGAAGGTATATGCTCACTGCGAAAAATTTCAGGATGGTCGATAGGGTATGGTTAATATACGGGTACAGACTAGTAAAGTCTAGATATCGTATAACTTCATAATTTAAACACTTCAGTACGCCCTCCATAGACGGCATCACGAGGGTTAAGTGGTGGTATAATATCTGAAAATTTTTCATCTAAATCCGTGCTTACATCAGGATTGTTTTTCAAGAATTCTCTGAACTCACACTCCCACGAATATACCAGATTATAACCACTACGTCTAATAACCTCGATTCTTCTAATAGTACTTTCGTATCTATGTGATAAAGTTTCATGTGTTTTGTTAATGATTTGGTTTGAATCTTTTACTTTAAAGCAATCTCTACAGCCATGGTAAAAGCATCCGAAAAATTCATATACTGTATTTGTTTTGGAATTAAATCCATCTACTCTAAATGCGCTTTTTTCCAACTTCACCTCCCCTTCATTATTTGAAGAAACTATATTTTCATTTATTTGGGAGCTTTGCCACATAAGCTACTTGCTGGCAATAAGTGACTGGTTTCGTCCTTTATAGTATCCATGTTTAGGCATAATGCCCAAAGTATTCTTCTGCAGAAAATTCCTTCGGAAAGCGAGCATACATGCTGATGCAATTGTTATAGATTCAACTAAAGGGTTAACTTTAGCTATATTGAAGAATTCCCGCATAAATTGTATGCACCCTAATCGTAATATATCCACATCATTTTTGCAATACTTAAGCATTTCGCTTCTATTATGAAAAACTCCAAAAGAGACTGAATTATACCACTTTAAAAACTCATCACGTTCTCTTATTTTCATAGTATTATATCCATACATATATGGAGATGGATATTTTCCAACATAATTGATATTCTCTAGTGTGTTAAAGTAGTAAGGATAGAACCCTTTCGTATGATCTTTTATACCGAATACGGTTGGGAATTTGGAGAGCGGAAATGCTAGAAAATTTAGAGAGTCTATGAAAGTCACATGCTCGCATCTTAATTTCATTATTTTAGTCCCATTCATTATAGGTTCAAACTTTAGTTTCCTCATGAATAATTCAGAAATTATAAACTGACCGTCGTATCCCTGAAAGTTATGTGCTATGCAGTATACGTTCGAAGTATAAGAACGAGCCTTTAAACAATAATCCACAAAACCTCCCACAACGCTCGTCATATTGTCACATTCAAAGACATACTCCCTTTCTCCACAGACCTCACAATTATTTTTGATATCGGAATCCTTGTAACAGTTATTACACACCTGATGTGCAACAATTAAGTTGACAATATGTTTGTAAGATGTGCTATTCGCTAAAAGAGTATTCTGGGTGCTCTCACAATTAAAGAATATTAATAAAAATTTCTTTTCAATAAACACTTTTGCGGTTTGATGAAGCAAAGGTGATCCACTGGAACGATTTTCGAGCATATCTGACAGTGATATTCATCACATTTATGCGAATCTGATGATCTATTTGTGAAATTCAAAAATTTTGCACAGTATGTACATATCTTAAAAGTTTCACACATAGTCTTCTTACCAATTTTATTTGAAAAATGACTTGTAAAAAAACTTTCCCCTCTAAATGAGCGGTTACATTTTTCACAGCTTACCATTTCCGTAACGAAATGACATGGGGGAGAAGAATTGCAATAGGTACACTTCCTTTCACATTTATGAGATTTACTGTGATACACTTTATCACAAAGGGTACATGCAAAACTATTATTAAAAACATAACGCAGTCACGATCGGCTGCAAGCCAATCGTATGATACTCTAGATGAAATACTGAACTCCGATTTATATTTTATTTGGAAATACATATATCAAAAGAATGAGGAGTGCACAAGCAATTATTACATGACCTTTTACTTACAGGTTGAAACTATTGTATAGTGGCTACTCGATTTTACTGTATTATTAATAATACAGTATTGTTATCGATTTAAAAAAAAAAAAATTTGCTGCCCTCAAAATTTTTTTTTCCACGTTTCATGACTAGTAGACGCGAAAAAAGCAATAAAAATTTTCACTCCGTCTGTACGCCGTACGCCGTACGTCGACCGCCCCAAAATCTTTGAAGGCTCGTAGCTCTCAAACCAGTGGAGCTATAAATTAAATTTTTTTCTAAGAATAGACTTGGTGGACCCCTTTAATTGACATTATTTTCAGGGGAGGAGGTGTAAGGGGGAAGGCGGGGTAAGCGTTTTAGACGAAAAATTTAGGTTTCTAGATCTCAGGAACCGCTTGTGTTAGGAGGCTGAAACTTAGAATTTCTATAGAGCTTTGATAATGGGCCCATTTGCAAAAAAAAAACAGATATGGGTGAAAGGGTGTGGGAGTGGAGGGGGACATAATGCGTTCGAAACGCAAAAATGCCGAGATCGACAAATTCTAAAATCCATATCTCCTAAACCATTAATAGCAAGCAATTAAAACTTGACAAATATCTGTAGTTTACTAGGAGAGTAGATTGAAACAAAATTTTTGGGTGGGGGTAGTGGCGTACGGGGGTGGGGGGTGAAAAACTTTAGATTACGATATCTCACAAACTAATTGGACCAGAAAAACAAAATTCGGTTTTATTATAAAGATTGATAAATAAAGATTGCTCAAAGTAAAATATTTGAAGGGGGTGGAGGAGCACGGAAGTGGGAGGGATTAGAATTTTTCAAAAATAACACGATTCATATCTCAATAACAGTGTAAGATGGATGTTTCAATTTTTACCAGAAGTAGGCCTAATAGAACCCTAGTAGGGAAAAAAAGTTTGGGGGTGTAGGTGTCGAGGGTGAGGATGGGGAAGGGTGAGAAAGAAAAAGTCCCGTTGCTTATATCTTCAGAATCTATAATGATAGAAAGCTGAAACTTGGTATTTAGATAGAGCTATAGTAGTGGCATGGTGGAAAAATAAATTTTTTTTTAGGGGTAGCATGGTACGAGGGTGGGGCGGCGTTTTCCCTAACTTCAGAACGGCTTATGCTAGGAAGTTGAAACTCAATACGTATATGTAAATTAACTAGAAAAGTAATTCTGATAAAAAAAATTCAAATATTCACTGGCGTTCAGAAGGGAGGGCAAAAAAAAATATCGGTTAATATAAAATACAGATATTTTCACGATTTTCGTCATATCTACTAGGTCTTTCGAAATATTGAATTCATTTTCATTCTACGGATTCTTCATGTGAATACCTAGAATGTGTTTTCAAAATTTTTTGAAATTCGACCCCTAAGAGGGTGGAAACTGGTTGTATACTTTTTCATGAATTCCACTATGCTCCTCAGGTCTGATCAGATATCGAATATCTTTTCACTTCCCCAGGTTTGTTTAATAATCACTTTTTTTTAAGTTTTGTTTATTTCAACCTCTAAACCGCATCCCGGAATATGACCCAATTATTTAATTCATATGTTACACCCTTTTCTAACCACTTCCCGATTTTTTTGTTAGGTTTTCAGTCACATAGTAACATACACCGCATCCCCGAATTGAACGCGTTCTGAACTTCTGCCGGAAAAATAATACAGTTGCGCCCAGACTGTTGGCAGATTTTTTTGATTTATAGAGAGTTCCATAAAGTAAGTTTGGACATTTTACAGAATTTTTGTATGGCAACTACATGAAGGACTTATGGGATATATTTCATATTAATAGTTTCAGCTGCGACTATTATAAAACCAACGTATACAAAATTTCAAAGTCGTAACGTAAAGCGTTCTAAAGTTATCGTTGAATATTGATGAACACGTGTTTTAAGGACTTTTGTATGACAGCTACCCGAAGGAGTCGACGGATGGCACTAATTAATGAACTCCGTCTTGGTTTTGGTATAAAACTAATTCCTGTAAGATTTTAAATTCCTGCTTTAACTCGTTCTGGAGTTATAGTGGATTCAGCAACAAGCATACATTTTTGAAGGACTTTTCTAGACTGCTACACGAAGGACTCGTGCGATTTGCATAATATTCGGAACTTTTGATTCAAACATTATAAGCCTTAAATATGCAAAATTTCAAGTTACTAACTTGAAGCATTCGAGCAATAATTGTGAAAACGTGTTTTAAGGACTCTTGTATGGGAGGTACCCGAAGGAGTTGAAGGATATCGCCCATTAACGAACTTAGCCTTACTTTTTCCATTTTACAAGTTGTGACAAAATTTCAACTTCATAGGTCAACGCGTTCTGGAGTTATCGTTCTAACGGACGGACGGACGGACGGACGGATGGACGGACGGACGGACAGCAAACGGATTTGGGGGTTTTGGCCAAAAATAAACACAAAATAACATATAACTTTTTTTCGTCCGAGGCTCGGTTCAATGCGTTACAAACTTTTCGGGCTGGATTAAACTTATAATACTCTATATGTTCATCTAGAGTATAAAAACCTTTCAACGACTTAATCACGTAGAAATGTTTGAAATCCTTGGAGTAATAGAGGTATATTTTATTCGGCCAATCATTCCTGTTAGGTAATTTGAAAAGGATTGAATTAGAATCCTTCGTATCATCAAACACAATTATTTGATAATCATTTAATACTTTCTGAAACTTGTAAAGATCCGTCAATACACATCCGTCATCATTAATAGTCACCCTTGCATTTTTACACATCCTTTTCACCATACGATCTAAAGACCGGATAGTTGAAGAATGATATCGCATACTAAAATTTTCCGAGGTCATCTCCATAGCATAACATATAGATCGTGGGAGACAGCTAGTATCACCATTTTCCCCGACGTCTATAACACTTCTTTTCCGTTGTAAGAAAACGCTTTCTTCGACACCTTGGATATTGAACCGCGCACCACCTGTTGGAAAATTCACAACCTCAGCATTTAGCTGCATGATTTCATCAGAGAGGAAAGCAGTGTTGGATTGATTCACATTCGAAATTAAACCAAGAATATAACGTCCATTTACGTCTTCAATAGATCTTAGACTGGACCAAATTGCTTTTATATGAGGTGAATTCGGTAGTGTAATGGTGAAGTTGATTTTACTCCCTTTCCCCGAATTCGACCCAGCTTCTTTGATCACATCATCAAAGATATTCTCTAAAATTAGTAGTGGATCTTCATCTAATGTATCTAGAGAATTTATCCTGAATGTAATTTTTTTACCCTCTATGTTAAATTTTTTAAAAAACCTCGACTGTCTGGATAACACTTCGAACCTTCCACGTATCCCGCTTCCACTTTGAATCGACTCACCCAGTGTAAAAATATCATTACCGCCATGAACAAACTCATTGTTTACAAAAGTCTGTCGTAGCAGACTATTAGGTTGGGTTTTATCAGGCACTCTACGACTGTCACGGACATCTTTATGTTTTTCTTCACTTAGAAAATCATCTCCATCACTGTAGATTAAAAATTTTAGAGCTTCTTTCATAACATCAGTTGAATAACACTGAATTGAAAGCTTTGCAAATTTTTCCAGAAGAAAGTTTTTCTCCTTACAAGAAAACTTAACTTTTTTTTCTTCCACTATTCTAACTAAATTACTTAAACTAGAAATAAACATCTTGTAATCTAGATTTAACGCAGTTTCTAAATTTAAAATAATATTTTTCACGTCCATCTTTACAAAACTTTAGCAAATCTAATAAATTTAGCACTATTTTATCTCGAAAGATTCTTTTTTAAATTTTACAGCATTTATTTTCCGCTTCAGCTCGATAGCATCTAATGTCCGCTTAAATTTTACAGCATCTATTTTCCGCTTCAGCTCGACAGCATCTAATTTCCGCTTCAGCTCGATGTTAGATGTGTTGAACCACGTCTCTCTAATCGGAAGGATTTTCACCGTTTTCCTTTCAATTGTTGTCCTCACAGAAAGTAGTGGCTGGCTCTTACTCCCGGTAGCAGTAGGGGAGACCGGGGACAACTGAAACATTTTGGATTCATGATTTTTTTCCTAAGCGGCTATCGCAATTTTCTAATATATTAAAAGTGTTATAGAGAGTACATAGACTATACTTTATATATTAATTGTTTCGTTGATCTACAATGATAAATAAAAGAGATATTTTAAAAAATATTGAAGTAGTCCACATGTTTCAAATGTCCCCGTGGCCTGGAACGGTTGAAACATATACCTGGGACAATTGCAACATTATTTGGATTAAATGTAATATGTATTCATTGTAATCCAAAACTGTCATAATTAGTCAGATTGTTAAAAATGTGTAAAATTCGTGATGTTAGAACTGGTTCCTCGTGAAAGACTTGTAGTTTGGGGCACCGAATTCAAAGTTCTTGATTTTTGCTTCATGATTGATGGATTTATCCTCCATGAATACAGAAAACCAATGTCCTTCAGTCATAAAAGTTCATCGTCATGTATGTTGCATGTTTAAGGAGTATTTAAAGGACAATTGGAAGGCTAATTTGTGAATTGAAACAGGTTTCGACTGTTCCCACTTTCATTGTTTTAATTGTCCCCACAGCAGATTTCGATCTAAACACCCGATTGTTTTCTTAACTTCGTACTAACGTACGAATTTAAACCATTACAACTAAAGGAAATATACTAAACTAAACAAATAATAATAGTTGAATCCTGATAGTCGCGTTTTTATTAATTTTAACACTCTTTTTCGATAATGGAAAATGTTAACTCTGATGGTGGAAAAACATATTTTTTGATATATATACTTTCACTTTTAACTTTAATCAACGGTTTAATAATGGGTACCAGGGGCATTTAGAGACGCTTCGTTTGACACTTTGAAGTTTAATTTAAACCAAGGATTGTGTTAATTATAGCCATTGTTTCAATTGTCCCTTGTTTCTATTGTCCCCGGTCTCCCCTACTATCCTTTACATATTTTTCGGCTCTGCTACTGTTGTTGAGGGTACCTAGCACAGCACTGTGGTTTTTACTACCACGAACACTGCTTCCGCTCCTTTTAAATATGACCCTCGCTGGAAGTACTAGTTGACTGTTGCACCTGGTAACAGCACTATCCTTCGTATATAATTCAACTCTGCTACTATTGCTGGGAGTACCTAGCACAGCACTGTGGTTTTCACTACCACCAACGCTGCTTCCGCTGCTGATCGCTTTTGGCACACCTTCTTCTGTTTCTCTGGCACCACTGCAATTTCTAAAGGCGTCAGGATTTAGCAGGTTATCCACGAGTTCAAGGAGTAACCCTGTAGTTCAATTTTATTTGTGAAGTTCATGCGAATTCTGAAAAAGTGATTATATATATTTGAAATTAAACATTTATTTCAACAAGTTATACTTACATCTTGGAACGTCCTCAATAGTTTGATCTCATCCAAATTTACAGTCCCTCTTTTATATTAGTTGAAATCGGTGTTCTTTTCCTTTTACATATCATATACACGTATTTCATACATCATAATTGTGACAATCAATATCGCTAATGAATTTATTTTAAATCTCAACGACGACTTATGTCTGCTTTAATATACATTGTAGCAAATATGTAGACAAGACAAATCTTATAATATCACTTGCAGGTCGTTAATCTATCATATTAATTACTCTCAATTGATCCAGACTTTGAGACATACAATGTAGTAAATAAAATTCTCTACATCTCAAAGAAGACTTGTACTTAACTTGTCCAAGCATGATAGGAGATGACTATCATCTACATCTAGACGATGTGACTTATAATATTAATTCATCTTGATTAATCTAACACATATATGAATTACTTCTGCTGTGGCGAATTGCATCTTTTACATATCGCATTGCATTGTATAGAGGAAAATTTCTATAGAAAAAGAGCAAGAAACTTTGCTCTAGAGATTGTATATAAATAGGTCGAAGGCACGGATAGAATCATATCAATCTCAACTTTCACACCGTCGGGAAATCCTAAGCAATGGTAAGTCAGACTTTTGTTCAAATTATAATTATACTCTAGACAGTATTTCATCTAGAGTATCATACGGTTGGCTTGGAGCCGATCGTGACTGCGATATGTTTTTTAATTCCAATTTTAACTTTGAATCTTCCAGCACTTTGAACGCGATTGCCCAGGGGAACACCGGAACCCTCACATCATGGGGTTCATTGGTTGAAGGTGCGGAGTACAAAATCTCCACCTTCAAGCTAATGAAGACGAAATATGGAACCCGTTTGGCAGTCTTTCTTGAAGATGGAAAGTTTTGCTTCCTGCCACCGCGATTTACAGAAAAAATAAAAACGCAGCGTCATGCAGAGGACCTTAACCAGACCCCGAATCATTACCTCATATATGATGGTAAAGATGATTCCCGTGGTGGGTTCATTAAACTAAGATTTTTCCAAAGAAATAACGACTCTCAGTAGAGCTTAATTTTTCAATAAAAGATTTTTTAGTCTGAAAGAAATTGTTTTATTTCCAACCTCATTCACGACTTCCCAACATACTTCCCGCCAAAGCAGGCACATAGACCCAAACGACCATGGCAATGAAATCCATTCACTTCATTGATCACATGGTAATAACAAACTTCCCGCCAGAACAAGTGTCGTGGTACAACGAACAGTGTAGAATAATTGAACCAAATTGTGCACAATAACAAACTTCTCGCCAAAACAAATACGAAGATCATCGCAAAGAAAAAAGTCTAAGCGGCCGCTCCATTCAAAGTACTTGATCACATGGTAATAACAAACTTCCCGCCAAAGCAAGTACAAGCACATATGCCCAAACGATCGTCTTCCCGCCACGAAACATATCAGATCATCGCAAAGAGAACAAGTTCGAAGCACTTGTAAACATGATCACATGGTTACGACCGAGGTACAACGCGCCAAAGCAAGTGTACAAGCACATGTAATCATTGCAAAGAAAAAGATCTAACGACCCGTAGTAAACAAACTATCCGCCATGATGACCAGATCGTTCTGAAGCGAGATGTATATTCACTTCAACTAACCCCAACCCATAGCTATCCCACTTACACTCCCATCCCGGCTGTGGTAAACAAACTACCCGCTATGATTACCAGATCGTTCTGAAGCGAGATGCATATTCACTTCAACTAACCCCAACCCATAGCTATCCCACTTACACTCCCATCCCTCTAAAAAACAAGCAAATAGCCCCATTCCGAAAGAACCAATCAGAAACAAACAGATTACTGACCTACTTTAAAAAGACCATACCAGCTGGTCCAAACTGCCGTGGAACAACAACAATTTTTCCATTTATTTTGACCACACTACAGTATTGCTGTTCTGTACTGGCGTAATGCTAAAATGATAGGTAAGCATGGTCCTTACTACTCTCACAATCGGCCCGAATCGCCTTCTAACGCTTACAATTTGCCTGGATACAATGACGTTATGAAAATTACATTTTTTGGCGCTTACACTGCTCAGAGTGTAGAGAATATACACTGAGAGCACAACTGTCAAATTGGACGGTAGTTTTGAATTCAATTAAAGTGGAAAATTGAGTAAAAGTGTATGTGTGCGATCGGTCCGAAATGATATTAAAGGTTGGCGCGTACTGGACTGAGCTGTGATCAGTTGGGCACCTTTTTAATCGCACTAAGATTGTAATTACAAGCAGTTTCATGACGTTGTTGTGTGTGTTGAACCCAAACACAACATGAACACATCAAATTTTGGATATAAACCTTTTTATTATATGAAGATGGTAATATAAAATTAGTGAGTAAACTTTTATTTCTTAACTCGATCAAAAGTAAAGAAGATAAGGAAAAATGAATCAAACATTTTAAGACACGCAGGTACATTCTTTAATGCTAGGACCTCCTCATATGCGTAGCGCGCTAATATGTTTCGATGAAAATTCCACGCTTAGCAAGGCTATCGCCTAAGTTTAGCGCGATAATGTCATTTATAGTTTCGCGCCATTCTCCTGCAATTGTAGAAGCGAAAACAGCGGTTTTGTATTATAATATTAAAGTGCTTGTAATTTTCTTGTGGAACAATAGAAGATTAGCGCCGATAATTTACATTAGCGTAGCGTCTCGGAATATGTCAATTTGCGTCCCGCTGGGCGCAGGTAAGGGCATAAAACAGATACTAATAAATTCTGTTACAAGCAGTAGTAAGGGCTTCCGGTACCTAAGCATTGATGAAACTCATGATACTATAAAAAAAATATCACAGACGAAAATGTGAGTGAAGGGATATATTCATTGAAGGTTGGAAAGATTTCGGAAAATTCCAGAATATTCAAACTATTGATCTTTTAAAAATTTTCCTCTCTCAAATCATGGTGTCCTTGTGGCCAGCTATAGTGATAATTTGGGAAAGGTAGAGTGCGTCTATTAAATTCGTACGCCAACCTGTTTTAAATAGGCCAGGATATGTCACCAAAGGTTTGTAACCCAAACAGGGAAACCCCAAATGTTTGTACTCGGATTAGAAATAACAAATCGGTTTTATGTAGGGGGTGTGCGCATTTCTATAAGCTACTGTGTATATAGCGGTCTAGCCAACAGTTTAGTCGGATTCTGATCGAAAGGGAATCGTCTTTCATATTGAACTCGTTACTTTGAACGAAACTAAACGAAAGGTGTGCAACCATACAACTTTAGTTCGATTATAAATCACTGATTTGAACCGTGGTAATAGTATTTTAAATAGCAAAATCAAACATTTCGTGAAACTTCACTATTCATAATTTGTTAAGAAAATCAATTAAAATGGGTCTGAAACTCGGTGTGTATATGTAAATTAACTCGAAAAGCAATTTTGATTAAAAAAATGCAAATATGTATTGGCGTTCAGAAGGGGGACAACAAATTTTTTCTGTGAAAATAGAATGCATATTTTCCACGATTTTCGTCATATCTACTAGCTCGTCCCAAATATTGAATTTAATTTTATTCTACGGATTCTTCGTATGAATACCTAGAAAGTATTTTCAAGGTTTTTTGAAATTCAACCCCTAAGGGTTAGTGTGGTACGGGTGTGGGGGTGTTTTTCCTATATATATAGAACGGCTTAAGCTACAATGTTGAAATTTGGTGTGTATATGTAAAATAACTAGAAAAGCAATTTGGATAAAAAAAAAATTATACATGTATTGTCGTTCAGAAGGGGGGCAAAAAAATTTACATGTGAAAATAGAATGCATATTTTTCCACGATTTTCGTCATAAATACTAGCTCGTCACAAATATTGAATTTAATTTTATTATGCGGTCTCTTCGTATGAGAACTTGTGCCGGAAAAATAATAAAGTTACGCCCAGATTGTTGGCAGATTTTTTTACTTGTAGATGGTATTGCATCAACTGATTGCGCAGATTGGAGGGAGTCTAGCTTCTTACTACCATCAATGGTTTGCTCGGAATCAAGAATTTGTTTTTATTTGTTTCATCTGGGCTTGGTACACTCTTTCTTTTCAAAAAGTTATACATCGACAACTGTATTGATTTATTTTGACAATATCAGACTGAAATAGACAAAAGTAAATACCCGAAATCTTTCTTTATTTTATTTTTAATTTCTTCGTAATATAAACACAAGAATATCTCATTTCTTTAAGGGGTTAGGTGGGTTTCAAAGTCCTAAAACAATGGTATTTCCACTATCTTTTTTTAATATATCTAATGAAATATTTTATTGAAAAAATTCATTACATCAAAGATACATATTTTGTTAGTATTTCGTAAAATTTTTGTTTAAAAATTTTGAAAATTCACCCGTCGGAACCTCATTTTCCTTGACCTCTCCAAAAAAAGCTCTTGGCGTGTATAGGATAACTCATGACTGGTTCATCCAAAATTAAAAACCCAAAAATTGTCAGTTAGTACATTCATAGAGCTCGTGCTTGAACGAAGGAAAAAAGAAATTTTGCAATTTGAATTTTTGGCGGAGCTGTGAACAAAAAATCCCATTTTTTGGTAAAATTTTCACCATGTATTGCCTCGTAAAATAAGTTGTAATAAAGATTTTAAAAAATCATTCGTTCAAGCACTACATAATGTTATTGTGAAGAAGTGTGCAAAATTTAATCAAGGTTGGTTCATAACTTTTCGAGAAATCGTGTCCACCGACAAAATAGAGTTTCGAGAAAAACGCGATTAAAATTTTACGTTGGTTCTGACGTGGCCCAATAGGCGGAACTTACGAAGGCTCTATCTCTTAGAGTCTTACTCGGGTCGATGTAAAATTTTGGGAGAATATTCTAGACATGTTGTATTATTTAATAAGACAAAAAACAAAAAATCCATTCTTAGAAATTTTCAAACCCACCTAACCCCTTAAATTAATTTTTTTTTTTATTTCTCATGCATGGAGGAAACAATATATAACTTTATCTTGTTCGAGGCTCCGATCTATGCGCCATTTTTGGGTATGCGTAATTTTTGGGTAATTTTTGGGTAGAACTAAACTTAAACACTCAGATTTCATCTAGAGTCTAAAAACCTTAAAGAAATACATTTTTGACTCCAAGCGGTCAATTTCATCTATTTGCAAATGTTACATTATAAAAAGAAGAAATTAAATTTATATATATAGTAAGAGCTCGTGGACACTAGTAAGTAAATAAACAAGCTTGCGTGAAGATCGAATCTCGCAAGAAAGTTGGGATCGATGGTCTGACGATATTTTTTTGAGTCTGATTTGACTTTGACGTAGGAGGTGCATTTGTCGCAACGTTTAATTGTTTAATTTAATTGTTTATTTATATTCATAAGCTTACAATAGTACTATAAGATTTTTGAAGTGAAAAACGCAAAAACCATTTGCAAAACACTTGTTATAGCAAATTTCTAGAGCAATTTTGATGCAATTTGCTAATGTAAACGTTATGGAAAGAAATGTCGCAAGTGCTAGTGTACACGAGACTTTAGAAACTTTAAGATTTAGAACTACTAAGTTACAAGAATTCGAAGAAATTCAAGAATAGATAAAACGATAACGATCGAAGTAATCCTCCAAATCAGTATACCAAAACCTAGTAATAACTGTACTATTGCAAAATGTACTGGCATTATAGTACCCATAGATAAAAAAAAAAAAAAAAAAAGTTTTCTCTTAAAATGTCATTGTCGGTCTTTATTTGCATAAATGAAAAACAAAGAATTGTTAACCATCGTTTCCTGCATTCAAATAATGAAAGTAGTCAATAAACGAAAAAATCAAAATTATCGAATCAAAACGACGATCTTCATAACATAATATGAATTATTTTTATTTCAAGGAATGCGTATTTGAAAATCTGCCCATTTCATATAAAAGGTTTCGGAGTTGTGTTGTACTTTACACCTTAAAAATACCCTATTCCAGTCGTTCAGTAATGGCTCGATCGATTGTGTTTCCGATGTCAACAAACATGATGAGAAATGCAATACACGACCTGACCTGAAGTTCTGTGACGTAATTTTACACTTTCATTTTTGATGGTAGGAAAAATAATCTGCCAACAGTCTGGGCGCAACTGTATTATTTTTCCGGTAGAAGTTCAGAACGCGTTCAATTCGGGGATGCGGTGTATGTTACTATGTGACTAAAAACAAACCAAAAAAATCGGGAAGCGGTTAGACAAGGGTGTAACATATGAATTATATAATTGGGTCATATTCCGGGATGTGGTCTCGAGGTTGAAAAAAACAAAACTAAAAAATAGGTGATTATTAAACAAACCTGAGGAAGTGAAAAGATATTCGATATCTGATCAGACCTGAGAAACATGGTGGAATTCATGAAAAAGTATACAACCAGTTTACACCCTCTTAGGGGTCGAATATCAAAAAATCTTGAAAACACATTCTAGGTATTCACATGAAGAATCCGTAGAATAAAAATGAATTCAATATTTCGAAACACCTAGTAGATATGACGAAAATCGTGAATATATATGCATTTTATATTAACCGATATTTTTTTTTTGCCCCCCCCCCCTTCTGAACGCCAATGAATATATGAATTTTTTTTATCAGAATCACTTTTCTAGTTGATTTACATGTACGTACTGAGTTTCAACTTCCTAGCATAAGCCATTCTGAAGTTAGGGAAAACAACCCCCACCATCGTACCATACTACCCTAAAAAAAATGTATTTTTCCACCATGGCACTACTATAGCTCTATCTAAATACCAAGTTTCAGCTTCCAATCATTATAGATTCTTAAGATATAAGCATCGGAACTTTTTCTTTCTCACCCTTCCCCACCCTCACCCTCTACACCCACACCCCTTAACTTGTTTTGCCTACTAGGGTTATATTAGGCCTACTTCTGGTAAGAATTTGAATCATCTATCTTACACTGTTATTGAGATATGAACCGTGTTATTTTTGAAAAATTCTAATCCCTCCCACTTCCGTGCTCCTCCACCCCCTTCAAATATTTTACTTGGAGCAATTTTTATTTATCAATCTTTATAATAAAACCGAATTTTGTTTTTCTGGTCCAATTAGTTTGTGAGATATCGTAATCCAAAGTTTTTCACCCCCCACCCCCGTACGCCACTACCCCCACCCAAAAATTTTGTTTCAATCTACTCTGCTAGTATAACTACAGATATTTGTCAAGTTTTAATTGCTTGCTATTAATGGTTTAGGAGATATGGACTTTAGAGTTTGTCGATCTCGGCATTTTTGCGTTTCGGACGCATTATTTCCCCCTCCACTCCCACACCCCTTCACCCATATCTGTTTTTTTTCCAAATGGGTCCATTATCAAAGCTCTATAGAAATTCTAAGTTTCAGCCTCCTAACACAAGCGGTTCCTGAGATCTAGAAACCTAAATTTTTCGTCTAAAACGCTTACCCTGCCTTCCCCCTTACACCTCCTCCCCTGAAAATAATGTCAATTCAAGGGGTCCACCAAGTCTATTCTTAGAAAAAATTTTAATATAATAGCTTCACTGGTTCGAGAGCTACGAGCCTTCAAAGATTTTGGGGCGGTCGACGTACGGCGTACGGCGTACGGCGTACAGACTGAGTGAAAATTTTTATTGCTTTTTTCGCGTCTACTAGTCATGAAACGAGGAAAAAAAAAATTTTGAGGGCAGCAAATTTTTTTTTTTTAAAATCGATAACAATACTGTATTATAAATAATACAGTAAAACACCGAACCATCCCTGGGTAGAAATCATACCGCGGCAGTCATAGGTGTCATAACCGGCCAGATACACATTTCCCATCGGCACACACAACTGCCAGGACCCAGGAGTAAGAGGATTGCTCGCCAATTCTGCTACCTGCACATTAGGAATGGATTTTTTAAAGATTGTTACGTAGGATAAGAATTCTTAGCAGAGACACAGGCTGTCTATGCTAAAAAATTTATGATGTAAGGTCAGGCCCGTGCGCACGGGGGGGGGGGGGGGGTTTTGGGGGTTCAAACCCCCCCCCCCCCCCATTGGCCTATTTTCATAGGGAAGTGAGCACCTTTTTTTTTTTTTTTTAGGTCATCACATTTAGTATGGGGGAACTTGATTGATAAAACCCCCCCCCCCCCCCCCCATCATACTTTCCTGCGCACGGGCCTGTGTAAGGTTTCACTAGCTTACAGCAGAGCGGCGATACGATCAACACATGCGCTTTTTTTGCGAGAGGAGCCGCCTTAATTCAAAGACAATCTGTTAAATTAACTAAATAAACAAATTCGCAAATTCTCAACGAAAATAGGTCAACTATTTCGGATTTTTAAGAAATTTAGCATCAACGAGTTTGCACTCGGATCTCTGAGTATCAACGATTTTACTACAATGACAACAGTTAGTATAAAGACAATCCGTTTAATTAACTAAATTAAACAAATTCGTTAATTCTCGACGAAAATAGTTCAACTATTTCGGATTTTTAAAAAACTGAGCATCAACGAGTTTGCACTCGGATCTCTGAGCATCAACGAGAAGTATCTCGGAGCAATTATGATGACGGGCGAGATCCGAATCTGAAATAATCAAAAATTATTTTATTTTTCCTTTTTTTTTAAATCAACTTGAACTCCCGTCATATGAGCACATTGCTTCTTCATTCACATTCACATGAAAATGGTTGTATTTTGTAAAATAATAAATAAAATAATGTAAACAAATGTAAACCGTAACCGAAAAAACGTCAGAAAAGAAGTAAATAATCGCGAATACGTATGTAATGCCGAGATGCGATAGCCTGCAGTTCAATTTTCGAAATTTACGTTCGACATTTCTATTGTTATTGTCACAACATCAAGAATGCACGTTCATCTGTCAAAATGCGAAAATAGTGGAGGTTTCGATGCAGCTTTAATAGCAGAGAAATGACCCAATTTTGATCCCATTTCCCATTATGATATGTACTGTTTAGGGCAATTATTCAGTAAATAGCCAGTGTCATAAGTACCTATGTGGATAATATGAATATTCAAGTTCATTTATTTCTGAAAAATTTATGATACTCTTTGCATATTTAAATTTTCAAACTTTACCCGCCGTTTCGGTTTTTGCCACGGGTACTCTGATGTGGAACACATTCCACAAAAGCTTGTGTATATAAATTTTCAATCTTTCGGTTTTTGCCACGGCTACTCTGATGTGGAACTCATTCCATAAAAGTTTGCGTTACCGAACTTTCAACGGGTTTTACTTTGATTACTTTGACAGATGCCGGCCGCGATACGAACGACATATCGAGAATGTCTTACTTTTTCAATCAGCTGCGACTGACTTGAAAAATTCGCCCGAGCTTTTCACGCACACACATCTGAACACACTGAAAATCGTATGGGAAACTCTCATGTACACACGCAGACAGATAAAGACGCCGTGTCCATGTGAGTTGTGCCCAGTAAAAGAACATAGCAAGCGCTTGGGGGTGAACCCGACAAGCACTTTCTATCGAAAGTTCTGATTCTTGTGGTGCTGTAGTAAGATTGATAAGAGTACGTGTTACTAATTAAGCAATGTGGATAAATCATATACAATATGATAAAAAAAAGTGTCTCAATTGTTTTCGATTTTTTTTTTTGTGGTTTTTGAATTACATATAATGAAGTTGATAATGGAGACACATACTGAAGGTATTTTTAGATTCTTGTGGTGCTGTAGTAAAATTGGTAAGAGTACGAACAGTAAAGCTGATAAGAATAAGCATTATTAATTAAGCAATGCGAATTAATCATATCATATATGCCTCAATTGTTTTGAATTTTGAGGATTTATCATTTACGAAAAAAAAGGGGACTGCTTGTTTAAAATTTTTTTTGGTTAAAAAGTTTATTTCTCTATACCGTGTAGTTAAAAACCGTGTGATCTTTCAATTTTTTATTATTATTATAACCTGACTGCTAGAGTTCAACATATTTAGCTGTACCTCATTAAATCAGCCTTTATTAGTATTATAGCTTAAGAATGTGAGTCAACCATATGTATCTGAGCAGCCTTTATTAGTATTATAACCTATATTTAATTACTCTGAAAAAAGACAAATTAGCTGAGGCTGTCTAAGATCTTAGATACACTGCTTGTATACAAATCATGATATCCTATACAAGATGGCATGATACACAGCCCATACATGTTATACTTTGACATTTAGCAAAGACAAAATTTCCAGTATCTATCAATCGTAGCTTCGACTGCTAGAGTTTCGTGACTATGATGTTCCGGCGAAACGCACTTTCATTGATAATAAAGATTTGTGAGAAGTGGACCATCACACCACACGAAAAAGTTAAAAAACTGTAAAAAAAAATTTAATTTTGGAGGAATATAAAAATCCGCAACTGTCATTCATTCAAACTTCAGTTGATTTTAGTAACAGATGACGCTGATGGCAGGCGGCATCGGCTAAAAGAAGGCTATATCAGCTCAAACTATCGAATTTGTATACAAGAAAAGAGCTTGGATACTACGTTAATATCAGCTCGTTTACGTACTATATGCGCTTTATTGGGTGATACACTGGTGATATTGACGATATCATGATTTGTATACAAGCAGTGTATCTAGGGTATTAGTTAACCTTTATTATTAGGAACCAGACTGATAGAATCAAACATATACTTATAGCTGAACCTGATCAAGTTAGTCTTTGTTAGTATTATACCTAACATTTATTAAGAAACTGAATCTACCATATCTAGCTGATCAGCCTTCATTGGTATTATACCTTACATTTATTAAGAATCTGTTTAGTAAAGTCCACGATATCTATCTGAGGCTGTTTTTATTAGTATAGTATTATAACCTATATTTAATATGAAATACTCTGATAAAGACAATTAGCTGAGCCTGTTTCACTTTGTCTTTATTATTAATATACCTTAAGAATTGAGTCAACGATATCTAACTGAGTACGTTTAAGTTAACCTACATATGTTTAGAACGGATTACTCTGATATAGGTTCAGCCTGTTTAAGTTAGCCTTGTTGATTGTTATAGTTAAACATATTTAGCTGAACCTTATTAACTCAATCTTTATTAGTATTATTCCTTAAAATCTGAGTCAACCATATCTTGCTGAGCCTGCTTAAGTCAGCCTTTATTAGTATTATAACCTATATTTAATATGAATTATTCTGTTTAAGATAATTAGACTGTCTGTCAGTTAGTCTTGTTATTATCACACCATACATTTATTAGAAACCTGAGTCAAACAGCTGAGCCTGATTAAGTCAGCCTTTATTTTGACCTTAAGAATCTGAGCCAACCATATATAGCCTTTATTAGTAAACAATATTTAATGTGAGCTACTCTGTTTAAGTCAATTAGAATGTGGGTCTTGTTATTATCACACCGTACATTTATTAGGAACCTTTACTAGATACACTGCTTGTATACAAATCATGATATCGTCAATATCACCAGTGTATCACCCAATAAAGCGCATATAGTACGTCAACGAGCTGATATTAACGTAGTATCCAAGCTCTTACGTCCGCCCAGCTGGCCCCCCCACTTCCTCCAAACTTAATGAAAAAATTACAGAATTATGCGCTATTTATGCGCTCTGCAAAACACCAAGAAAAAATTTTTGCGCTCCTTTCGTTTAGTAAGGATAAATCATTTAAAGGTGGGGGGGGCTGAGTGGGCGGCAAGCTAGCCCCCCCCCCCCCACCCCTAAAATATGTAAAAATTTAAAAAAAAAACCACAGGAATTATGCGCTATTTATGCGCTCTCAGAATTCATTACAACTGATTTTTGCGCTATGTCCTTTCAAGGACCTCCCATACAAATCGCAGATCGAGATTCTACAAAAGCAAAAATTTCACCAAATAACTATACCAGCTAAATCTATGATTTATGCGCTCTTAGCATCCGCTATTCGCGATTTTCGCACTGCGTCCTTTCAAGGACCACCCATACAAGTCCTCAATTCAGCAGCAGTAAAACAGAAATGCCTACTCGATTAATGCGAAATCGTACTGAGTAATCATGCACGATCGATACATGATTTATGCGCTCCCGGAATTTGGTAAATTTGTTTTTCGCGCTATGTCCTTTCAAGGATCTCCCATACAAATCGCAGGTCGAGATTCTACAAAAGCAAAAATTTCACCAAATAACTATACCAGCTAAATCTATGATTTATGCGCTCTTAGAATCAGCTATTCGCGATTTTCGCACTGCGTCCTTTCAAGGACCTCCCATACAAGTCCTCAATTCAGCAGCAGTAAAACAGAAATGCCTACTCGATTAATGCGAAATCGTACTAAGTAATTATGCACGATAGATACATGTTTTATGCGCTCCCGGAATTTTGTAAATTTGATTTTCGCGCTATGTCCTTTCAAGGACCTCCCATACAACTCGCAGGTCGAGATTCTCAAAAAACAAAAATTACACCAAATACCTACACCAGCTGAATCTATGATTTATACTCTCAACATTTCCAATTCTTAAGGGATCTTAGAACTAAACATACTGCAGTGTCGATCGGCTGCAAGCCAATCGTATAATACTCTAGATGATACAGAACTCCGATTTATATTGTAGCTGGGGATGAAGTAAATAGTATAACGTGTGTGCATGTTGTATGTCCTTCATTAAGCAGTCCCATTAGATTGCTACTCAAAACTAAAGGACAATATTCAGGGTTCAATTTCATATCTTGAACTGGAAAAAAATCCTTTAAGTCTTTCATATGGGAGGTGGAGCAAGGACTCACTCGATTACTTACATATTCATCCTTTTCCTTGGAACCATTCAAAAATTATTATGCATAAAATTTCAAATTCGTATCTTGAAGCGTTCAAAAGTTATCGGAAAATATTGTTGAACACGTGTCTTAAGGATTTTTTGTATGGAAGGTACCAGAAAGAGTAAAAGGATTTCGCTGACTAGTAAACTCGAACTTTGTTTTCACTCAAAACTAATTTGTACAAAATACTGAATTCGTAGCTAAGCGATAGCTTGAGTTATAGTGAGTTTCGTGAATTGAATGAAGATATTTTAACAGGATATTTGTGTTGCGGCCACTCGAAGGACTAGCAGAATTTTCTTTATAATCATACATTTAGCTACAACTCTTGGAAAATTAACACATACAAAATTTCAAAAACGTAAGTAAAGCTCTTCTGAAGCTATCAACCAATATTCTTGAACAAGGACACTTTGTATGGGAGCTACCCGAAGGAGTAGGACGATTTTGCCCTTGCCTTGCCTTACAAATTCAACCAAACACCCAGATTCAAAATTACAAGATCCTAGGTGAAGGCGTTCTTGAGTTATCGTGTTCACGGACAGACAGACGGACGGATTTTAGGTTTTTGGCCCCAAATAAACAAAAAATATTATATAACTTTTTTTCGTCCGAGGCTTGGTTCGATGCGTTACATATTTTTATTTTATTAATATATTAATTTTTAATAAATATCATAATTTTCTTACACTTTTTAGACTCTAAAAGATTTTTTAGAAACAAATGATTGTTCGTATTAATTTCGAGAACACGCACAAAATGGCATTTTAAGTGATAGTGGAAGGAGAAATTTAATAACACAACTTGAACGATTTTTCCGAAAAAATTTCGGGGCAAACTTCGGAAAGTCTGATAAAGGTGCAGTAGCGCAAGCTGCAGTGAATTTGTTCCCATCACTTAAAGTTCTAGATAGTGCTGTCGGCGGTATTGATCTAAAATGTAACCCAGAAACGGGACAGGGTTACTTGGTATCCCCAGTAAAAAATGCGAATTATAAGCGGAAAAAATATGCGGGTGCGAAAATTTAACGCAAAAACCAACAAGTCCATCCGGGAATGTGAGAGCTGAGAACGACGAAATTGATGACGCTATACAGTTTCTCGAAAACGCTATTATCCCTCATCAAAAGGAAGCAATACAAGATATTTTAAAAAAAAAGTGTGAACTCTCGACGGATCAGACAATGGATTTTCCATTTTATTTTATTGACCCTAAATTGGTGAGATTAGGTTTTATATTGATAATTTATTACCTGACGTAAATATGTTACTTTAGATTTTATATGACTTTCAATTATTATACCCTGCAAATGCTGATAGTTTTATTCAAAAGTGGCCACTATATAGCGCAAACGTTTTCAAAGTTGCTCAAGAAGCAAAAATAATTGTGGATGAATGTGGAAGTAATTTTTAAATATATAACATAAATTAAATACATATTTAGAAATAAAACTGTATGGTTCATATAGATTGGCCCTACAATGTGCTAAGTTTTTTCGTCCTTCTTAAGCTCTTACCACCTATAGAATCGGTGAACCGTAGAGGATTATTCATTCAAGCGTGCAAGACACTAATCTTGTTCAGAAATGTAAAATTCTTAATTTATAATTTTTATAGATAAACTTGCCTAAAGAAGTACTCGTCAAAGACGCGAGAAGTAAACAACCGTTTATCATTGCACTTGGTCCAAACAGATCAGCGATTTCTGAGTTTCTGATATATTTTGACAACAAATTTATTAAACTTCCGGAGGGATTTGAAATATGTGAATCGTTCGACCTTTTGTTTAAAATTTACTTTGTTTTACTTTATTATTTTAATAATACAGTATTGTGATCGATTTTTAAAAAAAAAAATTTGCTACCCTGAAAATTTTTATTTTCACGTTTCATAACTAGTAGACACGAAAAAAGCAACAAAAATTTTCAGTCCGTCTGTCCGCCGTACGCCGTACGCCGTCCGCCGTACGCTGACCGCCGTACGCAAACTCGTTTGGAGGCTCGTAGCTCCCAAACGCTTTGAGATATTAAATAGAAATTTTTTTTACGAATAGACGGGGTAGGCTCCTTGAAGTGAAAATTGTTTTTTTTTACATATTTCTATAGTGTATACCTTCAAGAATAACACACAAAAATTTCAAGTGTGTATCTTAAATGGTTTTTGAGCTATAGCCTCCTGAAGAGTAGCCGATCACGAGAAAAACACGTTTAAAGATAAAATTATTGTTTTCATTTTGATGATCGGCTGCTCTTCAGAAGGCTGTAGCTCAAAAACCATTTAAGATACACACTAGAAAATTTGGTGTGTTATTCTTGAAGGTATGCACTCTAGAAATATGTAAATAAAAATAGATTTTCTCCAATTTTCAAACTGGTTGTGCGGTTAAACTGGTTGTGCCCCTTAACTCCTAGAAAGGACCTTGGAGGCACGGGTTAATATTAAAATTAAGAGCGGATTTCACTTTTAAAAATCATTTTTTAGTATTTCGAGTCAATTGAAGGGGTGAGAGAAAACATTTTTTTATTAAGGGCCAACCTAATGTACATAGTTGGTATTTTTGGGAGGTGTAACCCATACAAAAAATGTTGAATTAATGAATAAAATCTTTTTAAATTGTTGTCGTATTTTAAATTAAAAAATCTGCCAACAGTCTGGGCGCAACTTTATTATTTTTCCGGCAGAAGTTTGGAACGTGTTCAATTCGGGGATGCGGTGTATGTTACTATGTGACTGAAAACCTAACAAAAAGTTCGGGAAGCGGTTAGAATAGGGTATAACATATGAATTATATAATTGGGTCATATTCCGGGATGCGGTCTAGAGGTTGAAAAAGACAAAACTGAAAAATAGGTGATTATTAAACAAGCCTGGGGTAGTGAAAAAATATTCGATATCTGATCAGACCTGAGAGATATGATCAAATTCATGAAAAAGTATACAACCACTTTACACCCTGTTAGGGGTCAAATTTAAAAAAGCCTTGAAAACACTTTCTAGGTATTCATACGAAGAATACGTACAATGAAATTAAATTCAATATTTAGGACGAGCTAGTAGATATGATGAAAATTGTGGAAAAATATGCATTCTATTTTCATTGATCATAATTTTTGCCCCCCTTCTGAACGCCAATGGATATATAAATTTTTTTTTCATCAAATTTGCTTTTATAGTTGATTTTCATATACACACCAAGTTTCAACTTTCTAGCATAAGCCGTTCTATAGTTAGGAAATCACCCCCACCTCCGTACCATACTACCCCTAAAAAAAATTATATTTTTCCAACATGCCGCTACTATAGCTCTACCTAAATACCAAGTTTAAGGTTTATATCATTTTTGGTTCTTAAGATATAAACATCGGAACTTTTTCCTTTTCACCCTCCCCCACCCTCACCCCCTACACCCTCATCCCCAAATTTTTTTTCCCTATTAGGGTTCAATTAGTGCTACTTCTGGTAAAAATTTTAAGCATCTATCTTACACTGTTCTTGAGTTATGAAATGTGCTATTTCTGAAAAATTCTTATGCTCTCCACTTGTATGCTCCACCTCCCACTTAAAAGTTTTTACATTAAACAGTTTTTATTTGTCGACCTTTATACCCAAACAGAATTTTATTTGTCTAGAGCAATTAGTTCATGAGATATCGTAATCTAAAGCTTTTCACCCCCCACCCCCATACACAACCACCCCCACCCAAAATTTTCTTATCAATCTTTTCTCCTAGTATAACTACAAGTATTTCTTAAGTTCGAATAGTGTGCCATTAACGGTTTAGGAGATATAGATTTTTGAATGTGTCTATCTCGGCTTTTTTGCGTTTCGGATGCATTATATTTCCCCCACTCCCACACCCATTGATCAATATTGACAATTTTTATGCAAATGGGTTAACTATCAGAGCTCCATAGAAATTCCAAGTTTCAGCTGCCTATCATAAGCGGTTACTGAGATATAGAAACCAAAATTATTCGTCTAAAACGCTTCCCCTCCTTCCCCCTCATACCCCCACCCCTAAAAATTTGGTCACTTCAAGGAGCCACCCCGTTTATTCGTAAAAAAAATTTCTATTTAATATCTCAAAGCCTTTGGGAGCTACGAGCCTCCAAACGAGTTTGCGAACGGCGGACGGCGTACGGCGAACGGCGTACGGCGAACGGCGTACGGCGTACGGCGGACAGACGGACTGAAAATTTTTGTTGCTTTTTTCGTGTCTACTAGTTATGAAACGTGAAAATAAAAATTTTCAGGGTAGCAAATTTTTTTTTTTAAAAATCGAAAACAAAGTAAATTTTAAACAAAAGGTCGAACGATTCACATATTTCAAATCCCTCCGGGAGTTTAATAAATTTGTTGTCAAAATATATCAGAAACTCAGAAATCGCTGATCTGTTTGGACCAAGTGCAATGATAAACGGTTGTTTACTTCTCGCGTCTTTGACGAGTACTTCTTTAGGCAATTTTATCTATAAAAATTATAAATTAAGAATTTTACATTTCTGAACAAGATTAGTGTCTTGCACGCTTGAATGAATAATCCTCTACGGTTCACCGATTCTATAGGTGGTAAGAGCTTAAGAAGGACGAAAAAACTTAGCACATTGTAGGGCCAATCTATATGAACCATACTGTTTTATTTCTAAATATGTATTTAATTTATATTATATATTTAAAAATTACTTCCACATTCATCCACAATTATTTTTGCTTCTTGAGCAACTTTGAAAACGTTTGCGCTATATAGTGGCCACTTTTGAATAAAACTATCAGCATTTGCAGGGTATAATAATTGAAAGTCATATAAAATCTAAAGTAACATATTTACGTCAGGTAATAAATTATCAATATAAAACCTAATCTCACCAATTTAGGGTCAATAAAATAAAATGGAAAATCAATTGTCTGATCCGTCGAGAGTTCACACTTTTTTTTTAAAATATCTTGTATTGCTTCCTTTTGATGAGGGATAATAGCGTTTTCGAGAAACTGTATAGCGTCATCAATTTCGTCGTTCTCAGCTCTCACATTCCCGGATGGACTTGTTGGTTTTTGCGTTAAATTTTCGCACCCGCATATTTTTTCCGCTTATAATTCGCATTTTTTACTGGGGATACCAAGTAACCCTGTCCCGTTTCTGGGTTACATTTTAGATCAATACCGCCGACAGCACTATCTAGAACTTTAAGTGATGGGAACAAATTCACTGCAGCTTGCGCTACTGCACCTTTATCAGACTTTCCGAAGTTTGCCCCGAAATTTTTTCGGAAAAATCGTTCAAGTTGTGTTATTAAATTTCTCCTTCCACTATCACTTAAAATGCCATTTTGTGCGTGCTCTCGAAATTAATACGAACAATCATTTGTTTCTAAAAAATCTTTTAGAGTCTAAAAAGTGTAAGAAAATTATGATATTTATTAAAAATTAATATATTAATAAAATAAAAATATGTAACGCATCGAACCAAGCCTCGGACGAAAAAAAGTTATATAATATTTTTTGTTTATTTGGGGCCAAAAACTTCAAATCCGCTTGACGTCCATCCGTCCGTCTGTCTGTCCGTGAACACGATAACTCAAGAACGCCTTCACCTAGGATCTTGTAATTTTGAATCTGGGTGTTTGGTTGAATTTGTAAGGCAAGGCAAGGGCAAAATCGTCCTACTCCCTCGGGTAGCTCCCATACAAAGTGTCCTTGTTCAAGAATATTGGTCGATAGCTTCAGAATAGCTTTACTTACGTTTTTGAAATTTTGTATGTGTTAATTTTCCAAGAGTTGTAACTAAATGTATGATTATAAAGAAAATTCTGCTAGTCCTTCGAGTGGCCGCAACACAATAATCCTGTTAAAATATCTTCATTCAATTCACGAAACTCACTATAACTCAAGCTATCGCTTAGCTACGAACTCAGTATTTTGTACAAATTAGTTTTGAGTAAAAACAAAGTTCGAGTTTACTAGTCAGCGAAATCCTTTTACTCTTTCTGGTACCTTCCATACAAAAAATCCTTAAGACACGTGTTCAACAATATTTTCCGATAACTTTTGAACGCTTCAAGATACGAATTTGAAATTTTATGCATAATAATTTTTGAATGGTTCCAAGGAAAAGGATGAATATGTAAGTAATCGAGTGAGTCCTTGCTCCACCTCCCATATGAAAGACCTTCAAAAAGGATTTTTTTCCAGCTCAAGATATGAAATTGAACCCTGAATATTGTCTTTTAGTTTTGAGTAGCAATCTAATGGGACTGCTTAATGAAGGACATACAACATGCACACACGTTATACTATTTACTTCATCCCCAGCTACAATATAAATCGGAGTTCTGTATCATCTAGAGTATTATACGATTGGCTTGCAGCCGATCGACACTGCAGTATGTTTAGTTCTAAGATCCCTTAAGAATTGGAAATGTTGAGAGTATAAATCATAGATTCAGCTCGTGTAGGTATTTGGTGTAATTTTTGTTTTTTGAGAATCTCGACCTGCGAGTTGTATGGGAGGTCCTTGAAAGGACATAGCGCGAAAATCAAATTTACAAAATTCCGGGAGCGCATAAAACATGTATCTATCGTGCATAATTACTTAGTACGATTTCGCATTAATTGAGTAGGCATTTCTGTTTTACTGCTGCTGAATTGACGACTTGCATGGGAGGTCCTTGAAAGGACGCAGTGCGAAAATCGCGAATAGCGGATTCTAAGAGCGCATAAATCATATATTTAGCTGGTATAGTTATTTGGTGAAATTTTTGCTTTTGTAGAATCTCGACCTGAGATTTGTATGGGAGGTCCTTGAAAGGACATAGCGCGAAAATCAAATTTACCAAATTCCGGGAGCGCATAAATCATGTATCGATCGTGCATGATTACTTAGTACGATTTCGCATTAATCGAGTAGGCATTTCTGTTTTACTGCTGCTGAATTGAGGACTTGTATGGGTAGTCCTTGAAAGGACGCAGTTTGAAAATCGGGAATAGCGGATTTTAAGGGCGCATAAATCATATATTTAGCTGGTATAGCTATTTGGTGAAATTTTTGCTTTTGTAGAATCTCGACCTGCGATTTGTATGGGAGGTCCTTGAAAGGAAATAGCGCGAAAATCAAATTTACCAAATTCCGGGAGCGCATAAATCATGTATCGATCGTGCATGGGTACTTAGTACGATTTCACATTAATCGAGTAGGCATTTCTGTTTTACTGCTGCTGAATTGACGACTTGTATGGGAGGTCCTTGAAAGGACGCAGTGCGAAAATCGCGAATAGCGGATTCTAAGAGCGCATAAATCATATATTTAGCTGGTATAGTTATTTGGTGAAATTTTTGCTTTTGTAGAATCTCGACCTGCGATTTGTATGGGAGGTCCTTGAAAGGACATAGCGCGAAAATCAAATTTACCAAATTCCGGGAGCGCATAAATCATGTATCAATCGTGCATGATTACTCAGTACGATTTCGCATTAATCGAGTAGGCATTTCTGTTTTACTGCTGCTGAATTGAGGACTTGTATGGGTGGTCCTTGAAAGGACGCAGTGCGAAAATCGCGAATAGCGGATTCTAAGAGCGCATAAATCATATATTTAGCTGGTATAGTAATTTGGTGAAATTTTTGCTTTTGTAGAATCTCGACCTGCGATTTGTATGGGAGGTCCTTGAAAGGACATAGCACGAAAATCAAATTTACCAAATTCCGGGAGCGAATAAATCATGTATCGATCGTGCATGATTACTCAGTACGATTTCGCATTAATCGAGTAGGCATTTCTGTTTTACTGCTGCTGAATTAAGGACTTGTATGGGTGGTCCTTGAAAGGACGCAGTGCGAAAATCACGAATAGCGGATTCTAAGAGCGCATAAATCATAGATGTAGCTGCTATAGTTATTTGGTGAAATTTTGCTTTTGTAGAATCTCGACCTGCGATTTGTATGGGAGGTCTTTGAAAGGACATAGCGCGAAAATCAAATTTACCAAATTCCGGGAGCGCATAAATCATGTATCGATCGTGCATGATTACTCAGTACGATTTCGCATTAATCGAGTAGGCATTTCTGTTTTACTGCTGCTGAATTGAGGACTTGTATGGGTAGTCCTTGAAAGGACGCAGTTTGAAAATCGGGAATAGCGGATTTTAAGGGCGCATAAATCATATATTTAGCTGGTATAGCTATTTGGTGAAATTTTTGCTTTTGTAGAATCTCGACCTGCGATTTGTATGGGAGGTCCTTGAAAGGAAATAGCGCGAAAATCAAATTTACCAAATTCCGGGAGCGCATAAATCATGTATCGATCGTGCATGGGTACTTAGTACGATTTCACATTAATCGAGTAGGCATTTCTGTTTTACTGCTGCTGAATTGACGACTTGTATGGGAGGTCCTTGAAAGGACGCAGTGCGAAAATCGCGAATAGCGGATTCTAAGAGCGCATAAATCATATATTAGCTGGTATAGTTATTTGGTGAAATTTTTGCTTTTGTAGAATCTCGACCTGCGATTTGTATGGGAGGTCCTTGAAAGGACATAGCGCGAAAATCAAATTTACCAAATTCCGGGAGCGCATAAATCATGTATCGATCGTGCATGATTACTTAGTACGATTTCGCATTAATCGAGTAGGCATTTCTGTTTTACTGCTGCTGAATTGAGGACTTGTATGGGTAGTCCTTGAAAGGACGCAGTTTGAAAATTGGGAATAGCGGATTTTAAGGGCGCATAAATCATATATTTAGCTGGTATAGCTATTTGGTGAAATTTTTGCTTTTGTAGAATCTCGACCTGCGATTTGTATGGGAGGTCCTTGAAAGGAAATAGCGCGAAAATCAAATTTACCAAATTCCGGGAGCGCATAAATCATGTATCGATCGTGCATGGGTACTTAGTACGATTTCGCATTAATCGAGTAGGCATTTCTGTTTTACTGCTGCTGAATTGAGGACTTGTATGGGAGGTCCTTGAAAGGACGCAGTGCGAAAATCACGAATAGCGGATTCTAAGAGCGCATAAATCATAGATGTAGCTGCTATAGTTATTTGGTGAAATTTTTGCTTTTGTAGAATCTCGACCTGCGATTTGTATGGGAGATCCTTGAAAGGACATAGCGCGAAAATCAAATTTACCAAATTCCGGGAGCACATAAATCATGTATCGATCGTTCATGATTACTTAGTACGATTTCGCATTAATCGAGTAGGCATTTCTGTTTTACTGCTGCTGAATTGAGGACTTGTATGGGTGGTCCTTGAAAGGACGCAGTGCGAAAATCGCGAATAGCGGATTCTAAGAGCGCATAAATCATAGATTTAGCTGGTATAGTTATTTGGTGAAATTTTTGCTTTTGTAGAATCTCGACCTGCGATTTGTATGGGAGGTCCTTGAAAGGACATAGCGCGAAAATCAAATTTACCAAATTCCGGGAGCGCATAAATCATGTATCGATCGTGCATGATTACTCAGTACGATTTCGCATTAATCGAGTAGGCATTTCTGTTTTACTGCTGCTGAATTGAGGACTTGTATGGGTGGTCCTTGAAAGGACGCAGTGCGAAAATCGCGAATAGCGGATGCTAAGAGCGCATAAATCATAGATTTAGCTGGTATAGTTATTTGGTGAAATTTTTGCTTTTGTAGAATCTCGATCTGCGATTTGTATGGGAGGTCCTTGAAAGGACATAGCGCAAAAATCAGTTGTAATGAATTCTGAGAGCGCATAAATAGCGCATAATTCCTGTGTATTTTTTTTTGAATTTTTACATTTTTTAGGGGTGGGGGGCTAGCTTGCCGCCCACTCTTTAAATGATTTATCCTTACTAAACGAAAGGAGCGCAAAAATTTTTTCTTGGTGTTTTGCAGAGCGCATAAATAGCGCATAATTCTGTAATTTTTTCATTAAGTTTGGAGGAAGTGGGGGGGCCAGCTGGGCGGACGTAAGAGCTTGGATACTACGTTAATATCAGCTCGTTGACGTACTATATGCGCTTTATTGGGTGATACACTGGTGATATTGACGATATCATGATTTGTATACAAGCAGTGTATCTAGTAAAGGTTCCTAATAAATGTACGGTGTGATAATAACAAGACCCACATTCTAATTGACTTAAACAGAGTAGCTCACATTAAATATTGTTTACTAATAAAGGCTATATATGGTTGACTCAGATTCTTAAGGTCAAAATAAAGGCTGACTTAATCAGGCTCAGCTGTTTGACTCAGGTTTCTAATAAATGTATGGTGTGATAATAACAAGACTAACTGACAGACAGTCTAATTATCTTAAACAGAATAATTCATATTAAATATAGGTTATAATACTAATAAAGGCTGACTTAAGCAGGCTCAGCAAGATATGGTTGACTCAGATTTTAAGGAATAATACTAATAAAGATTGAGTTAATAAGGTTCAGCTAAATATGTTTAACTATAGCAATCAACAAGGCTAACTTAAACAGGCTGAACCTATATCAGAGTAATCCGTTCTAAACATATGTAGGTTAACTTAAACGTACTCAGTTAGATATCGTTGACTCAATTCTTAAGGTATATTAATAATAAAGACAAAGTGAAACAGGCTCAGCTAATTGTCTTTATCAGAGTATTTCATATTAAATATAGGTTATAATACTATACTAATAAAAACAGCCTCAGAAAGATATCGTGGACTTTACTAAACAGATTCTTAATAAATGTAAGGTATAATACCAATGAAGGCTGATCAGCTAGATATGGTAGATTCAGTTTCTTAATAAATGTTAGGTATAATACTAACAAAGACTAACTTGATCAGGTTCAGCTATAAGTATATGTTTGATTCTATCAGTCTGGTTCCTAATAATAAAGGTTAACTAATACCCTAGATACACTGCTTGTATACAAATCATGATATCGTCAATATCACCAGTGTATCACCCAATAAAGCGCATATAGTACGTAAACGAGCTGATATTAACGTAGTATCCAAGCTCTTTTCTTGTATACAAATTCGATAGTTTGAGCTGATATAGCCTTCTTTTAGCCGATGCCGCCTGCCATCAGCGTCATCTGTTACTAAAATCAACTGAAGTTTGAATGAATGACAGTTGCGGATTTTTATATTCCTCCAAAATTAAATTTTTTTTTACAGTTTTATACTTTTTCGTGTGGTGTGATGGTCCACTTTGCACAAATCTTTATTATCAATGAAAGTGCGTTTCGCCGGAACATCATAGTCACGAAAATCTAGCAGTCGAAGCTACGATTGATAGATACTGGAAATTTTGTCTTTGCTAAATGTCAAAGTATAACATGTATGGGCTGTGTATCATGCCATCTTGTATAGCATATCATGATTTGTATACAAGCAGTGTATCTAAGATATTAGACAGCCTCAGCTAATTTGTCTTTTTTCAGAGTAATTAAATATAGGTTATAATACTAATAAAGGCTGCTCAGATACATATGGTTGACTCACATTCTTAAGCTATAATACTAATAAAGGCTGATTTAATGAGGTACAGCTAAATATGTTGAACTCTAGCAGTCAGGTTATAATAATAATAAAAAATTAAAAGATCACACGATTCTTAACTATACGGTATAGCGAAATAAACTTTTTAACCACAAAAAATTCTAAACAAGCAGTCCCCTTTTTTTTGTAAATGATAAATTCTCAAAATTCAAAACAATTGTGGCATATATGATATGATTAATTCGCATTGCTTAATTAATAATGCTTATTCTTATCAGCTTTACTGTTCGTACTCTTACCAATTTTACTACAGCACCACAAGAATCTAAAAATACCATCATACATTCCTGCGCACGGGCCTGACTCTTATCAATCTTACTACAGCACCACAAGAATCTAAAAATACCTTAAACGTTTTAAAAACAATGGCCGCTATTCACAGTCGTGATAAAGTAGGCTTTAATTTAAAGCTGAAATTAGTGTCGTTTAACTAAAAATACCTTAAACGTATGCCTCTATTATCAAGGTCAATATACCAAGCGGTGGTGATACCCGTAAAATTCGTGTGTATGAGCGTACTTTTTCAAGAGAAGGAGAAAGGTTGAAAATTGGTTTGTAGAGGAAGTGAGATGCAAGGGATTCAATTGTCAAACGAAAGAGACTGAAGAATAACAGTTTGTAGAGGAAGTGAGGTGCAAGGGATTCAATTGTCAAGTTTCTTGTTGCTGATTGGTTAAAGGCTACTACCATTTAAACTTTCATCGCCTAACACAATCAAATTTCATTACGGAATGTCTTGTTATCAGCCATTCCATATACTTCCATGCGATATACTTTAAAAACCATAATTTTATATCTATGCATGTGTGTATTAATATTTCTATCTATGGATGTGTGTGTGTGTGAGTGCGAAGGGGAATCTCCAATTGATGACGTCATGAACAAAAATTCAAAATAATTGAGGTGACGGGGAATCTCCAATTGATGACGTCACGAACAAAAATTCAAAACAATTGAGGTGACGTCATGAACACAAAATTCAAAACAATTGAGGCACTTTTCTACTATAACATATATGATTAATCCACTTTTCCTAATTAGTAACACGTACTCTTATCAACCTTACTATCAAGGTCATTATACTTAAAAACCACAATTTTATATTTATGCTCACATGTGTGTGTGTGTGTATGTGTGCAACGCTACCCAGCAAACATGGCAATAAGAAAGCCATAGCGAAATCGTATTACCATGGCAATAATTGCCTATTGCCGTGATATTGTTAACCGGACGGAAAACGATAAGTTCAGCGGACTAAAAAGTTGACGCGCCGGCAAGTTGTCAAAGAGGTTCGAATTCTACTTGCTTTACTGTCCGGCTTTAGTATCGCCAGAACGATAAGAATTCGGTAGTTTAAAGCAATAAGAACTCTACTTGGACTACAGTGTAGCTATAGTATCGCCAGTACGATAAGTAGGTGATGTTTCTAAAGGCTCGTGTACACTAGTAAGCAAAACTTGTTAGAGTTGCTCTAACAAATTTATTGCTGCATGTGTACATGATTCCGAGAGCGTATTTGACCAAGTTTTTGCTCTAGCCAGCAAATGCTTGACTTTTCAAGCAAGTTGATAATTTTTGATGAATGTTTTCACAGTACATTTCGAATTGAAAATACAATGCTTTCCGGTGAATACTGTTAAATTTATATTGTGTGACGTTTCGGACTCGACTGAGTCCTTTATTAAACGTCACACAATATAAATTTAACAGTGTTCACCGGACCTTGGTTTTTTCAAGTTGATAATGTGCACACTAACTTACGAGAGTTGAAATCTCGCAAGAAAGTTCCGATCTGTTCCGACATTTTTCAGCAAGCCATGATGAAGCCATGATGAATTTAATAAATTATTATTATTATTATTAATATAACTTTATCCAGAGCTGTGGTATTTTCTTTTTCGTTCTGTTCTTGCCATTAAAACTAAATCCGCTATTTGAAATTTGTTTTAATTCGTTTACAAATTGTGAAAGGAATTCATCAGCATTTTTCGGTTTTGAATAACCTTCATAGACACCGACAAGAAATACGTAATTAGAGTTTTCAACACCAGCTAATATGGTCCATATTTGTTTATTGGAGCTTTTGGACAATGGTAATCCATCAAAATTAAAATTTAATACAATAACATCAATAACATGGTTAGTATTATAGAAAAAGTCCGTTAACCCATCCTCAATTCCGTAATGAACGTATATACCCGAATCCATTTGTCTGGATATTACATGCTCAGGGGTTCTTTTTAACGAGCGGACATCTTTCAGTACATTAAGGTTTTCTGATCTCAAAATACTTAAGAGATCGTTCATTGCTGATACACATATTTGATATTTAATCGACCATTTCGCAAGTTTATCACACAGTTCTTCAGATTTCGACAAACTTACTTCAATCGCTTCACTTTTTTCACTCAAGAATCCTTCACTATCAATTTCCGTTTCGAAGTCATTGTTAATAATGCTGCTACTTCCATCTTCACTCTTACAGTCGTCAGGTATTATAGTATTATTAACAGAAACTTTTTGTTTGGGTTTTATCATGTAATTAAATATCCTATTAATTTAAGGAAACAATTTCAAAGTTAGGAAAATTTTTTAACTTTAAAAATTTTGATTTATTTCTGGAAAATGACTGTGTCGGTAAAGAAGAACTATTTAAACGAGATGCCTTCTCCAACGATCAAAAAAGTTAGTAAAACCAAAAAAACTTAAGTATGATCTATACAAAATACAATTTTCAAATCAAATATATGTAATTATTAACTTACAGTATATAGGTAACACGCACAATACCACACTTCTCACTTTTCGATCGTTTACTGTTCAGATTTTGGAATCTATCTTTTGCACTGCATGGTTGGCATTTCTCAGAATTGACAACGGCAAAAGTAGACTTATATAGCTACATATATGCAATGAATTGATAATTATTGCCAAAAGGTTGCATTGTGTTGAGATGGCAAGTGCTTGTACGCGTGAAATGAGTGCCAGCATGACAAAAACGCAGTATATTGCCAAACAAGAGTATACATGATAAAAACGCAAGAGTTTTCTAGAATTTTTATCGCCGCAGCAATATTGCCTTTTTATCGGTAAGGCAAAATTTGCCTAAATGTTGGCTGGGTATGCTTAATTCCTAATACCTATACTCTTATCAACCTTACTACCAAGCACATTATACTTAAAAACCACAATTCACATGCTGACCTACCTCAACCCAAACCTTATCTACAATTTGATCTACAATTTAGTCTAACCGCAAGCACTTCCGTCCCAGAACACCCATATCCCTACTACTGACATTTGACAGTTTCAATATATATATAAGTGACAGAGGACGAGAAAATTCAGATACAGGTAGCACCCCACGCCCCTTCCGATGAGCTACTCACGTTCTTAATGCTATATGCCCGCTACTTGCAAGGAATCCATGGGGCATAAGTCACCCAATTGTGGCTTTGTCACCAGTCGACAATTGTCTTCGCCGGTCTATAAAATCCTTGCCGTCTTGATCAAATGGTGATGGAGACCAACTCCCACTATTTGTTTCTAGCGGAACACCAGTAACAATGTTGTAATATTTCGATTTGGTTGGACGGATACCATGATATGATTCAGTTCATGTCATGGCACCCCAAATTGATTGCATCATTGTAGCGTAAAAACGCTCTGCTTACATTACAAAAGTTCAAGTTAAAGTTTAACTGACGATCGTTATAATGGCCCTTAGTATTCGCGACAATGTTCAATTCTTGTACAAATAATGACAATCCATCGATTTTTGAAAATGAAAAAATATTACCTGCATGTATCCAATGATATTGGGATTGGAAATCTTTTCAAAGTAGCATCCAGCTTCAGTACATGGTGCATGGTTTGTTTTGAGAAGACGCTGCAGTTCACTCGCCATTTGAACTGGTAGTTGACAATATTCGTCGAATGTTTTTGGATTGCAATTCTGTCCATCGGCATAAGTAGCAGCCGGTCCGGTGCAAATACAATTATTAGGTATTGAACCAGCCACTTTAAATGATGAATCTCCTACTGATGCTAGATATAATCCAATGGTAATTGCAAGCACAATTGACGCCACTTGAAAAAGCCACGGAATTATTGGGAAAAATACAGTAGATATGATCGAAGATACAGCTCTGTTTGAAATGAAATTATTGCATAAACTTGTGGTTAATTTTTAAATCTGTTGTAAATTTTTACGTACTTGCTTCCTTCCTTTATAAGAGCAATAGCTATTTGTATTCTGTCCCGGAGGAATATAACAACTAGTAGAAGAACTATAAATAATACACTAATTATTATTGATAGAACAAGCCATGTGGTTTTATCAGTTCCCCAAGATCTTAAATAAGCAACTAAATTTGGTGATATACCGGTATGTACTGGATTATCTCGGTAGTATATGTACATTGTCACACAGCAGTAGGTACCTATAAAATATGAAATTAATGCTGCAATCAATTGATACCCGTATATGTGTATGCAATTTACCGTATGCAAGTAATGACAAAACACCAATAATTGAAAGCCATACTATCGGTTTTGCTATCCATCTCATTATAGCGATGAATATTAGGGATAATATCATGGCGAGTATGAGGCCAATGGCAATTGTTGGCCATGATTCCATTAAATCTTCGACGATCAATTGTCCAAGCTGCAAGCGAAATAAATTGTAAGATTTCGGCAGATCAAATTATTTATAGGTATATGGTGAAAAACTTTTAATGGAATTGATTTTTGAAAATTGTTCGTCAACAAACATGCGCTTTATTCCAAAATCTAAAAAACATTAGCAATTGCTTTTATGTGCCCTTTATCAGATCAGAGCACGTTACAACATTTATATACAAATAACGACCTTTGTGAACTTAGCACCCCACTATAACCAAATTGAATGTTTTCGGGTGGAGCTTTGTTTGTACTTGGTTGTACCGAAATTTTGTTTGTACCTCAAAGCGAACAGAGAAAAATGTTGTCCGTGTGAACTTAGCACCCGACTTGAACCAAATGAACTGAAATGATATTATTTAGGTAGTACCCCGTCTGTAAATGATTGTACCGAAAAAAAAAAAATGTTTGTTCAATAAAATATAATAAAAAAAAATTTGAAAAAAAAGAAGTACGGCAAACTATTGTAAATTGGTTATTTTTGATTGTACATTCAATCGTTTTTAGAATACTTAAAAATTTTCATCAAACACTAGCTCAGAGAAAAATAATTCGAAAGACGATCCTTCGACAACAAATTTTAGGAAATATTAATTTTCCCGTCAAAACATAACAATCTAAATCAGCCAATAGTTCACCCTCAGAGAAAAATAATTCGAAAGACGATCCTTCGACAACACATTATTAATCCATAAGCGGAGTACAAGCGCTTTCAAAATTCGAAAAACCAAAGATGCTAACATATTCTATAGGAACTGAAATTGATTGTACCTCCAAGAAATTTTAGGAAATATTAATTATTCCATCAAAACTTAAAAATTTAAGTCAGCCAATAGCTCACCCTGAGAGAAAAATAATTCGAAAGACGATCCTTCGACAACATATTATTAATCGATAAGCGGAGTACAAGCGCTTTTAAAATTCGAAAAACCAAAGATGCCAACATATTCTATAGGAACCGAAATTGATTGTACCTACAAGAAATTTTAAATTTTCATAGTCCTTGCGAATGGCCCGCTCATTCGTTGGATTTAACCCCTTTGGACTTTTTTCTTTGATGCTATATTAAATCTCTGGTTTATGCCAACAAGCCGGCAACGTTAGAAAAGCTGCAGGCCAACATCGAACGCGAAATTCCTGGTATTTCGGCCGATTTGTGTGCTCGGGCCATGGCAAATTGGGTCCAGCTTATTCACTCGTGCCAGCGCCTCCCCGGCGGACATTTGAACGATGTCTTCTTTCATAATTAATTGCATCGATTGTACTTGCATTTGAAATTAAAATCATTTCCATAACTAGCCCACAAGTCTATTAATTGAAATAACAAAATGCGTAATTCTTTATGAAAAACCCTTTGACCTCAAACGATTTTACATACGATGGCCTGTTTTTTTTTTTTTTTGTTTTCCGGTATTTATTAGTCATAAAACGTGTAAAAAAAAAATTTTGAAGATAGCAAATTTGGTTTTTAAAAAAATAGATAACTATTACTGTATTAAATAAACTCAAATCGGTTGAATTTCTTTTTCTTCCAAAGAAAAATTCCCGAATAAAAACCTACAAAAACTAAAATGTCATTCACTATGTCTTTTGGCAGCATCACGCATGATTCACTATCAAAAGCACCCTCAATATCCACAAAAAGGCCCAGCGCGTCCTTTTTTCGGTCCAGCTCTTTTTTCCTGGATACCAGAGAGTAGACAGCTGAATCACAAGACTTCCTGCTCTGATACGCATGTTGTTCCGAACAAAGATGACGCGCTTTGAGAGCCACTTCCCTAATGTGCTACCAGTCATTCCGGACTTTTCAGAACAAACGATGTTATGCTGGTTGGCCTAAAACTTTTGGGCAAGGTATAGTCTTCTCCTGGCTGCGGGATGAACGCTACTCTGACCGGCTGCCATGACGATGGGACGTATCCATGAGCCAAGCATGTAGAAAATATCTTTTTGAGGATCAGCACAAGAACAACTGCCCTCTCTTTTAGCATTTTTAGATAGACGCCATCCACTCCTGATGACTTGTAGCTGTCACACGATGAAATTGCAAAATTTTACACTTTTAGCAGCCACTACAGCAGACGTCGTATACCAACTACGCCTGGGCGCCCTGTTTTTATTCGAACAGGGTATCTGAACCACACATTGATCGCTTTTGATCACCTGATTCCCTGGTCTCAATGAAGGTTCTTACAGATTTAGTGACGCCAGCCTCGGTACCACTCTTAAGTGCGCGATTCAGAAGCCTTTTGGTGGTTTTTCTGAGCTTCTGCAGTTCCCTAGTCCACTAGGGGACTGCGACTCCACATCGGCTCTTGCTGATAGGACACGATTCCGCAAAACACAAACTTAAGGTTAAACTCAGACTAGAAGTCACTTCCTCAATCATATCAGACGTCCTCATTTTTCGTGGTATTTGAGACCTCTCCTGTAAGAGAGATCTAAACAAAATTCAGTCTACGTTCTTGGTATTCCGTATAGCCGGTACGACAGGTTTGTCAACCGCTAGCAGAAATTCCAGATATCTGTGATCCGCCAGAGTTTCCTCTTCCAGGACGCGCCAATCTTTTACGGATTCTGCAATCCTAGAAGACGACAACGTAATATCTATCATTTCCGTCCGCCTCGTCTTAACAAATGTTGAGTTGTTGCCTCTGTTGTAAGGCACGACGACATAATGAACTCCAATAACCGCTCACTCCTAGGATTGCAATTGCTGCTTCCCCAAACAGTGTGTTGAGCATTAGTTTCAAATACAATAACAAGCTGTTATTGGTGTCCACGAATCTAACGAGCTCGGTCAGCTCCTTGGATGGAGGAGGTAATAACGAGTCATACGGAAGGTAATCCGATACTACTATTATGTCTTGTCTTCTACCCTCCAATACGTCAGACATTTTGACTGCTTCGATATCTTGACAGATGAACTGCCTCAACATCGTCACCCCTATCACATTTGATTAGAATAGACAGGCACGCGTTCGTTCAAATCCCTCATCCAAAAAGATCCGGCCTCCCTGAATCGAATCCAGTCCATAGACTACATATGAGTAGTAAAGCAATAGTAGCCTTATTATGTTTTTTTTTTTTTTTTTTTTTTTTTATTTTATAAAATTAACGGGTGCGTGACCCTTCAGAATATAATATAATATTATTAATATCAACATCAATATTTGAATTAGTACATACATAGGAATATAATTCAATTTAATTAAAACTAAGATTTCAAGCAATTCAATGATTTGACTTCAGCAACATTTGTATTTAAAACATAATGCAGTCACGATCGGCTGCAAGCCAACCGTATAATACTCTAGATGATACAGAACTCCAATGGATATTGAAGTTGGGGATGAAGAAGTATTATGTATGTATGTTGTATGTCCTTCATTAGGGAGTCCCATTAAATTGCTACTCAAAACTAAAAGACAATATTCACTGTTTAATTTCATTTCTTGAACTGGAAAAAAATATCCTTTTTAAGGGAGTTTCATATGGGAGGCGAAGCAAGGCCTCACTCGATTTCTTACATATTCATCCTTTTCCTTGGAACCATTCAAAAATTAATATGTACAAAATTTCAAATTTGTAGTTTGGAGCGTTAAAAAGTTATCGAAAAATATTGTTGAACACGTGTCTTAAGGATTTTTTGTATGGAAGGTACCAGAAAGAGAAAAAGGATTTCGCTGACTAGTAAACTCGAACTTTGTTTTCACTCAAAACTAATTTGTAACAAATTCGGAATTCATCGCTAAACGATTACTTGCGTTATGGTGAGTTTCGTAAATTAAGTGAAGTCATTTTTACAGGATATTTGTATGGACGCCCCTCGAAGGACTATTAGGATTTTCTTCATAATCATACAGTTAGCTCCAACTCTTGAAAACATAACACATACAAAATTTCAAAGTCGTAGCTTAAATACTTATGAAGGTATCGGCCAATTTTCTTGAACTAGTATTTTAAGGATTTTTTGTATGGAAGGTACCAGAAGGAGTAAAAGGATTTCGCTGACTAGTAAACTCGAACTTCGTATTCACTCAAAACTAATTTGTATAAAATTCCGAATTCGTAGCTAAAAGATTACTTATAGTAAGTTTCGTAAATTAAGTGAAGTCATTTTTACAGGATATTTGTATGGCAGCCCCTCGAAGGACTATTAGGATTTTCTTCGTAATCATACAGTTAGCTCAAACTTTTGGAAAAATAACACATGCGAAATTTCAAAGACCTAGGTTAAGCCCTTCTGAAGTTATCGACCAATATTCTTGAACACCTGTTTCAAAGACACTTTGTATGGCAGCTACCCGAAGGAGTGGGACGATTTTGCCCGTTAACGAAGTTAGCCTTACAAATTCAACTAAGCACCCAGATTCAAAATTTCGAGTCTAGGTTAAGGCGTTCTTGAGTTATCGTGCTAACGGACAGACAGACGGAAGGACGGACGGACGTCAAGCGGATTTGAGGTTTTTGGACACATATAAACAAAAAATTTTATAATACTTTTTTTCGTCCGAGGCTTGGTTCTATGCGTTACATAATTTTCGGCTGGATCAAACTTATAATACTCTATATGATTTCATCTAGAGTATAAAAATCGATAATGCCACAAAATTTTTTTTCAGTTTCCATTAATCGAGTGGCTGGGTTCTTGCCATATCCAGTCATATGACACTTGGTGTAGAATAGATCATTAGATCGTGATGAGCGGCTAGGTACACGAAAATTAATGCACTCAAGAAATTGTGGGGAGTCTAACTTGCTGTTTAAAAACCTGAACGAATTGCTCACGTTTGAAAAGAGTGTTTTAATTTAAAGTGGCAAGCATAGAGTCGTAATTAATTTTAGTAACAGTTATGTGAAGCTTGTAGGCGATGTATTGAAGAAATTTGTGCTGAACCATCTCAAGCCTTGAAGAGTGCACTTCGAAATAAGGGTTCCAAATGACTGACATATGTTCAAGATGAGGACGCACCAGAGAACAGTAGAGAGCTTTTAGGCAATGAATATTCCGAAAGTCTTGGGTATTTCTTATGACGAACCCTAGCATTCTCCGAGCAGAGTTGCAAATTTGTGTTATATGTGGTACGAGAGTAAGTGATGCATCGAGCACAAGCCCTAAGTCTCTTATAGTCAGCACGCGGACTAAGGGTCAATTATTTATGTTATAATTAAAGGAAGTGGATTCACGGACTCTATGAAAAATAATGTAACTGCACTTACTTATATTTAAAGGAAGGCGATTAGCTACACTCCACTCAAAGAGCCTATTAATATTATGTTGAATAGCTACACAATCACGTACTGAATTGACAGTTTTAAAATTTTTTAGATCGTCCGCAAACAAAAGAAAATTTACATTATCAAATATGTATGTAACTGATGTCATTGATGAATAATAAGAAGAACAGCGGTCCGAGGTGAGAACCTTGCGGCACACCCGAATTGACAGCAAAGGGCTTAGATTGGGCAGTTTTTAAATTGACAACGCAGGTCCGATCCTGAAAGAAGTCACGTATCCAATTGAGTAAATCGCCAGATACGCTTAGGTCTGCAAGCTTAGAAATAAGTAGATAGTGATTGACCTTGTCAAAAGCCTTCGCGAAGTCAGTATATACTGCGTGAACTTCGGACTTAGATTCTAGAGCAGAGTTGATCGTTTGCATGTATGGCAAGAGATTAGTTACAGTCGACTTGCGTTTCTGGAACCCATGCTGAAAAGGAGTGATGTAATTTCTGAACAAGGGGGTCAGTTTCCCGGCTACAATTGCATCAAAGATCTTGGCAACAGTGGAATGGATTGAAATCGGTCTATAATTCTCTATATTCCCCTTGTCTCCCGATTTGTGGATAGGAATAATGAAGGAAGTTTTCCACATATTAGGAAAAAAACCTGACTGCAGGGATAGGTTGAAAAGAAACGTTAGGGGTTACACAAGACACTATCGAAAGTTCCATAAAAAAATGGGTGGGACACCATCAGGACCCATGCCTTTAGATATGTCCAGTTCGTTGAGCATTACGTAGACATCGTTGGTTTCGATGACCAAAGATGACACATTTAAGCCGATACCCTCATGCATAGATGTGGTCACCGGGCTAACTTGACTGTTCCTACCATCGTCGTAAACACTCGAGAAGAAGTCAGCGAACATTTCCGCTATGCTGAGTGGATCATGGGCAGAGTAGGCATTAGCATACATGCATGGCGGTAAGAGATTGTCGGATCTAAGAGAATTAATGAAGTTCCAGAAGGCCTTAGTATTGCTGGATATATTACATCCAATAAGACGAGCATACGCGATATAACCGAGTTTTTTCTTGGTCTTGCAGAGGCTGCGCAATCGTGAAAATTCCGAGTAGTCAGTAAGAGAAAGGGATTCCTTATATTTAGCATGGGCAATTTTTTTGTCTCTTATAATTTGTCTAAGTTCAGAATCAAACCAGCGAGGATAGGACGAACCGGAAAATATTTTTAATGGGACATATAAGTCCACAATGTTAAAAATGGCAGAGTACAATCGTGAGAGAGCGACATTAATTTCAAGGTCCTCAAGCAACTGTGTCCAATCGATTAATGTTAGCTGTTCACAGATAGAAACATAGTCGGCATTTTTAAAGTCAAGATAAGAAAAATGGTTATTGGCTAGATTACTGTGAGAAATGTTAAGTGTGATTGCAAGATGATACATAGCGTCCAACGGAAGTAGCTCGTAACTTGAGAGAGTAATCTCCGGTGATGGCGATATATTTTAGAGCACTAAGTCGAGTAATTTACCTTTACCATTGAAGATGCGATTATATTGATTCAAATCAAGGTTGCAGAGACAATCCACAAAAGTATTGTCTATGGTGCGGTCATTCGAAGCCATCCAATTGGTAGACGTCCAGTCAACATTCGGCAGATTATAATCGCCAACAAGTAGAATATCGGAGAGTGGGTAGCCGTTCATAATTTTTTTAACTATAGAGCAGTGACTGGTGTAGACATCAACTGATGATCCTGGGGCGATATATTAGCAGCTTACGCTGGAGCGAGGTCACCTCAAGAAAGATGTGTTCGACGTTATCGGTATCGGATGTAAGAATGCGCCTAGAAGCATGACAAGTTGAAACCGCTGCCAGGCATCTACCGCCTCGTTTTTTTAGCACTGCAGGTTTGACCCCGATCCAATCGAAAAATGTTGAAGTTGCGTAATCCTAGTTCGCAAGTAGAAACATCATCGTCCAACCAAGTTTCGGTTAGTAATATGACGTCAGCCTTTACATCAGAAACATTCACACGAAAAAGAGGAAGCTTCGTTTTCATTCCTCTAACATTTTGGTAGTACACCAGCATCGTATTACGTAACTTATCTGGTTTTTCCAGTAGACAGAGCAATCAGCTGATCGATGTTGTTTACATTCAACGATGGCAGAAATGGATCAGCTGGTGAAGTAAACCCATCGTCAGTTCGCATAGGAGAACGGGCGACCGACGGTGAATTACCGTTTGACGAAATCGATGCGACAGCCAGTGCATACGGTGAATGACCTGAGCCAGCACTGTTCGTTTTGGCACAAGTAGAGCGAAGCCTCGAGTAATGGAAATATGTATATGCAGCGGATCTTTGCCCGGTGCGATGATTGATTGCGAAATCTTGGCAGCAGACGGCATCAGTAAATGTGGAGTAAATACCTTATTACCATCGGTATTGACGGTTAGAAGTCTATTCACCTCGAGGAGTGCGTCTTGAAAATTTTTATTGCAGATGGTTAAGACATCGCTTGCGGAAGAAACGGCAGCGAGTATAAGTTTTAGCCTAGTCACATAGCTCGCCATTGAAGAAGACCTGCATGTGGGGCAGAACCAGTATAGACCATTACCGGATTTGGGGATCACATCACCTATGGTGCCTTTAAGACCAACACATTTACTGTGGAACGATTTCCCGCATAAGCCGGCACATAGCACAAATGGCGAACCATTAGGTTTATCCACGGACAATGCGGCACAGTCCGCCATAATGTTTTAAGCAATAACGTATGAAGTTAAAAGTCAAAAATTCGCGAACGAATGTAAGAATAATTAAAGAAAGTCAACAGTCGGCCCGAATTACAATAAACGGACGACAGAATCACTACCCAAGGAACACAAAATAGTCGCTATTACCACATTTATTGGTTGGCGTGACTTCTGACTGTCATAATTACCCAATATGTGGGACTCACGACGTGCGGACGACTCTTTAGTGACCTCGTGGGGAAAAATTTGGAAGTCAAAACGACGTCATATCTGGTTGTATGCAGGTTTTTGAAGTAAAAACTTCTTTAGCGACGTTGTGATTTGAATCGCAAAATCGCAAATCGAAAAAGGAAAATGAAAAACCGAAAATCGAAAATCGAAAATGGAAAATGGAAAATGGAAAATGGTAAATGGCAAATGGAAAATGAAAAATGGAAAATCGAAAATTGAAAATCGAAAATGGAAAATGGAAAATGGAAAATGGAAAATGAAAAATCGAAAATTGAAAATCGAAAATCGAAAATCGAAAATCGAAAATCGAAAATCGAAAATGGAAAATGGAAAATGGAAAATGAAAAATTAAAAATGGAAAATAGAAAATGGAAAATCGAGAATCGAAAATCCAAAATCGAAAATTCAAAATCGAAAACGGAAAATCGAAAATTGAAAATCGAAAATCGAAAATTTAAAATCATAAATCGAAAATTGAAAATCGAAAATTGAAAATCGAAAATCGAAAATCGAAAATTGAAAATGGAAAATCGAAAATTGAAAATCGAAAATCGAAAATCGAAAATCGAAAATCGAAAATTGAAAATTGAAAATTGAAAATCGAAAATCAAAAATCGAAAATCAAAAATGGAGAATGGAAAATGGAAAATGGAAAATGGAAAATCGGAAATCGAAAACATGGAACACTGAATAATAATAATAATAATAAAATGTGCAATAATTTTTAAACTTGCTACTAATATTATAATAAATAAACCCCATAACTATCCCACTCCTGATACTACATCCGTACATTCTCTCACTGTTTAGTTTTCCGAAGGTTTCACTTCTACCGCGTGTGCACTGCACACATGTTTTTTTTTATAACTCTTAAACGACTTCCTGGCGACGATGTACATAAGTAATTGCTGCCACTGATTGCGACTTTCTGTCATTGGTGTAATGTATATGAAATTTTCGTTACCTTTGTATTAGAATTTTTTAATATGCGGGTATACATATTCAATGTTATTATAATTGTATGGATCCACATTTGCTTTAACAGTTGAGAATTTCAAGTTGCGAAAATGATGGAACGACAAATATAGCAAACGAAATATATAATACGAAATTAAAAAATCATCTATATTTCATGCGATGGGTCAATTTTTCAAACAAATTGATCTTTATCGTGAACATAATACTTTTACCTCTCAAAAAAATGAGCGCCTTAAAAAATTATCCCTAAAAAAATTGTTTTCTCTTTTTATATATGAAATTAGATTAAATTAAAAGATTTAAAACAAAGTATTCTTCTAATAGTATAAGGTAAATGTTTCATATATTCTCTACTTGTAATGATATATTCAATCATAAAAAAATGTTGTTTTTTTTTAAGTATAATATTACAAAAACAAATATTTAACATTAAATATGGTGTCTTTACACCGTACGACCTTACGGTAGTTGCTACTAACATGCAACTTATAACCGTAGGCTGAGTAACTTGACATTAACTGATATGCGTGTAATACACGACTTATGACTTCTAACTCCCATATTAGTCGTATATCAGTAATAATGACATTTATTTAAACCGTTGTAAGCCTAACTCTATTACCGAGTGTAAATGTATAGGTGGTTTGTTTACATTATGTTTCTCATTGTTATCTCATGGCCGCGTCGATTAAGTCACTTTTCTTTAAAAAAGCAAATTTAATGGAAATTCTGTTCCGGATAGTTTCGAGTGTTTTGTGAAAAGTGAACACCAACTTACCGACATTGTTTTATTCATATTGAATCATGTTTTGCGTGGTTAAAACCGTGGAGGACGAGAAAATTTTTATAAATGCAGTTCCTCAGAATTGGGTGAAGAATGGCCTGCTTTATTGGCCATCACAGTGCAACAAATTCGCGATCGAAAAGTTACGAAGAGATCGCAACTGTTCACCGGGCGTTGATTGGAGTACAGTTCCCTGAACAATTCTTCTATGTATGCTCTCTAGAGTCCGACATGTTTGACACTTCAAGCATAGTTATTGCTACTATAAAGTATTAAACTGAGTTTTTACGACTTTATTGCACCTTTAAATACCGTCAATGACTTAAAAGTCATATATCCCAGTTATCATGTAGTCACTGTTACTCGATATAGGCCGAGAAAGTTAGGAGTCGCTAATACGTTGTATATTGGTCAGTATAAGTAACATTCAATATAAGGTCGGTAAAGAGTTGTAAAAGAAGTTTTTAAAACTTCAAAATGTTGCTTGTAATGACTACATACCAACAAATCGCTATTACGTCGATACTCCGCATTTACTACTGCTCGAAGTATGTTGACTTCATAGTTGTAGAACGGACGTCGTCACGACTACGTCAATACTTTACTGAGACTTTGTGCTCCTTGGGTAGGTAGGTAGTAGCAATTAGATTCTTTTCATCAGTTGAAAAGAACACGTCCAACGCGGTTGAACTACACTTTTGAAATTGTATTGCAAGTTGATCTGGGTAAATATAATGCCGCAATTAGCCATTCACAATAAAAACACCCATCATTGCTTTCGGATTAACTGCGCCAAAAGCTCAGGATCTGTGGTGAAAATACGCATAAAATGTCGAATAGGGAAAATAAATCGGGTATTCACGCTACGCGCCTGCCCCTGTTGAAGGGTAAACTTGGTTTCACATTCGAGCTCTGCTACGGACTTTGTTGCATTTTCTTATGAACGGAAAATTTGAACTAAAAATGGAATTGTGATCTCGGTCGTACATACAGGTCTGGTAACTGAATGCAATTTTTTGTGATGGGGGAGACATCTTTTGTAGAAAAAAAATATATGTTGCTGAGCAACAGGTTCGTAATGCTCTCACCAAGTGTACGAGGTTTACACAAAATTAAGAAAAGTAAAATCACACATGTCGCCGATTTAATAATTTAAGTTTAAAATAAAAATATAAAGACTAGTACAAAATTGAAAGGAGTAGTACAGTAGTACATGGAGTACAATAGTAGCGCAAATACTACTATAGTAGTACAAACTACAGCGTGTATCCATCAAAATACGTAATGACCTCCGCAGAGAATGGCAGTCGACTAGAAAGCTGCTACCAAAATCTCTATCAACCGAGCACCGCGAAAAAAGTGAAATCATACATATGCTCTCAGAACTTGACAAAAACTCAAGAATAGTGTAGCAGCTCAATCCAATTCTTAAGTAAAAAAGTCAACAAATCCCAGCCCTTCTAGACCAACTCAAATTCTCTGATTTGGACAAATCTGAATTACTGGCGGATAATTTCCATTCACTGCGCCACAGAAAATCTTGGAAATCCAATTACTAACTAAGCTGTTGAAATCCGTTTAAATTCTATGAGAACCAAAAATTGTGATAGAGGAACTATAAATGTCTGCGCACCACGGGAAATTTTGTCAAATCCTAAAGTGAATTGTTGTTATTAGAATTTTCGTGGTAAGCTACCAAAGAAGCTATTATGATTAGGAGTTAGTTATTCTTTCCGGTGTCAGTGGAGTGAAACTCCAACACGGAGTCCCCGACTGTGGACTAACCACCATCCCTGAGGATATGACAAATTTGGAAAGAAACTTCACTGGAGAAGCCAGTTCATCATAAGATTGTGTTGGACTAGGTCCGAAGGAGCTGTTTCGTCATCGGAGGGCATAGACTCTTCAGAAGGTGTATTCTTGCCTACTAACCGAAACACCTTGACAGCTGGTGGGATTGCTGAGGTAAATTCTATGTAGCCACATCCCTTTCCAAATTTATTACCGAGAAGAATTTAATGGTCAAGAAGGGCGTCCTCTACCTTAGACTAAAGGCGTGTACTTTGAGAAGCTTTTCTCTTGATTTTTGCTATTCTCTGGTTGTAACCCTGGATATGGTCAGCGTTTTTATGGCTGTGAAATTTACAAATGGTTGTAACCTTGGATCTGATCTACGAAGAACAAATCCTGTCCGCCGCAACTTATTTTTTTAACCAATATTTGTTGTTATTAGAATTTTCGTGGTAAGCTACCAAAGAAGCTATTTCCAAATTTGTCATATCCTCAGGGATGGCGGTTAGTCCACAGTCGGGGACTCCGTGTTGGAGTTTCACTCCACTGACACCGGAAAGAATAACTAACTCCTAATCCTAAAGTGAATGTTTAAAAAAGTCCCTTGGCATTGACAAACTGCCAAGTGTAGTAATTAGAAACTTAACGAAAAAGTACATAATTATTTTGATATTAATATTAATTTAATTTTCAATGCGTGGCTCAAATTAAGTGTCTTCCCGAATCAATGGAAAACTGCCATCATTATTGCCATCCTAACCCAGCAAAGATCCGAAGTCTCCTCAGAGCTATCGACCGATGAGCCTACTTCCAATACTGGGAAGGGTATTTGAATGCGTTGTACTAAATTGGAGCCAGACATTATTAAATGAGTCAAATATCTTACCAAACGTACAGTTTGGCTTCATGGTAAGGATTTCTATAAACCACCAATTATCTCGGGTAACCAAATTCACCAGAAAAACTCTATGGGCTATGGTGGCTCTATTAAGAGCAAGATTGAGAAAGTTTTCGACACTGTGTGGCACGATGCATTAGTATACAAATTATACAAGTTGTCCTTTCCATTGTACATTTGCGAGCTGATTAAGTCTTTTCTCTTTGGAAGAACCTTTACTGTCAAATTGAGATCTTCCTTTTCTCACATTAGTCAAATTTCTGCTGGTGTTCCCCAGGTTTCTTGCCTGTCCAACATTATCCAATATATTTTCTGCGGATAGGGTGAATGCACCAATAGTCGGCCATTTAGTGACGTTCCGATATAATATTCCTTACAATTTTTACGGAATAAGTTTTATCAATTTCTGTATAACGTTAAACGATAGTCAATGGTGTTAATTATTAGAAAAACACAATTGGAACAAATTTTTATACAATAAGATTGATAAAAAAAAATAATGTTCTGAAATGGTGCAGTTTTTCTTATAGCCGGCCAAAAAAATCCTAAGTTCGGCCATGTTAGATCCTGTAGTCGGCCACTACATAATGAGCTAACAAAATTATGAAGTCTGTTTTTCAGAATATTAATGAAGAAATGCTGGTTTATCTTAAAACTATTATAATATCAAGAAATGTAGTATATGTATATATATATACATTTTTACGGGCTCTTTTTACTAGCATTTTCTTTTGATTTTCTCGATGTTTTAGTTACTTGTCTTTACGCTGTTGAATCGCAGGTTTCTTTTTGTTTATTTTTCCCTTTTTGACGAAAAACTGTTGGCAGGCCCGTGCACAGGATTGTATGAAGGGGGAGGGGGGGTTTCATAATAAATCATCAAGTTACCACCAAACTGAATGTATTGACCTAAAAAAAAATGTCCTCACTTTTCAATGAAAATGAGCCAATGGGGTGGTTGGGCGTTGAACCCCCAAAATCTCCCGTGCGCATGGGCCTGACTGTTGGTATCGTACTGTAAGGACGGTATTGCGCTAGGAAACATTCTAGCTGTGTTCCTTTTTCGTTTTCTCTGAGAAGCTAAGACTGGGAAACAGTATGTAGAGCTAATCCCACTGGAAACGCTAAAAATGAGATTTTCTTTTGATCGAACATCATCCAAAAAGGAAGATTGAGCTTCGACCAATTGTTAAACGATTTGTCACGTACTAAAGAAAGTTTTGCTTTTCATCCATCCCGATTTGAGCGTTCGAAGACCCAATCAACTGGAATAACACTTCTTCCGACTTCACTCGATAGGTGAACATATGCAAAAACTACCATTGGCGGTGCTATATCTCCATTGACCCATATATACTCGGTTATTGTTTCTCCATCCGCTTGGAGCAATAATTTTACCAGTTTTCGGTCTCTTGGAAAACTAGTTCCGTCCCCGTTTAAAACATGCCGTGAATCCGCATGGAAATATCCATGCGGCCTTGATCAGAAAGGTTTGCTTCTAGATCTTTGAACCATTCGCGTAGTCCTTTTTCGGTGACAGCAGCGCGCCCTTTAGAAATTGATTTTGAAATACGTGAAGAAAGCTGGGGATTTTTTCGTTTATCTTCTTTCATGATTTTTAGTACGGTGTTTTGAAGCTCTTCAGGCTTAAATGGAAATCCACATTTAGCTAAGGAGAAATGCACCAATTAACGATTTCCTTTTCTTCCGTATGGGTTAATATCGTTTCGCGACCCATTTTTTTGGCATACTTCCGGGACGACTTTTCCTAGCAGATGATTCTGAAACGTTGATCTATGTACCCCAAATTTAACAACGCAACCTTCCGAGCACCTACAATTATATTTCGATGTGCAGAAATAGCATTTTTCATGCTATTTGCATCGTATTGATGGATTGGACGTTTTATAAGGTTTGACATTATTTGTTCGAGATTCGCTAAAATAGTCTAAAAAATCTGCCAACAGTCTGGGCGCAACTGTATTATTTTTCCGGCAGAAGTTCAGAACGCGTTCAATTCGGTGATGCGGTGTATGTTACTATGTGACTGAAAACCTAACAAAAAGTTCGGGAAGCGTTTAGAAAAGGGTGTAACATATGAATTGAAAAATTGGGTCATATTCCGGGATGCGGTCTAGAGGTTGAAAAAAACAAAACTTAAAAATAGGTGATTATTAAACAAACCTGGGGAAGTGAAAAGATAATCGATATCTGATCAGACCTGAGAAACATGGTGGAATTCATGAAAAAGTATACAACCAGTTTACACCCTCTTAGGGGTCGAATTTCAAAAAACATTGGAAACACATTCTAGGTATTCACATGAAGAATCCGTAGAATAAAAATGAATTCAATATTTCGGAAGACCTAGTAGATATGACGAAAATCTTGAAAAAATGTGCATTTTATACTAACCGATAATTTTTTTTGCCCCCCCTTCTGAACGCCAATGAATATTCAAATTTTTTTTTATCAAAATTACTTTTCTAGTTAATTTACATATACGTACCGAGTTTCAACTTAACAGCATAAGCCGTTCTAAAGTTAGGAAAAACACCCCCCACCACCGTACCATACTACCCCTAAAAAAAATTTTATTTTTCCACCATGCCACTGCTATAGCTCTATCTAAATACCAAGTTTCAGCTTCCTATCGTTATAGATTCTTAAGATATAAGCATCGGAACTTTTTATTTCTCACCCTTCCCCACCCTCACCCTCTACACCCACACCCCCAAACTTTTTTTCCCTACTAGGGTTCTATTAGGCCTACTTCTGGTAAAAATTTGAAGCAACCATCTCACACTGTTATTGAGATATGAAACGTGTTATTTTTGAAAAATTCTTATCCCCTCCACTTACGTACCCCCCGCCCCCTTCAAAGATTTTACTTTGAGCAATCTTTATTTATCAAGCTTTGTATCCAAACCGAATTTTATTTTTCTGGTGCCACTGGTTTGGGAGATATTGTAATGTTAAGTATTTCAACCCCCACCCCCGTACGTCACTACCCCCACCCAAAAATTTTGTTTCAATCTACTCTCCTAGTATAACTACAGATATTTGTTAAGTTTTAATTGCTTGCTATTAACGGTTTAGGAGATATGGATTTTAGAATGTGTCGATCTCGACTTTTTTGCGTTTCGGACGCATTGCTTCCCCCTCCACTCCCACACCCCTTCACCCATATTTGTTTTTTTTTGCAAATGGGTCCGTTATCAAAGCTCTATAGAAATTCTAAGTTTCAGCCTCCTAACACAAGCGGTTCCTGAGATCTAGAAACCTAAATTTTTCGTCTAAAACGCTTACCCCGCCTTCCCCCTTACACCTCCTCCCCTGAAAATAATGTCAATTCAAGGGGTCCACCAAGTCTATTCTTAGAAAAAAATTTAATTTAATAGCTCCACTTGTTTGAGAGCTACGAGCCTTCAAAGATTTTGGGGCGGTCGACGTACGGCGTACGGGGTACGGCGTACAGACGGAGTGAAAATTTTTATTGCTTTTTTCGCGTCTACTAGTCATGAAACGTGGACAAAAAAATTTTGAGGGCAGCAAATTTTTTTTTTTTTAAAATCGATAACAATACTGTATTATAAATAATACCGTAAAATTGATGTTCTCACACTGTTTATCACTAATAACTTCGCAAACTCCTACACAACTAATTAAACCCATTATTTTGAACGAATTAAGAAACACTTGATTTTCGATATATGTATATATTAAAAGTCGCGAATAGTGAACACAGAGAGAAAACGCGATACCGAGAAGAATGAAGGACGACTAAATAGTTTTGAGGAAAGGATCTCGCAAGAAATATATTAGATATTAAACCAGTGTAACAATAAAAGGATGTAAACTCCCAGACTTCGACACACTAAAAAATGTCGGTATTGCAAATGACGCTTTTACAACACGGATCAACATGCGTTCTGCTAAAGTAGGGAACAGCTGGCCGAGCTTAGGAACTTAGCAGAATTCTGATTCCTAAAGTTGGCCATGTCCAAAAGTATACTAACGGCCCTATTCTGAAATTGTGACCTTTCACAGGTCACAACCTGCTGTGACTTAAATTTTGTGACTGCACTTGTGATCGGAAAGTGTTTTGGATTTCTGGCACTGTAGTCACAAGTAAGGTCATAAAAATTTCTCCACAGAGTTGGAGACATGTAAAATTGATGTTGCTGTGTCAGTATCAGGGTTCATTCGGCCTTTGCAAGTGTATAATGGAATGTTGTATGCCTCAGGAGACGTCTAAGACCGAAGAAACTCCCAAATAAATTGTAGATTAGTAAAAAAACGGTTCACTTGCGTTCCTTAACTTTCGCACTGTCACTCTTTATAACGCCCTTAAATCGCACAAAATGTAAAAAAGCTACCTAAATTTCCGTTAAATTACTTCTGTTCAGCTTCTTCCAGTAATTCCAGTAGCAAATATAACAAATTTTGCATTTTTTTTAATATTAAGTATTGAAACTTCATGAAACGATAAATTTGTAGGCCTGGCTAGTCGTTGTGGTCACCTATTTCGATAGTCTTAATTTTGTGATTTTATTTTAAAACGTCAAAATTTTGACTACTGCAAAAAAGTCACAGATTTTCTGAAATTGAGACTCTCTGATCAAATTGAGACTTGTGACTGTGCACAGAATAGGCCTGTAATATTTACCATTTTTAAAAATTTTATGATTAAGTATGAAAATATAAATACTTTTGAATCACAAGCACCACACAGCCTAGTCATAATTCTTAAAACTATGGAGTATTAGTAATAAAAAAACATACTGCAGTCACGTTCGGCTGCAAGCCAATCATATAATACTCTAGATGATACTGAGCTCCGATTTATATTCTAGTTGGGGCTAAAGTAGAATTACGTATGTGCATGTTTTATGTTCTTTGTTAAGGACCTTCATTCAGTTGCTACTTGAAACTTAAACACAATATTATCAATGCTTAAAATCATTTCTTGAGCTGGGTGTGCCATCGGGAATAAAATGTCATTTTTGAAGGACTTTCACATGTGAGGTGCTGGAAGGACTCACTCGATTTCTTATATATTTATCCTTTTCCTTGGAACCATCCACAAATTAATGTGTACACAATTTCAAATTCGTAGTTTGACGCGTTCAAAAGTTATGGGAAAATATTGTTGAAAACGTATCTTAAGAATTTTTTGTATGGAAGGTACCAGAAAGAGTGAAAAGGTTTCGCTGACTAGTAAACTCGAAATTCGTTTTCACTCAAAACTAATTTGTACAAAATTCTAAATTTACAGCTAAACGATAACTTGAGATATAGTGAGCTACATAAATTAAGTGAAGACATTTTGAAAAGATATTTGCATGGCTGTTACGCGAAGGACTAATAGAATTTTTTTCATAGATATACATTTAACTTCAACTATTGGAAAACAAACGTTTACAAAATTTTAAAGAAACAGCTAAAATGGTTGTGAAGCCATCGAAATTTTCTAGAACACTGTCTTTTCAAGGATTTTTTTTGTATGGAGGCTACTCGAAGGAATCAAGAAATTTCACTGACAAACGCAGTCTAACTTTTTGCTTAAATCTTATTTGTACAAAATTTATAATTCATGGCTAAACGATTTCTTGAGTTAAAGTGAGTTACGTAAATTAAATGAAGACATTTTAACAAGATATTTGCAGGGCTAATACGATTTTCTTCATAATCGTACATTTAGCTCCAACTATTGCAAAATTAGCACATACAAAATTTTAAAACCATGGCTTAAACCTGTCTGAAGTTATCGGCCAATATTCTTGAACAGATGTTTTAAGGACATTTTATATGGCAGGTACCAGAAGGAGCAAAAGGATTTATCTGCCTAGTAAACTCAAACTTTGTTTTCACTCAAAACTAATTTGTGCACAATTTTGAATTCGTATCTAAAAGATAACTAGAGTTCTAGTGAGTTTAGTAAATTATGTGAAGACATTTTGTATGGCGGCTACACGAAAGGCTAAAAGGACTTTTTTCCTAATCATAGACTTAGCTCCAACTATTGAAAAACCAACGTATACAAGATTTCAAAGTCGTAGGCATTCCGTTAGGCATTCCGAAGTTATTGGTCAATATTCTTGAATACATGTTTTGAAGACATTTTATATGGAAGGTACCAGAAGGAGTAAAATGATTTCGCTGATTAGTAAACTCGAATTTTGTATTCACTCAAAACTAATTTGCACAAAATTCTGAATTCACAGCTAAACGATTACTTGAGTTATAGTAAGTTTCGTGAATTGAATGAAGATATTTTAACAGGATTTTTGTATGGCAGCCACTGGAAGGACTAATAGGATTTTCTTCATAATCATACATTTAGCTCCAAATATTGGAACACTAGCACATACAAAATTTCTAAGTCGTAGCCTTAACCCTTCTGAAGTTATCGGAAAATATTCTTGAACACGTGTTTTAAGGACATTTTGTATGGCAGCTACCCGAAGGAGTGAGACGATTTTGCCCGTTAACGAACTTAGCCTTACAAATTCAACCAAACACTCAAATTCAAAATTTCAAGATCTTAGGTCAAAGCGTTCTTGAGTTATCGTGTTCACGGACAGACAGACGGATGGACGGACGGACGGACGGACGGCCGGACGGACGGATGGACGTCAAGCGGATTTGAGGTTTTTCCACAAATAAACAAAAAATACTATATAACTCTTTTTCGTCCGAGGCTTGGTTCTATGCATTACATAATTTTCTGCTGGATCAAACTTATAATACTCTATATGATTTCGTCTAGAGTATAAACATACTGCAGTCACGATCGGCTGCAAGCTAATCGTATCATACTCTAGATGATACAGAACTCCGATGGATATTGAAGTTGGGGATGAAGAAGTATTACGTGAGTGCATGTTGTATGTCCTTCATTAAGGAGTCCTATTAAATTGCTACTTAAAACTAAAAGACAATATTCACTGTTTAATTTCATATCTTGAACTGAAAAAAAATATCCTTTTTGAAGGAGTTTCATATGGGAGGCGGAGCAACGACTCACTCGATTTCTTACATATTCAACCTTTTCCTTGGAACCATTCAAAAATTAATGTGTACAAAATTTCAAACTTGTAGTTTGAAGCGTTCAAAAGCTATCGAAAAATATTGTTGAACACGTGTCTTAAGGATTTTTTGTATGGAAGGTACCAGAAGGAGTAAAAGGATTTCGCTGACTAGTAAACTCGAACTTCGTCTTCACTCAAAACTAATTTGTATAAAATTCCGAATTCGTAGCTAAAAGATTACTTGCGTTATAGTGAGTTTCGTAAATCAAGTGAAGTCATTTTACGGGATATTTGTATGGCAACCCCTCGAAGAACTATTAGGATTTCCTTTATAATCATGCAGTTAGCTCCAACTCTTGGAAAAATAACACATGCGAAATTTCAAAGACCTAAGTTAAGCCCTTCTGAAGTTATCGACCAATATTCTTGAACACGTGTTTTAAGGACACTTCGTACGGCAGCTACTCGAAGGAGTAGGAAGATTTTGCCCGTTAACGAACTTAGCCTTACAAATTCAACCAAACACCTAGATTCAAAAATTCAAGAGTCTAGGTGAAGGTGTTCTTGAGGTATCGTGCTAACGGACAGATAGACGGACGGACGGACGGACGGACGTCAAGCGGATTTGAGGTTTTTGGCCACAAGTAAACAAAAAATAATGTGTAACTTTTTTTCGTCCGAGGCTTGGTTCTATGCGTTACATATTTTTCGGCTGGATCAAACTTATAATACTCTAATAAGTTCATCTAGAGTATAAAAATCCTTCCATCTCATAAATTATTCTAAAAAAATTCAGTTTTACGGACCTTGTCACAATGAACCTATTATAACTTTACAACAAAAACACTGAATCACTTCATGTTACGCATGTCGAGTTCAAAAGAAAACACAAGTCGAAAAAAAAAAAAATTTCCTGGAAATTACCTTCTCATCATTTAATAATTTTAAATTTCTGAAGAAATGGCCGACTATAGGAGCATGGCCGACTATTGGAGCATCCACCCTATACTAATAAATGAAATTGGTCAAGTGGCAATTTTCGCTGATGATACAGACATTTATTGCAACTCCGACTCCAATAAAATAAAATTTCTTCAAGATCAACTAAATGTGTTCGGCGAATACTACGTAGGTTGCTATTTAAGTTTTGAGATAGACATAATTATATACATATGTATATATTATACTAAAACATAACGCAGTCACGATCGGCTACAAGCCAATCGTATGATACTCTAGATAAAATACTGAACTCCAATTTATATTTTCGTTGGAAATATATCAAAAGGAGTACCTATGACAGCAATCCTGTCCACTCCAATCAATGACGCAGTAGAAAATAATCCGTTCAGCAGCCATACAGGGATATATTTACTTTGAGAACATATTAGAGGTTAAGTTCATAAACAACGATTGGAATCTGGTGGTATTTTACGATCTAACGAACTACTGGGTTGAAACAAACGAAAACGGAAAAAACATTATAAAAAATCTGCCAACAATCTGGGCGTAACTTTATTATTTTTCCGGCAGAAGTAAGGAACGCGTTCAATTCTGAAATGCGGTGTAGGCTACTATGTGACTGAAAACCTATCAAAAAGAACAAGATCATGGAAGTGAAAATCTGATTGGATCTGAGAGATATGGAATAGTTTATGAAAAAGTACACAATCACTTTACACCCCCTTAGGGGTCAATTTTCAGAAAATCTTGAAAACACTTTCTTGATATTCATATGGAGAATACATAGAATAAAATTAAATTCATTATTTTGGACGAGGTAGTAGATATGTCGAAAATCGTGGTAAAATATGCATTCTATTTTCACAGATAATTTGTTTTGCCCCCCTTCTGAACGCCAATAGATATTCGTTTTTTTTATTCAAAATTATTTTTCTAGTTGATTTAGATATACACACCGAGTTTCAACATTGTAGCTTAAGCCGTTCTATATATAGGAAAGACACCTCCCACTTGTACCACACTACCCTTAGGGGTCGAATTTCAAAAAACCTTGAAAATAGAATCCGTAGAATAAAAATGAATTCAATATTTGGAAAGACCTAGTAGATATGACGAAAATCCTGAAAATATATGCATTTTATATATATTATATTTACAAATAATTTTTTTTGCCCCCCTTTCTAAACGCCAATGAATATTCAAATTTTTTTTAACACAACTACTTTTCTAGTTGATTTACATATACACACCGAGTTTCAACTTTCTAGCATGAACCGTTTAATAGTTAGGAAAAACACCCCCTACCCCCGTAGCATACTACCCCTAAAAAAAAATTTATTTTTCCAACATTCCGCTACTATAGCTCTATCTAAATACCAAGTTTAAGGCTTATATCATTACAGGTTCTCAAGATATAAGCATCGGAACTTTTTCCTTTTCACCCTCCCCCTCTACACCCTCAACCCCAAAACTTTTTTCCCAACTAGGGTTTAATTAGCGCTACTTCTGGTAAAAATTCTAAGCATCTATCTTAAACTGTTCTTGAGATATGAAATGTGTTTGTTTTGAAAAATTCTCATCCCCTCCACTTCTATGCTCCACCTCCCACTTAAAAAATTTTACTTTGATCAATCTTTATTTGTCAACCTTTATACCCAAACCAAATTTTATTTTTCTACAGCAATTGGTTCATGAGATATCGTAATCTTAAGTTTTTCACCCCCCACCCCCATACACAACTTCCCCCACCCAAAATTTTTCTCACACCCCCACCCCTAAAAACTTGGTCACTTCAAGGCGCCTACCCCGTCTATTCGTTAAAAAAATTTCAATTTAATATCTCAAAGCGTTTGGCAGCTACGAGCCTCCAAACGGTCTTGCGTACGGCGGACGCCGTACGGCGTACGGCGGACAGACGGACTGAAAATTTTTATTGCTTTTTTCGCGTCTACTAGTTATGAAACGTGAAAATAAAAATTTTGAGGGTAGCAAATTTTTTTTTTTAAAAAATCAATCACAATACTTAATTATTAAAATAATAAAGTAAAATGTATGAATTATGTGAAATCGCAGATACAATGAGTATTGATAACCACTTTTGTACTTCGATCACAGCACATTTTCAACATCAACAAATGGAGCTGGAACATAAAAACGAACTTATTTTAAGTCCAAACAATTTGCATGTTGTTAGGAAACTATCACCACCTAACATTACGGGATCAATATCAAACAAACTTTTTGGAATCCTGGATTAAGAGTTTGCCGAAAAATATGATGCAGATATTTCACAAGTAAAAATCAATGAAAATTACCAACAGCAGCTCATTAAAAACCAAACAAGTATTGCTGTTTCGACGGTAAATATTATCAGAAAAAAAGCAGAAAACGTGAATAATCAATTTAAGCTTGTTGATAAGCAATTGACGCAACTAAAATCGCAATCTGCACAGGATCAAAACAATCACATATTCCTATCGCTTGCAATGAATACGATTTTCTCTCTAATCAATCTTCAAAACACACAGCGTACGATCTTAGATACTCTGTTATGCCGGTTTTCCACCAAACGGACAAAACAAAAACTCGTGTTGAAAAAAAAATTTCTTTGCGTTTTCATTGAAAAGATATTTTTTTCGACACGAGTTTTTGTTTTGTCCGTTTGGTGGAAAACCGGCATTAGACAAACATCAAGGTAAGATTAATTCATTAATCTTAACGCCGAGTCAAATATGAACACAATTGCATACGATAAGAGAACACCTACCACAGCCTGTGGGGTGTTTAGCAACAAGTGGGCAACACTTTGTTAAATACTTTACACATCACAGCCGAGTGCTTGATTTTAGTTAAAAAATAAAATCAAGTACTCGGTTGAATGTAAAATTTAAAAACTATTATTTTTTTTGTCAGTTAATTTCTATAACTGATACGAATTGTGTTGAGAGTTCGAGTGTATTGATTGAATGAGTTTTTGTTTGAACCTGAGTTCCGTATAGTTTATTGACAGTATTTATATCTACTTATTGCTAACATGACGATATTGGCATAATTCAATAAAGTGGAATACATAATATGAACTTAGTTGAACTCGTATGAAAAAAGTTATAATATACGAGCATAAGCACAATGATTATTAAATTAATAAAATGAAATACATGAACTTAATTGAACTTGTATGAAAAGAGGTTACAAGATACGGGCATAAGCATTATACAATTTAAAATGGAGCATAGAGGAATGGACTTTAAAGAATGTTATTAATTATTGGAACATATTTAACGTATGATGATGATGATGATGATGCATCATACTGCCGGGGCCTCGATGTGAAGGGTGGATCTCTTCGCTGGCGTAGGTGTAATGGGTCTTACGTTGAAGTCGGACGCTGTTGTAGTGACGACGTACTTCTTTTGGTGATGTTTATACTAAATGACGATGGCTGTTATTACAGCTGTACCGAGTATGAGGTACGTGCTAACATAGTGGTGGATATGATGACCAAATTCCGGTGCTGTTGGGATAGGATCTGGTGGTCCCGGCAATCGGATGCTCTCCAGCTCCTCCGTGTTGAACCGGAGCAGATTGAGGTTGGTTATGCTGGCAGATGGCCTCTCGCTAGTAGCGTAGATAGGTTGGTGGCTGGTGAGAAGGACGTGTTCAGAACATCGATTTGGCTACTTTGAGATCTTAACATCATTGATGAGTGTCACACTTCACAATTCGGTGCCAAGCTGATGAGTCCGCTACTGTGTAGTGTTTTGGCTAAAACTGATGCACCACATACTATGTTGAGAGTTGTGTTACGGTGAACAGAGTAGATCCAGTGGTTGGGTTGCTGTAATGGTAACCAATATTGTGATCGTTCAGTCTTTTTAATGTTACAAAAGGATAGTGGAGTGGGATGATGGTTAAGTAATTCCAATTCACAGCGATTAGGAATGGCTTTTGCCGTATACGTTGGTTGCGTCTGGTGGCACGCGTAACTGTTGTTGTTCATCGTGATGCATAATTGTAAGTCGCGTGTGGACATGAGGAAGTACCAGTCCCGATGTTGAGTAACTGCTAGAAGCTCCGATGATGGCTGAATGAACATAAAGTTGTTCTGATAGATAGTTGGCACTGCATGTAGTTTGAAAAGTTGAAATTGGGAATTATCGAGTTTTGATAGTTATGAGCCGGTAAAGTTGTTGTATCTCAGAGGGACGTCCATTCTCGAAGATCGTTAATGAAGGTGAAATGTTGTCTCTGAATGGACTAATTTTACCGTGATTAGTGTCTATTACTAATTTTACGAGTTCTTGTTGTAGGTTCTCGAAGTTATGCATTATGAGTGTAATGTAATTCGTTAATGATGCGAATTCATGAGTTAATCGTTCGTTGTTGGATACTATTTGCAACGTGGTGCGTATGTGTTCATTAAACACTTGAAATTGTTTCTCAATTTGACTGGTTGTCTTATGTAAAATATTTCTTGTCATTTCCGTGACTGATACTTGTTTTTTGGCCAGTGTTAGAAGATATTTTTCGTTCGTAGTAAGCGTCTCTATTTCCTTGTTGATATGGTCGGCATATCTCTCATCCAAGATTCCGAAGAGACTATTCTGAATAGACCATATGATACTGAGAGGCGCACTGCGTCTTTGTTTGGGGACATGTTGGTTGTTGCCGCCCTTTTCGTTCAGTATGGAGTTAGTGTCTATCATGCTGTCTAGTTTGTGTTTGAGTTCCTCGTGGACTGCTTTGCAATAATAATTGTGCGTGATGGTTTGATCACACAATTCTGACAGCTGTTGTAGGCAGCTCGTAAATCCGTGCAGTTGTTGGAAGTATTCATCCATGTTGTAGTATATGATCGTTGTCCAGTAACTATTGATGAGATGAACAGAACCCAAATTTTCAAAATAAATACCTGGATTATGCTCAAACGGTGTTATCTCTACCAGGGGCCTTATTACTGAATACGATACGATCAAAAATATTTTCGATTTGAATGTACGATACGATTTTACTTTGGTATTACTGAATACGACCGTAAGGGCCAAACAGTGCTGCCATCAAAAGTGTGTGAATTTTACGGTCAAAAGTGTATTGTACCGAACTTCACACTATACGAAACAATAAATGACGTAAACGGTTGTTCGTGCTTATGTCGTTAGTTTGTTTATTAAGAATTAATTTCAAAAAATAATAGGAACACTTTCATTAACAATTAGTATAAATCTATGATTTGCTCCACAAATTTCTGAACATTTTCCAAAAATAGAACGGGACGGTTAATTATAAAATTAGTTTGATTTAATCGACCGGGAGTTCCATCAGCTTTAACACCTAAAGTAATGCCGCTAACGTAAGAATGTTTAATTTGTCGGTTTACTTAAGTAGCGACGAGAATTCCGATGTTGAAACTCGATCGATAATATTAAAACGGATTCGTGATGCTGCGAACCCACTAGAAGTTCCCGATTCAAGGTAGGATTTCTCTTGTACTTTATTTTCAATTATATAATTAAATGAAAAAATTATAGTTTCAAGCAATTGTTCCGATTATCGAAACCAGCTTTTCATGAAGTTTTCAATGAAATAAAGGACGAATTAAGAGTCCGTAGCAGCTCATCGTCAGTGCCACCAATTTTAAAAAATCTGCCAACAGTCTGGGCGCAACTTTATTATTTTTCCGGCAGAAGTTCGGAACGTGGTTTATTCGGGGATGCGGCATATGCTACTATGTGACTGAAAACCTAACAAAAAGCGGTTAGAAAGGGTGTAACATATGAATTAAATAATTGGGTCATATTTAGGAATGCGGACTAGAGGTTGAAAAATAAAAAACATAAAAATAGGTGATTATTAAACAAGCCTGGGGAAGTGAAAAGATATTCGATATCTGATCAGACCAGAGAAACATGGTGGAATTCATGAAAAAGTATACAACCAGTTTACACCCTCTTAGGGCTCGAATTTCAAAAAATCTTGCAAACACATTCTACGTATTCATATGAAGAATCCGTAGAATAAAAATGAACTCAATATTTGGAAAGACCTAGTAAATATGCCGAAAATCGTGAAAGTATATGCATTTTATATATACTGATAATTTTTTTTGCCCCCCCCCCTTCTGAACGCCAATGAATATTCGATTTTTTTTTTATCAGAATTACTTTTCTGGTTAATTTACATATACGTACCGAGATTCAACTTCCTAGCATAAGCCGTTCTAAAGTTAGGAAAAACACCCCCCACCACCGTACCATACTACCCCTAAAAAAAAATTTATTTTTCCACCATGCCACTACTATAGCTCTATCTAAATACCAAGTTTCAGCTTCCTATCATTATAGGTTCTTAAGATATAAGCATCGAAACTTTTACTCCCCCGCCCCCTTCAAAGATTTTACTTTGAGCAATTTTTATTTCTCAAGCTTTATATCCAAACCGAATTTTGTTTTTCTGGTGCCTCTGGTTTGGGAGATATCATAATGTTAAGTATTTCACCCCCCACCCCCGTACGCCACTACCCCCACCCAAAAATTTTGTTTCAATCTACTCTCCTAGTATAACTACAGATATTTATTAAGTTTAAATTGCTTGCTATTAACGGTTTAGGAGATATAGATTTTAGAATGTGTAGATCTCCACTTTTTTGCGTTTCGGACGCATTGCTTCCCCCTCCACTCCCACACCCCTTCACACATGTCATCAATTTTTTTGCAAATGGGTCCACTATCAAAGCTTTATAGAAATTCCAAGTTTCAGTCTCCTAACATAAGCGGTTGCTGAGATCTAGAGACCAAAATGTTTCGTCTAAAACGCTGCCCCCACCTTCCCCCTCACACTCACACCCCTGAAAATAATGTCAATTCAAGGGGTCTATCCAGTCTATTCCAAGAAAAAATTTAAATTTAATAGCTCCACTGGTTTGAGAGCTACGAGCCTTCAAAGGATTTTGGTGGTCGGCGTACGGCGTACGGCGGACAGACGGAGTGAAAATTTGAAAGTTTTAATTGCTTGCTATTAACGGTTTAGGAGATATAGATTTTAGAATGTGTAGATCTCCACTTTTTTGCGTTTCGGACGCATTGCTTCCCCCTCCACTCCCACACCCCTTCACACATGTCATCAATTTTTTTGCAAATGGGTCCACTATCAAAGCTTTATAGAAATTCCAAGTTTCAGTCTCCTCACATAAGCGGTTGCTGAGATCTAGAGTCCAAAATTTTTCGTCTAAAACGCTGCCCCCACCTTCCCCCTCACACTCACACCCCTGAAAATAATGTCAATTCAAGGGGTCTACCCAGTCTATTCCTAGAAAAAATTTAAATTTAATAGCTCCACTGGTTTGAGAGCTACGAGCCTTCAAAGGATTTTGGTGGTCGGCGTACGGCGTACGGCGGACAGACGGAGTGAAAATTTTTATTGCTTTTTTCGTGTCTACTAGTCATGAAATGTACACAAAAAAATTTTGAGGGCAGCAAATTTTTTTTTTTTTTTTTTTAAATCAATAACAATACTGTATTATTACTAATAAAGTAAATTAGCAGCTGCTTTGAGTTTTTTCGCAAGCGGCAGCTATCAGCGTTGCGTTGGACAGGGCTACGATATCGGTATGTCTCAACCGGAGGTTTCTGTTGTACTCACAGAGCGCCTTGACGTGATGATGAGGAAATTATGTTCGATGTGGATAAAGGAATCGAACTCGGAGGAAAAAGATGCCACTAAACGTTTCTTTTATGAGAAATACCGATTGCCTGGTGTAATCGGTTGTGTCGATGGGACACATGTAAACCTAATAAGGCCTAGCCATAGCGAGCACTTGTTCTTCAATAGAAAAGGACGGCACAGCATTAATACGATGATTGTAGGTATTGTAAAAGCTTTAACTGGAATTACATAATTGAAGTTCAAATTTCAGGTTTGTGACCACAATATGAAAATAACTTGTGTAGATGCCGGACATGGAGGAGCTTCACACGATGCAATTGCTTGGGAGCAAGGTACATTGCGTCGCACTTTGGAGGAAAATCATAACAATGGAGAGCGAAACACGTTGCTACTAGGTGATATAATATTTGTTTTGCCATAAAAATGACTTATTAAATAAAATTTATATTGAAATTACAGGTGACTCAGGGTATCCTCTACAAACGTAGCTGATAACACCATTTACGGCAGCAAACGATGGTTCCAGGGAGGCTATGTTCAACACGAGGCATTCAAAAGCACGGTGTGTTCTTGAACGCACTATAGGACTTCTCAAAGCTCGGTTTAGATGCTTATTGCAAGCTCGAGAGCTCTATTATAGTCCAAAGACAACATCCCAAATAATAAATGTGTGCTGTGCGCTACATAGCATTTGTCGGTGGTTTTCGGTAGAAAACATACAGGAAGGTGACATACAGGAAGACGCTACCATTGAAGTCTTGTTATCTGATAACGAAAATGGAGGAATTGACAACACAAGTGCTATTTCTCTACGGAATGATATACTAAATTCTTTATTTTAAATAATAAATAATAACATAAAAAATGCACGATTCATTTTAGTCTCTTTTATTGCAGTCTTTTGAATATCTCCTTATTTCGCTTATCAATGGTTAATTCAAATGCAGGTGCGCACTACACCCATTTTTAAATTTTGGTTTTTCAACCTCTAGTTCAATTTTTTTTTTTTTTATTTCTAAGGTTTCCATGCAGTACCTTTGCTTTTCTGTATATGCTTTATTCGAATGCTCAAATTTTTTCTTTTTTAGTTCGTACTTTTTCTCTTTTAAGTGATATTTTTTTTTAAATACTTCATATTTTCTATTTGGACGTCCTTGAAACCTTCCAAAGAGTCTAGTATTTTAGCAAACAGTTTTTGTTGCTTCTCTGATTCTTCTTTTATGACACTGTATTTGTTATCTGCAGTTACCACCCTTTTCTGCCTTGATACTGCAGGTGATGCTGTATACTGTGGCACGGGTTCATTCGTTTGAGAAGTGTCCGCAAATAATGTGTCCATTAATAATTCAGACGCGGATACACTTTGGGGTGAAATATAAATTATATCTGACGATTCTCGTGAAGTCGACGGCAGCACTGTATCTACCTCAGGAGAGGTTCTAACACCAGTTATTCCGCTTACTGCGGCACGCATGCCAACGAGTGTAATTACCGCTTCTTCCAACGCAGAGAAGGTTATGCGGTGATTCGGACCACCGCCGGTGCCTTTTATTCCGCTCATATTGCTCCTCAGCTTTCTTTTTATATTAAACTTGTAGTCAGTCCAAATACTTTTCCAACCTTCTGCGCTTCTTACTGAAGGACCATACATGTTCAAGCTTTCAGTTATGTGGTCCCATAATCGCTTAGTGTTCACTTTTCCGTCCGCTTTTTTCAAGAGCCCCTTCGCCAAATCCGGGTGCTTCTCCATGAATTCCACTAAAACCTCGAACTGTTTCAGTGTTGTAAGCTTCCCCCTGTAATTTTAAATATACGCATAAATAATATCTATCACATATATATCACTAAAATAACAATCATACATTTCTTTTTTCGACCGTATAGATTTTTATACAATTCCTTCGTAAAAACATAAGGTACGACCGGTCAACAGCCCACGTAAAATTGCACGACCAAAACTAAACGATTCGTCAAAAAATCGTATTCAGTAATTCCAAATTTACGACCGAAATTTTTGATTTATCGTAATATCGTATTCAGTAATGCCGAATTTAGAATTTACGATTGATTTTGATCGTATCGTATTCAGTAATAAGGCCCCAGGTTGTTTGAGTGTGGAACGATGTCTGATGCTTTCGCGGGGATGGATGTACTTAACACTAGCAAAGCCGTTAATAGTAAAGCCAGCGAGTTTTTATTCTTCGCTTGAGTCAATCGTGTCTTCTTCAACTCTTCCAGATCTGGGGCCTTATTACTGAATACGATACGATGAAAATCAATCGTAAATTCTAAATTCGGCATTACTGAATACGATCGAACGATAAATCGTAAATTTCGATCGTAAATTTGGCATTACTGAATACGATTTTTGGAGAAATCGTTAAGTTTTGGTCGTCAAATTTTACGGTCGCTGTCGACCAGTCGTAAGTCACTTAAAAGGCAAGAAATACGAACAAAAAAGAAAAAATTTGAGCATTTGAATAAAGTATACCTATACAGAAAAGCAAATATAACGTATGTAAACCTAAGATATAAAAAAAAATTGAACTTGGAAGTTGAAAACAAAAATTTAAAAATGAATGTACTACGCGACGGCATTTGAAGAACGCTATGGCTAGGTCTTACTATGTGTCCGATCAACAGAGCCGATTACACCAGTCAATCTGTATTTCTCATAAAAGAAACGTTTCGCGGCATCGACTACGAACATAGCTTCGTTCCCATCACGTCAAAGAGCTCTGTAAGTACAACAGAAACCTGCGGTTAAGACGTACCGCTCTGTCCAACGCAACACTGATGCCGCTCAGAGCAGATGCTTATTTCAAGATTAGTGGCACTGATGAGGAGCGACTACGTACTTTCAATTTGTCCTTTATTCCATTCAACTTGCAAAAATGCGGTTTGGATAATCGGAACAATTGTTTGAAACTGTAATTTTTTACAATCAATTATCTAAGTAAAAATAAAGTACAAGAGAAATCCTACCTTGGATCAGGAACTTCTAATGGGTTCACAGCGTCCCGAATCCGTTTAATATTTTTGATCGAGTTTCAACATCGATCTTTTCGTCGCTACATACTACACACGTTAAATACACCGCCAAATCAAACATTTCTACGTCAACAACAGTAACGAAAGCAATATTGAGTTCAAATTAACGACATAAAAAACAACCACTTGTGTAATTTATTGTTTAGTATAGTGTGAAGTTAGGCGCAATACACTTTAAACCGTAAAATTCACACACTTTTGATGGCAGCACTGTTTGGCCCTTACGATCGTATTCAGTAATACCAAAGTAAAATCGTATCGTAATTTCAAATCGTAAATATTTTTGATGGTACCGTATTCAGTAATAAGGCCCCTGGTCTTATGGGGATGGTTGATGAATGAATGGTAATTTTTCTCTTTCGAGTTGCAGAAATGTATGAACAGTTTGGAGTGGAACTGGAGTTTGGAGTAGAACTGGATTGGTGGTGATCGGGGTTGATACTTGCTGGTTCTTCGTTGAGCGGTAGTTTGCAGATTTTAACGATTGGTCTCTTTACGATATTATCTTCGGTTTTAAGAGTAACAACTCTGATAAGGCTGTCACTACCAGGATGTAACTTTATAACCCGCGCAAGTGGCCATCTTGTAGGTGAAGTATTTTCATTTTTTATGAGGACGATGTCACCAATCTTAATGTTGTCCTGTTTCTCACGCCATTTTGGTCGCTGTTGTAGCCTGGAAAGGTATTCAGTCGACCAGATTTTCCAAAAGTCTTGTTGGAGTTTACTTATGAGTTTCCAGCGCGTAAGATGTTGTATATTTTGGTCTAGTTGGCTGCTTTGTGGTGGTGCCAATAGTGCTTTACCGATAAGGAAGTGTCCTGGAGGGAGAACGGTAAGATCAGTCGGATCATTGTTGAGTGGACAGAGAGGTCGCGAATTTCGACACGCTTCAATTTGGTAGAGTACCGTAGTAAATTCTTCGAACGTCAAGATGATGTCGCCTAAAATTCTTTTCAAGTGATGTTTCACTGATTTGACTCCAGCTTCCCAGAGTCCTCCAAAGTGGGGGCAGCTGGTGGGTTAAAGTGCCATTTTACTCCATGGTTAGCCAATTCGTGAGAGGCATCTCGGTGATTTTGCTGGATTGATATCATAAACTGTTTTTGTAGGTCGTTGTTTGCTCCAACAAATGTGGTGCCGCAATCACTATAGACGTCTGAACACAAGCCTCGCCGTGCTGTAAATCTCTTAAATGCTGCCAGAAATGCGTCTGTTGTTAGGTCGCTGACGGCTTCTAGATGAATTGCTTTCGTAGAGAAGCATACAAAAACCGCTATGTAGCCCTTATATGCTTTAGTACCCCTCCCTTTTGAGAGTCGTATTTGGACAGGACCCGCGTAGTCCACTCCAGTGTGGGTGAATGGCGTGGATGGAATTATTCTAGGTGCCGGAAGGTTGGCCATCGCTTGTTGATAATGTTGTTTTGAAAATCGCCTACATCGAACACAATGATGAATGATGGCCTTTACTGTTTTTTTGCTGTTGATGATCCAATACTTTCGTTTAATGTATGCTAAGGTAGATTGGAGCCCACCATGTATAGTGTTGTGATGAGCGTCTCGTATTAGAAGAGTAGTAAAATGGTGAGTATGTGGTATGATTACAGGATGCTTCTCTTGATATGACAAGATCGAGTTTTCGAGTCTTCCTCCTACCCGCAGGATTCCATTGTCGTCTAGGAAAGGCGAAAGTGATAAAAGTGAGCTCTTGATTGATATATGTGTTTTATTAGAGATATCTTGGATTTCTAAGTGGAAGCTTTCATGTTGCACCGTGCGAGTGATCCCTGTTGCTGCCTGTTGTATTTCGACGGCTGTTTAATAATGGGTTTTTGATCGAATGGCCGGACATCTGCAGTTCGTTATAAAACGGTTGACATATGCATACACGCGAAATAAGTGACGTAGAGATGAATACTTGCTTATGTCGATATTCGGGGAGGAAATTGTTGTACTAAATGTCGTTTTCTGAGTTTTGGACTCGAGGTCGGTGTGAAAAGTTGTATTTTGTGTTGGCCATAGTTCTTTATGTGTATTCAGCCACTTGGATCCAGTCCACCATAACGAGTGACCTTTTAGTTGAGAGGGATACAGTCCACGGGAGGCGCAATCTGCTGGATTGTTGTCTGATGTGACATGGTACCAGTCTTCTGGGTTGATCATTTGTGTAATCTGGCGTACGCGATATGACACGAAGCTTTTCCATCTGCTTGGATCACCTTTAATCCATGCTAGTGTAATTGTTGAGTCAGACCAGGCGTAGCATCTTACATCTGGAATTTCGAGTGAAGTTATAGTTTTCGTAAGTAATTGTGATAATAAGACTGCGGCACAGAGCTCTAATCGTGGTATGGTCGGTTTGAGTTTAATTGGGGAGACCTTCGTTTTTGCGGTGATTAAAGTGACGATAATTTCACCGTTCTCTGTAATAATTCTGCTGTAGACTACTGCTGCATATGCCTTCTCTGAAGCGTCAGCGAATCCGTGAATTTCCAGTTCTCTGATCGTTTTTTTAAATTTGATCCACCTCGGTATAGTAATTCCGTTTATCTGAGGAAGCTCTGTTTTGAATTTCGTCCATCTATCTGACAGTGTGTTAGGTAGTGGTTCATCCCAAGTGAGATTTGCTGACCACAGTTCCTGCATTAATAACTTAGCTTGTATAATGAGAGGTGCAAGCAGACCTAGGGGATCAAAAAGTTTAGCTATGTCAGATAATACCTTTCGTTTCGTTGGAAGTTGAGTTGTTGAATCGCTTTTGACTCGAAATTGGAGAGTGTCGCTGGATGGATTCCAATGGACGCCCAGTGTTTTAATAGTGTTTTCATCGTCCACAAATCTCACTCCTGATTGCTTCATAGTGTCTGGGATGTCCTCTAATAACCGTTGGTGGTTTCTAGCCCATTTCCGAAGATTGAATCCTCCTGATGAAAGAAGATTCATTACCTTTTTTCGAATGTGTTTTGCCTCTTGGAGTGAGTCTGCGCCAGTCAGTAAATAGTCAACGTAGAAATCCTTGTGCAGGATTTTTGAGGGTTTTCTCGTCTTCTGCTAGTTGTTGTAACGTTCGTAAAGCCAAAAATGGTGCGGCGGCCGTACCATAAGTGACGGTAGTCAGATAGTATTCCTGGATTGGTTCAGTGGGTGAGAACCGCCATAATATTTTTTGATATTTGTAGTCCTCATTCCCAATTTTAATTTGGCGATACATTTTTTCGATGTCTGCAGAAAGAATGTATCGATGTTTACGCCATCTTAGTAGTATATCCGGGAGGTCGATTTGTAGCTTAGCCCCTGTGAGCATTGTGTCGTTTAGGCTAATCGAGCTGTCCGTTTTTGATGATGCATCGAATACAACGCGTAACTTCGTTGTGCTGCTATTTTCTCTGATGACTGCTTGGTGTGGTAGATAGAATCCTTCATCTGTTTTAGTATTTGCTGGAATCATATGTTTTAGAGTTAGATATTCTTTCATAAAGTTCTAGTATTCTTTCTCCAACGTCTTGTTGGTGACGAAACGACGTTCATTTCGAAGAAGTCTGGCAATTGCTCTTTTCTTTGAATTGCCCAAATCTGGTTGTATTTCTTTAAAAGGAATTCTTACTGTGTATGTCCCATCATTGTTTCGAATGTGAGTCGCAGTATAATGATTTTCACATTCAGTATCTGCTTCTGACATGATCGTAGCTTGCTCCATCTCTTCGATTTCCCAAAACCGTTTAAGTTGCTCGTCCAACTCAATGTTTGTAATCATGCTGGTAACCGTGACACGTGCGCATGCTTGTTTTTGTTGTAATTGACCTGAAAGTATCCAACCAAATTCAGTTTTCTGTGCAATTATGCCTACATTCGTTTTTTGTAGTCTGTTGTGAACGGAGGCCTTGGAGTGGTTATTTTGACTTGAAAAAGTCAACATAATCGAAGGGAAGGTTGAGGATCGGGAAAGAGGGGCTGAAACGCAAACTGGAGCGACGTGCTTGCTGGCTTCCGGGCTAGCTGCGGCTGTGGGGGGGGGTACGTTGTTCGCGTTCCAGGCCATAAAACCCTTGGCCTGTACAACAAAAATTTCACGCCGACTTACCCGGGTGATAAAATGGGATAAGATTCCCTATCGGTCATGAGAGACCGAGAAAACTCCTAACAACTCGACAGGCGCGGTTGTTGTGCGCCGTCTAGCCCATCCTACCATGGCCATACTTGTCCTTGAAAAATTTCCTATGTATGGCCCCTAGAGAGAGGTATGAGTGGGTCGGAAGGTCTTCAAGCGTGATGATCCATCTTACTGGCTATTTATTCAGCCATTTTTTCCCGAAAAACAGTTTAAGCACAAACAAAACGAAACAACTTATATAGGAAAACAAAAAAAAAGATAATAAAAAAAATTACCTGGTTTATTCCATCTTTTGCATTCTTAGTTTTTTCTTTCTGCACAATTTTACTTTAAACTTAATTTAATTTATTACATTCAGTCCATGTCAGTTTCTGTCTCGTTATTTTGTCTTATCATATTTATTTGTACTTTAATTTGTGCATATTTTATTTAGGTTAATTTGTTTCTATTTTTGTTTAATTTTTAATTTAATTTAATTTATTTGGTTTGAATTTATTTATTAGGTCTTCCTTGTAGTTATTCCTTTAAGTTTAACTTCCTTATTTGTTTCGAGTAATTCTGCCCAAAATTTCGGTGCCAGATTTATTTCCTTTAATTTTTTTATTTGGCCGAAAACTTTTGCGAGCCACTTTGCGAAATATGCACGAACTGCGGGCTCAGATTTTCTTTCTCCAAATGTCCCGTCACGTATGCCAAAACTGAATTTAACTATGGTAAAATTACACCTTCGCTTGTGCGTAATACGGAAAATTTTCCTTAATTTCTTTTCTTTAATTCGTACGCGCACCTTAAACTTGAATTTCGCATATTATCCATTTTCTCGTTTACGACCGTCAATGAAACTTAATTTTTCGTGCACTACAAAACTTCACTTTCTCATTTCTTCCCCGTCAGATCTCTTTTTTTCTATTTTCTTCTTATGCACACTAAATCTAGACTTAACCTCCTATCCTACACTTTCATTTTCTTTTCTTTTTTAATTTCTCGGCACCAAAACTTCCATATTTGACTTCTATTCTTTTATTTTTCCCGCTTAAAATCGTAAACTTCTGGCAGCAAGAAAAAACCAAAAAACCCCCTCATTCTTGCCACATCATCTGTCAGACTCTCTCCACTGAACAAAATTCTCTGTGTGGATCTCAATCCTACCAACTGCCCAATTTGCCGATCCACACAAATCACTTCATCCAATTAAATCCCCACAGATGGCACTAACAAGTCCATCTAGAATTATGGTTCCGTAAACATCGGCGCCTATAAGTAGGTCTATAGGTCCGGGTGTATCATATGTTGGATCAGCGAGTATGTCACTTAACGCCAAGCTGCGGTCATTGATCGTCAACCTATGGTCAGGCAACAATTTAGTCAGTTTAGGCAAAATACATACTCTGAAATTTATGCTAAAGGTTGATGGGAATCTAGGTCGTAATTCTACACGAATTTGATGATGCGATGTTCCAGCATTCGAAGCGCCGACACCAGATATTTCGGCACATATGTTTTCACGCGGAATAGCCAAAGCTTGTGCTGCATATTCTGTAATGAATGAAGCTTGCGATCCAGGGTCAATTAATGCTTGTAAGTATTCATAAGTGCCATTTAGAGTTCTTGCTTTTACTAGAGCAGTTGCTAGTATTAACGAACTGCCGCTTGCTTGAGTCTCTGTCGTTATCTCACTTAGAGCCTGGACATTTTCTGTAGCGGTTGAGATGTGTACAACTCTGGTTACTTCAGGCGATGAATTCGGGTTGATTGGGTGCTGATGCAATAGACTATGGTGCGATTGTTGACAGGTATTACATCGATATCGGCTGTAGCATGTTTTTTCCTTGTCATGACTTAAACAGTTTACGCAGAGTGAATTTTTATGTACGATATCCAATCGGTCTGTAATGCTCAAATTCTGAAATTTAGTGCAAGTATGTAACTTATGTGGTTCTTGGCAATAATGACACTTTATTTTTGTGGTCGCAGAGTGATACAGTTTGTAGTTGTTAGTGTTACCTCGATTAGATTGTTACGCAGAGTTGGGAATGTCTTTTTTCTTGGGCTGTTCTTTCAATGATTCGAGGGATCGAAATCTGTTTTCCAAGTACTTAAAAAGCTCGTTGGATTCAGTAGGTTTCGTAGGATCGCTCAATCCGTGTTCCAATAGCTTGTGACTTTCGAAGTCAAGTTTCTGCAAGATTAAGTGTTCGACTATTGGAGACCATGTTGTTATATCGATTCCGAGATTGGTCAAGGCATGCAGGCACTCTTTTGTTTTATCGTGAAGATTTCGTATTCCTGATGCTGACTCGGTTTCCAGTTAAGGTTGTGAGAACAAGACCTGTAGATGAATTGAAACTAATTTGCGTTTGTTGTTGTATCTATCGTTCAGCAATGTCCATGCTGTAGTGTAATTAGCATCTGAAATATCTAAATGTTGTAATAAGCTAAAGGCTTCCTTTTTTAGATGCGTTTTTAGATATTGCATTTTTCCCGCATTTCCTAGTCGGGGGTTATTGTGAATGAGTTTCACGAAAATATCATGGAAGGCTGTCCAAGATTGGTAGTCCCCCTCGAAGGTAGTAATAACGAGCGGTGGTATGCGGATTTCACCATCTGATCGTTGTGTTGAGGGCATCTTTCCCTGCAAAGATATATAAACTTTCTGGTAATGATCTTCCAAGCCAGTGAAAGAATCATCATGGTTGTACTCGTGAGAGTTGTCCAGTGACGCCACTAAGTCCGAATGGCTCATTGAAATTTTTTCCCAGTACGTTTGAATGAGGTTGAGGTGTTGTTTGTAATAGAATGCTGACTGTTGTACGTTCTCCTGATCAAGTTTGCAAAGCATTCTCTTCAGCAATCGCATATTTTCCTTCTGCATTTTCAGGAGCCTTGTGGTGATACCATCAACTTCAGGGATTGTGACCTGATCTTGTTCGTGGTCTTTTGATTCTTTCCTGAGCTTCTCCTGCAGCACAGCTTTGAAGCTTTCATATAAAGCTTCAACTTCCTGAAAATAGTTTTTTTAAAAAATAGTTATGGTCTGCTTGGACTTCCGGCAAGTTCGTAATTAGAAGATATTGATCCGAAAAGTCTATCCACAAGGATTCCAATTTCTGAGGCCGTGTTTCCAAGTATTCTCGGTCTTCCTTGAATCGGAGTCCTTCCTGTAATTTGTTTTGAGCCGTTGGAGGGCTTCACAGCAAGCGATTTGGCGGGCTACCAACTCCTCCATGTTGTAGTTGTTTCCTCCGAAAACTGGTTTCCTCCGAAAACTGGTTTCCTCCGAAAACTGGTTTCCTCCGTAGACTGGTTTCCTCCGTAGACTGGTTTCCTCCGTAGACTGGTTTGTTTGAAATGTTTGAACAGTTAATAGACTCCTAGGCAGCCTCACCTAGGATGTTAAGGCTTAGTCCCGTCTATTTATTCAAAATTTCCGTAGGGCTCGACGGACCATGTTCAGAGTTCGAGTGTATTGATAGAATGAGTTTTTGTTTGAACCTGAGTTCTGTATAGTTTATTGACAGTATTCATATCTTCCTATTGCTAACATGACGATATTGGCATAATTCAATAAAGTGGAATACATAATATGAACTTAGTTGAACTCGTATGAAAAAAGTTATAATATACGAGCGTAAGCACAATGATTATTAAATTCATAAAATGAAATACAGGAACTTAATTGAACTTGTATGAAGAGAGGTTACAAGATACGGGCATAAGCATTATACAATTTAAAATGGAACATAGAGGAATGGACTTTAAAGAATGTTATTAATTATTGGAACATATTTAATGTATGATGATGATGATGATGATGCATCAAATTGTAATAAATATAGTTTATCATTGTACTTTTTAGGGCCGTATTATTCACGTCGGATTATTTATAAAGTCTGGGTAATTTGGATTTGGTATTATTCACGTCGGGTTATAGTTTTTCGCTGAGTTTATAATCAAGTGATCAGAGTTACCCAGGGAAAAATTTAACCTGTCAACAACTTCCAGTTTTCTACGATATCCAGGGATTTAAACGACGATTTGACAAATTTTGTATTATTCAAGATATAAGTTATGGCAAAAACTCATTTGTGGGAAAATTGGATTGATTCTGAGGAAGATGACAACAAAATAGAAAATGGAACAACGAATCGACAGCGACATATGGGACGACAAATACAGTTGCTGTTGTTTCCAATGTACAAAGCCAATTAAATTGTTTCCTTTACACCATTTTACACCCTCACCCCTTACACACGCTCCCTACAATTTTCAGCTAAGTATTTAACAGGTCAAACTCTCGTATTCATTGTAAGACCCTATCTTATACAGTTCTTGAGATATGAGATATGATTTTTAGGAGAAAAATGGTTATCCATCGTCTTGCTGAAAAATACTTTCAGTCAAGTCCTATTGCCCATCTTTAAACATAAGACACATTTCCTGTTTCTGGTTCAATTGGTTTGTGAGACATTGCAATGCAAAGTTTTTTACGCATAGGTCCTAGTCTAGCATGCTTCAAGTTTCAACTTTGTGATATTACCCGTTCAGGAGATTTGATTTTAGAATTTTTCGACCTAAGCTTTCAAGCGTTTCGAACACATTGTTTTTCTCAGAACTTCCAAATCATTTCACTTATAGAAAAATTAACCTGGCAAGTGGATACATTATCATAGATCTATGTAAGTTCCGAATTTCAGGAACCCAGCATAAGTGTTAAAACCAAAGTTTTTATTCTAACATTCCACCCACCCCCTTTACTACTCCATTAGAAACTTATCAGTTGAAGGGGTCCACTCAGTCTACCATACCAATAAACTTAAATGCAATAGCTCTAAGGATTTGGGAGATGCAAGCCTTCAATCGACTGTTCGCACTAGCGAAATCCAATCACTCGGTAGCACACACTCAGAAAACTATCGGGATCAAATGGATGGTTCACGTTGAATGTGTAAGCCGTGCACCACATATAACGTTTGTACTGCTCCCAGGTCCGCAACCATGAAATAATTGCAGCCAATAACTGATATTTTTCTTGAAATACACAAATTGAAAGAAATTTGTCACATTCTGGTAATAATTAATAAAATTTTTGACGTTTGATTGGAAAAATAATGGAAAAATGGAAAAACAGCCGATAAGATTATCCTACCTATTAAATTGCTAACCAGAGGTGAATAATACAATTTTTCAGCCAGAGAAATTAATCAGTGATTCAATTTAATACCCCAGATAAGTTATCACCTAGATAAGGCAAAAATATCCCGAGGTGAATAATACGGCCCATAATGTTACAAGTTTTATTAAAAATAAATTATTAACTTTATGTTATAGATCGAGTCTATTTAATCTTTTGTGATTTGTGATAATAAATAATTAAGTTTTTCGACTCGTATAAAAGGCAGAAGTTCATGCCCGATTACTATACATGGTGACCCCGACAACTGCAACACGCAGTTAGAATATAAATATAATATACAAAATTGCCCGGCTTGCAATTCTGCTACCGCAGAGACGACAACTATATAAATTATTGCCCGGCTTGCAAAATAAGCCGGGTGTAGTCCAGTGGTAGTGTACTAGGCTTGTAAACACGATGTCGTGGGTTCAATTCCTACTCTACGCATAAATTAATTATAAGAATTTTTTCAGTTGCTATTGGCTTTGAAATTATTAATATAAATAGTGAACAGTGCGGAATGTTTAATGGGATCACTACTAAAGGATTTAACACTGATCAGATGAGTTCTGTTTACATTCTTATCAGATTTACTAGCACCATCAGAGATACCAGACAGTAGTTGATTTGTTATAGGCAACATTGCTGTTTTGGTAGATTATATCAAAAAAAAAAAAAAAAACAGTACTCAAAATTATTAACACCAACTAGTACACACTGCCATACCCAGCCCAATTTTGACCTCCCATCCCTAAGCTGACTGGATTGTACACTACCAGTGTATTAAAGGCTAACCACCTAAGTTCAGTTCAGTATCCTTAAAAAAAAAAAATTCTGCCACCGCAGAGACGACAACTATATAAAGTTGCCCTTCTGGACGGCAAGTTGGGTCTGGTTGCTGACAAAATAGCGGAGACTCTGCGCCAACAACACAAATAGCTAGTGTGTTTTCCACTCCGTCAAACATGGTCAACTCACACGCGAACAACCAGCAATCGGGTTTGGAATCACTTTAAAATCAGATTATTGCATTGACCAAATTGATACACAGCCAAGCCCAAAACAGGCAGAGTCGTAATCCTGTACGCAACCAACATGGCAAATCGAACGGTAATAAAAATGCCTCACCAAAATGTTCAACGAGCGCAACACGTAAGATTTGTGGGTATTGTTTTATTAATTTATTAATTACCACAATCGTTTTGGTGATAAAACCACCAAATGTCGTGGTAAGTGTTCTTACTCCACGGCAAAAAACTAGGTTGTGTGTTGAAGATGGCAACTTTCGACACTAGTCCGCCCTCACCTTATGATTCTGACTCAAAAATCCGTCTACGATTTCTAGTACACACCGGCGCGGACGTCTCAGTCATCCCAAAACGATCTATCGATACCCGATCTGCGAATCCAAACTTGGTCCTGACTGCAACGAACTGCACCAAGATTCTGACTTATGGTTACCAATCGATAAAAGTTTCACTCAAACTACGACGCGATTTTGTGTGGAATTTTATCGATGCTGATGTTGATCGGCCTATATTAGGAGCCGACTTTCTTCATAGTTTTGGATTGGTAGTCGACCTCAGACACACATGTTTGATCGACCCGATCTCAAACATCAGCTCAACCATTGGTCAGGTCTTGAAGGGACCTTCTGCAGCATTGTCTGTTCTTGCAACATTACACGAGAACCCTCGAGTTGCAGCACTTCTCAACAAACACACTCACATCTTACACTCAAACACTAAGAACACGCGTAAAATGCACACGATCCGTCACTTCATTGTTACGGAAGGTCAACCAACATTTGCCAAACCACGACGTCTTTCACTCACTCGCCTCTCGGTTGCGAAGTCGGAGTTCGGCAAAATGGTGGATCGTGGCATCTGCGGACCATCGGACAGTCCTTGGGCTTCTCCACTTCACATGGTCCGTAAAAAGGATGGAAGCGCTAACCGCGCAGACGGTACCAAACAAATATCCAATCCCGCACATTCAGGACTTTGCCCAACAACTCGATGGCTGCACGATTTTTTCTACAGTCGATTTGGAACGTGCCTATCGTCAGATACCTCTGATCGATTGATTAATTTCGCGAAATGCAATTTTGTCAAGACTCAGGTTGATTTCTTGGGTCATACTATTGACTTGAATGGTATCCGCCCAATCGCTTCAAAAGTTGAAGCAATTACTTCATATCCTCAACCGCATCTTCTACCGAAGATTCATTCCTCATGCTGCCACTTCTCAGTTGATCTTGGATAAATTCTCTGAAGGTAGCAAGAAGAAGCGTGACAAGACGGTTCTTCAATGGACTCCAGAGTCATTGGAAGCCTTCGGCTGTTGTAAAAAGCAGTTAGCATCAGCTACCATCTAAGCTTTTCCCTCTTCCACTGCGGCACTTTCGCTTGTGGTTGATGCTTCAGACACAGCCATCGGGGCTGTGTTACAACAAAAAGTTTCAGATGTCTTTTAACCGTTGGCAGTCTTTTCACGGAAACTTTCTGCAGCACAGGGAAAGTATAGTGCATATGATCGTGAGCTTTTGGCTACTTTTATCGCCATAAAGCATTTCAAGTTCATGCTGGAAGCCAGAACTTTTATACTTTTCACAAACCACTCATTTTTACTTTCAGACAAAATTTTGAAAAAGCTTCTCCACGTCAACTCTGACATTTAGATCTCATCGGTCAGTTTACCACCGACATCCGACACATATGAGGCGTCGACAATGTAGTCGCTGACGCATTGTCACGCATCGACGAGCTCGTTATTCCACCAACGGTGGATTATGCTCAGATAGCGGATGCTCAATTGACCGATGAAGAGCTTATAGCCGTTAAACCATTAACAAGCCTGAAGATGTTACCTATTAACATCGAAAATTCCTCTCTGCAGCTGTGGTGTGACGCTTCGCAAGCCGTCTTGCGACCTTACATACCCGCGATGTTGCGTAAAAAGATTTTCGATGTGGTACATGGTACGGCTCATCCTGGTGCTAAAGCTATAACCAAACTTTTAGCACAAAAGTTCATCTGGCCATCAATCAACAAGGATTCCCATAGATGGTGCAGATAATGCACATCTTGTGCCAAGGCCAAGATTTCACGACATGTGAAAAGCCAACCCGGTAAGTTCGAAGTCACGGAAAAATTCACCACCATTCCTATTGACTTGGTTGGTCCACTTCCTACCTCAGAAGGTTTCACATACTGTCTTACTGTCATTGACCACTTCACCAGATGGCCAGAGGCATACCCCATTGCGAACATTCGTGCAACAACTGTTGCCTCGACATTGGTCAGAGAGTTTATTCCACGTTATGGAACTCCTCTCACGATAGTAACTGACCAAGGAGCGCAATTTGAAGCTCAGCTGTTCGCAGAGTTGGGCAGAGTTTTGGGATTTAAACACAGTAGGACTACCGCATACAATCCCAAAGCAAATGGTATGCTCGAACGGTGGCATCGTACACTTAAGGACTCTTTGATGTGCAGAGCATCAGAAGGATGGACTCACGAACTTCCATTCATCCTTCTTGGGATCCGCTCTATCATCAGAGGAGATGCAAATGCCACTCCGGTAGAACTTCTTTACGGCCAAAATTTACGTTTGCCGTACGAGCTCGTACACACAGACACAACACAACCATTATCACCCAGTGACTACAAACAAAGGCTGCGGGAGGTCATGCGTTTGGTGACATCGCAACAACCTTCCTCGCACACATCAACGAACGCATTTGTCTTTCAGGGGTAATATCTAGTCGGAAGCAAAAAATGAGACGGTTTTTTGTGAATTTTTTGTGTCCTTATTAAAAAATCTGCCAACAATCTGGGCGTAACTTTATTATTTTTCCGGCAGAAGATAGGAACGCGTTCAATTCTGAAATGCGGTGTAGGCTACTATGTGACTGAAAACCTATCAAAAAGAACAAGATCATGGAAGTGAAAATCTGATTGGATCTGAGAGATATGGAATAGTTTATGAAAAAGTACACAAAAACACTTTCTTGGTATTCATATGGAGAATACATAGAATAAAATTAAATTCAATATTTGGGACGAGGTAGTAGATATGTCGAAAATCGTGGTAAAATATGCATTCTATTTTCACAGATAACTTTTTTTGCCCCCCTTCTGAACGCCAATAGATCTTCGTTTTTTTTATTCAAAATTATTTTTCTAGTTGATTTAGATATACACACCGAGTTTCAACATTGTAGCTTAAGCCGTTCTATATATAGGAAAAACACCTCCCACTTGTACCACACTACCCTTAGGGGTCGAATTTCAAAAAACCTTGAAAAAACTTTCTAGGTATTCATACGAAGAATCCGTAGAATAAAAATGAATTCAATATTTGGAAAGACCTAGTAGATATGACAAAAATCGTGAAAATATATGCATTTTATATCTATTATACATACAAACATTTTTTTTGCCCCCCCCCTTCTGAACGCCAATGAATATTCAAATTTTTTTTTATCACAATTACTTTTCTAGTTGATTTACATATACACACCGAGTTTCAACATTGTAGCTTAAGCTGTTTCACATATAGGAAAAACACCCCCACTTGTACCACACTACCCTTAGGGGTTGAATTTCAAAAAACCTTGAAAACACATTCTAGGTATTTATACGAAGAATTCGTAGAATAAAAATGAATTCAATATTTGGAAAGACCTAGTAGATATGACGAAAATCGTGAAAATATATGCATTCTTTTTTCACTGAACATTTTTTTTGCCCCCACTTCCGAACGCCAATGGATATTCGAATTTTTTTTAAACCAATTTACTTTCCTAGTTGATTTACGTATACACACCGAGTTTCAACTTTCTGGAATAAGCCGTTTCATGGTTAGGAAAAACACCACCCACCCCCGTACCATACTACCTCTATAAAAAATTATATTTTTCCAACATGCCACTACTATAGTTCTATCTAAATATCAAGTTTCAGCTTTTTATCATTTTCGGTTCTTAAGACATAAGCATCGAAATTTTTTCCTTTTCACCCTCCCACACCCTCACCCTCTACACCCACATCCCCCAATTTTTTTCCCCTGCTAGGGTTCTATTGGGCCAAGGTCTGGTAAGAAATTTGAGCACCTATCTTATACTGTTCTTGAGATATGAAACGTGATTTTTTTTAATATTTCTAATCCCCCCTACTTCCATGTTCTACTACACCCTTAAAAAATTTTACTTTAAGCAATCTTTATTTGTTAACCTTTCTACTCAAACTGAATTTCATTTTTCTAGAGCAATTGGTTCGTGAGATATCATAATCTAAAATGTTTCACTATGAAAAAGTACACAATCACTTTACACCCCCTTAGGGGTAAATTTTCCAAAAATCTTGAAAACGCTTTCTAGGTATTCATATGAAGAATCCGTAGAATAAAAGTGAATTCAATGTTTTGGAAGACCTAGTAGATATGACGAAAATCGTGAAAATATATGCATTCTTTTTTCACTGAACATTTTTTTTGCCCCCACTTCGAAACGCCAATGGATATTCGAAATTTTTTTTCATCCAAATTACATTTCTAGTTGATTTACATATACACACCGAGTTTCAACTTTCTAGCATAAGCCATTCCATAGTTAGGAAAAACATTTTTTTTCAATCCTTTCTCCTAGTATAGGTACAGATATTTGTTAAGTTTGAATTTCGTGCCATCAACGGTTTAGGAGATATGGATTTTAGAATGTGTCGATCTCGGAATTTTTGCGTTTCGGACAAATTATTTTCCCCCACTCCCACACCCCTTCACCCTTATCAACAATTTTTTTTGCAAATGGGTCCACTATCGAAGTTCTATGGAAATTCCAAGTTTCAGCCTCCTAGCGTAAGCGGTTGCTGAGATCTAGAAACCAAAATTTTTCGTCTAAAACCCTCCCCTCTCCTCCCCCCTCACACCCGCACCGCCCTAAAAGATACCAGTCGTAGAGGTTCACCCAACCTACCCACCATAAAAGTTTCACGATAATACCTCAACGGGTTTGGGAGCTACGCGCCTTCAAACTATTTTTGCGTACGGCGTACGGCGTACGGCTTACGGCGTACGGTGTACGGCGTACGGCGTACAGATGGACATTATTTTTTTTATTGCTTTTTCGGGGTCTACTAGTCCTAAAACGTGAAAATACAAAATTTCAGGGTAGCAAATTTTTTTGAAATTTCGGGTCGATCACAATACTTTATTATGAAATAATAAAGTAAAAATTGATTAATGCGAAATATTGAGGGATCATTACACTTATCTAGAACTATAAAAAAACATTTTTTATTATAACTTTTATGAAAAAATGGCGGTGTAGCAGTGCACGGAACGAGGGTCGATTTTTTGTAGGCGTCCCGCGGCTAGCAGCACAAGTCTTTAACGAGCGTATCTGGAACAATTAAAAAAATGTTCATGATATTCACGAGTTTTACTGTTGAAGTACACACGGATCCTCAAAAATTTTAATTTTTGAAAATTTGCGCGCACTTCGAAAAAAAATTCGATTTTTCAACTAATAAATCGGCCTCAATTTGTTTATAAAAACCGTAATTGCTTATGAAACTCAAAAATCGTGTTTGCTTCACTAGATAATCTATCTAAGAAGGTACAGCCAAAATTTCATATCGATCGGATAAAAATTACTCGAGTTCTACTGCTAGCCGTTTTTGAAAACATGGTTTCGAGAAAAACGCGTTTAAAGTTTCACAATGTGTTTACTACATGAAATTTTAAAGATACAGGCTTGTTGATTTTTTTACCATTACTCTGCTATCCCAGCACCATATAACTGGCCTTCTGCGTCGATTTGACTGCTGTCGATTTTTTCTCTCGCCGATTTAGCGTCACGATGGCTGGTTTTTGCCTCATGAGATAGTGCGTGCTCGGCCAGTTCAATGCGGCGCGAGTCGCTTCCTTTTGCAAAAATCGAAACATTGACAACCAATAGTTATACCGAGTACATCCATGACCTTCATTACACCAGATAATCCGTATATATGACGAAAATCGTGAAAATATATGCATTTTTTAATTAATCGATTTTTTTTTTTGCCCCCCCCCCTTCTAAACGCCAATGAACATTCAAATTGTTTTTATCAGAATTACTTTTCCAGTTAATTTACATATACGTACTGAGTTTCAACTTCCTAGCATAAGCCGTTCTAAAGTTAGGAAAAACACCCCCCACCACCGTACCATACTACCCTCAAAAAAAAATTTATTTTTCCACCATTCCACTACTATAGCTCTATCTAAATACCAAGTTTCAGTTTCCAATCTTTATAGATTTTTAAGATATAAGCATTGGAACTTTTTCTTTTTCACCCTTCCCCACCCTCACCCTCTGCACCCACAACCCCAAACTTTTTTTCCCTACTAGGGTTTTATTAGGCCTACTTTTGGTAAGAATTTGAAGCATCTATCTTACACTGTTATTGAGATATGAAACGTTTTATTTTTGAAAAATTCTTATCCCCTCCACTTACGTACTCCCCCGCCCCCTTCAAATATTTTACTTTGAGCAATCTTTATTTATCAAGCTTTATATCCAAACCGAATTTTGTTTTTCTGGAGCCACTGGTTTGGGAGATATCATAATGTTAAGTATTTCAACCCCCACCCCCGTACGCCACTACCCTTACCCAAAAATGTTATTTTAATCCACTCTCCTAGTATAACTACAGATATTTGTTAAGTTTTAATTGCTTGCTATTAACGGTTTAGGAGATATGGATTTTAGAATGTGTCGATCTCGACTTTCTTGCGTTTCGGACGCATTGCTTCCCCCTCCACTCCCACACCCCTTCACCCATATCATAAATTTTTTTGCAAATGGGTCCACTATCAAAGCTTTATAGAAATTCCAAGTAACAGTCTCCTAACATAAGCGGTTGCTGAGATCTAGGAACCAAAATTTTTCTTCTAAAACACTTCCCCCACCTTCCCCCTTACACCCCTACCCCTGAAAATAATGTCAATTCAAGGGGTCTACCCAGTCTATTCCTAGAAAAAATTTTAATTTACACTGTTCGAACTGTACACTCGTTCAGTGCACAAGTGCAATAACTCAGTGAACCGCGAACGTCAGTAAATTCTTTAAGAACAATAAACTAAGACTTTTTAAGTATAATCCGAAGTGGAAACATCACTACCGTGAATACCTCAAAAAACCAAACCGAGAAGACTCCCCGGGAGAAATGCTCCTGCGGGATAAAATTAAACTCCCCCGAAATGATAGCAGTAGCATGCCGATCTACAGGAATAAATTTGAACCTCTTGCAAGTCTAGAGGACAACAAAAATCACGCCGATGAACAGCAAACACCATCCAGCGAGCCGAAAAAGGTAAAAATTCCGTCAATTACTTTTACCGAATTGCAACGCGAAACGATCTATACAATTATGGCCGCTCTCCAAATCATGGAAGAGCATTATAAAATCGAAAACATGTCTACGAAAACTACGACTACGAAAAATTGAGACAACACCTCGTAATTAAAAATGTCAAGTTTTTCACCCATCGCCGGGTGGACATGCGACCAACAAAAATTCAGCTTTCTGGCCTCCACGTCATGCCATCTGACGAGCTTTCTAGCCACTTTAAAAAGCACCACCAACTCGAATCTATTGATATTAAAAAAATCAACAATGATAATCGCGCTAAACGTAACGGATCGACAACTTATTTAATCTTTTTTAATCGCGATACCAAACTAAACACTTTACGGTCAATTTCAACGCTACTGCAAACTATCGTCCGCTGGAATTATCAGTCAAGAAGTCGAGGCAACATAGCCCAATGCCGTAACTGTCAAATATTCGGACATGGATCAAGCCATTGCCACTTGCCTCCCAAGTGCATGATCTGTAGCGAGGCTCATCACCATAGCAAATGCCCCCTAAAAGAAAACCAGTCGGATCTGATAAAGTGTGCAAATTGTAGTCAAACCCACTATGCTAATGACAAAATTTGCAACAAACGGTCCGAGTACATTAGGATTAAGGAGAAAACGAGAGTACAAACCAACACCAGCACACGTAAAGAAGATCGTTTTGGCTTCAATACGTACCAAGCTCTCGACAAAAACTTTCCCGTCCTAGGAAGATCAAGTTCTTTAAATATAAGCAATAACCCACAAAAACAACAGCCATGGTACAGAAATACTGCCAGAAATACACCTACTACTACAACGCCAACTTCGCACACGAACAGTGATTTATTTTCTCCAGAAGAACTAGTTAAACTTTCATCAGAGCTTATTAGTCAACTTTTGACTTGTAAAAATAAACAAGACCAGTTTAATGTAATAGTAAATTTAGCCACTAAATTTCTCCCTGTATAAGTTAGACAGTATAAAAACTATTCTCTGGAATGCCCAGAGTATTCGTAATAAATACATAGAAACTTTTTATTTCCTCATATCACACAATATAGATTTGTTTCTCATTACTGAAACTTGGCTAAGCGCTAAGGATAAATTGTATCATCCCAAGTTTAATATCTATAGAAACGATAGAAGAGAAGGAATTGGCGGCGGAGTTGCCATTTGTATTAATAAATCCATAAAACATATACAGTTACCTGTAATGACTACTAAAATAATAGAGACAATATCAATTAAAATTACAGAAATTAACACTGAAATTGTTGTCGCCTATTTCTCTGGTACGAAACTTTATGCGGATAAGCTCAGATTTTTTGAAAAAGACCTAGATCTCATCCTTAGATCAAAACGAAAGTTTATACTTTGTGGTGATTTAAATGCGCGACATAGGTTATGGAATTGCGCTAAAGCTAATCAAGCAGGTAAAATAGTTTTTGACTTAATGTGCAAGAGGCCTTTTTTTATACATACTCCATCAGAACCAACATTCCATGCACCTAATGGTAGGGCCTCAACTCTCGATCTGGTCTTTAGCAACGGAGGTATGAATATATCGCACCCTATCACTCTAACTGCTTTGTCCTCCCCTCACCTACCTGTTCTATTTTACATAGAACACGAAACCAATTCCCTGGAAGAACACCATGGAAAGGTACAGTGCTACAATAAGACTAATTGGTCCAGATTTAAAAAAATGTTAAATGAATTAACTTCTGTAGGCTCGCTAGATTTATCAAACATTACAAATCCTGGCCAAATCGATAGTATGCTGGAACATTTTTCTAATAATCTATGGCTAGCTGTGGAGCACTGCACGCCAAAGAAAGTTAGAAAGGGTTTCTCACAACCCGAAATAGACAACGACACCAAAAATATCATTCGAGAGCGAAACACGCTACGCAGACAATGGCAAAGGTACAGAGATCCAAATACAAAATCACGTATTAATCTCCTAACAAAAACCATTCAAGGAAGACTAATTGCGAGTCGAAACTCAAAATGGAACTCTATGCTAACTAATTTGGAAAAGGGCTCCCGGAATGTTTGGAAACTAAGCAAATGGTGCAACCGAAGACAAGCTACTGGAATCCCACCTCTGGTCAACGAAAGCAACAATAAGGTTTTCACCGATGCAGACAAAGCCAATCTTATTGCTAGTAGCTTCCATGCTGCACATCGCATCTCCGAACACATGGGCAATTTTATTAATGACACATCTGTTGCAAATAGCATCCGATCTATACCGCTAATCGCTGATCTGCCTCACAGTGCACTATGCAAGCCTCGGGAAATTCTCAATATTCTAAGAAGATTAAAAAACAACAAGGCACCCGGACAGGATAAACTTCCGAATATCCTTCTTAAAAAACTTCCGAGAACATGTGTCATAATCTTGAATTTTGTCTTCAATGCCTGACTTAAAATCAGCTATTTCCCCTCATCCTGGAAGCGTGCACTAGTTATACCAATTGGAAAGGCCGGGAAAGACCACTCTGATCCCAAAAATTACAGACCAATAAGTTTGCTTCCTGCTCTTAGTAAGGTATTTGAGCGGGTAATCGCCCAACGCGTAGAAGATTTCCTCGATAGCTCTAAGCTACTACCTCACTTCCAATTCGGTTTCAGACGTGGGCATTCCACTGATCACCAGCTTTTTAGAGTAGTGAAATATATAAAGAAATCATTCCGAGAAAAAGAATCGGTAGGCATGGTAGCACTTGAAAATGGAAAAAGCTTTCGACAGCGTCCAGACGCTGATGATCTTCTATTCAAATTAATGAGTAGTTCGTTTCCGATTTATTTGGTAAAGATAATTCAATCATTCCTAGCAACAAGCACCTCTCCTATCAAAATAAATTCCAGCTTCTCTAGCGACCAATACATACCAGCTGAAGTACCTCAGGGCTCCTGCCTAAGCCCGATACTTTATAATATCTTTACCGCGGACATACCGACCCATCCACAATGCAAATTAGTCTTCGCAGACGATACATGTGTTCACGTTAGTGATAAAGATCCAGACAACAGCATATCATGGGTCGAGGCTTACATAGACCTGCTCTATCAATACTATCACCGCTGGAGGATAAAAATCAATCCGACTAAAACGCATGCCATATTTTTCTCAAAGAAAAGAAAGTCATCAAATTTACCTAACCGAGATCTTAACTTCATTGGTCAAAATATTCCCTGGACCACATTCAGTAACCACATCGAAAACACCTGCCTCAAAATATCTAAATCCATTTATGCACTCTACCCGTTCATAAAGAGAAAATCGAAGCTATCCACTGATAATAAAATTTTAATTTTCAAACAAGTTCTGCAGCCTAGACTATCATATGACTCTCCAGCCTGGAGTCAATCTTCCAACTCAAATAAAAGAAAACTCCAGACCTCCCAAAACAAATGTCTGAAAATGATGCTTGACAAACCCTTCCATTTTTCAACGAAAAGGCTCCACGAAATTGCCAACGTACCTACAGTCCAAGAACTAGCCGACAAACGTTTTTCATCTTTTTCACGCAGATCCCAAATGAGTGACAACCCGCTTATTCGCTCTCTGTTTTAACACTACAGAATAGTATTTACCTCCCCATGTACTCGTAAAATCTACTAAATATCGTGCAAACTATAGGTAATAATACTTCGCTTCCACTTACGTACGGCGAACGGCGGACAGACGGAGTGAAAATTTTTATTGCTTTTTTCGTGTCTACAAGTCATGAAATGTACACAAAAAAATTTTGAGGGCAGCAAATTTTTTTTTTTTTAAATTAATAACAATACTGTATTATAAATAATAAAGTAAAAAATGGGAAAAAAAATGTTGACTAGATATTACCCCTTAAGTCACTTAAAGATTGCGAACATGTGCTTGTACGTCAGGACCTAGTGCGGAAATCGCTTCAGCCCCCCTATCAAGGTCCGTTCAGGGTAATCGATCGTCGGGAGAAGTTTTTCACCATTGTCATGAAAGGCAAGGTGAAGAACGTCTCCATCGACTGCCTCAAACCATCCTTCGACTCTGCAAATCATTCCTCGGAACAACCCTCGAAAGCATGCAAGCGCGTGAGTTTCGCTCAAGATGTTGCCGCATCGTCGTGTTTCGTTACGGGCAGGTGTCGAGAAGGTATAAAACCTTCTTTAGGAAAGGAGTGTGTGTGTGTTGCTTAGCAACAAGTGGGCAACACTTTGTAAAATACTTTAAACATCACAGCCGAGTGCTTGACTTTAGTTAGAAAAATATAACGCAGTCACGATCGGCTGCAAGCCAATCGTATGATACTCTAGATGAAATACTGAACTCCGATTTATATTTTAGTTGGAAATATATCAAAAGAATGAGGAGAGCACAAGCAATTATTACATGACCTCTTACTTACAGGTAGAAATTATTGGCTACTCGATTTTTTGATTTATAGTGAGATCCATAAAGTAAGTTAGGACATTTTACAGAATTTTTGTATGGCAACTACATGATAGACTTATGGGATATTTTTCATATTAATAGTTTCAGCTGCGACTGTTATAAAATTAATGTGTATAAAATTTCAAAGTCGTAACTTAAAGTGTTCTTAAGTTATCGTTCAATATTGGTTAACATGTTTATTAAGGACTTTTGTATGACAGCTACCCGAAGGAGTCAACAGATGGCGCTAATGAATGAACTCCGTTTTGGTTTTGGTATAAAACTAATTCCTGTAAAATTTTAAATTCCTGCTTTAATTCGTTCTGGAGCTATTATGGATTCAATAACATGCATACATTTTTGAAGGACTTTTCTAGGCTGCTACACAAATAACTCATTCGATTTCCATCATATTCGGAACTTTCGATTCAAACATTGTAAACCTTAAGTATGCAAAATTTCAAGTTCCTAACTTGAAGCATTCGAGCAATAATTGTGAAAACGTGTTTTAAGGACTCTTGTATGGGAGGTACCCGAAGGAGTGGAAGGATATCGCCCATTAACGAACTTAGCCTTACTTTTTCCATTTGACAAGTTGTGACAAAATTTCAACTTCCTAGGTCTACGCGTTCTGGAGTTATCGTGCTAACGGACGGACGGACAGACGGACAGACGGACGGACGGACAGCAAACGGATTTGGGGGTTTTGGCCACAAATAAACATAAGATAAAATACAACTTTTTTTCGTCCGAGGCGCGGTTCTATGCGTTACAAACTTTTTGGACTGGATTAAACTTATAAGATACATTGGTGCATACTTGTTTCTGATAAAAAGTATACTAAAGTAAGTAGACTCTTTCTATATGTTGCCAATATATTGATTTTATCTAAGATTTCGTTTAGACCTATATAGATAAGAAAATTTATTGATATTACACCAAATTTTTTTACCGTGTACAAATCTGTACAGTTAGCATAATGCTTGAGTCAGATACACAGTAGAATGCAGTAGCACGGCGCAGGTTGACTCCTCCAATAAATCATTTAGTCAGATAACTATTCACTTTCTGCGTCAGTTTAAGTTTTAAATAAATTTCAAATTTTCCAAAAAGCGTTCGTATTCGTGCATATGACACAGCGAACAACTAAAAAAGATTTTTAAACTAATTTTAATTCAGTCCGGTCAGATCAAGTAACTATTCGATGTTTTAAAGATAAAAAAGTCACTTTACTATCTTGAGGTTAACTACGGGCTACGGAAAGTTCAGAGTTGACGAACATTTCTGGATGACTGCGTAAAGCTGTCTTTGGCTACGTTCGTTCTGTCTACCATAAAGGAAATACACACCACTCAACTTTTTGTCTGCCTCGGATTGCGTTGTTGTTGTGACTTGGGGGTGATGATTATTAGATTATTATTTCGTTTTTATCGTAGCATGAAATCGTCTTCATCGTAGCACACTGATATGAATCGTTTGCTGAAATATAAGTAGTCTGCACTAAAATTCATACCATATATCAGATTACACAATGCAATGTGCATGCAAATATAAGTTTTACTTTATTAGTAATAATACAGAATTGTTATTGATTTTAAGAAAAAAAAAATTTGCTGCCCTCAAAATTTTTTTGTCCACGTTTCATGACTAGTAGACACGAAAAAAGCAATACAAATTTTCACTCCGTCTGTCCGCCGTACGCCGTACGTCGACCGCCCCAAAATCCTTTGAAGGCTCGTAGCTCTCAAACCAGTGGAGCTATTAAATTAAAAATTTTTTTAGGAATAGACTGGGTAGATCCCTTGAATTGACATTATTTTCAGGGGTGGGGGTGTGAGGGGGAAGGTGGGGGAAGCGTTTTAGACGAAAAATTTTGGTTTCTAGATCTCAGCAACCACTTATGTTAGGAGACTGAAACTTGGAATTTCTATAAAGCTTTGATAGTGGACCCATTTGCGAAAAAATTGATGATATGGGTGAAGGGGTGTGGGAGTGGAGGGGGAAGCAATGCGTCCGAAATGCAAAAAAGTGGAGATCTACACATTCTAAAATCTATATCTCCTAAACCGTTAATAGCAAGCAATTAAAACTTAACAAATATCTGTAGTTATACTAGGAGAGTAGATTGAAACAAAATTTTTGGGTGGGGTAGTGGCGTACGGGGGTGGGGGGTGAAATACTTAACATTACGATATCTCCCAAACCAGAGGCACCAGAAAAACAAAATTCGGTTTGGATATAAAGCTTGGTAAAAGATTGCTCAAAGTAAAATCTTTGAAGGGGGCGGGGGAGTACGTAAGTGGAGGGGATAAGAATTTTTCAAAAATAAAACGTTTCATATCTCAATAACAGTGTGAGATGGATGCTTCAAATTTTTACCAGAAGTAGGCCTAATAGAACCCTAGTAGGGAAAAAAAATTGGGGGTGTGGGTGTAGAGGGTGAGGGTGGGGAAGGGTGAGAAAGAAAAAGTTCCGATGCTTATATCTTAAGAATCTATAATGATAGGAAGCTGAAACTTGGTATTTAGAGAGAGCTATAGTAGTGGCATGGTGGACAAATTAATTTTTTTTTAGGGGTAGTATGGTACGGTGGTGGGGGGTGTTTTTCCTAACTTTCGAACGGCTTATGCTACGAAGTTGAAACTCGGTACGTATATGTAAATTAACTAGAAAAGTAATTCTGATAAAAAAAAATTTGAATATTCATTGGCGTTCAAAAGGGGGGGCAAAAAAAATTATCAGTATAAATAAAATGCATATATTTTCACGATTTTCGTCATATCTACTAGGTCTTTCCAAATATTGAGTTCATTTTTATTCTACGGATTCTTCTTATGAAAACCTAGAATATGTTTTCAAGATTTTTTGAAATTCGACCCCTAGAGGATGTAAACTGGTTGTATATTTTTTCATGAATTCCACCATGTTTCTCAGGTCTAATCAGATATCGAATATCTTTTCACTTCCCCAGGCTTGTTTAATAATCACCTATTTTTAAGTTTTGTTTTTTCAACCTCTAGACCGCATCCTGGAATATGACCCAATTATTTAATTCATATGTTACACCCTTTTCTAACCGCTTCCCGAACTTTTTGTTAGGTTTTCAGTCACATAGTAACATACACCGCATCCCCGAATTGAACGCATTCTGAACTTCTGCCGGAAAAATAATAAAGTTGCGCCCAGACTGTTGGCAGATTTTTTGTTAGGTTTTCAGTCACATAGTAACATATGCCGCATTCCCGAATAAACCACGTTCCGAACTTCTGCCGGAAAAATAATAAAGTTGCGCCCAGACTGTTGGCAGATTTTTTTTTTTATTATTCTTAAGTTAACAAATGAATAAATTAGTGTCAACTGTTGGTACAGAATCACGTATTCACTAATAGTTGACACTATGGTGTCAACCATTGTAACGTATGAAGGTACAATAGTTGACACCGTATGACATAATATAAGTATAAGGGCACAACTATATTTTTTTTCTGGCAGAACATCGGAACGCATTCAATTCTGAGATGCTGTGTAGGTTACTTACATATGTGACTAAAAACCTAACAAAAAGTTCGGGAAACGGTTAGAACAACATATGAATTATATAATTCGGTCATATTTTGGGATGCGGTCTAGGGGTTGAAAAAGGAAAAACCACAACCCCGTACCATACTACCCAAAAAAAAATTATATTTTTTCAACATGCCACTACTATAGCTCTATCTTAATACCAAGTTTCAGTTTATTATATCATTATAGGTTCTTAAGATATATACATCGCAACTGTTTACTTTTCACCCTCCTCCACCCTCATCCTCTACACCCACACCCCCTACTAGGGGGGGGCCTACTTCTGGTAGAAAATTTGATCGTAACACTGTTCTTAAGATATGCAACGTAATTTTTTTGAAAATTCCTTATCCAAGATTTTTTTTATAAATTGAATTTTATACTTTTGTTACCAAATTAAAATTTTATATTGGAACAATTTACACTCAAGATTTGTTCAAATTCTTCATTAGCGTATACAACGTTAACGCTTACTTTTAAGATGTCTTCAGTATGGAATCAACTGGCATGGGTGTCAACCATTGTATGTTCATGGGGTGTCAATAATTATACCATAGGTGTCAACGACTATATCCGAGGAGTAATTTACGAAAAATGCTGTTTAATGAACAATTGGAGTAAAAATAAGTTTCTTGATAAGCCTTTTTCAAGGCAAACCGAAATATTTAACATTTACAATTGTCTCTCTTAACCAAAATGCTATGATATAAAAGTTATTAAAGTTCTAAAAAAAAAATTCCTTAAAGGTGTCAACCATTGTACACTTTACCCTATATGATTTGAAATTGCTTCATTGTTTTTCGAAATATTCACACACTTTTGCATGCGTTTAAACCAATTTGCGAAACAGTTTTTACACTCCGATTGAGGTATACCTTCAAAACACGTGATTAGAACGCATCAACACCTTATGCAGGCGTTGAAAACGATGACCTCGCAATGTATTTTACTTCACTATTTTAAATAATAAAGTATTGTGATCGACCTGAAATTCCAAAAAAATTTGCTACCCCGAAATTTTGTATTTTCACGTTTTAGGACCAGTAAACCCCAAAAAGCAAAAAAAAATATCAGTCTGTACGCCGGTCGTACGCAAAATAGTTTGAAGGGTAAAAGCTCCGAAGCCTGTTGAGGTATTATCATGAAATTTGTATGGTGGGTAGATTGGATCAATTTCTACGAGTGGTATCTTTCAGAGGGGTGGGGTATGAGGAGGGAGGAGAAGGGACGTTTTAGACGAATAATTTTGATTTCTAAAACTCAGCAACTGCTAATGTAAGGAGGCTGAAACTTGGAATTTCTATAGAGCTTCGATAGTGGACCCATTTGCAAAAAAAAATTGCTAATATAGGTGAAGGGGTGTTGAAGATTGGTGTTGGGAAATAATCCGTCTGAAAAGCAAGAATGCAAGAATATCTTCTTAACCGTTAATGGTAAGCTATTAAAAACTTAACAAATGTCTGTAGTAATACTGGGATAGTAGATTCAATTTTTGAGTGGAGGCAGAGGCGTACGAGGGTGGGGATGAAAAACCTAAGACTACGATATCTCGCAAACCATTTGCACTAGAAAAATAAAATTTGGTTTGAGTGTACAGCGTGATAAATAAAGATTTATAATAATAATCAATGGCGCAACAGCCCAAAACGGACCTAGGCCTTGAAGTAATGCTAGAGTTACTTCATAACTAGACCAACGGAACACTTGGAGGTGAAGTGGTCAACCACACGCTCGTCCGTGATTATTACCCCGATTTCAACTTTCAAGGTACTCATTTACAGCTGAGTGAAGTGGCAATCCGGCACCCAATCCCATTCTCTAAAATTACTTGTCGCCAAGCAGATTCGAACCTGCTACCAGGTACACCGAAGGCAAGTGTTCTGGCCACTAAGCCACCCAAATTACAGACTAGATCTTTCTTATAAGTTCCTTATACTACAACTGCGAATGTAGATATACCTACGTACAACAAAATTGGAGAATTAAAATAAACCCTTCCAAAGCGAAATCGATTTTCCTTACATAGAAACGAACCATCAGGAAATTGTCATGCCGAGCTTTACGCTTCGGTTGCCTATTGAATGTTAGTGTTAAGGTACTATAAATTAGGTTAAGTAGTTTAATTTATACATATATTATGTATTATTTAAATAAATGAACTATGAAATAAGAAGTACAAACAAAGCTCCCCCGGAAAACAACTTTTTTATTCAATTTGGTGAAAGTGGGGTGATGTCTACCGCGTTTGTAATCGAGAAATTATAGAAACGTGGTGCAGTTTTAGAAATGTAGTATCGATTGAAGTTTCTTATCGTAAAAAATAAAGTACCTTTAATTCAAGCGGATATTGAATTGAGAAAATACCATGTTATAGAAGAGCGGAAAAATTTTCAGAATTACGCAAAAATAACAATTCTTATTTACATGTGTCATGTTCCATTTTTAATATTAGTATTGATTTAAGCCGTGTAAGTTTTCTTTTTTAGCCCGTATTAAATTTTAATCAAATATGAATGTTCTCATAACATAATATTCACTCCATTTTTCATGTACATAATTGCAACATATTTCAGTCTATCTGAATAAATATTTCCAACCTGGTTTCAATTACAAATCATAAAAAGTTAAAAACAAACTGACAATACAATCAATAAGTAAATAAAAATTGGTAAAAACGTCCTTACCCCATTAATGTTAGCCAAGAGTTTAACTTGTGCGAGAGCTTGGTTGAAATCTGCAGGTAAAATGTGTAATGCACTAACTAAGGCGGCAATATCTACTCCATTTTTTGGAAAACATCGTCGAGATACTATTTTTTAAACCATAAAACAGAACTTATAAAATATAAAAGTAGGATTTTGTATAAAACAATTACTAAGTCCTTCAAGCACGCAAACGAGATACAACATAATCGAACAATTACAAAATTCCCATTACTACTACTATTATTCGTTGTACAAATAAATTACCTCTTGAGCATCTGTGCCACTATAGAAATTAGCGACTAAATTTCCAATAAACTTGGCTAAATACGTGTTTGTCCGTTTCATTTTACGGATAATTATTTCTTCGCCAAGTTTCTTCCTGGTTTCGCACTCAACAATTGGTTCTTCGACCACTTTGCTTTGATCATAAATCTGTACCTGGTTACTTTGGGAAAGATGTAGTGGCAGTACCAAGTCTAATTTCTCGCCAACTCTGTACTTCATGATGCTGCTAGTGACCAATTTTGTGGTATTGGAAGAAAGTTCTCGTCTACTACGATGCAATAGATGCGATGGAATGATAGGGCAACTCTCCGAAGAGAACTCCCAAATGCATCGTTTCACAACTAAAGTTAATGTTTATTAAAAAAATTTATTAACAGGATTATCTACATTTATTAACAATTTCATTACTTTTCCAAAAAATCTATGCATCTAAGATACTGCGTTAAACAATAGTCTAAAATATCAAATAGCATCTTTATTTATTATACCTATACAAAAGTTTACATTACGATAAATACTAAGCGAAAGTTGGACGAAAATAAACTCGTTTCTTGAAACTTGAAGAATCTGCGAAGAATAAGGCTAACTAAAAATTTGTTTGTGAAAGTTTGGGACGGTTAATTTTTTAGGTCGTTTCTCAATTCCTTGCTAAATCTACGTCTACGTCTATGTTGACGTCACATCATAGCATTGCTATTATAACAGTTTAGAGAAAGCTCGAAATGGATCAGCTGGTGCTTATTTGACACTGCAAAAATCAAAAATTTGAATTTTTTCACGTATCTTTAAGCTTGTATTACACTGTTTGACTAAGTTGTCATACAGTGTAATACAAGCTTTTGATTGACTGATAGCCAAGACACAAACCAGCAAGAAAGCTTTTGCGCTTTTGCTAGGTCTGACGTGATAACTGTTATAACTAGACGTAGACGTAGACTTAAGCAAGGAATTGAGAAACGACCTTAGTACTGTTTTTCACAAACTTAATTTTAAAACATTTATTTTAATACGTACGAGTATAAAACTTATATTCACACTCATAAGTTACAGAACTGAGCTACTGATTTCGATAATATTTTTCTATATGCCTGCGACCTAAGTAAGTGAAATATTTATAAATTATACATATAATTATACTCGTATACTGTACATATATAACCGTTTTCCGGGCTTTGTCCCAAAACATAATAAAGTTATACCCAAACTATTCGCACATTCTTCAGATGAATTACCTTCTAATTCGAGGTATTCCTTTAATTGAAAAAAAAGTTACTTATTTGTTTTTGGAAAATAATACTAATAAAAATGAAAACGTTCTATAATTTACAAAAACTATGTTTGGTTATGAAAATTGAATTGAAAATAAAAACAAGATTTTAATCGCCAATATTAACCATAACATGAAAACACTCGGATACCACACAGAAACAATTAACAAACAAAAGCTGAAGCGACTAAAACAGTAAATAAAATTATTTCAATACTTACCAGGTACACTTGGAATATACCAAGCAGCGCATCGATTCTGTTGGACAGCCACTTTTGCGTCTTCTTTTGTTAAAATGCTATTTATATCTGCTTCTGTTTGGCAAATTAATTTTTCCTTCAATTCTACCAAGGTTCCTTGGAAGTTTTCATAAATGAACATTTCGTCAGGGCATTTTTCGACGCAAACCTGTGGTGTGGGACATCCTGTAATTGGCACTAATGGGCTTATACATTTTTCCAAATTGAAGAAAAATAGATAAGGTTTATTTAATACTGGACTATCCACACCACATCGGTAACCTTTACTATCTATCGGTACTACAAGTTTCTCCAAATCCCCATTACGAATAGCTGGAGTAGTAATAAATAATTTATTTATACACATTAATTTTAATTAGCTATTTACCAAAAAACGCTATATATGCCCATAATATTAAGAATACAACAAATATTATTAAGCATAATACGTCAGTGCAAGATCGTTTGCTAAGCGGTCCCTTGAATTCGGTATCATATTTTAACGGCTCTCCTGGAAAATAATTATAAAAATTTAGTTTGGATAAAAAATATGGAATATAGGTACGTACAAAATATAACTTTATAAACTAGTGTACTTATCGTATAGATTGTAACCATGGATGTACATAGTAGTAGTACGAGTATAACTGGATCGGTGAAAAATAAAATGTTATCTAATGATATCAAATTGTGTTAGTTCCGAAAAGGTAAAGAAATACCTTACATGAAGTCTGACAAGTCATTTTTAAATTATAAATAGAAAGAAAATCGCGTCATGAAATAGGGATAAATCAGTAGCAGTGGCAGTCATAGGGGCGATGCCTCAATAGGTCCTAACTCCTGTAAAATTTTTAAGATTATAGCTGATAAAATTTTTGAGATATACAATTTTTTTTGTTTAAATTGATTGTCCCCCACTTCCGCGTTTCACTTCCCCCTCATAAATTTTACATTGAGTAGAATCCACTAGTAATTTTATTTACAGAAACCAAGTTTAACTGTTCTGGGATAATTGGGTCGGAAGAAACTGTAATTCAAAGTTTTTCACCTCTACCGCCATACCTCACCACTCCCCTTAAAATTGCTAACTCTTTTTTAATCTCCTAGTACCTATCTGTTAAGAAGAGTACACAGTTTCCGCCATCTGACATCAATCATTCAGAAGATTTGGCTTATTGATTTCAGGTCGATCACAGTTTAGATGACTGCAACCTTAACCTTACTATTCAATATTTTTTTTTAGAAAAAGCTAGAAAAGCCGTGCCTCAGGTTCGTAAAATAGTTTTATAATATTCCGAAAGAAATTTTTCTATTCTACTGTTCAGGATGCTTTGTTTAAGTTTTGAACTACCATTTTACCGGATTACATTTTAAATTCATCCAAATGTGGGAATTTAATAGAATCTTATCGAAATCTCGGGAATTCGTTAAGTTGAATTTTAAATTTTTGGATGTTAATCAGCAGGGAACGAATTTTGTTGACTTTGTCTTTTACTTTATTATTTTAATAATTAAGTATTTTGGTTCATGTTGAATTTTTTGTTCTTTTACTTTATTATTTAAATAATTAAGTATTGTGATCGATTTTTTTAAAAAAAATTTGCTACCCTCAAAATTTTTATTTTCACGTTTCATAACTAGTAGACACGAAAAAAGCAATAAAAATTTTCAGTCCGTCTGTCCGCCGTACGCCGTCCGCCATACGCAAAATCATTTGAAGGCTCGTAGCTCCCAAACGCTTTGAGATATTAAATAAAAATTTTTTTCATGAATAGACGGGGTAGGCTCCTTGAAGGGACCACATTTTTAGGGGTGGGGAGTGAGGGGGAAGGAGAGGGAAGCGTGTTAGACGGAAAATTTTGGTTTCTAGATCTCACTAACCGCTTATGATAGGAAGCTGAAACTCGGAATTTCTATAGAGCTTTGAAAGTAGACCCATTTGCATAAAAATTGTCAATATTGATCAAGGGGAAATATAATGAGCTTGAAACGCAAAAAAGCTGAGATAGACACATTCTAAAATCCATATCTCCTAAACCGTTAATGGCACACTATTTAAACTTAAGAACTATTCGTAGTTATACTAGGAGAACAGATATGGTGGGGGTAGTTGCGTATGGGGGTGGGGGGTAAAAACTTTAGATTACGATATCTAATGAGCCAATTGCTCCAGACAAATAAAATTCGTCAACAAATAAGAACTGATCAAAGTAAAAGTTTTTAAGAACTTTTCAGAAACAGCACATTTCATATCTCAAGAACAGTGTAAGATAGATGCTTAGAATTTTTACCAGAAGTAGCTCTAATTGAACCTTAATAGGGAAAAAAATGTTGGGATGAGGGTGTAGTGGATGAGGGTGAAAAGGAAAAAGTGCCCATGTTTATATCTTAAGAACCTGTAATGATATAAACCTTAAACTTGGTATTTAAGTAGAGGTATAGTAGCAGCATGCTGGAAAAATATATTTTTTTTAGTGGTAGTAAGGTACGGGGGTGGGGGGTGTAGAACGGCTTATGCTAGAAAGTTGAAACTTGGTGTGTATATGTAAATCAACTAGAAAAGTAAATTTGATGAAAAAAAAATTTGAATTGGCGTTCAGAAGGGGGGCAAAAAAAATTATCTGTGAAAATGGAATGCATATTTTTTCACGATTTTCGTCATATCTACTAGGTCTTGCAACATATTGAATTTATTTTTATTCTATGGATTCTCCATATGAATACCTAGAAAGTGTTTTCAAGATTTTTTGAAAATTTACTCTTAAGGGGGTGTTAAGTTATTATATACTTTTTCATGAATTCTTTCATATCTCTCAGGTCTGATCAGATATCGAAAATCTTTTAACTTCCACGGGCTTCTTTGATAAACAGCTATTAACAAGTTTTTCCCCTTTTTCAACTCTTAGACTGCATCCCAGAATATGACACAATTATGTCATATTGTTATGTTACGCCCTAGTCTAACCACTTCACGAACTTTTACTTTATTAGTAATAATACAGTATTGTTATTGATTTTCAAAAAAAAAAATTTGCTGCTCTCAAAATTTTCTTGTCCACGTTTCATGACTACTAGACACGAAAAAAGCAATCAAAATGTTCACTCCGTCTGTCCGCCGTACCTTGACCGCCCCAAAATCCTTTGAAGGCTCGTAGCTCTTAAGCCAGTGGAGCTATTAAATTAAAATTTTTTCTGGGAATAGACTGGGTAGACCCCTTGAATTGACATTATTTTCAGGGGTGGGGGTGTGAGGGGGAAGGTGGGGGAAGCGTTTTAGACGAAAAATTTTGGTTTCTAGATCTCAGCAACCACTCATGTTAGGAGACTGAAACTTGGAATTTCTATAAAGCTTTGATAGTGGACCCATTTGCAAAAAAATTGATGATATGCGTGAAGGGGTGTGGGAGTGGAGGGGGAAGCAATGCGTCCGCAACGCAAAAAAGTCGAGATCGACACATTCTAAAATCTATATCTCCTAAGCCGTTAATAGCAAGCAATTAAAACTTAACATATATCTGTAGTTATACTAGGAGAGTAGATTGAAACAAAATTTTTCGGTGGGGTAGTGACGTACGGGGGTGGGGGTTTAAATACTTAACATTACGATATCTCTCAAACCAGTGGCACCAGAAAAACAAAATTCGGTTTGAATATGAACCTTGATAAATAAAGATTGCTCAAAGTAAAATCTTTGAAGGGGGCGGGGGAGTACGTAAGTGGAGGGGATAAGAATTTTTCAAAAATAACACGTTTCATATCTCAATAACAGTGTGAGATGGATGCTTCAAATTTTTACCAGAAGTAGGCCTAACACAACCCTAGTAGGGAGAAAAGTTTGGGGGTGTGGGTGTAGAGAGTGAGGGTGGGAAGGGTGAGAAAAAAAAAAATTCCGATACTAATATCTTAAGAATCTATAGTGATAGGAAGCTGAAACTTGGTATTTAGATAGAGCTATAGTAGTGGCATGGTGACAAAAATAGATTTTTTTTTAGGGGTAGTATGGTGCGAGGGTTGGGGGTGTTTTTCCTAACTTTAGAACAGCTTATGCTAGGAAGTTGAAACTCGGTACGTATATGTAAATTAACTAGGAAAGTAGTTCTGATAAAAAAAATTTCAATATTCATTGGCGTTCAGAAGGGGGGGCAAAAAAAAATATCAGTTAATATAAAATGCATATATTTTCACGATTTTCGTCATATCTACTAGGTCTTTCGAAATATTGAATTCATTTTTATTTTACGGATTCTTCATATCAATACCTAGAATGTGTTTTCAAGATTTTTTGAAATTCGACCCCTAAGAGGGTGTAAACTGGTTGTATACTTGTTTTTCAACCTCTAGGTCGCATCCCGGAATATGACCCAATTATTTAATTCATATGTTACACCCTTTTCTAACCGCTTCCCGAACTTTTTGTTAGGTTTTCGGTCACATAGTAACATTCACCACATCCCCGAATTGAACGCGTTCTGAACCCCTGCCGGAAAAATAATAAAATTGCGCCCAGACTGTTAGAAGATTTTTGTTAGGTTTTCAGTCACATAGTATCCTACGCCGCATCTCAGGACTGAGCGCGTTCCGAACTTCTGCCGTAAAAATAATAAAGTTGCGCCCAGACTGTTGCCAGATTTTTTTATCTATTCTGTCTTTTTTGTACCTTTTTATCTATTTCGTCCATTTCATGCACACGATTGCCCAAACATACAACAATTCGCTGTACATAACCCACTGTTGATACGCTGGAACATAATGCAGCTTGCGTTGGATTTTTATAACCAAAAAAAAACGAAAAAAACTGTCAAACTGTTTTCATTTCATAAAAAGGTTAGCACTGGCAAATGCAAATTTGTTATTCAGCATTTGATTCACCATTCGGTTTGAGAATATCCATGGAACGTGTCGACTCTATCACGCAGTCGCAATTTAAAAATATCTGATTTGAACTATTAAAATTATAATACAGTTAATACAGTTGCGCCCAGACTGTTGGCAGATTTTTATAGAGCTTCGATATTGCACCCATTTGCTAAAAAATTGCTGACATGGGTGAAGGTTGAGGGTTGGGAAGGGTGAAAAGGAAACAGTTCAGAATCTATATCTCGAGCACCTATAATCAATGAAAAATTAAGCTTGGTATTTAGATAGAACTATATTAGTATCTAGAATGTTGGGAAAATATAATTTTTTATAGTGGTAATATAATAATACCACGTTGTGGTTTGAAACTCGATGAAACGGAAAAGATGAAACGAAAAAGCGTCAGGAAATAGTAAAACGAAAAAAAAGTGACAGTAAACAGTAAAAATCTGCCAACAATCTGGGCGTAACCTTATTATTTTTCCGGTAGAAGTTAGAAACGCGTTCAATTCTGAAATGCGGTGGAGGCTACTATGTGACTGAAAACCTATCAAAAAGAACAAGATCGTGGAAGTGAAAATCTGATTGGATCTGAGAGATCTGGAATAATTTATGGAAAAGTACACAATCACTTTACACCCCCTTAGGGGTCAATTGTGGAGAATACATAGAATAAAATTAAATTCAATATTTGGGACGAGGTAGTAGATACGTCGAAAATCGTGGGAAAATATGCATTCTATTTTCACAGATATTTTTTTTGCCCCCCTTCTGAACGCCAATAGATATTCGTTTTTTATTTATTCAAAATTATTTTCCTAGTTGATTTAGATATACACACCGAGTTTCAACATTGTAGCTTAAGCCGTTCTACATAAAGGAAAAACACCCCCCACTTGTACCACACTACCCTTAGGGGTCGAATTTCAATAAACCTTGAAAACACTTTCTAGGTATTCATACGAAGAATCCGTAGAATAAAATTAAATTCAATATTTGGGACGAGCTAGTATATATGACGAAAATCGTGAAAATATATGCATTCTATTTTCACAGAAAATTTTTTTTGCCCCCTTCTGAACGCCAATACATATTTGAATTTTTTTTTAATCAAAATTGTTTTTCTAGTTGATTTACATATACACACCGAGTTTCAACATTGTAGCTTAAGCCGTTCTATATATAGGAAAAACACCCCCACTTGTACCACACTACCCTTAGGAGTCGAATTTCAAAAAACCTTGAAAACGTATTCATACGAAGAATCCGTAGAATAAAAATGAATTCAATATTTGTAAAGACCTAGTAGATATGTCGAAAATCGTGAAAATATATGCATTTTATATTTATTATATTTACAAATAATTTTTTTTGCCCCCCTTTCTGAACGTCAATGAATATTCAAATTTTTTTTATCACAATTACTTTTCTAGTTGATTTACATATACACACCGAGTTTCAACTTTCTAGCATGAACCGTTTAATAGTTAGGAAAAACACCTCCTACCCCCGTAGCATACTACCACTAAAAAAAATTTATTTTTCCAATATTCCGCTACTATAGCTCTATCTAAATACCAAGTTTAAGGCTTATATCATTACAGGTTCTCAAGATATAAGCATCGGAACTTTTTCCTTTTCACCCTCCACCAGCCTCCCCCTCTACACCACAAACCCCAAAAACTTTTTTCCCTACTAGAGTTTAATTAGCGCTACTTCTGGTAAAAATTCTAAGCATCTATTACTTTATTATTTTAATAATTAAGTATTGTGATTGATTTTTTAAAAAAAAAAATTTGCTACCCTCAAAATTTTTATTTTCTCGTTTCATAACTAGTAGACGCAAAAAAAGCAATAAAAATTTTCAGTCCGTCTGTCCGCCGTACGTCGTACGCAAGATCGTTTGGAGGCTCGTAGCTGCCAAACGATTTGAGATATTAAATTGAAATTTTTTTAACGAATAGACGGGGTAGGCTCCTTTAAGTGACCAAATTTTTAGGGGTGAGGGTGTGAGGGGAAGGAGGGGGAAGTGTTTTAGACCGAAAATTTTGGTTTCTAGATCTCAGTAACCCCTAATGATAGGAAGCTGAAACTTGGAATTTCTATAGAGCTCTGATAGTAGACCTATTTGCAGAAAAATTGTCAATATTGATCCAGGAGTGTGGGAGTGGGGGAAATGTAATGCGTCCGAAACCCAAAAAAGCCGAGATAGACACATTCTAAAATCCATATCTCCTAAACCGTTAATGGCACAATATTCAAACTTAACAAATATTTGTAGTTATACTAGGAGAACAGAATGAAGAAAAATTTTGGGGGGGGGGGGAAGTTGTGTATGGAGGTGGGGTGAAAAACTTTAGATTACGATATCTCATGAACCAATTGCTCTAGAAAAATAAAATTCCGTTTGGGTATAAGAATCGACAAATAAAGATTGATCAAAGTACAATTTTTTAAGTGGGAGGTGGAGCATAGAAGTGGAGGGGATGAGAATTTTTTAAATGAAACACATTTCATATCTCAAGATCAGTGTAAGATAGATGCTGAGACTTTTTACCAGAAGTAGCGCTAATTAAACCCTAGTAGGGAAAAAAGTTTTGGGGTTGAGGGTGTAGAGGGGGAGGGTGGGGGAGGGTGAATAGAAAAAAGTTCCGATGCTTGTATCTTGAGAACCTGTAATGATATTAGCCTTAAACTTGGTATTTAGATAGAGCTATAGTAGCGGAATGTTGGAAAAATATATATTTTTTAGGGGTAGTATGCTACGGGGTAGGGGGTGTTTTTCCTAACTATTAAACGGTTCATGCTAGAAAGTTGAAACTCGGTGTGTATATGTAAATCAACTAGAAAAGTAATTGTGATAAAAAAAAATTTGAATATTCATTGGCGTTCAGAAAGGGGGGCAAAAACAATTTTTTTGTAAATATAATAAATATAAAATGCATATATTTTCACGATTTTCGACATATCTACTAGTTCTTTCCAAATATTGAATTCATTTTTATTCTACGGATTCTTCGTATGAATACCTAGAAAGTGTTTTTAAGGTTTTTTGAAATTCGACCCCTAAGGGTAGTGTGGTACAAGTGGGGGTGTTTTTCCTATATATAGAACGGCTTAAGCTACAATGTTGAAACTCGGTGTGTATATGTAAATCAACTAGAAAAACAATTTTGATTAAAAAAAAATTCAAATATGTATTGGCGTTCAGAAGGGGGCAAAAAAAATTATCTGTGAAAGTGGAATGCATATTTTTTCACGATTTTCGTCATATATACTAGCTCGTCCCAAATATTGAATTTAATTTTATTCTACGGATTCTTCGTATGAATACCTAGAAAGTGTTTTCAAGGTTTTTTTAAATTCGACCCCTAATGGTAGTGTGGTACAAGTGGGAGGTGTTTTTCCTATATATAGAACGACTTAAGCTACAATGTTGAAACTCGGTGTGTATATCTAAATCAACTAGAAAAATAATTTTGAATAAAAAAAAACGAATATCTATTGGCGTTCAGAAGGGGGCAAAAAAAATATCCGTGAAAATAGAATGCATATTTTCCCACGATTTTCGACGTATCTACTACCTCGTCCCAAATATTGAATTTAATTTTATTCTATGTATTCTCCACAATTGACCCCTAAGGGGGTGTAAAGTGATTGTGTACTTTTCCATAAATTATTCCAGATCTCTCAGATCCAATCAGATTTTCACTTCCACGATCTTGTTCTTTTTGATAGGTTTTCAGTCACATAGTAGCCTCCACCGCATTTCAGAATTGAACGCGTTCTTAACTTCTACCAGAAAAATAATAAAGTTACGCCCAGATTGTTGGCAGATTTTCTTACACTGTTCTTGAGATATGAAATGTGTTTGTTTTGAAAAGCTCTCGTCCCCTCCACTTCTATGCTCCACCTCACACTTAAAAAATTTTACTTTGATCAATCTTTATTTGTCGACTTTTTTACCCAAACCGAATTTTATTTTTCTAGAGCAATTGGTTCATGAGATATCGTAACCTAAAGTTTTTCACCCTTCACCCCCATACACAACTTCCCCCACCCCAAAATTTTTCTTGATTCTGTTCTCCTAGTATAACTACAAATATTTGTTAAGTTTAAATGGTGTGCCATTAACGGTTTAGAAGATATGGATTTTAGAATGTGTCTACCTCGCCTTTTTTGGGTTTCGGACGCATTACATTTCCCCCCACTCCCACACCCCTTGATCAATATTTACAATTTTTCTGCAAATGGGTCTCCTATCAGAGCTCTATAGAAACTCCAAGTTTCAGCTTCCTATCATTAGGGGTTACTGAGATCTAGAAACCAAAATTTTCGGTCTAAAACATTTCCCCCTCCTTCCCCCTCACACCCCCACCCCTAAAAATTTGGTCACTTAAAGGAGCCTACCCCGTCTATTCGTCAAAAAAATTTCAATTTAATATCTCAAATCGTTTGGCAGCTACGAGCCTCCAAACGATCTTGCGTACGGCGTACGGCGGACAGACGGACTGAAAATTTTTATTGCTTTTTTCGCGTCTACTAGTTATGAAACGTGAAAATAAAAATTTTGAGGGTAGCAGATTTTTTTTTTTTAAAAATCAATCACAATACTTAATTATTAAAATAATAAAGTAAAAGAAAAAGCGACAAGCAAAACACCTGCGTGGTACTGATTTCCCTCACCCCTCTCTCACCCCTTACTTTTCTTCCTACACCCCTTCCTCCTAACTTCAACCCTTCACCCACCCACTGTATACCCCCGCCCCCTCTGCGTACCTTTATCATTCCACCCCTCACCCTACATATTGTTCCCCCTCATCTACTTTCTCTATCCCCTACCCACCTCTTTACCCCCTTCTCCTCCAAAATTCAACCCTTCACGACCCCACTGTATACCCTTATCACTCTACCCTTCACCCTACATATTGTTCCCCCTCATCTACTCTCTCTATCCTTCACCCCCACCCTACTCTATACCTCCTACTCCTCCAAAATTCAACCCTTCACCCCCACTGTATGCCCCCCTGCTGTGTACCCTTATCATTCTATCCCTCACCCTACATATTGTTCCCCCTCATCTACTTTCTCTATCTCCCACCCCACCCACCTCTCTACCCCCTACCCCTTCAAAACCCCCCCTTCACCCCCCACTGTATACCCCCCACTGTATACCCCCCTCTGTGTACCATTATCATTCTACTCCTTACCCTACATGTCATTCCCACTCATCTACTTTCTCTATTTACTTATTTATTTATTTATTTATCAAACAAGATATATACAGATACAACTTTAACTCAAATTAAACTAATTTAAAACAATACAGTTTGACTTAACTTAACTTATTTAGTATAACTTAATTAGAGGCACTGGTTGGTTAAGCAGGATGAGGATGAGCTGATAACATCGAACGAAGTTTCAGTTTGTATGTCGGCTTACTTATTGGAGGTGTGAAGTGTACACTGAAATTGTTAACGTTCTACAGCATCTATTTATGGGTTCGTTTTGACCGTAATCAGTACGGTGGGGATATTCCTTAAGAGGTTTTGAATGTCTCGTCAGCCTGACAGTGTCATTAAGTCTAATTTTATTTGTAAGGTGATCAACCTTAATATCACCATTCAAGACATCTAAGGTGAAACAGGATATTAGCATAGTTCTTCTAGAGCTGAGTGGTAGAAGGTTCAACAATTGTAGCCTAACCGTATAGTGTGGAAGGTTAACAAAGTCTCTAGGATCATACAAGTCCCTCAGAACAAAAAGAAAAAATTGCTTCTGGATTGACTACATTCTGCTGCTATAAATCTGGAAGAAGGGATCCCTAATGGGACATACATTTTCCAGGAGAGGGCGAACAAGAGAGCAGAACAATGATTTAGTGACCCATACATTTTTGAACTCTTTAACCCTTCTTTTAATGAAACCTAGAAATTGGATGGCCTTTGAGATTATTCTGTAGTAGTGAGATTAAAAGCAGTTTATTGACAAGTAGCACGCCGAGGTCTTCAATATGCTCCACTCGATCTAAACCATTTCCACTTAGGGTATAGTTATGGTGGTAGGTGAATTCTTTACGTGAGAAGCTTATCACGTGACATTTACCGACATTAAGCTTTAATTTGTTTTGACTGCACCATCCATCTAGTGCCAAGAGCTTGGATTGCAGGAATATAGCATCTGCCGGGGAGCTAATGGAATGATATATTTTCAGATCATCGGCGTATAAAAGATGTGAAACACTTTCCAATACTTCTGATAGATCTGAAATGAAGATGTTGAACAGAAGAGGTCCTAAGTGACTTCCTTGGGGTACACCAGAAGACACTGATATATCTTTGGAAATTAAGCCTTGGAACTTAACACATTGAATTCTATTACTGAGATATGACTTAAGCCAGTCAAGTAAAGGTCCTGTTATACCGATCTTTTTTAACTTAAAGATTAGAGTATTGTGGTCTACTCGGTCAAAAGCTTTGCTAAAGTCGATTTGGCGCCCATTTTCCAGTGCGCAGAGTGTATCAGATACTTGTATCATTAGGTAAGTCGTGGTTGAGCGCCCTTTTCTAAAACCGTGCTGCTGGTCATTAAGAACGGGGTTGATAATATTGGTGAGTTAATCGCAGATAATTTTTTCAAATAGTTTCGGTATGGCTGCTAGTATTGCAATACCTCGGTAGTTCTCTACGATTCGTTTGTCACCATTCTTGTGAATTGGCGTGAGATGCGAGATTTCCAGACTGAAGGAAAATTCCCAAATGACAGTGACTTGTTGAATAGAAAGTGTAGAGGTTTTGAAAGTTGAATGACACACTTTGATAAGAATAGGGGAGGAATGAGATCCGGGCCAGGACCTTTTTTGACGTCAATATTTGTTAGGGCATAAAGCACCTCCTCTGCGGACAATGAAATATTCTCAGCAAGTAAAGGGGTCGAGTTGTCAGGTTCGCTAAAGGTTGATGCCGACGGGGGACTAAAAACTTCTCGAAAACGGTCGGCAAACATATCACAGTTATCACGCCTGCAGGATGTGTGCTTGAGTCTATTGGTCATGGTTACGGGGTAACCTGAACTTTTACGTTTTGTATTCACAAAATCAAAAAATCTTTTTGGATCGGTAATAATATCCTCGCCAATTTTGTTTACATAAGACTCATACGCTGCTCGGGATTTAGAAGAGAATTCCGATGCCAGCTTGTCATATATTGTCTGAAGATCGGGAGTAGTCGTATCTGTTTCCTTAAGTTTTTTGGAGAACTTATTTCTTTGGTTCCGCAGTGATCTGAGATTTTTATCCAGCCACGGTTCTGATACTTTATCCTTCAGCTTGATTACAGGAACATAGTTGATGACAATTTTGAAAATCACATCGTAAAACGATTATATAGCATTGTCCAGATTATTAGATGAAAAAAGGAATGTTCAGTCAATCGAAGATAATTCATTACTAATACTAATCAAATCGGCATTACGGAAGTCAAATACAACATTATTGTTGTAAGAGTTAACAAAATTCATATCGTCACATGGTAGGTCTACTATGATGGCAGAGTGATGTTGGGTATTTGAGAAAAGATTCTCAGCATCAGATGCAGGGCTAACAAACACTTTATCATATGCGTCTGTAAAGATCATATCAAGCCATCTCCCGTTTCTATTCGGAAAATTCACTACCTGATGTATATTATTACTATACATCGCGTCTATGATAGTGGTGTCAATAACAGACGTAGGATTCCCAGGTATGATCGTGTTATCAGAATGATAAGTGACGAAAGAAATGCTTGGGCGATTAAAGTCGCCAAGGAGAAAAAGATTATCGTTTTTATCTAAGGAGTAATTGACAACATGTAAAATATCCAGAATGTCATGGTATTTCTGGTCTTCTGAATTAGGAGGGATATAAGCAACACCAATGTAAATATATTTATTGACCAACTTGATTTTGATAAACTTATGTTCGAAAAGCAGTGAAGAGTTTGTGCTTACTATCTCGCTGGATAAAGATCTGTGAACTGCAATAAGGACACCCCTCCTAATGATAGACAAGTAGCGCTATAATTCCTATCATTTCTGTAAATGGTCCAGTTGTTGTCCAGTATTTCTTCATCTTTAAAGGAGTCGTTAAGCCATGTTTCCGTTATAACTAAAACGTTGAAGTGACATGATTTAGCGTCAATAAAAAGATTATTTACTTTGCCCCTGATGCTGGCGCCGTTGTGATAGTATAATCGTAGGTTATTTCTAGAGCTAACGTCCACGTTAGGAACGAAAAAACCTATTGTGATCTACGCGGCGTTTCTGCATATTAGAAATATGTATCGACGAAACATGGGAGCCGAACGTAGCGAGATCTTTTTGGACTTGGTCGGGCGTAAGGTTGAATTGTTCGTGGAATCGAATTTAGAACAGTCGCAAAGCTTCTAGATCCGTTGCAAGCCCTTCTTGCTGGATGGATAGTATCAGACTGGTTTTGGTTTTTCCATTAATACAGGTTGAGTCAGATTTATTGTGCATGTAAGCAGGATACAGCCGCACATTTTCAAATACTTTATATTCACTCAACCGCGATAAAAGATATCTATTTTTTTTGGATTTCGCCGAATTTATTGAGTGCTTTACGACTGGGGGGAGTAGCGGGTCAAGGAAAGGGCGGTTATTATTACCAGCAATATCAACGCTTGGAGAAACCCGGTTATTATTACCAGCAATATCAACGCTTGGAGAAACGCAGGAGCGCATAACAGTGCTGTCATGATTATAAGTTTGTGATGTGGTGTGTAGTGAAGACGAAGAGAAGGGGTTAATTGTTTCGCCGCAAACGAAATTTTTGTTAGGATTAGGAACTGTGACAGGGTTTGAAGTGAGAGTGTTAGTCACCAAGGGATTGTTAATGGTGTTGATGTGTTTGGATGAGGTTCTAATGGAAGCATTAGTATTAACTTCACGAGGTGCATGGTTGGGAGAAGTTTTGGTTTTGTTGGAAGAAATTTTAACATTACGAGGTGTATGGTTGGGAGAAGTTTTGGTTTTGTTAGTTTTATTTCTAATTGGATTATTACTATTCTTACTAGTGTTCTTACTGTTACGTTTTAAATCTGTCTTCCAGTGCCGGATTTTTATATTGTTCCATTTGAAGACATCCAATTTTGTATTGAAAAAGAGCCAGTCATATTCCATGGGCATGTGCAGTTTAAAATTATAGTATTTAGGCGTAATCTTACTATTTCCGCGGTATGGTAACTTTTAACATTTACAGCCTTTAATACTAAACTGTTTCGCAAGGGATTTGCTCAGCCATGATTCGGTAGCGAGAAACTATGATCAGCTGACAGCGAAACAGTATGAATATGCAAGTTATCTTGCGGGAGCTGTGATGTATCCTTGCAAACAAATCTGGTAACAGCTACTTCGCGTTCAAAATTAACAAGCTTCGCCGTCAAGTCGCTGGATGGCTTAATGTTGGATCTGGAGGTGTCTTCCAACTGATGAGATATAGTAGCTAGACATTTGTCAGCATTGGATGCTAGTACTTTTACTGATCTGATGTCATCATGGATACTGTTCAGCTTGCTTGTAACCACATTACCATCCGAAAGTGAAATGTTATCAGGGCGCGCAGAAAAACCGTCTGCAAGAGAACTATCAAAGAAACTATTCATGATATCAATTGGTCAGGTTGGAGTCTGATTGTGTTCACTTTTTTTAAGTTTTGACGAGTCGTGTTGGATAACATATATATCCTTCCACCCACCTCTCTACTCCCTACCCCTCCTACGACACATTGATCATCTACTTTCTCTATTCCCACACCTCCCACCCCCCTCTCTACCCTCTACCCCTCCTACGACACATTGAAAAAACTCAAGCCTCCTTACTCTTGTCTACCAAGCGTTGTACATATGGGGGCTTGTGTGTGTCATTTATTGAAATCAAAAACAGGGAGACTGAATAATAAAATGTGCAATAATTATTAAACTTGGTACCAATATTATAATAAATAAGCCCTATTATATCCCACTCCTGATACTGCATCCGTCTCATTCTCTCGTTGTTTAGTTTTCCGAAGGTTTCACTTCTACCGCGTGTGCACTGCACACATGTTTTTTTTTTTAAGGATACTGAACTGGACTTAGGTGATTAGCCTTTAATACACTGCAGTGTACAATCCAGTCAGCTTAGGGATGGGAGGTCGGAAATCGGGTCGGGTATGGCAGTGTTCTAGTTGGTGTTTATAATTTTTAGTGCTGTTTTGGCTATGATGTGATCTACCAGAACAGCAATGTTGCCTATAACAAATCAACTAGTGTCTGGTATCTCTGATGGTGTAAGTGAATCTGATAAGAATGTAAACAGAACTCATCTGCTCAGTGTTAAATCCTTTAGAAGTGATCCTAGTAAACATTCCGCACTGTTCACTATTTATAGTAATAATTTCAAAGCCAATAAATAGCAACTGAAAAATTCTTATAAATAATTTATGCGTAGAGTAGGAATTGAACCCACGATATCGCGTTTACAACTCTAGTACGCTACCACTGGACTACACCCGGTTAGGTTAGGTTAGGAGGGTAGCTATTGGCGGATATAGCTAGCACTAGAGTCACTGTATAAGAACTAACACAAACATCCACTATCATGAATACGGACAATCACCACTTTTGTTACATATTTAGTACTAAAAACCTGCAAATTTAAAAAATCGCAGGTTTCTTAAATGGCATAGTTTTAGTGTGTATATGTGTAGCAGATGGATTTTGATGGACGTTTCACGAAATCGAAATATGTCTCATGAAATGTCAATTAAATAGAGCGTTTATCTACTTTAGTGGAGATCCTTAAAATGAAAAATCGAGACAACTGCAAAAAAATTTCAAAGGTACTGGTTTCAAATGAAACACACATTGTCCGACTTCAAGATAATGGATGTTTGTGTTAGTTCGTATGAAGTGACTCTAGCTAGCACATGGACCGTTAGTTGGGTCCGTTGTGATCCCACTGCACAATCGCACGACGCCCACGGTTGATGGCTGTTTTTTGCTAATCTTCAAGAACAAACTGAGCCCAATTGGCTACGATATACCATATTAATCTGGAAAATTTGGAGGGCGACATTTCTCCTAGCAATTGTCGGTTTCTTGAGAAAATGAATATCACAAATTTGTATACAAGCGTAAGTGGAAATATTTAATAGAAAGAAAGCCGACTCTGTGAATATCACCACTTTTTGTTGGACCCGACACCGTTTTTTACATTTTTAAAATGTTTTTTTTTTTATATCATTTCTTTTTGTTGCCCTCTTAACTACTGCGATTACAAAGCTCAAATATAGATATGTATTTACTTGGCAGAAGCACATCCTATGAATTTCGCAGCGGATGTGTTAATACAGTCATATTTGCTGGTCTAAATATACAAATTTGAATGAAAACTTGCATATATAAAATTTAGAAAATTTCAAAATTAAACAAAATTACTTTAACTTTTGGAATTGCCCAAATCTGCTGATTTCGTTAATTTCTAAAAACCATGATCTCATAATCTATATAACAAACCGATTCAATGAAAACTTTGGACTGAAGGAATAAGTCATTGCGACTGTAATTGTTTCATTGTCTGCATCGAAAAGAAACCACTTTGAAATGAATTAACTAAAACAAAATTTAAATTAATTTACATACAAAATTGCATTTGTCCTTGGCAATCGATCAATGTCTTAGAGACCCTCGTGCTATATGATCTAAATGCCTATCCCAGTGCTGAATTTGAGGAAAAACCAAAAACAGGAATTATTTTCAAAACACTATTCCACAAATACCAAGAATAACATATTTGTAGTCTTGTAATGAACAGCAAACTTGTTTGAGACAATTTTACTTTATTATTATTGAATAATAAAGTATTGTGATCGACCTGAAATTTAAAAAAAATTTGCTACCCTGACATTTTGCATTTTCACGTTTTAGGACTAGTAGACCATAAAAAAGCAATAAAAAAAAATGTCCGTCTGTAGGCCGTACGCAAAATAAGTTTGAAGGCGCGTAGCTCCCAAACCTGTTGAGGTATAATCATGAAATTTTTATGGTGAGTAGGTTGGGTGAACCTCTACGACTGCTATCTTTAAGAGGGGTGTGGGTAAGAGGGGGGAGGAGTGGGAAGGGTTTTAGACGAAAAATTTTGGTTTCTAGATCTCAGCAACCGCTTACGCTAGGAGGCTAAAACTTGAAATTTCCATAGAACTTCGATAGTGGACCCGTTTGCAAAAAAAATATTGAAATGGGGTGTGGGAGTGGGGGGAAAATAATTCATCAGAAACGCAAAAATGCCGAGATCAACCTATACTAGGACAAGGGATTGAAGAAAAAATTTTGAGTGGGGGTAGTGGCGTACGGGGGTGGAGGTGAATAACTTTAGATTACGATATCTCCCGAACCAATTGCTCTAGAAAAATGAAAGTCGATTTGAGTAGAAAGGTCAACAAATAAAGATTGCTCAAAGTAAAATTTTTTAAGGGAGTGGTGGAACATGGGAGTGGGGGGGATCAGAAAATTAAAAAAAATCACGTTTCATATCTCAAGAACAGTATAATATAGATGCACAAATTTTTTACCAGACAAAGGCCCAATAGAACCCTAGGAGTGACATTTTTTTTCGGGGTTTGTGTGTTGAGGGTGAGGGTGGGGAAGGGTGAGAAGAAAAAGGTTCCGATGAATTTATTTTAAGAACCTATAATGATAAAAAGCTGAAACTTGGTATTAAGATAGAGCTATAGTAGTGGCATATTGAAAAAATATAATTTTTTATGAAGTGGTATGGTACGGGGGTGGCGGGTATTTTTCCTAACTATGGAACGGCTTATGCTATAAAGTTGAAACTCGGTGTGTATATGTAAATCAACTAGAAAAGTAATTTGGACTAAAAAAAAATATGAATGTCCATTGAAGCTCGGAAGTGGGCGCAAAAAAATGTTCAGTCAAAATGGAATGCATATACTTTCAAGATTTTCGTCATATCTACTAGGTCTTCCAAAATAATTAATTCACTTTTATTCTACGGATTCTTCATATGAAAACCTAGAAAGTGTTTTCAAAATTTTTTGAAAATTGACCCCTAAGGGGGTGTAAAGTGATAGTGTATTTTTAATATTATATTAATATTTTAATTATTTTTCCACCATGCCACTATTATACGTCCGCCCAGCTGGCCCCCCAACTTCCTCCAAACTTAATGAAAAAATTACAGAATTATGCGCTATTTATGCGCTCTGCAAAACACCAAAAAAATTTTTTGCGCTCCTTTCGTTTAGTAAGGATAAATCATTTAAAGGTGGGGGGGCTGAGTGGGCGGCAAGCTAGCCCCCCACCCCTAAAATATGTAAAAATTAAAAAAAAAATATATAGGAGTAATGCGCTATTTATGCGCTCTCAGAATTCATTACAACTGATTTTTGCGCTATGTCCTTTCAAGGACCTCCCATACAAATCGCAGGTCGAGATTCTACAAAAGCAAAAATTTCACCAAATAACTATACCAGCTTAATCCATGATTTATGCGCTCTTAGAACCCGCTGTTCGCGATTTTCGCACTGCGTCCTTTCAAGGACCTCCCATACAAGTCGTCAATTCAGCAGCAGTAAAACAGAAATGCCTACTCGATTAATGCGAAATCGTACTAAGTAATCATGCACGATCGATACATGATTTATGCGCTCTCGGAATTTGGTAAATTTGATTTTCGCGCTATGTCCTTTCAAGGACCTCTCATACAAATCGCAGGTCGAGATTCTACAAAAGCAAAAATTTCACCAAATAACTATACCAGCTTAATCCATGATTTATGCGCTCTTAGAATCCGCTATTCGCGATTTTCGCACTGCGTCCTTTCAAGGACCTCCCATACAAGTCGTCAATTCAGCAGCAGTAAAACAGAAATGCCTACTCGATTAATGCGAAATCGTACTAAGTAATCATGCACGATCGATACATGATTTATGCGCTCCCGGAATTTGGTAAATTTGATTTTCGCGCTATGTCCTTTCAAGGACCTCCCATACAAATCGCAGGTCGAGATTCTATAAAAGCAAAAATTTCACCAAATAACTATACCAGCTTAATCCATGATTTATGCGCTCTTAGAACCCGCTATTCGCGATTTTCGCACTGCGTCCTTTCAAGGACCTCCCATACAAGTCGTCAATTCAGCAGCAGTAAAACAGAAATGCCTACTCGATTAATGCGAAATCGTACTAAGTAATCATGCACGATCGATACATAATTTATGCGCTCCCGGAATTTGGTAAATTTGATTTTCGCGCTATGTCCTTTCAAGGACCTCCCATACAAATCGCAGGTCGAGATTCTACAAAAGCAAAAATTTCACCAAATAACTATACCAGCTTAATCCATGATTTATGCGCTCTTAGAACCCGCTATTCGCGATTTTCGCACTGCGTCCTTTCAAGGACGTCCCATACAAGTCGTCAATTCAGCAGCAGTAAAACAGAAATGCCTACTCGATTAATGCGAAATCGTACTAAGTAATCATGCACGATCGATACATGATTTATGCGCTCTCGGAATTTGGTAAATTTGATTTTCGCGCTATGTCCTTTCAAGAACCTATGATTTATGCGCTCTTAGAATTCGCTATTCGCGATTTTCGCACTGCGTCCTTTCAAGGACCTCCCATACAAGTCGTCAATTCAGCAGCAGTAAAACAGAAATGCCTACTCGATTAATGCGAAATCGTACTAAGTAATCACGATCGATACATGATTTATGCGCTCTCGGAATTTGGTAAATTTGATTTTCGCGCTATGTCCTTTCAAGAACCTCCCATACAAATCGCAGGTCGAGATTCTACAAAAGCAAAAATTTCACCAAATAACTATACCAGCTAAATCTATGATTAATGCGCTCTTAGAATCCGCTATTCGCGATTTTCGCACTGCGTCCTTTCAAGGACCTCCCATACAAGTCGTCAATTCAGCAGCAGTAAAACAGAAATGCCTACTCGATTAATGCGAAATCGTACTAAGTAATCATGCACGATCGATACATAATTTATGCGCTCCCGGAATTTGGTAAATTTGATTTTCGCGCTATGTCCTTTCAAGAACCTCCCATACAAATCGCAGGTCGAGATTCTACAAAAGCAAAAATTTCACCAAATAACTATACCAGCTAAATCTATGATTTATGCGCTCTTAGAATCCGCTATTCGCGATTTTCGCACTGCGTCCTTTCAAGGACCTCCCATACAAGTCGTCAATTCAGCAGCAGTAAAACAGAAATGCCTACTCGATTAATGCGAAATCGTACTAAGTAATCATGCACGATCGATACATAATTTATGCGCTCCCGGAATTTGGTAAATTTGATTTTCGCGCTATGTCCTTTCAAGAACCTCCCATACAAATCGCAGGTCGAGATTCTACAAAAGCAAAAATTTCACCAAATAACTACACCAGCTAAATCTATGATTTATGCGCTCTTAGAATCCGCTATTCGCGATTTTCGCACTGCGTCCTTTCAAGGACCTCCCATACAAGTCGTCAATTCAGCAGCAGTAAAACAGAAATGCCTACTCGATTAATGCGAAATCGTACTAAGTAATCATGCACGATCGATACATGATTTATGCGCTCCCGGAATTTGGTAAATTTGATTTTCGCGCTATGTCCTTTCAAGGACCTCCCATACAAATCGCAGGTCGAGATTCTACAAAAGCAAAAATTTCACCAAATAACTATACCAGCTGAATCTATGATTTATGCGCTCTTAGAATTTGCAATTCGCGATTGCAATAGTTAAGAAAAACACCCCCCACCCCCGTACCATACTACCCTTAAAAAAAATTATATTTTTCCCTCATGCCGCTACTATAGTTCTATCTAAACACCAAGTTTAAGGCTTGTATCATTACAGGTTGTTAAGATATAAGCGTCGAAACTTTTTCCTTTTCACCCTCTCCCCCCCCCCCTTACCCTTTACACTCGCATCTTCAAAATTTCCTCATTAGGGTTCAATTAGCGCTACTTCTGGTAAAAACTTTGAGCATCTATCTTACACTATTCTTGAGATATGATATGTGCTTTTTTTGAAAAATTCTTATCCCCCTCCACTTCTATGCTCCACCGTCCACTTTAAACATTTTACTTTGATCATTATTCATTTGTCGACCTTTACACCGATACCGAATTTTATTTTTCTAGAGCAGTTGGTACAGGAGATATCGTAATCTAAATCTAAATCCCCCACCCCCATACGTCACTGCACCTACTCAAAAATTTGTTTTCAATCTTTTCTCCTAGTATAACTACAAATATTTCTTAAGTTTGAATAGTGTGCCATCAACGGTTTAGGAGATATGTATTTTAGAATGTGTCTAACTCGGCTTTTTTGCGTTTCGGACGCAATATTTTTCCCCTCACACCCACACCCATACACCTTGATCAATATTGACAATTTTTATGCAAATGGGTCTACTATCAGAACTCTATACAAATTCTAAGTTTCAGCTTCCTATCAAAAGTGGTTTCCGTCTAAAACGCTTTCCCCTTCTTCCCCTCACACCCCACCCTTAAAAATTTTGTCACTTCAAGGAGCCTACCCCGTCTATTTGTAAAAAAAATTTCAACTTAATATCTCTAAGCGCTTGGGAGCTACAAGCCTTCAAACGATTTTGCGTACCGCGGACAGATGGACTGAGAGTTTTTATTGCTTTTTTCGTGTCTACTAGTTATGAAACGTCTAAAAAAAAATAGTTCAGTGTAGCAAGTTTTTTTTTTAAAAAAATCTATCACAATACTGTATTATTAAAATAATAAAGTGAAACGTTCTTAAATCGTCAGTTTAATTTACAAATGTTGAGCTCGTCAAACAATGAACATATATATTATTTATTTGTTGTTCCTTATTGTATTTTGAAATGGCGTCCCTGAAAAATTGAAACAGATAAGATCAGATAAATATTACCATCATATTCAGCTTCGTCTCACCGATCCTTTATAAAATCGATCGACCCGATGATGTCCCATCGAGCCACGCACTACTCTACATATGTACATATAAAAATGACTATACGAACGTAAAAACGCGCGAAAATTTACGCATAAGTAAAATCGATAATAACTTCTTACTTCTTCTTCGCTATAACTTCTTTTTCTTAACAGTTAGCGTAAATGTTCATAAGGTGTAATCGATAGAATTCTTTGGAGGGCAAACGGAACTCTAACCAGAACTACCCCAACCCTTACAGGGAAAAAGTTTTATTTCAATCGCTCGAACAATTTTAATTTCAATGCGCTTTAACTTCTTTTCATCAAGAGTTAGCGTAAATGTTGATAACGTGTTATCATCTCTTTGGGGGGCAAATGGAACTCTATCTTAAAACACCCCAACCCTAACTAGTAACTTTTTTCTCACAGACTGAAAAATTTTCTAAGTAGTGCACATGATATTTTTTCTCAGAAATCCAGTCGATATTTTCAGAGTTCTGGGTAGTCAGTTCCTCACAAATTCTGAAAATTCCTTTGTACAGGGTTTTTGGTACCCCGTGTACCACACAGGTCAATTTTCAATAAGAAAACTGGTTAAGAAAAGTATTTTTGACCGGTACCCTCACTCAGCTGAAACGTTTGATCTTGAAAACAAATAATCACAAGGCAAAGTGTTCCAGCTCGTTTTTAAGGGGATCGAATTACCTTTCATTTAACAGTCTAAATTGTAACAGCACCCAATCTTGAGGTATTTACTCGTATTTAGGGGTGTTTTAAGATAGAGTTCCATTTGCCCCCCAAAGAGATGATAACACGTTATCAACATTTACGCTAACTCTTGATGAAAAGAAGTTAAAGCGCATTGAAATTAAAATTGTTCGAGCGATTGAAATAAAACTTTTTCCCTGTAAGGGTTGGGGTAGTTCTGGTTAGAGTTCCGTTTGCCCTCCAAAGAATTCTATCGATTACACCTTATGAACATTTACGCTAACTGTTAAGAAAAAGAAGTTATAGCGAAGAAGAAGTAAGAAGTTATTATCGATTTTACTTATGCGTAAATTTTCGCGCGTTTTTACGTTCGTATAGTCATTTTTATATGTACATATGTAGAGTAGTGCGTGGCTCGATGGGACATCATCGGGTCGATCGATTGTATAAAGGATCGGTGAGACGAAGCTGAATATGATGGTAATATTTATCTGATCTTATCTGTTTCAATTTTTCAGGGACGCCATTTCAAAATACAATAAAGAACAACAAATAAATAATATATATGTTCATTGTTTGACGAGCTCAACATTTGTAAATTAAACTGACGATTTAAGAACGTTTCACTTTATTATTTTAATAATACAGTATTGTGATAGATTTTTTTAAAAAAAAAACTTGCTACACTGAACTATTTTTTTTTAGACGTTTCATAACTAGTAGACACGAAAAAAGCAATAAAAACTCTCAGTCCATCTGTCCGCGGTACGCAAAATCGTTTGAAGGCTTGTAGCTCCCAAGCGCTTAGAGATATTAAGTTGAAATTTTTTTTACAAATAGACGGGGTAGGCTCCTTGAAGTGACAAAATTTTTAAGGGTGGGGTGTGAGGGGAAGAAGGGGAAAGCGTTTTAGACGGAAAATTTTGGTTTCTAGATCTCAGCAACCACTTTTGATAGGAAGCTGAAACTTAGAATTTGTATAAAAATTTGGCATAAAAATTGTCAATATTGATCAAGGGGTATGGGTGTGGGTGTGAGGGGAAAAATATTGCGTCCGAAACGCAAAAAAGCCGAGTTAGACACATTCTAAAATACATATCTCCTAAACCGTTGATGGCACACTATTCAAACTTAAGAAATATTTGTAGTTATACTAGGAGAAAAGATTGGAAACAAATTTTTGAGTAGGTGCAGTGACGTATGGGGGTGGGGGATTTAGATTTAGATTACGATATCTCCTGTACCAACTGCTCTAGAAAAATAAAATTCGGTATCGGTGTAAAGGTCGACAAATGAATAATGATCAAAGTAAAATGTTTAAAGTGGACGGTGGAGCATAGAAGTGGAGGGGGATAAGAATTTTTCAAAAAAAGCACATATCATATCTCAAGAATAGTGTAAGATAGATGCTCAAAGTTTTTACCAGAAGTAGCGCTAATTGAACCCTAATGAGGAAATTTTGAAGATGCGAGTGTAAAGGGTAAGGGGGGGGAGAGGGTGAAAAGGAAAAAGTTTCGATGCTTATATCTTAAGAACCTGTAATGATATAAGCCTTAAACTTGGTGTTTAGATAGAACTATAGTAGCGGCATGAGGGAAAAATATAATTTTTTTTAAGGGTAGTATGGTACGGGGGTGGGGGGTGTTTTTCTTAACTATTGTAATCGCGAATTGCAAATTCTAAGAGCGCATAAATCATAGATTCAGCTGGTATAGTTATTTGGTGAAATTTTTGCTTTTGTAGAATCTCGACCTGCGATTTGTATGGGAGGTCCTTGAAAGGACATAGCGCGAAAATCAAATTTACCAAATTCCGGGAGCGCATAAATCATGTATCGATCGTGCATGATTACTTAGTACGATTTCGCATTAATCGAGTAGGCATTTCTGTTTTACTGCTGCTGAATTGACGACTTGTATGGGAGGTCCTTGAAAGGACGCAGTGCGAAAATCGCGAATAGCGGATTCTAAGAGCGCATAAATCATAGATTTAGCTGGTGTAGTTATTTGGTGAAATTTTTGCTTTTGTAGAATCTCGACCTGCGATTTGTATGGGAGGTTCTTGAAAGGACATAGCGCGAAAATCAAATTTACCAAATTCCGGGAGCGCATAAATTATGTATCGATCGTGCATGATTACTTAGTACGATTTCGCATTAATCGAGTAGGCATTTCTGTTTTACTGCTGCTGAATTGACGACTTGTATGGGAGGTCCTTGAAAGGACGCAGTGCGAAAATCGCGAATAGCGGATTCTAAGAGCGCATAAATCATAGATTTAGCTGGTATAGTTATTTGGTGAAATTTTTGCTTTTGTAGAATCTCGACCTGCGATTTGTATGGGAGGTTCTTGAAAGGACATAGCGCGAAAATCAAATTTACCAAATTCCGGGAGCGCATAAATCATGTATCGATCGTGCATGATTACTTAGTACGATTTCGCATTAATCGAGTAGGCATTTCTGTTTTACTGCTGCTGAATTGACGGCTTGTATGGGAGGTCCTTGAAAGGACGCAGTGCGGAAATCGCGAATAGCGGATTCTAAGAGCGCATAAATCATAGATTTAGCTGGTATAGTTATTTGGTGAAATTTTTGCTTTTGTAGAATCTCGACCTGCGATTTGTATGGGAGGTTCTTGAAAGGACATAGCGCGAAAATCAAATTTACCAAATTCCGGGAGCGCATAAATCATGTATCGATCGTGCATGATTACTTAGTACGATTTCGCATTAATCGAGTAGGCATTTCTGTTTTACTGCTGCTGAATTGACGACTTGTATGGGAGGTCCTTGAAAGGACGCAGTGCGAAAATCGCGAATAGCGGATTCTAAGAGCGCATAAATCATAGATTTAGCTGGTATAGTTATTTGGTGAAATTTTTGCTTTTGTAGAATCTCGACCTGCGATTTGTATGGGAGGTCCTTGAAAGGACATAGCGCGAAAATCAAATTTACCAAATTCCGGGAGTGCATAAATCATGTATCGATCGTGCATGATTACTTAGTACGATTTCGCATTAATCGAGTAGGCATTTCTGTTTTACTGCTGCTGAATTGACGACTTGTATGGGAGGTCCTTGAAAGGACGCAGTGCGAAAATCGCTAATAGCGGGTTCTAAGAGCGCATAAATCATGGATTAAGCTGGTATAGTTATTTGGTGAAATTTTTGCTTTTGTAGAATCTCGACCTGCGATTTGTATGGGAGGTCCTTGAAAGGACATAGCGCGAAAATCAAATTTACCAAATTCCGGGAGCGCATAAATCATGTATCGATCGTGCATGATTACTTAGTACGATTTCGCATTAATCGAGTAGGCATTTCTGTTTTACTGCTGCTGAATTGACGACTTGTATGGGAGGTCCTTGAAAGGACGCAGTGCGAAAATCGCGAATAGCGGGTTCTAAGAGCGCATAAATCATGGATTAAGCTGGTATAGTTATTTGGTGAAATTTTTGCTTTTGTAGAATCTCGACCTGCGATTTGTATGGGAGGTCCTTGAAAGGACATAGCGCGAAAATCAAATTTACCAAATTCCGGGAGCGCATAAATCATGTATCGATCGTGCATGATTACTTAGTACGATTTCGCATTAATCGAGTAGGCATTTCTGTTTTACTGCTGCTGAATTGACGACTTGTATGGGAGGTCCTTGAAAGGACGCAGTGCGAAAATCGCGAATAGCGGATTCTAAGAGCGCATAAATCATAGATTAAGCTGGTATAGTTATTTGGTGAAATTTTTGCTTTTGTAGAATCTCGACCTGCGATTTGTATGGGAGGTCCTTGAAAGGACATAGCGCGAAAATCAAATTTACCAAATTCCGAGAGCGCATAAATCATGTATCCATCGTGCATGATTACTTAGTACGATTTCGCAATAATCGAGTAGGCATTTCTGTTTTACTGCTGCTGAATTGACGGCTTGTATGGGAGGTCCTTGAAAGGACGCAGTGCGAAAATCGCGAATAGCGGATTCTAAGAGCGCATAAATCATAGATTAAGCTGGTATAGTTATTTGGTGAAATTTTTGCTTTTGTAGAATCTCGACCTGCGATTTGTATGGGAGGTCCTTGAAAGGACATAGCGCGAAAATCAAATTTACCAAATTCCGGGAGCGCATAAATCATGTATCGATCGTGCATGATTACTTAGTACGATTTCGCATTAATCGAGTAGGCATTTCTGTTTTACTGCTGCTGAATTGACGACTTGTATGGGAGGTCCTTGAAAGGACGCAGTGCGAAAATCGCGAATAGCGGATTCTAAGAGCGCATAAATCATAGATTAAGCTGGTATAGTTATTTGGTGAAATTTTTGCTTTTGTAGAATCTCGACCTGCGATTTGTATGGGAGGTCCTTGAAAGGACATAGCGCAAAAATCAGTTGTAATGAATTCTGAGAGCGCATAAATAGCGCATAATTCCTATATATTTTTTTTTTTAATTTTTACATATTTTAGGGGTGGGGGGGGGGGGCTAGCTTGCCGCCCACTCAGCCCCCCCACCTTTAAATGATTTATCCTTACTAAACGAAAGGAGCGCAAAAATTTTTTCTTGGTGTTTTGCAGAGCGCATAAATAGCGCATAATTCTGTAATTTTTTCATTAAGTTTGGAGGAAGTGGGGGGCCAGCTGGGCGGACGTCACTATTATAGTTCTATCTAAATACGAAGTTTGAAGTTTATAACATTACAGGTTCTTAAGACATAAACATCGGAACTTTTTCCTTCTCACCCTCCCCCACCCTTACCCTCTACATCACCACCTACAAATTTTTTTTTTTCTTTTAGGGTTCTATTTTGCCTACTTCTGGTAAAAATTTGAAGCATCTATGTATCTTACACTGTTATTGAGATATGAAAAGTGATATTTTTGAAAGATTCTAGTCCCCTCCACTTCCGTGCTCCTCCACCCCCTTCAAAGATTTTACTTTGAGCAATCTTTATTTATCAAGCTTTATAATCAAACCGAATTTTGTTTTTCTGATCCAATTGGTTTGTAAGATATCGTAGTCTAAAGTTTTTCACCCCCCCCCCCCCCCCCCCCCCACCACCGTACGCCTTTACACCCACAAATATTTTTTTTTTGAATCTACTCTCCGAGTATAACTACAGATATTTGTAAAGTTTTAATTGCTTGCCACTAACGGTTTAGGAGATATAGATCTTAGAATGTGTCGATCTCGACTTTTTTGCGTTTCGGACGCATTATTTCCCCTCCACTCCCACACCCCTTCACCCATATTAGTAATTTTTTTGCCAATGGGTCCACTATCAAAGCTCTATAGAAATTCTAAGTTTCAGCCTTCTAACATAAGCGGTTGCTGAGATCTAGAAACCAAAATTTTTCGTCTAAAACGCTTCCCTAACCTTCCCCCGCACATCTCCTCCCCTGAAAATAATGTCAATTCAAGGGGTCTACCCAGTATATTCTTAGAAAAAATTTTAAATTTAATAGATCTACTGGTTTGAGAGCTACGAGCCTTCAAAGGATTTTGGGGCGGTCGACGTACAGCGTACGGCGTACGGCGTACAGACGGAGTGAAAATTTTTATTGCTTTTTTCGTGTTACTAGTCATGAAACGTGGGAAAAAAAAATTTGAGGGCAGCAAATTTTTTTTTTTTTTTAAATTAATAACTGTTCTGTATTATAAATAATAAAGTAACCTATAATTATAAAATAAGTAAATAAAATAACATTCAAGTGATAAGTTCTTATTATGAATGATAGCAACATAGGGTGATAGGAGGGGTCCGGTCTACGGCTGACGATGAAAAGAGGACGATGTCACTTTGTGCTTGGCGATCTCGAATATTTACGGAGTTGTCATCGCAAAGGGTTTGGTACTTTGTTCAACTCCTACAATTGCGATATCTTGTGAGGTAGAGTAGTGTAACTCCTTCAGAAACAAAAGAACTAAGTGGGACTAGTTTGTAATGATAGTCAGCAGCGGTACACCACAAGGTGCAAACTCTTCCTTCTTATTTGGAATTTAGTGGTCAATAAATTTCTATTGAGATTGGAAGAGATGAGCTGCAGACAGATTGCTTATGCAGATAATGTTGCAATCGCTCTCTGGGGAAAGCACCTCAACACGCGAGATATTGCAGAATGCTCTCTCTAACCTCTCTAAATGAGGGTCTGAATGCTGGTTGAACCCACACAAACCAGAATTAGTCTTCTTTACCAGGAAATACAAAACTCCTCAAGTAGACCCAAGCGCAAAATATTTGGGCCCTTTTTTGGATAAGAAACTTCACTGGAAACTAGAAACGTGCAAGGAAAGCAACAGTTTTACGCTCTTTACTCGTGGCAGGAAAAGGGATATTCAACTTCGTGGAGTTCATTAGCTCTTCGTGTTCGTCATAAGATCGATACTCATCTACGGTATTGTTGTATGGAGAACGGCTTTAGACAAAGCGGTTAAGCGAACCACTCTATGGAAAATATAAATATAAACATGCATTTGCATCAACGGAGCTCTGAGAATAACTCGCTCTGCAGCACTAGACAAAGGCAGACAGTGCAGCCATTAGATTTAGAGCTCTCACACAGTGGACTACCATACATGCAGGTCCCTCCACAATCTTGATTCACTTCAACAAAATTCCTCAAAACACCGACCGGGATTCGGTACGGAGGGTAGAGTCCGTCCACATATATACCAACTGCTCCAAAACTGAAGGCGGGGTAGGTGGAGGTTTTTTCTCTGACATGTTAATCATTAGAAACTCCTACCGTCTTCAGGACTTCTATAGTCTTTATCAGGCGGAGCTCAAGTCGATCAAGGAGGCCCTGTCCTAGCTGAGGTATAAAGTAATATCTACTAAAGATATGAACATTTTCATAGACAGCCAAGCGGCAATAAAATCCTTGCGATGGGCCTTGACTACCCTTCATATTATTCCGGAACACCAGAATCTGGGTTTGATTCTCTAAACTGCTACTGCGATTGGATTCAGTTGAGAACCAACTCAAGCTGCCTGGGTTAGGAGGAGAAGAAGACTGCCTTTCATCATCTCTGTAACTGTACATCTGTACCTGTCTAGCTCTATCCGTTAGAAAGAAAGCTAATGTTGGAGTTTACCTCTTCAACAGTCTTTGTGACCTTGCCGCAAAGGAGGTCATGAGAGTCCAACGCTCTATTGCAAGCTGTAAATAGTTTGACGAGTAGTATCATGAGCGATGAAGTATTGTCCTCAATGTGATGGAATTCAATTTTATTGACAAAACATACTGCAGTCTCGATCGGCTGCAAGCCAATCGTATAATACTCTAGATGATTCAGAACTCCGATTTATATTGTAGCTGGGGATGAAGTAAATAGTATTGCGTGTGTGCATGTTGTATGTCCTTCATGAAGGAGTCTCATTAAATTGCTACTCAAAACTAAAAGACTGAACTGGAAAAAAATATCCTTTTTGAAGGACTTCCATATGGGAGGCGGAGCAAGGACTCACTCGATTACTTACATATTCATCCTTTTCCTTGGAACCATTCAAAAATTAATGTGTACAAAATTTCAAGTTCGTAGCTTGAAGCGTTCAAAAGTTATCGAAAAATATTGTTGAACACGTGTCTTAAGAATTTTTTGTATGGAAGGACCAGAAAAAGTAAAAGGATTTCGCTGACTAGTAAACACGAACTTTGTTTTCACTCAAAACTAATTTGTAAAAAATTCTGAACCCGTAGCTACACGATTACTTGAGTTATAGTGTGTTTCGTGAATTGAATCAAGATATTTTAACAGAATATTTGTATGGCAGCCACTCGAAGGACTAATAGGATTTTCTTCATAATCATACACTTAGACACATACAAAATTTCAGAGTCGTAGCTTAAATTCTTATTAAGTTACCGGTCAATATTCTTGAACTAGTGTTTTAAGGATATTTTGTGTGGCAGCTCCCAGAAGGAGTTGAAGGGTTTCGCTGACCAGTAAACTCGAACTTCATTTTCACTCAAAACTAATTTGTACAAAATTCTGAATTCGTAGCTAGAAGATTATTGGAGTTATAGTGAGTTTCGTAAATTAAGTTAAGTAATTTTTACAGGATATTTGTATGGCAGGTACACGAAGGACTAATTGGATTTTCTTCATAGTCATACACTTAGCGCCAACTATTGAAAAAATAACACATACAAAATTTCAAAAACGTACGTAAGGCCCTTCTGAAGCTATCGACCAATATTCTTGGACCCGTGTTTTAAGGACACTTTGTATGGCAGCTACCCGAAGGAGTAGGAAGATTTTGCCCGTTAACGAACTAAGCCTTACAAATTCAACCAAACACCCAGATTCAAAATTTCAAGATCCTAGCTGAAGGCGTTCTTGAGTTATCGTGTTCACGGACAGACAGACGGACGGACGGACGGACGGACGGACGAACGGACGGACGAACGGACGAACGGACGGACGGACGTCAAGCGGATTTGAGGTTCTTGGCCACAAATAAACAAAAAATACAATATAACTTTTTTTCGTCCGAGGCTTGATTCTATGCGTTACAAACTTATGGGCTGGATTAAACTTATATTACTCTATATGATTTCATTTAGAGCATAAAAACGGTTTATCTTTGATTAATGCTACATATGGTACACATTTTTATACTCTAGATGAACATATAGAGTATTATAAGTTTAATCCAGCCCGAAAAGTTTGTAACGCATAGAACCGAGCCTCGGACGAAAAAAAGTTATATATTATTTTGTGTTTATTTTTGGCCAAAACCCCCAAATCCGTTTGCTGTCCGTCCGTCCGTCCGTCCGTCCGTCCGTCCGTCCGTCCGTCCGTCCGTCCGTCCGTCCGGTAGCACGATAACTCAAGAACGCGTTGACCTAGGAAGTTGAAATTTTGTCACAACTTGTAAAATGGAAAAAGTAAGGCTAAGTTCGTTAATGGGCGATATCCGTCCACTCCTTCGGGTACCTCCCATACAAGAGTCCTTAAAACACGTTTTCACAATTATTGCTCGATTGCTTCAAGTTAGGAACTTGAAATTTTGCATACTTAAGATTTACAATGTTTGAATCGAAAGTTCCGAATATGATGCAAACCGAATGAGTCCTTCGTGTAGCAGCCTCGAAAAGTCATTCAAAAATGTATACTTGTTACTGAATCCACTATAACTCCAGAACGAGTTAAAGGAGGGATTTAAAATTTCACAGGAATTAGTTTTATACCAATACCAAAACGGAGTTCATTAGTTAGCGCCTCCTGTTGACTCCTTCGGGTAGCTGTCATACAAAAGTCCTTAATAAACATGTTCACCAATATTGAACGATAACTTCAGAACACTTTAAGTTACGACTTTGAAATTTTATACACATTAATTTTGTGATAGTCGCAGCTGAAACTATTATTATGAAAAATATCCCATAAGTCTTTCATGCAGTTGCCATACAAAAATTCTGTAAAATGTCCTAACTTACTTTATGGAACTCACTATAAATCAAAAAATCGAGTAGCCACTATACAATAATTTCTACCAGTAAGTAAAAGGTCATGTAATAATTGCTTGTGCTCTCCTCATTCTTTTGATATATTTCCAACTAAAATATAAATCGGAGTTCAGTATTTCATCTAGAGTATCATACGATTGGCTTGCAGCCGATCGTGACTGCGTTATGTTTTTAATCGTAATTTTAATGCCAATACAAGCTTGCTAATATACAAATAATATCTAATGTAATGTGCAACGGATTAGAAATAGATAATTATGATAAATATCGACAATGTAAGCCCTTAAAGCATTATTAGACGAGTATTTTGATACTACATTTGTTGTTTTTTTTTTCTGAAAAAGAATTTAACTAAAATTTTATCTATCAACAACTAAGCAAACACACATTGTAATTTTCCCATTATTTCTGTTTGCTATTTAAAAAAAAATAAAAATTTCTGTGGTGTTTAATCAAAAGCAAATAGGAATTTGGCTGTTCAGATATGACATATGTAGACCATAGACTTTTAAACCAAATGACATGTTGGGAGAGACTCGAGTGATAGATGGTCTTAGCTTACACAATCACAACGTATACTCGTTAATTTCAACAAAATAAATAAATAAAAAATCCGGTGAATCGGGTGATATTTAACAATGAAAGTCAAATATTTATGATTAAGATCCAGTACTATTATTAACTTTGTTAATATAATAATTTACCATATTTGTTAAGCTGTTCCTCTTGTGGTAAAAGTTCGAAATTGTTGTTGGTCGTATAGTTCCGGACTTTATCATTCTTTCCACAACAATCTCCCATTTTATCGACTTTATCAAAAGAAATTCATTTTCGTGCAAGAAACTGAACAAAATTTATTTCACACCGCAAACACGCTTGACTATATGTTAACAAAATTTGTGCATTAAATCTACAACTTAAAATGCAAATTCCGATTGATAAAAAATTCACAAGAATGCGTATGTATATTGGAACAGTGACTGATAGTTAATAGCACAATTCCCAAAAATTTTGTAATTTCATAATTATTATCAGCGTAGTATCACAATTTCGTATGTGTTCGTTCATGAGTGAGCTTGACGACAATACAAGAATAAATTTAGATAGTGCTGAGCGATTAGAATGTACAGTGGTGGAAAATGAAATAGGTACACCATTCAAAAACAACTGAAACAATCCCTTTTTTTCGTTATAATGGCAAATGTTATTGCGCCACCCATTTACTCAGCACAATAGCTATAAGATCTTTTAAAATCAACCACTGAACTCAAGTCCAACCATTTTAGTTTTAGTTTCCCACTTTAAAATAAGCCCTATTTTATTATTCTAGGATGAAAATCGGCCGACAGTCTGGGCGTAACTTTATTATTTTATAAGTAGAGACCTAAACGTGTTTAATGATGAGACGCAGACATGCGACTGACTACCTAGAATTAACAGCGAAGGACGTTTTATGGAGACATGTGAATTCGAAAGCGAATCCAGCGGAGCTAATATCAAGAGGTGCAACTGTTGATAAATTATTGGACTCCATGTGGTTTGAAGGACCAGATTTTTTGAAGAAACCTGAAAAATTCTGGCCAGGTACAAAGTTATTCAATCCCGTAAGAGATAATCTGCAGTAAATTCAAACACCAAAACCAGTTTTAATCAGAACAAATAGTCAGGATTTCATTTTGAATCACAAATATGTTAACAATCTTCGAAAATTTATAAGAATTTTTGTATACGTAATTCGCTTTATCAACATACTATCGCTTCGGTGTCAAGGAAAAGATTATATTGTTAGAAAAGAACTAACACCTTTGAAGTTAGAAGAAGCGTTCAACAGGATGTTATATGTTCTACAGCGGCAATACTTCTCAGCCGAAATTAAGACGTTACAACACAATGGACAGATTAACCCAAAAAGTACTATGAAATCATCATGTCCTTTCTAAGATGACAGTACTCCAAAACTTCTAAGAGTTTGTAAGGACGGAAATCTTAGGGTAAATTTCCGCTTACAACAACGACCATGTTAAGAAACGAAAATACCGAAAAGCATGGTATAATATGAACTTCATGTTTTTTTTTACATATGCGATATAATTCGCAGCCAGTGCATGTTCTGGTCCGTATATAGTCCAAAACGATCGAACACAAATTGTCTAGTTGGCGGCGTAGTTAGTAGCCGCGGGTCGAGCCTAAAAACTCCTCCCAAAGTGAAAACTAACGCCATGCCCGAGAAATCGACCTATGGCTTGGGTCTGTGGCTCTTGTGAGTTCGCCAAACATAGTCTCGAAAGTCTCGACGGTAGAGTACGGCTTGCCCCGGCCATGCCAATCTATTTAGGGTCTGTGGCTCTTGTGAGTTCGCCTAAAATATAGAACGGCCAACCGGTTACCGTGAATATACACACACGGAGCCAAACTCAGCCAGCGCAAGCGACGGAGGTCCAGGCAAAGCAGCGACACAGTGAGCACCAGACGAGCGGCACCGAGGACAACGCAGACGACGCAGCGGGACCCTGACGACGCAACAACGAGGCAGCGACGAAGAAGGCCCGCGTAACCGAGGTCCGGAGGAAGCACCGCTACGCAACGCATGGAGCAACGCAACGGCACGACGACGCACAACGCAGCACAGCGCTCAGGACAAAGGGCAGCGCAACGCCACGACGACGCACAACGAAGCGCAGGTCAGCAGAGTAACGCTGCACCATGAGCAGCGCCGCGCACAGGACAACGCAACGCCACGCACAGAGCAACGCAACGACGGCACACGAAACGCGCAAAGCAACGCAGCAACGACACTCAGAGCAAATAACGCACAGAGCAACGACGACGCACAGAGTAATGCAACGCGCAGAACTTCGACACACAGAGCAACGCGGCAACGCACAGAGCAAAGCAACGCACAGAGCAACGCGACACTCCGAGCAACGACACAGAGAGCAACGACACAGAGAGCAACGACACGCACGGAGCGACGACACGCAGAACAACGCAGAACGACACAACAGAAGCAACACACAGAGCAGAGCGCGCACAGAGTCGCGCAACCTCCAGAGCAATGGTACGCACAGAGCAGGGCAACGAGCGAAGCTACGCACGTACAGAGTAACATAGCACGCAGAGCAACGCAACGCAGCAACGCACAGAGTGACGGTACGCACAGATCAAGACAACGAAGGAAGCTACGCACGTATAGAGTAACAAAACACGTAGGGCAACAGAGCAACGCAACGCGCAGAACAACGACACGCAGAACAACGCAACACAACACAAGTTGGACCGGAAAGGACGTAACGTAAAAGGACACAAGCATGAGATGGCGCACAGAGACCGAAGGAAGGCAAGCAGAGGCGTGCCAAGAGCCGAGCTACAATCAGCCACGGACAGTACGACGAACAACGCCAGAACTACGGGAAACAATCGCAAGAAGAAGGCAAGCACCGCAATGCACCAGGAGCGACGTAGACAGGGGATGTCGAAGACATTGAGCACAAGAAGCGCCAGGCGACACCAAGGGACGTAGACAGGAGGGGTCGAGGCAACACAGAGGAACAAGAAGCGCCAGGCGACACCAAGGGACGTAGTCAGGAGGGGTCGAGGCAACACAGAGGAACAAGAAGCAAAGCGGGAGGATGCCGAGTCAAGCGAGCAACATCGAACTTGTGAGGACCATAGACAAACGGAACGACGCCAGTCAGCGCAATGCGGCGTAGCAAATGCCGCAAGAAACGCACGAAACAACGCAAAGCACCCGGGAAGTACCGAGCCGAGCAGCAACGAGAGGATAACGAAGTCGGAGACACAAGAAGACCTAGGAAGCCTCAATAATACTTATTTGAATTTACCGAATTACATAATGAATTATAACCTTTAATATAATAAAATAGTTGAAGTCAAAACAAGAAATGTTTGTAACGAACCCCTGACGCCCGATGAGCCTACCCCAGCAATTCGAGTCGTTACAAGTTGGTGGGCGTTTACAGGATGCAAATCTACCCTATAATGTCAAACATCCTATCCTTTTTCCCAAAAATCATCCTTTTGTTTATACATATGTTAAATTTATTCATCTCAGGTCGTTGCATGCTGGATCTCAGAGCTTGGTGGCAACACTTCGCCAAAAGGCGTGGATCCTCAACGGAAATTCAGTTGCAAAGTGGGTCGTTCGAAAATGTATCCATTGCTTTCATTATCGTCCTCGTATAATGAACAAGATCGTGGGAGCATTGCCCACGCTCCGAACGCAAGCAATTCGTGCCTTTTGTCATGCAGGCGTTGACTTTTGGGGAAAGAACTGGCAAAAGTCTTATCTAGCAGTATTCGTCTGCTTCGCGACTAAGGCGGTTCACTTAGAAGTCGCTTTAAAAAGGTTCATCAGTAGACGAAGAGCTTTTGTGTGATAATGCCACCAATTTCGTTGGCGCAAAAACCAAAATGGAGGAGTTTCGTCGAAAGTTGGGGAAGCGTTTTAGATGAAAAATTTTGGTTTCTATATCTCAGTAACCGCTTATAATAGGAAGCTGAAACTTGGAATTTCTATAGAGCTCTGATAGTAAACCCATTTGCATAAAAATTGTCAATATTCATGAAGGGGTGTGGGAGTGGGGGGAAATATAATGTGCCCGAAACCCAAAAAAGCCGAGATAGACACATTCTAAAATCCATATCTCCTAAGCCGTTAATGGCACACCCTTCAAACTTGAGAAATATTTGTTGTTATACTAGGAAAACAGATTGAAAATTTTTGGGTGGGGGTTGTTGCGTATGGGAGTGGGGGGTGAAAAACTTTAGATTACGATAGCTCATGAAACAATTGCTCTAGAAAAAAAAAATTCGGTTTCGGTATAAAGGTCGACAAATAAAGATTGATCAAAGTAAAAATTTTTAAGTGGGAGGTGGAGCATAGAATTGGAGGGGATAAGAATTTTTCAAATAAAACACATTTCATATCTCAAGAACAGTGTAAGATAGATGCTTAGAATTTTTACCAGAACTAGCGCTAATTGAACCCTAGTAGGGAAAAAAGTTTTTGGGGTTGGGGGTGTAGAGGGTGAAGGTGGGGGAGAGTGAAAAAGAAAAAGTTCCGATGCTTATATTTTAAGAGCCTGTGAAGATATAAGCCTTAAACTTGGTAATTAGATAGAGCTATAGTAGCGGCATGTTGGAAAAATATAATTTTTTTTAGAGGTAGTATGGTACGGGGGTTGGGGTTTTTTTTTCCTAACTATTAAACGGTTCATGCTAGAAAGTTGAAACTCGGTGTGTATATGTAAATCAACTAGAAAAGTAATTCTGATAAAAAAAATTTGAACTTTCATATGTGTTCAGAAAGTAGGGCAAAAAAAAATTATCAGTATATATAAAATGCATATATTTTCGTGATTTTCGTCATATCTACTAGGTCTTTCCTAATATTGAATTAATTTTTATTCAACGGATTCTTCGTATGAATACCTAGAAAGTGTTTTCAAGGTTTTTTGAAATTCAACCCCTAAGGGTAGTGGGGGGTGTTTTTCCTATATATAGAACGGCTTAAGCTACAATGTTGAAACTCGGTGTGTCAACTAGAAAAGCAATTTTGATTAAAAAACATAACGCAGTCACGATCAGCTGCAAGCCAATCGTATGATACTCGAGATGAAATACTGAACTCCGATTTATATTTTAGTTGGAAATACATATATCAATAGAATAAGGAGTGCGCAAGCAATTATTACATGACCTTTTACTTACAGGTAGAAACTGTACTACTCGATTTTTAGATTTATAGTGAGTTCCATTAAGTAAGTTAGGACATATTACAGAATTTTTGTATGGCAACTACATGAAGGACTTATGGGATATTTTTCATATGAATACTTTCAGCTGCGACTATTATAAAATAATGTGTATAAGATTTCAAAGTCGTAACTTAAAGCGTTCTAAGGTTATCGTTCAATATTGGTGAACATGTTTATTAAGGACATTTGTATGCCAGCTACCCGAAGGAATTAACGGATGGCGCTAATTAATAAACTCCGTTTTGGTTTTGGTATAAAACTAATTCCTGTAAAATTTTAAATTCCTGCTTTAACTCGTTCTGGAGTTATAGTGGATTCGGTAACAAGCATACATTTTTGAAGGACTTTTCTAGGCTGATACACGAAGGACTCATTCGATTTGCATAATAATTTGAATTTTTGATTTAAACATTGTAAACCTTAAGTATGCAAAATTTCAAGTTCCTAACTTAAAGCATTCGAGCAATAATTGTGAAAACGTGTTTTAAAGACTCTTGTATGGGAGGTACCCGAAGGAGTAAAAGGATATCGCCCATTAACGAACTTAGCTTTACTTTTTCCATTTTACAAGTTGTGACAAAATTTCAACTTTCTAGGTTTACGCGTTCTTGAGTTATCGTGCTAACGGACGGACGGACGGACAGCAAACGGATTTGGGGGTTTTGGCCAAAAATAAACACAAAATAATATATAACTTTTTTTCATTCGAGGCTCGGTTCTATGCGTTACAAACTTTTCGGGCTGGATTAAACTTTTAATACTCTATATGTTCATCTAGAGTATAAAAATCAAATATGTATTGGCGGTCAGAAGGGTGTTAAGAAAATTATCTGTAAAATCTACTAGCTCGTCCCAAATATTGAATTTAATTTTACTCCACGAATTCTTCGTATGAATACCTAGAATGTGTTTTCAAGGTTTTCTGAATATTGACCCCTAAGGGTGATAAGGTGATTGTGTACTCTTTTATAAATTATTGCATATCTCTCAGATGCAATCAGATTTTCAATTCCACGATCTTGTTCTTTTTGATAGGTTTTCAGTCACATAGTAGCCTACACCGCATCTCAGAATTGAATGCGTTCCTAACTTCTGCCGGAAAAATAATTGGGTTACGCCCAGATTGTTGGCAGATTTTTATATTATGTTTAATTTTTTTTGGCAATACCGATTTTTATATAATATTTAATTTTATCTGGCAACATCCAGTTGGTTAAAAAACTGTAAAGAAATGACCAGCAACCAATAAAGTACAATTATACAATTACGGAGAAATTTTATTTTTTAATTAAAAGCATTCGGCGTAACAGTCTCCGTTATAACAGCGTCAGAGTTGAACGGTGCATGGTTTCCTGTAATATTTACCCACTCCGACTCAACATGCGAGCTACCAGGGAAGTGAGCGTCTAGGAGAAGATCAAGCAACTGAAAAATTCCTACAAATAACTTATGCATAGAGTGGGAATTGAAACCACGACATTATCGAAGCAATGTTTACAAGACCTAGTACACTACCTCTGGACTATACCTACCTAAAACTTCAAGAGAAGTGATCCCACATTTGTAATGTGGAAACTTTATATTGTGGTAACTTTGCTCGTGTTTCGGTTTTTTTATTTCCAGGTGATGTGAATCTACGTGAAATAGTTTTCATTGGCTTGAAGGTGTGCGCTTCATGCTCGAATATCTATTTTATTTTCCTATCTCGACATTCTCAGATTGCTTTTTTCACATAAGGCCTCTCGAAGAAGAAAACAAATATATTTTGACATTTTAGTAAGTTCAAGTCAATTTATTAAACTTTTCTGGTTTCTAAATAAAATGATACATTCCTTATGCTTATTATAATACGTATCTTATATATACTATTTTCTAAATTTTCACTTCTACTACCATATAGGGTAAAGTACCCAGTCCAAAGAACCCTCACCAGTAATTAGACCCCTTTGCAAAATTTTCCCCAATAGCTAAGAGTATGCTGGGTTTTGTTTTTTTTTTTAAATGGCATTATTCCTTATTGTCAGTTCGACGTCACTTTCTATTTGGAAGGAGAACTGTCGGAAGAAACATTTCGTGCCAAACGGACTGACCTCCTTAGTGATTTAAAAAATTAACTATTCTTGTGCAAATATTTAAGGACTTCATTTTGATTCAAACTAGAGATGGGAAAAACGGGTCACTGATGTGACCCGGTCTAACTGACCCGGGTCACCAATTTGACCCGTTCATTAAGACCCGTTCAAATTGAACGATGTCTCTTTTTTACTACATTACTTGGATCTTGATCAAACCAGCCATGAAAATATTTAATTGTTTGATGTTTCAAAAGATGACAAGGAAATAAATATTTCGTTGTTTCTTACACCCGTAATTGAACACAATATATATTGAACCGTAATTGAACACCAGTAATTGAACACAATAGAATCCTTTAGAAATAGATAAAAATCACGGCGACGTAACATGATGTTTGCAAGCGCAAACTCATCCAACTAAAATTATTTCTTAAGAGCTACGACGCATCGAATGATCGAATCTATACAATTATAATCCGAGTTGAATCCTTTATAAAAAACAGCGTGTGCAACACCGTGCACATGATAGAAGTGAAACTTCTTGAAAAATAAAGAAAAAGAATAAGAGAGATTTAATGTGAGAGACAGAGAGAGAGCATTTCAAAACAAATACAATATTACAAAATTTGCATTTTCTGAGTTTTTCAATGTTATGTAGGAGGGGGTAGGGGGTAGAGAGGAGGGTGGAGGTGAAGGGATAGAGAAAGTAGATGAGGGGGAACAATATGTTGGGTGGAAAGGTAGAATGATAGAGGTACACAGAGGGAGGGGGGGGGGGTAAACAGTGGGGGGGGGGGGGTAAAGGGTTGAAGTTAGGAGAAAGGGGTGTACCAAGAAAAGTAAGGGGTGAGAGAGTAGAGATAGGAAATTCGGATCTTTTCAATGAACCGGTTCACCGGATCTCGCTCTTTTCATAAAACCGGCTCTTTGAGCCGGTTCAAAAGATCCAGGTGGATCTTTTGCACTGCCGTACAAGTACAAGGGAACTGCAGATTAAACCGAAAACTAATTTAAAAAAAAAAATTAATACATTATGAGCCTTAATGAAAATACTCAAAGTTGATTGTTTTAAGGCAATGCTGAATAATGCGGGAAATAATAAGAAAGTGGTTTTAAAAAAATGTTGGCTCTACTCCTGGATTTGACGGCCTAACAATTGTATGTCTAAAAATATTAAAAGATTCAAAGCCTCTTACACACTTAATTGTTTTTAACCTTTCGAAGAATGTATTCCCTAAACACAACTATTATTATCATATTTCCTTAATATATTGTGTAGGTATAACGTTGGAAAAATAATTAAAAAGGTTGCAAAAAAGAAATTAATGAGTTTCTTTAAACACATAAAATATTAAACGAAAATTAAAATATTTCTATCGCAAGAACGAACATATCTCCCTTTTTTCCTACACCTTAATATTAAATTTTATATCTAGAATAAAAATAACATATATAGAAAAAATCAAATCAAATCAAATCAAAACTGATATAAACACTTTACTCAGTGGTACACCGGAAATAATTCGCTTCATACATATATGTACGTATCCTTACGTGCACAGTCCAAGGAAATATTATTTCTATGTATGGTACTCAACTTTTGAATACGTTCTCAGAATATTCATATGTATAAAAAAAATTTACGGCCTTAATTGTTTCGAAACAAATTTAATTTGTTTTATTATATTATAAAAATAATAAAAAATAGTAATAAAAAAAATGATTATAATAAAAGAAAATCACCAACAATTAGTAAAATAAGAATATTCGTTAATACGAATAATATATTTGAATATGTATTGCAAACTAACCTTAAACAACTTGTTTTTACCATTTTTTTTATAATTTTTTACCATTTTCTATAAACTTTTAACATTTTTTCCCTTTTTTACCATTTTTTTAAAGTTTTTTACCATTTTTTATAATTCTTTACCATTTTTTATTACTTTTAATCATTTTGAATCATTTTTAACCATTTTTTACCATTTTTTATCATTTTTTACCATTTTTTACCATTTCTTATAAATTTTTATCATTTTTTACCCTTTTTTACCAATTTTTACCATTTTTTATAATTTTTTAATATTTTTTATCATTTTTTTATCATTCTATACCATTTTTTATAATATTTTATCATTTTTTACAATTTCTTATAATTTCTTATAACTTTTTACCATTTTTTGTCATTTTTTACATTTTTTATCATTTGTTACCATTTTTTAAAATTTTTTATCATTTTTCACCATTTTTACCATATTTTTTAATTTTTTATCATATTTTATCATTTTTTACAATTTTTTACCATTTTTATCATTTTTTATAATATTTTAATAATTTTTTATCATTGTTTACCATTTTTTATCATTTATGGCCAGCATCTATAATTTTTTACCATTTTTCATAATTTTTTTATCATTTTCTACCATATTTTTTCTACCATTTTCTATCATTTTTAAACATTTTTATCATTTTTTACCATTTTTATCATTTTTTATAATATTTTTATAATTTTTTATCATTGTTAACCATTTTTTATCATTTTTGGCCACCATCTATAATTTTTTACCATTTTTCATAATTTTTTTATCATTTTTTACCGTTTTTTGCAATTTGTTTTAATTTTTCTATCATTTTATACCATTTTATAATATTTTATCATTTTTTACAATTTTTTAAAATTTTTTAACATTTTTTGTAGCTTTTTACATTTTTTATCATTTATTACCACTTTTTATAGTTTTTTATCTTTTTTTACCATTTCTACCATTTTTTATAATTTTTTTTAAAAATTTTTACAAATTTTATCATTTTGTATAATTTTTTATCATTAATTACCATTTTTTATCATTTTTGACCATTTTCTATAATTTTTTACCATTTATTATATATTTTTTATCATTTTCTACCATATTTTTTCTACCATTTTTTATCATTTTTAAACATTTTATCATTTTTACCATTTCTTATAAATTTTTATCATTTTTTACCATTTTTTACCAATTTTTACCATTTTTTATAATTTTTTATTATTTTTTACCATATTTTTATCATTTTATACCATTTTTTATAATATTTAATAATTTTTTACAATTTTTTATAATTTTTTATAATATTTTACCATTTTTTGTCACTTTTTACATTTTTTATCACTTATTACCATTTTTTATAATTTTTTATCATATCTTACCATTTTTACCATTTTTTATCATTTTTTATCATTTTTATCATTTTTTATCATTTCTTAAAACTTTTTACCATTTTTATAATTTTTTATAATTTTTTACAATTTTTTTATAATTTTTTATCATTGTTTACCATTTTTTATCATTTTTGGCCACCATCTATAATTTTTTACCATTTTTCATAATTTTTTTATCATTTTTTACCGTTTTTTACAATTTGCTTTAATTTTTTTTATCATTTTATACCATTATATATTTTATCATTTTTTAAAATTTTTTATAATTTTTTACCAATTTTTTAGCTTTTACATTTTTTATCATTTACTACCACTTTTTATAATTTTTTATCATTTTTTACCATTTCTACCATTTTTTAAAAATTTTTTTTAAAATTTTTTACAAATTTTATCATTTTGTATAATTTTTTGTCATTAATTACCATTTTTTATCATTTTTGACCATTTTCTATAGTTTTTTACCATTTATTATAATTTTTTTATCATTTTCTACCATTTTTTTTCTAACATTTTTTATCATTTTTAAACATTTTTTATCATTTTTTAACATTTATTATCATTTCTTTATTATTTTTTTCTCTATTCCTCAATCCTTAATAATCGATCCTCGGTCCTCAACTATAGTTCGCGAACTATGAGGAACTATAGTTCCTCTATCCCTCAATCCTCCATCTACCATCCTTAATCCTCCATCTACCATCCTTAATCCTCCATCTGTTGTAAACACAACTTTTTTTTGTTGGACCAATTCCTTTGCATCACAAGCAAGGGAGTCCAACAACAAGTATCACGACCTACCTCAAGTGAATAGGGGATCGTATTCGTTCTCGCCGACGGTCATACTGGGCCCATATGGAACGTAACGCGATCCCACATAAGTTTGCAACAACAACAACACGTTGCTTGACAATATACTTTGATCGCGCGTGCGACAGTTTATTGAACCGAGTGAAATGCCGATACCACACATGTAGCATAATGACCTGCATGGAAATTTCAGCAAAAGTGCAATGTCGTGAGAAAATATAAATCGGTCAGCAGCCGGATGCGAGGTTCGATGGAACGAATCAAACCATCAATCCGGCAGTGGAAATTAGCCAGTTGAATTAAATAGTCGTTTCGCGAGTAGCCAGCCCCCCGAAAAGAAACAAACAAAACGATCTGTTGTTTTTTTTATATAAAAATAACTGCTACGATCCTGTAAAAGTACAGGATCCCCACTAGGGACGTCCGCACCTACCGCCGAGGTGCGTGGCGTATAACATTTTGGTGGCAGCGGTGGGATACGTATCCACGATAAATGGTAGTTGTATTAAACCAGTCGGGTATCCCCATTGGCGGATACAAAAGTCCTTTATAAAAGGCAAATAAAGAAAAAATACCACGGAAGCAGAAAAGAAGGCTACCGCAGCTGTAGGTCCTTGGAGTTGTGCACTCAGGGCTGCCTTCACATCAACCGGGCAGTTCAACAAAAGTCTCGCGAAGAGATACGCCAGACCGACTCCAAAAGGAGGGTTTCCAGAGCATCAAGGACAACCAAGGACAATTGCCTACTTGAACCAACCTACTAGAAGACCGTTCTCCGGAACAGCGAGATCGGCTCAACATCAGAAAATTACGTCAGCATCGGACTACGAGAAGACCGCTTCCCGGAACAGTGGAACCGGCAAACGAACTTAAAAAGTTTTAACGATATGTAAGTCCAAGTCAGTTTTTTTTATTATTATTTTTCTCTCTTCTCGTGCAACCCCGCGTAAAAATAAAGTGTTTTTGGTGTTGTGTTTCTTCGTAACATGAATAAAGTGCATTATATAAATATAATTGTTCGCGGGTGTTTTCTCTACTCGATTCCGATAAATAAATGTGTTTTGGCTCTCACTCCATCCGACTATACGTCCCGTAATTAAATCTCAATGGTCCAGACCACTAACTGTTTTCTCTGAACTCTTTTGGGTGTGCGCAATCGTGCCACATTTTGCAAAAAAAGGAGGGTTTCGTCGTAGTAGAGTTAATTCATTCTTCCATTCGGTTTTATGCCCACAAGGAACGGTACCGAGTATAGCTCGGTAACAACTCCGCTCAGAGCTAATTCGACGGACGCAATCGCCCTTACTGATAGTGACAACGAATCTGAAGATTCACCCGTATTAGATATGGCAGACTCCTTGACGATAGCGGACGCCAACGCCATTATCCCCGAGTACGACGGGAGCTGTGACAACCTTCATAGATTTATAACATGTTGCTCACTGTTTCAAGCGGACAGCGTTACCGCAGCCAAAAGGACTGTGTTCTTAACCCTTATTAAGGCCAAGCTCACCGGAAGAGCCTATGAGCTTGTTAAACACAACTCTGTAGATTCATGGGAAGTTTTGCGAGACCTACTGCAGAAAAAAATTTTCTTCAAAGGGAACTCAATGACGTGAAACAGAAACGTGAAGAGTGTGTTAGAGACTATTCTAACAGAATAACCAAAATTTTGTCTCTCTTAAATGATGTCACAAAACAATCCACTACTGAGAAGAATATCCAAAATTGCCTCGTCATCGAAAACGAAGCGCAAGCTAAACGTTCATTCGAGGACGGTTTGAAAAATGAACAACTCCGGCTTCTAGTGAAGGCTGCTTCAAAAAATACCATGAAAGAAGCCATTAATTTCGCCCTTAAAGAAGATGAGCGCATGACTGGCTCGAAACATTATTCGCCAGAAACTAAAACCAACCAATATGGTCCTATCGCCCCTAAAAAAGAGAAAATTTTCTGCGCTTATTGCCGGAAACCCAATCCCCAATCCCTGAGTGTCGTACGCGAAAATACAATACCCAACAAAGCAACTATGATCAGCAACGATCAAATCCAGGGTCTTCAAATGGGTATAGGCAACAAAACAATAATTCAACAGTACAAACACAAAAAAACTCTGGAAGATCCGATATACCCCAATCGAACGCTAATGGTAATTACAATCCAAACTACCGGCCAAGGCCGAACAATCACCTAGCACAAACGGGCCAAACGGAAGAAAGGGTACAAGGGGAGTCTTATAATTCGGGAAACGGTATATTGGGTCACGACTTTCTAGAGGCATATAAATGTCAAGTCGATTATTCTAACGAATACCTAATAATCAACTTAAACAAGTCAAACATGTCGTACACTTTAGAAGACTCGATGGCGAGAATAAACCAATCAATAAGTGAAAAACTAACAAACAATCATCAAAAACCAAACTTAGACGAAAGGCCAACCATCGAGGCAGATTTTACAACAATCCCGGGTAGGTCCCAAAAGGCAGTTTCAGTGAAGACTAGCTTGGTAGGGGAAGCTTACTGTCTAAATTCGCAAATTATTCCTGGAGTATACGTTGGAAACTCTTTGGTTAAACCAAACACCGAAGGTTTTATAAAAGTAGCGGTCCTTAACAGTAACGAAAATGGAGTTAGACTGTCTGATGAAAAACTGATTTTCAATTTTAACCGGCTCGACGACTACGAAATACTTGAACTCAATCCAAATGACGACCCCGTTGAAAATAGGCTTGCGAAGTTGAGCAAACAGCTAAATTTGAATCATTGCAATGACGAAGAAAAACACTCTATAATGCATATATGTAGAGAATTTAACGACGTCTTTTACTTGAAAGATGATCGTCTCACCTACACCGATGCAGTCAGTCACTATATACCGACGGAACCAGAAAACATGATAATTAATGTGCGACCATATCGACTTCCGCATGCACATAAATCTGAAATAAATCGCCAGATAGGCAAGATGATTGATGAAGAGATTATTTGTCATAGTAAAAGTCCTTGGAACTCACCTCTCTTATCAGTTCCCAAAAAACCAGACGCTGATGGCAATAAAAAATGGCGAGTTGTAATGTTTTAACCAGCTGGTTGGAAATTATATGGTGTGACTGTACTTGAAAATTTATATGGTGTGACTGTACTTTTTGGTTTTAACCTTTGGAGAAATGGTTGTAACCAACGCTAAGATCGAGACCCAGTGGGTCCAACGCAAACTTATTTTTACCAATACTTTTATGTTACCAGTTTTTCATGGTCAAGCTACCATTGAAGCTATTAAATGTTAAGAGTTTGTTGTTCTTTCCGGTGTCAGTGAAGTGAAGCTCCAATACGAAATCCCCCTCCCCATTTTCAAGTACAGTCACACCATATAATTTCCAACCAGCTGGTTAAAACATTACAAATGTTACAGCTTCTCATTACCACCACCGGGCTTCAGTATAAGAGGTCACGTCGCTTACTTAGCGAGTACATTATTCTCAGTAATGAAATTTGGATGTGATATCGCTATATAGAACTTTCCTCAGCAATTCCACCAGCTGTCAGGGTGTTTCGGAAAGTTGGCCAGAATACACCCTCTAAAGAGTCTTCTGCCTTCCGAATGACGAAACAGCTCCTTCGGACCTAGTCCAACACAAATCTTATGATAAACTGGCCTCTCCAGTGAAAGTTCTTTCCAAATTTGTCATTGTCCTCAGGGACTACGATTAATCAACAGTCGGGGATTTCGTATTTGAGCTTCACTCCACTGACACCGGAAAGAACAACAAACTCTTAACATTTAATAGCTTCAATGGTAGCTTGACCATGAAAAACTGGTGACATAAAAGTATTGGTAAAAATAAGTTTGCGTTGGACCCACTGGGTCTCGATCTTAGCGTTGGTTACAACCATTTCTCCAAAGGTTAAAACCAAAAAGTACAGTCACACCATATAAATTTTCAAGTACAGTCACACCATATAATTTCCAACCAGCTGGTTAAAACATTACAAATGTTACAGCTTCTCATTACCACCACCGGGCTTCAGTATAAGATGTCACGGCGCTTACTTAGCGAGTACATTATTCTCAGTAATGAAATTTGGATGTGATATCGCTGTATAGAACTGTTGTGTCATCTATGAAGATGTACCTAAAATGTTGCATCAACTATTATGATGTACCTGAAAGGGGAGAGGATGTGCCTAGCTTCTTCCGAAGCTATTTAGCAGGAAGACCTAGCGACCCGAAGGAAGTCTGTTAGTCATGAAGGGAGGTATTTCTTTACGCCAAAATTACCTTTTATCAATTCAATCACTTTATTACACATAAAACTTTTTAAAATGGAACGTCACCAATTCGACCTGGTTTACATTACAAAAATTACTACGTCGTGTTAAGAAAAATACTAACTCTAGATCTCGGTCGCGACACACTTTTATATTCTTAAAAAGTGCATTCGACCCATAACGCTGACCTTGTTATGTTATGCCGGTAGGCATTGGGTCAACATATTATGAGTCGATTGCACTTCTGGTCATTACGTCATCCGGTAGCATTATTGTGTGTTGTTGTACGAAATTCAAACCGGCATTCCCTGGGTACTGCTGGCCGGGCGGTAAGGCTGATGCGTTGTAAACAAACACTGACTCGCGTTTACCTGTTTGTTTACAACGCGGAAAGAAGAACCTTTTAACAGGGAAATAAATATGATCATTGTAAATAAACATAGACTTGCATTCGTATGTTTATTTACAATGCGGAAAATACTGTGTGTGGAAATGTGATGTAGTTAGAATGTTACATGAACGTTAGATGATTTATGTACCGGGACGACATAATTTCCGTTCAGGAAGGAGTCCAAGGTACAACATTCCTCCCCCTCCGGGGACCTGGACTCCCCCTCCTCTACTGGGCACCTTAATTTACTATATTTATAACACTTAGTGTGCGCGACGTTTTACTTTACAATACATATTTAACTTATATGCTAAATAAGAAAGTTAAGTACAAATACTAGAAATACCGCTTTACTTTAAAATATCTATCTAGTACTACGCTAAATAAAAAAGACTTAAGTACGGCAACAAAAAATTACTTACTCGCTATGATTTTAAGCCCTGAAGAACAAATATAATGAAAACCTAAGAGAAAATATTAAAAATACTTATTCGCTATGATTGTAAACGCTAAAAAACAAATACAGTGAAAAGTTAAGAGCAAATATTAAAAATACCTATTCGTTATGATGCTAAAATACAATGAAAAGTTAACAATCAAATATTAAAAATACCTATTCGCTATGATTTTAAACGCTACGATGTCTATCCTAACAATTCGAGAACGTTATGCCATCTCCGTCGGAACTTCGTACTCTGCTGGAATTTGCGGTAGTAGCTTTGTTGGTTTCTGCACCCACAGTAGCACTCTGGCTCTGGTATCCCGTGGCGTTCGAGGTTGGACATCTCCTGCCACATGAGGAACTGAATTGCTGGCTGGTAGCATGCTGTGACCCTTTGCTCGGCGTGTGTCAAGACATCTTAGACCAATAAGACAGACCGCTAACAGTATTACCAAAAATATACCGACGGCAAACATCGAGTAACGGTGGACTTCGATTTCCTTTACTGGTTCACCTCCTTTGTTGCCATCGAATCATCTCGTAGTATTTTTTTATTTTGGAGATGTGTCGGACGTGCTCGCTGTCTTGGCGGATCGTTTTAACGAGAACTGCAGTCTCCTTCACCATCTGAAGGCACGTCTTCTGGAAGGGGGTTAATACGTAACTATCTCCACTAGGGATTGATATGTGGACATCTTCCCGCATTTGTTGATAAATTGACATTAGGGTGTGAACTTCCTCTCGGAGTTGATGGCTGGGTAGCCAGTTCGTCCTGGCGGATAGTTTTAACGAGAACTGCAGTCTCCTTCACCATCTGAAGGCACGTCTTCTGGAAGGTATCTTGACTGGGGGTTAATACGTAACTATCTCCACTAGGGATTGATATGTGGACATCTTCCCGCATTTGTTGATAAGTTGACATTAGGGTGTGAACTTCCTCTCGGAGTTGATGGCTGGGTAGCCAGTTCGTCCTGGCGGATAGTTTTAACGAGAACTGCAGTCTCCTTCACCATCTGAAGGCACGTCTTCTGGAAGGTATCTTGACTGGGGGTTAATACGTAACTATCTCCACTAGGGATTGATATGTGGACATCTTCCCGCATTTGTTGATAAATTGACATTAGGGTGTGAACTTCCTCTCGGAGTTGATGGCTGGGTAGCCAGTTCGTCCTGGAACTTTGCGGATCGTGTGCGGGTGGCCTTAGCGCTCTTTCGTCTCGCTTGAGCTCAAGCGTTGTTGTGGTAAGTGTTGTTTGGCATAATTGGTAAATCTGGTGGTCGTATTGGTCTGTGACGTCAAGAACAGCTGAGAAATCCATGGGTGTAAACTTTGAGAAAAAAAGCCCATACATCTGTGTAGTAAACGGTATCTCCTGTTTTCCCAAAAAACAGGGTGTGTCTTCTAGTTGTTCGATGACGAATGGTGGTGTTTCAGTAGCAATTTGGGATAGCATAACGCCGACGAAACATAAAACTGTCTTCAACATTTTAAAAACAACTTGTAACAAAAATCTTCGATTAATTGAAATTGAAATTAGACTGTACTTCATTATATAGGTTGTTTTTTTTTTTTTTACTGAACTAAAGAGTATTTTATTACACAGGTTGTTCTTATTGCAATGGAAATGGAACTAAAGTGTACTTTATTACAAAGGTTGTTTTTTTTTTTTACAAGTAAAATGTATTTTCGCATTAAAATATAACTATGTACCTATATATATGTATCCTTAATTGGCATGTTATTATTGTTCGTTAGAATTAGTAGTCCCACCTACCTACAACTGGTGTTAAAATTGTTAGTTCGTATTAGTATCATTTTTTTTTTCCTTTTTATTAGTACATAGTACATAGTAAATTGTTAGACATTATTTAGGAAATTGAAAAGAACTAGAAATAGAAGTGTTGGATCATCCATGGAAGATCTTCAGCCGATTGTTGTGGATTTTTCGAATCTTTGTACCCATTTGGATAGTTGTAGTAACGTTTCCATTGATCGCTACCACTTCGAAAGGCCCAACCCATATGGGCGAAAATTTGTTCTTCCTCGCGGAATTCCTCAGAAGGACCTTTTGACCCACTTGAAGCTGAATGGGATTGATGTTCCGATTATACGACCGTTTGGATGTTAGCTTGGCTTGCCCTAAATTTTTCCTGGCAATTTCGTGTGCTTTTTGAAGTTGCGCTTTTAATTGGATAGGGTATTCATTGCAATTGTCTACCAGTTTAGGTGCTCTTTTTAAATTTGTTGGCATCTCAAAATCGAAGCCGTAAAGACAACTCATGGGTGTTAGTTTCGTGGCTATGTGAGGTGAATTATTATAAACGTGCATGGCCGTTCCCCACAAAACTCCTTAAGTACTCTGCTAAAGGTCGGTGACTGCGCTCCAAGGATCCGTTTGCCTGCGGATGGTATGGTGTTATGTGCATTTTGCGTATCCCGAGCATTTTACATGTCTCCGAAAATAACTTGGAAACGAAGTTGGTACCGTTATCTGTCACCAAAATTTTGGGGATCCGAAACCTGGTTATAACCTCGTCATAAAAATTCGCTACGGTGACCGCCTCCGCGTCCGGCATGGCGATACAGGCCATGTACTTAGTCAAATCATCCTGGAACGTCATGATGTATCGATTTCCAGCATGAGTTACGGGTAATGGGCCCACCATGTCCATGTACACCTTATCGAATGGGAGCTCTGGAGTATCCGTAGTCACCATGGGCATTTTGGTGATCCTTGAGCTCTTATTGGCTTGGCATTTTGGACATGCTTTTATGAACTTTTCAATGTCCTTTTGCATGCCCTTCCAACGAAACTGTTTCTTGATTCTTAAATAGGTCCTCTTCATTCCCTGATGTCCACCTAGTGCAGAGTTGTGGAAATCGTTCATCACCACTTGGATTTCCTTCGGATCAGTTAAAGTTTCGAACCGTCGTCTTGCATGTCTTGTTGGATCGAGAATGGGCGGCGCTATTGACATGGGTGGTGCGTCTGTATTTTGAACGCGAGTCTTACTTCTTGTCTGCACTGCGGCAATCGCCAAGCTAACTGATGAGGTTTCCGCATCCTCGTTACTTTTAAGACCCTCGTCTTCAGCCGAGATTCTACTGAGGGCGTCCGCATTTACGTTGTACTTGCCCGGTTTGTATTCAATCTTGTAATCGAACTCGGAAAGCTTGTGATGAAAACGCACTAGCCGAGATGTCGGATTTTTAACACTAAATACTCCCTTTAAAGGCCTATGATCGGAGTACACCGTAAATGGACGTCCCAGAAAATAAGAGCGGAAATTGTTCGCTGCCCATACAATGGCTAATAATTCTTTTTCTATCGTCGAGTAGTTTCTTTCTGCCTGATTCAGTGTTCGACTGGCGAAAGCGATAGGTTTATCCTCAGCTACCTTGCCTTGCGACAACACGGCTCCTAAAGCGTTATTGCTAGCGTCCGTGGTTAGAACGAACGGCTCCGTGAAATTGGGATATATCAGTATTGGTGGCGAGGTTACGGCTTTCTTTAAAAACTCGAATGCCTTTTGACACTCCGCCGTCCACACGTATGGGTTATCCTTTTTTAGTAACTTTGTGATGGGCGATGCTATGGCCGCTAGGTTCGGTATAAACTTCCTGTAGTAGTTAATGAAACCTAGGAACGCTTGCACCTGTTTGATGTTTGCTGGTATGGGATAATTATCCACGCAACTTGTCTTAGCAGGGTCAGGCAACGCACCTTCTTCCGAGCATTTATGCCCCAAGTAAACTACTTCTCGACATAGAAAGTTGCACTTTTCCGTGTTTAATTTTAAATTATGGTCCCTAAATTGGAAAAAAACGCGCGATAATTTGCTGTTGTGCTCCTGTAAGTTCTTAGCATAGATCACTATGTCATCGAGATAAAGGAAACAATCTAATCCTTGCAGACCCGTTAGAATATGGTTCATGATCCGTTGGAATGTAGCCGGTGCTCCAGTGAGCCCGAATGGCATCCGATTGAACTCATAATGCCCTAGGCCCGTACTAAATGCCGTTTTTGGTTTATCATCGGAATCTATCAAAACCTGGTGGTAACCGTTGGCCAGATCGAGAGTCGTGAAATAGCGGCAATGCCCCAGTTGGTCCAGAATATCTTCGATTCTAGGTAGAGGAAATGCATCTTTGACAGTGACCTCGTTTAACTTTCGAAAATCAAATACCACGCGCCATTTCTTTTTCCCGTCCGCCCCCGCCTTTTTGGGCACTACCAAAAGCGGTGAGTTCCACGGCGACTTGCTGGGAGAGACTATTCCGTCCGCAACCATCTTTCCAACCTGATTGTTTATTTCATCTCGATGAATCTGCGGCAATCTATATTGCTTTTGGTTAATAGCTAGTTGGTCAACCTTTGTGGGTATCTTGTGTGTGAGCACGTTCGTGTGCGACAGAGAATCTCCTTCTAGATTGAAAATATCCGCATACTGAACGCATATATTTTCTAGTGCGTTCTTCTCTTCGCTACTCAAATTTTCTCCCGTTTTTAGGGTTTTAAGTAACTTGTCTATTCTCTTTTGGAGGCTAGCTCAGAGGTTACTAAATTTACATGACCCTTTGTGGGAGTAACAACCTGATATTGGTTCAATTTAGAGAAACTAGGTACGAAGTATTCCTGTGTAGTGGAATTTAAAATAGGCACCATGACCTTATTATTATTAACCTTAACTATCGTATTGGCAATGAACACTCCTGGATCAATTTCCTGCGATTCCACCAAAATCTCATCCTTTGCTACGAGCAGGTAAGGTTGACAGACCCTGAAGTTCCTTTGTCCGATCCCAACTTTTTAAAGGAAAATCCCTAGTGTTCCCGTTGGCGTCGAAAAAGGTAAGTGTTTTCGATTTCGCGTTAATTATTGACCGATTCTAAAGTATGTCCCGACCAATAATTCCATCCACCGGAATCGCGTGACCCTCGTCCATCACCTGCCATTTTGACTGAAAACCTAAACTCGGGTGGATCTTCACCTTTATTGATCCCAGCGTCGAACTAACACCCCCAAATACCCCGCCTTAACGCCTATTGTCCTTTATGTCAATAGGTATGTGTTTCAGACGTATCAACGACGTACGTTTAAGTAGACTAGTGTCCACACTTGTATCTACTAGCGCAATGATCTTGCCAGATCTCGCTAGCCGACAAGGGAACTCTATGAAGACATCGTCATTGGTTGATTCTTTCAGAAGGTACAAGGTGCATCTCGTATTGAAGTTGCTGAAACTCCTTGAGACCTGGTGGAGCTTTCTACGCATAGTAGTCCACAGGTTCTTTGCTTGGATGCACAGTCCGAAGTAGCACCTTTGGCAAGTGTCGCATCCTAAAGCTAAATTATTCCGAACTGGAATGTTAACTATCTCATATAAACTAGTAACCTGGGCATTTACTCCGAGCAAAATCATTCAAAGCAATGCACCTACCAGGTTTAAAAAATATATTAATTGGAAAACACTGTTTTCCTTTACAGCCGCGTTGGATTTTTTCGTCAATGACTTACGTTTCTTACTCTTGCTTATTACTATTTTTTGTTGTGTTGCCCCGACAAGTGTACTTGTTATCACCTGTGGAGGGGTTATAACTTTGGCCGTTTTTTGTGGCCCTATACCCTTTACTTGAGTTGTAACTACTGTTTTTCCAACATGTGAAATCTTGCTGGCTGTTGAAATTAATTCTACCGAGGTTGAAGTATTTTTTAATGGGGCGCAGCTTGGTGGAAGGTGCTGGCCCCTTGGTCGTTTCCCTGCTTTTTCTCTTGGTACCTTTTTTTGCTGAAACATGTCTCTTCGACATGTCCCAACCGTGAGCACCATTCGCATTTTAGCTTTGGCCTACTGTTGGCTGTGTTTGTCATAAATACCTGGCCTCTAGGGCAACTACCCTTGTCATGGCCATACACCTGACATGTGTCGCAATATGGAGTGTTTCTCCGCTTTTGCACTCAGCATAGGTGTGATTTGTTTTCCCACAAAAACCACAAGTGATTTTAATAGACGGTTTCGGACTCAAAATCGGTTGGTAACTAGGGGTAGGCAAAGTAGGGAAAACATTCGATTGGGTGTTATACTCGTTATAATTCTGAGGGAGGGGAAACTGACTGAACTGAGACGGGCTGTTGTAATGTTGCTGTATTGGCTGGAACTGCTGTTGTTGTTGTTGCCGAGAGAAATTATCGAAATTTGGCGGGTACCCTTGAGCTTGGGCCATGGTTTGCGTGTGAAAAATAGAAGGTTGAAGTTGCGGTTGATTAACTGAAGGATTTATTAAAAGAGATGTCCTCAGAGCTACCTCCACCAGTTTTTCGAGAGAACTCTCTGAGCTGGATATCATAAACTGCCTTAATGATGGATCGGCCAGTCCGATTTTAAATGTATTTAAAACTGTTTTCTGAACCTCCTTCACTAGTAGTAAGTACGACACTTTGGGGAAAGCTAAGGGGGTAATGTTAAGGGGGAAAGCTAAGGGGGGAAACCTAAGAAGCTAAGGGGGGATGCTATGGTGGTGAAAAGCGATGGGGGGAAGCTATGGGGGAGAAGCTATGGGGGGGGAAAGTTATGAACTTTAGGGTGAAAGTGTGGGGGTAAAACGCTAAAAGTGTAGGGCTAGAACGCTGAAAGTGTAGGAAATTCGCTGAAAGTATCGTCTTGAAAGCATGGTCTGAAAAGTGTCGGGGGTGTACGTCAAGTGGGAGGTTTTTTAGTGTTAGAAGAGATTTCGCCTAGTAGTAAGTACGACACTTTTGGGTCTTTTCTTGGCATGTGCGATAGGGACAGGCTATTTGAAAGTGTAGGGGGTCTGAAAAGCTGAAAGTGTCGGGGCAAAAATGCATATAAAAACCGGAATAAGTGTCGGGGTTGTGAACGGTTTGCTGGCTGTGGCGGCCATGGTTATTTTTTTGGGGGGACGGCTGTGGCGGCGATGGACGGCCATGATGGCTTTTCTGGGGTGCTGATTGGCTTGGATAGGTATTCGGGGTCAGGTTTTGACTACTCTGGGGGCCATGATGGCTTTTCTAGGGTGCTGATAGGCTTGGACAGGTATTCTAGGTCAGCTTTTTACTCGGGTTACTCGGTTGAGTTTTTATGTAAACTTGATCTCGAGTCAAGTTCAAGTCAAGTGAAATTATAACAGGTTTCTCTTATGCGTGGGTCTTCATGTGAAAATTTTGGGCACTGTGAGAATTAAAACAAGTTTTTTTATAGTCTTTGGTCTTTTCGCAGTAGATGTTTCGGTTTTTATGTATGAATATCGGGAAGGTCAGGCTTTTTACTTGGTTGAGTTTATGAAAATTTGATCACGAGTCATGTTCAAGTCAAGTGGAATTATTGCAGGTTTCTCTTACGTGCGGGTCTTCGTGTGAGAAGGTCAGGTGTTTTAATCGGTTGTGTCTTTGTAAATTTGATCTCGAGTCAAGTTCAAGTCAAGTGGAATTATTACAGGTTTCTCTTTTGCATGAGTCTTCGGATATTGTATGATGTTCGGTACCATTGGAAAATTTGGACTAATGTGAGAATTAATTCAGATCAGATTATGTAAATTTGATAACGCGCCTAGTTCAAGTCAAGAGTGATTATAGCGGATTTCTTTTATGCGTCATGAGTCGAGATTAATGTGATATCTAAGGTGTGAAATAAAACAAGTTGTCGGGCTTTATTTTTTATTGTATACGTAATAAAGTTTATGCAGATAACTTTCTTTTGATTACATAATTGATTTTCTTAAGTAAAATAGATTTTAGTAATTCCTCCATTTTTAGAATCCTGCGCTGGAATCTGATTCGGTCTAATACATAGGTTTGCCAAGTACTTCTTCTACTAGATCTATATGCGTAGTCCCAGGCAAACATGTATCTGACAGAGACCTTATCACAGAAGCGTACTTGTTTATCGTTCGTAGATGACATCGTAGATATTGATGATTTCAATCGCCAGTAGAAAAATCAGAATTAACAGGCCAAACACTCGCATTACCGTAGGAAGTGATGGTACACAGGGTTTGTATGATTTTTTAATCGGCTTGTCATATGGTCCTCAAACGTCCTTACCGCTAACAAAAACACAGTCTGGAGATAGGCGTAAATGTTCAGCTTCCACATCAGTCGGTGAAGAAGATGCGCTCATTATCAGAGAACAGAAGAAGCACTTGACGTAATCCTTCAAGTTGGTGTAAAAGAAGCCGCTTTTCACAAGCTTAAGAACTTTCCTTTCCTCTAGATCCAAGTTCTTGAATGTTTTCAGGCGATCGTATTCATGTCTTAAGTTCATCATGGTGACTAAAAATCTGGATGTTACAGAACATCTTTTATACCAATCCATGAATTATGAGATGATGGGAAACCAAGCCATTTTACAAACACGCGATCTTTTCTTCGTTTTAAGACCTTCTCTACGAGATACACATCGGGGTGCTTAACCTTTGTTAGCTCTGTCTCATAAAAACCTCCCTGGATAACATTACCTTGATAATCCTCAATTAAATATGTACGAGGCTGCGTTTTTCGCACTTGTTTTATCTTGAATATCTCTGTCGACCAGTTTGGAGTGTAACCTTTTTCAAAGACATGTTTGTACTTGCTTATTCGGACATGATCACCGGTTCTATATTTTGGTTGTGAAAAAACTTTAACTTTCCTATAGAATGAAGACAATAAAAGCAGATCGTTTGACGTATTAACATCTATAGGCCGCATTTTAATAGTACGATGTTTTGTCTTGTTGTACTTAACAAGTAGTTTAGGCAATATGTCGATCCAGCGATAATTTCCTTTCATACTGAATTCTTTCCACATGATGTTTTTCAATGTCCGATTAAACCTCTCAACGATGGAGGCCTTCAATGAGCTGAATGTAGAGTAATGATTTATTTCATAATGTTTCATCATCTGACGAAATACTTTATTAAAAAACTCCGTACCATCGTCGGTCTGCAAATTTCTAGGTACACGTCGTTGTTTGAAAATTTTTTCCATAGCCTTTGCTACAGCATCTGCACTTTTATTTTTAATAGGGAAAGCCCATGCATATTTAGAAAAAGTGTCGATCACAGTTAAAAGAAACTTAAAACCTTGATTTTTAGATGAGAATGCACTCATATCAACCAGATCCGCTTGCCATAAGTCATCTATGCCTCTGATAGTGACCTGCCGACGAGTGAATCGTCTACGAGCAGGTCTGTGTATCTCATTAACAACTTGTCGTCTGCTCATTTTACTAAAGTTATAAATATTACTTCCGGTATTATATAGAGCATCGATATTAACTTGGAGCCATGATACATTTTAGACACCCGTTTACAATGATGATTGCAGGCCCATCCGGGTGTGGTAAAACAACCTTTATAGAAAATCTTCTTACGAGGGGGGAATGATTCAACCACAGGTAAAAAAAATCATATGGTGTAACGCTGAGCAGCATGCTATGCCGTCATTAAAGAATATAGAGTACTTATCTTCAATTCCTGAAGAATTCCCAAACGATTCTAATGAGCCTACATTAATAGTGCTGGATGATATGATGCTAAGTGCATTTTCAAGACAAGTATGCGAACTGTTTACAAAGGGGTTCCATCATCGTAATCTTTCTGTTATCTTAGTAACACAGAACGTGTTTCATCAAGGAAAATTTTGTCGTGATATATCACTAAATTGCAAATACATGGTATGTTTCAAAAATCCCCGCGACAAAAGTCAATTTCACCACCTTGCTAAACAAATATATCCTGAAGGCAGTTCCGAGCTTATGAGAATATATAAAGGAATTACGCAACGGCCACATAGCTATTTAATGGTAGACCTGACTCAAGATATAAATGATATATTGAGATTCAGGACAGATATATTTAATAGAAATTTTGTAACGTGTTACTGTTCGGCTGATAGTCTAAGAGAAGAGAATGGTGTGTCGAATGAAAAGATTGAAGGACAACAAGCATATGTTGTACGTGCTTAAAAACGCCAGTCCTTGTCTGAGAAGAGCTATATTAAAGACAGCCGATCCAGAGGTGATTAAAACTCTTTGTGAGGTCACATTGAATACATTAAACGGGAATCATTCGCCTCACCGGAAAATTTATTCTCGGCTTAGTAAATATAAAAAGAGCATGCGTAAGTTGGTAGAGGCTAAACGATCTGTGCCACGACAGCGTAAAGTATTAGTTCAGAACGGAGGATTTCTGCCTGTACTATTAGGAAGTGTTTTGTCAGGTGTTATAGGATCACTAATTGAAAAATATGCATAGAGCCGGCAACCTAAATAAAATGCTTCTACTCCCCCCAGAAGTGTATGTAAATCTAAAAGGTACGATTGAAGATACAAAGAGTCAAAGTTTGTTTGATAAAGCTATTAACAAGATATTGAGAAGCAAGAATACTGACGATAAAAACAAATGGTATCAATACCGGAACGAGCTTATAAAATATTTTAATACACGACGTAGGAATAACACCTTTCTGGATATAAAGTCAAAAGCAAAACCACTCTTTGATCAGTCAAATCAACACCGTTTTAGAAATATGCGCGACAATACTACCCAGACGAAAATTAAATTTAGCGATGAAAAATCAATCCAGACTTCACCTATGCGGGGGGAGGAGATATTTGAATCAATGATAGATTTAACCCCGCCAAAAGAAGAAATGCCATCTAAGTTCAAGAGACGATTATCGGCAAGCGGTATTGCCAAAACTCTTAAATCGCAGTCAAAATTCCGGAAAAGATTGAATGTGGTAGATCATTCACCGGAAAGAGAATATAAGGTGGTAACTGGTGATGACGGAATAACTCAATATACAGTTCCGTTCAACATGAGTGTTGACGAGCTGGATGAGGTTTTCAAAAACTATGATAGAGAGAGTGGTAATACTGGTGCGGAAGTGCTAGTTCAAGATACTGCGAATGAAGAAGAGAGGCCGCAGGATGAAGAAATATTAAATATGGGTGCACAACCTATATTAGGATGTGCGGTGGAAAACTTACCCATAAGCCGAGTTACCAGGCAGAGCGAAAGGCTTAGGAATAAGTCAGAGAGTAGTACCAACAGGACTAAGCCGAATTGGGATAGACTTTAAAATGCCTGTGACAATAACAGATAAGGAGTTCTACGTGTGCCTGCTTAGTAACAGTTCTCTAGATACTTATCCGGAAAATACACTATCCTCGTTTGAGAATATTCTACCAAGTACATGCAAGTTTGGCAGCGATTGGCGTGTTGGAATTACTGAGATCGCATAACCAAGACGGAAAATAGAGAAAAGCGAATCGGTTAGTCGACCTAAACGCAGCATCCGAGAAAAAGATGAAGAAGGGGATAAGAGATATAAGCGTTTTCGTCGCTCAGACACAACGCCAAAGAAATCAGAACCCCATTCGAAAGAAATAAGGGCTAGAATATGGACTAAAATGGAATTAATTTGGACTGATATCGATTTACAAAAGTTATGCTATGAGGGCAACGATATTAATTTCTCAACGTTCCTGGCATCATTTTTAACGGCTTCACAACCAAATTATAGCAAATTTTTCATGACATTTTTGAAACAGGAAATTTACAACCATATTAAGAAAGATAAGAATAGCGAACTTATCCCTGATAGAAGTGGAAAAAAGGCGGTCGGAGATTTTTGTTTACATATTTACCAAGGAGAAAAAGTTGCGGAAAAAGTTTATTTGGAGATGGGCATACAATTTAAATCATTCCTCCCCTTTATTGATTACATAATTGGGCAGATTCCGAGATCGCGTAGAAAACACGATGCCTTACTACAAATGGTTGATGATTTCATACTGCCTGAGATTCATTATAAAGATCCTGATGGGCCACCCCCAACATCTCATACATTTCATCTAAAAGATCACGGAGTGAACCTTAAACTGAAACTACCGATTACATCTCCGGTTAGCGTTTCAGACTTCATTGCTTTATTATTGAGTGGCATAAAATACGATAGTGATGTCCTAGAAAAAAGGATGCTCTCTTTAGGCATACCCAAAAATATGGCAAAAAGGGAGATTTTTAACGAAGTGTTGATGGCACTTCGAAACTCAATAATGATTGCCGCGAGAGAAGCAGGTACAGATATATCTCCTGAAGTTATGATTTCGCTAGAAGGAACGCCTCTAAACATGCCATATAAAGAAGCAGACGGAACTACAGGTGCGACATCGGTGAAAGTAGATCTGAATACATCCGATGAAATTAGTGACTTTTTCGTAGGTGCTTTTTTGAAAACTCCGCTTGATAAACGCGATCCAGAATTGATTGACGAGACAATAAAGAAATCAGAGGCAATTACAGCTATTATCAAGGAGATGGAGGGATCTAGCCCTGGAGCAGAAGAAGTACCCCCTCCGAAAACACCTGATCGCAAGACAGAGGTGACCTCTCTGTTAGAAAGATCTTACAGAGTTAAAAACGATTGTAAGGAAGTCACTTTAATTCATGTTTACACCGATATTATTAGACCTAGAATTATAGGGAACAAATTGGTGCGGAATCTTCGAGTGATCCCTCTTAAAGAATGTGACAGTGTTTTCAGATTTGAACACATAGAGTACTGTCCTCTGGAGAAGACCTTTATCGAAAGCATTTCTATTAAAATTACAGATCAACAAGGTGAATTAGTTAACTTTGAATCGTCTTTTACGCCCACCTATATATTGCTCCACTTCATACGGAGATAAGAAAGCTATAAATATACAAATACTGCGGATATCTGATTAGTACTAACACAAATTTTATGTGACATGCTTATCTAATGATATGAATGCACACTACACACGGTATTATCTTATACAGAGCGGGGGTAAATTTTCTGATATAGCGGAACTATACCGCTCACCTCTTGTGTACCAGCGTGGGAGGGGGATTGGGAGTTTTTTTAGTGGCCTAATACGTTATTTGCAGCCAATATTTACATCAGGAGTAAAGGCTGTAGGAAAACAGGTTATTAACACAAGAAAGTCAATCTTTCAAGAAGTCGGGAGTAAGCCTATCAAGCAGATTTTGAAGGAGCAGGGAAAAACCGCAGTACACGAGCTAGCTCAAAAAGGTATAAATAAAATGTTCAATGCTATGGGGGGCAGAGGGAATCGAATGCCTATAAAAAGAGCTAATCCGTACTCAAGCATGCAGACAAGAAGCACGGTTAAGCGTAAACGACGTACAAAGGTGAGGAAATCAACGGTTCCGATCAGAAAAAAGAAAACTGTGAAAAAACGCCGTAATTTGAAAAAACGTGTGTTGGACATATTTGATAGATAATTATGATGGCCTCGCTTAAAGAATGTATGAATTCCGAATTGGATCTTTTCGCCTCACTGCCGGTTCAGAGTAATATTTTAAAAACAGAAGAAGTGGCTTACAAGCCTATAGCATCACTGGAAAACTCTTCCGTACTAGAGTTTGTTTCTCTCGGTCACGGTGATACATATCGCGATTTATCCAGCATCTACTTGCGCCTAAAAGTACAACTCGTTAAATTTAAAGATGGCAAGGAGGAGAGCTTCACTGAAAAAGATACTACAGCTGACCCGTTCGGCGTAGTTAACAATTTGATGCACTCTTTATTTAAACAATGTACAGTGCAGCTAAATGGCAAGAATATAGCCCAAACTGACAATAACTACCATTATAGAGCCTATATTGAAAATTTACTAAATTATGGAAAGGACGCCTCATCCACGCACCTAGAATCAGTGTGTTGGTTTTTGGATGAAGATGAGATGGAGGTGATTGAAGGAGCAATGGCCGGCACAAGTAAAGAAAATAAAGGCTATCTTAAGAGAGTCGCAATGCTTGAAAAAGGGGCTGTAGTAGAGTTGATGGGGACGATCCATAGCGATTTACTTAATCAGGATAAACTACTAATAAATGGTGTTGACTTGCGCTTAATACTTTCATTGGAGAAGCCTGAATTCTATCTTTATTCTAAGACGGATGATCTTAATCCACGTATTAAAATACTAGAGGCAACAATGCTTATGAATCATGTAACCGTCAATCCAGGAATACTTTTGGCGCACGAGAACGTACTTCAGCGTGCAAATGCCATGTATCCGTACAAACGAGTAGAGGTGAAGACATACACACTTCCTGCTAACACATTTACACTCTCTCTGGATAACGTTGTGCTCGGACAAATACATACAATGGAAATCGTACGAAGAATCCATATAACTTCAAACATAACAATATAACGAACCTCAACTTGTCAGTAAATGGAGTGCAAGTTCCTAATCAACCTTTAGAATTTGATTATTCAAAAACTAAGCCGTTAAGTACTAGAGGATATCTCACCCTCTTCAAAGGTACCGGGATCAACTACTTCGACAAAGGTCATCAAATATCGAAAAAATTCTTCGACAACGGGTGTTTCATGTTAGCCTTTGATTTAACAGCAAATAACTCATACAACTCGGGCTGTGGTAACCTGTTAAACCAAAGAGTGGTGCGAATTGAAGGACGATTCAAGGAGTCTCTAAAAAACAGTGTCAGCTGCATTGTATACACAGAATATGATAGTAATATAGAGATAGATAAGGATCGAAATGTGTACACAAGTTTCTGAAAAAAGTATATATACCCTTAGCGATATGGCATAATATTGACACAGTATCTATCTAAATGCGAGTAAGCAAACATGACGAATTGTCTGGTAAATGTTGAATATCTGTCAGAAGGCCATTTAACCTTCTTTAAGAAAATATCACTTACAGGCTTCAGTGCACAGAATAGGCTCTACTCAAAAGAAATTATATATAAATATCCGACATCTTTAGCATCATCTGATGATCAGGCAGGGGTATGTGGAAACTTGGAACTCAAACGCCTAGATGAAGAACTTATCAGAACACTGGCAAAATTTTCAACAGTTTTTACTAATGGTGAATCATCAAAAGAATTCTTACAAAGTTATGCTACTTCTCATACACAGATCATAAATGTTGAAGAAGTAATTTCAAAAGTTCAAGAATGAACACGATTGAGCTTGCTCACATTCTGAAAACGAATAGTGTCACTAGAAACTTATTCAAAGGCGTCTTCCCATGTGATCATCTCCCCAGTAAAATAAAAAAAACCCGCTTTCGTTATAGCGAACACCGATCCTTCTTATAAAAGTGGCACTCATTGGGTTGCTCTCTATCTGCCTAGGAGAGGCCCTGTAGAATACTTTGATTCTTTTGAAAGATATCCGACAAATAAATATTTTAAAAAATTTTTACATGACAACTCAAGAATATTTATAAATAATAAGAAGAGAATACAGGGTATGTTTTCGTCAGTCTGTGGCAAATACTGTTGTGTATACATATATTCCCGCTGCAGGGGAAAGAGTCTAAAGTTTTTTCTAAAACAGTTCTCGTCAAAAGAATTTTCGCGTAATGACGCTAAAATCGTTAATTTATACCACCATTTATTTTCGTCGGGTACTGCGCAGAATGGAGGGTTCTGTCACAACCAGTATTGCAAATCAGAAGTCGAGAGTATAAAAGCGGCAGCCTGAAATAGTCGTGCTTCAGTTTTTATTGTAAAACCTACAGTAGAATATGTCTACAACTATTGCAAAAGTGAAGTGCGGTACGAGTCCCAAAAAGACAACTCTCAAAAGAAAAAAATCTGCGCTCTCCGATGAAAGCGTTAATAAGAAGACTAGCAGGAGGAAAAGGTCAGAAGTTCCGGGTGAAAACGCTCTACTAAACTACACCTACTATCTGGATGGCTGCCATAACCGGAAAATTGTGCTCGGATTCGATCCATTCACGTTTGAGGCAAAAATAATCTTCGGCTACCATAGGAAGTTTCCTGTGTCAACAAACTACTTAGGGTGGCTATCAGTATACGAACATCTCAACCAGTTGAAGAACACGGTTGACCTGCAACCGGGTAATCAGCTTGTATTACTGGAGGAGTACAGAATACCTGTAGGAGAAGGTAGCATTAAGTTGAAATATCCCGAGCTGGTACGTTTGCTTGAAATGATGGATTTCTTTAATATCATCATGTTTCATAACAACAACGCTCATGAAAGTGTGAGGGAGTATTTCAACCAATACACGACTAGATGCAGAGCGAAAAATGTGTTTACATTATCCAATGACGACTTCTTTATACCATCACGCGCTTCGTACGTACATTTAAACTATTCTAGACTTTTTTATGAAATTCCATGGCTTTGCAGTGCCAGTATTCTGCTTAATATAACTATTGGTTAATAAAATTTGTTTAAAAATAAAGCTTTTTGTTTTTTTTTTTATTTTTATATATAAACTTTATTCATTAGCATAAATAGATAAATGTTTACACAGTTCTGTACAGCACAACGTAGGGTCCGGGTTTGACCATGAATTTTGCAGGCAATTTGAAAATTATGAAGATCCGCTAATTTCGGCATTTCAAGCTGTATTATCTTGGCCTCTGGTAAGTATCTTCTGATGAAGTTCTCTTTCTCAAGACCCTTTACATACATGGTAGAGTTGCCAAAGTCCTTCAAGATATCAGGTAGACTGTTATAATATGTGTTGCCATCATTCCAGTGCAGACCGTTGATATTCTTCCGCTCATACTTTTGTTGCTGTGTCGTCTTTCTGCTCAGCTCCTGATAGGGATGAGGGGGTTGTATGTGATAGCATGCTGGAAGTAATGTACCAAAAGGTAGTATCGCAAGCTCCTTTGCAAAATACTGTCCGGAATTCCCTGTGACAAACTGGATATCGAAAATAAATCTGTTCATGTTTCCAATAAGGCCCTATATCGTAAAGTGAAAGAAATTTTTTTCATACTCATTTATATATATTCTCTAAAACATCTTTCTTACTTATGGCTAGGTAAATTAATTGAGATTAATCTTATGCTAGCATGCTTTCTTAATGGAAAAACTTAAATGTTTTATACACCTAGCCTAACTTTTTTAAAACCGTACGGATAAGAGAAATGATCTTCCACAACTACCCTTTTGTCGAAAGTGAATTGTAAATGTTTCTTTTCCACAGCACTAATAACAATCCCAGGACGTTTACGCTTAATCTTGCGATTATTCGTTACACAAACGGCACTACCATCATTAGAACCTGTCACCATAGATTTCAGACATTCAAAATTAACCTTCTGGGAATTTTCAAAATTAAGTGTTATCCCTTTACACTTTGTAACATACTCAACTTTGTCCCCTGCTTTGACTTTTAGACTGTAAGTTTTAGGTCCCGTACTTACATATTCTGAAATAAATGCGTCGGGTCCAAAGCCCTCAAGCTCGTTAGTTAAATCACCTAGAAAATTGGAAATCGTGAACGGGATAGGAGAGGCTTTTTCGTCTACAAATATTAAACTGTCGGTATCACAGTAAAGTATGGTCGTACCAACCTTTTCTAGCGCATCGTAAAGTTTAAGTCTGGCAAACGCTGTTGTGTAGGCGGCTATAGGGGTGCTGACATGTGGTAGCATATTTAAATTCTCCTCAATATTTTTCCAGGTAATCCACAAAGTGTCCTGAGATACTGGTAATAACGAACATATTTCTATACCCGGTGTATGTATAAAGTCACAGAATTCTTTAAAACTATTCACCACTTTTGTGCTAGAGCGATTCTCCCGTTGAACGAACTTTCCCCAAAAAGAATTTAGACATATTTTTGCAGTGTTACGTCTACCTGGATTCTGCAGGATTTCCTTTTTATCTGGCACGATGTCCTCTCTTATACGATAAGACTTTATAAAATTTTCTCTCTGCGCATCAGTCGTGCAATCACCACCCCACCCACTGGCCTCCTGTTTAATCTTTAAGAAGGTGTTAACATATTCTGTAAACAGGCCTCCTGTTTTTGTATTGGGATCGTACACAGTATGATTATATTTCCAAACTTCAAACACAGCTTTAATTTTATAGCCTTTCTTCACAGCCAAAGCTACCTCAGGTATCACCCATGTGCCTGTAATCTCGCGCTCACTCTCATTATGTTGGCATCGTGATACTCTATTTTCAGATGCACAAGTTCTACATAGCGCAAAAAACAGTTTTAGATTTTTTTTAAAAGGTAATACCGGGAGGAATAAGTCATCTGGAGGTAAAATAGTACAGGTCATGAAACCATGCATCGAAAGTATTTCTGTGTTTGCTGGTACATTTCCGTTTCTGTATATTTCTGGATGCCCGACTGGGTATGGTGAATATTTATTGATGTATGGATACTGACTTGTAAAGTCTAGATATCGTATTACCTCGTTCTCCTTACATTCATGGTATAATCTAAAAACCTCAGTGCGGCCACCAAAGATGGCGTTACGAGGGTTTAATGGTTCTGCGATATTTTTAGTAAGCCTCTCTAGCTCCGTTTTCTCTCTAGGATTTATCTTTAAGAACTTTTTAAGCTCACACTCCCACATGTATTTCAACTTATACCCACTGCGCCGGATCATCTCAATTCTTCTAAGTGTGGCTTCATATCTCTGAGCTAATGATTCGCTATTATTATCTGTGCGCATATTTCGTACTCTAAAACAGTTCTTGCAGCCATGGTAATAGCATCCAAAAAACTCATAAACTGTGTTTGTCTTTGGAGCGAACCCATCTACCTGCATTCCACCCTTCTCCAACTTTACTTCACCTTTATTATTAGCAGATAATATCTCGCCTTGTATTTTTGTAGACTCCCAGGCCAGCCATTTGGAAGCGATTAGTGATTGATTTTGGGATTTATAGTAGCCATTTTTAGGCATTATGCCTATTGTGCTCTCCTTCAGATAGTTTTTGCGGAAGACGAGCATATAGGCTGAGGCTATAGTTAAGGCCTCTATAAAGGGGTTTACCTTAGTAATATTAAGAAATTCTTTCATGAATCGTATACATCCCAAGCGTAAGATATTGACATCACTTACGCAGTATACCAACATCTCCTTGCGGTTATCAAAAATTCTTGATGAATTAGCATCATACCATGCAAAGAACTTATCTTTTTCTGCTCTCTTCATAGTACTTTAACCATATAATGTAGGTGGAGGGTACTTGCCTACATAGTCAATATTCTCTATGGTGTTAAAGAAAAATGGATAATAGCCTTTCGCATGATCTTTAATTTCAAAAACCTTAGGGAATTGTGCAAGTGGAAAAGCCAAATAATTTAAGGAGTCTATAAAGGATACTCGTCCACATGTTAACTTCATTATTTTAGTTCCATTCATTATAGGCTCGATTTTCATCTTCCTATCCATTAACTCCGAAATAATAAAGTGGCCATCGTAACCCTGTGAATTGTGGGCTATACAGTAAACACTGGATACAAATGATCGCTCTTTAAAACAGTAATCTAAAAAGTTGCCCACTACATTATCATTCTCGCTGTATTGAAAAATGTGTTCCCTCACCCCACAGACGGTACATTCTTCCTTTATGTTACAATTTTCATAACAGTTATGACAGACCTGCTGAGCTACAATCAGGTCGACAACGTGAAGAAAGGTATTTGAGTTCTCTCCAAATGAAGTATCCTGAGTACTTTCGCAGTCGAAAAAAATTAACATAAATTTATCTTCGGCCTTCTTCTTCGGAGGCTTAACATAACATAAATGATCCGATGGTACAATTTTACAGCAGATCTGACAGACAAATTCGTTACAGGTATGATCCCCGCTTCGTCTTTTATCCTGAACTATGAACTTACCACAATGTTCGCATATTCTGAAACTCTCGCAAACGTTCCTTTTTACATATTTATTTTTGATATGGTTCTCAAAACAGCTATCACCTCTGAACGCACGGTTACATTTTAGGCAATCCCTAACCTTTTCCACAAACTGACATGGCGGGAAAGAAAGACAATAGGGACACTTCTTCTCACGTTTATGCTGCTCTACCCACGATACTCTGTCACAAAAACGGCATGCATAGCGTTTGCTAAAAAATGCTGTAAGAGACTTTATCACATAAAAGTGCTCTAATTCTTTGGAGTAGTAAAAGTATAATTTTTTAACTGCTTCATCTTCGTACGGAGGTCTAAAACAAAATGAGTCTGAGTTCTTCAGATTGTCAAAGACAACTATTTGATAACTCTTCAGAAAGTTTTGGAATTTGTATAGATCAGGTAAAACGCATCCTTTCATGCTCACCACAACCTTTGCATCTCTACATAACTTCTTAGATAGCCTATCTAGTTTTTTATCAATTGTGATTTGACTTTTACCCTTAAACCCTCCCGATACCATTTCAATTGCGTAACTTAAACTCCGAGGAAGGCAATGAAAATCACCAGCTTTCCCAACATCCACTACACTATACTTTCTTGCTAAAATCGTAGCTTCAGATAAACATCTAGGATTCACCTTTCCTCCAACAAAGGGAAAATTTATGATATCTACCTTTATCTGCATAACACTGTCTGAGAGAAAAGTTGAATTGGATTGATTCACATTTGAGATTAACCCGATAATAGAAGCACCTGTCAATTCGCTTACAGGTCTTAGGCCAGCCCAAATGGGCTTAGCGTCAGGTGATTCCGGAAGTTCAATGGACAAACAGATTTTACTCCCCTGCACTGAGTTGGAAACTAACTCTTTTATCATCATGTCAAACATCCTCTCAAGCTCTCTTACAGGGTCCTCGGTATTCTCTTTGAAATCTTTTAAGCGAAATATCATCTTAATACCTTTCAGATTATACTTTTTAAAATGCGTCTCCTGCTTTGACAGAATTTCAATTTCGGGAGCACCCCCTCCTCCCATTTGAACTAGGCTTCCACCATGGTTAGCGTCTTGTCGCAATTCCGGATTTGCCAATGCAGCCTCTCTCGAAAAAATTTCAATTTCCCTAGCTGCTCCTCCACTATTTTGAACTAAACTTTCATCATGTCTCGTTTCCTGCAACTTCTCTGGATTTATCGCCGGAGGAATACTATCCGGAGTCCTACAAACAATTGTCTCTTTCTCATTTATACTAGGACGCTGGTAATTAACATCCTCCCTACTGCTCAGAAAAGAAACAGCATCTTTCAACGCACCTTCTGAAAAGGGAACACCATGTAAGGCTGAAAATTTAGCTAATAGCTCCATGAACCGGTACTTTTCCGACAACGTGAAAAAGATATTTCTCTCTTTCATCTCTGCAACTAAAACATTTAAGTTTAACACAAATAAGTTATAACCTAGACTTAAACAGCTACTTAAATGATCAAAAATCTTAAGAATATCCATTTTAAATTTTTTAAAAAAAGGTGAATAACAATAACAATACTTAATCTATATTGGCATAAGTGCCTGATCAATTATTAGCGATTATATTCACTTCACAATTTTATATTAACATGAAAATTAGTCTAATAAAGGACTCAGCCGAGTTCAAAAACGTCCCCCCAAAAATAACAGGGCTCCCCAGAAAAAAAATGTTTTTCAAGAATCTTTTATTTAACCTAGGCGTTTATTCTGCTCCCTTAAGGATTCGCAAAGCTTGAATGGGATGGTGTGCCAAATCGGGCTTATGGGGTTTATCCTTCTCCTTCCTCTCCTTCTTTCTGCTCCAAGTGGCCTAGTCAGAGGGGTGCCGACAGCAAATTCGCACGCTTTCTTGACTCCTGGTTGCTCAGGAACTGCAGTTACCTCCTCCCTCTTGCCAAGGCTTGACGATGCAGGGCTCCTTGATTCCTCCGTAGTTACCTCCGCCCTAGGTACTGAAGTCCTGTATGGTGCCGTCGCTCGGTCGACCTCCTTTTGATTACTCCGTCTTCTAGGTGACGATGTAGGCTCCCTCTTGGCCCCCACCCGCCTTCCAGACTCCAATCTCGTGAACGGGACCGCTGCTATACCATCCGTCACCAACGATGCTGGTCTCCTTATGGCTCCCTCCCTCTTTCCAAGCGCAGATATCGCGGACGGGGTCGCAGCTATACGGTCCTCTTCCACGGAATTCGATACTTCTCCGGAAACTTCGTAAAGTTCCGCGATGATTTGGGAGATTATCTCTATTTGACTACACACCGTTTTTAAAGCTGCGTATGCTTCTTTTGCCCGTTTGTAATCTAAAGTAAACTTAGTTAGCAAGAAAAATATTTGGAGGAATAAAATACTTACCCATATATGTTCTCCTCTAGGCTGCTTTTACGAATATGTTCTCCTCTAGGCTGCTTTTGCGAAGACAGTCTGCTTGACATTATTCTTTAGCACATTCGAAAACTGCTTTTATATCATATTACAAGGTTATTTCATGTGAGTCTCGCCTCTAGGCCATTACTCCTTACATATTATTTATAAGTCAAGCAAAAAAAAAATAAAAAAATAACGATCAAGTCAATATCACTGGAAAAAACTAACATCTTTTGTATTCATACTAGCAATTTTTCATCCGGATTATCATCTAACCCATTATAAAGAAAAAATGTTTAACCATATCGTCTGTATCTGCAAGCCGCACACGTTTTTCTACATAAGTCACAGGTAAGATCATATCGTATAAGATCGTATCTGCATACCGCACATGTTTATCCCATAAGTGCTATGAAATATACATAAAATAATAGCCACAGCTAAGATCATGTAACGTCTGTATTTGCTTGCTCACGAATGTTATCCTCATAGCCGCTGTGAAATACACATAAAAAATAAGCGCAAGAAACGCGGCACTTGAGCCAGACAGCCGTCAGATCGTATCTCTCGTATCTGCATGTTCGAACATGTCTGCATGGTACTACAATGTCATTGTTAAAGGCTTATGGAGTCATTCATTCAATAGTCTATCTAGGCTATTTTTTGCAAGTCGCATGCTAATGATTATCAACTTTGTTGTAAACTATGAAGAGTTTTTTTCTTCACATCATGGTAAGTATACTGCTGTTCTAACTTTAAAGATTAAATTACAAGTAATTTTGACTATTTGCCTTTTTTATAGAATACGTTTGAGCTTCTTACTTCGGCCGTAGGGGGGGATGGAGATACCATGGTCTCCACCAGCTCCTTGGAGATAGCCAAGGAACATCATGTCAAATTTTTCCGGCTGCTGAAAACCAAATTTGGCCTAAGACTGGCAGTCCATCTGGATGATGGCATATTCTGCTTTCTACCCCCTCGATTTTCGGACAAGGTGAAAACACAGCGCCAGGTGGATAACTTGAACCAGTCAACCGATCAATATCTGGTCTTCGATGGGGTTGATGAATCGCGAGGCGGGTTCCTTAAACTACGGTTTTATAAAAAATGAAAAAATGTATAAAAATGCTTTTGCAATAAAGATCTAAATAAAAGAAAAACTTGTTTTTAATTCACCCATATCTGTTTTTTTTTTTGCAAATGGGTCCATTATCAAAGCTTTATAGAAATTCTAAGTTTCAGCTTCCTAACACAAGCGGTTCCTGAGATCTAGAATTTTTCGTCTAAAACGCTTACCCCGCCTTCCCCCTTACACCTCCTTCCCTGAAAATAATGTCAATTCAACGGGTCCACCAAGTCTACTCTTAGAAAAAAATTTAATTTAATAGGTCCACTGGTTTGAGAACTACGAGCCTTCAAAGGATTTTGCTTGGGGCGTGGGGCGGTCGACGTACGGCGTACGGCGTACGGCGTACAGACGGAGTGAAAATTTTTATTGCTTTTTTCGCGTCTACTAGTCATGAAACGTGGAAAAAAAAATTTTGAGGGCAGCAAATTTTTTTTTTTTAAAAATCGATAACAATACTGTATTATAAATAATACAGTAATACTAACTCTAGATCTCGGTCGCGACACACTTTTATATTCTTAAAAAGTGCATTCGACCCATAGCGCTGACCTTGTTATGTTATGCCGGTAGGCATTGGGTCAACATATTATGAGTCGATTGCACTTCTGGTCATTACGTCATCCGGTAGTATAATTGTGTGCTGTTGTACGAAATTCAAACCGGCATTCAATGGGTACTGCTGACCGGGCGGTAAGGCCGACTTGCATTTCGCACAAGAAGGTCGTTGAATTTGGAGGCAGATGCGTTGTAAACAAACACTGACTCGCGTTTACCTGTTTGTTTACAACGCGGAAAGAAGAATCTTTTAACAGGGAAATAAATATGATCATTGTAAATAAACATAGACTTGCATTCGTATGTTTATTTACAATGCGGAAAATACTGTGTGTGGAAATGTGATGTAGTTAGAATGTTACATGAACGTTAGATGATTTATGTACCGGGACGACGTAATTTCCGCTCAGGAAGGAGTCCAAGGTACAACAGAACTTTCCTCAGCAATTCCACCAGCTGTCAGGGTGTTTCGGAAAGTTGGCCAGAATACACCCTCTGAAGAGTCTTCTGCCTTCCGAATGACGAAACAGCTCCTTCGGACCTAGTCCAACACATATCTTATGATAAACTGGCCTCTCCAGTGAAAGTTCTTTCCAAATTTGTCCTCAGGGGCTACGATTAATCAACAGTCGGGAATTTCGTATTGGAGCTTCACTCCACTGACACCGGAAAGAACAACAAACTCTTAACAATTCGTATTACGTTATGAGGTTGCGACCAGACAATAATTTAGTTTTGTGCTTATGTAGGCGATTTAGCTGTAACTTAACATACCCGCACGTTGAAACTCATATGGTTTCAATTTGGGATCGACCTCTTAATTGAAAGCTTTGGCGCCTCGGGGCAGGTTCAGGTGTGATGTTCGCTTACTGATTTTTCTTCCCTTGCTCAAGACCGTTTTTATTAGGAAGGCAATGATAAAGACAAGGATTAGACCTAGAGACATGTATAATGTAGTATAATGATGGATGCTCTTTTGTTGCAGATCGTACGGAATTATTTCCTCGAGTTTGAGTTCTTGAAGGGAGACATTTAGATATTTGATGTCATCGAGATTCTGCTTGGTTATCATATTTTGTCTGGCACGTTTTGTCTCGCCCGTGAGTAACGCTCTTTCAATTTGGGCTGCATTTATAGTAGCCGAGGAGCTGAAGGAGGCTTTGGGTAGGTCTGACCTGTGACTTTGTGACGAAAAAGTCATGGAGTCTTGTCTAATGACACAGTTGGAATTAAATTTTATTAAACCCACGCCCTTGAGGACCTGCTGTTGTGATCGGAAGTCGCACACTATGGTAATTACGGTTTCAGTGTTTAGGTTGTAGATCCATACGTTGGGATCATGGAGTTGAATCCAGGTAATGGGTACTGTAATCGGTTCGATGCTACATGATGATGGTAGTGCGCCTTGTCGGGTCATTACGTCGATTTCGCAGATTGCCGGTCCCATTGATTTTGGGAATATTTTGTGCTTCTTGTCACAGACATAGCTACCGCTAAAGCTTCGGAAGGATTGGTCTAGCTCTAGTTTGGAGAATAGGTAGTAATAATCTCGGTGTAAACTGAGCGCGATGAGTTCAGTCGAGCTGCTTATTCTTGCGTTTATGTTGTGAGCTTGTATGGGAATTGGGACGGTGTTAAAAATTTGAAACCTGTCCTTACTTAGAAGGGGAAGTTGAATGCTGAATAATATGTAATCAGCTATTATTCGTGCCCTCACTGTCATGAGGGTGTATAGTTGCAGAAGATCAACTTGACTGGTACCACCAGGGATTGCCAGCGTGGAGTCCAGGTTTTCTCTTATGGTCGAGAGTTCGTTTCGCAGTTGATTGGGTGAAAGCAATAGAGGACTTATTTCTTTGTCGTGACACTCGGTGAGCACTTGGAAGATGTCTGACTGTATTCGTTGGTAGTTAATTATAATCAGGGAGAGATGTAAGGACACGCTGTTAAAAAGTTGAAGGATTTCTTTTCCACTTAGAATCTTGTTGGTTGATTCAAGAGCTTCCTTTAGATAGTCTAAGTTGTTGTTGATAATAGCAAACTGTTTCTCGGAGTGCGCTCGATCCTGTTTGATAATGTTGACTATAGAGTCTATTAGAGAGGTTTGTTCTTTGATAAGTTGGAGCAAGTGGCCTTCGTTTTCTCTAACGTGTTCTATAGTTTTTGTCATGTGGTCGGCATATTCTTGATCGAGTATTCCGAATAATTTATTTGAAATTGTTCCAATGATGTCAAGAGGCGATCTCCGATAGCGTTGATTTTCTCCATTTCTATTACGGAGAATTTCGTTGTTGATGTGCATTGACTGAATAAGCCCTTGAAATTGAAGGGTGATGGGACTGCAATAATCCACCTTGTTTAATGCAATTCCCTTGTCGCATATTACTTGTAGTTGTTTCAGTTGTAGTTCGAGAGTGGTCAGTTCATCCCAATAGCTATGTAGCTTGTAATCTGCCATGATAGTCCACTTATCGACTGCCATAGCCATTTGTCCTACATCTCCAAAATACAGTAGAGGTGGGGTCTTCCACGGGACTACCTCCACCTTATCGTTAGGGCTTAGTGAATATGTTAACGGGCACAGTGTAAGGCAGATAACCAGGATCACATTAAGGAGGATACCTCCGGAGCTGAGATTTTGGGGTGACAACGGCGTGGAGAGTGTCTCTTTATCGTGCTGCAACTTGTTCGACCTTTCAATAGTTGGGGTGCTGGCCTGATATACTTGCTCTCCGACCTCATTTGGGTTGATGGAGACGCTGCCATGAAGAGTGGTGTCATTTGCATGTGGTTTTTTTAGTTCTGCCGGAATTATTTTCCCTATTTCATTGCTCGAGCGCTCTAAGTCGACAGGGAGTGGCGCTAAGTTGTGAATGGCTCGTTTAAAAGTTCCCTTTTCGGTCATGACATCTACTACTCATATAAGACCATCTCTACCCTTATGTACGTTAACAATCCTGCCAAGCGGCCACTTCAAAGGATAGCTGGAGTCATCCTTGATCAGCACTATACTGCCCGACTCTATTTCAGGGGTTGAATTTCTCCATTTGTGTCTTGCAGCACCTCGTTGCTCCATCTTCTCCAGATCTCTATCTGTTTGGTAGAGACCAGTTCCCATCTCTGAGTGAGATTTAGCTTTTGTTCCTTTGCAAATGGATTTGGCAGCGCTGTGAGCGGTTCCCCGACCAAGAAGTGCGCTGGGGTGATCGCCCGAAGATCGTTTGGATCAGAGGAGAGTGTCATTAGAGGCCGCGAATTTAAGATTGCTTCGACTTCGGTAATTAGAGTGTTCAGTTCCTCATATGTTAGTGAGGCGCTCCAAATAGTCTGCCTGAGGTGATGTTTAGCCGACTTAACAGCTGCCGCCCAAAGGCCACCAAAGAGTGGTGTCTTGGGCGGAATGAAACACCATTCTATTAATTGATCTGCGCAATGCCGAACTATTTCATTGTTTCTGCGATTGTTAAAGATTAGCTCATGGACTTCCTTAAGTTCATTTTTCGCTCCTACAAAGTTTGTTCCATTGTCACAGTGAATTTTTGAGGGTCTCCCGCGTCTTGCTATAAATCGTTTTAATTATCCAATAAATGCGTCCTTCGTGAGATCAGACACCAGTTCAAGATGGACGGCTTTGGTTGCGAAACATACAAAGACTACAATGTAAGCCTTTGTAGGTTTCTTGCCTCGGATTTTGTAGTGAATTTGTATAGGACCACAAAAATCAATCCCAACGTTGAAAAATGGTCGCGATGGTTGGATACGAGATTGAGGCAGATTTCCCATTAACTGAGAAATCGTTTTGAGACAAAATCGTGCGCATCGAACACATTTTCGCACTATTGACTGAGCCAACCTTCTCCCGTTTAATGGCCAGAACTGTTGCCGCGCAGCAGCTAACAATGCTTGGAGTCCGGCGTGCATGTGTGTTTTGTGCAATTCGGTTATTAGAAGTAGCACATATTCGTCCTTTTCTGAAAGTACCATCGGATGCTTGGCGTCGTTAGCCAGATTGGCCTCATGTAGCCTTCTTCCAACGCGAATTAGACCCTTATCATCTAGAAATGGAGATAGAGAAACGAGATTGCTTTTGGATGGGATGGGATTTTTACGTTTTAGCTCCTTTATTTCTTCCATGAAATGATTTTTTTGAATTATTTTTACTATTGAATATAAAGCTTCCTGGATTTCACTTGGTTTTAGCTCATTATTAGAGCGCTTTTCCTTTGGCAGATGCCAAGCCTTAACTCTTTGGATGTAACCCATTACATGCAGTAGTGTTTTAAAGGAGTTTCGATGATGAATCATTGATAGAATGTTTGCGTTATCGTTGGTTGCAATGAGCGTTGAGCGTTGACTGTTGTTTTCTTCGGCAATTACGTTGCTGATTGTTGAAGGTTCTGGTTATTGGATTGGCTCCTGTTGCAGAAATCTGGGGCCGTTGAGCCAAATGTTAGCGCTTAGCAGCTGAGTTGTGCTTAGGCCTCTAGAGATGAGGTCTGCTGGATTGTGTTTGGTGGAGATGTGCAGCCAGTTGTCCTTGTTGGAGTTTCGTTGGATATATGAGACACGATTTGCAATGAATCTACCTTGGGCGGATGATTCAGTTTTAATCCAGGCGAGTGTAATGGTTGAATCGCTCCAAAAATACATGACCTCTGGCGCTGGTGTTATTATGTCTATTATTCTTCGTGCTAACTTAACTAATAGATAAGCAGCCGAGAGTTCAAGACGGGGAAGAGTGGTTTGTTTGATGGGTGCTACCTTGGATTTCGCACATAGCAGTCTAACTGTCGGTAGACCGTTGTGATCGACACTTCCTAGATATATAGTAGCACCATAGGCTCTTTCACTCGCGCCAGAGAAGCCATGAATTTGGACTGATTTTGTTTAACATTCCGAAAGCACGTGTCTCGGTATGGACAACTCCTTAACCCTTTCTAAATCTTGACGAAACGTTGCCCATGTACTGTGGAGTTCTTGGGATAGCGCTTCATCCCAGTCTAGCTTAAGTTGACATAATCGTTGCAAAAATATTTTTCCCTATGTGACCACCGGATTTACTAATCCCAGTGGATCGTAAATTCTTTCTACGTCTGCTAGAATTGTTCGTTTTGTGAATCGCTTAGTTTCCTGTAAATTGGTTTTTATTGAGAATATGTCCATACTGGGACGCCAGACTAAGCCTAAAGTTTTGACTTGACAGCTATTTGTTTCCCCAATACTGATCATGACTTTCACGTCTTTTTTAGGAATATCTTCCAGGAGTTTGACGTGATTTGCACACCATTTTCTTAGTTGAAAACCTCCCCTTTTGAGAATCTTAATTAATTCTTCCTGAATGCGACAGGCTTCGTTTAAATTGTTTGACCCGGTCATAACATCATCCACATAGAAGTCACGTTTCAGTATTTTGCATCACGTCGGGGTCACCAATGTTTGGCAGCTGGTTTGCTGCCGTCTTCAATAAAAGACAGTTTTAGACTGTGTTGAAAATTTTATTATAATTCGGCATGTAGTACAAAAAAGTGCTTACTCTAAGTTTCTAACGATACGTGAGTTGTACATAAAACTGCTTACGATAAAAGAATGCGATACGTTACGATGATACAATGCGCATAGTAGTGCATAGTGCATCGGGTTTCACTGATTGCCGACGGTCCCACATATTATTAAATCGCGAAGTTATTGTCAATTCGCAATATCATAACTACGTGATGATAAACATGATATGCCATGTGCTCGTATTACATTATGAGGTTGCGACCAGACAATAATTTAGTTTTGTGCTTATGTAGGCGATTTAGCTGTAACTTAACACCTTCTACGGAAAATGCGGATATGATTGGTTAGAAAGACCTCTTTATCACCCAATCAAAAAAAACTACTAGGTACTAAGGACCATATAAAGTTAACGAATAAAAACAAATATTGAACCCATCGGGAGCACTCTTTCGAAACAGAGTGGATATGGAAGGTATCAAAGACCTCCCTATCAACCAGGGATATTCAAACTAATAACGCTTATAACACTATCCTGTACTCTCGCACTCACGTGACTAACCATAATTATGAGCCAAAACTTCTAAACCTGCCGAACGACTTCTCAATTATCGTCAGCAATGTTGTGGTTCGTGAAAATCTGATAATCCAAATATCACTTTATGTTTGATTACAGAAAACCAACCCAGCGAGTAATCACCATGCGCGTGCACGTCTTAATAATTCCCCTGGCGATTGTTACAATCACCCTTTCGATAAACGCAGACAATCGTCTTTCGAATGCCAAAATTACCATAATCAACGACAACGCGGGAATATACTTCGATGAAACAGGCGAAATAAAACTATACAATAATTTTTGGAGACTTGTTACATATACCGACCTCAATCTGTTCCACGCAGAGTTTTCTTATCTAAAACGTTTAGCCCATCAGTTAGGTGAGTCATGTGGAAAATATCACAAAGATCATCCAACTGCGGCAGACTTATGCTCAGGTGAAATAATAGAGTTGGCAAGAGCACTAAAACACACAGAACTGCAGAGCGAATTATTGAATAGTAGTAATTCCGTCCGCCAAAAGCGAGCACTAATCGGTACAGTAGGAACTATACAAAAATTTACATTTGGTACTCTTAGCGAAGAAGACGGGAAGTACTACGAGGAAAGTATTCATAGGCTCAATAATGGCCAAACACATATGTTGGAACTCATCAAATCACAAACCACTATTGTGGATAACACCGTAAACCTTTTCAAAAAATCACAAACAGAAATACGCGATAGCTTTATTAAACTAGCCAATAAAATTAGCACAGTCGAAAACGTATTAAATGAATCTCAGAAGGACCTTGAAAACTTAAAACTTTCAGAGGAATTAAATTCAGTGGCCCTTCAAATAACAACTGAATTAGTAAGACACCAAAGTACCCAGTCAAAATTAATAGGAATATTGCTAGATGTCACTCATGGACGCCCCAACCCTTATCTTCTAAATCCCCTACAACTTTAAAACGCACTATCGGAAATTATTCGCAGGCACTTAAAGTTCGGTCTGGAACTTCCCGTCAACTTGGAAGAATCTGACCTAATCCAAATATATAGGTGCAGTAGTATGTCAGCCATAAAGACCGAATCTAGAATAATAAAAGAAAAACAAAAATACCCCTACCTTACAGCACTCCGTATCAAATTTTTAAAATCACTCCCTTACCAACAAAACACGGTAATGAATTCGTGTATATACAGCCCAACTCAGAATATATAGCTATCCACATTAATCGTGAACAGTACCTCCCAATGAGTAAAAGCGACTTCCATTCCTGTCAACACACTAAAAGCAGTGACTACTTATGCGAACTAGTATTACCAATATATAACACGCATTCTGGAAACAGCTTATGCGAAATACAATTATTAAAACACTCCAAAACAATCCCCAATAGTTGCATAATCAAAAAAATCCCACCTACACAACTTTGGATGCAATTGTCACAGGCAAATACATGGCTCTTCTCTTCTCGATAAGTCAACACCTGTCGACATTATTTGTAATAACCGATTGCAAACAGAAAATCTAAATTCTAATGGGGTACTGGAAATAAAAGAGAATTGTTACGTAAGAAGCGAAGGTCTGAAGTTATACGCAAGTTCAACTAGTGAGCTAAAGATAAAGCAAGATTACGTACCAATGGTCAACCTATCCTCCCAAATGGCCTCGTTGAATAGCAAAAGCCGATTGAAACCATTAAACCAAACCTTGATCCTGAAAAACTCGGACCACACGGAGTTAGAAAAGTTAAACACCGAAATAAAAAACCAACACCGTTTAGAAAATGAACTCAATCGTAATGACCTTAACCACCATGACTATCACCACTATGCATTTAGCTACGCGCTCCTCTTTATCATACTGGTTACAATCACGATCAGATATCGCGTCCAACTGAGAAAAATGTGCAAGAATACAAACAGAGACCCCGCCACTGGAAATGAGAATGTCGCCATGGAAATGGAGCCCCCAATCCGTCCAGCTAACGTTAGCGTTTAGATTACCACAAGAAAAAAATCGGTCACCCACAAACAATTATCCAAGAGCCAAAATCACTAAAATACACACAACAATACTAAAAATATGAAATTACTACTAGAAATAAGTGAAGATACTTATATCAATATTTTAAAAGGAGAAACTAAAATAAATTAATTTGAAAAGTCTTGGACAAAGGAAATTCATACATTATATAGACTACACGTAATACTATCTTTGAAAAATTAATAAAAAATTATTTTTTAAACATATTTCATCAAAAATATTTATATGGAACAAAATTAGATAAGATTATAAGATATAACTACACCAATATTCATTTTATATAAATACCTAGCAAACTTTAAATACAAAATATATAAATATAGGACAACATAAACTGTAATTAAATATTAAACACTTACATATATTATCCTACACTAACCATACAATACAATTATTAATAAGAAAAACAAAATATGTAATAATACCTATAAAAAAAAAAAATTGGGTTGAATAATAAAACAAAACGGGGCTTCCTACTCACGCCGAAAATCAAAAATTTCAATCAAAACTATATAGAAATATGTATGCATATTGTAAACCGCATTCGTATTCTCACGACATTGCAAAAAAAAATTTCTATTTTCCAAAATTAATCTGACATCGTTGCAAAATTTCCAACATTAGGAAATTTTTTTTTTAAGGGGGAAGGAATGTTCTAAACACAACTTTTTTTTGTTGGACCAATTCCTTTGCATCACAAGCAAGGGAGTCCAACAACAAATATCACGACCTACCTCAAGTGAATAGGAGATCGTATTCGTGCTCGCCGACGGTCATACTGGGCCCATATGGAACGTAACGCGATCCCACATAAGTTTGCAACAACAACAACACGTTGCTTGGCAATATACTTTGATCGCGCGTGCGACAGTTTATTGAACCGAGTGAAATGCCGATACCACACATGTAGCATAATGACCTATGAGGTCAAGTGACCGCGCGTGTGGAATCGGCATGGAAATTTCAGCAAAAGTGCAATGTCGTGAGAAAATCCAAATCGGTCAGCAGCCGGATGCGAGGTTCGATAGAATGAATCGAACCATCAATCCGGCAGTTGAAATTAGCCAGTTGAATTAAATAGTCGATTCGCGAGTAGCCAGCCCCCGAAAAGAAACAAACAAAACGATCTCTTGTTTTTTTTATTTAAAAATAACTGCTACGATCCTGTAAAAGTACAGGATCCCCACTAGGGACGTCCGCACCTACCGCCGAGGTGCGTGGCGTATAACACACCCACCATCCTACATCATCCATCCTCCTTTCTCCATCTTCCTTTCTCCATCTTCTTTTCTTCATCCTACATCGAACATCCTCCATCATTCATCCTCTATCCACCATCGTTCATCATCCATCGTCCATCATCCATCGTCCATCATCTATCGGCTATCATCCATCCTCTATTTTCCATCGTCCATCATCCATCCTCTATCCTCTATCCTCCATCATCCATCCTCCATCCTCCATCCTCCATCGAACATCTTCCATTGTCCATCATCCATCATCAATCCTCCATCGTCCATCATCCATCCTCCATCGTCCATCAAACATCCTCCATTGGACATGGATCTGTAAGACATTATTCTAGTGCGCTGAATCAGCCAGCCAATCATAAGACTAGAATAATGTCAACTCCATTTTTAAACAAAACATTAGCTCGTACACACGCCCACAATTGGAATGTAAGCATAAATTCTAACATGTGGTAAGTGTAAACAATAACGTACGATCAACCCGAGCAACTTGTCATGATACAGTAAAACCTCTGAAAGACGGAACCTTAGGGGACTAAATTTTTTTCCGGCTTTCGCAAGTTTTCCGCCTTTCAGAGGACTGAATATAAAATATACTAAGAATATACAAATGATTAGATTAGAATAAAAAAGTATGTAGTATGATTTACATCATGTTTATTCAAATATTTTTTTTACAAGTTCAGTTACTTACATGCATTTACATATGTATATACGAAGAAGAAAGAAAATTAAGAAAAGAAAATTCACTTTTTAATAAAAATATCCAGAGTTAATTGTTTGGTTTGTTTAGATTTTTTTACAGAGTTATTAAAACATATTTCTAAATCTGCAGCTTTATCATAGAATTCTTGGTCCCCATTCGCTTTTCCGAATTCTTTTAAAGCATGTATATAGTCTGCAACCTGTGTTTTATTTAGAGATTCAACTCCATCTGTTTCCATGTCAAAATAATCATGATCAGTATCATCGGAATATTCGGTACTCAAATCCATAATATCGCCAAGGTTAATTTCACTATTTTCCGTGACAGTTTCGTTATCACAGTCGATGTATGATGCAGCACTTACCTTATCGTCATCACTATAAATTACATCAATCATATTCTGAATCTCCGTGATTTCAGGGTTATTCACAATTTCAATTTCCATATTTTCCTCATTTTCAAAAATAAATCCACAATTTTTAAAACATTTTTTTACGGTTTCTTGTCTGACCATTTTCAATGATCGGTTAACAAACGTGATTGCATCAAGAACGTCAATTTTCACAGCAATATCAGATGCCAGCTTGTACGAGTCAATATTTGCGATCACTTTTTGAAGCAAAAGCTTTCTGTAATTTACTTTGATATTTTGAATAATGCCGTTATCTAAGGGTTGTAAAACTGATGTAGTGCGTGGTGGTAGAAATATTAACTTAATGTTTGATAAGTGATGTATCCGATGACAAGTAGCGTTGTCAACGAATAAAAGAATTTTGCGGTTTTGTTTTCTCATAGTATTGTTGAGCATGTTTAAAAATTCTTCAAAAATAGCTCCTGTCATCCAAGCTTTTTTGTTGCATTTCCATTCTACAGGAAGTTGATTAATTTTAATCCCCTTGAAGCACCGTGGTTTTTGGCTCTTTCCAATGACCCATGGCATTGCCCTCTGGCATTGCCCTCTGGATAAAAGCCGCGCAACTGAATTTTCGAAGAGCGAAAATGCCTCGATTTCCCCTCGATGAGTGAAGATTTTGTATGGAGATCGAGCCATGACGTCACCAATCGAGGCAAAATCGAGGCATTTCTCATGACGAACTGTCATATGTGCGCGGCCTGAGTTTAAGTTGGCGGTGCCTCTGGATAAAAGCCGCGCAACTGAATTTTCGAAGAGCGAAAATGCCTCGATTTCCCCTCGATGAGTGAAGATTTTGTATGGAGATCGAGCCATGACGTCACCAATCGAGGCAAAATCGAGGCATTTCTCATGACGAACTGTCATATGTGCGCGGCCTGAGTTCAAGTTGGCGGTGCCAGAGGGCAATGGAAAACTGCGATTAGGCGTATGATTCTTGGAATATATTCCGGCTCTCGCGTCTGCATTTCCGCGTATTTGAGTTTCAATGTTCACATTTTTTCTTTTCCGTCCGCGTTTCGCAGGTTTTCGGCTTTCGGAGGTTCTACTGTATACCGAAAAAATCGTTCTGCCGGGAAAATTTCCGCTATTGGAAGGTTTCCGCCTTATGCGGGTTCCGCCTTTCGGAAGTTTTACTGTATATGATTATACATATAATCATATTGGCTCGAGGTACGAATTTAATTGAATCATGAAATCTAGCCAGCACGTTGTGACCGTAACATGATCGCAAGTCAATAACTTACCTGCCGGTATGTTATGATTGCAACATGATCGCTAGTCATCAACTTGAACGGTTTTACGAGGTTCACAACCTAGCGACGATATTAGCTGACGTCGAATTATCAACTTGAAGTGCATGACCGGTAGAGAGGGTTCGATAACAGAACACTGTTATCGAGCTGGTAAGCTTACTAGATCTTAGATATAAGTAAAACATTATGAAAAAGAAAGACAGTTGTTTTTAGAACGTAACTCTGTTCGTTTGTTTTCTTAAACTATTGTCACTCGAGATAGGCTTAATTCCCACCTCGTGAAAATAGTCTTCGATCTCAAAATATAATAAAGAGAAGACTTAGAAGACTCAAGAAGATATCTACCGAAATTATCCAAGGTCCACCACATGGCGTTTGTTCTCTTAAACTATTGTCACTCGAGATAAACTTGATTGCCACCTCGTGCCAATAGACTTCGAACTCGAAAATATATAATAAAAAGAAGACTTAAAAGACTCAACGGGACCTTAAGAAGACTCAAGAAGATATTCACCGAAATTACCCAAGGTCCACCACAATCCTCTATCCTCCATCGTCCATCGGCCATCATTAATCATCCATCCTCTATCCTCTATCCTCCATCGTCCATCATCCATCCTCTATCCTCTATCCTCCATCGTCCATCCTTCATTGTCCATCCTCCATCCTCCATCCTCCATCGAACATCCTCCATTGTCCATCCTCCATCGAACATCCTCCATTGTCCATCCTCCATTGTCCATCCTCCATCGTCCATCCTCCATCGTCCATCGAACATCCTCCATTGTCCATCATCCATCATCCATCGTCCATCCTCCATCGTTTATCATCCATCCTCTATCCTCTATCCTCCATCGTCCATCCTCCATCGTCCATCATTTATCCTCTATCCTCCATTGTCCATCATCCATCATCCATTCTCTTTCCTCTATCCTCCATCGTCCATCATCCATCATCCATCGTCCATCGTCCATCCTTCATCGTCCATCATCCATTATCTATCCTCCATCGTCCATCATCCATCCTATATCCTCCATCGTCCATCCTCCATTGTCCATCATCCATCGTCCATCCGCCATTGTCCATCATCCATCGTCCATCCTCCATCGTCCATCCTCCATCGTCCATCGAACATCCTCCATTGTCCATCATCCATCGTCCATCCTCCATCGTCCATCATTCATCCTCTATCCTCCATCGTCCATCGGCCATCATCCATCATCCATCCTCTATCCTCTATCCTCTATCGTCCATCCTCCATTGTCCATCCTCCATCCTCCATCGAACATCCTCCATTGTCCATTTTCCACCCTCCATCGAACATCCTCCATTGTCCATCCTCCATCGTTCAGCCTCCATCGTCCATCCTCCATCATCCATCCTCCATCGTCCATTGTCCATCCTCAACCACAAAGATCCGTAAAGATCCGTTGAGCCGTAAAGATCCGCGAACCGCAAAGATCCGTAAAGATCCGTAGAGCGCTCAGCCGCTCAACCGCTCAGAATGGCTCAGCCGCTCAACCGCTAAGAATGGCTCAGCCGCTCAGAATGGCTCAGCCGCTCAGAATGGCTCAGCAGCTCAACCGCTCTACGGATCTTTACGAATCTTTGCGGTTCGCGGATCTTTATGGCTCAACGGATCTTTACGGATCTTTATGGCTCAACGGATCTTTACGGATCTTTGTGGTTGAGGATGGACAATGGACGATGGAGGATGGTGGATGGACAATGAAAGATGGAGGATGACACTGGAGGATAGACAAGGGAGGATGGACGATGAATGATGGACGATGGAGGATAGAGGATGAATGATAGAGGATAGAGGATGAATGATGGAGGATGTTTGATGGAGGATGGAGAAAGGAGGATGGAGAAAGGAGGATGGAGAAAGCAGGATGGAAAAAGGAGGATGGATGATGGGCGATGAAGGATTGGGGATAAAGGATGGATGATGGAGGATAAAGGATGGTGGACAGAGGATGGAGGATTAAGGACGGTAGATGGAGGATTGAGGAATTGAGGAACTATAGTTCCTCATAGTTCTCGAACTATAGTTGAGGATTGAGGATTGATTATTGAGGATTGAGGGATAGAGGAAGTTATGATAAAACATAACGCAGTCACGATCGGCTGCAAGCCAATCGTATGATAATCTAGATGAAATACTGAACTCCGATTTATATTTTAGTTGGAAATATATCAAAAGAATGAGGAGAGCACATGCAATTATTACATGACCTTTTACTTACAGGTAGAAACTTTTGTATAGTGGTCGATTTTTTGATTTATAGTGAGTTCCATGAAGTAAGTTAGGACATTTTACAGAATTTTTGTATGGCAACTACATGAAGGACTCATGGGATATTTTTCATATTGATAGTTTCAGCTGCGACTATTATAAAATTAATGTTTGTAAAATTTCAAAGTCGCTAATTAAAGCTTTCTAAACTTATCGTGCAATATTGGTGAATATGTTTATTAAGGACTTTTGTATGACAGCTACCCGAAGGAGTCAACGGATGGCGCTAATTAATGAACTCCGTCTTGGTTTTGGTATAAAACTAATTCCTGTAAAATTTTAAATTCCTGCTCTAACTCGTTCTGGAATTATAGTGAATTCAGTAAAAAGCATAAATTTTTGAAGGACTTTTCTAGGCTGCTACACGAAGGACTCATTCGATTTGCATCATATTCGGAATATTCAATTCAAACATTTTAAACCATACGTATGCAAAATTTCAAGTTCCTAACTTGAAGCATTCGAGCAATAACTGGGAAAACGTGTTTCAAGGACTCTTGTATGGGAGGTACGCGAAGGATTGGAAGAATATCGCCTTACTTCTTCCATTTTACAAGTTGTGACAAAATTTCAACTTCCTAGGTCAACGCGTTCTTGAGTTATCGTGCTAACGGACGGACGGACGCACGGACGGACGGACGGACAGCAAACGGATTTGGGGGTTTTGGCCAAATATAAACACAAAATAATATATAACTTTTTTTCGTCCGAGGCTCGGTTCTATGCGTTACAAACTTTTTGGGCTGGATTAAACTTATAATACTCTATATGTTCATCTTGAGTATAAAAATGGTAAAAAATGATAAAAAATGGTAAAAAATTATAAAAAAAATCTGCCAACAGTCTGGGCGCAACTTTATTATTTTTCCGGCAGAAGTTCAGAACGCGTTCAATTCGGGGATGCGGTGTATGTTACTATGTGACTGAAAACCTAACAAAAAGTTCGGGAAGCGGTGAAAAGGGCGGAGAAAAGGGTGTAACATATGAATTAAATAATTGGGTCAAATTCCGGGATGCGGTCTAGAGGATGAAAAAAACAAAACTTAAAAATAGGTGATTATTAAACAAGCCTGGGGAAGTGAAAAGATATTCGATATCTGATCAGACCTGAGAAACATGGTGGATTCATGAAAAAGTATACAACCAGCTTACACCCTCTTAGGAGTCGAATTTCAAAAAATCTTGAAAAAACACTCTAGGTATTCATATGAAGAATCCGTAGAATAAAAATGAATTCAATATTTCGAAAGACCTAGTAGATATGACGAAAATCGTGAAAACATATGCATCTTATATTTACTGATTTTTTTTTTTGCCCCCCCCCCTTCTGAACGCCAATGAATATTCCAATTTTTTTTTAACAGAATTACTTTTCTAGTTAATTTACATAGACGTACCGAGTTTCAACTTCTTAGCATAAGCCGTTCTAAAGTTAGGAAAAACACCCCCCACCACCGTACCATACTACCCCTAAAAAAAATTATATTTTTCCAACATGCCACTACTATAGCTCTATCTAAATACCAAGTTTCAGTTTCCTATCACAATAGATTCTTAAGATATAAGCATCGGAACTTTTTCTTTCTCACCCTTCCCCACCCTCACCCTCTTCACCCACACCCCCAAACTTTTTTTCCCTACTAGGGTTCTATTAGGCCTACTTCTGGTAAAAATTTGAAGCATCCATTTTACACTGTTATTGAGATATGAAACGTGTTATTTTTGAAAGATTCTTATCCCCGTACTCCTCCGCCCCCTTCAAAGATTTTACTTTGAGCAATCTTTATTTATCAATCTTTATAATAAAACCGAATTTTGTTTTTCTGGTCCAATTAGTTTGTGAGATATCGTAATCTAAAGTTTTTCACCCCCCACCCCCGTACGTCACTACCTCCACCGAAAAATTTTGTTTCATTCTACTCTCCTAGTATAACTGCAGATATTTGTTAAGTTTTAATTGCTTGCTATTAACGGTTTAGGAGATATAGATTTTAGAATGTGTCGATCTCGACTTTTTTGCGTTTCGGACGCATTATTTCCCCCTCCACTCCCCCACCCCTTCACCCATATCATCAATTTTTTTGCAAATGGGTCCACTATCAAAGCTTTATAGAAATTCCAAGTTTCAGTCTCCTAACATGAGTGGTTGCTGAGATCTAGAAACCAAAATTTTTCGTCTAAAACGCTTCCCCCACCTTCCCCCTCACATCCCCACCCCTGAAAATAATGTCAACTCAAGGGGTCTACCCAATCTAATGCTAGAAAAAACTATTAATTATTAATTGGTTTGAGAGCTACGAGCCTTCAAAGGATTTTGGGGCGGTCGACGTACGGCGTACGGCGGACTTACTTACTTACTTACGATGGCGCTACAGTCCAAATCGGACCTTGGCCTCCTGGATGTGCCGCCTCCAGCCTTCTCGGTTCAGTGACTGCGTCCTCCAGTTTCTACATCTTAGAAGAGATTTGCTGTCTGCGTCAATAGAGTCCTCCCAGCGCTTTCGTGGTTTCCCAACTGGTCTTTGTCCATAGACTTTTCCCTTTAGTGTGCGTTTGGGGATTCTTTCGTCATCCATACGCTCCACATGACCAGCCCATTGTAGCTTTTTAAATTTGATGAGAATCGATACTTCTGGATTGTCGAAGATGGCATACAATTCTCTATTGTATCGTATTCTCCAGATCGAGCCTTCCCTCACAGGTCCGAGGATTCTTCTGAGGACTTTTCTTTCAAAGGCGTTAACTAATTTTTCGGACGCCTGAGTCAATATCCACGTTTCGCTGCCATAGCATAGCACAGGTCTTATTATTGTTTTGTACAGTTTAAGCTTTGTTTTTCTGTGCACATTTTTGTTTTTAATTATTGGAAGTACCGAATAATACGTCTTGTTTGCCATCATTATTCTTCTTTTAATTTCGATGGGTTCGCTTCCATCCTTCGATATGTTTGCCCCGAGATATACAAAGTTGTCTACGTTTTCTAGGTTGAAGTCTCCTATTGTAATATTTTGTCTGATTGGCATGTTTTTCCTAGTTTGTGTCATAACTTTGGTTTTGTTTTCGTTAATACGTAGTCCAACTTCCCTTGCTACCGAATCAAGGTTAACAAATACTTCTTTGGCACTCTCCAGGGATCTCGCAAGTATATTTATGTCGTCGGCATATGCTACTAGTTGTGTGGATTTGAAGCATAGTGTTCCGTTGGTGTCAACGGGCAGTTTCCGAACAACATATTCGAGTGTCAAATTGAAAAGCATTGGTGCCAGGCCATCACCTTGTTTAAGCCCGTTGTCAGTTCTAAAGCTGGAAGTCAGATCATTTTCCACTCTGACTTGTGACAGAGAATCGGTCATTGTCATTTTTGTAAGCCGAACTCGTTTCGGTGGAACTCCAAAATCTATCATCATTTTATACAGTACGCGCCTGTCGATACTGTCGTATGCCTGCTTGAAGTCCACAAATATCTGGTGCACATCAATGTTAAATTCCCAGCACTTTTCAAGCACTTGTCTAACTGAGAATATTTGGTCCGTGGTCGATCGCCCAGCTCTAAATCCGCCCTGGTATTCACCAATTACTTTGTCCGCAAAGGGCTTTATTCTCTTTTCTAGAATTTTCGTCAAGATCTTATAAGACGTACACAACAGGGATATTCCTCGGTAGTTTTCACAGCAGAGTTTGTCACCTTTTTTATAAATTGGGTATATGATACTCCTGCGCCAATCTTCAGGAAGTGTTTCTTGCATCCATATGTCCGAGATCAATCTGTGTAGGAGATGTGGTATGCAGGTGTCGCCTGTTTTCATGAGTTCAGCTGGAGTTTGATCAGTGCCCGGCGCTTTGTTATTTGGGTGGTTCCTCAGGGCTGTTTTTACTTCTTCGAGTGTGGGAGGACTCGAAGAGGATCCTTCCTCAGCTGTTACCTCGGCTGTTGTTATGTCTGCTGCTGCTGTTCGTGCGGATGATGGGCTCGGGTTGAGAAGGTGTTCAAAATATTGTGCCCATCTTAGTTTTATCTCTTCCGCATTACTTATAATGTTGCCTTCTGCATCCTTGCAGAGGCTCGTTTTCGGTTTGTATCCCTCTTTCATCCTTTTAACTAGGGAGTATGCGGCTCTTGTGTTGTATAATTTAAATTGTTCGTCCATGTTTTTAATTTCGTCATTATTGTACTTCCGTTTTTTCTGTCTGCAGATTTTGTTTGCAAATCGTCTAAGATCATTATATTTGTCCTGTTTGGCTCGTGTCGGCAGTTCCGTTAATAGTTTGTAAGCTTCGTCTTTTCTCTTTAATGCATCTTGGCATTCGTTGTCGAACCACTCATTTCTTTTGCGCCGGGGTTGTTGTCCTATCACCTCCTTTGCGACGGATGTTATGCCATCTTTGATGTTTTGCCACATTTCACCGATTGGTATGCTGGTGTTGTTTAGCATTGTCGCGAAATGCCTCTCCAAGGCTGAAGTGTATTTCGCAACTATTTTCTCATCTTTGAGCTTTCCAATATCGAATTTAGGGACCGGTTGTGTTCTTGGGTGTCCTCGATTTGCTATTCGACATCGGAACTTTGTCTTGACTAAGTAGTGGTCTGTGTCACAATTAGCAACTCGAAAGGTACGTACGTCGAGAATGCTGGAGGCCGCCCTTTTTTCTATTAGAACGTGGTCTATTTGGTTGAATGTTCGTCCGTCGGGAGACGCCCACGTTCTCTTATGAATGTTACGATGCGGGAAGCATGTCTAGCTTACAATTAGGTTTTTGCTGCTGGCGAAATCAGTCAGCCGTTGGCCGTTGTCGTTACTTATATCATGAAGACTGTGCCTTCCAATTGTCCCTATATAGGTTTCCTCTTTGCCCACTTTCGCGTTAAAGTCACCTAATATTATTTTTATATCGTTCGACGGGAAGGAGTCGAATGTTGATTCTAAGGTGCTGTAGAAATCATCTTTAACTTCGTCGTCTTTGTCTTCCGTTGGGGCGTGGACATTAATAAGCCAAACATTAAAGAATTTTGTCTTAATGCGGATTGCACACAATCGTTCATTAACGGGTTTGAAGTTGGTAACTTGATGTTTAAATTTGTTGTCGACGATGAACGCAACTCCAAACTCGCGGCTTCCCGAAGATTTCCCACTTTTGAAAATTGTGTGCGATCTAATGTCGGTAATCTCGCTACCTAACAATTTAGTTTCTTGGAGTGCGATGATGTTTATCTTGTATTTGTTCGCCTGTTCCAGGAGCGCTCTCACTGCTCCAGTTCTGTACAGGGAACGCACGTTCCAAGTTCCGAAAGAATAGTCAGTTTTTCGTTTGTGTGGTCGTTGCCGTTGAAACAATTCAGTCCGAGGCGGTGGATCAGGTTTCGAAACTAGATTGTTTTTCCAAGGATGAGTAGTTAACACATCGCTCAACCCCCTAGCCTGGAGGGCCGGTCCTACTTTTTTATCACACCCTGGTAGGCAAAGGGCGGGAGTTTTCAGCTGTATATGGTATGCTCGAGTTCTCGCAGCTATGCTGCGAGTCCAACTATATCATACATACTTATGCCTACTTCCTGAGACGCACTGGTGTTCCTGGCCATTCAGGATAACTCCATACCCCTCCTCCTTTCTCAACCGGGCTTGGGACCGTCTATGGCGGAGTTGGCGTATGGCGGACAGACGGAGTGAAAATTTTTATTGCTTTTTTCGTGTCTACTAGTCATGAAACGTGGACAAAAAAATTTTGAGGGCAGCAAATTTTTTTTTTTTGAAAATCAATAACAATACTGTATTATTACTAATAAAGTAAAATGGTAAATAATGATAAAAAAACATAACGCAGTCACGATCGGCTGCAAGCCAATCGTATGATACTCTAGATGAAATACTGAACTCTGATTTATATTTTAGTTGGAAATATATCAAAAGAATCAGGAGAGCACAAGCAATTATTACATGACCTTTTACTACTCGATTTTTTGATTTAAAGTGAGTTCCATAAAGTAAGCTAGGACATTTTACAGAATTTTTGTATGGCAACTACATGAAAGACTTATGGGATATTTTTCATATTAATAGTTTCAGCTGCGACAGTTATAAAATTAATGTGTATAAAATTTCAAAGTCGTAACTTAAAGTGTTCTAAGGTTATCGTTCAATATTGGTGAACATGTTTATTAAGGACTTTTGTATGACAGCTACTCGAAGGAGTCAACAGATGGCGCTAATTAATGAACTCCGTTTTGGTTTTGGTATAAAACTAATTCCTGTAAAATTTAAAATTCCTGCTTTAATTCGTTCTGGAGTTATAGTGGATTGAGTAATATGCATACATTTTTGAAGGACTTTTCTAGGCTGATACACGAAGGACTCATTCGATTTGCATCATATTCGGAACTTTCGATTCAAACATTCTAAGCCTTAAGTATGCAAAATTTCAAGTTCCTAACTTGAAGCATTCGAGCAATAATTGTGAAAACGTGTTTCAAGGACTCTTGTATGAGAGGTACCCGAAGGAGTGGACGGATATCGCCCATTAACGAACTTAGCCTTACTTTTTCCATTTTACAAGTTGTGACAAAATTTCAACTTCCTAGGTCAACGCGTTCTTGAGTTATCGTGCTACCGGACGGACGGACGGACGGACGGACGTACGGACGGACGGACAGCAAACGGATTTGGGGGTTTTGGCCAAAAATAAACACAAAATAATATATAACTTTTTTTCGTCCGAGGCTCGGTTCAATGCGTTACAAACTTTTCGGGCTGGATTAAACTTATAATACTCTATATGTTCATCTAGAGTATAAACATGCAAACGGTGCTATTTTTATGAATCAAAAGTAATGGCACACTTGTACTTAACAGCTAAAAAAAAAACTTTGCCTCAAATAAATATTTGGTCTGAGACCATTTTGCTTTTCTCACAGCTTGCAGATGTCTCAGCATGGATTCTACAAGCATCCTTATTACATCTGGCGGTATAGCTGCCCATTTTTCCAACAAGGCGTTTTTTAAATCTGGTTTGTTCAAAATTGGCCTTTCTTGTACTCGCTTGTCCAAAATATCCCAAAAATTCTCTATGGGATTGAGGTCTGGAGACTGAGGAGGGTGCTCAAGTTGCTTTGGTGTCCGGTACAAAAGCCATTCTTTTACCAAGCGAGAGGTATGTTTGGGGTCGTTGTCCTGTTGAAAGACCCACGTTCTAGGTAGCTGCAATTTGGTAATACTGGGAGCCAAATTTTGCTTTAAAAGGGCGAGATACTGCTCTTTTTTCATTGTACTATCAATGAAGACCAGATTCCCAAACCCCGAGGCCGCAAAACACCCCCATACCATGACCAGCCCTCCTCCATGCTTTACTGTCGATGTGACGTTCTTTTTTGCGTATTTGGAATTTTTAGTTCGCCCTATTTTGGGAGTTTTTTTAGTGCCGAAAATCTCAAATTTGAAAAGTACAGTTCCTCAGAACTCAATTCCATAGTTATAGTACTTGTTTGCATATTTCCGCCGCTTCTGTTTGTTTGTGTCTGATATGAATGGTTTCTACCGTGGTGCTCGCTCATGTATACCATTTGCATTCAGTACCCTACGGACTGTAGAGGCAGAGATCCAGATCCAGAGATGTCAGTAAGTGCCTCACTGACATCTCTGGATCACGGCTAATATTTTCTGCAATCTTCACTACACTTGCTCTTGGATTTCCTTTTACTTCTTTAATTATATTCTTCACTTGTGAACGATCCAATTTTCTGGGTCGACCAGAACGCGGTAAATTTTCCAATTTTTCGCAATTTCTGTACTTTGTAATTATATTTTTCACTGTAGAAAAATGTCTTTTCACTATTTTTTCCATTTTCATTGTAGGACTTGCCTTCCTGCCATAAATGTAAGATTATTTTCCTTGTCTCTAACTGAGTTTCACTTCTCATTTTGCGATACTACGTTTAATACTGACCACAATTCAAATACTTAAGACACAATCACAAATTCACTGCTGAAAATACCGCTAGGTTTAGTGTCAACGCATCAGCAAGCTGTGCCCGGTTGAGAAAGGAGGAGGGGTATGGAGTTATCCTGAATGGCCAGGAACACCAGTGCGTCTCAGGAAGTAACCATAAGTATGTATGATATAGTTGGACTCGCAGCATAGCTGCGAGAACTCCAGCATATCATATCCAGCTGAAAACTCCCGCCCTTTTCCTACCAGGGTGTAATAAAGAAGTAGGACTGGCTCTCCAGGCTAGGGGGTTGAGCGATGTGTTAACTACTCATCCTCGGAAGAACAATCTAGTTTCGAAACCTGCAGGAGGCCAAGGTCCGATTTGGACTGTAGCGCCATCGTAAAAAAAAAAAAAAAATTAGCAAGTTGTGAAAAAAGCAAAAAGGTTTCAGACCAAATATTTATTTGAGGCAAAGTTTTTTTTTTAGCTGTTAAGTACAAGTGTGCCATTACTTTTGATTCATAAAAATAGCACCGTTTGCATGTTTTACTTTATTATTTTAATAATTAAGTATTGTGATTGATTTTTTAAAAAAAAAAAATTTTCTACCCTCAAAATTTTTATTTTCACGTTTCATAACTCGTAAACGCGAAAAAAGCAATAAAAATTTTCAGTCCGTCTGTCCGCCGTACGCAAGATCGTTTGGAGGCTCGTAGCTGCCAAACGCTTTGAGATATTAAATTGAAATTTTTTTAACGAGTAGACGGGGTAGGCGCCTTGAAGTGACCAAATTTTTAGGGGTGGGGGTGTGAGGGGGAAGAAGGGGGAAGTGTTTTAGACCGAAAATTTTGGTTTCCAGATCTCAGTAACCCCTAATGTTAGGAAGCTGAAACTTGGAATTTCTATAGAGCTCTGATGGTAGACCCATTTGCTGGAAAATTGTCAATATTGATCAAGGGGTGTGGGAGTGGGGGGAAATGTAATGCGTCCGAAACCCAAAAAAGGCGAGATAGACACATTCTAAAATCCATATCTCCTAAACCGTTAATGGCACACTATTCAAACTTAAAACATATTTGTAGTTATACTAGGAGAACAGAATGAAGAAAAATTTTAGGTGGGGGAAGTTGGGTATGGGGGTGGGGGTAAAAAACTTAAGATTACGATATCTCATGAACCAATTGATCTAGAAAAATAAAATTTGGTTTGGGTATAAAAGTCGACAAATAAAGATTGATCAAATTTAAATTTTTGAAGTGGGAGGTGGAGCATAGAAGTGGAGGGGATGAGAATTTTTCAAATCAAACACATTTCATATCTCAAGAACAGTTTAAGATAGATGCTTAGAATTTTTACCAGAAGTAGCGCTAATTAAACTCTAGTAGGGAAAAAAGTTTTGTGGTTATTGATGTAGAGGGGGAGGGTGGGGGAGGGTGAAAAGGAAAAAGTTCTGATGCTTATATCTTGAGAACCTGTAATGATATAAGCCTTAAACTTGGTACTTAGATAGAACTATAGTAGCGGAATGTTGGAAAAATATATTTTTTTTTAGGGGTAGTATGCTACGGGGGTAGGGGGTGTTTTTCCTAACTATTAAACGGTTCATGCTATAAAGTTGAAACTCGGTGTGTATATGTAAATCAACTAGAAAAGTAATTTCTAAACGCCAATGAATATTCAAATTTTTTTTATCACAATTACTTTTCTAGTTGATTTACATATACACACCGAGTTTCAACTTTCTAGCATGAACCGTTTAATAGTTAGGAAAAACACCCCCTACCCCCGTAGCATACTACCCCTAAAAAAAATTAAATTTTTCTAACATTCCGCTACTATAGCTCTATCTAAATACCAAGTTTAAGGCTTATATCATTACAGGTTCTCAAGATATAAGCATCGAAACTTTTTCCTTTTCACCCTCCCCCACCCTCCCCCTCTTCACCTTCAACCCCAAAACTTTTTTCCCTACTAGGGTTTAATTAGCGCTACTTCTGGTAAAAATTCTAAGCATCTATCTTACACTGTTCTTGAGATATGAAATGTGTTTGATTTGAAAAATTCTCATCCCCTCCACTTCTATGCTCCCACTTAAAAAATTTTGCTTTGATCTATCTTTATTTGTCAACCTTTACACCCAAACCAAATTTTATTTTTCTAGAGCAATTGGTTCATGAGATATCGTAATCTTAAGTTTTTCACCCCCCAACCCAATACACAACTTCCCCCACCCAAAATTTTTCTTCATTCTGTTCTCCTAGTATAACTACAAATATGTTTTAAGTCTGAATAGTGTGCCATTAACGGTTTAGGAGATATGGATTTTAGAATGTGTCTATCTCGCCTTTTTTTAATTTCGGACGCATTACATTTCCCCCCACTCCCACACCCCTTGATCAATATTGAAAATTTTTCTGCAAATGGGTCTACTATCAGAGCTCTACTGAGATCTGGAAACCAAAATTTTCGGTCTAAAACAATTCCCCCTCCTTCACCCTACACCCCCACCCCTAAAAATTTGGTCACTTCAAGGCGCCTACCCCATCTATTCGTTAAAAAATCAATTTAATATCTCAAATAGTTTGGCAGCTACGAGCCTCCAAACGATCTTGCGTACGGCGGACGCGGTACGGCGTACGGCGTACGGCGGACAGACGGACTGAAAATTTTTATTGCTTTTTTCGCGTCTACTAGTTATGAAACGTGAAAATAAAAATTTTGAGGGTAGGAAATTTTTTTTTTTTAAAAATCAATCACAATACTTAATTATTAAAATAATAAAGAAAAAGAGGGTAAAAAAATCTGCCAACAATCTGGGCGTAACTTTATTATTTTTCCGGTAGAAGTTAGGAACGCGTTCAATTCTGAAATGCGGTGGAGGCTACTATGTGACTGAAAACCTATCAAAAAGAACAAGATCGTGGAAGTGAAAATCTGATTGGATCTGAGAGATATGGAATAATTTATGAAAAAGTACACAATCACTTTACACCCCCTTAGGGGTCAATTATGGAGAATACATAGAATAAAGTTAAATTCAATATATGGGACGAAGTAGTAGATATGGCGAAAATCGTGGGAAAATATGCATTCTATTTTCACAGATATTTTTTTTGCCCCCCTTCTGAACGCCAATAGATATTCGTTTTTTATTACTCAAAATTGTTTTTCTAGTTGATTTACATATACACACCGAGTTTCAACATTGTAGCTTAAGCCGTTCTATATATAGGAAAAACACCCCCACTTGTACCACACTACCCTTAGGAGTCGAATTTCAAAAAACCTTGAAAAATTTTTCTAGGTATTCATACGAAGAACCCGTAGAATAAAAATGAACTCAATATTTGGAAAGACCTAGTAGATATGACGAAAATCGGGAAATATATGCATTTTATATTTATTATATATACAAATATTTTTTTTTGCCCCCCTTTCTGAACGCCAATGAATATTTAAATTTTTTTTTATCACAATTACTTTTCTAGTTGATATACATATACACACCGAGTTTCAACTTTCTAGCATGAACCGTTTAATAGTTAGGAAAAACACTCCCTACCCCCGTAGCATACTACCCCTAAAAAAAAATTTATTTTTCCAAAATTCCGCTACTATAGCTATATCTAAATACCAAGTTTAAGGCTTATATCATTACAGGTTCTCAAGATATAAGCATCGGAACTTTTTCCTTTTCACCCTCCCCCACCCTCCCCCTCTACACACACAACCCCAAATTTTTTTTCCCTACTAGAGCTTAGTTAGCGCTTCTTCTGGTAAAAATTCTAAGCATCTATCTTACACTGTTCTTGAGATATGAAATGTGTTTGATTTGAAAAATTCTCATCCCCTCCACTTCTATGCTCCACCTCCTGCTTAAGAAATTTTACTTTGATCAATCTTTATTTGTTGACCTTTGTACCCAAACCGAATTTTATTTTTCTAGAGCAATTGGTTCATGAGATATCGTAATCTAAAGTTTTTCACCCCCACCCCAATACACAACTTCCCCCACCCAAAATTTTTCTTGATTCTGTTCTCCTAGTATAACTACAAATATTTGTTAAGTTTGAATAGTGTGCCATTAACGGTTTAGGAGATATGGATTTTAGAATGTGTCTATCTCGCCTTTTTTGGGTTTCGGACGCATTACATTTCCCCCCACTCCCACACCCCTTGTTAAATATTGACAATTTTTCTGCAAATGGGTCTACTATCAGAGCTCTATAGAAATTCCAAGTTTCAGCTTCCTATCATTAGGGGTTACTGAGATCTAGAAACCAAAATTTTCGGTCTAAAACACTTCCCCCTCCTTCCCCCTCACACCCCCACCCCTAAAAATTTGGTCACTTCAAGGAGCCTACCCCGTCTATTCGTCAAAAAAATTTCAATTTAATATCTCAAATCGTTTGGCAGCTACGATCCTCCAAACGATCTTGCGTACGGCGTACGGCGTACGGCGGACAGACGGACTGAAAATTTTTATTGCTTTTTTCGCGTCTACTAGTTATGAAACGTGAAAATAAAAATTTTGAGGGTAGCAAATTTTTTTTTTTTAAAAAATCAATCACAATACTTAATTATTAAAATAATAAAGTAAAAATCTGCCAACAATCTGGGCGTAACTTTATTATTTTTCCGGTAGAAGTTAGGAACGCGTTCAATTCTGAAATGCGGTGGAGGCTACTATGTGACTGAAAACCTATCAAAAAATCTGCCAACAATCTGGGCGTAACTTTATTATTTTTCCGGCAGAAGATAGGAACGCGTTCAATTCTGAAATGCGGTGTAGGCTACTATGTGACTGAAAGCCTATCAAAAAGAACAAGATAATGGAAGTGAAAGTCTGATTGGATCTGAGAGATATGGAATAGTTTATGAAAAAGTACACAATCACTTTACACCCCCTTAGGGGTCAATTTTCAGAAAATCTTGAAAACACTTTCTTGGTACTCATATGGAGAATTCATAGAATAAAATTAAATTCATTATTTGGGACGAGGTAGTAGATATGTCGAAAATCGTGGAAAAATATGCATTCTATTTTCACAGATAATTTTTTTTGCCCTCTTCTGAACGCCAATAGATATTCGTTTTTTTTATTCAAAATTATTTTTCTAGTTGATTTAGATATACACACCGAGTTTCAACATTGTAGCTTAAGCCGTTCCATATATAGGAAAAACACCCCCACTTGTACCACACTACCCTTCGGAGTCGAATTTCAAAAAACCTTGAAAACACTTTCTAGGTATTTATACGAAGAGTCCGTAGAATAAAATTAAATTCAATATTTGGAAAGACCTAGTAGATATGACGAAAATCGTGAAAATATATGCATTTTATATTTATTATATTTACAAATATTTTTTTTTGCCCCACCCCCATCTGAACGCCAATGAATATTCAAATTTTTTTTTATCACAATTACTTTTCTAGTTGATTTACATATACACACCGAGTTTCAACATTGTAGCTTAAGCTGTTCCATATATAGGAAAAACACCCCCACTTGTACCACACTACCCTTAGGGGTCCAAACACTTTCTAGGTATTTATACGAAGAATCCGTAGAATAAAAATTAATTCAATATTTGGAAAGACCTAGTAGATATGAAGAAAATCGTGAAAATATATGCATTTTATATATATTATATTTACAAATAATTTTTTTTGCCCCCTTTCTAAACGCCAATGAATATTCAACTTTTTTTTTGTCACTATTACTTTTCTAGTTGATTTACATATACACACCGAGTTTCAACTTTCTAGCATAAACCGTTTAATAGTTAGGAAAAACACCCCCTACCCCCATAGCATACTACCCCTAAAAAAAATTTATTTTTCCAACATTCCGCTACTACAGCTAAATACCAAGTTTAAGGCTTATATCATTACAGGTTCTTAAGATATAAGCATCAGAACTTTTTCCTTTTCACCCTCCCCCTCTACACCCTAAACCACAAAACTTTTTTCCCTATTAGGGTTTAATTAGCGCTACTTCCGGTAAAAATTCTAAGCATCTATCTTAAACTGTTCTTGAGATATGAAATGTGTTTGATTTGAAAAATTCTCATCCCCTCCACTTCTATGCTCCACCTCCCACTTAAAAAATTTAACTTTGATCAATCTTTATTTGTCAACCTTTACACCCAAACCAAATTTTATTTTTCTAGAGCAATTGGTTTATGAGATATCGTAGTCTTAAGTTTTTCACCCCCCACCCTCATACACAACTTCCCCCACCCAAAATTTTTCTTGATTCTGTTCTCCTAGTATAACTACAAATATTTGTTAAGTTTGAATAGTGTGCCATTAACGGTTTAGGAGATATGGATTTTAGAATGTGTCTATCTCGCCTTTTTTGGGTTTCGGACGCATTACATTTCCCCCCACTCCCACACCCCTTGATCAATATTGAGAATTTTTCTGCAAATGGGTCTACTATCAAGGCTCTATAGAAATTCAAAATTTCAGCTTCCTAACATTAGGGGTTACTGAGACTTGGAAACCAAAATTTTCGGTCTAAAACACTTCCCCCTCCTTCCCCTCCTTCCCCCTCCTTCCCCCTCCTTCCCCCTCCTTCCCCCTCCTTCCCCCTCCTTCCCCCTCCTTCCCCCTCACACCCCAACCCCTAAAAATTTGGTCACTTCAAGGCGCTTACTCCGTCTATTCGTTAAAAAAATTTCAATTTAATATCTCAAAGCGTTTGGCAGCTACAAGCCTCCAAACGATCTTGCATACGGCGTACGGCGGACAGACGGACTGAAAATTTTTATTGCTTTTTTCGCGTCTACTAGTTATGAAACGTGAAAATAAAAATTTTGAGGGTAGCAAATTTTTTTTTTTAAAAAATCAATCACAATACTTAATTATTAAAATAATAAAGTAAAAGAACAAGATCGTGGAAGTGAAAATCTGATTGGATCTGAGAGATATGGAATAATTTATGAAAAAGTACACACTTTACACCCCCTTAGGGGTCAACTATGGAGAATATATAGAATAAAATTAAATTCAATATGTGGGACGAGGTAGTAGATATGTCGAAAATCGTGGGAAAATATGCATTCTATTTTCACAGATATTTTTTTTGCCCCCCTTCTGAACGCCAATAGATATTCGTTTTTTTTTATTCAAAATTATTTTTCTAGTTGATTTAGATATACACACCGAGTTTCAACATTGTAGCTTAAGCCGTTCTATATATAGGAAAAACACCCCCCCCCCCCCCCCCACTTGTACCACACTACCCTCAGGGGTCGAATTTCAAAAAACCTTGAAAACACTTTCTAGGTATTCATACGAAGAATCCGCAGTATAAAATTAAATTCAATATTTGGGACAAGCTAGTATATATGACGAAAATCGTGAAAAAATATGCATTCTATTTTCACAGATAATTTTTTTTGCCCCCCTTCTGAACGCTAATACATATTTGAATTTTTTTTTAATCAAAATTGTTTTTCTAGTTGATTTACATATACACACCGAGTTTCAACATTGTAGCTTAAGCCGTTCTATATATAAGAAAAACACCCCCCCACTTGTACCACACTACCCTCAGGGGTCGAATTTCGAAAAACCTTGAAAACACTTTCTAGGTATTCATACGAAGAATCCGTAGAATAAAATTAAATTCAATATTTGGGACGAGCTAGTATATATGACGAAAATCGTGAAAAAATATGCATTCTATTTTCACAGATAGTTTTTTTTGCCCCCCTTCTGAACGCTAATACATATTTGAATTTTTTTTTAATCAAAATTGTTTTTCTAGTTGATTTACATATACACACCGAGTTTCAACATTGTAGCTTAAGCCGTTCTATATATAAGAAAAACACCCCCCACTTGTACCACACTACCCTTAGGGGTCGAATTTCAAAAAACCTTAAAACCAAACCAAATTTTATTTTTCTAGAGCAATTGGTTCATGAGATATCGTAATCTAAAGTTTTTCACCCTCCACCCCCATACACAACTTCCCCACCCAAAATTGTTCTTCATTCTGTTCTCCTAGTATAACTACAAATATGTTTAAAGTTTTAATAGTGTGCCATTAACGGTTTAGGAGATATGGATTTTAGAATGTTTCTATCTCGCCTTTTTTGGGTTTCGGACGCATTACATTTCCCCCCACTCCCACACCCCTTGATCAATATTGACAATTTTTCTGCAAATGGGTCTACTATCAGAGCTCTGTAGAAATTCCAAGTTTCAGCTTCCTAACATAAGGGGTTACTGAGATCTAGAAACCAAAATTTTCGGTCTAAAACACTTCCCCCGCCTTCCCCCTCACACCCCCACCCCTAAAAATTTGGTCACTTCAAGGCGCCTACCCCATCTAATCGTTAAAAAAATTTCAATTTAATATCTCAAAGCGTTTGGCAGCTACGAGCCTCCAAACGATCTTGCATACGGCGTACGGCGTACGGCGGACAGACGGACTGAAAATTTTTATTGCTTTTTTCGCGTCGTGAAAATAAAAATTTTGAGGGTAGCAAATTTTTTTTTTTAAAAAATCAATCACAATACTTAATTATTAAAATAATAAAGTAAAATGATAAAAAATTATACAAAAGGTAAAAAATTATAACAAATGGTAAAAATTTTTAAAAAATTATATGAAATGGTGAAAAATGGAAAAAAAGGGTAAGAAATGATAAGAAATGGTAAAAAATGGTAAAAAATTATAAAAAATGGTAAACATTTTTAAGAAAATTGTATGAAAGGTTAAAAAATGATTCGATGGAGGATGGGCGATGGGTGATGTTCGATGGAGGATGGAGGAAGGAGGATGGATAATGGGCGATGGAGGATAAGGGATGGAGGATGGATGATGGAGGATGGTGGATGGAGGATGAAGGATGGTAGATGGAGGTTTGAGAGATAGAGGAACTATAGTTCCTCATAGTGCGCGAACTATAGTTGAAGATTGAAGCAGGAAAGGGGATGAAGGATGGATAATGGAGGATGGTGGATGGAGGATGGAGGATGAGGGATGGTAGATGGAGGTTTGAGGGATAAAGAAACTATAGTTCCTCATAGTGCGCGAACTATATTTGAAGATTGAGGATTCAGTATTGAGGATTCAGAATTGAGGATTGAGAAATGGAGGAAAAAATGATAGAAAATGGTAAAAAATGATAAAAAATGGTAAAAAATTAAAAGAAATGGTAAAAAATTATAAAAAAATGGTAAAGAATAAAAAAAAAATATTAAAAATTATAAAAAATGATAACAAGTGATAAAAAACGATAATGAATGAAAAAATGATATTATATGATAAAAAATGGTAAAAAATGATATTATATTTTTAAAAATTATAAAAAAATGGTAAAAAATGATAAAAAAAGATAAAAAATGATAAGAATGGTAAAAAATGTTAAAGCGTGATACAAAATGATAAAAAATGATAAAGATGAATACAAAATTATAAAAAGAATAGGAAATGGTAAAAAATGATAAGAAATGGTAAAATATGATAAAAAATGGTAAAAAATAAAAACAAATGATAAAAAATGATAAAATGTAAGAAAGAATGATAAAAAATTATATAAATGATATAAAATGATAAAAAATTATAAAAAAAATTGTAAAAATGAGATCAAATTATAAAAAATTATAAAAATGGTACAAAATTATAAAAAATGATAGGGAAAGATAAAAAATTATAAAAAATGATAAAAAGTGATAAAAAATGATAGTAAATGATAGAAATGATGCAAAATGATAAGAAATGGTAAAAAATGATTTCAAATTATAAAAAAAAGAATAATGGTAAAAAATGATAAAGCATGATACAAAATGATAAAATATGATAAAGAATAATAAAAATGATAAGAAATGGTAAGATATGATAACAAATGATAAAAAATGATTTAAAATGATCAAAAACGATAAAAGATGAAAACAACTAAAATATAAAAGTTAATAAACAGAAAATAGGAGATAGATTTAAGAAAGGCCCGAAATTTTGAATCTTATGTTTTGTCGATTTGTAGCCGTATTTTGCATATCTCGCTAAAAATGGTAAGAACCAATTTATGGAGAGTTAAATTGTCTATCTTTTTTACCTGAACAACTTTTTTTGCCAAATTATTATCTATTTCAAATAATAAGGGTAAAGTGGAAAAAATTAAAGTTTGTCCCAGTTTTTTAAACTTTTGGACCATTTTTATTAAAAATAGGTGACAAATTTAAATGGCAGTTTGGTATAAACCAGTTTTTCGTACGACAAAAGGCATTTCTCAGTCGGCCTTGTGAAGAGCTACTCACACTAACGGAGTTCTCACATACCGATCAAAAGATCCACCTGGATCTTCGAGATCCGGTGTTATATTTCAAGAATTGTACCAGATATGAGCTAAGAATTCTTCAGTTAGGCCTAGTAGACATATAGCAGGAAATAAAATTTTGGGAGTGCTAGTGATAGGGTGCAGGTGAAAGCGGGTGGAACATAAAGGTACTGATTTCTATTTCTGGATAACCGCGAAGCATAGAAAGCTAAAATCGACAATATAAAACTATAGACATCCCAGAAAAATAAAATTGCGACTGATAACTTAATGGATAATTAGGAGGCTTTAGTAGTATTAGTATTAGACTTTAGTATTTACTCAGATGTTTTGCTTTTTGTTGAGGTTCTGACGTTTGGCGTTTCGTTATCGCGTATTCTTTGCTCAAACGTTCAAATTTTAAGATTGAACGATCGTTCGGTAAAATTGAGACCCGGGTTGATCTGTTCAGTTTAGTGATCCGTTCAATTTGAACGGGTCTTGACAGAACGACCCAACTCTAATTCAAACGGCGGGTAAGTACCGTATTTTGATCTTAGGTTTTACTATACTTTTGTACTGATAGATTTATATATTTCCTACATATATAAAATAAAAAGTTTTTTAATTAAAGAATTTCTTGCGAAATTAACGGGGGCTCATTACTGGATCAAAAATTTTTCATAATTTCTAGCAATGAACCACTGAATTAATGGAAAAACATAGCGTTCCAGTAATGAGCCCTGTGAAATTTAATTGTTTAGATGAAATCTTTTTGGGTGTCCCGTACTCCGTACACAACCTTGAAAAGGGTTACTCCTTGATCTATTTTGGGACAAAAATTGTCCCACAGGGAGGGTCAATTTTCAATATCCGTGGCGATACAGGATAGTCAAGAAAAGTGTTTCGGACCTGTTCTCTAACTCATTTAAAACGTTATATTATCTAAGAAACTAGTAATCAGATTTAAAAGTGTTATAGCTTCTTGTTTAGGGAGTCGAATTACCTTTCATTAGTTACATTGCTAAAACTAGAAGGTATCAATAGAGTTTAGAAAATAGTTTCAAAATGCCTGAGTATTCCAATGATGAATATGCAGACATTCATCTATGGAGAGTGTCAGGGAAAAGAACTAGGAGAGTGTCAGGAAAAGAACTAGCAGCGCGATATCCGAATCAACGAACACCTCACTGGAGAGTATTTCAAGACGTTTACAGAAGGATTCGGGAAACTGACTGCTTGTCCTGAGCAGAGTAAATGCAAACTCTATGCCGATAATCGCTGTTCAGACCGATAAAAGAATACTGCATAGAGTTCAGAAACTTTCACAACACATTTTTTTTTAGGTCATCACATCAGTTTATCAGTTTATTATAAAACCCTCCCCATCATACAATCCTGTGCACGGGCCTGAAAGTGGCGTCTTTATAATGGGGTTTTATAATTTGAACTTTTACATCAAATGAAAGGTAATTCAATTACCTGAAACACAAGCTTTGAATTCTGATTATTAGTTGTCAAGATAAAATGTTTTAAGGTCGTTTCTCAATTCCTTGCTAAGTCTACGTCTACGTCAATGTTGACGTCGCAGCATAGCATTGCTATTATAACAGTTTAGAAAAAGCTTGCAAAACCGTCAAAATGGATAAGCTGATGCTTATTTGATATTTCAAAAATCAAAAATTAATTAAATTCCATAGAAAAATTTGATTTTTTTTACGTTTGCTTGGATTGACTGATAGCCAAGACAAAAAGCAATAAGGAATCAAGACACTACTTTGCTAGGTCTGACGTCGTAACTGTTATAACTAGACGTAGACGTAGACTTAAGCAAGGAATTGAGAAACGACCTAAGTGAGTGAGGGTACAGGTCGGAAGTGGATATTGAAAATTGATCCTCCCTAGTCAACAATTTCGCCTAACAACAACTTACAAGGCTATGCACGGAGTACCGGAAACCCTGTATATATCATCGCAAAAAACTATATTCTAAAAATATTCGCATCATCTTGGGGGCTCAGTATTGGGTCGAGGCTCAGTGTTGGAAAAAAAATTTATTAATTCTTAAGCCCATGATCCAATCAATGCAGCACTGTATTCTTATTGCATTGAAGGGCAGTGCAATTTTTTCCATGATCCAATCAATTCATCGCTACATGTCACATCAAATTCAAATATTAGTTGTTGTGTTTGTAAAATGAAAAACAGTTGATAAACTTTAACTGAACAATATTTATTGGCTGATAATTTCGTGGCATCCAACTTCAATCACGTACACGGTGCAAGAGACCGGATCTTCGAAGTCTTATACCTAGTAGAGTTGAGTACATCGTCTTATACTTAGTAGGGTTGAGTAACATCGTCTTATACTTACTAGGGTTGAGTAACATCGTAACATCTCCCCCCTTGCTAATTACATACATATTTTCTATTTCTTTTTTTTTCTTTTTCTTTCTTTTTAACTTTAGAATTATATTAATTAAGTTTAAATTAAGAAAGTATTCAATTTTCATAAAAAAAAACAGAAATCATTTACATCGGTTCATTCAAATTCAAAAGTATTATGCTTCTAGTTACGCCAACAACGAAAAAAAAAATACCTTACCAAAATTTTTTTTTTTTTGTTTATCTTTTTTTTTTTATTAAGAAAGGACCAGTCGGTCTGGCTGTTTTCTAATTCTAGCCAATCTTCGCACTTCAGGGACATATTCCGAAGTTCTCTCTCGATAATTACTGTCTTCGCGCAAAGGCTTCTCGCCTTCTCCCGTTCTTTGATTTTGCGTTTTCGTTAGCATTGAATCATGTGAAGGCAATACCTCCTTTTCTTCTTCGATTTCTATCATTTCCTGCTCAGGTACCGGATAACTATCCGTAACGTGTGTTTCTCTAGGTGTATCGGTACCTACTTCTCTGATCTGATCAATGTGCCTACGCCAATCTCTCCTATCATCTAATCTAATCAAATAATCCAGTTTACCTAATCGCTCCTGAATATAACCAAACTTCCATTTTTCATTAATATAATCTCTTACAGATACCCTTAATCCTTTCTCTAGTATTCTCACTTTTATTTCCTCCTGGTACTCATTCTTTTCTTTGCTAGGTTTAATTAAATCCAATCGTGATCTTACTTCCCGTTTAAACATTAAATTCGATGGTGAAACACCTGTTTCAGCATGTGGCATTTTCCTGTATTGAAGTAGTAATTTATATAAAGCTATACCTTTTAACTCCCCTTCTAATTGCATGGCTTCCCAAGAAGTCTTCATTGTCTGTACATATCTTTCCGCGAATCCATTGGTTGCTGGATGGTATGGCACTGAAGTTTTATGTATTATCCCATTTTCTTTTAAAAAATTTTGAAATTTGTAAGATGTGAATTGTCGCCCGTTATCGGAGAGAAACACTTTCGGTAAGCCAAACGTAGAAAATATTTTCCTACAGATTTCTATTGTCTGCTCGCTTGTAATATCCCTTGTAAAATGTATTTCAAGCCAATGAGAATATGCATCCACAAGGATAAAGTAATATCCCCCATTAATTGGGCCTGCAAAATCTGCATGTACGCGCTCGAATGGTTCCCCAACCTTTTCCCAATGATGACTCTCAACTTTCTGTACATTCTTAGCTAATTTGCTGCATTGGAAACAATTTTTTACCATATTTTCAATGTCCGAATCTATATTTCTCCACCAGCAATAGCTACGTGCCAAACCTTTCATTTTCGTCATTCCAAAATGTGCATTATGTAGTTCTTGCAGGATATTTTTCTGAAAAGAATTTGGGACTACCACTCGTTGTCCCCGAAAAATACACCAACCTTGTAAGCTAAATTCATGTTGGTTTATATTAAATCGCAACTCTTTGTGAATTTCTTTACCAGATTTAAACCCTTCCAGTAGGTGACGTAGACTCTCGTCTCTCAACGTTTCCTGGGCCAAAATCTTCAATGTAACAGGTAAAGTCTGAATCGGTTTTATCTCAAAGATGTCAGGTTCATCCCATTTTGACGATCTTTCTTCGTCAATTGGCAGTCTGGACATAGCATCCGCATTGTCATGCAAGTTTGATCGTTTGTATTTGATTTCGTAATTAAGTCCCTGTAAATATAATGCATAGTGAGCACTTAGCGTCGGTAACGATTTAAGTGGATTAAAAATTTGCACTAGCGGTGCATGATCCACATATAAAATGAGCCGATTACCGAAAAGATACTGCTGAAATTTCTTTATTCCAAAAATAATTGCGTACGCTTCTTTATCAATTTGTGCGTATTTGCGCTGCGTTGCATTCAACGTTTGCGAAGCGAAATGTATAGGTTTTTCCGATCCATCCTCGTACACATGGCTTAACACTGCGCCTACCCCATACGGTGACGCTTCTGCTGCCAAACAAAGAGGTAGCTTTGGATCGAAATGCACTAAAAATATGTCACTTTGCATTTCTCGCTTAACTGCTAGAAATGCCTCTTCACATTTATTATCCCAAACGAAAGCTATTTTTTTTGAAGTAATTTATTTATTGGGTAAATTAGCGTGCTCAAATTTTTCATGAATCTCCCGTAATAGTTTACAAGGCCCACAAAAGCTCTTACTTGTTGCTTATCCCTCGGTCGTGGAGCCCTTTCTATCGCTTCAACCTTCTTCGTTACTTTATGTATTCCGAATTTATTTATTTTATACCCACCGTACTCAATATCTTCGCTAAAAAATGTACTTTTATCTTTATTAATCTGAATGTTGTATTTCTTTAATTGCTCTAATACTAGCTTTACATTATGTAAATGTTCATCGTCATTCCTTCCCGTTATTTTAATGTCATCCAGGAATACCGATACTCCTGGAATTCCCTGTAAGATGGTTTCCATCGTCTGTTGCCAAATTGCGGGCGCACTCGCTAACCCAAACATTAAGCGTCTAGAGCTACGTTGCGTTGCGTTGCGTCGGCTTACACAGTTTTGCTCATCTCCTGTCGCGTTGGCTACGTCGCGTCACGCTGACCGTCGTCGTTGCGTTTGTTACCTGTTCCACACGTTCGATGCCGCTCGCTCGACTCGACATCCTCCGCTTTGCTACTCTCTGTCTCCGTCTCTTTGTGGGGCCTCGACATCCCCTGTCTACGTCTCTTTGTGTCGCCTGGCGCCTTTTGTGTTCTATGTCTTCTTGGTACCCTTTGCTCTCGTTGCTCTGTGTGCATTGCGGCGGTTGCCTTCGTTCTGCGATTGGTCCCGTAGTTCTGGCGTTGTTCGTCGAGCTGGCCGTGGCTGGTTGCAACTCGGCTCAGGAACGCCTCTGCTGGCCTTCCTTCGGTCTCTGTGTTTCATCTCGTGCTTGTGTTGTTCTGTGCGTTGCTTCGTTGCTGTGTTGCTCTGTGCGTTGTCACTGCGTTGTCACTGCGTTGCTCCGTGTGTCGTCGTTGAGTTGTTCTGTGCGTCGTTGCTGCGTTGCTCTGTGCATCGTTGCTCTGTGCGATGCGTTGCAGCGTTGCTCTGCGTGTCATCTCGCGTTGCTCTGTTCTGCGTCGTCGTTGCTTTGCTCTGTACGTCGTTGCTGCGGTGCAACTGTACGTCATTGCTGCGTTGCATCTATGCGTCGTTGCATCTGAGCATCGTTGCTGCGTTGCTCGGCGTGTCGTCACTGCGTCGCTCTGTGCTGCGTTGCCATTGCGTGTCATCTCGCGTTGCTCTGTTCTGCGTCGTCGTTGCGTTGCTCTGTTCTGCGTCATCGTTGCGTTGCTCTGTACGTCGTTGTTGCGTTGCATCTGTACGTCGTTGTTGCGTTGCATCTGTACGTCATTGTTGCGTTGCATCTGTGCGTCGTTGCTGCGTTGCATTTGTGCGTCATTGCTGCGTTGCATCTGTGCGTCGTTGCTGCGTTACTCTGCGTGTCGTCGCTGCGTTGCTCTGTGCTGCGTCACCGTTGCGTTGCTCTGTACGTCGTTGCTGCGTTGCATCTGTGCATCGTTGCTGCGTTGCATTTGTGCGTCGTCGCTGCGTTGCATCTGTGCGTCACATGATTCGTCTGTCGTTCTTGTTTTGCTTTGAAACAGACCTCTTGAAGATGTCCCTTCCGTTTACAAAAGTTACACACAGCGTTGACTTTATCGCATTTGCCAAATGACTATCACTACCACACCTAAAACAAGAATTTTTGTTTGTGCTATTCATTTGTGTATTCAAATTTTTATTAGTATGCTGTTGTGTCTGCTTATTTTGTTTTTGATTCTTAAAATTTGTATTAAAATTAAAATTATAATTTTTTTTGTAATTAAATTTTGAAAATACTTTATTCACGATTTCCCTACGATGAAGCTGATTTGCATCTTTCTCCGATAATTCCATTCCAGTAGCTATTTCTACTGCTTTATCCAAGTCCAAATCTCTGGTTTCAAGAAGCCTGCTTTGAACACGATTTGACCGCAACCCGTAGACGAATTGATTTCGCAGTCCCTGCTTCAGAAACGCTTCAAAATTGCAATTGATTGCCGATTTCTGTAATGCGTGCAAGTACTCCTGCACCGATTCACCATCCGACTGCTTCCGCGAATGAAACCTAAACGTCTCAGCAATTTCCAATGGAGCCGGGTTGTAGTACCGCTCCATAACCTCAACGATCTGTCCATATGTTTGATTCTCCGGTAGTTCCGAAGCTAATTTGTAGCGAATCGTGTCGTAAGCCTCGACACCCATGTAATGTAGCAGGTACGGTACTTTTAACGCATCTGGTACCTTGAAGACCTTGAACGCCACTTCTAAGCGTTTCACCCATCGATTCCATTTTATTCGAGTCGAAAATGTATCGATGGTAAATGTAGCATGCATTGCCGTGTAATTATCGGTTGCATTACGCTCACTTGAATTTTGTGCACTTGAACTTCCCGCATTTTGCGCCTTGGCATCTACATCGAGCTTAGGCGGCATCGTGTAATTCTTTGTACTTTTTGTAACTGTACTTTCGTCACGTTTATTTCACTTCTATATTACAAATGCGTATTCTCACTTTATGTATAATATATTTAAATGAGTTATCACGTTTTTCACAATCCCATCCTCGTCGCCACTGTTGTATTTGTAAAATGAAAAACAGTTGATAAACTTTAACTGAACAATATTTATTGGCTGATAATTTCGTGGCATCCAACTTCGATCACGTACACGGTGCAAGAGACCGGATCTTCGAAGTCTTATACCTAGTAGAGTTGAGTACATCGTCTTATACTTAGTAGGGTTGAGTAACATCGTCTTATACTTAGTAGGGTTGAGTAACATCGTAACATTAGTCATTAGGTCTGTTCCTTTTGTCGGGTTTAGTGTAGTGCTGCGACATCAACATCAATTTTTCTAAAACATCGATGTTTTGCAAAAACATCGATGTTTTGCAAAAACATCGGGTACTTTAAACATCGATGTTTTACTTCGCTGTTTTTCAAACATCGATGTTTTATAAAAACATCGACATCGATGTTTCACGCTCATCGAGGCTTTTTTTTGCTCCTCACACCAATCTCTTAGCAAAAAATCTGCCAACAATCTGGCATCTTCTTCAATCTTGCGTTTTACAGTAAAGAATCAACATCTTCTTTGCATAAGGCTGTTATCAATGTAGATAACGCCCTTTCACCTTTAGACCTGAAGAACCGGAATGTTAACGTGATGGCCTCAACAATTCCCGATGCTCAGAAAATCGAGAATTGGAAGCGAAAAGTTGTACATGGCGGACACGCTAACAATTTACTGACACCAGGCATAGATGTAGAGGGATCCAATAAGTGGTTAACAACATCGTCACTTTTCTATGAAACCGAAGCGTTTCTGGTTGCAATTCAAGGCGCTGTAATCGGAACCAGGAATCGTAGAAGATTCATCTACAATGATGTAACCGTAACAACGACTCTGTGCAGATTGTGTAATGTGCAGCAAAAGACCATACAACATATTACAAGTGGATGCAGTGCGATATGTTGGACCGATTACTTGTACAGGCATAATTACGTAGCGAAGATTTTGCATCAACAACTGGCACTAAAGTACGGAATAAGGCGTGATCAGCTGCCGTACTACAGAAACGATCGAGCAAAATGAGGATGTCAAAATACTTTGGAATTATTCGGTAGTCACTGATCACACGGTTCGACATAACCCGACATTATCGTACATGAGTTGAAACAGAAGAAATGCTATTTGATTGATGTGGCTGTACCTATGGATCATAACACCATCGAGAAGCAGGGAGAGAAAATCCGAAATTACAGAGACTTGGCGGATGACTTGAAATGCACATGGCAGCTGAACCATATAGACATCGTCCCAATTGTAATTTCTGCGACCGGATCGGTACCGTCATCACTCCACACTCAATTAAAGAAGCTTGGTGTACTAAAAGGCGTTTATATCGAAATGCAGAAAGCTATAATTCTTGCAACATGTGCAATAGTTCGTCGGACGAAGAACATACAATCCGAAGAAGGAAAGGGTCGACGAATCAGAATCGAATTCCTGCAGCAATTGAAGGAGTAGCAGAGAGCATTGATGAAGTGCGTCATTCAGTTGCAGCAGAATTTGAGTGATGAATGCCAGAATTTGTTGTAGCCAGACGAACACCAACATAAGAACTTCAAGAACATCTGAAGCAGGAAACCTAAATGTTGCTTAATAGCCCATTTAAGACACGTCTGAGCCTAATCTCGTGTGTTACATCGGAGAAACGAGATAGGTAAAACTTTCACCAGCGCAAGCTGTGAAGTGTGTTAGAAACTCAGATAATAATAATAATAAAGTATTGTGATCGACTCGAAATTTAAGAAAAAAAAATTGCTACCCTGAAATTTTGTGTTTTCACGTTTTAGAACTAGTAGACCCCAAAAATGCAAAAAAAATAATGTCCGTCTGTACGCCGTCCGCCGTACACCGAACGCAAAATAGTTTGACGAACCTCTACGACTGGTATCTTTTAGAGGGGAATGGGTATGAGGAAGGAGGAGAGGGGTGCGTTTTAGATGAAAAATTTTGGTTTGAACATTTCAGCAACCGCTTACGCTAGGAGGCTGAAACTTGGAATTTCTATAAAACTTTGCCAAAAAAATTTAGAAAGATGAAATTCGGTTTGAGTATTAAAGTCAGCAACTAAAGATTGCTGAAACTAAAATTTTTCAAGAGGGCGGCTAAAATTTTTCAAGAGGGGAATAAGAAATTTTCAAAAAAACTACGTTTCATATGTCACGAACAGTATAAGATAGATGCCCAAATTTTTTACCAGAAGTAGGCCCAATAGAAACCTAGCAAAGAAAAAAATTGGGGATGTGACTGTAGAGGGTGAGGGTGAGGGTGGGGAAGGGTGAAAAGGAAAAGGTTCCGGTGCTTATAAGACCTTTAGGGCCGGTTTCAGTTGAACCTGAGCCAGTAACTTAAGCTTTATTTCAATTCAATACTGTTTCACAGTCAAAGTTTGAGTATTGTTCAACAGAACCCTGCTTAATGAATTGTGTAGGCAACTGTTGTGACGGTTATGTCATAATAATATTAAAATTTCATTATTAAAATTCTTCAAAACATCATAAAAATAAAATATGGTATGGTATGGTGTGGTATGGTATAAGGGATGGTGATGCTATCATCCTCCTTCACTTAGACGTTATAATTCGTCCATTGTGCTCCCCGTTTGAGTTTGAAGAACTCATGGAACCTTAAACCATTTTGTGGATTTTATAAAGTTTGCTATGTTACATAGCTTTCCTGTATCGATATTACCGAGATCATCGAGGAAATAAGCGCCGAGGTTCCGTCTTCTTGTTTTCGATAGGCCCGGACACTCACATAGGACGTGAAAGATTGACTCCTCCACTTTTGGGTCACCGCAGCTACGACAAAGATCATTTGCGTCGGCTCCCAGTCGTCTAGCATGTCTACCGATCAGGCAGTGCCCTGTGAGCACTCCGATTAGTGTGCTAGCATCTTTCCTGCTCAGACTCAGGATATACTTGCTTTTCCCGTTATCGTATTCGGGCCAAAGAGTTCTTGATATTGAGCATGTAGTTAGGTTTGACCATCTATTGCCTGCCCGCTGCAAGCATAGTGAGTCGATAGACTGATTTATGGATCCGATGGGAATAGCAATGAGGTGGTCCATCACTAGTGAGCTTAGGCTAGAGCCTGCTCGAGCGAGTTCATCAGCTTGCTCATTCCCCTGGATTCCACAGTGGCCAGGCCAGCAGAGGGTAATATTATGCCGTGTGTTAAGAAAACCACGACACTGTCTAACTAGTTTTGATCGTGTTGAGTTCGAGCTAAGGGCGTTAATGGCTGCTTGGCTGTCAATGCAAATAGTGATGTCTTCTGTAGCATTCACCTTTGCTTCAATAATTTAAATAAAATATAATGCGATTACAATTACAATGGCGGATATAAAAAGGAGTCATGGCTTCTGAGGTGAACATTCTCGTGAGTCTTGTGTTGAAATATAAAAATGTGATAAGAATAAAAAAACAGGGAAATTACATTTGCCATTTGACACTTCGCCTATTTAAATTCCGAACTCAAGCTTAAGCTCTCGTATTCACTGGCTTAAGTTGAGTTGCGTTTTGAACTCTGCTCAAGCCTTAAAACACTATTGTGAAACAGTGATTCCAGTTGAGTAAAGGCTTAAGTTGAATTCGAAACTTAAGCTCGCACTGTGAAACCGGCCCATAATGATATAAAGCTTAAACTTGGTTTTTAGATAGAGCTATAGTTGTAACATGTTGGAAAAATATAATTTGTTTTAGGAGTAGTAAGGTACAGGGGTGCAGGGTGCTTTTCCTAGCTCTAGCATGGAAAAATTTGGAGGGTTGGGTGTAGAGGTGGAGGTGAAAAAGATAAAGTTTTATTGTGTGTATTTTTTGATCCTATAATGATATAAAGCTGAAACTTTGTATTTAGATAGAGCTATAGTAGTGGCATGTTGGAAAAATATACTTTTTTAGGGGTACTACGGTACGGGGGTGGGGGTGTTTTTCCTAACTTTAGAACGGCTTATGCTATGAAGTTGAAACTCGGTGCGTATATGTAAATTAACTAGAAAAGTAATTCTGATAAAAAAAAATTCGAATATTCATTGGCGCTCAGAAGGGGGGGCAAAAAAAATATCAGTTAATATAAAATGCATATATATTCACGATTTTCGTCATATCTACTAGGTCTAAATAGGTAGGAAATATTGAATTCATTTTTATTCTACGGATTCTTCATATGAATACCTAGAATGTGTTTTCAAGATTTTTTGAAATTCGACCCCTAAGGAGGAGTAAAGTGGTTCTATACTTTTTCATGAACTTTACCATATCTCTCAGATCTGATCAGGTTTTCACTTCCACGGGCTTGTTTAATAATTACCTATTTGTAAGTGTTTTCCTTCTGCAACCCCTATACCGCAAATAACCCAATTATGTAATGGAATATTACAAAATTATGTAATGGAATTTTACCCAATTATGTAATGCATATGTTATTCTAACCCGGTCCCGAACTTTTTGTCTGCCGGAAAGATAATCAGGTTACGCCCAGATTGTTGGCAGAGTTTTTTGATTTGCTAGCCCAACCTAAATAAAATTTGAAAAGTAGAATTTGTTGTGAGTAGCAGAAATGAAATTATTTTCTTTTAAGAATCATGTTCCTATTTTTAGAAATATAATAATGAAATGAAATATAAAATAATATAATAGTAATAATAATGAAATATATAATAAGATTATTTTCAATTAATAAAATTATTTTGTTTTAACAATCGTGTTTTTTATCTACCGTGATAAAACATCAATGTTTAAGGAACATCGAAGTTTTTTTTTCTAATGTCTCACATAAAATTCTAAAAACATCGATGTTTTTCACAGTTGTTTTATCGACATCGATGTCGTTATAAAACATCGATGTTTTGAGGTCGATGTCGCAGCACTAGTTTAGTGTACACTGAGTACACTTTTTACCATACACTAGCTCTCGAGCCAGTGCAGAAAAGTGTAAAAGGGAGTGGCGGGGGAGGGGGACAAGCATACTGTTTGAGTTTGAGTTTATGTTATTGATTTGACGTCAAATGTTATTTAGAAAAGTTAGTGTAAAAAAGTCAGAAATTTCATGCAAGAAGAACAGACCTATTGTACTCTGATCGAAAACTGTGAAAACCCAAATTTTCTACTCTGCCCTCTAGAAAAACTCGATTTGTTTATTACGTTTTTCATTTGACTGTTGGCTGGCATTACGAGGCTCAAAAAAATTTGCACAGAGAGCAAAGTTTGAGTTACTGCATGCCGGAAAATTGAATGCAATGCATTGATTGGATCATGGAGCATGCAAATCGTATGTGGCAATGCTACTGCATGCAACACTGCACTGATTGGATAATGGAATATATAATTATAACTTATTAGTAGTACGTTATTGTCAATTTTGTCATAGCAATCCAATTTCAAGCATACCTATACTAATTTTTCTTGGGTATTTACAACAATTATCTTGCAGGAGAAATCTAAGACTGTGTGGCGTAGTTACACAATACACAACACACACACACAATTTCATAAATACATTTCCACTTTACATAAAAACACTTAACAATAAAACATAAACAAAGTATACACAAAAATGTAAATTTAAAAAAAAAAAAATTGTATAGTGAGTTGTAAAATATAGTTTCACATAGAAACACCAGATTATTAGTAAGTTCTTAATAAATCTAAAATAATTTTAAAATAAAAAATACAATAATATGTTTCTATAAAATATATTTCTTATAAAATTTAGTGAAGTTAGCGTTACATTTAGTAGTTAACCTAACAATTGGTGACCTCCGACCAGCGGTAACACGCCGCCAGCAACAACAACCAACAGAACTCCATCAAGATTATCAACAACAAAAAATTGTGGAAATTTGGATTGTGGAACTTTTGGAGTACAAGCCTTAATTAATTTCAACAACAATCCAACAACAGAAACAGCAACAGAGCGAAACACGAAGCAGTAACAGAGCGGAATCTATCTTCTTAACGGTATTGCCGCAACGCACAAGAACTGCAGTAATATCAACATTAAACGACAACAAATCAAGAGGAGCAGGTTTCCTTACCGAAATTTTTAAATAAAATTGTACACATTAACACATCCTCACTTTTCTTAAAAACACATCAACACTTTCAACAAAACAAACAATATAAACATTTATTTTTAAAAAAAATCTAAATTTTAAACTAATTTTACTTTATTATTTTAATAATTAAGTATTGTGATTGATTTTTTAAAAAAAAAATTTGCTACCCTCAAAATTTTTATTTTCACGTTTCATAACTAGGGTAAAGTACCCAGTGGCGAGCCCCCTGCCCAGTGACGAGCCCCCTTACAATACATTTATAAATAACTAGAAAAACGGTAACATCCGGATATATTAACCATTTTTAGATATTAGCTTTGTATGTTCTACATATTTAACACTTGTGCAATTTTGAAGGCAACGCACTCATATGAAGTTGTAAAGGCGTGATTAAAAAGTGTCTTCGAATGCTGTAATTTCTTATCAAATTTACTAAGAAAGTGCTGATTTCTTTTATTTTTGTGTTTTAAGTGCTATAATTTATGTTATTGAAAATAGGCTGTTAGTGTTAATCTTCTATTATATTATATAATTAATTGTATTTTTCCTTCATATTTTTCGCTTTTCTCCGAAAATCGAGGGGGCTCGGTACTGGGTAGTAAATATTTGAAGTTTCCAGTCACGAGCCCCATGGCTCGTTACTGGTTATATTGCATGATTGCACTGATCCCAGTCTCGAGCCTTCTCATAATTAATGAATAGATTTAACGTTTAAGAATTTTAGATTTATTTTAAATTTGGCAGATTTAAGGTAGAATATGGGTTCTATCAACAAGACAGCCAAATTCTGTAATATCCTTGAGGAACTTTGCAAAATTCTTTGCATACAAAAATTTAAATTGTGAAAATTTTTCATTTCTAGATATCAGAAACCGCTTATGCTAGGAGGCTGAAAGTTGAAGCTGACAACCTAGCGAGTAATTGGGAGGCTATTTGGAAAGTTATTTTCTAGGTTGTCAGTCGCATAGTAACCTACACCGCATCTCAGCATTAAACACGTTTCGGACTTCGGACTACCCATAAAATAACAAGGTTACGCCCAGACTGTTGGCCGATTTTTGAAACGGTGTTTCTTATATCTTGAATAATTTACAGCAAATGTAACGTCATCTAAGGCGCTGTACACATTATATACGACCGAACGAATTTTCCGATACGATTTTTCGTTTTTCGACCTATTGTGAAATTTTTAGTTATTGAAAAATTAGTTATAGGTAATCGTAAATTATAGCATTTTCAAGAATAGCATGAAAGAAACTCTCCGGGAAATTGTAGTTTTAATTGACAATAAAAGAAAACATGAATCCGTCGTACGACTAAAAATATTCGTACCCACAGACGGACTTTTTTTAAGAATATTAATCAAAATCCAAATGCCTAGAAATTTTCGCTTATGATATTCTTAAAAATATTATAATTAACGATTTCAACCAATTTTCTAATAGCTGAAGACTTGACAATAAGCAGAAAAACGAAAAATCGGAAAATTCGTTCGGTCGTGTGCAATGTGTACAGCGCGTTATTCAAGCGTATAAGGTGGCTCGAGACTGGCAAAACCAGGGGTCTCGTTACTGGTATAGGGGGCTCGTCACTGGGCTAGACACTTGCAAATAATCTTTTGGGTTGATTTTACGCTTTATTATAAAACTTAAAGATATTGGAGCGATTTTAATGCTATATTATACATCTAAAGAGTAGAAAGAAGTTAGAAATAAACATATCAGACATTTAATTTGCACATATAATATGTTATTATTTCTTAAAGTGAAACTTTTTCTTAAGGAGGGCTCGCCACTGGGTACTTTACCCTAGAAGACGCAAAAAAAGCAATAAAAATTTTCAGTCCGTCTGTCCGCCGTACGCAAGATCGTTTGGAGGCTCGTAGCTGCCAAACGCTTTGAGATATTAAATTGAATTTTTTTTAACGAATAGACGGGGTAGGCGCCTTGAAGTGACCAAATTGGGTGGGGGTGTGAGGGGGAAGGAGGTGGAAGTGTTTTAGACCGAAAATTTTGGTTTCCAGATCTCAGTAAACCCTAATGTTAGGAAGCTGAAACTTGGAATTTCTATAGAGCTCTGATAGTAGACCCATTTGCAGAAACATTGTCAATATTGATCAAGTGGTGTGGGAGTGGGGGGAAATGTAATGCGTCCGAAACCCAAAAAAGGCGAGATAGACACATTCTAAAGTCCATATCTCCTAAACCGTTAATGGCACACTATTCAAACTTGAAAAATACTTGTAGTTATACTAGGAGAACAGAATGGAGAAAAAATTTAGGTGGGGGAAGTTGTGTATGGGGGTGGGGGGTGAAAAACTTAAGATTACGATATCTCATGAACCAATTGCTCTAGAAAAATAAAATTTGGTTTAGGTGTAAAGGTTGACAAATAAAGATAGATCAAAGCAAAATTTTTTAAGTGGAAGGTGGAGCATAGAAGTGGAGGGGATGAGAATTTTTCAAATCAAACACATTTCATATCTCAAGAACAGTTTAAGATAGATGCTTAGAATTTTTACCAGAAGTAGCGCTAATTAAACCCTAGTAGGGAAAAAAGTTTTGGGGTTGAGGGTGAAAAGGGGGAGGGTGGGGGAGGGTGAAAAGGAAAAAGTTCCGATTCTTATATCTTGAGAACCTGTAATGATATAAGCCTTAAACTTGGTATTTAGATAGAGCTATAGTAGCGGAATGTTGGAAAAATATAATTTTTTTTAGGGGTAGTATGCTACGGGGGTAGGGGGTGTTTTTCCTAACTATTAAACGGTTCATGCTAGAAAGTTAAAATTAAGTGTGTATATGTAAATCAACTAGAAAAGTAATTGTGATAAAAAAATTTTGAATATTCATTGACGTTTAGAAAGGGGGGCAAAAAAAATTACTTGTAAATATAATAAATATAAAATGCATATATTTTCACGATTTTCGTCATATCTACTAGGTCTTTCCAAATATTGAATTCATTTTTATTCTACGGATTCTTCGTATGAATACCTAGAATGTGTTTTCAAGGTTTTTTGAAATTCGACCCCTAAGGGTAGTGAGGTACAAGTGGGTGTGTTTTTCCTATATATGGAACGGCTTAAGCTACAATGTTGAAACTCGGTGTGTATATGTAAATCAACTAGAAAAGTAATTTTGAATAAAAAAAAATTATCTGTGAAAATAGAATGCATATTTTCCCACGATTTTTGACATATCTACTACCTCGTCCCAAATAATGAATTTAATTTTATTCTATGTATTCTTCATATGAATACTAAGAAAGTGTTTTCAAGATTTTCTGAAAATTGACCCCTAAGGGGGTGTAAAGTGATTGTGTACTTTTTCGTAAACTATTCCATATCTCTCAGATCCAATCAGATTTTCACTTCCATGATCTTGTTCTTTTTGATAGGTTTTCAGTCACATAGTAGCCTACACCGCATTTCAGAATTGAACGCGTTCCTATCTTCTGCCGGAAAAATAATAAAGTTACGCCCAGATTGTTGGCAGATTTTTTTTAAAAATAATTGTTTATATTGTTTGTTTTGTCGAAAGTGTTGATGTGTTTTTAAGAAAAGTGAGGATGTGTTAATGTGTACAATTTTATTAAAAAATTTTGGTAAGAAAACCTGATCCTCTTGATTTGTTGTCGTTTGATGTTGATATTACTGCAGTTCTTGTGCGTTGCGGCAATACCGTTAAGAAGATAGATTCCGCTCTGTTACTGCTTCGTGTTTCGCTCTGTTGCTGTTTCTGTTGTTGGATTGTTGTTGAAATTAATTAAGGCTTGTACTCCAAAAGTTCCACAATCCAAATTTCCATTCGCATTCATTTCTCGCATTCATTTCTTTTTTCGGTCGAGTTAAGTGAATTTTTAAAAGTGAAGTATTTGAAAGTGTTGTGTTCGACGAAAAGTGTTACAACGAAAATCTACCATTTCCTCGAAAATCAATTTTTCATTCCTTAATTTCCAAACCCTCATTCTTGAATCTAAAATTCTCATTTTTCATGCCTATTTTAAATTCTCCAAATATGCCGTTAACAAGATCTCAAACAGCAAATACAAGAAATATTAACGAAATTCAAGAAAACGACATGGAGATTGAAGAAAACAATACTAACGTCAATATTTCAAACAATACAAATCGTAACAACGTTTCAAGATCTCTTTTAAATAGTGTTTCAGTCGAACAATTTAATCAACTCAAAGATCAAATGTCTATGCTCATAGCCACATGTACACGACTATGTGAGCACATTAATATTTACCGGGATATACCACCAATATCGGATACATCAACTTGCATCAAATCGATCAAATTGCCTAAATTCTTTTCTGATAAACCAGATCTATGGTTTATCCAAATAGAGGCACAATTCAGAAACTCAAGGATATTATCGGATGAACTAAAGTTCGATAATGTCGTTGCTTCTCTGGACACAAAGTATCTCGATATTGTGGCCAATTTAATACGCGATCCACCTACTATTAATAAATATGAGTCTATTAAAATCGCACTTATTAAAGAGTTTCAACATTCCGATGAAACTCGATTAAAACAATTGTTGTTAAATATTGATTTAGGTGACCAAAAACCATCATATCTCTTACGGAAAATGAGAGATACAGCTCAAGGTTTTGTCTCCGAACAAATTGTAGAGACACTATGGTTATCAAAACTACCCGAAAATATAAGTACGGTAGTCATCGGAACGAGTTTACCATTAAATGGTAAAGCAGAAATCGCTGATAAAATTTCTAACAGTATTAATTTTAATTCTACAACCTCCGCGATTTCCGATCAAAATTTTCCTAACAAAACAATGATTTATGTACTCAAATCGCAGCTTTAACAAAAAAAGTCGAGCAATTACAACAATCTCACTCTCGTCCTGGCAACCTTTCCCGCAATAACTCACAAAATTCCAGATCGATTTCTCCAAACAATCCACCTCATGAATCCGATCAATGTTGGTACCATCTCAATTTTCAAGACAAAGCTCGTAAATGTATCGAACCTTTCGCCACTTTTAAATTAAACCCAAAAAACTAATTCTGCCAGTTTCTTCTGCGGCAGAAACTGCAGCCATAATTAATAGCCGTAGATTATTTATTACAGATAAATCATCCAACCTTCGATTTTTAATCGACACAGGATCTGATTTATCAGTTATACCATATAATTCAAAGGACAAATCACTTACTATTTCCGCTTTGAATATTCTATACGCAGCTAATGGTTCGCAAATTAAAACTTATGGGCAAGAAACATTACCAGTTTCCCTAGGTCTACGTCGTGATTTTCAATTTCTTTTCACGATCGCTGACGTTACTAGACCTATAATTGGAGCTGATTTTTTGGAACACTTTAATCTCATCGTCGACCTCAAACGGCGAAAATTAATAGATTCAACTACCAATATTAAAACAACCGGTTCAGTTGAATCAATAATTTCTGACGAAATTAATATTACTACTTTGGCTTCAGATAACTCAATATTTTTCAATCACGATTATGAAAAATTATTGCAGAAATTTCATGACTTAACTTTGCCAACAAACTATAACAATAAAAATAATATAAACTTAACAGGTGTTTATCATTATGTTGATACGACAGGTCCTCCAGTTTTCGCAAAAGCCCGCCGTTTACCACCTCATAAGTACGAATCTGTAAAGAAACAATTCGAACACATGATGGAAATTGGCATTTGCAGACCATCAAAATCACCCTGGTCAAGCGCATTACACATGGCAAGCAAGGAGAACGGAACAGATCGACCTTGTGGTGACTATAGACGCTTAAATTCAGTCACTGTCCCCGATCGATATAATATTCCAAATATTCAAGATTTCTCTATAAATCTTCACGGTTGTAAGATTTTTTCTAAAATAGACCTTACCCGAGTTTATCACCAAATTCCCGTACATGAATCAGATATTCCAAAGACAGCTATTGTAACACCTTTTGGATTATTTGAATTCGTACGAATGCCTTTTGGTTTACGTAATGCTGGTCAAACATTTCAACGTTTTATTGACCAAGTTTTAATCGGTTTACCTTTTGTTTTCAAATATTTGGATGATGTTCAAATTTCTTCTAAAACTCATGCCGAACATATTCAACATTTACAAATTGTTTTTGAACGTTTTCGTGAATACGGACTTAGAATAAACGTATCCAAATGTGAATTCGGAAAAAGCGAAATAAACTTCCTCGGATACACAATCAACGGAACCGGCATACGACCAATTTCTACAAAAGTCGATGCAATCATGAACATTGATTTACCTCAAACCGCTAAGGGTTTGAGACAATTTATCGCATCAATGAATTATTATCGACGTTGTATACCAAATGCCTGTGTAAACCAAGGAATTTTACAGAAACTAATTATCGGCAATATTAAAAACGATAAACCTTCAATTACTTGGAATGAAAATGCAATTAAAGCAAATCCGAAATTAAAGCAGCAACTTTAAAAATATTGGCACATCTATGCCGCACTGCTAAACTCAATATTTTCGTTGATGTATCTAATTTCCGAGTTGGCGCTACATTGCATCAAGTAATTGATGATGTTCAAGAACCACTCGGATTTTTTTCAAAACGCATGACTGAGACGCAAAAGAAATATAGCACTTATGATCGAGAATTACTTGGAATTTTTCAAGCAATTAAACATTTCCGCAACCAAGTAGAAGGACGCGAATTTACTATATTTACCGATCATAAGCCACTCATTTCTATGTTCAACAAAAAACTAGAACAATGCTCGCCTCGTCAACTTACTCACATTGATTTCATCGGACAATTTTCAACCGACATTCGTTACATTTCCGGTAAAGATAATTTTATCGCTGATATGCTTTCCCGAATTCAAAATCCTGAAGTTTCCAATATTCACACCATCGATTTACCGAACAATTAGAAATCGAACAAAATATGGACAACGAATTAAAACTTATATTGAATGACAGCAAATTAAGTTTGAATTTACAACTTCTGAATATACCAGGAACTAAATTCAAAATTTATTGTGATGTTTCATTCAATAAAAAACGTCCGTATATTCCATTAAGGCTCAGGAAAGTTTATTTTAATCTTTTGCACAACCTCAATCATCCAAGTATCAAGTCTACGACAAAATTAATTACCGATAGATTTGTATGGCCTGGTGTTAACAAAGATTGCAAATTAATGGCAAAGCAATGTATTAACTGTCAGAAAGCTAAAGTTAGTCGACATAATAGACGACCTTTAGCTACCTTTTTAGTTCCAGATGAACGTTTTGCACACTTAAATATCGATCTTGTTGGACTTCTTCCAACATCTCGAGGTTTTAATTACTGGCTCACCTGCATTGATCGATTCACAAGATGGCCGGAAATAATTCCCATCAACGACATTACCGCTGAAACAGTTGCTAAAGCACTAATGTCTGGTTGGATTTCTCGATTTGGAATTCCCCGTAACATTACGACTGATCACGGTAGACAATTTGAATCTATCTTATTTAAAGAGTTGACCAAGATCTTAGGCATTAAACACTATCGAACGACTTCCTACCATCCACAAAGTAACGGAATGATTGAACGTTTACATAGAACCATTAAATCTGCACTCAAGTGCAACAATGCAAACGACTGGGTAGACTGTTTACCGACAATACTTTTAGGTCATCGTTCGACCATTAAAGAAGATTTAAACGCAACTCCATCTGAGTTAGTTTACGGTACCACCTTAAGGTTACCAGGAGAATTTTTTGACGAATCAACTAAAGAGGTTCCTCAAACCGATTACGTCAAAAGTCTCAAATCTATTTTTAATGATTTTAAGCCGGTAAACACTTCGAATCACGATTCCAGTAGGATCAATTTCGTTCAAAAAGATCTTGAAACGTGTTCTCATGTTTTTCTTCGCAACTATGCGGTTTCCCCACCTTTAACACCACCTTATAGCGGTCCCTATATTGTTTTAAAGAGGAAACCCTCAACGTTTATCATTGAAATTCGAGGAAAAGGTCAGGAAGTTGCGATTGATCGCATAAAAGCAGCTTTCGTTGAACACGGCAATTTAACTTCACAGATAGATTCACATCATTTTTTGAATAATAACTCAAATTTAAGTTTTTCCAACAATGATAATTTATTAATTGAAACTAAATTGAGTAATAAAAATATAATACAGTTAATTTCGATCTACAGCCACAAATAAAATTTTTCTTTTCGTGACCTCATCACTGGAGGGGGAGTAATGTGGCGTAGTTACACAATACACAACACACACACACACAATTTCATAAATACATTTCCACTTTACATAAAAACACTTAACAATAAAACATAAACAAAGTATACACAAAAATGTAAATTTAAAAAAAATAAAAATTGTAAAGTGAGTTGTAAAATATAGTTTCACATAGAAACACCAGATTATTAGTAAATTCATAATAAATCTAAAATAATTTTAAAATAAAAAATACAATAATATGTCTCTATAAAATACATTTCTTATAAAATTTAGTGAAGTTAGCGTTACATTTAGTAGTTAACCTAACAACTGCACCCGGTTTAGGTATTCACTTGCACTTGCACGAATTTTATGTACATATTTCTGTACTTTCATCGAATTTTCTCATTTACACTTTAATTTTTTATTTGAACGCACATTCACTTTTAATTTGATTGTAAATTTCATAAAAATGAAGTATGAGTCAGCCTTATAATAAGAAAATTTAATTTTGAAAAATGTCTCTGCTGGTCGAAGATTTTCAATTGAGCAATGCGCGGTAATTTGCAAACAAAGTGTAAGTACACGTAAGGTCTAAGTGTGAAAAATTTTCTTCTACTAACGTAATACCCTAGGCAGACGACGCATTCGAATGTATATTGGGGGAATGATCATTCACATTCAATGATCAATTCGATTTAACATTGACACACGTCTATCGGAATTACATTCAATCTGTCAAAATATTTTTGTGCTAGGAATGCCGAATAAAAGTTGGTATTTTTGCATTAGCACATGGTTACGTATTATCTTTTGAAATAGAGTGATAGAAAAGTACTAATATGCCAGCAATTGTGAACGAAACGTTAAAAAGATAGATCGTAATTAATGCACATATGAAATAAATACAGAAATTTGGACGGTGGAACACCTGATTTTCCACTTGTTCCACTAGTCTCATAGACTCACCGCTAGATGGCGTCGCGCGCGTTTGCATGAATGAGCAATTTTTGGGAATTACCATTTCGGAATCGTAATTCGTCGAATGATGGAATGAATGACCAATTCGACAATTTAATTGTGACAGACGTGATGCGGAATGACCAATTCGACAATTTAATTGTGACAGACGTGATGCGGAATGACCATTCGATTAGGAATGATCATTCGACTAGGAATGATCATTCGATTGCGTCGTCTGCCTAGGGTAAGAGTTTAGCGGATGTAATCATTAAAAGCTAAAGTTTTTATGCAATAGATGGAAGCAGGATAGGATGTTTAATTCAAGAATTGTATTTATGTATATTTTATTGCTATATACAGACTACGAGATTGACGCGTTTAAATAGAGTTAAATGCTCTGAAAACACTTCCCGAAGGCGATTACGAAAATACGGAGCTAGGTCGCATTTTACCGAAAATATATACTGCGACCCTCGCGGAAATCGAAGTAAACTTTGGAAGAAACTTTGAAATGCCGTAGAAACTCAATTTTGTGCTTGTGCAACGACTGCATTGGCTAATAAATTCTCTTTTCATTATGCTACACCAACTAATTTGTTTCAAATAATTTAGAAGGCATAAATTTGCTATTGAAACACAGCCGAATATCTACTTGTCAAAACAAATCACATCAAGCTATCTTGTATAAAAATAAAATGAGTTGCCTAGTCTGAACACTACTTTTTTTACATGTTAAATTTACCTACTTAAATGCGTTTGAAACATATAGTCTGAACAGGCTATGAGATTGACGCGTTTAAATCGAGTTAAAAGCGCTGGAAACACTGCCCGAAGGCGATTACGAAAACACGTAGCTACGACGCATTTACCAAAAACATATACTGCGAACCTCGCAGAAATCGACGTAAACCTTGGAAGAAACTTTGAAGTTCTGTAGACCCTGAATTCTGTGCATGTGCAACGACTGCATTAGCTAAGAAATTCACTTTTTATTATTGCCAAGCAAGCACATCTGTTTTAAACAATTTAGAAACCATAAATTTGGTAATGAAATACAGCCGAAAACATACTTTTCAGAAAAATTCAAGTCAAGCTGCCAGGTATCAAAATAAAACGAGCTGCCTAGTGGGAACACTACTTTTTTAAGACTTAATCTTGCCTACTTAAATGTGTTGAAAGTGCATAGTCTCAACATAGCATTAGATAAAAAAAATAAAAATTACAAATAAAATGCTCTGCTGTAAGAAATTTCCCATATTTTTTTCCAACATCTTTGATTGACCAGACATTTAAACATATCATAGTTTAGTTTATAAAGTAATTTAAAAATATAGAATATTTCTAACATTACTTCTTTACTTGTGCGTTACACAGCATTTTTACCGTTTTAATTAATAAACGAATTTATGAAAATTCAGTACTTAAGGCCCCATGAGTACGGTGCGAAAATTTTTTATCCCAGTTTGATTTTTCTTTCTTGAGAGGATTTTAATCGATTGAAATCGTTTTTCGTTCGTGTAATTTGACGTGGACAATACGTCTGCATCGTTCGCTGTCTATCACCGAACTAATTTCGATTTTACAGAAAAAAATAGTGTTATAGGTTTTCAAATTATTTGAAACGCATAACTATTAAAAATCATTAATTGTTCCATTGATTTATCTTCTAGAAATACCAATTAATTATACTGTCTATGATACTTTTCAATGAAATGCGGTCTTTTTATGTAATTCCTGCCATGAATATCGTGAGAAATTGATTCAGTGTGACTTCATATATTATTAACATAAATGAAAATTTTTTAAAATTTGATCTATACAGGACCTTCTTAAACATTTTTTCTGGCATTATATTAATGAAAATTACATGTTAATTATTCAAGAAATTTCAAATATGCGTTTAAAAAACTCGAATTTACGCATTTTACAAAATGATCGAAGGTTGTTGTTCTAATAGAATTTTTTCATATACAGTTTTGAATTTTTTCTCTAGAGACGACCTAGCTTACATACCAGCTAATTAAGTGGTGTTATTTTATTTTGTTTTTTGTTGCCATTAACGTGAAATAAAACAGAAAAGAAAAGGCAAGAAAACAGTCATAAATCATCAAAATCGCATTTAACGTGCACATGGAGCCCTAATACAACATGTTTTTTACCTATCGTTGGCGGAATTTTTAGCAGAATAATTTTTGTAAGTTATTGTTAGCAGAAATTGGATGAAAAACGCTGAGTCTGCTAAATTTAGCAGAATCCTAGTTTTTTTCTGGTTACACTAGCTGTGTTTTTTATTCCCGGTTAACCATAAAGCTCGAAAAAGTTGCACGGAAAAACAACAACAGTGCGGTTACCAACAGTTCAAGCGCGGTTCATTCGACCGGAGCTTCGGGTAAGAAAAATTATAGTTACGATATTTACGATATTTAAAGCTTCGCCGCTTGGTGCACTTGGTGCTCTACAACAGATGGCGCGGATCAATAAAATTTTTAGCTATCGCGAATTTACTACTGCTACTGCTTACATTCGTCTCAATTTGTCTTTAGCTGTGTTTTTTATTCCCGGTTGAAAAGCTCAAATAAAAAACGCTCGCGGTTACCAGTTTATGATATTCAAGCTTCCTACCATTTTCGCTTGTCAATGTGTAAAAAGCTAGTACCCAGGCTAATGAAGCTTGAACTGTTGGTAACCGCACTGTTGTTGTTTTGCCGTGCAACTTTTTCGAGTTTTATGGTTAACCGGGAATAAAAAACACAGCTTTTGTCTCGGCTCGTATTTGTCTCGACTCAGCTTGGTTTCGCTTTCGCACTTTGATTTACTCGCCGTAGCTTCCTCCTTTCGCCGCATCAGCTCAACGTGAATCGACCTGTGCTTCTGTGGGTATGACTACGCTCGTCTTTCCTTGACACTCTTTGCTCCGCCCTCTTTCAGTCTTCGTCTCTGCGTGTGACTCCGGTTTTCCCTGTCTTCGTCCTTCCCAGTAATGCAATTTGGGTGATGCACAAAGTAGCCAACAGTAAGAAAGTTTGGTCTGGTAATGAATAAACGTAACAAACTGATGCATATGCATATGTATAATATCGCAAGAACTTTTGTATATTTGCATAAAGCAGTTGTTGAACTGAAAAATACTCATTGATTTAGCGTTTCAAAAGATGAAGTAATGCACTCCTGTTTTCAGCTTTAGCTACTTTCCCACTGTAATAATCGATAAATTTTACACACGATGTCATTGGTGGTAATGACTGTTGGCTATTTTGTGCTTTACCTAAATTGCATTACTTCATTGGGAAATATCATCGATGAATTATTCAAGACTCCAGCATTGCACTATTTCATTTATGCGAAAGGTAATTGAATTAGGGAATTCGATAATCATGAATTTGTTCAACCTTTAGCAGAAACTTTAAATTCCCTAGAAACTTAGCCGAATTCTAAATGCAAGGTGGCAGGGAGAAAATCAACAGAAAAAACTTCCTTCTCACACCTGCAGAGTATTGGAACCAATGTTGTGGAAGATTGTCTTATATACTTATAGAAAATATGAAAATAAATTATATTTTTTTATAAATTATTTTTATTGAAGAAATAAATACAACGAAAATTTATTTTCTTAAACCACAAAATATATTAAGTGTTAGTTGTTTTTTCCGGTGTCAGTGGAGTGAAACTCTAACACGAAATCCCCGACTGTTGATTAATCGCCGTCCCAGAGGACGTGACAATTTGGAAAGAACTTCACTAGAGAGGCCACTTTTCATAAGATTGTGCTTGACTAGGTCCGAGGGAGTTGTTTCGTCATCGGAAGGCATAAACTCGTCAGAGGGTGTATTCTAGCCAACTATGCGAAACACCCTGATAGCTGGTGGAATTGCTGAGAAAATTTCTATATAGTGATATCAACATTCAAATTCATTATCACGAATTATGTACTTAATAACAACACAAAAAATATACTTTATTTCAAAACTGCACAATGCGAACTTTTCAGTCTAAACTCGAACTTCAACTAACGAAATGAACAAAACAAAATCACGAATCCAACAGAATATAAAATTGGTCGGGTTCTTTCTAAAATTTCAACTGTCACGCATTACATTTTACATACTACGTTAGTAATTCTTCGGTCCAATATCTATGAACTAAATATTCGCTTACAAACTTCATCAGTGACTTTCTTCCTGATTTTCCTTTACCTAGTACGTAAGTAGTTCTGCGGACATATGGTATATTCATGCATGTATTATACTATTCATAGATCTTCCGAGTTCGACATGCAGTGTACTCGGAAATGAATGCACTCATCGGCAAAGCTTTCTTCGAGGTCAGAAATATAGAGCAGTGATCTTCAACCCACGACCCGCGTATATATCCGCAGTCCGCCAAACGATTTAGTTTCAATAGTTCATATTTGACGCTATTTCAATAGCCACAACAGTGTTATGTTGTATTGATGATAAAAAGATCAAAGAATTCAGAAGATTACATCATTTTGATGATTTTTAAATGTTATCATATGTACTTCACTTACAAGCAACGGTATAAAAAGGTGTTCAGTTGGCCACTGTAGGCCGTAACAAGTAGTCTGAAAAGTTCGTAGGCTAACATAGTTAAAAAAATTTTTGATAAAATTCGATTTTATTATTCACCATTTTATTATTCACCACCATCCTCCATCCGCCATCCTCTATCCACTATCTTCCATCCTTCATCCATCCGTACTCTATCCATTATCATCTATCCATCATCTACTATCCTATATCTACCATCCACCATTCCCCTTCCACCATCCTCTATCAACCATCTTCCATCCACAATTCATCATTCTCCACCCTCCATCTTCCATCCTCCATTCACCATTCACCATCCTCTATCCAACATCCACCATCATCCATCTCAATCCACCATCCTCCATCCTACATCTAAAATCCTCTATCCTCTATCCACCATCCTCCATCCATCTATCCTCCTATCTAACATCCACCATCATCCATATCAATCCACCATCCTCCATCCTACATCTAAGATCCTCTATCCTCTATCCACTATCCTCCATCCATCCATCCTCCATCCATCATCCTCCATCCATTATCTACCATCCTATATCTACCATCCCCATCCTCTATCCACCATCCTCTATCCACCATCCTCCACTCTCTATCCTCCATCCTCCACACCCCACCCTTCATCCACCATCCTCAATCCACCATCCACCATCCGTCATCTACCCTCCACACTCCACCAACCTCCATCCTCTATCCAGCATCCTCCATCTTCCATCCACCATCCATCGTCCAACTTCGGTAATAGGAATGAAAAACGGATGCACCGGAAACGAAAACGAACGAACTGCCGCTAAGTCATTTGAAATACTCTCAAATGTTGAAATAACTCTCGTTCCACCAATTGTAATATGTTTTTGTTAACGCAGAAACCTTCGCGGGTGTGGTCAATATATCAGCGAAGTTTCATCGTAATCGGATGAATATAGTATAGAAAAGTGCAAATAAACAATTAGAGCACCAGGGTACTAAAATCGCGAAAAAAATTATGAAATGTAAAAAAAAAAAACAATTGTTTTTCATTCGATCAGGACCAAACTTCACAGGAACCATCCCGGGACTACTCTACACGTTCTCTGAAAATTTTATCAAAATCGGTTCTGCAGTTTAGCAGTTCATAGGGAACATAGTTAAATTTGAGGGTGATACAACGATTATAGCGGTAAGGCAATTTTGCGATACCATTTTTGTAGTACGATTTCTCTTTAGTCTCAAAATAGGCCTCAGTCTCAGCTATTATTTCTTCATAAGTCCTGAATTTCCTTCCAGCGAGCATTCTTTTAAGGTCTGCAAACAGGAAAAAGTCGCTGGGGGTCAGATCTGGAGAATGCGGCGGATGAGGAAGCAATTCGTACCCTAATTCATGAAATTTTGCCATCGTTTTAATTGACTTGTGACACGGTACATTGTCTTGCTAAATAGCACTTTTTTGTTCTTCAAATGGGTTTTTTCGTGATTTCACCCTTCAAACGCAAACGCTATGTAATCATCGCTGTTTTTAAAAGGAGAAATTTAAAAACTATGGACTTTTGGAGTTTTACAAATTGTATGTTGAAAAAGATCAATTTCCAGCAACCAGATCTCATGCTCTGTTGACAGCATCCCTTTTTGGCAGCACTTACATTTGCGAGCAGCTATTTTCCAAAATGAAGAATGTGAAGTCAAAATTGAGGAATCATGTTTCTGACACTCATTTAGAGAACTCTCTTCGAAAGACAGAAACCGACAAAGACAGAAACCGATGTTCAGAATCATTGCAATATGCGATTTGTTTCACATAACAAAAACTACCTTTGAAAAAATAAGCAAAATAACTGCACATTTTTTAAATGGCGGTATGTCGACATTGCTGAACATTGCGATATTTTTGTATTCCTAATTTTTTCTATGAAAACTCAATTCCAGATAAGAAAAGAAGTCTAATTCTCATTTCTGAATATGTTTGTAAACTATTTCACTTTGCTGTTCCTAACAAAATCTTGTATGTTTAATGCGATGCGGCTGGGTCGTCATAGATGTTATACAACTCGTTATTGTACCGAATACGCCATCCAGTGCCTTCTCTTACTGGTCCCAAAATTCTTCGAAGAATTCGACGTTCGAGTGAGAGTCCACGTTTCACTTGCATATAGTAGCACAGGCGATTACGAAAATACGTAGCTAGGACGCATTTTACCGAAAATATATACTGCGACCCTCGCGGAAATCGAAGTAAACTTTGGAAGAAACTTTGAAATGCCGTAGAAACTCAATTTTGTGCTTGTGCAACGACTGCATTGGCTAATAAATTCTCTTTTCATTATGCTACACCAACTAATTTGTTTCAAATAATTTAGAAGGCATAAATTTGCTATTGAAACACAGCCGAATATCTACTTGTCAAAACAAATCACATCAAGCTATCTTGTATAAAAATAAAATGAGTTGCCTAGTCTGAACACTACTTTTTTTACATGTTAAATTTACCTACTTAAATGCGTTTGAAACATATAGTCTGAACAGGCTATGAGATTGACGCGTTTAAATCGAGTTAAAAGCGCTGGAAACACTGCCCGAAGGCGATTACGAAAACACGTAGCTACGACGCATTTACCAAAAACATATACTGCGAACCTCGCAGAAATCGACGTAAACCTTGGAAGAAGCTTTGAAGTTCTGTAGAACCTGAATTCTGTGCATGTGCAACGACTGCATTAGCTAAGAAATTCACTTTTTATTATTGCCAAGCAAGCACATCTGTTTTAAACAATTTAGAAACCATAAATTTGGTAATGAAATACAGCCGAAAACATACTTTTCAGAAAAATTCAAGTCAAGCTGCCAGGTAGTAAAATAAAACGAGCTGCCTAGTGGGAACACTACTTTTTTAAGACTTAATCTTGCCTACTTAAATGTGTTGAAAGTGCATAGTCTCAACATAGCATTAGATAAAAAAATAAAAATTACAAATAAAATGCTCTGCTGTAAGAAATTTCCCATATTTTTTTCCAACATCTTTGATTGACCAGACACTTAAACATATCATAGTTTAGTTTATAAAGTAATTTAAAAATATAGAATATTTCTAACATTACTTCTTTACTTGTGCGTTACACAGCATTTTTACCGTTTTAATTAATAATCGAATTTATGAAAATTCAGTACTTAAGGCCCCATGAGTACGGTGCGAAAATTTTTTATCCCAGTTTGATTTTTCTTTCTTGAGAGGATTTTAATAGATTGAAATCGTTTTTCGTTCGTGTAATTTGACGTGGACAATACGTCTGCATCGTTCGCTGTCTATCACCGAACTAATTTCGATTTTACAGAAAAAAATAGTGTTATAGGTTTTCAAATTATTTGAAACGCATAACTATTAAAAATCATTAATTGTTCCATTGATTTATCTTCTAGAAATACCAATTAATTATACTGTCTATGATACTTTTCAATGAAATGCGGTCTTTTTATGTAATTCCTGCCATGAATATCGTGAGAAATTGATTCAGTGTGACTTCATATATTATTAACATAAATGAAAATTTTTTAAAATTTGATCTATACAGGACCTTCTTAAACATTTTTTCTGGCATTATATTAATGAAAATTACATGTTAATTATTCAAGAAATTTCAAATATGCGTTTAAAAAACTCGAATTTACGCATTTTACAAAATGATCGAAGGTTGTTGTTCTAATAGAATTTTTTCATATACAGTTTTGAATTTTTTCTCTAGAGACGACCTAGCTTACATACCAGCTAATTAAGTGGTGTTATTTTATTTTGTTTTTTGTTGCCATTAACGTGAAATAAAACAGAAAAGAAAAGGCAAGAAAACAGTCATAAATCATCAAAATCGCATTTAACGTGCACATGGAGCCCTAATACAACATGTTTTTTACCTATCGTTGGCGGAATTTTTAGCAGAATAATTTTTGTAAGTTATTGTTAGCAGAAATTGGATGAAAAACGCTGAGTCTGCTAAATTTAGCAGAATCCTAGTTTTTTTCTGGTTACACTAGCTGTGTTTTTTATTCCCGGTTAACCATAAAGCTCGAAAAAGTTGCACGGCAAAACAACAACAGTGCGGTTACCAACAGTTCAAGCGCGGTTCATTCGACCGGAGCTTCGGGTAAGAAAAATTATAGTTACGATATTTACGATATTTAAAGCTTCGCCGCTTGGTGCACTTGGTGCTCTACAACAGATGGCGCGGATCAATAAAATTTTTAGCTATCGCGAATTTACTACTGCTACTGCTTACATTCGTCTCAATTTGTCTTTAGCTGTGTTTTTTATTCCCGGTTGAAAAGCTCAAATAAAAAACGCTCGCGGTTACCAGTTTACGATATTCAAGCTTCCTACCATTTTCGCTTGTCAATGTGTAAAAAGCTAGTACCCAGACTAATGAAGCTTGAACTGTTGGTAACCGCACTGTTGTTGTTTTGCCGTGCAACTTTTTCGAGCTTTATGGTTAACCGGGAATAAAAAACACAGCTTTTGTCTCGGCTCGTATTTGTCTCGACTCAGCTTGGTTTCGCTTTCGCACTTTGATTTACTCGCCGTAGCTTCCTCCTTTCGCCGCATCAGCTCAACGTGAATCGACCTGTGCTTCTGTGGGTATGACTACGCTCGTCTTTCCTTGACACTCTTTGCTCCGCCCTCTTTCAGTCTTCGTCTCTGCGTGTGACTCCGGTTTTCCCTGTCTTCGTCCTTCCCAGTAATGCAATTTGGGTGATGCACAAAGTAGCCAACAGTAAGAAAGTTTGGTCTGGTAATGAATAAACGTAACAAACTGATGCATATGCATATGTATAATATCGCAAGAACTTTTGTATATTTGCATAAAGCAGTTGTTGAACTGAAAAATACTCATTGATTTAGCGTTTCAAAAGATGAAGTAATGCACTCCTGTTTTCAGCTTTAGCTACTTTCCCACTGTAATAATCGATAAATTTTACACACGATGTCATTGGTGGTAATGACTGTTGGCTATTTTGTGCTTTACCTAAATTGCATTACTTCATTGGGAAATATCATCGATGAATTATTCAAGACTCCAGCATTGCACTATTTCATTTATGCGAAAGGTAATTGAATTAGGGAATTCGATAATCATGAATTTGTTCAACCTTTAGCAGAAACTTTAAATTCCCTAGAAACTTAGCCGAATTCTAAATGCAAGGTGGCAGGGAGAAAATCAACAGAAAAAACTTCCTTCTCACACCTGCAGAGTATTGGAACCAATGTTGTGGAAGATTGTCTTATATACTTATAGAAAATATGAAAATAAATTATATTTTTTTATAAATTATTTTTATTGAAGAAATAAATACAACGAAAATTTATTTTCTTAAACCACAAAATATATTAAGTGTTAGTTGTTTTTTCCGGTGTCAGTGGAGTGAAACTCTAACACGAAATCCCCGACTGTTGATTAATCGCCGTCCCAGAGGACGTGACAATTTGGAAAGAACTTCACTAGAGAGGCCACTTTTCATAAGATTGTGCTTGACTAGGTCCGAGGGAGTTGTTTCGTCATCGGAAGGCATAAACTCGTCAGAGGGTGTATTCTAGCCAACTATGCGAAACACACTGATAGCTGGTGGAATTGCTGAGAAAATTTCTATATAGTGATATCAACATCCAAATTCATTATCACGAATTATGTACTTAATAACAACACAAAAAATATACTTTATTTCAAAACTGCACAATGCGAACTTTTCAGTCTAAACTCGAACTTCAACTAACGAAATGAACAAAACAAAATCACGAATCCAACAGAATATAAAATTCGTCGGGTTCTTTCTAAAATTTCAACTGTCACGCATTACATTTTACATACTACGTTAGTAATTCTTCGGTCCAATATCTATGAACTAAATATTCGCTTACAAACTTCATCAGTGACTTTCTTCCTGATTTTCCTTTACCTAGTACGTAAGTAGTTCTGAGGACATATGGTTTATTCATGCATGTATTACACGATTCATAGATCTTCCGAGTTCGACATGCAGTGTACTCGAAAATGAATGCACTCATCGGCACAGCTTTCTTCGAGGTCAGAAATATAGAGCAGTGATCTTCAACCCACGACCCGCGTATATATCCGCAGTCCGCCAAACGATTTAGTTTCAATAGTTCATATTTGACGCTATTTCAATAGCCACAACAGTGTTATGTTGTATTGATGATAAAAAGATCAAAGAATTCAGAAGATTACATCATTTTGATGATTTTTAAATGTTATCATATGTACTTCACTTACAAGCAACGGTATAAAAAGGTGTTCAGTTGGCCACTGTAGGCCGTAACAAGTAGTCTGAAAAGTTCGTAGGCTAACAAAGTTAAAAAAATGTTTGATAAAATTCGATTTTATTATTCACCATTTTATTATTCACCACCATCCTCCATCCGCCATCCTCTATCCACTATCTTCCATCCTTCATCCATCCGTACTCTATCCATTATCATCTATCCATCATCTACTGTCCTATATCTACCATCCACCATTCCCCTTCCACCATTCTCTATCAACCATCTTCCATCCACAATTCATCATTCTCAACCCTCCATCTTCCATCCTCCATTCACCATTCACCATCCTCTATCCAACATCCACCATCATCCATCTCAATCCACCATCCTCCATCCTACATCTAAAATCCTCTATCCTCTATCCACCATCCTCCATCCATCTATCCTCCTATCTAACATCCACCATCATCCATATCAATCCACCATCCTCCATCCTACATCTAAGATCCTCTATCCTCTATCCACTATCCTCCATCCATCCATCCTCCATCCATCATCCTCCATCCATTATCTACCATCCTATATCTACCATCCCCATCCTCTATCCACCATCCTCTATCCACCATCCTCCACTCTCTATCCTCCATCCTCCACACCCCACCCTTCATCCACCATCCTCAATCCACCATCCACCATCCGTCATCTACCCTCCACACTCCACCAACCTCCATCCTCTATCCAGCATCCTCCATCTTCCATCCACCATCCATCGTCCAACTTTGGTAATAGGAATGAAAAACGGATGCACCGGAAACGAAAACGAACGAACTGCCGCTAAGTCATTTGAAATACTCTCAAATGTTGAAATAACTCTCGTTCCACCAATTGTAATATGTTTTTGTTAACGCAGAAACCTTCGCGGGTGTGGTCAATATATCAGCGAAGTTTCATCGTAATCGGATGAATATAGTATAGAAAAGTGCAAATAAACAATTAGAGCACCAGGGTACTAAAATCGCGAAAAAAATTATGAAATGTAAAAAAAAAACAATTGTTTTTCATTCGATCAGGACCAAACTTCACAGGAACCATCCCGGGACTACTCTACACGTTCTCTGAAAATTTTATCAAAATCGGTTTAGCAGTTTAGCAGTTCATAGGGAACATAGTTAAATTTGAGGGTGATACAACGATTATAGCGGTAAGGCAATTTTGCGATACCATTTTTGTAGTACGATTTCTCTTTAGTCTCAAAATAGGCCTCAGTCTCAGCTATTATTTCTTCATAAGTCCTGAATTTCCTTCCAGCGAGCATTCTTTTAAGGTCTGCAAACAGGAAAAAGTCGCTGGGGGTCAGATCTGGAGAATGCGGCGGATGAGGAAGCAATTCGTACCCTAATTCATGAAATTTTGCCATCGTTTTAATTGACTTGTGACACGGTACATTGTCTTGCTAAATAGCACTTTTTTGTTCTTCAAATGGGTTTTTTCGTGATTTCACCCTTCAAACGCAAACGCTATGTAATCATCGCTGTTTTTAAAAGGAGAAATTTAAAAACTATGGACTTTTGGAGTTTTACAAATTGTATGTTGAAAAAGATCAATTTCCAGCAAACCAGATCTCATGCTCTGTTGACAGCATCCCTTTTTGGCAGCACTTACATTTGCGAGCAGCTATTTTCCAAAATGAAGAATGTGAAGTCAAAATTGAGGAATCGTGTTTCTGACACTCATTTAGAGAACTCTCTTCGAAAGACAGAAACCGACAAAGACAGAAACCGATGTTCAGAATCATTGCAATATGCGATTTGTTTCACATAACAAAAACTACCTTTGAAAAAATAAGCAAAATAACTGCACATTTTTTAAATGGCGGTATGTCGACATTGCTGAGCATTGCGATATTTTTGTATTCCTAATTTTTTCTATGAAAACTCAATTCCAGATGAGAAAAGAAGTCTAATTCTCATTTCTGAATATGTTTGTAAACTATTTCACTTTGCTGTGCCTAACAAAATCTTGTATGTTTAATGCGATGCGGCTGGGTCGTCATAGATGTTAGACAACTCGTTATTGTACCGAATACGCCATCCAGTGCCTTCTCTTACTGGTCCCAAAATTCTTCGAAGAATTCGACGTTCGAGTGAGAGTCCACGTTTCACTTGCATATAGTAGCACAGGCCTTATTATGGTTTTGTACCTATATATGCCAAGTTTGCTCAGCCTGTGCACTTTTTTCGATTTTAAGATCGGGAGAACCGTGAAATATGCCTTATTTGCTAGTGTGATCCGTTCGTTGTCGTCTCTTACAAGGTGTGATCCCAAATATGAGAAATGATCCACATTCTCCAGGTTGTGTTGTGAACGGAGGCCATGGAGTAAATATTTCGACTTGAAAAAGTCAAAATGTTTGAAGGGAAAGGTAAGATACGGGAAACAATGGGCGAATTCCGCCTACATCCGAATTGGTGGCTGACGTTCGAGCTGGAGCGACGCGCTTGCTGGCGGCCGGGACTAGCTGCGACAGTGTGGGGGGTACTTGCTCTCACTCATTAACCCTAGGCCTGTACAACAAAAATTAATCACGTCGACTTATCCAGGGGGTTAAAATTTGGGATATCTTTCCCAATAGGTCATGAGAGACCGAGAAGCGTTGGATGGCGCGACTTCGTGAATTGTCAGGGCGCTCTGGTGTTGTAGCGCCCTGTCTGCCCACCCTGTCTCAGCCACGATTTTCCTAAAAATGTTCGCGTCGTGGCCCCATATAGAGGTTCAGGGTCAGGAAAACCTACTCGCGAGGGTTCATTTTATATTTTGGCCTTTAGCCTTTCATCTTTCTTGCATCAACATTTTCCATGCTATTAAAAGTGGAAAAAACAAAAAAAAAACAAAGTAAGAAAAAATATCAACAAAAACGAATATGCAAGTAAACTCAAAATAGAACAAAAAAAATTAAAAACTCACCCCTTTAAATTTTCGGCATTTGATGTCGTATCATTTTTATATATTTATGTTTGAATTTTATTTAAATTTTTAAATTCCGTCCCGTCCTGTCTTTGTCTGTCATTTTATTATTTTAATAATTACAAAAAAAATCTGTTTTCAACGTGCGGAACCATGAAATTAAAAATGGCGTTCGGCCTCCGGATTAAGTTCGTTGAAAATACCGTCACGCTAGTTCGTTCGGACTACACACAAGTTTTCGATCAAAAAATCATAACTTTTTCGAAAACTATCCACCGATTAATTCCACAATTTTATCGCGATCTGTTATTGTAAGAAAATAGTTTCCGTCCTATCTCTCACACCATTCAACACGTTTTTTTTTTTTTTTTCACCTCGCTCACTCGGTTTTTTCAAAATTCAAAACAAAACCCTCCACTCACAGTATCAATACTGGACAGCCTACTCATTCCGTTTCAAAATTCAAAATCACTAACACTCACGGGCGACTGATAGCCATTGACCTTTAACGCCGAACAGTCTAAAAAAAAACCAAGAACCCGGGTGTTCTTGAGTTTCGTGCGCACGATTGAGAGCTGGGCACTTTTCTCCACCAAATCACCGCTTCAGATCCTTAGAGTGGTAGATCCCAATACGCTTACCACCTAAATCCTCCAATTCATATCGCGAGTTACCAAGCACATTACGAATCCTGTACTTGAGGAACTTCTTCGCCAGCTTAGCACTATAATTCTGCGCCGCTGTGGACATAGAAAAGTTTCTTCTGAATATTTCCTGTCCTACACAAAAATGTGTTTGAGTCGAGCGCAGATTATAACGCCTGCTACTGTCCTCATGTGCGGCCATTATTTTCGCCTGTGCCACCTGTCTCACGCTAGGAACTCCTTCCCCAGGTCGATACTGTACATCTGACTCTCCCAACGCTTGCAAACGCTTCAGCAGTTCATAGTCCTTCCCGTGCAAAATCATGTGATTGCCAAACAAAACCTGATAAGGAGAAAACCCAGTGGCTTGATGGATTGAGGTCCGAAGTGCACAACGAACATTACTTAGGCTTTCATCCCATCGCATCGACAGTAGACACTAACTCAATTTATATTCGTTGTTAAGGAATTCTGGAGAATCCATGTCCACCATCGGCGCCACGTCAATCAACGCATTTAATCCTTCTTCGTACACGCGAGAAAGTGCGTCGGGTACAACGTTCAGGCTCCCTCGTCGATGTTCGATTGTGATATCGAAGCCTTGAAGTTTCAAACTCCATCGGGCTAACCGTCCTTGCAGGTCTTTCAGCGACATTTGCCATTTGAGACTTGCGTGGTCCGTGATAACTTTAAACGCAGTCCCTTCAACATAAGCTCTAAATTTGTTTAATCTCAACATAACTGCGTAACACTCAAGTTCGGTCACGTTATAGTTGCGCTGAGCGGAAGTGAGCTTCTGCGACATATATGTACGTCGTTCTCCTGAAAAAGAACACTACCCACACCTGATTTACTGGCATCGCACTGAATCACGAAAGACCTCCGAAAATCGGGATTGATCAATACCGGAGCTCCTGACAGCAAGTCTTTCACAGCTCGGAATGCGGTTTCTACTGGTTGGACTTTTTGAGGGTGTCTGAGATCGATGATACGATAGCAGCAAAATTGGGTATGAATCGTCGATACCAGCCCGCCATGCCAAGAAAACGTCGCACTTGACGTGCGGAATTAGGCGATGGGTAATCGACAATAGCTGAGAATTTATTTGGGTCTGTTCTCAATCCTCCGTCACCAACGATGAAACCGAGATACTTTACCTCTCACAGACAAAACTTACTCTTGCCGACATTGATAGTCAAGCCAGCCTTCCGTAAACAGTCAATTGCTGGTCTGGGCGAGGTTTGGCCTGGAGCTAAGTTAGAGGTTGTGGCAAAGGAGGACATCCCAAGGTGACTCTGAACAAGAGCCAGGATACCAAGCTTGCCTTCTGATGCGCCGGCTGTCCTGGAGATCTTAAAGGTCTGCAATCCCGATCTTCCAACACACAACTGGAAGATCACCTAGATGGAGGAGCCAAAAGGGGACGAGAGAGTCGCGATAATCGTGATTAAAAAAGAGTTCCTGGCCTCCCTAGCCAGCCTGAAGGGTGTGGTGAGGTTCGGCTTTGGCCAAATCACACTCAGGGTCTACAAAAAGGACGCTGAAAATCCCCTACCGAGTGCGTCGGACATCGAAGCCTCGGAAATATAAACAGATTCCGTCTCCCACGTCGTCCATAGTAACGACTCAAAACTCGCCGAGTCTGTACTGGCGATAAATCTGGACCCGACACTAAACGACTCCAATTCAGCACTGGCTTATCGGGATCACCCGTCCTTAACGGACGAAAGTGATCTCGGCTAGGATGCTGGGCTGAAAGAAGAATCGACGGATCCTCCTGATGGCAGTGAGGAAGATTTGCTGGCATCTGACCCGGAAGACCCGGCAGATGCGAACCTGACTGTGATCGAGGTCAATGATGCAAATACTGCAGATTAACCTCTATTACTCAAAAACGGCATCAGCCTCCCTACTTCTCCGTCTATCCAGGGATGGAGAAGACCTTGTCTTGATCCAGGAACCATGGATTGTGAATGACGTGGTTACTGGCCTCAAAACTCCAAACTATACTCTGTTCTATGTAAGGAGTTATGGCAAGCCAAGAGCATGCATTCTTGCAAAAAACAGTTTATATATATTTCTGCTACACAGTTTCAGTGATCCTAATATTGTCGCAGTCAGCCTTGAACTGAATAATAAGATTCACTGGCCTATCTGGCCCACGACCATCAGGGCCCACTACCACCGAGTATTATGAGCGATCTTATCACTGAAGCTAGTAATCTCAATATCGGAGTGATCCTGGGGTGTGATGCAAATGCGCATCATACAGTCTGGGGCAGCACCGACACAAACGATAGAGGGGATTCGCTTTTTGACTACTTTTTAAGCACTAACCTTCTTCTATGTAACACAGTGCAAGAACCTACCTTTATAACCTGGAATAGACAAGAAGTTCTTGACATCACGCTGGTTTCCGATAACATTTCACACATGGTCAGCAACTGGAAGGTCTCTGAAGAAAACTCCTTCTTGGATCATCGCTACCTCCAATTTAATCTGAAAGATTACAAACCTATCCCATCGGCCTTTAGGAACTACAGGAGAACCGACTGGATCAAATACAGGGAAACTCTTAGTAGCTTACTCCCACACACACCGCCATACGAACCGAGTAGCTCAACTGATCTCGACAGTCTGTCACCACCTTAACGCGCGCCCTAAACGAGGCACTATCGAACTCCTGTCCTGAGAGCAGTCCAAAAGGGAAACATAAGACGCCATGGTGGAACGCAGTACTCGGGGCTCTTAGGAAGTGCTGTAGGTAACTGTTCAACAAAGCCGAGAGCACCAAAGACAAATATGAACTGGCTACTCTTCTGTAGTGAGATAGAAGATACCTCCGAAAATCCAACCACACCATGCTACCTGAGGAGACCGGACGAATCTTGGACCACCTCAAGTAGGGAAACCACTGATCTTCTCCTGGACACCCGCTTCCCTGGTAGCTCGCACGTTGAATCGGAGCGGGTAGGCATTACAAAAAACCATGCACCGTTCAACTCGGATGCTCTTATAACAGAGACCAAGCTTCTCTGGGCGATAGAGGGCTTCAAACCATTTAAGTCTGCGGGACCGGATGGAATAATTTCTGCTGAAATACAGCAGACCTCGGATATAGTTCTGCCATGGCTGAAGGTTATACTGAAAGGCTGTCTGGATCTAACCTACATCCTTGAAACATAGATGGAAGTAAGGGTGGTATTCATACCTAAAGCAGGAAAAACCTCTCATGTCTGCCCTAAGGATCTCCGACCTATCAGTCTATCATCCTTTCTTCAAAAAACACTGGAAAGACTTATGAATGTATACATCCTCGACAATCTTGACAAGCGATTGCTTTCAACATCACAACACGTGTACTGGAAGGGGAGGTCGGTCGAAACGGCCTTACACTCGCTCGTGCGCTCCATTGAGAAATCTTTTAGTATCAAAGAATAACCATGGTTGCCTTTCTTGATATCGAGGGTGCTTGCAACAACGTTAGACCAGAGGCAATCACTGACGCACTTTCTATCCTGAAAGTGGAGTCCTCGCTTGGCGCGCTGATCAATTTGCTGTTAACATCCAGGATTGTGAACACAAAGGTGGGCGAGTCCTCCTCTCGAAGGTTTGTCAGCAGAGGTACACCACAAGGTGACGTGCTCTCCCCTCTTCTTTGGAATTTAGTGGTCAACAAACTACTATTGAGACTGGAAGAGGCGGGCTGCAAAGTGATTGCTTATGCCGACGATGTTGCAATTGCTGTCTTGGGGAAACACCTCAACACAGTGAGTGAGATATTGCAGAATGCCCTCTCTATTCTTTCTAATTGGGCTTCTGAATGCGGACTGGGCGTGAACCCAAGCAAAACAGAATTAGTGCTCTTCACCAGGAAATACAAAATTCCTCACGTAGACCCTCCTTCTCTGAATGGTACTAGTCTAGTTTTCACCGATAGTGCAAAATACTTGGGTCTTATTTTGGATAGGAAACTTCACTGGAAACCTAACATTCAGGAGCGAGTAAGGAAAGCAACAGTTGCGCTTTACTCATGCAAAAAAGCCATTGGCAATAAATGGGGTATGCAACCCCGGATAGTTCATTTGCTCTACGTGTCCGTCATCAGACCGATACTCATGTATGGTGTTGTTGTCTGGTGGACGGCCTTAGACAAAGCGGTTAACTGCACCAGACTGGGAAAGGTACAAAGAACAGCATGCATATGCATCAACGGAGCTCTGAGAACAACTCCCTCTGCAGCACTGGACATGCTGTTCAGTCTGCCACCCTTAGACATTTTTGGCAAGCAAATGGCAGCCAGTGCAGCCATTTGACTTAAGGCCTCCACAATGTGGACTGACATATGTGCAGGCCACTCAACAATTTTGAATCACTTCAACATTCCTGAAAACACCGACTACACCCCTCCCAGTTATGACTTCGACAAAAATTTCTCAACAGCCATCCCAACCCGCCTAGAGTGAGGAAGGGACCTGGTACGAACGGAGGAGGAGTCCACCCACATATATACGGACGGCTCCAAAACTGAAGACGGGGTAGGTGGAGGTGTTTTCTCTGAAATGCTTAATATCAGCAGCTCTTTCCGCCTTCCGGACCACTGTAGTATCTATCAGGCGCAACTAATGGCGATCAAGGAGGCCCTATCCTGGCTGAGGTGTAATGTAATATCTACTAGGGATATTATCATTTTCACAGACAGTCAAGCGGCAATAAGATCCTTGGAATCGACCTCGACAACATCAAAGGTCGCCGTAGAATGTAGATCATCTCTTAAGGAGATGGCCGAACAGTTCAATATTTTTCTGTGCTGGGTGCCAGGACACAGGGATATTCCAGGGAACTGCATGGCAGATAAACTCGCTCGGCGCGGCACCAACCTTCAGACTTTGCCGGTACATCAGAATCTGGGTGTGCCTCTCTCTACATGTAAACTGCTACTGAGACTGGACTCAACTGAGAAAACCAACTCAAGATGGACAGATGGTACTACATGTCACACTGCGAGACAGATCTGGCCAAAGCTGGATCTAAGTCGCTTTAAAAGGCTGACTCTGCTCAAAAGGGCGGACATCAGTAAAACAGTCGGTGTCCTAACCGGACACTGTCTTATAGGTAGACATGCTGAAAGGCCCGGACTTTTCTCAAACGACTTCTGTAGAAGCTGCCAGGATGAGGAGGAAGAAGAGACAGTCCTTTGCTGTCTCAGTTCTTGTCTAGCTCAGTCAGCCAGAAGGAAAGCTCTTCTCGGAACTTACTTCTTTAACTGTTTTGGTGATCTTGCCACAATGGAGGTCGCGAGAATCCAACGCTTCATTACAAGCTCTAAATGGTTTGACGAGTAGGACCGGATTCGATGATACTGTGGTATCACAACGGACCTTTTAGATCTAAGTGTGTCCGTGTTCTCACGGACAGCCACGCGTACCTAACCTAACCTAAACTAACCTTGACTGAGAACATCTGGTCAATAATTGATCGTCCGGTTCTGAAACCACCTTGGCATTCGCCGATAATACTTTCTGTATAAGGCTGGCCGCACACTGAAAGAGCAAAAACACTATTAGTCAAAAACATTTTTGACTAATCAAGAATATGTCGCTGTTTCAATAGCAATTCAATTTTCAGAATACACTGATTAGTCGCGTGAATTTTGTGTTTCGTATCGAGCGATTGTAAAAAAAACAAAATTCATTTATTTAATTGTGAGTTTTAATGAAAGTAAATCTTTATTTAATTAATATTATTCGTTGTAAGTTCGTAAACATTCTATTTGACAATTTATGCTTAGCTTAGTACTGGTGACGGCTAATCGAACATAATGCCTGTTTAGATGATATCTTAATAATGACTGCCACTTGAGTATCAAGTGCTGTTATTTATACTACTCTTTTATCCGAATGACCGAACGCTGTGGTTAAGGGTCAATGCGATAAGGTTTGTCTCTTTTATCAGAATGACCGAACGCTGTGGTTAAGGGTCAATGTGATAAGGTTTGCTTAACTTTATGAATTCATGGGAATCAAAGTGATTAAATGTTCTTTGTTCTCATGACTTAGTTCTATATTTGTCTTATTTGGTAATGTACTTGGATCGTATGACTGAATTAGCGAATATGTTATCTGTATTAGTGTTAGTGTGTGAGTTATTATGTAGAGGCTTGGGCTGATACATAACACCTCCCTTCTTAGAAAAAGAACTGTCCTCAGTTCGGACGTTACTAATTTCAATTTTAGTCTGACGATTTTTCGCTTTAAAATACAGGATTACAATGATTATTATAATTATTATTATTACTATTGAAGTAATACCTATTCCTGTATGCAAATGTTTAGTGAATTGAATTTCTTTTAATTCTTTAATGTTTTTAATTTGTAATTCTTGTAATTCGTCTATTGTTTTAATTAATTTAATTCTTGGAATGATTATTGGTACTGAATATTGTCCAACATATAATTTCTTTGTATTCTCAAATTCTACGTTATTTATTTTTATTATGCAATTTTCAAATTTAATCAAATAATTTCCTTTTATTTTCCATTTTCTTTCATCACAAGTACTTTTGATTTTAACATCTAATTGATTTATTAATACCATTCCTGGTATGATTTCTTTAACACTTGGTATTGTTTTCATTGCTTTACATGTTTCATTAATATCTATACAGTTTGATCTCAATATCAAATCTTCTACATATTTCTCATTTCGTATTTCATATACTGTATTATCGATTTTTATTATATTTTGATTTGTTGCTATTAATTGGTATCCTTTAGTGTTTCCTAATGGATATGTTCTATAAACTGTGTAATTTTTTTGTTTTAATGGTATTTTGAATGCAAATATTAAGTTTTTATTATTTGATAACAAGTATGATTCAATTAATTCCATTGATTGAATGTTGATATTATTTTCTTTTATTTCTTTATATGATAACATATTTCTACTCATTAAATTGTATTTTGATGCTAAAATATTATCTTGAATTTTTTCTACATGATCCTTCAATAATTGAATATTTAAGTTTATTTTCAAATATGTTATATCTTCTCCTAATACTTTATTTTCTTTGTTTAGTTCTTTTACTTGTTTTATAATATTATTTATTTTATCTTGAAATCCCATATTTAATTCAATTTGTTTATTCATATTAAAAATTACTTTGTTAGTACCTGTTCGTAACTCTTCTAATTTATCATTTATTAATTCCCTGAGTCTGCCATTATTCCAAATATTGTATTATAAATCTCTCCCACTGGATTTAATAATCCTCTTTACTTTCTAATATTTTCACTAATTTGTAATGTTTTTATTTGAGCTTTTAATTCAAAAATTTCATGGTTCAATCCTGTTTTCTGATCCTTTGTTATTTCTTCTTTTTCTATTAATCTTTCGAATTCTTTTATTACTGCCATTATTTGGTCTATATCTACTTGATGTAATATTATTTTAAATTTGTCTGCTAACTTGATTTCTTTGATCGGTATTTCTATATAACCTCCTTCATTATTTATTGGTTCCACTGTCAGTGTTGCTCCTATTATCGTTACTGTTAACATCATCATTAGTGTTATCGTTGTGTTGTCCATTGCCTGTAATTTTTATTGTCTTTTTACTACGTTTTATTAATTCTTTTGAGTGTTTATTTGGGTCGTATTTAATTTTCTTAAATCTTGTTTCTAATTTATATCTCCCTGCTTTCTTGTTTCTGTAATATACTTCGTCCCTTTTTTCGTCAATGTCTATTCTTTGTTTATTTAATTTTTCCATTGTCTGTTCTTTCTTTATTTTTAACTTTTCATATATCTTTTTGTTGTCCGTTTTCCCTTGTTCTATTTCAAAAGGTATTTCTTCTGTTGTTGAGTGTCTAATTCTATTATAAACTCCACATGATTCTGTTATTAATTCTGTTAATGATAACTTTTTAGTTAGTCTTAATATTCTTAACTTTTCTAATAATGTACTGTGTAACCTTTCTATATCTGAATTACCTCTATGCGTATTAGGTTTTGTTAAATGCATCTCGATATTCTCTTCTTTAAAGTATTCTTTCAATATTATCATATCAAACTCTTGGTCCATAATTAATTTCTTTGGTTTTCCTACTAAAGAAAAAATTTGTCTGAAACTTTTCCTAATGTCTATCGCATTACTTGATTCTAACATTGCTATTGTTGCAAATTTTGAGAATTTATCTATCATCGTTAGTACTTTCGTTGTTTTATTTATAAAAAATATGTCTGCATGACATAACTCTCTGATATTTTCTGGTGTTTCTGTAATTCTTAATTTTTCTTTCGTCGGTTTCCTATCAATTTTACTCTCATTGCATATTTCACATAAATTTATATACCTGTGTATACAATTTTTTAATCTTGGATAGTAATATTCTTTCTTTATAACCATATAATTCTCTAAGATCCCTGAATGTTGTGATTTTTCATTATGTTGTTCTTTTATAATATTTTCTAACTCTGTTTCATTCTTTGGTTCCTTCAATAGTTGACTTACCATATACGTTGGAATTTGTCTTAAATCGAATAACTCTAAATATAATTCTTGAAATTTCACATATTCCCTGTTACTTATTTCTGAATATATTCCCGTTGTTTTGCTACTCATAAACTTTTTTAACCTCAACTTTAAATCTTCATTATTAAATTCATTTGGTTTTATCCATAATCTTCTATTTAAATTTGTCTTAACTTCCTCTCTTTCTGATAATATGATTTGTTGTTTGTATTTGTTAATACATTCATCTTTTAATGGTATCAGATGTGAACTATCTTCTTCTGCTGTGTGTCTAGTTGATACTAAATCCTCACTTTCTGCTAGGTTACATTCTTCTTCATTAATCATTCTGCTCAAATAATCTGCTGGTATGTTTGTTGTTCCTTTTATGTATTTAACATTAATTTTATATTCTCCTAAACTTAAAATCCATCTCTGTATTCGTTGATTAATATCTCTCCCTTTATACTTCTTATATAACCACTCTATTGGTCTGTGATCTGTATATAAATTAAATTCTCTCCCATACACATACGGTCTAAAATATTTTACTGCGTATACTATCGCCAATAACTCCTTTTCTGTCGTACTGTATTTTCTCTCATGTTCATTTAATGTTCTTGAAATATAAGCTACCGGATGTTGGTTTTGCGATAAGACTGCCCCTAACGCATAATCACTTGCATCTGTAGTTATATTAAATTGTTCATTAAAATCTGGATGTTTTAAAACTGGTTCTGTTACTAGAATTTCTTTTAATTTATTAAATGCTTCGTTATATTTCTGGTCTTTTAGATCTATCTTAGTTTCTTTCTTTAAATATCTCGTCATTGGATATGCTATCTTACTATTATCTTTTATAAATTTTCTATAATATCCTGTCATCCCTATAAATGATTTAATTTCTTTCTTACTCTGCGGTATTTTTGCTTTTGATATCTTTTCTATTTTTTCTTTGTTTGGTAATATTCCCTCTGGTGTAATTACATGACCTAAAAATGCTGTCACTTTCTTTAGGAATTCGCACTTGTCTAACTGTAGTTTTAATTTATGTTTTTGTAATATTCTTAAAATTGTTCTGATGTTTAATAAGTGTTCCTCTAATGAACTTCCGAATATGAGTATATCATCCATATATACTACACATATTTTATTTATTACATTTGCTAAAATATCATTCATGATTCTCTGAAATGTTGAAGGTGCGTTTTTCTGTCCGAAGGGCATTCTGATATATTCATAATGTCCTTGATTCGTACTAAAAGCCGTTTTCTCTATATCCCTTTTACTCATTTTAACTTGGTGAAACCCTTTAGCTAAGTCTAAAGTGGTAAAATACACTGATCGTCCTAACTTCTCTAATATTGTCTCTATATTAGGTATTGGATATTTGAAATCTATTGTCACTGAATTTAACTTTCTATAATCTATTACCATTCTATACTTGGTTTTATTACTTCCATCTAGCTTTTTGTTCACTATTATCACCGGTGCGTTGTATGGTGATTTACTAGCTCTGATTATACCATCTGCTAATAATTGATTAATCTGTTTTTTGATTTCTTCCTCATGTATTTGAGGGTTTCTATACATTCTACTGTAAACTGGTTCTTCAGTTGTTGTCTTTATTTCATGTTCCATATCTAATTCTGCTTGGAGTTTATCTCCTTCTTTATAAAATGAATCTCTAAATTCCTTCATCATAATTCTTAATTTTCTGTTCTCTTCATCATTCAAATGATCTGTTCTAATTATCGGGTCTGTTGGTTCTAATGCATGAACTTCATCATACCTAATTTCTAATGTATTTTTTTTTTTTATCATCTTCATATCCCATAAACTTGATGCGTTTATTATTTATTATAATCTCTTTATTATTGAAATCTATATATGCTCCTAGTGTATCTAAGATATCCGTTCCTATAATAGCACTCTGTAAGCGATTTCCAAAATCTACAATTTTCCACATAATATTCTTTTCGATCCCAAATTCTATTGGTGATGCTGTTTCTACCTCATATTTTATTAAACTAAAACCCGTCATGGTTTTTATTTCTGTTTCTGCTTTTCTCCATTTTAATGTTTTTACTATTTCCGTACTAATCAGTGTTATAAGTGACCCCGTATCTACTAAAGCCTTAACTTTCGTTCCCCAAATTGTCACTTCTATAATTGGTAATCTGAATTTTGCTAAATTTGATTTATTCTCGAGGCTCTTACTCGAAAATTTACATTATTATTTTCTGGTTGCACTATCTGTCCTCTATTCACGATATTATCCACTTCCATTGGTTGTATTCTATTCTGATTATTATTTAATCTATAATTGTTTGAATTATTTTGTCTAAATGGATTCTGTCTAAAATTGTTAGTATTCCTGAGATTGTTACTGGAATTTCTATAATTGTTTTGAACTTGATTTTTATTAACTTGATTGTAGTTATTGTTATTCATATGATTGTATTTAGGTTTATTATTGATATTTTGCCTAACATTTACATTGTTATTTGAAGTTTTTCTAGCATTATCTTTTAAGTAACCATTTCTACCTGAACTTGCAATATTCTGCATTGCTAATCTTAAAATTGAGAAATTCTTTATTTCTATCCATAAGGATGTATTGTCATCGACTTTACTTTTAAATACGTCTAACATTAATTTCTCGTTGTCTTCTCTACTTCGTCCTGTTGCATCTGTTTCTCCCAGATCCACTTTTGCATTTAATTTATTTAGGATGTTCTGTAGTTGTTCGTACACTTCCTGGATGTTATATCCCTTAACTCCATAAGCGTCATAAACTAACTTGTCGTAATTTGCTATTACTCCAAAATTCTGTTTTAATACTTCTTTTATGGCTTCCCATGTCGGAATTGTTGTGAATTTTAACATAACATTTAACGCTGATCCCTTAAATTTAGTAAGCAATATTGTGCTTATTATAACCAATTGATTCGGTGTTCCTAACGCTAAAGTACTCTCTACCGAAGAACAAAATGATGCTAGCCTGTAGTCATCGTCTCCAGAGAATACGGGAACTGCCTTAAATAACGTCAATAGTACTGATGTCGTCACTCTCTCTTCTGGTTGATGAGCCATTATTGAATATAAGATATTTACCAATCGAAAAATAGTTGAATTGTGTTGAGTTGATATTCGTTCGCCTCCAATTCTTGAAGTAAGTGTTGTAGTTGCTGATTAATAGCCTGTCCTTCACCTTCACTATTTTGTATTAGATTGTTTCCACGTTTTTCGCTTATTTGTAGCGTAACTGATTTTTAGTTAAATGGATCACGATTTATATTAATATGATTTTAAAACTTTCACGATTCGATCACTTTCGGATTGCTACAATATTATACTTTTGCAATCCTACCGACTGCGCCAATTTTGTGTTTCGTATCGAGCGATTGTAAAAAAAACAAAATTCATTTATTTAATTGTGAGTTTTAATGAAAGTAAATCTTTATTTAATTAATATTATTCGTTGTAAGTTCGTAAACATTCTATTTGACAATTTATGCTTAGCTTAGTACTGGTGACGGCTAATCGAACATAATGCCTGTTTAGATGATATCTTAATAATGACTGCCACTTGAGTATCAAGTGCTGTTATTTATACTACTCTTTTATCCGAATGACCGAACGCTGTGGTTAAGGGTCAATGTGATAAGGTTTGTCTCTTTTATCAGAATGACCGAACGCTGTGGTTAAGGGTCAATGTGATAAGGTTTGCTTAACTTTATGAATTCATGGGAATCAAAGTGATTAAATGTTCTTTGTTCTCATGACTTAGTTCTATATTTGTCTTATTTGGTAATGTACTTGGATCGTATGACTGAATTAGCGAATATGTTATCTGTATTAGTGTTAGTGTGTGAGTTATTATGTAGAGGCTTGGGCTGATACATAACACGTGCGTCTAAGAAACGAGACTAATCAGTTTTTGACTAAATCTGTGGACTGGACGCACACTGAAAGAGCAAAAACAGTCTTAGTCAAAAATTGATTAGTATCGTGCCTTGGAGGCACGCGACTAATCAATGTGCTCTGACAATTGAATTGCTATTGAAACAGCGACACATTCTTGATTAGTCAAAAATGTTTTTAACTAAAACTGTTTTTGCTCTTTCAATGTGCGGCCAGCCTAAGGCTTTAATCTATTATGAATTTCTTTCGTTGCCGCTGTAATTTTCACATCGGAGTTTATCTCCTTTCTTGTAGATTGGGCATATAATGCTCTGACGCCAGTCGTCGGGTATTTTTTCTTCAATCCAGATTTTTGTCACGATTTGGTGTAGGAGATTGGCGAGGTATGGACCACTTCCCTTTAGGAGCTCTACTGGTATTGCATCAACTCCGGGCGTTCGGAATAAATCAAAAACGTTGCTACTCTCAAATATTCCCTGCCGTCTTTCCGTCTCGTATTCCTTCTCTTCAGATAACTTTAGTGCCTTATCTTCAAAATCGTCGAATTGTTCGCACGTATCAGAAACGAGAGCGATTAGCAAATCGTAGAGTTGTACTACAGTGAATATGTCGATATTGACCATGGAGCTATATATAACAGAGATGGCAACACTCCGTTTCTGTATAAAACACTGTGAAGCATTTTGAAGTCCAAGCGACTGTTTTTGAATGGAGCGTTTCATGCCCGGTGGCAGTGAAATTCAAATATTAGCCTTGTATTTAAAAGTTGGGCTTTTTTTCTTTTCGGGGTTTAACATACATATATGTGAGTAAGATGCTGATAGTATCATAGTGAATATCGCCGGTCCTTTTGCGAGAAAACCTCTGGCTTCAAAACAGTCGCTGCACGCCATCTCCATTATACATATAGCTCTATGATATTGACAGACTGCAATTTTCTGTTCCTGGTATTCAATCGATTTAGTATGAAGCTCCAAAAACACGCCAGGAAAGTCGTTTCTAGCCTCTCCAGGTTGAGTCGAATACCTTTAGCTTCGCTTCTTGTAGTCGCTTTTTGTTGCTTATCGCTTTCGATGGAAAGCAGTACAGTGATGATTTTGACTCGCGATTGATACAAGCTCCGACAAGCATTCGCGAGCAGACCAGCGAGTCACAGACAGGCTTTTCAGAGTTACGTTTTGGTCATCTGATTAAGAGCCTGAATAACATCGATGGGTTAATTGAGAGCAGTTTTGAGCCTGGAGAATATGCCACCAAGCAGATTCGAACCTGGTACCAGGTGCACCGAAGGCAAGTGCTCTAGCCACTAAGCCACCCAGACTACTCCAAGTATATTTTACTTTATTATTTTAACAATAAGGTAATGTTATCGATTTAAAAATCTGCCAACAGTCTGGGCGAAACTTTGTTATTTTTCGGGTCAAAGTTCGGGAGCGATCAAAATCGGAGTATATCATCAGTTATTTCGAGATTATGACTTTTCTTGGAAAATTCATTTTGTTCTAAAACTAAAAGTAGTTAAAATAGAAACAACCAATTTCATATCTCATCAGAACTAAAGGATGGCAAAAATTGTGAAACCCTAGGAAGTTGAATATCGAAAAATTGTGAAATGAGTTTGTAGGCAATTATATAAAAAGTCTGTGGAAGTGAAAAGCGATCAAATATCTCATCAATCCTAAGAAGTCGAAGTCAAAGCTTTAAAAAGCATACATGAAATTGACTTTTTGGCGCTTGTATGGTTTAGGAATTCGATATATCATCAGATTTAAGCAATATGTAAGAATCTGTGAAAATATTTGCAACCTACTTACACCCACTTGGGGTGGAATATCCAAAAATCCTCAAAATAGTTAATAGATAATTATAGGGTTATCTAATAAGAGGTGTTATTTTGAGAAACACGCCATTTCGATGTCACTTTTGAAGCTGTCATTTTTTGACTTTTGACAAGTAGAAACTACGCCATTAATAAAAATGGAACGATACACGCTTTAACAACGCATTGAAATTATTAAAATTCACTATAAAAATGGTGAAAATTTGGCAGAGACGGTTCGTAAAACTAAAACATTTTTGGGTCGTCGTCAAGCCCCTTGTCGGACCGCAATACAGAAATTGGTGGAAAAATTCGAGCTGTTGGGACAAGTTAGTGATGTGAAGAATAAAACCCAAGCACGTCGCTCAAGAACAACTGAGAATATTGAAGACAACCCAGGTTTGTCCATTCCTCGTCGTTCTTTGGAATTGGGCATTCCACAAACGTCATTACACCGTATTTTACATAAAGACTTGGGTCTTAAGGCTTATAAAGTTCAGTTAACACAAGAAATCAAGACGGCCGAACATCAACTACGTCGTGTCTTTGCTGATTGGGTCCTTGAAATGCATGAAAATGATCCGGAATTCCATCGAAAAATCATCTTGACTGATGGGGCCCGTTTCCACCTCGGTGGCTAACAAGCAAAACTGTCTCATCTGGGGCTCGGAAAACCCAAGAGTTATTGTTGAAAAGCCTCTCCATCCTCAACGTGTGACTGTTTGGTGCGGCTTATGGTCCGGCGGGGTCATTGGACCTATTTTTTTTTCGAAAATGAGGCTGGAGCAACAGTTACCGTGAATGGATTGCGCTATCGAGAGATGATTAATGATTTTTTATGGCCGGAATTGGATGATATTGATCTGGACAACGTTTACTTTCAACAAGACGGCGCTACGTGCCACACAAGCACCGAAACCATTGATTTCTTACGGGAAAAGTTTCCGGACCACGTTATCTCTCGAAGAGGTGATCACAATTGGCCACCGAGATCTTGTGACTTAACACCTTGCGACTTCTTCCTTTGGGGCTACGTAAAAGATAAGGTCTACGCCAACAGCCCAGCGTCAATTCAAGACCTCAAAGATGGAATTCGTGCTACTATCGAGGACATAGGGCAGCCACTTTGCGAATTGGTTATGAAAAATTTCATGGAAAGGATATGGTCCTGTAAGCGTGGTTGTGGTGGCCACTTGGCTGATGTTGCTTTCCATTATTAACGGCATACCTTTTTCTTTACAATGAAATAAACATCCGATTATTTATTTCAAAAAAAGCCATTTTTCTTTGAATATCAAAATAACACCTCTTATTGGATAACCCTTTATAAAGACAGCACGAGAAAGTAAAAACCATTCCAATTTCTTACCACTTCTAAAAAAAATTACGGAATTCGTGAAAACGAGTTCAACCCTTTTATATCCTCTTAGGGTTAAAAAAGGCAAAAAATAAAAAACTATGATAGTTTTAAGCGATTATTACGCATCCCCATGAAAGTGGAGAAATAGTCGAGATTATATCAGGGCTAGGTGATATGGCAGAATTCATGAAAAAGTAATTTAAGAAAATCATGAAAACACTTTCTACATATTTACGGGTAGGTACATACATGAAAAAGCCGTAAAATAAAAATGAATTCAATATTTGAGAAGACCTAATAGATATGACGAAAATCCTGAAAATATGTGCATTTCATTTTCCCTGATAATATTTTTCGACCTCCTTCCAAACACTAATGGATATTTAAGATTTGTTTTATCTACTTTTCTGGTTGATTTACATATACATACATACATACCGAGTTTCAACTTTGTAGCAGAAGGCGAAGGTGAACAACTTTTAGTTACAATATCTCACGAACCAATTGCAATTTAAAAATAAAATTCGGTTTCTGTATAAAGCTTGACAAATAAAGTAATTTTTTTTAAGGAGGTGATGAAGCATGGAAGTGGAAGAGATAAATTTTCTTGCAAATACAGAAACTACGAGTATAGGGCGAGAAATATCAGCAATCTATGAAAAAATATCCACATTGTCGAAATATTGCCGCCATTCATTAATCGCTCCACTAATTTTGCCAATAGTCGTCGGACAATTAATTGATTGAAAAATTTCTCATGTACAAGCACCTCTACGACTGGGGTTTGAACGATTTAAGCATTCCGAAGTTATCGGCTAGTATTCTTGAACGCATGTTTTAAGGCCTTTGTATGGACCCGAAAGAGTAAAACGATTGTGCCCGTTAACGAACTTACGTTCAAATTTCAACCATAAGCTCAGATTCTAAATGGAGTGGGTGGTTGTTTTAAAAACTTTTTGCCTTGTGGAAAAAAAGGATTGAAGTGGGATAGACTTTTGAATATATAGAAGAACTTTTCTGAGAATCATACTTTTATTTTGTTAATTTTTTCACTACTGCACAAAAGCAAGAAATCATCGTACCTTACCTTATGCGCGATGTTAGAACGGAAATTTAATTAAATATTTAAATTGTAAAATATAGGATACATAACTATACACTTCCTTCACAATTTACACAACTTTAAGAGTGCAGGGGGTTTTCTAAGCTTTGATCGATCGTTTCGATTGCATTCCTACTGTAGGAAATGCAAACGAATACCGACGAGGTTTGTTACCAGAAAGGTTTAAAACGCTTTTCAATTTCAGAAGAATTTTTGACGATCTTCAGTTGTCTTCCAAATTTAAGAACAGCTTCTTAAATTCAAAACACTGGTTCGTTGTACCTGATAAAAATCTTTTCAAATTAAAAGATTCACTTGTTTTAGCAAAACTAATATATTTATGTAATATATTTATGTACATTAGGTACATATGTAGCTTTCCGGATGAAATACTGTTAATTTTTAATCTTGTGTTCCGATAAAGAACAAATGAAACGCGATCGAGGAAAATATTATTTTTGGTACTGACTGCCTTTGAACATGAATATGGATGAGAAAATATAAACGAACACGAAGCTGATAAGTGAGAATTGGGGAAATAATACATAGAAAAGAAGGTAGGAATTTATAAATTAAATTTATTTTTTATCGGAATTAAAAAAATGAGTTATAAATACAAAAAATCTTCTACATTAGTGATGTGCAAAGCGATTACTTTGGAGTAACGAATAATTACTGAATACTTTCAATTTAGTATTCGTTACTAGTATTCGTTACTAGAATTCGTTACTTTATTGAGTACTTCGTGTGAGCAAAAAAAAAAAGGTCAAAAAAAGGTGCTCAGACTAGGGAATTTTTGGGATTTCAGTACGAAACACAATGTGAGAAGCTAAAAAAAAAAAAACAAGAGTTACGAGGGAATTTCTGGGATTGCAGTCCAAACACAATGTGAGAAGCTAAAAAAAAAAAAAGGTCATCCGCTCAGACGAGGGAATTTTTGGGAAGTGGGGTTACTAACGAATACTTTTGTAAAGTAGTATTCGGTACTCGGTTGAAGTAACGAATACTTAATAACGAATAATTACTTTTTGCACACACAAATCTTTAAATGTAGCATTACTGCTACTACTCAAGATAAATTCTCAAAAAATATTCATGAACATTAAATCCTCTTTTGGTTGCTACTCGAAACTAAAAGACAATGAGTTCCCTAAATTGCGTGAAGACATTGAAGACAGGGTTTTTGTATGGCAGCTACTCGAAGAAGGACGACTCATACGAACTTTTCCAAATTCTTTCCTCCACCTGTTGCTATTTGAAAAACAATGTGTAACACATTTCAAAGTCGTAGACTAAGACTAATCATTCGTTATACGAACACCTAATCTGTAAACACAAAAAGGACGGACTTGTACGAAAATCATGTGTGTCTTTCAAAAGAAGTCGTTTGTTCTGAGCCATTCGGGCCCTGGCCCCTGCCAGATTTCAGGCCACGGTGCGCCTATGGGTGAAGAACTTCTCTTCTAGTACTATTCATAAAGGTTGGGGTATTATCCCGACTACAGATTAGCAGAGAGGAAAATAAAATAAATTGAAAAAGAGACTCACCTCTCTCGTTTGTATTACTACTACCCCATTGCGTGTGATGCGTATTCGCATCAGATCCCACTATAAGGTCGAGTTTCTTCTCGGTAACCATATTTACCAGTTTAACCAATTCTTCCGGTGGTGCGTCCTTGTCGTGTGACAAGTATGCAGAAGTCAGAATGAATGGTTCCAGACAGTTATACACCGAACTAAAAAGGTACGTAAGTATAATAAAAAATTTAATGAAATGAATGAATTATTTAATAACTTCCATCCAATGGATGTGTTCTTTACGGTAATAAAAGCTCATTCATCGATTGAAGATTTTTTCATAGCATTAGCGAAACTTGTTTCTTGCTTTAATGTACACTTTAATGTAATAGTATTGGTTTTTCCTAGAAAATCTTATATTAAAAGATGATTTCAATTTAATATATAAACATATTATTTCGATTTGCATTTCTTTTTATAATTGAATGTAGAAAATAAATAATTTCAATTGTTCTTTTTTCAAAACTAATTTTTATTTTTTTAACTCTACAACAAAGTTGAAACTTAATAATATTTTTCTTTACTTTTGCAATTTAAATGATAAAACTCACAACACAAAATTGTCGACTTTACTTTCCACTTACGCCAAACAAATTTTAATGAATGAGTTATTCATCTTACAAAAAATAGATGAAGACAACGTAATTTAAGTCAATTAATGCATTTTTTTAAAACAAGGACTATTTTTTTGCTTAGTGTACCTCTCGCATCTGGTGATCGTAATATCGCCAGAGCTATAAAACGAGGCAAAAAATAGATGGAAGCGCTTCCTTGAAAGAATGCATGAGCGAATTTTACCGTTGTCCTTGCTATAGTATATATTGAGATCACGCCTCCTCAGTCCTTAGATCGGATTACAGTGTATCCATGGTTCTTGAATTAACGCGATGTCAATATGCTCTTCATCGAAGAGCGCTAAATGATTGGCCGAAGCCGCTTTTACTTTATTATTTTAATAATTAAGTATTGTGATGATCAAAAATTTGCTACCCTCAAAATTTTTATTTTCACGTTTCATAACTAGTAGACGCGAAAAAAGCAATAAAAATTTTCAGTCCGTCTGTCCGCCGTACGCCGTACGCCGTACGGCGTCCGCCGTACGCAAGATCGTTTGGAGGCTCGTAGCTGCCAAACGCTTTGAGATATTAAATTGAAATTTTTTTAACGAATAGATGGGGTAGGCGCCTTGAAGTGACCAAATTTTTAGGGGTGGGGGTGTGAGGGGGAAGGAGGGGGAAGTTTTAAGACCGAAAATTTTGGTTTCCAGATCTCAGTAACCCCTTATGCTAGGAAGCTGAAACTTGGAATTTCTGTAGAGCTCTGATAGTAGACCCATTTGCAGAAAAACTGTCAATATTGATCAAGGGGTGTGGGAGTGGGGGGAAATGTAATGCGTCCGAAACCCAAAAAAGGTGAGATAGACACATTCTAAAATCCATATCTCCTAAACCGTTAATGACACACTATTCAAACTTAAAACATAATTGTAGTTATACTAGGAGAACAGAATCAAGAAAAATTTTGGGTGGGGGAAGTTGTGTATGGGGGTGGGGGGTGAAAAACTTAAGATTACGATATCTCATGAACCAATTGCTCTAGAAAAATAAAATTTGGTTTGGGTGTAAAGGTTGACAAAAAAAGATTGATCAAAGTAAAATTTTTTAAGTGGGAGGTGGAGCATAGAAGTGGAGGGGATGAGAATTTTTCAAATCAAACACATTTCATATCTCAAGAACAGTTTAAGATAGATGCTTAGAATTTTTACCAGAAGTAGCGCTAATTAAACCCTAGTAGGGAAAAAAGTTTTGGGGTTGTGGGTGAAGAGGGGGAGGGTGGGGGAGGGTGAAAAGGAAAAAGTTCCGATGCTTATATCTTGAGAACCTGTAATGATATAAGCCTTAAACTTGATATTTAGATAGAGCTATAGTAGCGAAATGTTGAAAAATAAAATTTTTTTTAGGGGTAGTATGCTACGGGGGTAGGGGGTGTTTTTCCTAACTATTAAACGGTTTATGCTAGAAAGTTGAAACTCGGTGTGTATGTGTAAATCAACTAGAAAAGTAGTTGTGATAAAAAAAAATTTGAATATTCATTGGCGTTTAGAAAGGGGGGCAAAAAAAATTATTTGTAAATATAATAGATATAAAATTCATATATTTTCACGATTTTCGTCATATCTACTAGGTCTTTCCAAATATTGAATTCATTTTTATTCTACGGATTCTTCGTATGAATACCTAGAAAGTGTTTTCAAGGTTTTTTGAAAGTCGACCCCTAAGGGTAGTGTGGTACAAGTGGGGGTGTTTTTCTTATATATGGAACGGCTTAAGCTACAATGTTGAAACTCGGTGTGTATATGTAAATCAACTAGAAAAGTAATTGTGATAAAAAAAAATTTGAATATTCATTGGCGTTCAGAAGGGGGGGGGGGCAAAAAAAAAATTGTAAAAATAATAAATTTAAAATGCATATATTTTCACGATTTTCGTCATATCTACTAGGTCTTTCTAAATATTGAATTCATTTTTATTCTACGGATTCTTCGTATGAATACCTAGAAAGCGTTTTCAAGGTTTTTTGAAATTCGACCCCTAAGGGTAGTGTGGTACAAGTGGGGGTGTTTTTCCTATGTATGGAACGGCTTAAGCTACAATGTTGAAACTCGGTGTGTATATGTAAATCAACTAGAAAAGTAAAAGTGATAAAAAAAAATTTGAATATTCATTGGCGTTCAGAAGGGGGGGGGGGCAAAAAAAAATATTTGGATATATAATAAATATAAAATGCATATATTTTCAGGATTTTCGTCATATCTACTAGGTCTTTCCAAATATTGAATTCATTTTTATTCTACGGATTCTTCGTATGAATACCTAGAAAGTGTTTTCAAGGTTTTTTGAAATTCGACCCCTAAGGGTAGTGTGGTACAAGTGGTAGGTGTTTTTCCTATATATAGAACGACTTAAGCTACAATGTTGAAGCTCGGTGTGTATATCTAAATCAACTAAAAAAATAATTTTGAATAAAAAAAACGAATATCTATTGGCGTTCAGAAGGGGGGGGGGGGCAAAAAAAATTATCTGTGAAAATAGAATGCATATTTTCCCACGATTTTCGACATATCTACTACCTCGTCCCAAATAATGAATTTAATTTTATTCCATGTATTCTCCATATGAATACCAAGACAGTGTTTTCAAGATTTTCTGAAAATTGACCCCTAAGGGGGTGTAAAGTGATTGTGTACTTTTTCATAAACTATTCCATATCTCTCAGATCCAATCAGATTTTCACTTCCATGATCTTGTTCTTGTTGATAGGTTTTCAGTCACATAGTAGCCTACACCGCATTTCAGAATTGAACGCGTTCCTTACTTCTGCCGGAAAAATAATAAAGTTACGCCCAGATTGTTGGCAAATTTTTAGTTAGTTGTAAGTAAAAGAAAATACTATAATAACAATTTTTTTTCTAAATAAAACAAAGAATAATTGAGAAAATTTTCAAACGCCGCTCGTTCGTAAGCTTTCCTTTTGAAATTGACAGGCTACCAAAAAAGTTTAAGGACTCGTTTGAATTAAAATACAAAACTGTTATGTAGGTACCTATTGAATAACCCTTTAGTTCCTGTAAGATTTTTTCGTCCTCTTTTAATTCGTTTCAGAGTACCTAATAGTTAAATGCGGATGATGAATACGACATAATTATAAACTTAAATACTGACATGAAGTCACATAATCTATGATCCGCATATACTGCCGTCAAACAAATAAGACAAGGCTATAAGCCACGAACAAGCCTCTGTAAAGACAAGGAAGGAAATATCCTTGGTGACGCAGAACAAATTAAACAAAGATGGGTTTAATATTTTAAAAAGATGCTGAACTCTAACAGAGTGACGACCACCGACCCAATTATAACATCAAGTGCACCATCGGATGAGCAGACATCAACTACGGTACCCACTATCGGAGAAGTGGAAACAGCCCTGCGCGACCAAAAAATACATAAATCACCTGGAGTTTATGCAATACCAGCAGAGCTCGTAAAGGGAGGCGCTCCATACCTCGCAAACCTCCTACACAAAATCGTGACAAAAATTTGGATTGAAGAAAAAATACCCGAAGACTGGCGCCAGAGCATTATATGTCCAATCTACAAGAAAGGAGATAAACTGCGATGTGAAAATTACAGAGGCATATTATTGTTGTGTACGTCCTACAAAATACTGACGAAAGTAATTCATAATAGATTAAAGCCTAATACAGAAAGTATTATCGGCAAATACCAAGGTGGTTTCAGAACCGGACGATCGACTATTGACCAGATATTTCCAGTCAAACAAGTGCTAGAGAAATGCTGGGAGTATAACATTGACGTGCACCAGATCTTCGTGGACTTCAAACAGGCATACGATAGTATAGATCGTAATGTACTATATAAAATAATGCTCGACTTTGGAATCCCATCAAAACTCGTCCGATTAACAAAAATTACCATGACTGACACTGAATCCCAAGTAAGGATACAAAACGAGCTTACCCAGAGCTTCCGAACAGAATCCGGCCTGAAGCAGGGAGATGGACTCGCTCCCATGCTCTTCAACCTTGCCCTGGAATGTATCATCAGAAAGGTACCCGTTGATACCAGAAGTACCCTACTAATCAAGCCCACTCAACTAGTGGTGTACGCCAGTGGCGACTCACCGCGGAAAGCTAGGTGTGCAGTGCTTTAACCTTGTGTTACACTGTATGATCAATGAGAGCTTTCTACAAGCTCGCCATATATGTATTTCACGGTAATATATGCAAAAAACTGAAAAAGCGAACAGTGTAACACAAGCGTAAAGCACTGTACACCTAGCTTTTCGCAGCGAGTCACCACTGGTGTACGAGGATGATGTAAACATCATGGCCAGATCTTTTCCAGACGCGAGGGAAGTCTTCCACTGTCTAGACTCAGCAGCAAAGAATGTCGGGCTAAGGGTCAATGAGAGTAAGACCAAATTCATGACCCAAACAAGAAGAAACGCCCCAACTAGACAAAGTATGACCGTGGGGGACTACAACCTGGAGAATGTGGATCATTTCTCATACTTGGGATCACACTTTGTAAGAGACGGCAACGAACGGGACGAAGTAAATGAACGGATCACACTAGCAAATAAGGGATATTTCACGGTTCTCCCGATCTTAAAATCGAAAAAAGTGCACAGGCTGAACAAACTTCGCATATACAAAACCATAATAAGACCTGTGCTACTATTTGCAAATGAAACGTGGACTCTCACCCAAGCGTCTGAAAAATCAATAGACGCTTTTGAACGACGAATTCTTCGAAGAATTTTGGGACCAGTAAGAGAACGCACTGAATGGCGTATTCGGTACAACAACGAGTTGTATAACATCTATGACGACCCAGCCGCATCGACTCTTATAAAATTCCGTAAGCTGCAATGGGCAGGTCATGTGGAGCGAATGGATGACGGAAGAATTCCCAAGCGCACATTGAAAGGTAGAGCTCATGACAAGCGACCGGTGGAAAAACCGCGGAAAAGATACGAGGACTCAGTTGACGCAGATTGCAAATCGCTTCTTAGATGCACAAGCTGGAGGACGCGGGCGCTGAACCGAGATGACTTCAGACAATGTATCTTGCAGGCCCTGGCCCGATTTGGGCTGTCGCGCCATTGATGATGGATGATGGATGATGAATACAGGTGTTTTTGACGGACTTTTTTTGTGGCGGCTACATGAAGGATTCGATTGAATTAGATTATACCTGCAACTACTGACGAAAATAATAATAGAAATAATAAATAGTGCTAAATGTTTGGTGTGGCCACTATTGGAGGATTTAAGACTAAGCACTTATCACTTTCATATCCAACTTGATTTCTCAACCTTTCCTTCCCTTACTGTATGAAAGACTTATGTTTATTATGTACCATATATATATTTAGGAAATTACTTCTATGGCATATTTATTTATTTACAGAACTAGTCAAATCATTAATAAAGATAAATATTAATATTACGAGTATTTACCTGACTTATTAAGTGGATCTATTTTCTGCCGAACTAGTTTTCTCGCATTTATCTGGAAAAAATTTTTAAGAGCCATTCTGTCTTATCTCAGTCTTTCGAATTGATTTTGTTCTATTAAAAACTCAGAATGTATAGATCAACCTGCAAACACATACATTATATAATTTATTATTTTTCACAGTTGATAATTATTTTGTAATTATAATCCTTTAAATTTAATTGTAATTGTAAGAAAAAATAAAATTTTCGTTGATCATGATAGCAAAATTAAGACATTGTAGCAGTGTTCTAATTATTATTCTATATGCCAACTAATGGGTGTTTTACGTTCTTTAAAAAAACTGCGACTACTGTGAAGTACTCATCATACGAGGCAAGACTTTGTTTGACTGAAAGACTTTTTTTACTGATAAAAGCTGATAAATATGTCGACAAATGAAAGTTTCCCATTATAACGACATCGACTGATTTTTATCTGCATACATTTCATATTTGACTGAACTTATTTGAAACTAATTGGAAATGCCTAGGCACTTCATAAAACTACTAGCCGCCACCTAGTCCTAATTTCTACTAAATCTTGACGAAGAGTAAAATAATACATTTTATGGTAATTAGCCAAGCTATTATTGAAGATTATTAATAATAAATATGTAATATAACCATAATTAAGTAACCATATAATTTAATTAAGATCACTTATAAGCTAGACTTTAGAATTGTTTTTCATGCTGTTACAAATGTGAGCTTTTTCGTGATTTCACATTATCATTATCTATTGAAGTTCTTGTAAACTTTAGTTATGCTGTTATGACACTGGCTATTTACAGGCTTTTTCTAAAGTGCAATAAAAGTGCAATAATAGCCCCATCGTGCGACAAGGCGAAAAACAGTCAAAGAAAGAGACACCGCTCTTCCCGACGCCAGCGGCATCTAGTAAACGAGATTAAAAACTGCATTGTTAAGAAAAATACCGGTTCTAGTGCGTTTCATAACGTAACATGGCACTTTCCACAATTTATGCGTACCAAACTGTTAAAAACCAGTCTGTAGCAGCTCAAAAATCCACTGGTAGCAGGATTTAAAAAATTTTACAATTTATACGTACCGAACTGCTAAAAACAAGCGCTATGTTGCAGCTATTTGTGTGCTATGTTGCGGCTATTTTTTGACAGTACTCACTTTATAGCTACACGTACTGTCTCTCTCACACCAAAGTCTAAATTGTATGTTATATTTTCTATCCCTCTCCATTTGGATTAAATAGCCGCTTTAAAGCCGCAAAAATAGCCAGTGTCATAACTGTATCACTTTATAGCTATTCGGACTGTCTCTCACACTCAAAAGTCTAAATAATATGTTACATTTTCTATCCCTCTCCATTTGGATTTACTAGCCGCTTTAAAGCCACAAAAATAGCCAATGTCATAACAGCATTAGTATGGTATATCACAGTAAAGGTGTGTTTCCATCTCCGCCGTTTAGCGTCGCCGAAACAAGTGTTCCGTCACACTTTTCATCTCGTCATTTCTATCTGCGGCGAAACAGTCGACGCGACGCAGTCCATTTATGACTTTTAAATGACTTGATTATTTTTCATAATAAAGAATTTTTTTCCAGAGGCACATTAGTATCGGCTCTCGCTGAGAAAGTTGAAGTTGGTATTTAAATCTTATAGTAGTGTCACGAATACCTTCACCTCAGCTCAAAAGATGGCGTTGTATGTCACGATTTGCGAGCTTTTTGCTGTTGCTTTTCAAACATCACTCTTTCCTCGTCTCGTTTTTCTTTTCAACTTTAAAACAAAGTGTTAATGCGCTATCTAAACAAAATCAAATGCTGCAAGAGGAGGCCCGTCGGGAAAACATAACAATAAATGGACTAAAGCAGTCTGCTAATGAGGATATTGCTCACATTGTTTCAAGTGTTGCAAAAAGTGTCAACGTCCAAATCACAAAGGCTGATATAAGCCATGCTTATCGTCTGCGAAGCAGGTCATCGACTCCAGGGATCATAATTGCACGTTTCGTCCGCCGTGATGTACGTGATGCAGTACTAAATTGCTATTTGTCAGCTGTAAGAGCATCAAACAACAGACCAGGTATTACGGTAGCAAACGTCAATAAAGAATTAGGTGAATTAGGATCATCTAACCGTACACTGCCGAGTTGCTAAGGCAAGCAAAGAGTGCTTTGAAAATCAAAGCTTATAAATTTGTATGGGCGAAAGGAGGGAAAATATTTGCAAAAAAAATTGATGATAGCAGAGCTCACCTCATAACGAATTCAGAGGACATAAATAACTTAGAATAATTTCATTACAATTATAATTTTAATTTCTTTTTTCCAATGGCAGAGTTATTGGAAAATTTGGATTATCACAGGAAAGTTTCAACTTATAGCTATGATGATACCTTGCATTGTAAGCAATATTTAATTACTAAGAAAAATGCTTTTAAAGTTTTTCATATGAATATACAGTTGCTCACAAAATTATTTGGTCACCAGGGAATCCGAGCTAAATTCGTCATTTTAAGACACTAAAATGCAATATATGAAAAAAGTGAAAACTAGGATTTGATGTCGGGATCTTGTTAATAAACAGCCAATATGTTTTATAATTTTAAGTAGTTGAAATAAATTTATTAAGTTAAAAAGAAAATAAAAGGTCAAAAATTCATCTCACAAAATTATTTGGTCACCAGTTTATATTAGTTTTAATACATTTAATTCTTCTTAACTAAACCTATTTAATACTTGGTGGGGTATCCTTTGGCTGTAATAACAGCTATTTGTCTATTCTGCCTATTTTTTACTAAATTAGTAGTGGTTGAAACAGCTATTTCTTCCCACTCCTTTTTTAAAATAGTTTTCAGCTGATCTTTTCTGGTTATGTTATGATCCTGAACCTTTTTTTTCAAAATTGCCCACAGGTGCTCAATAGGATTTAGGTCCGAAGACTGTGGTGGCGTTTTGAGTTGTTGAGGTACGTTGTACAGCAGCCAACTTTTGACTACAAAAGCCATATGCCTTGAGTCATTATCTTGGTGAAATTTCTAGACACGTGGCATCCCCAATTTAATAGCATTATCTCTAATATTTTTTTTAATATGTCTAAATACACCCATTTATTCATTATTCCATCAATAAAGTGCAGGTGTCCCACGCCGTTTGCCGCCATACAGCCCCATACCATGACCGAACCTCTACCATGTTTCATTGTTGGGAATAAGTTTTCTTTACTCAGCGAAGTATTTGGTTTTCTTCACACTTTTTGATTTCCATCTGCGCCGAAAATATTGAATTGGGATTCGTCACTCCAAATTCAATATTTTCGGCCCAGTGACATCAAATCCTAGTTTTCACTTTTTTCATATATTGCATTTTAGTGTCTTAAAATGACGAATTTAGCTCGGATTCCCGGGTGACCAAATAATTTTGTGAGCAACTGTACGTAGCGTGAAAAAAAATTTTGATGAGCTCCTTTTGCTCTCGAATCAATTGGATTATTCTGTTGATGCCATTGTCCTAACTGAAACATGGTTAAATGAAACAAACTCTTTTAATATTCCGGGATATCAATTCATTAATGCATGTAGTAAGTTAAACAAATGTGATGGAAATGTTTATTCAGTCTCGATTAAGACACATAACTTGGAACAAGCAAACTCAATAGATCTAGAATTAAGTTTAAATACGTTCAGTTTGAACCTTACGGGGACTTATAGATTCCCAATGCAAATCCAGTAGACTTCATCAACTCTTTGGAACCCTTTCTAGAATGCCGTAAACATGTGAGTAATCATATTATTATAGGTGATAAAAATATAGATACTATCAGGCAAACCCCTTCCACTATAGCAAACAATTATCTCAATACTCTTATGGCGCATGGTTTTATTGAAAATCTGGAGGGCATAACTAGGCATGCTAATAATAAAGGCTCCTGCATAGACCACATCTTTTCGAAAAGTAACTAACTACCCACTCACACCATTAATTCTAGAAACCTATATTACAGATCACTTTGCTGTAATGGCTACGTTGAACTTTAACATTAAGCTAGATGTTCCTAAAAAAAAAAATCTGCCAACAGTCTGGGCGCAACTTTATTATTTTTTCGGCAGAAGTTCGGAACGCGTTCAATTCGGGGATGTGGTGTATGTTACAATGTGACTGAAAACCTAACAAAAAGTTCGGGAAGCGGTTAGAATAGGGGGTAAGATATGAACTATATAATCGGGTCATATTCCGGGATGCGGTCCAGAGGTTGAAAAAGAAAAATAATTACAATATGTGTTTGTTAAAAAAGCCCGTGAAAGTGAAAAGATATTCGATATCTGATAAGACTTGAGAAATATGGCAGAATTTATGAAAAATTATACAATCACTTTACACCCCACCCCCCCCCCCCCTTAGGGGTCGAATTTCAAATAATCTTGAAAACACAATCTAGGTATTCATATGAAGAGTGTATAGAAAAAAAATGAATTCAATATTTGAAAAGACCTAGTATACTATATGACGAAAGTCGTGAAAATATAGGCTTTTTATTTTCACTGATCTTTTTTTTACCCCTTCCCCTTTCTAACGCCAATGATTCGGATTTTTTTTTAACAGAATTACTTTTCTAATTTAATTTACATATACCTACCGAGTTTCGACTTTCTAGCATAAGCCGTTCTAAAGTTAGGAAAAACACCCTCCACCCCCGTACCATGCTACCCCTAAAAAAAATTTCCACCATGCCACTACTATAGTTCTATCAAAATACCAAGTTTCAGCTTTCTATCATTATAGGTTCTTAAGATATAAACATCGGAACTTTTTCCTTCTCACCCTTCACCATCTTCACTCTGTGCACCCACACCCCCAAATTTTTTTTACCTACTAGGGTTCCACTAGGCCTACTTCTGTTAAAAATTTTAAGCATCTACCGTACACTGTTATTGAGATATTAAACGTGTTATTTTTAAAAAATTCTTATATACTCCACTTCCGTGCTCTATCGCCCCCTTCAAAGATTTTACTTTGAGCAAGCTTTATTTATCAAGCATTATACTCAAACCGAATTTTGTTTTTCTGGTGCAATTGGCTTGTGAGATATCGTAATCTAAAGTTTTTCACCCCCCACCCCATAGGCCACTACCCCCACCCAAAAATTTTATTTTAATCTACTCTCCGAGTATAACTTCAGATATTTGTTAAGTTTTAATTGCTTGCCATTAACGGTTTAGGAGATATGGATTTTAGAATGTGTCGATCTCGACTTTTTTGCGTTTCGGACGCATTGTTTCCCCCTCCACTCCCACACTCCTTCACTCATATCACCAAATTTTTTGCAAATGGGTCCACTATCAAAGCTCTATAGGAATTCCAAGTTTCGGTCTCTAGAAACCAAAATTTTTCGTCTAAAACGCTTCCCCCACCTTCCCCTCACACCCCCACTGCTAAAATGAATTTCAATTCAAGGGGTCTACCCAGTCTATTCATAGAAAAAATTTTACTTTAATAGCTCCACTGGTTTGAGAGCTACGAGCTTTCGAACGATTTTACGTGGGGCGGTCGGCGTACGGCGGACAGACGGAGTGAAAATTTTTATTGCTTTTTTCGTGTCATGAAACGTGGAAAAAAAAATTTTAGGGGCATCAAATTTTTTTTTTTAAAAAACCGATAACAATACTGTATTATAAATAATTAAGTAATACTCGTTCAATTAAATCAAATTTAAACTACTATAACAACACGTTACAAACAAATAACAAAACAACCAAAGAACCAAGTAACTTCCAATTTTATTATATATTAGAGATGTACAGCGTACGAAAAGACAAGAACTACTGACGACTGCGACTTTCAGCCGCAGCCCTTTTATATGAGATTTTGTAAGTGCTGGTGTCGCCCCACCAGCGGCAGGTTTCGGTAAATTATTCTTGTGACAGTGGCGGCGTCTCTTTGTTTAAAAACAGTGACGTCGTTACATTCTCCCCCTCTGGATCCGTGGTCGTCCCGACGAGGAGCCAGGAAGTTCCTTTGTTGCATCTTTCTGAGGACGTCCACGCTTTCGTAGACGTGAAATCGGTTGTACCGTCGGCTGTACCGGTCCATTATATGGTGTGAGTGCAGACGTATGGTACACACCAAGTATTTCCGTTGGTGCGTCAGTAGATGCTATCTCATAACTGGTGGAGCCAAGCTTGTTGACTACGATGTATGGTCCATCTCGCTTTGGGCACAACTTAGCAGAGTACCCCTTCTTGATACTGCTGATTGGATGCGTCGCTACCCACACGTAATCTCCGGGCTGGTAAGTGGGATCTGGTCGTCGTTTTCGATCAGCTAATACTTTGGTGCGTTCCAACTTCTGCTCTTGTGACTCTTTCGCATCTTTCAGAACTTCGGCAAGATGAAGAAGATATGGTGTAATTTCTGGAACAAAGTTTTCTGTTTGGAATATAGCACGGAGATCGTTGAAAACTTCTTGAGGAGCTCGCATCTCACGTCCAAAAGTTAAAAACGCATCTGAACGTCCAGTAACTTCGTTCATCGCCGTATTCATAGCGAACCTAATTGCTGGGAGTTGAGCTGGCCAGTTCCGATGATTACCTGAAACTAAAATAGAGAGTATTGTTTTAAGGTCGCGGTTTTTCCGCTCGACGGGATTGGCTTCCGGATGATACACTGGCGTAAACGACTGGTGTATGTTAAGGCAGAACATCACCTTCTGCATGACAACACTGACAAATTGAGTTCCGTTGTCACTAACTACCCTTCGCGGGAGACCGTATCTCAGGAAAACTTCTTCTATCAATACGCGTGCACATGCCTCTGCGCTTGCTTTCTCTAAGGCGAATAATTCCAACCATCTCGATGCGTTGTCTTCGACACAGAATATCCAGTTTTTATTGTCCTCAGATGTAGGTAAAGGTCCAAACAAATCAAATGACAGAATTTTAAAACGTTGACTGCTCACTGTAGTTTGCAAAAGACCAGGTGGTTTCTTGTTAGTTGCCTTGAAACGCTGACATTCGGTGCAACTTTTAATGTAATCTGTTATATAACGACGCATTCCACTCCAAAAATAATGTGCGGCGATGCGATTGTAGGTTCTTCGGAATCCATAGTGGCCTGCTGTCGGATCATTATGATAAGCTTTCAGGATGTCTTCTCTCTCTTGTTCTGGCACAACTAGCTGGGCGTCTTCGGATTCTATGTCGGGGTTATATCTGTATAATACGCCATCACCCATCAAGTACCTCTTATTACTCCAGTAAGCACAATCTTCAAGCGGTTCTCTGGATTGAAAACAGTTTAATATACGTTCCACCCTAGGGTCTTTCAACTGTTCACAACGAATATCGGCAGAACCACGTTTAGGTAAATCAATGGAAACGAAGCAAACTCCACAAAAGGCCTCTGTACCATCTTCACAGTTGGAACGGGAGAGTGCATCAGCGACAACATTACTTCGTCCAGGCACATATTTTATTTGAAGATTGTACGACTGCAACTGAAGAGCCCATCTGGCTAGTCTCCCTGTAGGTGTCTTTAAGTTCATGAGCCATTTCAAAGCTTGGTGATCAGTTATGATAGTTAACTCGGCACTTTCAATGTATCCGTGAAACTTCGCTGTCGCCCACACAATTGCTAGCGCTTCCCGTTCCGTGGTAAAGTAATTTCTTTCAGAGTCAGTCAGGAGTCGGCTGGCATATTCGACTGGATGCTCTTCTGAACCCTCCCCCTGAACCAAAACTGCACCTATTGCATAATTGCTCGCATCAGTTTTTATAGTAAATGGTTTACTATCGTCTGCTTGTTTTAGTATAGGATGGCTAGTCAATGCATCCATCAGATACAGAAAAGATCTTTGTTGGTCTGGTCCCCATTGCCAAATAGCAGCTTTCTTCGTTAAATCGCTCAATGGTTTGCTATCTTTGGCGAAGTCCGGCACAAATCTTCTATACCAAGAGCATGTTTGTAGGAAAGATTGTAGATGCTTAACATTTGATGGCACTGGCATCTCGCTTATTGCAGATATCTTACTTGGGTCAGGTAATAACCCTTCGGTACAAATGATGTGTCCAAGATATTTGATAGTTGAGCAACAAAAAACGCATTTATTTCTATTCAGCCGCAAGTTGTAGGCTTTCAGTCTCATGAATACTTTCGCTATATCTTCCAAGTGATCATCGAGAGTACTGGAAAGTATGATAAGATCATCCAGATATGCCAATACGATGCTCTTAGTACATAGGTTGCTTTTAAATTTAGTAATGAGTCGCTGGAATGTGGCGGGTACATTACGTAGACCAATGGGCATTCGTTTGAACATATATAAGCCAAATGGAGATATAAAAGCCGTCTTCTCTTGGTCTTCTTTTGCCACTGCTACCTGCCAGTAGCCCGCTCGGAGGTCTAACGTTGACATATATTTTGTCTGTTTTGCTTCGTGTAGAAGATCATCCATTCTAGGTAAAGGAAAGTTATCGGGTTTCGTTATTGAATTCAATTTTCGGTAATCAATGCAAACCCTAGTTCCTCCTCCTTTCTTAGGTACTAGAACAACGGGTGCAGCCCATGGAGATTCGCACGATTCTATTATATTGCCTGAAAGCATTGATTCAATTTCCAGTTCTAGCTCTTTATTCTTTTGTTTCGATAACCGATATGGAGGTGATGATACTGGCAAATGCTGTCCAGTATTAATTTGATGAACCACTTCTTGGGTAGGTGAACCATTAGCTTTAAAAGTAGACTCGTGACTTGTTAAAATTTGGTTGAGTTGGTAACGCTCTTGGTTTGCTAGTTCCTGAGCTTCATCACCACGTAAATGTACGTCAAATTCGATCATTGCTATCCCAATGTCAATGTCGAACAGTTTTCTGGGTTTCATTTTCTTTTCGGGAGGTTGACTTCCTGCTGATAGGTCCAGATTTTTACCGAGAGTAGGCGGTAATAACATATCAGTAACTTCAGGACCATACTCCAAATATTCCTCCGCAATTGACGGTTTTTCCCCAGATTGTGCTGAAGTTAAGTGACTTTTGGTTTTAGGTGAATTGATTATATTCTCATACGTAAAATCAAAGTACTGCCATGATGTATCAACGAATGACCATGATTTCTGTGGCAAGTTCAGAATTATACCCGAATCTTCAATGAAGTCAACTCCTAGCAAAGTTTTATTATCCTTGTAATTCGGCAACACAATGAATTCAGTGCTAACAGTGCGGTCTTTTACTGTAACCAATGCTTTAGTGGTGAGTACCTTTTGCGGTCTTGGAATTCCGTCGGCCATTATTATTCTGAAATAGCATTCTTGGAATTTGTATCCGCTCTTTAGCAAGCAGTTATACAGAGTTGGTGATGCGACGCTAGACTTAGCACCAGTATCTATAAATGCTTGACCTAAGTATCTTCCGACCTTAATTTGAATCATTGGGCGTGAACGCACTGCCACAGTTTGAATGTTTCCTATCTGAAGGCTGCAGAAGTCTATTGCATTGGCAGATAGGACCGGTTTTGGATTACACACTGGACATTTGCTTCTAACGACATTTGGTTTACCACAACCATAGCACGAGAGTTTTCCTGTGTTCTGCTTAGGGGGCTGTGAAACGTAATTCGGTGTGTCATTTCTTGGAGCGTTATTAGGACGCTGGTGCTTGCGGCACTCTTCAAAAGTATGTCCATAGTTTCGGCAGAAAGAACATTGCACTCTTGTTTGTGGCTTATTACGCGAAGAGTCCCTTGAGCGCTCCCTTCTGAATTCTTCTATTTCTCTTCCCCTCTTTATGAGATCATCGAAATTTTTCACTTCATCACGAGAAATCTTATCCCTAATAGAGATATGAAGCAGACCAAAGATGAAATCGATTTGAGTGCCTTCATTATGACTCTGATGTGGCAGTTCGGCGATTTGAGCCCTTTTTTGCGAGATGAATACTTCGGTTGATATTCCAGCTTTCTGCTTCTCGGCAAAAATTTCTTGACAAACTCTATACGCAGGTTTTCGTGGCGCGGATGTTCGTCTTAGAGCTTCAACTACTTGCTCCCATGTTGCTAGTCCCTCCTTTACACCTTTCCACCAGATCGATGCTTCATCTTCTAGCAAGAGGATTAGCCCTCGAATAGCATTTTTGTCAGATATATTGCCAATATCTTTGAAGACGCTTATTGTTTCGATAAAAGCATCGAGCGTACCTAAATTACGCGAACCATTGTATCTGGCAGTACACGTCGCAAAGCTATTGCATTGCGCTGGTTCTCTGATGCTGCCGATTAGTTAACGAAATTGGCCAGTAGTAAGTGATAAGCTAGGGCTCTCTTGTTGACTGGGGGTTTGCGAACGTTGTGGCTTGCGCGGCATTTTGTTTTCAGTGCTCTGACGACGTTGTAGAGACTGGTTTCTACAAAAAGACTGTTTTCAGTGCTCTCTTAAGTTGTTTTCGACGCTGTAGAGACTGTTTTCAGTGCTGTAGAGACTGTTTTCAGTGCCGTAGAGACTGTTTTCAGTGTTCTTAAGATTCAGTGCTTTGTAGACTGTTTCCAGTGCTATGAAGACTGTTTACGACGAAGAGACTGTTTTCAGTGCTCTTAAGATGCAGTGCTTTGAAGACTGTTTCCAGTGCTATGAAGACTGCTTACGACAAAGAGACTGTTTTCAGTGCTCTTAACCTTGATTAAGTAAGTTTTGCTTTAAATTCTTTACTCTTTAAAAACGTCGCCTTTCGGCCTCAAGTCGGGCGCCAATTTATAACAAACAAACAAATAACAAAACAACCAAAGAAAAAAGTAACTTCCAATTTTATTATATATTAGAGATGTACAGCGTACGAAAAGACAAGAACTACTGACGACTGCGACTTTCAGCCGCAGCCCTTTTATATGAGATTTTGTAAGTGCTGGTGTCGCCCCACCAGCGGCAGGTTTCGGTAAATTATTCTTGTGACAGTGGCGGCGTCTCTTTGTTTAAAAACAGTGACGTCGTTACATTCTCCCCCTCTGGATCCGTGGTCGTCCCGACGAGGAGCCAGGAAGTTCCTTTGTTGCATCTTTCTGAGGACGTCCACGCTTTCGTAGACGTGAAATCGGTTGTACCGTCGGCTGTACCGGTCCATTATATGGTGTGAGTGCAGACGTATGGTACACACCAAGTATTTCCGTTGGTGCGTCAGTAGATGCTATCTCATAACTGGTGGAGCCAAGCTTGTTGACTACGATGTATGGTCCATCTCGCTTTGGGCACAACTTAGCAGAGTACCCCTTCTTGATACTGCTGATTGGATGCGTCGCTACCCACACGTAATCTCCGGGCTGGTAAGTGGGATCTGGTCGCCGTTTTCGATCAGCTAATACTTTGGTGCGTTCGTTTGAACATATATAAGCCAAATGGAGATATAAAAGCCGTCTTCTCTTGGTCTTCTTTTGCCACTGCTACCTGCCAGTAGCCCGCTCGGAGGTCTAACGTTGACATATATTTTGTCTGTTTTGCTTCGTGTAGAAGATCATCCATTCTAGGTAAAGGAAAGTTATCGGGTTTCGTTATTGAATTCAATTTTCGGTAATCAATGCAAACCCTAGTTCCTCCTCCTTTCTTAGGTACTAGAACAACGGGTGCAGCCCATGGAGATTCGCACGATTCTATTATATTGCCTGAAAGCATTGATTCAATTTCCAGTTCTAGCTCTTTCTTCTTTTGTTTCGATAACCGATATGGAGGTGATGATACTGGCAAATGCTGTCCAGTATTAATTTGATGAACTACTTCTTGGGTAGGTGAACCATTAGCTTTAAAAGTAGACTCGTGACTTGTTAAAATTTGGTTGAGTTGGTAACGCTCTTGGTTTGCTAGTTCCTGAGCTTCATCACCACGTAAATGTACGTCAAATTCGATCATTGCTATCCCAATGTCAATGTCGAACAGTTTTCTGGGTTTCATTTTCTTTTCGGGAGGTTGACTTCCTGCTGATAGGTCCAGATTTTTACCGAGAGTAGGCGGTAATAACATATCAGTAACTTCAGGACCATACTCCAAATATTCCTCCGCAATTGACGGTTTTTCCCCAGATTGTGCTGAAGTTAAGTGACTTTTGGTTTTAGGTGAATTGATTATATTCTCATACGTAAAATCAAAGTACTGCCATGATGTATCAACGAATGACCATGATTTCTGTGGCAAGTTCAGAATTATACCCGAATCTTCAATGAAGTCAACTCCTAGCAAAGTTTTATTATCCTTGTAATTCGGCAACACAATGAATTCAGTGCTAACAGTGCGGTCTTTTACTGTAACCAATGCTTTAGTGGTGAGTACCTTTTGCGGTCTTGGAATTCCGTCGGCCATTATTATTCTGAAATAGCATTCTTGGAATTTGTATCCGCTCTTTAGCAAGCAGTTATACAGAGTTGGTGATGCGACGCTAGACTTAGCACCAGTATCTATAAATGCTTGACCTAAGTATCTTCCGACCTTAATTTGAATCATTGGGCGTGAACGCACTGCCACAGTTTGAATGTTTCCTATCTGAAGGCTGCAGAAGTCTATTGCATTGGCAGATAGGACCGGTTTTGGATTACACACTGGACATTTGCTTCTAACGACATTTGGTTTACCACAACCATAGCACGAGAGTTTTCCTGTGTTCTGCTTAGGGGGCTGTGAAACGTAATTCGGTGTGTCATTTCTTGGAGCGTTATTAGGACGCTGGTGCTTGCGGCACTCTTCAAAAGTATGTCCATAGTTTCGGCAGAAAGAACATTGCACTCTTGTTTGTGGCTTATTACGCGAAGAGTCCCTTGAGCGCTCCCTTCTGAATTCTTCTATTTCTCTTCCCCTCTTTATGAGATCATCGAAATTTTTCACTTCATCACGAGAAATCTTATCCCTAATAGAGATATGAAGCAGACCAAAGATGAAATCGATTTGAGTGCCTTCATTATGACTCTGATGTGGCAGTTCGGCGATTTGAGCCCTTTTTTGCGAGATGAATACTTCGGTTGATATTCCAGCTTTCTGCTTCTCGGCAAAAATTTCTTGATACACTCTATACGCAGGTTTTCGTGGCGCGGATGTTCGTCTTAGAGCTTCAACTACTTGCTCCCATGTTGCTAGTCCCTCCTTTACACCTTTCCACCAGATCGATGCTTCATCTTCTAGCAAGAGGATTAGCCCTCGAATAGCATTTTTGTCAGATATATTGCCAATATCTTTGAAGACGCTTATTGTTTCGATAAAAGCATCGAGCGTACGTAAATTACGCGAACCATTGTATCTGGCAGTACACGTCGCAAAGCTATTGCATTGCGCTGGTTTTCTGATGCTGCCGATTAGTTTACGAAATTGGCCAGTAGTACGTGATAAGCTAGGGCTCTCTTGTTGACTGGGGGTTTGCGAACGTTGTGGCTTGCGCGGCATTTTGTTTTCAGTGCTCTGACGACGTTGTAGAGACTGGTTTCTACAAAAAGACTGTTTTCAGTGCTCTCTTAAGTTGTTTTCGACGCTGTAGAGACTGTTTTCAGTGCTGTAGAGACTGTTTTCAGTGCCGTAGAGACTGTTTTCAGTGCTCTTAAGATTCAGTGCTTTGTAGACTGTTTCCAGTGCTATGAAGACTGTTTACGACGAAGAGACTGTTTTCAGTGCTCTTAAGATGCAGTGCTTTGAAGACTGTTTCCAGTGCTATGAAGACTGCTTACGACAAAGAGACTGTTTTCAGTGCTCTTAACCTTGATTAAGTAAGTTTTGCTTTAAATTCTTTACTCTTTAAAAAAGTCGCCTTTCGGCCTCAAGTCGGGCGCCAATTTATAACAACACGTTACAAACAAATAACAAAACAACCAAAGAACCAAGTAACTTCCAATTTTATTATATATTAGAGATGTACAGCGTACGAAAAGACAAGAACTACTGACGACTGCGACTTTCAGCCGCAGCCCTTTTATATGAGATTTTGTAAGTGCTGGTGTCGCCCCACCAGCGGCAGGTTTCGGTAAATTATTCTTGTGACAGTGGCGGCGTCTCTTTGTTTAAAAACAGTGACGTCGTTACACTACTGTAAATTATTAAACGATTTAAAACTGAAACCTGGAATAAAGTTTTTAACTCGGAACACGCGAACAATTGTACTGATATATTTTACACCACCATAAACGAGCACCTATTAAATTCTTATACTATATCTCCGATATCAAATTCAAAATTTAGACCAATAAAACAATGGGCAACACTAGGTATTGTTACTTCAATTCGACGTAGAAATAAATTAGCAAAATGGACAGATGTAGATGAAAATCTCAAACTGGAATACGTTACATATAGAAAAAAATTGCAATTTATTATCAAACTTGCTACCCAAGTAACACAGATCTCTGTTTACGGGTTCTTGCAACGTTGTTACAGAGCATTCAACAGCAATTTGGTTGCGATGGAACAGTGAAACAACCAACAACGTTGTGAAGTTAAAAGTGGGAGATAGAATGCAGCTGTGAGGATGTTGTAGCAAACCACCAAACAACCTTAAAACAGCAAATAAGTTGCCCTGACTAAATCTTCTTTTAAACAGCAAAAAAGTTGCGAAAGAGGTTCGAAAATAACGAAAAAGAATAAAAAGAAAACGCTCTTTCTTCTTCTACTTACTTTTCAGTTCTTTTTTTCTTACACACCTTTTTTATAATTTTTTTTTCCCGCTCGCCGCGGCGCTACTACTACAAATTTTTTTTAATGTTATATATTTTTAAAGTACCTAAAGTTTTTCTCTGGAAACATCGATCCTAGATCCTCTGAAGTGATTTTCGTACACGTACAAGTCGCAATGCGCTAGCCCGTTTCGCCACCGTGGTAATATTTAAAAGATTGTTTTTATGTGATTATGTGTTCATGGACAGGAGAGTCCAAAAATAAGGAAAAGAAGTGGCAGTTTTCTAAATACGAATTGATTTTTAATGTATGATTTTGTATTATGTTAAATATTAGCAATACATGAATGTTAAAATTAAGGCTGATGTACCGAAAATTAGCATAGAACAACAATTTTTCAGGCCATGGTTCCAATTGGAGTACGTAGTCGACATGTGTCTTGTTGTCGACAACAAAGTTCGAGGGTCTCTCGGTAGTCTCTTATACTTTGAATATAAAAAAGTATTGATGATGAAAATAAGATCCTTGAGTGCAAGATGTGAAATATTGTGGGTTAGTACCCACTTTTTTACGATATCCCCTACGTCATTATTCTCAGAATTTTCGTCCTCTGATGAGATATTATATAAAAATTCGGGGGTTTCAAATGCATTTCCTCTGCAGTCCTTATTGTTTGAAGTTACGCCGATATGTTGAATTGATAATTAATTATTCACTTAGTTTAGTAAGTTCACTTAATAAACTCAATATTAGGTGTATTTTTTTCAACTGGATCACGATCAAGATCATTCGTTTTACATTGAAAACAACAACAATTGGGATGATCCAAAATCAAAATGGGATCATAGTTGGATCATTAAAGCTGCTTCTGAATGCAACAAAATTTTCGCATATTCACAGTTGTCGCCCTGCAACTCAACTGCAATGGCAGCTGATAATTGACAATTGTCAAACGTCAATAAATATGTTCCGTATTTATTAAAGAATATTCGCAAATATCTGCACAGTATCGGTTCAATACATAATAATTTCAAGTACTTACTGCTTCTATTTCGTTTATATTCATTATGTTCACTATTGTATCTGCCAAGAATACAACAATAAATATTTGACAGACAACAGCTGACACATAATACATAACAATTCTAGCAGGAATGCCAACCGTTAAATTAATTTTTTTGGATCATCCCATAGCGTTTTTTTCAATTTGATCTTGATCCAGTTGAAAAAAGGCACCTATTATGGTTATCAAAAAATTTATTTTTGTTAAAATGAGATTGAAAAAAAAGTATTGTCACAGAGATGAATATGTAATTAATAACATCGCAGCTTTATTTCTGTTTAAAAGAAAACGATTTCTTAAACCGAAAAGTATAGCTACAGAACTAATTGCTATTAAATATTCCGCACTGTTTTTGAATCCAATTGCAACTGAAAAATTTTTGAAAAAAATTTATGCGTTGAGTGGTAATTGAACCCACGACATCGGCAAAGTAATGTAACTGTTGAGCTAATATGTAGCTGTCGCTACAGAGAAAAGGTTGTAAATACAGAAGATTGGTTGTAACAACTATTTTGCTGTTAAAATGCGAATTCCTTCCATTTTTAACAAAATAGCCGCAACTAAAACTCTGTAAAAATGGAAAATTAAGTCATACAGATATTTGGCTATTTTGCCTTCTGTGACAACAGTGGAGCAACTCTTAGTTCTAGCCTTTTGGTTATCGTGACTTTTTTATCCATTGTGATGGTTGGCACAATGTTATTACAGCTATTAAAACTCTGCGATGAAAAAAGAAGTTGTTTTGTGTTACTTGGGTAAGCAAACATATTATCAAAAGGAAGTCTTTAATTAGCTCAGTAATCCTAAGCAACTTTGAAAAAATATTAATGAAATTGCTGGCCATAGTTGCAGGTCAACCGGAGCTGAAATCTTTGATAGCAAGGAAAATATTATTACTGGTGCACTGAAAGTGGCAAATATAGTGAATAACCATTTCAGAACTACCTATAGGTGAGAAAATCTCAGCACAAGTCCCCCATCAAAATCCTATTCTCCCAGTTAATACCACTTACGACCATACCTCATTATTCCACATGTCGCTTATAACACAATCAGAGATAAAGAAACATATTGCTGAATTAGACCCCAAGGAAACACCTGGTATGGACGGATTAACCCCTCGAATTTTCGAGCATCTCTCCAACTTCTTAACTAACCCACTCCAACATATATTACAAAAATATATTAAACAAAGAGTTTTCCCAACGAAATTTAAGGAAGCTGAGATCATAGCCCTCCATATAAGCGGAGATAAAAATGAGCCCGGTAACTACAGACCCATATCTATATTCTATACTATCTATTAGAGATGGGTAACTCAGATCTGAGCCGGCTCAATGAACCGGCTCAAGCAAAAGATCCAGCTGAGTCAGATCTTCTCCACGGATTTTTTCGGTTCACGGATCTGGACTGTTAGCCCAGTCACCAGAGACAAAATTTCAGTAAATTTCGGAGTTAAATGGAAGGCGAAATGTTATGACGTGGTTAGGTTCCAATGATGGAGTAGAATATGGAATCACAGTTTCAGACCAAAATTTGATATGGCATGTGCCCGAAATTTTGAATTTTCTGTTTTGTCGATTTGTAGCCGTATTTTCCATTTCTCGCTAAAAATGGTGAGAACAAAATTTATGGAGCAATGCTGGAGAACGACTGAATTTCAAAGAATTCCGTTAGTGCGAATAGCTGTTCACAAGTCCAACCGAGAAATTCTTTCTATTGTCCCGACCGCAGGTAGTCGTACCTGCGAGTTCCCCGGCCTCTGTGTTTAACGTGCTCCCGGCCGTTATACATTGGTCGCACGAAAAACTGGTTTAAGCGAAACTTGTACGGAGTTTAGTCCTCTACAAGCTTGCCATGTAAATATGTCATCTCCTTTTAATAAAAATGGTCCAAAATTTTAAAAAACTGGGACAATCTCCTAATATTTTACACTTTACGCTTACTATTTGCAATAAATAATTTGGCAAAAAAGTTGTTCAGATAAGAGAGATAGACAATTTAATTCTCCATAAATTGGTTCTTACAATTTTTAGCGAGATATGCAAAATATGGCTACAAATCAACAAAACATAAAATTAAAAATTTCGGGCTTTCCTTAAATCTATCTCCTATTATCGGTTCACTGAAAAGATCCGAATTTCCTATCTCTACTATGTATAGTATGTAGCTAAATTATTTGAGAAATGTATTAAAACCCGCATGATTATTCTTGGATGAAAATGATATTTTAGCAAACAATCAATATGGTTTTAGAAAAGATGGAAGTACTGTCGACACAATCTATAATCTTACCGAGTACATATTGTATAAGTCATTGAACGTTAATGAAAGAGTTTTAGCAATATTTTTAGATCTCAAAAAGACGTTTGACACAGTAGATCATAATATATTGTTTAAGAAATTGCAATCATTAGGAATACTACGAAATACATATTCATTACTAAGTTCGTATCTAACAAATCGCACACAGAGGGTTAAAATAGGTGAAGTGGTTAGTGAGCTATTAACCTTAAGTTGTAAAATACCGCAAGGGACCGTTTTAGGTCCGTTATTATTACTGATTTACATGAACGATCTTTGTAAAATGGATGGCTTAGCAATTGATAGTCACTTAATATCCTTTGCCGATGATACCGTCATTTTGTTCAAATCGAATAACTGGCAGGATACATTCAGAAAAGCAACTACTGGATTGAGGAATATTGACGAGTGGTTAATAAAACATAAAATGACTATTAATGTCAGCAAAACAAAGTATATGTGTTTCGGAGAGACAGCAAAAAATAAAACTTTGCAAACTTTAGACGACTCGCGTAACAACACAATAAGTAGAGTAACTGAGCTTAAATATTTGGGAATTATAATTGATAGTAAGCTTAAATGGGAAAATCATATAACTTACCTCTGCAAGAGAATCAGGAAAACAATTCACTCTTACTAAAGTAATTAACCTAAATCTATTGAGAATGGTACATTTTTCTATAACACAAAGCATAATTCTGTATGGATTATTAACCTGGGGGTCGACGTATACGGCAACTTTGACACCTTTGAAGAATTTACAGAGTAGAATCATAAAATTATGCTTAAAAAAATCAAAGTTTTTTTCTGCTACAGAATCATTTACAAATTTTAGCGTGATTTAGCGTCTATACCTGTTCCTTGGGAGGATTAAATTTAATCTTCCTAAGTAGTAGTAGTATGTGGATGTAATGTGTGGGTGATTATCTTGAAATGGCTAACTGCGGCATCATAATTACCCAGATCAACTTGCAACATGCTAAGGCTGCTACCGCATTACTAAGTAGGAGACTTAACATACTGCACACATCCCCATATGTATCAATAATACAGGAACCATGGATTCGCAATAGGCGAGTGTGTGGACTGGATTCGATTCAGGGAGGCCGGATCTCTTATGATGAAGGATCTGAAAGACCGCGTGCCTGTCTTTTCATATCAAATATGATAGAGGCGACGATGTTGAGGCAGTTCACCTGTCAAGATGTCGTAGCGGTCAAAATGTATAACGTATTTGAGGGTAGAAGACAAGACATAATAGTAGTGTCGGCTTACCTTCCGTATGACTTTTTATTACCTCCCCCATCCAGGGAGCTGACTGGGCTCGTTAGATTCGTGGACACCAACAACTTACAGCTTGTCATTGGATGTGATGCTAATGCTCAACACATTGTTTGGGGCAGCAGCAAGCCAGCAAGCCGACCTTTGTTACAACCAGGCGGACGGAAGTGATAGACATTACGATGTCCTCTTCTAGGAATGCAGAATCAATAACAAATTGGCGCGTACTGGAAGAGGAAACTCTGTCGGATCATAAATACCTGGAATTCCGACTGGCAGCTGACAAATCTGTCATATCCGCTATACGGAATCCAAGGAATGCTGACTGGAATTTGTTCAGATCTTTCTTACAGGAGAGGTCTCAAATACCACGAAAAGTGAGGACGCCAGATATGATTGAGGAAGTGACTTCCCGTCTAAGTCTAACCTTAGGTCAGTGTTTTGCGGAATCGTATCCTGTCAGAAAGAGCCGATGTGGCACCACAGTTCCTTGGTGGACTGCGGACCTGCAGAAGCTCCAGAAGGTTTCTGAATCGCGCACTTAAGAGTGCTCAGAGGCCGACTGGGATCACTACCGAACAGCGCAGAGGGAATACAAGAAGCTGGTTAAGACATCTAAACTAGCTTCTTTTAGGAACTACTGTGAGAGTTTGGAAGGAACCAAGGAAACGGCTAGGCTGCACAAAGTCTTTCAGAAAGACAACACGGCTAGGCCTGATTCCCTGCTAAAACCTAATGGTACATATACCACTTCGAGAATGGAGTCACTAAGAACCCTCTTTGAGGCCCATTTTCCAGGAAATTAGGTGATCGAAAGCGATCAATGCTTGGTTAAAACATCCTGCCCGACTAAAGACAGAGTGCCCAGGCGCAGTTGGTATATGGCAGTTGAAACGTTGAAATTTGCTATTTCATCATTTGACAGCTACAAGTCACCAGGAGTAGATATATATATCCAATAATGCTAAAGGAGGGGCAGATGTTCTAGTGCCTATCCTCAGAAAGACATTTTCTGCATGCTTGGAGCATGGATACGTCCCATCTTCTTGGCAACCGGTCAGAGTAGCGTTCATCCCGAAACCAGGGAGAGACGACTATACTTTGCCCAAAAGTTTCAGACCAATCAGCGTAACATCGTTTGTTCTAAAAATTCTGGAACGACTGGTAGAGAAACACATTAGGGAAGTGTCTCTCAAGGCGCATCCTCTTTGTTCGCAACAACATGTGTATCTTTTCGAAGATGGTACGTGAGTGTAAAGAACGGTTGAACTCTGTTGGCAGATTTAATGACTTAATGCTCATATGGGTTCCGGGTCACCAAGGTATAAATGGCAATGAAATAGCGGATGCATTAGCAAAAGCCGGATCGGAGTCAGCCATGGTTGGACCAGAGCCAGCTTTCGGTGTGCCTGTTGCTTCTGTTGGGGCTGCCATTGCTGAGTGGGTGAGTAAATCACACATTAAGAGATGGCGGCTTTTTCCGGGAATGCGGCAGACCAGAAACCTTATTGAGGGACCAAGTGAACAAACCACTGCTTTTCTTCTCAAATTGAGCAGAAAGGAATGTAGTAGTATGGTTGTTGTTCTCACAGGGCATAACTAGTGTGGCCTACACATGGTCAGATTGGGAATCATTGACGACCCCATGTGCCCTGCTTGTGACGAGAGCGACGACACGAAGGAAAATTTTTTTCCCGAGTGTCCATCTTACTCTTTTGCAAGAATGCATGTATAAGGCGTCGATGTTATGGGGAGGGAGGAACTCCGTTCTCACTCGCTACCTGAGCTTTTGTAATTCGTGAGGAGGACGAAAAAGTTCGAGTAGAGTCTGGGGATTCGAGTATAATGGGCCTGGTGGCCTGAATGCTCAAGATCCGCCTTTTAGTGTGTCTTCCCCAAACCAAACAACAACAACAAGTCACTTTTTCAACAACAAAATGTTGTGACATTGTAACGATGTTTTATTCAACATAAAGCAACTTTCTGAAAATCTATTGAGGCAATTGTTTCATCACACATTTAACAAATACCACTAAATTATCCCGAAAGTTTGCATGCATATTTTTAAACATGTTAAAACGTAAACCCTTAAGGCCCCATGAGTCCGGTGTGACAATTTGCTATCAAATTTTAATTTATCTTTCTTGAGAGGTTTTTAATCGATGGAAATCGTTTTTTATTCGTGTAATTTGGCATACGTCTGCATCGTTCGCTGTCTATCAGCGAACTTATTTCGAATTTACAGAATAAATAAATTATTTGAAACGCATAACTATTGGATATGGTATTCTTCTATAAAGTTGTTTTTGTTTTCAGTTCGAATCTCAAAGATATGCTCAGACTGCGAAATATTGACTACAATACTAGATGTCACGACATTTTTACAGTGCCTCAAGCCAATATTAATTGCTTCTACTACTCTCCTCTAATTCGTTAACCCCGCTGCTTTAATTTGTATTGCCTTAGTTTTCATAGTCCTACCTTAAACTCATTCAAAGTGTACTTAAGGGTCACTCTTTTTCGTTCTTCTGATACATAATTCATTATATAATTTTTTATAATACTTTTTATTTCTATTTTTATTTACATATAAAATATTTTTGTTTTGTAGTTCGAGGCAATTGTATAATTGGAAATAACTTTCTGTTCAATTGTTATTGCTATAAAATTAAAAAAAAATAAAAATAAATAAAAAAATAGGCAAAATTTCTCAGAATCTAATATATCGATCGGCTTGAAAGTTTGCACACTGCTTTTAGACTTGGGCTTGAACGAAGGATTTTTTCATTTTATAAGTTAAATATGGGGAAAATTTATAGAAAAAAATTTTTCCTAAAAAAAACCCCAATAAAACCCAAAAATTCAAATTTCAAGTTTAAAAAAAATCCTTCGTTCAAGCGCAAACCATATTAACATACTAACAGAAACATTTTGAATTTTTGATTTATGATAAAAATTACTCGATTTACGGTGACTACCGTGAGGGCACTTTTTTTTTGGCAAGGTCAACTTCACAAGACTCTCAATTGCTGATTTGTTGATATTTTTCTTTGAAATTTTCACAGAATGTTGTTTAACTGTAGTACTTTTATAAAAAAAATTTAAAATTGTATTTTGCTTTTAGTATCTTTTTAAAAAAATCAAGAAAATATGCTTCTTTTTGGCCTAAGACCCGCACAAGCCCTTAAAAACGAAAGTGACTATATCCGCTTTCAAAATAAACGGCTCATATGTACCTATGTATGATATATATTATAGTTACATACGAGTATTTGCATTCATATATTAGTGTACAGTACACAATAATATTTCATATTTATGTGCTGTATTATATAGTGATTACAAGGAGAATTCAAAGAATGGTACTCATTGGTATCACTGGGGCCTCACGTACCACGGCCACGCAGGCTCTGGAAGTGATGCTACACGTGATCCCGTTGGAAATAGCGGTAAAATCAATAGCGGTAAAGGGGGCTTTGCGCCTGCGCAAGGTAGCTATTGGTTGGGTGGCAGTGTGGGTCATTCCAGGATCTTGACAATTTCGCTGTGCTCCGCCATGCCAGAGCGTACCGACTACAGGACACCATCTTGTAGTTTTGAACACTCCTATGCGGTAAATATTCCCACCAAGCTATAGTGGCGCTCTGGGATCACCACCTCAGACACGGTGGCTATTTACATTGATGGCTCAAAGACAGAAAGCGATACGGGTGCGAGAGTGTACTCTTGTGACCTCGACATTATGGAATCGTTTAGGCTACCGGATAGCTCGAGCGTGTTTCAGGCCGAGATTTATGCGCTGACGAAAGCAGCGGAAATAGTTTTGCGAAAACAGTGCGCGAATGGTACAATAACCATTTATGTTGACAGCAAGCTGCCATCAAGGCTGTTGAGGCGCACATTACTGTGTCTAGGCTTGTGGAAGAATTTTAAAAAAATATTACAGATAGTGGGTATGAATAACAACTTGAGGATCTCCTGGATTTCTGGTCACAGACTTCCCTGGAAATGAAAAGGCAGACGAGCTCGCCAGAAGGGGGTCAAAGATGAGCATGGAGCTCGCCGACGAATCGGTTCTTTGTCCGATTGAGTGTGTAAAGGGAACGATTGATATTGAAGCGTTCAGACAGATGTAGGGGATATGGGTGAATCTCTCGGGATTCCGGCAAGCAAGAATCTGCTGGCCAAAACTTGATAGGAGGAAATCTAGCTGCATTTTGTCTCTGGGCAGAAACATTTGCAGACTACTTATGGAGGCCCTGATGGGACACTGTACCTTTGGAATACACGGAGAAAGAATAGGAATACCAATGGCTGACCTGTGTCGCTGTGGTGATGAGAATGTTGAACCTACCCTGGAGCATCTGGTGTATGAATGCGAAAGTGTGGCACGTATCACATATCGGTGCTTGGGGAAATTTCCCTTAACCGATCTTTCAGAACTTGCGATGATTCTTTTATGGAGAGCTTCTCTCTTCATAAGGAAGAGCAATATTGGGAATCAGTAGTCTAGAGCCCGGTTATTTTTATACGAGGGGACCACAATGGATCCGCAGTGATCTCACGTGATGGACTGTGGCAGGTGCTTCAGTCCACCCTACTCAACCTAACCTAACCTACAAGGAGATATTACAGGTTAACTTTCAAAATATAATTTTCCTGAAAAGTTCTTGCTCTCATAAACCCAACTTTATTGCAAAATCAGGAGAAATGTGTTTCATGTATCAATTGCCAACTTAGAGGTAAAATTTGTGTTCTAAAATCCTGTTGTTCCAAAATTCCGTTTCAAAAAATCTTGTTATCTTATTGAATTTAACTGGACTTTTCTCAAACGACTTCTGTAGAAGCTGCCAGGACGAGGAGGAGGAGGAGACAGTCCTTCACCTTCTCTGCACTTGTCCAGCTCTTTCCGTCAGAAGGAAAGCTCATCTCGGAGCGTACTTCTTCAACTGTCTTGGTGAACTTGCCACAATGGAGGTCGCGAGAATCCAACGCTTTATTATAAGCTCTAAATGGTTCGACGAGTAGGACCGGAGTCGAAGATCCTGTGGTACCACAACGGACCTTTTAGGTCTAAGTGCGTCCGTGTTCTCACGGACAGCCACGTGTACCTACCTACCCTATTAAATTTAAAAACTCCGGTTTTTTACCCAACTTGAGCCGTGCTTAAGGAATGGGTTGAGTATTTTGGTCGAAGTGATGTGATTCAAATTTCATTCAATTATTCGGTCGAAATTTATAATCAATCACACAGATAAGGACACTTAAGGGGGTATTTGCCTCTAGCTGACCAAAAAATAGGGCAATTTACATGATTTTTTTTTCATAGATAAAGGAAATAGAATGCTGGGATTTTCCAGCAAGATATTTAATAAGTATTTACGTACAACAAATATTTTTTTTTTAAATGATATCATGGTGGCCAGTTATATGGCGAGTGCCGTCATCACTTTAAAAATAGATGTTCACTTGGCGTAACCTGAACAAGACGTAAATTTTATCCGAATTCAAAAAATCAAACATTTTTCGAAAATATATTTCGGTAGTTGGAGCTTATACCTATAAAATCGATAAAACCTCAAACAAACAAAAAACGGCGGGCATACGAAGTTTTAGTTTCGATTTTTCAGGGTTTTTTTTATCTTAGAGGTGCTAAAAAATATAGAAACAATTTTTTTTCTCACTATTTTGTTGGTATAAGCTCCAATGATTTTAGTTTACTTTAAATTAAAAAAAAATGAAGTCGATAGATTATCTATTGGTTGCAAGCTCTAGAACTTACGCCAGTTCACAAAACGTAGTTTCGAGAAAAACACGTTTAAAGTTTTCCTTTAGTACTTTTTGCCATTAGAAATCCATAAAGTAGGTACCCAAATGATGCGATAACTCACGTGCATAGTTGATTTTGGAAAATCCGTTTGGGTACCATATTCTACACATGTTTATCTACGAAAATAATTTTAAAAAATTTCGATTTTTGGATTGAGCTAAAGGCAAATACCCCCTTAAGGCAGTATTCTAGTCTAGAAATTTGAAAAAATCGAATTTTTTTTTCCATATTTCGATAGTTTAGATATTCAAGAAGATCTCCCTAAAAGGATTTATCAAAATTCAAATTATTTTTAAAGTTATAGTCATTTTAGTGACGTAGCACCCATTTTCTATGTGCGTTTAGTTTGAGTTTTCAGTTCTTCAAATGCTTCAAAAGAAGGAAGAACTGCTCGTCTTGCGGAAAGAAACGCTGCAAATCAGCAATATGAAGTAGAAGAAGGTCCAATGTATGGAGCTGGGATGGCCGATTAAGAAGTAAGTTATATGTACGCATCTATCAGTTACACTGCCTGAAACTTAACGTAAAACTTTAAACGTGTTTTTCTTGAAACTACTTTTTTCGATGCGGTTGACATAATATCTCAAATTCTAATCAACCGATTTACTTGAAATTTGGCATGAATATTCTTTTTATATTCCTCTGTCGTATGAACCAATAAAAACTAGAAATTTCATTTTCAATATTTTGAAAAAATTCGGGAAAGTTAAAAAATTAGTGGGAAAATCGACCTCAATTTTTTAATAAGCCACCATTTTGCGAAAAAAAATGTTTTTTTCGATTTTTCTGGTTCATACGATACTGGCATTTATACTGATCAAAAATTATTCATAATTTTATTTTTCAGATAACCAGGAGGGTAGATATAGTGACGACCGGGACACGACTTTTTTTCCCCCCCTCTACTTCAACGACGCATAACTTGCTGAAATTTTAATATTTTATTTTTCTTATTTTTTATGTACTCTTGAAATAAGAATAAATAAGCTATGAAAAAAAGGATAGTAAAAATATCAATTGCTTTTCTTTTATGAATCCTTAAAAAACGCTCGCATTTCGGGCTTCGCCTTAAGGTGTCATTCGTGTGATCGGGCCGAAATCCCGTGTTCCAAAAACACGTTTTTTTTTAAAAAAAAACCTTTCCCAAGATTCTATTTTAAAACCTTATTTTCTTTTTAAAATTTTATGTCTCTGTTTTTATACGACTAAAGAGGCGCAAACGCCGTTAAGATGACGTGTTTATTGTTTTATTATTATTGAGTTTCACCAAAACTTTATTTATTCATTCGTAGTTTGTACGCGACCTGACCAACTTTAACACTTGGGGTGTCATTCTACTCGCCTCAGCTATGTATATGTGGGAATAAACAAGGTCGGAGTATATCATGAGTTGTTTCTAGATTATTAGATTTGTTGGAAAATTAATTTTGTTTTTAAAGAAAAATATTTGAAATAGATTTTTAACCGATTAAACATTGAATTAGCCCGTGTATGGTAGACTTTTCGAATATACTACATATGCACACTAAAAGCCAATAGAAGTAAAAACTAATTTGTTGCCTTATCAGACTTCAGTGATACGACGAATTGTTACAACTTAAAAAAAAACCCATTCCATATCATTCCTACTTGGCGTTTGAATTTCGAAAGAATTGTGAAACAGATTTTTAAACGATTTCGTAAGAAGCCACTTAGGTCGTTTCTCAACTCCATGCTTCGTCTACGTCTACGTCTATGTTGACGTCACAGCATAGAGTTGCTAGTATAACAGTTTAGAAAAAGCTCGACTAAACCGTCAAAATGGATCAGGTGAAGCTTATTTGACACTTTAAAAATCAAAAATTAATTAAATTTCATAGAAAAATTTGAATTTTTATACATTTACTTAGATTGACTGATAGAACCGAAAATGAATTTATACACAGCTTTGCTACGTCTAACGTCATTAACTGTTATAACTAGACGTAGACGTAGAAGAAGCAAGGGATTGAGAGACGACTTTAATATCTCATGAGGCACGAGGGATTTTGAAAAGTTTGTGAAAACGTAAGCAAACCCTTCACATCGCCTTGGTTCTAGAAATTCGAAAAATTGCATCAAATGTCACAATAACCAATTTTATATCTCATCAGAACTAAGTGGTGCCAAGTATTGTGAAATGGGTTTGAAGGCGATATAATATAAAAAGTTGGTGGAAGTGAAAAGCGACGCATTCCCCTTACACTTAATTTTTTTCGCACCCCCTTCCAAACGTCAATGGATATTTGAAATTTCTTTTATATAAATTACTTTTCTAGGTAATTTACATATCGGTACATACCAATTTTCAACTTTGTAGCATGAGCCGTTCCACTGTAAAAAATTACATTTTCCCAATATGCTACTATTATAGCTCTATCTTACTGTTCTTGAGATAAAAGACGTAACTTTTTAGAAAAATTCTTATCCCAACTTTCATGTTCCACCACCTCCTTAAAAAATTTTGCATTCAGCAAATTTCGTTTGTCAACCCTTATTCTTTTTAACTTATTCACGACACCGGACAGATGGATTTTTTAAAACGTCTAGCAAAACCATTCGTCCAAACTAGAGTCACTGTATAAGAACTAACACAAACATCCACTACCTTGAGTACGGACAATGACCGCTTTTGGTACCTTTTTAGTACTCTTGAACCCTGCGAACTCCAAAGTTCGCAGGTTTCTTAAATGGCATAGTTTTAGTGTGTATACGTGTAGCAGATGGATTTTGATTAACGTTTCACGGAATCGAGATACATATGTATGTCTCATGAAATGTCAACTAAATACAGCGTTTATCCACTTTAGTGGAGATAAAAATGAAAAATCGAACAACTGCAAAAAAATTTCAAATGTACTGGTTTCAAATGAAACACACATTGTCCGTACTCAAGATAATGGATGTTTGTGTTAGTTCTTATACAGTGACTCTAGTCCCAACGATGAAAAAAACATAAAAGCGAGACATGAGCCTCCACTTCCTCTCCCCACCTAGTCTGCACAGCAAGAAATTGGAATTGGACATTGCCTAAGCCAAAGCCATATGCGTATGCGACTGACTGACAGAGAAAGATTCCACTACACAATTTCCCCGCGCGCCGCTTCGGAACCAATCAACCTTATAGATAGTATGTATAAATAGCAAATGAATGGACAGATGGAACGAACGCGTTGGATAAGAGGGAATTGGCAAAGCTCATACAGCGCCTCTAGTGTAAGCCGGTTAAAATATCGAAGTAAGTTCGTGATACTACTATAAGATATAAAAGAGTTGGACCAACTCTAGACGATAGCCTCGGTGCGTCACAGAGCTAATTTTTTATGTATGTAGAATGTAATTGTCGACGGTAAACAGCGGAGATGGAAACGCACCACAAAGCTATGGTTTCGGATAAATTGCTTCTAAGTAAAAGCGCGACGGAATGCCGCCTGCGCAATTGCGCTGTAATCCAAACTTTGTTCGTAAATACTAGTGGTTTCCGATAAATCACGGGACGCTATAACGTTCATACGTGAGGAAGCATTTACGTCGGAATCAGCAGAGTTTGATTACTGTAGATGTAATCTGAGTATTATCTGTATTATAAGTTTAATCCAGCCCAAAAGTTTGAAACACAAAACCAAGCCCGGAGGAAAAAAGGTATAGACATATGTATGTATATTAATTACTTTATTAGTAATAATACAGTATTGTTATTAATTAAAAAAAAAAAAAAATTTGCTGCCCTCATCATTTTTTTGTGTACATTTCATGACTAGTAGACACGAAAAAAGCAATAAAAATTTTCACTCCGTCTGTCCGCCGTACGTATTTCCATAGAACTTTGATAGTGGACCCATTTCCAAAAAAAATTGATGATATGGGTGAAGGGGTGTGGGAGTGGATGGGGAAGCAATGCGTCCGAAACGCAAAAAAGCCGAGATTGACACATTCTAAAATCCATATCTCCTAAACCGCTAATAGCAAGCAGTTAAAACTTAACATATATCTGTAGTTATACTAGGAGAGTAGATTGAAACAAAATTTTTGAGTGGGGGTAGTGACGTACGGGGGTGGGGGTTGAAATACTAAACATTACGATATCTCCCAAACCAGTTGCACCAGAAAAACAAAATTCGGTTTGGATATAAAGCATGATAAATAAAGATTGCTCAAAGTAAAAGAAGAGGCGAGGGAGTACGTAAGTGGAGGGGATAAGAATTTTTCAAAAATAACACGTTTCATATCTGAATAACAGTGTGAGATGGATGCTTCAAATTTTTACTAGAAGTAGGCCTAACAGAACACTGGTAGGGAAAAAAAATTTTGGGGTGTGGGTGTAGAGGGTGAGGGTGGGGAAGGGTGAGAAAGAAAAAGTTCCGATGCTTATATCTTAAGAATCTATAGTGATAGGAAACTGAAACTTGGTATTTGGATAGAACTATAGAAGTGGCATGGTGGAAAAATAAAATTTTTTTTAAGGGTAGTATGGTACGGTGGTGGGGGGTGTTTTTTCTAACTTCAGAACGGCTTATGCTAGGAAGTTGAAACTCGTTACGTATATGTAAATTAACTAGAAAAGTAATTCTGAAAAAGAAAATTTTAATATTCATTGGCGTTCAGAAGGGGGGCAAAAAAATGATCAGTATATATAAAATGCATATATTTTCACGATTTTCGTCATATCTACTAGGTCTTTCGAAATATTGAATTCAATTTTATTCTACGGATTCTTCATGTGAATACCTAGAATGCGTTTTCAAGATTTTTTGAAATTCAACCCCTAAGAGGATGTAAAGTGGTTGTATATTTTTTCATGAATTCCACCATGTTTCTCAGATCTGATCAGATATCGAATATCTTTTCACTTCCCCAGGCTTGTTTAATAATCCCCTATTTTTAAGTTTTGTTTTTTTCAACCTCTAGACCGCATCCCGGAATATGACCCCATTATTCAATTCATATGTTACACCCTTTTCTAACCGCTTCCCGAACTTTTTGTTAGGTTTTCAGTCACATAGTAACATACACCGCATCCCCGAATTGAACGCGTTCTGAACTTCTGCCGAAAAAATAATAAAGTTGCGCCCAGACTGTTCGCAGATTTTTTTTGTTTGTTTGTGGCCAAAATTCCCATATCCGTTTGACCAAGAGCTCGCGACAAAAAATCGCAACAGTTTTGAGAAAGCTAATATATTGGTATTTTGTTACATTTAGGGTGTATGTTAATATACTAGAGTCAGCAGGTCTGACGTCGGCACACCTGGCTTTGGTGACCTGTCAAAGATGTCAAAAAAATCGAAAAATTTAACAGTTTTGAGAAAGCTGAAAATTTACCAACACGTAGTTATTACAATGAAAAACTGAAAATCAATGGTCAGACACCCCAACAGTGGGACCCACCCAGTCAGCCCCCACGCAAAGGTGTTAAATCGAGTACGTGCGATTTCTCTTACTATGCGCGTTATAACCATGCAAGAGTTTTGAGAAAGCTAAAAATATGCCAAAACTTAGTTTTAACAATGAAAAACTGAAAACCAATGGTCAGACACCCCAACAGTGGGACCCACCCAGTAGGCCCCCCCCTCCGCAAAGGTGTTATTTATTTATTTATCAAACCAGATATACCTAAATCGAGTACGTGCGATATATTTTACTATGCGCGTTATAACCATGCAAGAGTTTTGAGAAAGCTGAAAATTTGCCAAAACTTAGTTTTTACAATGAAAAACTGAAAACCAATGGTCAGACACCCCAACAGTGGGACCCACAAAGTGAGCCCCCCGCAATGGTGTTAAATCGAGTACGTGCGATCAGAACTTTCGATAGAAAGTGATTGTCGGGTTCACCCCCAAGCACTTGCTATGTTCTCTTACTGGGCACAACTCACATGGACACGGCGTCTTTATCTGTCTGCTGTGTACATGAGAGCTTCCCATACGATTTTCAGTGTGTTCAGATGTGTGTGCGTGAAAAGCTCGGATGAAAATTTCAAGTCAGTCACAGCTGATTGAAAAAGTGGGACGTTCCAAATTTTCCCGCCAGAGGCGTTAGCTGGAGTTCACTGACTCGATATGTCGTTCGTATCGCGGCCGGCATCTGTGAAAGTAACGCGTTGAAAGTTCTCCGCTCGTTTTTGTGTGTTTAAGGTAGCGTGGAGGTTGATATGGAAGGCGCTTCGCCACCATCACATCAGGGCCCGCCGCCGCCTAAGGACCTCCACGTGGTTCTAAGTAAATTGTTTCTGTTTTGTGTGCGGGAAATATAACTCGAACCGTTCGTATCGCGGCTGGCATCTGTCAAAGTAATGCGTTGAAAGTTCTCCGCTCGTTTTTGTGTTTAAGGTTTAACCGAAAGCGTGGAGGTTGATATGGAAGGCGCTCCGCCACCATCACATCAGGGCCCGCCGCCGCCTAAGGACCTCCACGTGGTGGTGGACCGCCAATGCAAGTTTTGCCAACCTGCCGTTCATTCACAACGAAAGTTTAGAGGGTTCGCTTAAATTATTTCAATACTAATTCACTTTCTTCCCTTCCCCAAAATAAAGCGTACGGTGGATATGTTTCAGCTCCATCACAACATCCACCGCCCGCTGAGTCCTCGACGCTGGCCACCACGAGTACGGAACCGTCGACAGCAACAACGACAACATCAACACAATCGACACCGCCACTGGTTCGAGGACTATCATGCGGGCATGGTGAACCTGCAGCCCGCAGACGTGGCTCCTACATCCCGAACACAAATGGCAGCGGACCCGGTCACGATTCCCTTAAAAGGTTGCCGCGGATATTCTAAGGGGCTGACACGTTCGCCACCAACACACAGTGCCAGACCGGCTACGGGACGACGGCTTCGAGTGGATACTCTCAGTCCACGGATCCACGGACTACGACCACAGTCAATACTAAATCTACAAGTAATTCTGGATATAGTGCGGAAACTGGTGGTATTATGCATAATTTGCGAACAAGTACAAGCAATCACAAGGTGAACATTTTACAACTGATAAATTGTTAAGCTATGCTAAAGCAAACACATATTTAGGTTCGAAATTATCACGCAGCATTATATAGACCAGAAAATCTCACTATTATAATAACAGGCCATGTAGCAGCATAGGATGTATTCACGGCCTTGAAACCAATAAAATCTAAAGGTAAACGACCGTCAAAAAATGTGTATGTGATTTTTCAAAAATATTTCTTTTCTCCAGCCTAAATTGAGCTCGTTTACGAAACCGTGGCAAACACCAGTTGATCCAATCGAAAAGTCGCAGGATTTAAAGGTTTGTATGCATTTGCACATTAATCTAATGATGTGATCAACATATCGATCCGAGTAGATTGTGTATCCGTCAGACGAAGAAGATTCCGGGCTTGTTTATGTCGGCTATCGAGGACCAGACTGTGCGGAAGATCATTCAAAATTGATTGCATGCAACCTTCTATAGAGGTACCTAACGGATACATCCGTCAGTCCGCTTGAAAGAGAATTTGTGGAAATTGAAAATCCTCTTGCTAGTAAGGTAAAACTAACAATAAACTTTCTGTTCTTTTCGAGATGATCTTAATTGAATTGTTTATCGGATTTTATTCAGGTATCACACAACATAATTGAAAATTTAAGCTCGTTGCTGTGCTTGATGTTCGAGAATGTTCCAGTTAATAAACTCGACGAGGTCCTAGCTAAATTGAAGGCAATTCTTGCAAAGTTTGCGAAAAGTTTGTTCACGATTTAATTGCGTCCGGATTTTCATTTGACTAAATTTCAACGTGTTATTTTTACAGAGGAAGAGAAATATGCACAGGATGCATTACATCATAGAGAAGTAGATTTTAGAATCATTGAGCAGTTTGGACAGCAGTCCTCATGATACTGTTGCATTTTTATACTCTAGATGAACATATAGAGTATTATAAGTTTAATCCAGCCCGAAAAGTTTGTAACGCATAGAACCGAGCCTCGGACGAATATAAATTATATATTATTTTGTGTTTATTTTTGGCCAAAACCCCCAAATCCATTTGCTGTCCATCCGTCCGTTAGCACAATAACTCAAGAACGCGTAGACCTAGGAAGTTGAAATTTTGTCACAACTTGTAAAATGGAAAAAGTAAGGCTAAGTTCGTTAATGGGCAATATCCTTCCACTCCTTCGAGTACCTCCCATAAAAGAGTCCTTAAAACACGTTTTCACAATTATTGCTCGAATGCTTCAAGTTTCAAAAATTCTAAATATGATGCAAATCGAATGAGTCCTTTGTGTATCAGAATAGAAAAGTCCTTCAAAAATGTATGCATGTTACTGAATCCACTATAGCTCCAGAACGACTTAAAGCATGAGTTTTAAATTTTACAGGAATTAGTTTTATACCAAAACCAAGACGGAGTTCATTAATTAGCGCCATCCGTTGACTCCTTCAGGTAGCTGTCATACAAAAGTGCTTAATAAACATGTTCACCAATATTGAACGATAACTTAAGAACGCTTTAAGTTACGACTTTGAAATTTTATACACATTCATTTTATAATAGTCGCAGCTGAAACTATTAATATGAAAAATATCCCATAAGTCCTTCATGTAGTTGCCATACAAAAATTCTGTAAAATGTCCTAACTTACTTTATAAAACTCACTATAAATCAAAAAAATCTGCCAACAATCTGGGCGTAACTTTATTATTTTTCCGGCAGAAGTTAGGAATGCGTTTAATTCTGAAATGCGGTGTAGGCTACTATGTGACTGAAAACCTATCAAAAAGAACAAGATCATGGAAGTGAAAATCTGATTGGATCTGAGAGATATGGAATAGTTTATGAAAAAGTACACAATCACCTTACACCCCCTTAGGGGTGAATTTTCAGAAAATCTTGAAAACACTTTCTTGGTATTCATATGGAGAATACATAGAATAAAATTAAATTCATTACTTGGGACGAGGTAGTAGATATGTCGAAAATCGTGGGAAAATATGCATTCTATTTTCACAGATAATTTTTTTTGCCCCCCTTCTGAACGCAAATAGATATTCGTTTTTTTTATTCAAAATTATTTTTCTAGTTGATTTAGATATACACACCGAGTTTCAACATTGTAGCTTAAGCCGTTCTATATATAGGAAAAACACACCCACTTGTACCACACTACCCTTAGGGTTCGAATTTCAAAAAACCTTGAAAACACTTTCTAGGTATTCATGCGAAGAATCCGTAGAATAAAAATGAATTCAATATTTGGAAAGACCTAGTAGATATGACGAAAATCCTGAAAATATATGCATTTTATATTTATTATATTTACAAATAATTTTTTTTGCCCCCCTTTCTAAACGCCAATGAATATTCAAATTTTTTTTTATCACAATTACTTTTCTTGTTGATTTACATATACACACCGAGTTTCAACTTTGTAGCTTAAGCCGTTCCATATATAGGAAAAACACCCCCACTTGTACCACACTACCCTTAGGGGTCGAGTTTCAAAAAACCTTGAAAACTTATTCTAGGTATTCATACGAAGAATCCGTAGAATAAAAATGAATTCAATATTTGGAAAGACCTAGTAGATATGACGAAAATCGTGAAAATATATGCATTTTATATTTATTATATTTACAAATAATTTTTTTTGCCCCCCTTTCTAAACGCCAATGAATATCCAAATTTTTTTTTATCACAATTACTTTTCTAGTTGATTTACATATGCACACCGAGTTTCAACTTTGTAGCTTAAGCCGTTCCATATATAGGAAAAACACCCCCACTTGTACCACACTACCCTTAGGGGTCGAGTTTCAAAAAACCTTGAAAACACATTCTAGGTATTCATACGAAGAATCCGTAGAATAAAAATGAATTCAATATTTGGAAAGACCTAGTAGATATGACGAAAATCGAGAAAATATATGCATTTTATATTTATTATATTTACAAATAATTTTTTTTGCCCCCCTTTCTAAACGCCAATGAATATTCAAATTTTTTTTTATCACAATTACTTTTCTAGTTGATTTACATATACACACCGAGTTTCAACTTTCTAGCATGAACCGTTTAATAGTTAGGAAAAACACCCCCTACCCCTGTAGCATACTACCCCTAAAAAAAAATATATTTTTCCAACATTCCGCTACTATAGCTCTATCTAAATACCAAGTTTTAGGCTTATGTCATTACAGGTTCTCAAGATATAAGCATCGGAACTTTTTCCTTTTCGCCCTCCCCCACCCTCCCCCTCTACACCCTTAGCCAAAAAACTTTTTTCCCTACTAGAGTTTAATTAGCGCTACTTCTGGTAAAAATTCTAAGCATCTAACTTAAACTGTTCTTGAGATATGAAATGTGTTTGATTTGAAAAATTCTCATCCCCTCCACTTCTATGCTCCACCTCCCACTTAAAAAATTTTACTTTGATCAATCTTTATTTGTCAACCTTTATACCCAAACCGAATTTTATTTTTCTAGAGCGATTGGTTCATGAGATATCGTTATCTTAAGTTTTTCACTCCCCACCCTCATACACAACTTCCCCACCCAAAATTTTTCTTTATTCTGTTCTCCTAGTATAACTACAAATATTTCTTTAGTTTGAATAGTGTGTGTTGAGCGTTATTCAACAGCGCACATTAATGTGCATGTCACCTTTTTTGGGTAGTCTTAGGGGCATCTCCTTCTTCAGTAGAAACGCACTTTGTAAAACAAATAACACCTTTATTATTATTATCTTAAGCTAAACATTTAACACTATTACTATTTGGTTATTTTATAAAGATATATTTAATTTATTTTATTATAAAGATATATTTTGACGCGGAGACGACTCGGAGACTGACGCGGAGAGATGATAGGGGCACGACACGGAGTTTACTTTTATTTGACGATAATGTGTGATACGTTCGGTGGCTTCCGACTGAATGATTCTATGAAGAATTCTATCACGATTCGGTTCTTCACGATACAACACCGGATCGTTTATATTTTGTTAAATAATCAGAAAGTGAAATGCGATCTGCAGATGAGACACTTTTGGGTGTTCGTCTGGATCGCGCTATTAAGTTCGAGTTGGACATGGGAAAGATGGATATGATTGATAAGCAATTTGGGTCGGCTATGATACGTATGGTATGCCGGTTCAAGTGACTGCAATCGGATAAGTTGTATGGAACGGAAATGCGTTAGCATTTTAATAACTTTAAGACGATTGCATTTATGGGAATTGTTTTAAGGAATGTGAAAAACGTGTATGCACTTTGAACGTCTGGATGGGGTATCGAATTATGGCGACATTGTAAGTGTTAAGGAAATTTATATTGTAATGATTGACTTGAAGGAAAGATTGAGACATGTAATGATTGAGGCGCTGTGTTGTAAGTATGGGGAAGAGCACTTTACAACATTTCCCTCCTTAAGGACGAAACTTGTACCTAGGAGTGGTGCGAGTTTCGGTAGAGGTTAAATCGATTTTTACGTTTTGAGCTGGAACGGAGTTTGAACGTTTTTGGAAGTGACGCGAGGCTGGAATTGGGATCGAGATTTCGGGTATCGACTTTTCAGTAATGTTAGCTCCTCTTTTGGTTTTCCTTATTTTCAGTATTTTATATGTTAATGCGGCGGTTAGGATTATAATAAAGAGTAACGATATTAATGAATACGACGTATAAATATGTGGCAAATGATTTGGAATATTTTGGTTTTCGTATATTTTCAAATCTTCTAAATCCTTACTAATTTCGTTTAATTCTTTGATTTGATTTGGAATAGTAAATGTTTTTGTATGTGAATTTTGTACTTGTGGGATTAGAGTTTGATTTAAGTTGAATTTTATGTCATCTGGTATTATTGAAATTAAGTTAAGTTCAATATTGGTTTCGTAGATTGTTTTAGGACTTAGGGTAGCGTATTTTGTATTGATTACACAATTTTCGTCTACTTTGAGTAAGCCTGTGGATGATAATTTTATTTGTAAATTTGAATTTTTACACTTTAGGATGATATTTTCAGGCTCTGGAGTAATGAAAATGTATGAATTAGCCTGAGCTAATTGTAGGAATATGGAATGGTCAATAGTCATAAGTTTAGTTTTACAGCTTTCGGGGGATATCGTTAATGGAGTAAATAATTTTAATTCACATCCTTTACTAAGATGTGCGAATAGTATTGGACTATTGTGTTCGCATAAGGAATTGTTTTTGAATATTTTCGAACATTGCTGTAACTCGTTTTCGTCTAGTAAGAAATAGAATTGTTTAAGAATATCTATTACAAGGATTGGTTTTTCTGGTATTACTAAACTGTATGTATTGTTGGATATTAATTTGGGAATACTAGTCATTTTATATATTTGATAATTTTGTAATGAAGTAAGTATTCTCAAGACAAAGTTTAACTTATTTTCGCTGTAGAAGACATCAGTTTGGATTATATCGAACAATGAGTCAATGTATTGTTCTTGCAATGGGAGTGGTAATTGATTGTCTTCGGGTAGAAATGCTTGAATTTTCCTGAGTTCTTGCGTTAGTTTTAGCGGGTCTATGACATATGGATGCAGTTTACCATGTGTGGATGAATATATAACGTCAATTATGTGATTTTGCATGAGGGAATAGTGCTCGCAAAGAGTGTTGAAAATTGTAAAAAGTTCAGTGAGCTTTAAATGCTTATCTGTTAGGAAAAGATTGTGGTTATTAGAGTTCTGCATTTGATCTAACTTGAAATTAGTTTCCTGAATTTTCGTTTGCAATTTTTGTATATAACTATCTGTAACGTTGAGTTGGTTGATAGTAGATTTATATATTGAAGTTTGCTTTTCGTATAGATTATGGATATAATTTTGGTTTTGCTCTAGTAGATTTATTTTTTCATTATATGATTTTGCATCATTGTCATCTAATGTTCCGAATAATTGTTTGGCTATGGTTCCTATACCATTAATTAAGCCACGTCTTTGTAATCGTGCTTTTGGTATGGTTCCTAAATAATTATTTAGTATATCATTTTGGATATTTAATCGGTGGATTGAGGCTTGAGCTTGAAAAATGAATATTTCACAATCAAAATTGGTTGAGTTTTTACTACTTATCTCTAGACAAATATTTTTCATATTTTCGACGTAGGAGGCGAGTATCTCATGTTGTTTTTTCACGTCCGTTAGGTTAGTGTATACCAGTAGTTGCCATTCGCTGTTGGATAGTCTCATAGTTCCAGTATTTTCATAGAGAATTCCTGTCCCATTTTCCCAAGGAGTAATGACGTAAGGTAGAACATCTGCGATAACCGGTTTAGAGTTGATTGGGCTGATGGAGACTATTAAGATTACCAGGACTTTGAAGATTTGGAGCATTTTGGATTTTTAATTTTCTGGAAAAGAAAAAAAAATACGGGGTAGACTCATGCAGTGAATAGTTTTAAACGATTATTATGAACTTTTACGTCTTTATTGCGTATTGATATAACAGAGTTTACTCCCGATGTGGAAATAATACTATATGGGCCATTCCATACAGGAAGGAGTTTCTTGCATTTGTTTTTGTGGGTACCATCATCCTTAAGGAGGACTTGGTCTCCGATTTCGAAATTTGACGGATTTTGCTTTTTGTCATACTGACGCTTTGAAGATTGCTTGTTCTTGATAAGATTTTCGCGTGCGATTTTATGCGAATGTTGCATTCTTGATTTTAACTCATTTGCGTAGAGATCATAATTATAGCATATTTCAGGGTTTTTGGTAACGCTTGTTGGAAGTTCTATTTGTCTTCCAAAAACTAACTCAAAAGGAGTATACGACGTAGAAGAATGAGGAGTAGTATTGTGAACAAATACTGCATATTTGATCCAACTATCCCAATCATCTTGAGATTTATTTATGAAGCAGCGAAGATATTCGACAAACCCTCTGTGGCTTCTTTCACAGGATCCATTGGATTGTGGTCGATATGCTGTAGTTTGCAGTTTGGTTATTTTTAAAAGTTTACAAACGCCTTTAAACACTTCTCCTATTAGATTCTGGCCTTGATCCGAAAGGACATATTTAGGAGTTCCGAAACGAAAGATTATTTCTGTGACGAATTTTTCGGCTATAGTATTTGCCTCTTGGTTTGGTATCGGAATTGCATCAGAGTATTTTGTTAGATCATCTATAATTGTCAGCAAATATTTGTTGTGATCATTAGTGGTTGGAAATGGTCCGACTATATCAATTGATATTTTTTCGAAAGGGAATTTTGCTGTAGAAGTTATAGTCATTGGCTCTAAAGTGTATTTAGTAACTTTATTTTTCTGACAGAGTTCGCATTGTTTAATGTATTTCTTTATGTCTTTATACATAGTTTTCCATTTGTGATAAAGTCTTATCCTTTTGAACGTACGATTTACTCCGCGGTGACCACCAATGGGATTTTCATGAAATTCTTTAAGGATAGTTTTGATTTGTTCCGGAGATGGTTCATTAGCGTTTGAAGATTTAGTAGTAGACGAACATGCAACAGGATTCTGGGAATTACTTTCTGGTAATAATTTAGTATCTGACTTTGGAGACTTGGAACATGATTTAGAAGATTTTGGTAAAGAATCTTTACAAGATAATTCTGACGATGTAGTAGGGATCGTAGGAGTATTCGGCAAAGGATGACTTTGAGAATTAGCATCACTCGATTGAGCAGAAGTTTGTGATCTAAGAGTCATTTTTGTTATTCTGCTGAGGCAATCAGCATTAGTGTTCAGTTCACCTTTTTTATGTATGATTTCGTAGTCAAATTCTTCAAGTTGAATGCGATAGCGCATAAGTCTTGAGCTTACATCCTTGCAATTGTGAAGATATATAAGAGGTTTGTGATCGGTAACTAGTTTAAACTTTCTGCCATACAAATATGGTCTGAAATGTTGAACAGCCCAAACGATAGCAAGTAATTCCTTGTCAGTCGTTGAGTAATTTTTTTCGCTTTTATGTAGAGTGCGCGAAGCGTATGCTATAGGCAAATCCTTACCAATTTCACCTTGAGATAGTATTCCACCAATAGCGACGTCACTTGCGTCAGTGGTTACTACAAATTCTCGATCGAAGTCTGGATATTGTAACAAAGGAGGGCTTATGAGTTTCTCTTTTAGGATGTTGAACGATTCAGTGCATAAATGAGTCCAATTAAAATTTGAATCCTTTTTTAGCAATTCAGTTAGAGGTTTCGAAATTTTTGCGAAGTCTTTAATGAAACGGCGATAGTAACCAGCTAAGCCAAGAAACATTTTAATTTCTTTGGTGCTAGTAGGTTGTTTAAATGTTTTTACCTTTTCTATTTTGTTAGGATCTGGACTTATTCCTGAGTCACCAATTACGTGACCTAGGTAAGTCAGTTCCGTACGTAAGAATTCGCATTTTTCTGGTTGGAGCTGTAATTTATGTGAGCTAAGACGTTCGAAAACTTCTGCGAGTTTTTTGTTATGCTCGTCTAGAGTTTGCCCATATATGACTATATCGTCCATATACACAAATACTTTTATGCCTTGTAGGCCTGTAAGAACGTTGTTCATAAGTCTTTGGAACGTTGCTGGTGCACTTTTTAAACCGTAAGGCATTCTTACATATTCGTAGTGCCCGAAAGGTGTTGAAAATGCTGTCTTTTCCCTATCTTTTGGGTTGACTTCTATTTGATGAAAACCATTAGCGAGATCAAGAGTTGTAAAAAATTTTGAGTTTCCGAGTTGGTCTAAGATTTCTGTAATGTTAGGCAATGGGTATGCATCCCCAATTGTTTTTTCATTGAGTTTACGAAAATCTACGACGATTCTCCAACGTTTGTTACCATCCTTGTCTGGTTTCTTCGGAACCACAACTAGCGGAAAATTCCAGGGACTTCTGGAAGGGATGATAATTTCGTCGTTTAGCATCTCACCAACCTGTTTGTGGACCTCGGATTTCTGCGCTTCTGGTAAACGATATGGTTTTATGTATATAGGAGGAGTTTCAGAGGTATTTATGAAGTGTTCAACGGAATTAGTAGTAGTCAATTTATCTCCTTTCAAAAAAAATATATGATTGTAAAGAGTGCAGAGTTCTAGAATAGACGTTTTCTGTTCTAAAGTCATATGATCTGTATTTATTTGATCCTTCAGTGTGCGGATTCGCGCATGATCGACTTTAGTGTTTGGATCTATTTTGAAGATATTGTATTCTGAAGACTTCTCTATAGTCAAGTCTTGGGGATCGAAATAGATATCAGTTTCAGAGGAGTTCAGTACTGATACATAGAGGATCTGGTTGACTGGTTTGCAAATACTTCCACCTATGTAAATACCATTTTCAAGCTGTTTTGAGAAACAAATACATTCCTCATTCACCTCAGTTCTAATAGAAAGTATGGTTTCAGTACGCGCTGGTACGCGATATGTAGGAGAGTTAAGATTGAAACTTATTGTTGACTTCTAGAAGTTAATCGACAGTTTATTGGCTCTGTAATCAATGCTGGCCTTAAAGTCCTTCAAAAAGTTACTTCCTAATATTCCATTGGTTATTAATGGAAATGATTCATCAACGACGTAGAAGGGGTAATCGATTTTTATTGATTCAGTGAGATTGATGGTTAGATATGTAAGACCTACTGTTGTTTGAGGACATTTATTTATTCCTATTAGGTCGATACAACTATCAGTGTCTACAACTTGGTCAAGATCTACCTTGTCGATTTTTATGACACAAACTTCACTACCACCGTCCACAAGTAGACTAGCATTTTTCGTGTGTAGTGAGTCTGATTTGATTTCTATGTATACACAAGCTCTTCGAGGATTAAACGTGGTCGGGTCTTTAATTGGATGATCGGATGTACAGGATGATCTAGGATCTGAAAAGGTACATTTTCGTCTACCATTCGGCTGTTGTATCATGTTATCGCGACCGAAACTTTCAGTAGTCTCGTTAATTGATAATTTGTCTGATTTAGAAGTTAGCGACTCTGTAGCGCACGACGATTTAGAAGGCAATGATTTAGAACACGACGGCTTTGGACACGATTTCGAACTCGACGATTCAGAAGGGGACTTAGTACGCGACGATTTTGAAGATTCTGATTTGGAAGGCAACGATTTTGTACTCGACGATTTGGTAGGTAATGATTGTGGCGGAACTGGTTTAGAACACGACGACGGAAACGATTCTGAGGGTGATTGAGACGGTAACGATTTAGAACACGATGGTTTTGGAACAAACGATTCAGGGGATGATTTTAATGTCTCTAAATGATCTAGAACATATTGTGGAAAAACAAATTCAGTAGACAAAGGAGCAAATTGCAGTTTTGACGGTTGAGATTGTAGACTTTGGAAATTACGACTTGGACCAACCCGGTGGACCAAGTCTTCTACTAGTTTCCCGAATTTGAGCTTGATTCTGCCTTTTGCTCATTTGCCTTTACATTGAGTTTATACTGTCTTTTTTTACAGTCCTTTATGTGATGCCCTATATTTCGGCAATAGCTACAAATTATTTGGTTTGTTTTTACATTACCGGGCTCGACTTTAATTTCCCTTTTTTGATAATTTGGTAATGGATTGGGCTGAGCCTTATTTTTAAAACATTCCTGTAAATTGTGGCCCGGTTTTTTACAAAAGGAACAAAACTTATTGCTACGTGTCGACTTATTTTGAGTCGACGTCGAAGGTGAGTTCCTCTCCTCATTTGCAGCGGCTTCAACGGCTTCAGCGAGTGTTTTGAACCGTGATGCTTTCACAAACAGCTTTGTGTTGGGTAGGAGACCCTCTTCGAAGGCTTTTAAAGCTGTCTTCGCGTTCAGAGACTCTATTATCTCCGCTGCTTCCATCCCTTCGGATGCTATACATGCGTCATTGAGGTCGGCGAGAGTCCGCTCGATCCGATTTGCGAACGAACGTACTGTTTCTCCCGATTTTTGTCTGGAATTTACAAGGTTGACTTGAAGTTGAGGAAGGGTACGCTCTTCGAGGAATTGATTTTGTAGCGCCTCCTTGAGTCCCTCCCATTTCTCGATGGCCTTGTACTTGACGAGGTTATAAGCCGTACCGGACAGCTTGCTTTTCACTATCATCATGAATATTGGGACATCTGCTTCGGCTATTCCGGTAGCCATAAGGTCGCAACAATTTACGAATTTATGTAGGTGTTCCCGATTCCCATTGAAATCTGGGATAAACCTCAGTGCGAAGTCTCTGTCGAATTTGGGTGGCATGTTAATAATAATTTGTTACCTGTTTTCTTTTTGATGATGGTTACAAGATTGGCAATTATTTGTGTGGTATCTCGAACACAATCACAAATTTAGAGGAAAAAAAAAATTTTTGCAACACCCAAAAGGTTCACACAGTCACAGGATTTTTTTTTTTTTTTTTGCACTGCCACAGTCACAGAATTTTTCACAGGATTTAGTCACAGTCACAGTCACAGTCACAGTTTTTATTTCGCAGGATTTAATCACAGTCACAGTTTCTTTTCACTGGATTTACGTTTTACGCGCTTAGGAGAGCGATCGGTTCCCTAGACTACACGGGTTGAGTGACGAAACAACCCCACATCTGACACCAATTTATGTTGAGCGTTATTCAACAGCGCACATTAATGTGCATGTCACCTTTTTTGGGTAATCTTAGGGGCATCTCCTTCTTCAGTAGAAACGCACTTTGTAAAACAAATAACACCTTTATTATTATTATCTTAAGCTAAACATTTAACACTATTACTATTTGGTTATTTTATAAAGATATATTTAATTTATTTTATTATAAAGATATATTTTGACGCGGAGACGACTCGGAGACTGACGCGGAGAGATGATAGGGGCACGACACGGAGTTTACTTTTATTTGACGATAATGTGTGATACGTTCGGTGGCTTCCGACTGAATGATTCTATGAAGAATTCTATCACGATTCGGTTCTTCACGATACAACACCGGATCGTTTATATTTTGTTAAATAATCAGAAAGTGAAATGCGATCTGCAGATGAGACACTTTTGGGTGTTCGTCTGGATCGCGCTATTAAGTTCGAGTTGGACATGGGAAAGATGGATATGATTGATAAGCAATTTGGGTCGGCTATGATACGTATGGTATGCCGGTTCAAGTGACTGCAATCGGATAAGTTGTATGGAACGGAAATGCGTTAGCATTTTAATAACTTTAAGACGATTGCATTTATGGGAATTGTTTTAAGGAATGTGAAAAACGTGTATGCACTTTGAACGTCTGGATGGGGTATCGAATTATGGCGACATTGTAAGTGTTAAGGAAATTTATATTGTAATGATTGACTTGAAGGAAAGATTGAGACATGTAATGATTGAGGCGCTGTGTTGTAAGTATGGGGAAGAGCACTTTACAACATTAACGGTTTAGGAGATATGGATTTTAGAACGTGTCTATCTCGCCATTTTTGGGTTATGGACGTATTACCCCACTCCCACACCCCTTCATCAATATTGACAATTTTTCTGCAAATGGGTCTACTATCAGAGCTCTATAGAAATTCCAAGTTTCAGCTTCCTAACATAAGGGGTTACTGAGATCTGGAAACCAAAATTTTCGGTCTAAAACACTTCCCCCTCCTTCCCCCTCACACCCCCACCCCTAAAAATTTGGTCACTTCAAGGCGCCTACCCCGTCTATTCGTTAAAAAAATTTCAATTTAATATCTCAAAGCGTTTGGCAGCTACGAGCCTCCAAACGATCTTGCGTACGGCGTACGGCGTACGGTGGACAGACGGACTGAAAATTTTTATTGCTTTTTTCGCGTCTACTAGTTATGAAACGTGAAAATAAAAATTTTGAGGGTAGCAAATTTTTTTTTTAAAAAATCAATCACAATACTTAATTATTAAAATAATAAAGTAAAATTGAATAGCCACTATACAATAGTTTCTACCTGTAAGTAAAAGGTCATGTAATAATTGCTTGTGCACTCCTCATTCTTGTGATATATTTTCTACTAAAGTATAAATTGGAGTTCAGTATTTCATCTAGAGTATCATACGATTGGCTTGGAGCCGATCGTGACTGCGTTATGTTTAATAATTGGCGATGTTCTCTATGGAAGAAATCAGGAAGATGTGAGTTGATGTGAGTGAGTTGAATCGAGGAACGCGGTTCTATTAAGTTTCTTTAGTTTGTAGGTCGTTTGAATACGAAAAAATTCCTGGAAATGTTCCTCACGAAGGACGAACTTATTGAATTGATTTATTGAAAACCTACTTTATCGATGTAAGTCATAAAGTCACAGTTTTTGGAGAAGTGTTATTTTAAATGAAATTCTTTAGGCTAATGAAATATGCGTCCGAGCATATCCTAGTATTGAGGAAGCATATCCTAGTATTGAGGAACAGACAAGAATGTCGAAGGACGAGTTGGAACGAATTGAAAAGCAAAGAAACAGCCTGGGTGTTGATGGATTGAAGAAAAAAGGAGATGAAGTAGTTGCGGCTATGACTATGAACGAGGTTTGCATTAATTTTAATAAACTACATTTTCGAGATTTAAAAAAAAAATCGGTCTTTTTTTAAGGAACAACCACCGGAGCTAATGCTCTCACAAGTCCCAGTACCAAGCACTGAAGGAATTTACATACTATAATTTTTCAAAATTTACAAAGCAACTAATGGTGTTCAAATTATACCGTGTGTTAATTTTGCCGAATTTCCAGTTTACGCTGAAATCTATGATATTCATACAAATTTTGTATATGTAAGAAGTGGATGGGAAATTTTTATCATTTGTTTCCCATTCTTATTTTAATTTTTTTCCAGTTGATTGTTACCATAAATACCTACGGGCTGTTTAAACACAAGACTGCGTCCTTATTTGTTACTTCTTTTGACTTTAATATTCGAATCGCCAATACGTCGTGATGGCAAACTCATTCCGTACGAAGAAGTTGTTGCCGCATTAGAAAAGGACACCATATCGACAGGCTCAAGTCTCGGTGTACAGCCGAATTCAAATTTTAATTGAGAGCCGTTTGCAAATGTAAATTGGGAATCTCGCCAATATGTACGTCGTGATGGCAAACTCATTCCGTACGAAGAAATATGGCTATCTGTTTTCGGCCTCCTACCGTGCGGAACAATTAAAATATCCGATCATGTTGTCGATCGCGAAAACTACGAAATCTACGATGTCCGCATGGGCTCGACATTCGACGAGATTTTCATTTTCATTCGAAATGACAACGTGCTGGAAATGTTGCTTTTCGAAAACAATATTCTATCGAAATATGCACCGCCTCTGTTGAATTTGGCCATTAAGCATGGCAATATTTTGGATACTTTAAAGTATTGAGTTCTTTCGTGTTGGACAATTATTTACTATTGTTTTTCAGCTACATAAACGAAACGATCCAGTGCATTATCGAGGCGTGGGAAACAGTTATACTTGTGATGGATAACAAACTAACAAAATACGCCAATTCACAGCCGGAAGGATCGATTTCAGCCGATTTCCTCGAATTACTCATGTTCGGATATCGGTCGGAAGCCTTGGAGCAGTTTCTTGTACAGTGAGTAAATCAAATCGTCGTAATTCATCGTCTATCAAAATATTTTGCAGAGATTTGACTGAGAAAGGATTGAAAAAACTGGGCAATTCAATTGAGCTGAGCTATTCAACTATCCAGAAATTGGTGATCAAACCATTGCATAACGCTGCTATTAACTTGTTTTACTACTTGAACAAACTTAAGGGACTAAGTAGAAATACGTATCCCTACAGTGTAAGCCTGTTCAAAACTTCTCGGTCACACTTAAATTGAATCTGTTACAATTGCAGGCTTTAATTGTGCCGAAAGCTTCCGAAACCGCCCTATCGAGTGCCGGAGCGTTCTTGATAAAAAAATTTCGAGTTACAACAGACAATCGCTCAATCTGTGACTGACTATAAGACATTTTGGTGCTGGCTTTATATGGCGATAATACGACTTATGGACGAAACTGTGCCGGACGAAGTTTCGTCAGTAACACAACAGGACATAACGTACTTGGCCGAATTTTTAAACAATTTTGATGACTGTATATTCGAGAAAGGTTCGGATTTGTAAGAATTTTCTAATAAACAAAATAATTGATAGGCTATTTAAATAATAGAGGACGGAAGCATCGGAAAACAAAAATTCAACTTGGAACGAGTTGGACAATACCTGGAGGATTGTGACTTACAAAATCCGAGCAAACAACATGACAATTTACTTGACGAGAATGATTGTTTGCGCGACTCTGGTCTTATATTTCCACATCATAAAAATTTCTCATTGATACAAGAGTTCAATCTGCTGAAGAAGAACATCAACGAGTTATTCGCTCGATGAAATTCTTTAATGCTAATGAAATATGCGTCCGAGCATATCCTAGTATTGAGGACAGGCAAGAATGTCGAAGGACGAGTTGGAACGAATTGAGAAGCAAAGAAACAGCCTGGGTGTTGATGGATTGAAGAAAAAAGGCTATGGCTATGAACAAGGTTTGCATTAAATTTAATCTGAAATAAAAACGAAAAATTTTATACAAACAAACCTTTTCATTTAATAAAAGATAATAAAAAGAAACATAACACAAAATACTTCAAAATATTATTATAAAAAAAAAATTATGTTTAGGGCAATATCTCACTGGGATGCAAGGCTACGACGAGTTCGAGTTTCTTGGAAAAATGAAAATATCACAAATTTGTATACGAGCGTAAGTGGAAATATTCAATCGAAAGAAAGCCGACTTTGTGAATATCATACCTTTTTGTTGAACCCGACACCTTTTTTTACATTTTTTAAAATGTTTTTTTTTATTATATTTCTCTTACTATGCGCGTTATAACCATGCAAGAGTTTTGAGAAAGTTGAAAATTTGCCATAACTTGGTTTTTACAATGAAAAACTGAAAAACAATGGTCAGACACCCCAACATTGGGACCCACCCAGTCAGCCCCCCAAAGTTGTTAAATCGAGTACGTGCGATTTCTCATACTATGCGCGTTATAACCATGCAAGAATTTTGAGAAAGCTGAAAATTTGCCCAAATCAAGCTCGAATGAATTTTTCATGCCAGATATTTATTCCCGCCAGAGGCGTTGCAGTACTTAGTGAGACACAAAAGCAGCTTTAGCTTCCCAGTGAATTACACCCAGTGCGATTGGAATTAAGCATGGCAGGTGGAGCATTATTTAAAATAAAAACGACCAATTTTATGTAAACGGATATAATAAACTTTATTGAATATTATTAATGGCAGTATTATTAGAACAGGCAACAAAAAGAAGTGATATATAATAAAAAAAACATTTTAGGAAATGTAAAAAAAAGGTGTCGAGTTCAACAAAAAGGTATGATATTCACAGAGTCGGCTTTCTTTCGAGATAATATTTCCACTTACGCTCGTATACAAATTTGTGATATTTTCATTTTTCCAAGAAACTCGACAATCGCTCGTCGTGGCAAAGAGATGATGTGCAAAGTCTACTTTTTGGTAGCTAATAATAATCTGGAAAATTTGGGGTGGGGGGGGGGGTGATATTTATCCGATCCCGCTTCCTGGCTATTTGCCGCGCCACTCTTAACAGCCGCGTTTAGCATATATTTTTTTCGCAAAAGCAGAGTATCATAGAAAACAAGGTCATTTATAGCATCATCTGTGAAAAACACGAAGATACAAGAGGAAGAAGGTGTACAGTACGAAGCTGGAATGGGAGACTAGCCGTAAGTTCATGTTGTACCTATCAACATCTTTAAACGCATTTTTCTCGAAACTATGTTTTTAGTCATGGTCGGCACGATAACTCAATCAATTGTCAATATTTTTCACTCCCTAGCAGACTACTGGTCCTAAATGGCGTGTCCATAGTTCATAGGTCTTTTTGCCACGACGAGCGATTGTCGAGTTTCTTGGAAAAATGAAAATATCACAAATTTGTATACGAGCGTAAGTGGAAATATTCAATCGAAAGAAAGCCGACTCTGTGAATATCATACCTTTTTGTTGAACCCGACACCTTTTTTTCCATTTTTTAAAATGTTTTTTTTTATTATATTTCCCTTACTATGCGCGTTATAGCCATGCAAGAGTTTTGAGAAAGTTCAAAATTTGCCAAAACTTAGTTTTTACAATGAAAAACTGAAAAACAATGGTCAGACATCCCAACAGTGGGACCCACCCAGTCAGCCCCCCCGCAAAGGTGTTAAATCGAGTATACGTGCGATTTATCTTACTATGCGCGCAATAACCATGCAAGAGTTTTGAGAAAGTTGAAAATTTGCCATAACTTGGTTTTTACAATGAAAAACTGAAAAGCAATGGTCAGACACCCCAACATTGGGACCCACCCAGTCAGCCCCCCCCCCCCCCCCCGCAAAGGTGCTAAATCGGGTACATTCTGTTACTATGCGCGCAATAATCATGCTAGAGCTTTAAGAAAGCTGAAAATTTACCAAGACGTAGTTTGTACAAAGAACAACTGAAAAACAATAGTCACACCCCTATAGTAGGACCCACCCAGTCAGCACCCCCGCAAAGGTGTCGCAAAAAACGATTACGCGTGATCAACAATTTGCATGGATGGGTATAAAATACTCGTATGTAGGTACATTTTCTCTATGTTTCAATGCGCTGGTTCATTGAAGTTTTACTTATTTATATGAAAATATAATTCCTTATGAAAAATGTACAATACCTTAAAGTAATACTAGGTACTTTATTATATTATGACATAAACGGATCTTTTATAGGTATTACGTGCATGTAGCCGATATTTTCATAAACTATATTTAATCGATTTGTACCAAATTTCAGCTTTCTTACAACTCTTACGCGCACTCCCCTTTACGGGGGTGCTGACTAGCTGGCTCCTACTGTTGGGATGTCTGACAATTGTGTTTTTGTTTGTCATTGTAAAAACTACCCCGTGGTGAATTTTCAGTTTTGTTAGAACTCTTTCATGACACTAGTTTTGACTGTTGCGCGCATAGTAACAGAAATTGCGCGTACCCGACTTTACACCTTTGCGGAGGTGCTGACTGGGTGGGTCCCACTGTTGGGGTGTCTGACCATTGTTTTTCTGTTTTTCATTGTAAAAACAAAATTTGGGCAAATTTTCAGCTTTCTCAAAACTCTTGCATGGTTATAACGCGCATAGTATGAGAAATCGCACGTACTCGATTTAACAACTTTGCGGGGGGCTGACTGGGTGGGTCCCACTGTTGGGGTGTCTGACATTGGTTTTCAGTTTTTCATTGTAAAAACTAAGTTTTGGCAAATTTTCAGCTTTCTCAAAACTCTTGCATGGTTATTGCGCGCATAGTAAGATAAATCGCACGTATACTCGATTTAACACCTTAGCGGGGAGGCTCACTGGGTGGGTCCGACTGTTGGGATGTCTGACCATTGTTTTTCAGTTTTTCATTGTATAAACTAAGTTTTGGCAAATTTTCAGCTTTCTCAAAACTCTTGCATGGCTATTGCGCGCATAGTAAGATAAATCGCATGTATACTCGATTTAACACCTTTGCGGGGGGGGGGGGGGGCTTACTGGGTGGGTCCCACTGTTGGGGTGTCTGACCATTGTTTTTCAGTTTTTCATTGTAAAAACTAAGTTTTGGCAAATTTTTAGCTTTCTCAAAACTCTTGCATGGTTATAACGCGCATAGTAACAGAAATCGCACGTACTCGATTTAACACCTGACTGGGTCGGTCCCACTGTTGGGCTGTCTGACCTTTGTTTTTCAGTTTTTCATTGTAAAAACCAAGTTTTGGTAAATTTTCAGCTTTCTCAAAACTGTTAAATTTTTAGATTTTTTTGACATCTTTGCGGGGGGGCTGACTGGGTGGGTCCCACTGTTGGGGTGTCTGACCATTGTTTTTCAGTTGTTCCTTGTAAAAACTACGTCCAAAATATTAGCTTTCTCAAAACTGTTCGATTTTTTGTCGCGAGCTCTCCGACTATTAGCACAAGACGACTTGAACTAGGATTTTAAGATTTTGAATCTAGAAGTTTGATTGCATTTGTAAGGGTAAGCTCGTTAACGGGCAAAAATGTGCTACTCGTTCGAGTAGCTATACAAAGCCAATGGTCTTAAAACACGCGTTTGGTCGACAGCTCCAGACGGGTTTAAGCTACGACTTTGAAAAATTGTATGTGCTGATTTCTCAATGGTTGGAGATATATGTGTGATTATATAGAAAATTCGATCAGTTCTTCGTGTAGCTGCCATACAAATATCCTGTTAAAATATTTTCACGTCAGTTACGAAACTGATTATAAGTTAAGTTATCGTTTAGCTACGAATTCGGGATTTTTATATAAATTAGTTTTGAGTGAAAACGAAGTACGAGTTCACTAGCCAAAAAATCCTTAAGAGACGTGTTCAAACATATTTTTCGATAAATTTTGAACGGTTCAAGCCAAAAATTTAAAATTTTGTTCATATTAATTTGTGAATGGTTCCAAGGCAAAAAGGATATATATATCAAATTTTGTCGCATGTCGCTAGTCAGAGATTCTCCGACTTTTCATGTGTGACAACAATTTCAGTTCAAAGTTTTCTCGAAAATTTCAGTTCATTTCACGCGCTAAGATGTAGATCTCAACCATTTGAGCAAACTGTAATTTAATCCAAATAAAATACATAACCAATTTACGAAAAGGTGTGACACAAGTAATGTTACAAATGTAAACTCCAGACTGAAGAGTGTGACACATTTTTGTCGTGACAAATTTGTCGTGGCCAAATATCCTTGGCCGCATCTCCTTCCACAACTCTCTGAAAAAACACACTACACTCCACAATAACAACACTTTTTTAGAGAGTTAACAATATTTTATTAAGAGATTCACAATCTACCTACTCTAAAACACGCTTTTTACAAAAGAACGCGGAGGCCACTTGCCGTTTCGGTAATTGTCACAAGACTGCCCGTTTCCCAGACTTGGAGAAATTGATCAGCAATTATCGCTTAGTCAATTATTTTGCCTCAGCCGATAATTGCTGATTTACATCGATCATCGATCAATTCTCGGCAGTTGACCCGAGTTGGACATAGTTGATCGATAATCGATGTTGCAGATTTCCTGCTGACCACCGAGCAAAGGTATTCGACCCGATTTAAGTTTATCACCTCGCATCGGAAATTTTGACGAATATTGAACATAATCACCGATACGAGGTGCACGTAGGGAGAATCGGGGCCAAACCGGACCACGACAAATTTCTGTCACAGAAAATTGTCGCATATGGAAACCCATCTAAATGTTGTTATGACACTTGTAATTTTCCGCGCTTTAAAGCGGCTAGAATAACCAAATGAAGAAAAATAGACAATTTTCCATTCAATTTAGACATTGGTGTGTGACAGACAGTCCGAACAGCTCAAAAGTAAGTAACTGTAAAAAAAATCTGCCAACAGTCTGGGTGCAACTTTATTATTTTTCCGGCAGAAGTTTGGAACGTGTTCAATTCAAAGATGCGGTGTATGTTACTATGTGACTGAAAACCTAACAAAAAGTTCGGGAAGCGGTTAGAATAGGGTGTAACATATGAATTATATAGCTGGGTCATATTTTGGGATGCGGTCTAGAGGTTGAAAAAGATAAAACCTAAAAATATGTGATTATTAAACAAGCCTGGGGAAGTGAAAAGATATTCGATATCTGATCAGACCTGAGAGATATGGTGGAATTTATAAAAAAATATACAACCACTTTACGCCCTCTTAGGGGTCGAATATCGAAAAAATCTTGAAAACACTTTCTAGGTATTCATATGAAGAATCCGTAGAATAAAAATGAATTCAATATTTCGAAAGACCTAGTAGATATGACGAAAATCGTGAAAATATATGCATTTTATATATACTGATAATTTTTTTTGCCCCCCCCCCCCTTCTGAACGTCAATGAATATTCGAATTTTTTTTTATCAGAATAACTTTTCTGGTTGACTTACATATACGTACCGAGTTTCAACTTTCTAGCATAAGCCGTTCAAAAGTTAGGGAAAACACCCCCCACCCTCGTGCCATGCTACCCCTAAAAAAAATTAATTTTTTCATCATGCCACTAATATAGTTCTATCTAAATACGAAGTTTGAAGTTTATATCATTACAGGTTCTTAAGATATAAACATCGGAATTTTTTCCTTCTCACCCTTCCCCACCCTTACCCTCTACACCCCCACCTTCAAATTTTTTTTCTCTACTAGGGTTCTATTGGGCCTATTTCTGGTAAAAATTTGAGGCATTTATCTACCACTGTTATTGAAATATGAAAAGTGATATTTTTGAAAAATTCTTATCCCCCCACTTCTATGCTCACCTGCCCCTTCAAAGATTTTACTTTAAATCAAGATTGCTGATTTATCAAGCTTTATACCTAAACCGAATTTTGTTTTTCTGGTGCAATTGGTTTGGGAGATATCGTAATGTTAAGTATTTCAACCCCCACCCCCGTACGCCCCTACCCCTACCCAATCAATCCACTCTCCTAGTATAAGTACAGATATTTGTAAAGTTTTAATTGCTTGCCACTAACGGTTTAGGAGATATAGATTTTAGAATGTGTCGATGTCGACTTTTTTGCGTTTCGGACGCATTACTTCCCCCTCCACTCCCACACCCCTTCACCCATATCAGAAATTTTTTTGGAAATGGGTCCACTATCAAAGCTCTATAGAAATTCTAAGTTTCAGCCTCCTAACATAAGCGGTTGCTGAAATCTAGAAACCAAAATTTTTCGTCTAAAACGCTTCCCTCTCACACCTCCTCCCCTGAAAATAATGTCAATTCAAGGGGTCTACTAAGTCTATTCTTAGTAAAAAATTTAATTTAATAGCTCCACTGGTATGAGAGCTACGAGCCTTCAAAGGATTTTGGGGAGGTTTTCCGTGTCTACTAGTCATGAAACGTGGTTTTTTAAATCAATAACAATACTGTATTATAAATAATAAAGTAAAACGGCAATGAAGCGCCTGCGAGCAGTGTTCGAAAACTGGGAGCTTCATGTTCCAGAGGCAACACGCTTTATTTTGACAGTTCGGTATGGAAAGCGCCATGTTATGTATGTTATGAAACGCGCATTTGTTGTGCAAGTAGCCTTGATAGTGTGCGCACCTACAGTCGTGATTATAAAGACATATCTTTTTTTCGAAAATGGAAAACACTTGAATTGTTGAAAAATGTATTTGAAAGCGAAAAATTATATATATGTGTGGCAGGGGCGGAGCTTCCATAGGAGCAAGTGGAGCAACTGCGCCGGGCGCCAAATTTTTAGGGCACCACTCTTACCTACAAAATTCAGCCGTTTATTTTGAAAGTGGAATAAGTCCATTTCATTTTTAAATCGACAAGGTTTAGTGTTTGCGTTTTATCATGTTTAAAAATATTCATGCCAACTTTCGGGAAAATTTTTTGTAGGTATGTATTTGTAAAAAGTGTAATGAAACAATTGCATCAATAGACTCTCAAAAAGTGGCTTCGTCTTGTATAAAACATCGTTTCAATGTCACATCAAATTTTTTTCTTCAAAAAGTGACTTATTCCACTTTTAAAATTACCGGTTCATCCTGCAATTATCACTAAATTCAGTGATTGTAAATTTTGTAATTCTAAAACATGGTATCCTATGTATGGGACCCCCCCCAGACCCCAGCTTGGACCCCCAGAAAAATATTTCTGGCCCCTTCCAGAAAAATAATTCTGGCCCCTTCCAGAAAAATAATTCTTTCCTTTCCTTCCCAGAAAATATTTCAAGATTTTTCGAAATTCGACCCATAAGTGGATGTCAAGTGGTTTTATACTTATGAATTCTGGAATAGTCCCACACTCATACCTCGATATACTGCCTGGATATGCCGTATAAAGAGCGGCCGCATAGCGAGCGTTTTCTTATGTGTACACGATTCCTTACATTGCAAAGTACACTCATGCCTCGCTATACGACCGCTCTTTATACGTCATATCCCTGCAAACATTTTAGCGAAGAACTCGCTTTCGCGAAGTAATTTCGAAATGGAGCAAGAAATGAGAATTTCGAGCTTCTCCCGAGATTCCTTCGTGTCTCTGATGCTGTTACATATGAGAAGAAAAAAGATAGCCCACCACTACAATTCCGCTTTGTGCCCGAGATTTCGACATGTCTCTGATTGCGAAATTACAAAGAAATGAGACTACGTGCGGCTATGCTTCGAATTTATTGCGAGATTCCTTCGTTTCTCTGAGTACAATTGAAATGACTCATCCCTGTCCTGATCATAGTATAAATACTTACATAGTAAGCAACCTCAGCTCGAATTCTCGATGTAAACACACCAATATGCGTACAATCTACACGTATTCAGAAGCTGCGTCTCTTTCAGTCATGGGCGACTACTCTGACACTCATTTCTTTCTTTTTTTGCACGATTTGGTATGTTTGGAATAGTAATTAGGGAAAATGACGTGAGGGTGAGGGATATGGCAATACAGGAAATAAGCGTAAAAACATCCAAAACAGACAAAAAAAGCGGTAAAGCTATATTACACGTACGTAATTGAAAGAGACGAAAGATTTGGCTCAGTCATCAGCTGTTTAAAATTTTGAGAGGTACAACCAACCAAAATCGTCCATATGAGAGGTAAAATTTTCTTATGCGAAAAATTTTGTGGACAATGAGGAAGATACGGAGTTTGCTTCCTATGTAAGTATTTCTTCTATGGTCCTGATAATGCTCGAAACAGAACGCATTGATCTGTTTACTGTTTAGTGGCACGCGCGCAGATACATATGTTCAGTTGACTTAGAATTGATTAATTAAGTGTACGCAATTAAATTTATTTTATGTGAAAAACAATAAAAAGTGGAGTAAAAAATATTGAACTGTTAATATGGATGTCATACGTTTAAGACAATAAATATTTTTCTACCTTATTTTTCTCTGCTTTCTATTTATTTCTACAACTCAGTCATAACAGATGCCATGTAGTGCCGATGACAATACTGTCCACGGACATTATTTCCCGCTTAACATTAATAAATGTCCAATTCCACGGCTCTACTGAAATGCCCGTACAACCTCGCTCTGCGCGAATCGCTTACGAGACGAGAATAGCTCGCTTCTCTTAATATATAAGCAATATATACAACCACTACCACAACCGCATTGTGCACCTAACTTCGTTTTCACATCACTTTCGGTTCGTCTTCGAACCTACCGCAATTCGCTATCGAAAGAGAATCTCGGGTTAATAAGTCGAGAAAGGTCGAGAATCATGTTCCTTTTCCTTCGCTGGTCATCTGTTTTCCGTTCGATATCGAGTTCGATATCGAAGTTTAAGCCAGAGATTACGATTTGCTAGCACATCGTTTTCGAATCATAATGTTTGCAGGGATCTAGACCGTATATCGAGGTATGAGTGCCCTGCAAACATTATGACTCGAAAACGATGTGCTAGCAAACCGTAATCTCTGGCTTAAACTTCGATATCGAACTCGATATCGAACGGAAAACAGACGACCAGCGAAGGAAAAGGAACATGATTCTCGACCTTTCTCGACTTACTAACCCGAGATTCTCTTTCGATAGCGAATGGCGGTAGGTTCGAAGACGAACCGAAAGTGATGTGAGAACGAAGTTAGGTGCACAATGCGGTTGTGGTAGTGGTTGTATATATTGCTTATATATTAAGAGAAGCGAGCTATTCTCGTGTCGTAAGCGATTCGCGCAGAGCGAGGTTGTACGGACATTTCAGTAGAGCCGTGGAATTGGACATTTATTAATGTTAAGCGGGAAATAATGTCCGTGGACAGTATTGTCATTGGCACTACATGGCATCTGTTATGACTGAGTTGTGGAAATAAATAGAAAGCAGAGAAAAATAAGGTAGAAAAATATTTATTGTCTTAAATGTATGACATCCATATTAACAGTTCAATATTTTTTACTCCACTTTTTATTGTTTTCCACATAAAATAAATTTAATTGCGTACACTTAATTAATCAATTCTAACTCAACTGAACATATGTATCTGCGCGCGTGCCACTAAACAGTAAGCAGATCAATGCGTTCTGTTTCGAGCATTATCAGGACCATAGTAGAAATACTTACATAGGAAGCAAACTCTGTATCTTCCTCATTGTCCACAAAATTTTTCGCATAAGAAAATTTGACCTCTCATATGGACGATTTTGGTTGGTTGTACCTCTCAAAATTTTAAACAGCTGATGACTGAGCCAAATCTTTCGTCTCTTTCAATTACGTACGTGTAATATAGCTTTACCGCTTTTTTTGTCTGTTTTGGATGTTTTTATGCTTATTTCCTGTATTGCCATATCCCTCACCCTCACGTCATTTTCCCTAATTACTATTCCAAACATACCAAATCGTGCAAAAAAAGAAAGAAATGAGTGTCAGAGTAGTCGCCCATGACTGAAAGAGACGCAGCTTCTGAATACGTGTAGATTGTACGCATATTGGTGTGTTTACATCGAGAATTCGAGCTGAGGTTGCTTACTATGTAAGTATTTATACTATGATCAGGACAGTGATGAGTCATTTCAATTGTACTCAGAGAAACGAAGGAATCTCGCAATAAATTCGAAGCATAGCCGCACGTAGTCTCATTTCTTTGTAATTCCGCAATCAGAGAAATGTCGAAATCTCGGGCACACAGCGGAATTGTAGTGGTGGGCTCTCTTTTTTCTTCACATATGTAACATCATCAGAGACACGAAGGAATCTCGGGAGAAGCTCGAAATTCTCATTTCTTGCTCCATTTCGAAATAACTTCGCGAAAGCGAGTTCTTCGCTAAAATGTTTGCAGGGTGCACTTTGGAAGAATGGAAGGCCATCGTGCACACATAAGAAAACCCTGCAAACATTTTAGCGAAGAACTCGCTTTCGCGAAGTAATTTCGAAATGGAGCAAGAAATGGGAATTTCGAGCTTCTCCCGAGATTCCTTCGTGTCTCTGATGCTGTTACATATGAGAAGAAAAAAGAGAGCCCACCACTACAATTTCGCTTTGTGCCCGAGATTTCGACATTTCTCTGATTGCGGATTTACGAAGAAATGAGACTACGTGCGGCTATGCTTCGAATTTTCGTTTCTCTGAGTACAATTGAAATGACTCATCACTGTCCTGATCATAGTATAAATACTTACATAGTAAGCAAACTCAGCTCGAATTCTCGATGTAAACACACCAATAGGCGTACAATCGTACACGTATTCAGAAGCTGCGTCTCTTTCAGTCATGGGCGATTACTCTGACACTCATTTCTTTCTTTTTTTGCACGATTTGGTATGTTTGGAATAGTAATTAGGGAAAATGACGCTAGGGTGAGGGATATGGCAATACAGGAAATAAGCGTAAAAACATCCAAAACAGACAAAAAAAGCGGTAAAGCTATATTACACGTACGTAATTGAAAGAGACGAAAGATTTGGCTCAGTCAACAGCTGTTTAAAATTTTGAGAGGTACAACCAACCAAAATCATCCATATGAGAGGTAAAATTTTTTTATGCGAAAAATTTTGTGGACAATGAGGAAGATACGGAGTTTGCTTCCTATGTAAGTATTTCTACTATGGTCCTGATAATGCTCGAAACAGAACGCATTGATCTGTTTACTGTTTAGTGGCACGCGAATTAAGCTAGACCCATTAAACCCTAACATAAATAAAGACATTACCGCCGAATTTAATGGATGACTCATGTAGCTTTCAAACGTAATTATTAAAGTCACTTTACATAAAATAAACAAACGCATAATCCATTTCATATATTGTTTATATAGAACTAATTGATTAATTGATAACTGATGAAAGAGTCAATTAGAGTCGGCATAGTGTAAAAGGGCACTAGAGTATATATACGATCTTACCTTTGAGATCGGGGTCAGTCTGTTTAAGATCATTATTGTAATTGTGAGAGCTGAAGCTCAAAATTGAATTGTGTCGAATTAAATAAAGTGAATTAATTAAGGAAATTAATTAGTTTTATTTTTTATTTAAATTCACGACCACATTCATAACTGGCGCAGTCGTCCGTCATAGGAGGGAGGAACCACCTTTGACTAAAGAACCAACATAAAAATCACGTACTCCACTAAGTATTTTATACAAGGAGTTGAGTTCAAGTGTAAATTGGACAATAGTGATTAAAACCAAATTTAAATCATTCAAACGCAAATTGAATAAAAGTGAAATTAGTGAAAAACTAACTTACACATCATTCAACAAGAGAAAATCTAGTTGAATTAAAAACTACAAGTTTTGTAACTACCAAAACGATCAGCTAAGGGAAACTTAGTAAGATCAAAAAGGGAAAACAGAATTTTAATACGTATCGAAACAACCAAATCAATAAAACAAATTAATACGAAAAATTAATAAAAACAAAAATATAAAAACAAAGTGAAAATGGCTGAACAAGGAGAAGTTAATCCACCACTACCGATAGAGTTTACATTCGATGAAATATTGAAGGAAACTAGAAGATTACCTGTATACACCGGAAATAATAAAAACTATGCATTAACCACATGGCTGGACGAAGCCGATACAATACTCAACTTTACTCAACCTGGAAATCATCAATCATACATTTTTCGATTAATCCTGCATAAAATCCAAGGCGAAGCGAGGAATGCTGTACAGAAGATACCAGTCCCTACCTGGCAGATTGTGAAGACAACACTTACATCAACATTTGGCGTAAACGAGTCATACAGTACTTTAGTTAATAAAATACACAGAGTAAGTAATAGGAATATAGACGATACTTATAATGAACTTAATGAACTATTGAATCAAATAAATGTTAAATATCTACAAGATCCACGAAGAGATCAATTTCATGAATTTAACCCAGTTAGAAATGAAAGCCTTGTTTTAAATAAATTTAAGTCTTTATTACCAGAATATAAAGCTTATTTACTAGAAATTAAGAATTGTGAAACCCTAAATAAAGCATATAATACACTTAAGGAAATACAGCAAAATACTGAAAGTAGCGTGAAAAATAATAATAATCCTAATTTTCAACAAAGAAATAATAATAGGAATAGAAATGAAAATCATAATCAAAATAGAAATTCTCATAATCAGAATTACCAGAATCCTAACAACCGAAATAATAATAATACCCAGAATAATAACAATGATAATAATCGGAATAAGATTCTGAATACGAACAATCGAAACGAAAATAATCAAAACTACAACTATCAAGGGAATCGACAATTTAACAACAGAAATACTAATTATAATAATAACCAACGGAATTTTAAGAATCCAAATAATACCAATTATAATCGCAATAATAATTATAACCGGCAAAATTACAATAATAATAATAATAATAAATCTGAACCAATGCAAATAGATAATTCAGCGAGAATTAATCAAAATACAAACAATAGAGAATCAGTTAATAATCGTAACTCCGAACCAATGGACACAAATTTTCAACAATGTGCCTCGGAAACCCCTTACCCATAATAAATTTAAATATAGATAACGAGATTATCCCTACACTCATTGATACGGGATCATCTATTTCAAGTTTAGATAAAAATTGTCTACCTAATAATGAAAAAATCAATTTACAACAACCTATATCAGTCAACGGACTAGGAGGTACTTATTATATACAACAAAAATTAAAATCGAATATGCCTAATGAATTTAAATTACCTGATACACATAAAATATTATGGAATATTATGGACTTTCAAAACAAACCCTTTAAAGCAATAATAGGTCAAAACTTATTATTTACATTAAATGTTACATTAAAACTAGGAGAAGGAAATATGTTAGTTAATCAACAAAAATTGAACTTTAATTATGCCGTACCCGATGAATTAAACTTTCAATATGAATTTGAGACCAATCAATCGCGAGAAAAATTATATGAAGAAATGAATGTAGAAGAAGCAACAGCTTTAAAAAAAATAATAAAAGATTATGATGATTTAATATACAAGGAAGGAGAAAATCTATCCTGTACAACCCAAACAAAGCACGAGATAATTACGAAAAGTAATAAACCTCTATACGCTAAAACATACAGAATCCAACCATTCCACGAAAAGGAAGTAGAAGCCCAAATGGATGATATGTTACAACAAGGAATAATTAAACCATCAAATTCACCATATAATGCACCTATATTAATGGTACCAAAGAAATTAGATAGTTCTGGAAAACAGAAATGGAGAATGGTAATTGACTATCGAAGATTGAACGAGGATACAGTAGACGATAAGTTCCCGATTCCAAATGTAGAATCAATATTCGACAAACTTGGAAAAGCTCAATACTTTACAACATTGGATTTAGCACAGGGATTCCATCAAATTGAAGTCAGTGAACATGACCGATGTAAAACCGCTTTCTCTACCCCTCAAGGACATTACGAATTTATCAGAATGCCCTTTGGTTTAAAAAACGCACCAGCTACATTTCAACGCATGATAAACGAAGTTCTCCGTGAACATATAAATAGAATATGTGTAGTATATCTGGACGATATATTAATCTTTGCAACGTCGCTCCAGGAAATGGACGATAATATAAGGAAAATACTAGAAACCTTACGCAAACATAAATTAAAGTTACAAATAGTTAAATGCAAATTCTTTGCAAAATCAACCGAATATTTAGGACATACCTTAACGACGGAAGGAATAAAACCTAATCTGGATAAGATCAAAGCAATTAAAAATCTAAAAGTACCAAGAACTACAACAGAAATAAAATCATTTCTAGGAATTACCGGATATTATAGAAAATTCATTAATAATTATGCCAAAGTCGCATCACCACTTACAGACGCATTAAAGAAATGTAATAAAATAAACCCTGAAGACCCATCATTCATAGCAGCATTTGAAAAATTAAAAGAATTAATAACCAACTACCCAGTACTCAGATATCCAGACTTCAAACAAAAATTTGTTTTAACAACAGATGCCTCTAATAAAGCAATTGGAGCAGTACTATCACAAAGTGGACACCCAATATCTTATGCGAGTAGAACTTTAAATGAGCACGAAAGAAATTATTCGACAATTGAAAAGGAATTACTTTCTATTGTGTGGGCAACACAATATTTTAGACCTTATCTTTATGGTATACGATTTGATATTAAAACAGATCATAGACCCTTAGTTTGGCTTAGTAACCTAAAAGAACCAAACAGTAAATTACAAAGATGGAAAATAAAACTCAACGAATATAATTTCAATATAGAGTATATAAAAGGAAAAGATAATAAAGTCGCGGACTTTTTGAGCAGAATAACAGAGGACATATGCGAAATGAATATGTTAACAGAAGAAAAGATGGAAGTAGATTGTAGTGAAATGGCAACAATCCACTCTGGACAAGAAGATCAGAATGATCTTATACCAATTAAAGAAGGAATAGTAAACATATATAAAAAACAAATAATTATAACTAAAAATAAGATGAAAGAATATAATACAATAAATAAGAGACATAAGATCTGTATTAACGAAAATGATACAAATAATGAAAATACACTAATTAATATCTTTAGAAGGTATATACCAGAAAAAGGACACATAGGAATATATTGTGAATTAAATGACCATGTATGGAATAAAGTACAACTAATACTAGTGAAACTATATTCAAATAATAAGAATCTGAGATTTATAAAATGTACAGATCATGCAAACGATTTATTGAACGAAGATCAATGTTTTGAAAAAATTAAAGAAATTCACGAAAAAGGAAATCATAGAGGAATAATGGAAAATTATAATGAAATAAAAGATAAATACTATTTTAACGGAATGATGAAATTAATTACGAGATTTATAAACAATTGTGAAATATGTAACGTAGCAAAATACGACAGAAACCCATTAAAACCTGAATTTAAAATTACCGAAACCCCAAAGGATATAAATGAATTAATCCATATTGACATATTTTTCATAGGTAAGAAACAATTCTTCACAACGATAGATAAGTTTTCAAAACACTTATATGTAAAAGAAACAGTAGATAAAAATGCCATAACATTTATACAACTAATACGAGAAAGGAATGCTATCATGGGAAAACCTAAAAAGATAATCGCAGACAATGAATTTAACATGGTAAATGTCAAGGAATACATGAGAAAGGAAGAAATAGAAATTCATTTTACTTCACCCAAATCACACACAGGAAACTCTGATATGAGTAGATGTCATAGCACATTATTAGAACAAACCAGAATAATTATCTTAACAGAACCTGAATTAAATATAGCAGAACAAATATTAAAGGCAACGGAACATTATAATAATACGATTCATTCGATAACTCAAGCTAAACCCATGAATATTCAAAACGGAAATATTGATAAAAATAAATTAAATAAGTTATTAATAAATAAAAAAACTAAATGGATTGATTATCACAACAGAAAAAGAGAAAAACAACCCGACATAGATCAAGAAGAAATCTTTATTAAAAATTATGAAAATGAAAGACACAAAGAAAAACCTAAATTCAGAAAAATCGAAGTAACAAAGGACAAGGATAAAAACATAATACAAAAGGAAAAAAATAAACAGAATAGATACTCAGGTAAAATACACCCTAACAGAATAAGAAGAGAAAAGAAATATACTAGAGAAGAAACATTCGACAGAGAAGAAAATACGAGTATTAAAATTTTAGATGAAAAAATAACTGAGAAACCTGACGAATTTATCTTTACACCCGAACAGCAAATCAGAATAAAAAATGCATTAGATAATAAACCCCTGAACGAAACTTTAATATCTCGATTTAACTTAAATATTACTGGAAACGATATAATTACCTTAGCAGATAACGAATGGTTAAATGACCAAATTATAAACTTTTATTTTGGACTAATTACGGAGCGCAGTAAGAATTCAAAAGAATTACCAAAAGTATATCATATGAATACTTTCTTTTTCCCAACACTATCTAAATCAGGATATGACGCAGTGAAACGATGGACACGAAAAGTCAATATATTTTCATATGACATAATATTAATACCAGTACATTTGAACGGAAATCACTGGATCTTAATAGTAATCGATTTTAAACGACAAAATATAAAATGTTACGACTCACTAGGAAACAAGAACGACAAAGTTTTAAAACTAATTCGAAATTATTTAGAAGAAGAATCTATAGACAAACTCAGAAGACCTTTTAAAACCCTTTCCTTAGAAAATCCAAAGGAAATACCCCAACAAGACAATAATAATGATTGTGGAGTATTCACATGCATATTTGCAGAATATATTACTAATAAAAAAAGATTAAACTTTTCACAAAAACAAATACCCTATTTCAGAAAGAAAATAATTTTGGAAATAATTCAAGGGAAATTACTCAATTAAATAACATACAATTTTTCTTAAAATTTCAGATCTTTACGATCAAAGTATGTATGATAATGCTAATGTTTACCACTATAATATCTACTACAAAAGCAGATATAACAGTAGAAAAAGTAGAATCAGAATCAGGAATTATATTAATTAAACGAAACCCAGTAAGACTAATTAAAGACCATAAACGAATTTACCACAAAATAAATCTTGAACAATACGATTATGCTTTAAACCAAATTATAAATAAAGTTGAAATAAATTCACATAATACTGAAATAATAGAAAATATACGAAGTGAAATAAAACTATTACATTTCAATAAAAAAGATAAATATAGAACTAAAAGAGGACTTATAAATCCAATAGGAAACTTATATAAATTACTTTTCGGACTAATGGATAATGATGATTATGAAGAAATCATGCAACATTTACAAATTATAGATAGTAATAACCATGCAATAATAGAAAGTATGAATAATCAAATTAAAATTAATAATGCTTTCCAAAACAATTTAAATAAAATAATTTCAAATATAAATCAAACTTATACACAACTCACAAGTAATATTCACAATACAACTAGACAAATGAATAGAATTCTAATAAATATGCAATTAAGTCAAAACCTAAACCTTATAAAAGATGAACTCGAAAAAATAATAGATAATGTAAATTCCGCCAGAACTGGAATTATGTCGAGATCAATTCTAACACATGATGAAATTAACGAATTTAATCTAACATTTGATGAACTAAAAGACATAAGTATAAACGTTTTATTAAAAGAAAATATAATAATATTTGTTATCAATATACCAATCCTTACCCAACCTACATTAACCTATTATGTAAGGAAAATTCCAAATAAATATTCAGAAACACTAAACATAAATATTAGTAAAGTAGTAATGTACAATGGAGACTACTACGAATACGAAAGACATGTAAAATTATTACAAAATAAATTAAATTGTAAAAATTTGAACTGTATCATAAAACATAATAATCAGACTAGTGTAACCGAAATTGAAAAAGGTTTATTACTAATCATAAATATAAACGAAAAAATTAAACATGACTGTAATGAGAAATCATATCAATTAAATGGAAATTATGTAATTAGATTTAGTAATTGTAAAGTAGAGATCCTACAGAAAATTTTATCTAACGAAATAATAGAATTTCAACAAATTTTAACATTAAATCCTATAAGTAATATCACTGAATATTCACACGAACCAAATTTTGAAGATTTAAAATTAGAGAATATTGAGAGTTTGAAAAAAATTGAAGAAATTAAATATTTTAATACAAAAAATACAGTTACAACGGGATCCTCACTATTATTTATAATCTTGATACTCACCATATCTTTTATACTTTACATATATTGTCAAAAGCGAAATCAAAATTTACAAATTAAACAAAAAGATATTGAGTTAATTAATGTAAAAGTTGTTGAGGACAACAACAAACATAAGGAGGGAGGAATTAAGCTAGACCCATTAAACCCTAACATAAATAAAGACATTACCGCCGAATTTAATGGATGACTCATGTAGCTTTCAAACGTAATTATTAAAGTCACTTTACATAAAATAAACAAACGCATAATCCATTTCATATATTGTTTATATAGAACTAATTGATTAATTGATAACTGATGAAAGAGTCAATTAGAGTCGGCATAGTGTAAAAGGGCACTAGAGTATATATACGATCTTACCTTTGAGATCGGGGTCAGTCTGTTTAAGATCATTATTGTAATTGTGAGAGCTGAAGCTCAAAATTGAATTGTGTCGAATTAAATAAAGTGAATTAATTAAGGAAATTAATTAGTTTTATTTTTTATTTAAATTCACGACCACATTCATAACTCGCGCGCAGATACATATGTTCAGTTGAGCTAGAATTGATTAATTAAGTGTACGCAATTAAATTTATTTTATGTGAAAAACAATAAAAAGTGGAGTAAAAAATATTAAACTGTTAATATGGATGTCATACATTTAAGACAATAAATATTTTTCTACCTTATTTTTCTCTGCTTTCTATTTATTTCTACAACTCAGTCATAACAGATGCCATGTAGTGCCGATGACAATACTGTCTACGGACATTATTTCCCGCTTAACATTAATAAATGTCCAATTCCACGGCTCTACTGAAATGTCCGTACAACCTCGCTCTGCGCGAATCGCTTACGACACGAGAATAGCTCGCTTCTCTTAATATATAAGCAATATATACAACCACTACCACAACCGCATTGTGCACCTAACTTCGTTCTCACATCACTTTCGGTTCGTCTTCGAACCTACCGCAATTCGCTATCGAAAGAGAATCTCGGGTTAATAAGTCGAGAAAGGTCGAGAATCATGTTCCTTTTCCTTCGCTGGTCGTCTGTTTTCCGTTCGATATCGAGTTCGATATCGAAGTTTAAGCCAGAGATTACGATTTGCTAGCACATCGTTTTCGAATCATAATGTTTGCAGGGAACATACTTATGTGTTTATGATTTACTCTGAAAGAGGGAGTATGTGTGTATCTGCACCTGTTGCACATTCGGTTAGAAAAGTTAGAAGGGGTGTTTGGAAAGAACTTATTACAGCTTTGGTCGGTTAGAAAAGAAATAAAATGAAATGAAAATCAGTTGTTTTTACGATTTCATAGAAAGAACAAGAAAGATTTTTGGTGATTTTTAATCGAAGCAAATAAATATGCAAAGAAATTATTCACAATAATCAAGGAAGATCAAGAACGTACGGAAAGGAAGGAATATCTACACCGTAGATCATCGGAATTAAATTCAAAAATTCTAAAATTGGAATATTCGTTCTATTATAATATTTAACGTAAGTACCTACATATTTTTCAAACTAAAATTGTGTAGGTTTGGCGGAAAAAATATTCTCGACGGCAACAAGTGCAAAACAGATATTGCAAAAGTGACAATTGCGACGAAAATCTAGAAAATTCTCTATAGATACCGCTTATTTTAATCCGGGATAATGATATAACCCGGATTTTGTTATCAAAACAGTTGGGTACCATTCTCCACAAACTTTCGTTTTTCGTTCGCCTACTGTTATAAACCGAGTAATGTTACTGTTTTTGGCTGGTCCCAAAGTGATTACAATAAGCGGTACACAGCAATTTTTTTTTCCAGTAAAGTTCAACTAGAGACAATCTAGTTAAAATTTCCTACTGATAATCTAGTGAAATATTTCTTACCCCTAGAAATCTAGTGAAAGTAACTAGAAGTAGGTACAGTTCGTAGTGTCAATTTCACTGTTTTTCTAGTGCTTATCACTCTGTATATAGGAAGAATAGTATTTCAACTAGAAAACTGGATAAATTTACTGTGAATCTAGTGAAAATGGAACTAGATGCAAACAGTTATAAAGACAAATGGACAGGCTTCATTCTTGTCTAAGCATCCGAACGCGGTAGAAGTGATCATAAATTCAGTAATATTTGAAAACTTATTAAAGTGAATATTTAAAATTTTACCAAGTGCAAATTTTTTCCATCAAGGGGGATAAAAAGGCAACATGCAATGATTTCGGATGATGTTAAAAACTGGAAGAGACTTAGTTTCACAAACGAGATGAAACATTTAGTTGAATGGATTTCGGTATGATTTCATTTAGTTGTTTTTTTTTATTGTCACAATTAAAAAAAATAAAACATTGCCTGCTTTCAGCTAAACCATAGTATGGATTCCTTTATACAAAATTTGAAGAAACGACAGCCATTTATTCTTTGCCGCAGCGAAAGCAAATTCGATTCCGAATCGTCGAACTATTATATAATTATTGACAGTAAAGAAATAGAAGTGAAAAATAATTTTTTGGATGCTTTTGATCTTTTATTTAAACAGCATTATGTACTAAATATTAAATTTGACACCACCCTACAAAAATTGTTCAATTTTTTTGAATGTTTCATATATAAGATAAAAAATGTGAAGCCTGTAGGTAAAAAATTAACTGCATAAGTTTGTAAGATTCAAGAATCAACGTTGTATATAATGAGGTGGTGCGCAGCAAAACTCACTCCTTCCATTTTCTAAAAAACATGAGTTATGATTTTCTCTCGATAGTATTTTGCCTGCTCTATTCAGAAATGATCTCAAATTTTATCGAAATGCGTTCCTTACCCTGTTTCCAATGCATTTTAATAAAAACTGAGATCATTTCCGAATAGAGCAAGCAAAATACTATCGAGTGAAAATCATAACTCATGTTTTTTGGATGGAAAATGGAAGGAGCTAGTTTTGCTGCGCATCGCCTCATATCTAATGTTACGATATCGCTTCAACGTTATATATTTAGGTCTAATATGAACAATACATAATTTTGGCTTTTTTTAAAAAATTTTGTTTACATTTTTGTTACGCCCTTTCTCCATTGCAGCAGCGATTAAACCTTACTATATCTACTATCTACTCAGTTTCGTTTACTAGATTACCAGTGTTTTGCCTCTCTATCAAAACAACTGAAGAACTAGTAAAAAGAACTAGATTATAGATAAATTCTGGAAGAAATTCAGTAAAGATATTTCCTGTTAACCTAGTAAATTTAACTAGATTATTGAGAGGATTCGGATAGAAATCCAGTAAAAGAATTCCCTGATTTTCTAGTAGATATTTATTCACTAGATCATTACTAGAATATCTAGGAGCTAAATTCTAGTGGTGTTTAACTAGAATCTAGTTGAAAAAAATTTACTGTGTACCTACTGTATTATCAATCTTATAAAATATTGCAGTACAAGACTTTGTTAAGCCGCCATGAGTCCGGTACGACCAATTTTTATGATTTATGACTGTTTTCTTACAAATATTTCACGTTAATGGCAAAAAAAATGCGTAAATACGAATTTTTTAAACAGATATTTCCTATTTCTTGAATAATTAGCATGCCATTTTTATTAATATAATGCCAGAAAAAATCTTATGGAAGGCCTTCCATAAAGAAAATTTAAAAAAAAAAATTTCATTTCTGTTTATAATATATGAAGTCAAACTGAAGCAATTTTTTACGATTTTCATGGCAAGAATTACATATGAAGACCACATTTAATTGAAAAGTATCATAGATAGTATAACTAATTGGTATTTCTAGAAGATAAATCAATGAAAAAATTATTGATTTTTAATAGTTATGCCTTTCAAATAATTTGAAAACATATAACACTATTTTTTTCTCTAAAATCAAAATTAGTTCGCTGATAGACAGCGAAAGATGCAGGCGTATTGTCCACGCCAAATTACACGAACGAAAAACGATTTCAAACGATTAAAATCCTCTCAAGAAAGAAAAATCAAAAAGGGACAAAAAATGGTCGTACCGGATAGAGATTATAGTTATAAAAATTAAAAAAAAAAGTTAAAATTATTCACTTTTCCCTTTTTAACTTCGTGTTTTTCGCAGATGGCCACATAAATGACCTAGTTTTTATTTCATTGGTGTAAATTTGTATAATCTGAATTAAATTAAAGGCCAAAAACTTGGAGATAAATTATATTTTTCATCAAGACTCCAATTTAACAATATCATATATTGTGTTGGTAATATGGTCCCCTGGGGGCCATAATAAAAGTAAGATGTCAAACATTTTTTCAACTACTTCGCTATTAAATCCATGGTCACCAGCATACGAGTATGATGTTCCCATCGGTTTTCTTAAAGACAATTTATCCTTGTACCAGTTAAGAAAAACATCAAATCAAATCATCATTGGAAAACCAGCGTATTAATAATAATAATAATAATAATAATAGATTTAGTCCCTTCATGCAAAATGGGCGGTTTCTTCCCAACTCGAGAGTTGTAGAAGAAATCCCCATTTGGGCGCACTTTCTCAGCTTGGAGAACTGGTGAAAATGCTGTCACTCAGCTTAATCAACATACTCATGCATGTATGCTGACATTAGGCTCAGAGTCCAATCAAATTACCGTAACCCAAAGGTACTCCCCAGTCAGTGCAACTCGCTGGTATACGGGGTCGTACCGAGACATTACAAACATTTCAAAGTCGTAGCCTAAGACAAATTTTTTTACGATTACCCAATCTGTAAACACAAAAAGGAAGAACTTGTATGAAAAGCATGTGTGCCTTTCGGAAAAAGTCGTATGTTCTGAGCCATTCGGTCCCTGGCCCCGGCCAGATTTTAGGCTACGGCGCGCCTATGTACATAGGTATAATTATCCATCCAAATACATAATTTAACAACACGTCGTACAGATAAACATTTACTTCATTTTCCTAAACAAACGGTTGCGGTTTGATATTATGTATTACATAAATATACGTATTCTCATACCACCCTCTTCCAACAAGTTCGATCATACATGTGCGAATCCACTGTCTTACTCTTTGGCGCAAAAATTTTATCTGAGCCATGGTTCGACAAATACACGCACGGCACGGTGAACATTCTACACATTTCTATGCGCGACGGCATGCGTTGTATTCCGCTGAGTACATGTATCTGGCGCAGATAATAAATTTGCGCCTGCGTATGAATGAAATGAAATGGGACAGCGCTTGCGCATGTGTCAAGTGCCAATAGGTGATTTCTTTCAAGTGTAGTGTTAATAAACTTTTAGTTAGCTACCTTCTATATTTTGTTTCTTAAATCTAAAAATGTCAATGAATCCAAAAAAATTGTCCGGTAGTCAATATCGAAAAAAGCGGAAGATTACTGAAACTAAAAATGCTAAGTTATCAAGCGGAAGTAAGAAATCCCTTTAACGCAAACAATTTGATGTATTCGTGCGATATATTTTTATCGAAAGCTTCCACTTTCATCGTGGAAATGATAAACCATGACCGATTGTAAGTAATGTTAATAATGTAAGGAGCATGAGCGTAATTCGGATAGCGGCCTTCATATCGACGCACATGCATTCATTTATAGCAAGTAAAAAAATCTGCCAACAGTCTGGGCGCAACTGTATATTTTTCCAGCAGAAGTTCAGAACGCGTTCAATTCGGGGATGCGGTGTATGTTACTATGTGACTGAAAACCTAACAAAAAGTTCGGGAAGCGGTTAGAAAAGGGTGTAACATATGAATTGAATAATTGGGTCATATTCCGGGATGCGGTCTAGAGGTTGAAAAAAACAAAACTTAAAAATAGGTGATTATTAAACTAGCCTGGGGAAGTCAAAAGATATTCGATATCTGATCAGACCTGAGAAACATGGTGGAATTAATGAAAAAGTATACAACCAGTTTACACCCTCTTAGGGGTCGAATTTCAAAAAATCTTGAAAACACTTTCTAGGTATTCACATGAAGAATCCGTAGAAAAAAAATGAACTCAATATTCCGAAAGACCTAGTAGATATGACGAAAATCGTGAAAATATATGCATTTTATACTAACCGATATTTTTTTTTGCCCCCCTCACTTCTGAACACCAATGAATATTCAAATTTTTTTTTTATCAGAATTACTTTTCTAGTTAATTTACATATACGTACCGAGTTTCAACTTCTTAGCATAAGCCGTTCTAAAGTTAGGAAAAACACCCCCCACCACCGTACCATATCACCCCTAAAAAAAAATTTATTTTTCCACCATGCCACTACTATAGCTCTATCTAAATACCAAGTTTCAGCTTCCTATCGTTATAGATTCTTAAGATATAAGCATCGGAACTTTTTCTTTCTCACCCTTCCCCACCCTCACCCTCTACACCCACACCCCCGTACGCCGTATGCCGTACGCCGTACGTCGACCGCCCCAAAATCTTTGAAGGCTCGTAGCTCTCAAACAAGTGGAGCTATTAAATTAAATTTTTTTTCTAAGAATAGACTTGGTGGACCCCTTGAATTGACATTATTTTCAGGGGAGGAGGTGAAGGGGGAAGGCGGGGTAAGCGTTTTAGACGAAAAATTTAGGTTTCTAGATCTCAGGAACCGCTTGTTTTAGGAGGCTGAAACTTAGAATTTCTATAGAGCTTTGATAATGGACCCATTTGCAAAAAAAAAAACAGATATGGGTGAAGGGGTGTGGGAGTGGAGGGGGAAGCAATGCGTCCGAAACGCAAAAAAGTCGAGATCGACACATTCTAAAATCCATATCTCCTAAACCGTTAGTAGCACGCAATTAAAACTTAACAAATGTCTTTAGTTATACTAGGAGAGTAGATTGAAACAAAATTTTTGGGTGGGGGTACTGACGTACGGGGGTGGGGGTTGAAATACTTAACATTACAATATCTCCCAAACCAGTGGCACCAGAAAAATAAAATTCGGTTTGGATACAAAGCTTGATAAATAAAGATTGCTTAAAGTAAAATATTTGAAGGGGGCGGGGGAGTACGTAAGTGGAGGGGATAAGAATTTTTCAAAAATAACACGTTTCATATCTCAATAACAGTGTGAGATGGTTGCTTCAAATTTTTACCAGAAGTAGGCCTAATAGAACCCTAGTAGGGAAAAAAAGTTTGGGGGTGTGGGTGTAGAGGGTGAGGGTGGGGAAGGGTGAAAAGGAAAAAGTTCCGATGCTTATATCTTAAGAATCTATAACGATAGGAAGCTGAAACTTGATATTTAAATAGAGCTATAGTAGTGGCATGGTGGAAAAATAAATTTTTTTTTAGGGGTAGTATGGTACGGTGGTGGGGGGTGTTTTTCCTAACTTTAGAACGGCTTATGCTGTTAAGTTGAAACTCGGTACGTATATGTAAATTAACTAGAAAAGTTATTCTGATAAAAAAAAAATTTGAATATTCATTGGCGTTCAGAAGGGGGGGCAAACAAAATTATCAGTATATATAAAATGCATATATTTTCACGATCTTCGTCATATCTACTAGGTCTTTCGAAATATTGAGTTCATTTTTTTTCTACGGATTCTTCATGTGAATACCTAGAAAGTGTTTTCAAGATTTTTTGAAATTCGACCCCTAAGAGGGTGTAAGCTGGTTGTATACTTTTTCATTAATTCCACCATGTTTCTCAGGTCTGATCAGATATCGAATATCTTTTGACTTCCCCAGGCTAGTTTAGTAATCACCTATTTTTAAGTTTTGTTTTTTTCAACCTCTAGACCGCATCCCGGAATATGACCCAATTATTCAATTCATATGTTACACCCTTTTCTAACCGCTTCCCGAACTTTTTGTTAGGTTTTCAGTCACATAGTAACATACACCGCATCCCCGAATTGAACGCGTTCTGAACTTCTGCCGGAAAAATAATACAGTTGCGCCCAGACTGTTGGCAGATTTTTTATCATAGAATAATAACATGGGACTTATTTTAAAGGGGAAGGTTGTCGCAAAATAAGAAAGATACAAATAAAATTAATCCTTAAAATTTTTTCAAGGATAACGATTTTTTCCTTTATCCTTAAATATTTCAAATTACCGTTTTTTCTATTTTTATTTGTGTATTATACTGTTCTTCAAAACATATTAAAAATTCAACTTGGGACCGCAATGGGATCGGGGTTAAAAAATATAAGAACATCAGTGCTTCTCAATTTACTTTATAGAAAAAGGGTCATTACATCAAGAATCGCCAAAAGTGTAACCTTACCATCGCCGATTCTTTTGAAAATTTATCCACTCGAAGTATTAGTGAAAAAAAAAATGTAATTTAAATTTTTTGTTTCTGTCTCATTTTTTTTTAGTAGTTATAGTATGTTAAAGTTTTCTCATGAAAAGTGGTCAAGTCTTCTTTGAAAACTCATATCTGTGGTAATTTTAATCCTAAAGTAATAAAGTATGGCTTATTTTAAAGATTTTTGATTAAAAATTTCTATAATATAAAAAAAATACGAATTAAAATTATCCTTCAAAGTTTTTTTTTTCAAGAAAAAGGATTTTGTCCTTTATCCTTGAATATCTCAAAATACAGTTTTTTCTATTTTACTTTATTATTTTAATAATTAAGTATTGTGATTGATTTTTTAAAAAAAAAATTTGCTACCCTCAAAATTTTTATTTTCACGTTTCATAACTAGTAGACGCGAAAAAAGCAATAAAAATTTTCAGTCCGTCTGTCCGCCGTACGCCGTACGCTAGATCGTTTGGAGGCTCGTAGCTGCCAAACGCTTTGAGATATTAAATTGAAATTTTTTTAACGAATAGATGGGGTAGGCGCCTTGAAGTGACCAAATTTTTAGGGGTGGGGGTGTGAGGGTGAAGGAGGGAGAAGTGTTTTAGACCGAAAATTTTGGTTTCCAGATAGAGCTCTGATAGTAGACCCATTTGCAGAAAAATTGTCAATATTGATAAAGGGGTGTGGGAGTGGGGGGAAATGTAATGCGTCCGAAACCCAAAAAAGGTGAGATAGACACATTCTAAAATCCATATCTCCTAAACCGTTAATGGCACACCATTCAAACTTAAAACATATTTGTAGTTATACTAGGAGAACAGAATGAAGAAAAATTTTGGGTGGGGGAAGCTGCGTATGGGGGTGGGGGGGTGAAAAACTTAAGATTACGATATCTCATGAACCAATTGCTCTAGAAAAATAAAATTTGGTTTGGGTGTAAAGGTTGACAAAAAAAGATTGATCAAAGTAAAATTTTTTAAGTGGGAGGTGGAGCATAGAAGTGGAGGGGATGAGAATTTTTCAAATCAAACACATTTCATATCTCAAGAACAGTTTAAGATAGATGCTTAGAATTTTTACCAAAAGTAGCGCTAATTAAACTCTAGTAGGGAAAAAAGTTTTGGGGTTGAGGGTGAAGAGGGGGAGGGTGGGGGAGGTTGAAAAGGAAAAAGTTCCGATGCTTATATCTTGAGAACCTGTAATGATATAAGCCTTAAACTTGGTATTTAGATAGAGCTATAGTAGCGGAATGTTAAAAAAATAAATTTTTTTTAGGGGTAGTATGCTACGGGGGTAGGGGGTGTTTTTCCTAACTATTAAACGGTTCATGCTAGAAAGTTGAAACTCGGTTTGTATATGTAAATCAACTAAAAAAGTAATTGTGATAAAAAAAAATTTGAATATTCATTGGTGTTTAGAAAGGGGGGCAAAAAAAATTATTTGTGAATATAGGTAATAAATATAAAATGCATACATTTTCACGTTTTTCATATCTACTAGGTCTTTCCAAATATTGAATTCATTTTTATTCTACGGATTCTTCGTATGATTACCTAGAAAGTGTTTTCAAGGTTTTTTAAAATTCGACCCCTAAGTGTAGTGAGGTACAAGTGGGGGTGTTTTTCCTATATATGGAACGGCTTAAGCTACAATGTTGAAACTCGGTGTGTATATGTAAATCGACAAGAAAAGTAATTGTGATAAAAAAAAATTTGGATATTTATTGGCGTTCAGAAAGGGGGGCAAAAAAATATAATTGTGAATATAATAAATATAAAATGCATATATTTTCACGATTTTCGTCATATCTACTAGGTCTTTCCAAATATTGAATTCATTTTTATTCCACGGATTCTTCGTATGAATACCTAGAATACGTTTTCAAGGTTTTTTAAAATTCGACCCCTAAGGGTAGTATGGTACAAGTGGGGGTGTTTTTCCTATATATGGAACGGATTAAAAAAAATCTGCCAACAATCTGGGCGTAACTTTATTATTTTTCCGGCAGAAGTAAGGAACGCGTTCAATTTTGAAATGCGGTGTAGGCTACTATGTGACTGAAAACCTATCAAAAAGAACAAGATCATGGAAGTGAAAATCTGATTGGATCTGAGAGATATGGAATAGTTTATGAAAAAGTACACAATCACTTTACACCCCCTTAGGGGTCAATTTTCAGAAAATCTTGAAAACACTTTCTTGGTATTCATATGGAGAATACATAGAATAAAAATTAAAGTCATTATTTGGGACGAGGTAGTAGATATGTCGAAAATCGTGGGAAAATATGCATTCTATTTTCACAGATAATTTTTTTTGCCCCCCTTCTGAATGCCAATAGATATTCGTTTTTTTTATTCAAAATTATTTTTTTAGTTGATTTAGATATACACACCGAGTTTCAACATTGTAGCTTAAGCCGTTCTATATATAGGAAAAACACCTACCACTTGTACCACACTACCCTTAGGGGTCGAATTTCAAAAAACCTTGAAAACGCATTCTAGGTATTCATACGAAGAATCCGTAAAATAAAAATGAATTCAATATTTGGAAAGACCTAGTAGATATGACGAAAATCGTGAAAATATATGCATTTTATATCTATTATATTTACAAATAATTTTTTTTGCCCCCCTTTCTAAACGCCAATGAATATTCAAATTTTTTTTATCACAATTACTTTTCTAGTTGATTTACATATACACACCGAGTTTCAACTTTCTAGCATGAACCGTTTAATAGTTAGGAAAAACACCCCCTACCTCCGTAGCATACTACCCCTAAAAAAAATTATATTTTTTCAACATTTTGCTACTATAGCTCTATCTAAATACCAAGTTTAAGGCTTATATCATTACAGGTTCTCAAGATATAAGCATCGGAACTTTTTCCTTTTCACCCTCCCCCACCCTCCCCCTTTTCACCCTCAACCACAAAACTTTTTTCCCTACTAGGGTTTAATTAGCGCTACTTCTGGTAAAAATTCCTAGCATCTAACTTAAACTGTTCTTGAGATATGAAATGTGTGTGATTTGAAAAATTCTCATCCCCTCCACTTCTATGCTCCACCTCCCACTTAAAAAATTTTACTTTGATCAATCTTTATTTATCAACCTTTACACCCAAACCAAATTTTATTTTTCTAGAGCAATTGGTTCATGAGATATCGTAATCTTAAGTTTTTCACCCCCCACCCCCATACACAACCTCCCCCACCCAAAATTTTTCTTCATTCCGTTCTCCTAGTATAACTACAAATATGTTTTAAGTTTGAATAGTGTGCCATTAACGGTTTAGGAGATATGGGTTTTAGAATGTGTCTATCTCACCTTTTTCGGGTTTCGGACGCATTACATTTCAACCCACTCCCACACCCCTTTATCAATATTGACAATTTTTCTGCAAATGGGTCTACTATCAAAGCTCTATAGAAATTCCAAGTTTCAGCTTCCTAACATAAGGGGTTACTGAGATCTGGAAACCAAAATTTTCGGTCTAAAACACTTCCCCCTCCTTCCCCCGTCTTCCCCCTCCTTCCCCCTCACACCTCCACCCCTAAAAATTTGGTCACTTCAAGGCGCCTACCCCATCTATTCGTTAAAAAAATTTCAATTTAATATCTCAAAGCGTTTGGCAGCTACGAGCCTCCAAACGATCTTGCGTACGGCGTACGGCGGACAGACGGACTGAAAATTTTTATTGCTTTTTTCGCGTCTACTAGTTATGAAACGTGAAAATAAAAATTTTGAGGGTAGCAAATTTTTTTTTTTAAAAAATCAATTACAATACTTAATTATTAAAATAATAAAGTAAAATGAGATAGAAAAATAAATTGAAATTATTTTTTTTTCACTAGTTCTTCAAGCAAAAAAATTTTCAAAAGAATCGGCGATGGTAAGGTCTCAAAATTGGCCTTTTTTTTGCGATTTTTCATGGAATGACCCATTTATTGCACAAACTCAAATCCTACCTAATCATTCAAATTGAAATTAGTAAAGCGAATTGAAGCGAATTCATCGTAGACTCTAATGAAATATATACATACACAATATCTGGTATAGGATTTATAACCATGTAAAATTATTGGGTTGACTATTCTGGATGTTGTTGTTGTTTCACGTACATTTATGCTTTCCTAATCAACTCTGGAGAGCATGAAAACGCACCTAGTGTATTTAAAGAGAGTAGGCCATTTAACATTTAATTAAAGTTTGTTTGTTAATCGTTTTATTTTGATTAATGTCGGATTTACTGGAGATGATAGAAAACCAGTATACCAGGTGTCTGTCCAATGTTTAGCAATAGCTGCTTCGATAGCAGCTATAGCAGCTTTTTCCTGTCCAATGCAACCAAAAGCTGCTTTCTCATGCTTGCTATTTGACAGTTATTCCGTTCAGTATTTCCAAATAGCTGCTATCATAGCTGATTTTTACTGCTTAGAGTACAGACTGTAAGCAAGAAAGCAGCTTTATATTGCATTAATATGTGTGACATTCCTTCAAGTGGAGAAATGTCATATAAAATGTTTAATATTTTGTGTGTGGCCGTGAATAAAGTAAATTTGTGGGCGTAAACGGTGAAAAATAGCAAAACGAGCTGCTGAAACTTTCGCGGAGGATATAGGCGAGGATGTAAAGCGGTTAAAAGCGGATGAGCCCGTGAAGAAGCACACCCTGGACTTGGACGAAGAAGACAGCGGCGACGATGAGCGGTGGGCTGCATTTATTTTTTTCCTATTTTTTTCACTGATAATTCGAGATTTCGGCTTTCAGCTACAATATTATAAACGAAAATGATTTCGAGGGCGAAGAGGATGGAATCTCAGGAATGGACGGCGAGGTCAAAATCACCCCGTTCAACATGAAAGAGGAACTCGAGGAAGGACACTTTGACAAGGAGGGCCACTTTCACTGGGACAAGTCGAAGGAAATTAAAGACAATTGGCTTGATAAAATCGACTGGATTAAGGTAAGGAATGCTTGGGACTTAAACGCATTGTCTCGGCAACGTTTAGAGGGAGAAGGCTTTGTCTTGGAATCGTAACCAACAAATCTATTTTCCAGGTCAAGACCGACAAGAACTACATCGAGAAAACCAATCGGGGCCTGGCCGATTCCAGTGATTCCGAAAACGAATCGGCAAAAAACTTCAATGAAATTGAAACGTACAAGGAAATCTTCAAACTAATGGAGCCCGGCGAAACAGTCAAGAAGACACTGCAACGACTGGGCAGCAAAACCACAAAGCTCTCGTCTATCGAACGATGGCGTCGTAAAAAGGCGGGAATTGTCGATGAGAATGCCGAGCTCGAATAGAGCGTCGCAAAAAAAATGTAAGCTACAACAAATTCGTGGAACTCCATACAGCTGGTTTGAAAGCTATCTCACCTCAAGGTCTCAATACGTCATGGTTAACGATACTAGCCGTACTCTACTCCCTATCGCTAGTGGCGTTCCACAAGGAAGCGTATTGGGTCCAGTGCTGTACAACATTTACACAAACTCTATCACAAAACTTGAACTCAATGGTACAATATCACTTTAAGCGGACGACATAGCACTAATATACAATGCAAATAGTATACCAGCACTACAAAACCACATTAATAAGGACCTTTCCAAAATCAATGCATGGATCAGGATCAGGGCGCATAAATTAGTTACTAACTCGGAGAAAACAAAATATATTTTCTTTAATAAACCACCAGAAGCTAAATCGAATATTGTTTTTAACGGACAAACTGTTAATAGAGCTGCCAGCTTCAAGTACCTCAGAGTACACCTACATCTATCTTGGGACGCACATCTCGATGTTTTGAGGAAAAAACTCGCACCGATTGCCGGCGTATTTAGAAGACGAAACGATGTTCCTGAAAACTTAAAAAAAAACTGTTTTTGCATCTGTTTCTGAGTCACTTAAATTATGGAATAACAATTTGGGGTTCAACATTCCCTTCAAAACTACAATGTATCCAAAGGATTCAGAACAGAGCAATAAAAAATCTATACAACATCGACGTGCGGGAGCGCACGAAAACAATTCACGAGCTACACCAGTTCCTAACTATGGACCAGTGCTACCAGGCGTACGATTTTCATCGTACATGTACGATTTTTCAGCCTTATGTACGATGTCCCTTCATCTTACGCAAAATGTACGATTTTTCAACCATTATGTCGAAACAAAAAATTATAATGAAACATTTTTGCCAAACTATCCTAAAGGAACGCGAGGTAATATAGCTGAAAAAGGTTCTAAAAAAGGATATTATCAAGGGAATGAATTCACAGATATATGCGAGGGGACTACAAATGACGGTGTAAGTGAGTTAGAAGTTGAAGGTTTCTTATATGCGCCTGGAATCGATGATTCGGTAAGTCACTAAAACTAATAGTTTTCCATTCATCTGTTAGTAATCCAAAAATATTTTAGTTTTCAGTTTTAGATCAATAGCATAAATATGACAAATGGAGCAGTTTCCGATGTCACACAAAATTCACCTAAAGGAATATACTATAATATAAAAACGCTATTTTGTTTTGTTAAAAAACAACACTTGAAAGTAGTAATAATATCATGTCAAAGTCTTAAAATGATGCCATTATTTTATCACCATAAAAAAATGCATGAAAAATGACTCTTTTCTGGGCGTCTAAAGGGTTTGCTCTCCTTAAATATGTAGTGTGTATAGAACACTTCCATGTTTGACTGATAAAATTTAACATTAAAGTGAATTGTACGCTGAATTCTCCCTCGGTACGATTTTTTTTATGGTATGGTACGATTTTTTAGGTTTGCAAATCTGGCAGCACTGCTATGGACAAAAAATCTGCCAACAGTCTGGGCGCAACTTTATTATTTTTCCGGCAGAAGTTCGGAACGTGTTTAATTCGGGGATGCGGTGTATGTTACTATGTGACTGAAAACCTAACAAAAAGTTCGGGAAACGGTTAGAATAGAGTGTAACATATGAATTATATAATTGGGTCATATTCCGGGATGCGGTCTAGAGGTTTAAAAAGACAAAACTTAAAAATAGGTGATTATTAGACAAGCCTGGGGAAGTAAAATTATATTCGATATCTGATCAGATCTGAGAGATATGGTGGAATTCATGAAAAAGTATACAACCTCTTTACACCCCCTTAGGGGTCGAATTTCAAAAAATCTTGAAAACACATTCTAGGTATTCATATGAAGAATCCGTAGAATAAAAATGAATTCAATATTTCGAAAGACCTAGTAGATATGACGAAAATCGTGAAAATATATGAATTTTATATGTACTGAAATTTTTTCTGCCCCCCTCCCTTCTGAACCCCAATGAATATTGAAATTTTTTTCGGAATTAGTTTTCTAGTTGATTTGCATATATGTACCGAATTTCAACTTTCTAGCATAAGCCGTTCAAAAGTTAGGAAAAACACCCCCAGCCCTCGCACCATGCTACCCCTAAAAAAAAGTTTATTTTCCCACTATTCCACTAATATAGTTCTATCTAAACACGAAGTTTAAGGTTTATATCATTACAAGTTCTTAAGATATAAGCATCGGAACTTTTTCCTTCTCACCCTTCCCCACCCTCACCCTCTACACCCCCAAATTTTTTTCCCTACAAGGGTTCTGTTGGGCCAAGTTCTACTTTAAATTTGAACCATCTATCTTACACTGTTATTGAGATATGAAAAGTGATATTTTTGAAAAAAATTTATCCCCCCCCCCCACTTCTATGCTAACCCGCCCCCTTCAAAGATTTTACTGTGAGCAATCTTTATTTATCAAGCTTGATACCCAAACCGAATTTTGTTTTTCTGGTACAATTGGTTTGTGAGATATCGTAACCTTTACTATTTCAACCCCAACCCCCGCACGCCAACACCCTTACCAAAAAATTTTGATTCAATCTACTCTCCTAGTATAACTACAGATATTTGTTAAGTTTTAATTGCTTGCCGTTAACGGTTTAAGAGATATGGATTTTAGAATGTGTCGATATCGGCATTTTTGCGTTTCGGACGCATTATTTCCCCCTCCACTCCCACAGCAATTTTCCCATCAGCAATTTTTTTGCAAATGGGTCCACTTTCAAAGCTCTATAGAAATTCTTAGTTTCAGCCTCCTACCATAAGCGGTTGCTGAGATCTAGAAACCAAAATTTTTCGTCTAAAACGCTTCCCCCTCGCACCCTCACCCCTGAAAACATTCTCACTTCAAGAGGTCTACCATGTCTATTCAGAAAAAAAAAATCAATTTAACAGCTCATAGGGCTTGGGAACTATAATTCCTCAAACGAGTTTGCGTACGGCGTACGAAGCACAGACGGACTGAAAATTTTTATTGCTTTTTTGGCGTTTATTAGTCATAAAACGTATAAAACAAAATTTCAGGGTAGCAATTTTTTTTTTTAAAAGTCGATAACAATACTTTATTATTAAAATAATAAAGTAACTGTATCGTCTGGAGTCTGCGGCCCAACAGCGACATAGTATTCACCTACCATTCCGACAAACATCGATACAATACACGCCGAGCAGACCAGATACATATATCCGTTTGCTATCCGTACCTCGAAATACGGATCCAATTCTGTGTTAAATAAATCAATTTCGATCTACAACGAACTACCTGATAGTCTCCAACAATCGGTCAATCAATTTGAACCCAAACTAAAGCATTTTTTATCCAATAATTATTAAAACTTTAACCACTTAACCCTCTAACCGGCGGAATTGAACAGGCGAATATTTTTCATTGGGAATTTTTTTAATCATAAATCTGAGTCTAAAAAACATATCTTTCAATTTTCAAACAAAAATACCTGCGCAGTCAGTCGTCAGGTAGAAAAAACGAATGCGTTCCTACAGGAACGTTTGCCGGGTTAAGTGTAAAAAACAAAAAGGTATGAACATGATATTTTATACTGAATAACAGGACTTATAAAGAAAAAAGATACATAAAAAGGAAAGAAAGTGAAAAAAGATTATTCTAAGAACTAGTAGATGTCCTGCATGTGATTCATGTACGACAAAAAGTTTGTTCAATTAATTTTTCTTCGCGTTCATTTAATGTTTCAAATGCATGTAGTATTCGGAATTTAGTAGTAGAAATCAGTTAGATTGACGTGATAGACATAAATTTTCAATTTTTCATTCTTTTCAATTTAAAATCAATGTCTTAATAGCCTGAAATTAACTATGTCAGTTTTTATAAATTTGCCTTCACATATGCATTCTTTATATGCATATGCACAGATTCCTCACCCAACTAGTGATTTCAAAGAGTACTGAAATTGACCCCGGGGCTGGGGTCGAAACTAGTAAACAGCAAAAAAAAAATGTAGTCAATTTGACCCAATTTGTGTTTTTCCTTGTTAACGTCATTGTCTGGATTCATTTCTCAGGATTTTCCTGGAAATGATGAATTATTTTTCTAATTGCTTTCCAGTTTTGTATGAACGGACCAAGGAATAAAAACATGGTTTAAAGTTCTTGAGTAAAAGATGTTTGGTTTGTTTAGTAGAAACGGAATTTATTTGTGAATGAATGTGTTAAGGACTTGCGTCACGACCTCATGTGTTAGAGTATTTCCGGCTATGCCGCGAGTTCAACATAAATAAGGTCGCTGAAATGACGGCAGAATTCAGTGCCGGTGCGTGTCTGGGGGTGTAGAGGTCGCGGCGTCGGCAATGTCGCTGCCGACGTCTTTGCTGCGTTGGCTGAAGTCGCAGCCATCGTCTTTGCGGCGACGGCATTAGTCGCTGCCGTCGCCAAGATTGACGTCCTTCGCACCTATGGTGCCAACTGCAGCGGAAGGTGCAACCGCCGTGTACGGCCGGTTGCTACCGCTGTTTTAGCGCAGCTGTGTGTGTGTTACTGCAGTGACGACTATCTGCGTCATCACTTTGCAGTGTATTGCGGGTCGCCCGTCGGTTGGCGAACGACTAACTGCCACTTCGATTTCTCGTCCTTATCAAAATGACAACCAGCGTCCTTGGATCAGTGCTCCAATTTTTGAGGAGTGTTTTCAGGCTGAGTGTTTGGCCACAAAACAACTACAACAACCCACAAGTGATCACTTTGAAAGTATTGAAAATGGAATTTACCGCTGAGGAGGTGAAAGATAGACAGCCCTGGTTTTTATGGTGGATGTTGAATACGAAGACATCTCTCCAGCTTTTATCCAATTTTTGAACTTACTATCCCTCAGTGGAGAGTACAGTCCTTTGCATATGAGGACTGGACATGTATCGTTTCAGTAATAGGATTTCAGTACGCTCAGTGCTGGATTGAATATTACTCGCGTGAATTTTGAGTTTACCATGATTCAAGATATTTTTTATATAACGAGATGGTTCCGTAGATGAAATGATCTCTGGATCAAAAACCCAGCAATGCCTGATAGGGACAGGCTTCCTGGTATTCCTTTATATTAGTTAATGACACGTTGATTCTTTCCATAAGCTGATGTTTTTGGTAAGATGATTTGAGTCATTGGTAATGTACATTGAATGTACTGCATGTGATTCATGTACGACAAAAAATCTGTCATCAGTTTCAACCGAATTCAAGGAGTTAATTCACTCAATTTGAATGATTTTTGCCTTCTATTACTCATTTCTATGCATAAAGTGAGGAATAATAGAGCAATTGAAAAAAAAAAAACAAAGAAGGAAAAAATGTAGCGTGAAACGGCAAGCGTTCCTGTAGGACCGCATCACAATTATTCACCTACACTGCGTCGAAATCTACCAAATCACTAGATAATAACACTTTTTACTTCAAAAAGGTTTAAATAACGCTGAAAAAAATTCCGAATGAATTTAAACTGCTATAGTCCTGTTTTTATTAAATTTAAAAATTTTGCGTGCTCTTTTCTCGAAATCTAACACAAAGCTATTCATAAATATCTAACGAAACATCAGATCGCGTTCGTGCTTTGACAATGTGCTCACTGAAGTACTACCATAAGACTTTAATTCAGGTTTGTAGGTAAATGTTTCTAAACAGCAAGAAAATTTGACTTTTGTGATGCGTTCCTACAGGAACGCTTGCCGGTTAGAGGGTTTTAAAACCGTTTGCTTCAATTAAACAAATTCTAAATTTGCTATTACTCAATCTATTTCGCAAATCACTGTTGTTGCATTTAATCTATTAATTTTCTTTTCTTTCCACTTTACTTTAAGTCAAAAAAAAAAATTTTCTTAATATTGTATGAAGATATAATAACTACGATCCGCACGAGCTTAGCTCATGGATTAAATTAAATAAATTATTATTACCTGAACTCGAACAAACAACGTCCTGACGGAAATGGGCAACATGGACATCTATCAGGAAACATACGAACAGATTCAGTTGAAGATAACACGGAGATCTAGAAAAGCAGGCACGAGTAGTACAGCTGTTGCCGCTACTGCCACTGCTACTGACAAGGCCGCCAACGAGGACGACGAGCTTGATATGTACGCCAATGATTTCAAGAAGAAAGAAAAGACGAAACTGGTCACGAATAAAGTGGACGAAAGCAAACGAGATGAAGGAGACGACGGCGGTAACGAGGAAGACGATGCCCCGAAAGTTTTGAAGTGGGAATTCAAGTGTTGTTGTAGTAAAAAAGTTTAAGAAAAAACGTGATTTATTTGAAATTGAAAATGGAAAATTCGAAGACCAAAGGACGGTTGATAGAGAAGACGAAATTTGAGGAGAGAGGGAGAGCTGCAAGATTAGGCTACACAAAATCATTTCTATTCCCGATGGGTTCATAGAAAACATAGGAAGAAGCCTAGACTGGCCTTTATTAAGCCCAAACGCTAATCCAAGACTATTTCTTGTTCCTATACATAGTTTCGAACGGAACTCAATAAAAAGCGACAATCTAAATCTTAATACTTTTATCGGGAAAAAATCAAAGAAACAAACTACATAACGCCTTATTGGCGGGAATAATTTGTCGAAATGACACGTCACGTCACTTACACGTATATGAGTGAATCAGCTGATGTAAGCTATTGAAGCTGCATTTCGCTGTCCAATACCCGCCAGTGCTTTTTCGTGCTATGGCTGAATTTGACAGTTCTAATTGTGAAGCTTTGCTATTGCTATTGAAGCAACTATAGCTGAACATTGGACAGACACCAGGGGTGTATATATGAAACCGGAATTTGATCATAGAGGGCCTCACTGGTCAATATGGATATTGTGAAAACGCGTCAATGGCGCCATTTTCTTGTTTTGACATCGGACAAAGATTGTCAACTAAAAACACTTGAAGTTTCATACGACAGAATAATTTTTAATAACAGAGTTGAAATTAAATGAAAATTTTTAGTATGCATTAGCGTAACTTAAAATTTATATAAATACAATAATCAAAGCGTTATGTATTATTAAATTATTAACTTAAATTAATTTATAATCTACAACATGTTAAGGACTTATCTTTCGTGCTGCGCCTTGGGAAATGTCGGCCCTGAACACAAGCCGTTCACTTCCGCCCGTATGAAACCAGAATTTTTTGCAAAAAAAAACACTTATTGGTTGGAAATGAAAAGGAATATTTTATTCAAAGTATTACCCTTCGCTTGCTATAAATTTTCTCCATCTCTCTGGTAATGTGTGGATGTCTCGACAAAAAAACGTTTGGTCTTTTGATGAAAACCAATCATCGAGCCATATTCGTACATTTTCGTAGGAAGTGATGCGCTGCTCAGCAAGTGCGTGTCCCATCGATGCAAACAAATGGTATTCAGACGGAGCCAAGTCTGGTGCGTAAGCGGCATAGGAAAGAATTTTCCAACTGAACGACTCTATCATTTCCTTGACCAGTCTTGCTGTGTGTGATGGTGCATTGTCATGAAGCAAAATCACTTTGTTTTTTCTCTGCTGCTATTCTGGGCGTTTATACTCAAAGTTTGATTCAATGCAATTATTTGTTGTCGGTAGCGTTCAGTGTTAACGGTTTCACCAGGTTTCAGCAGCTCATAATAAATCACACTCTTCTGATCCCACCAAACGCAGAGCATAGTTTTCTGGCCATAGCGATTTGGTCTTGCAGTTGATGTCGGTGGTTGGCCTGGAGTTACCCATGATTTTTTCTCTTCGGATTCTCAAAACAAATCCACTTTTCATCGCCAGTCACAGTTTGCTGGAGAAATGGCTTTCTTTTGTATCTGGCGAGCAGAATTTCGGAAGTGGTTTTTCTATTTTCCTGTTGACTGATCTGCAAGTTGTTGTTGCGTTTGTGGAGCTATTCTTAAATTATTAGCTTCACTAAACTGTTTTAATAAAACATATTAAGTTTTTATATATTAGATTATTATTTATTATCTTAATTTAGTAATATTAAAATACTAAAAAAGTTTATTTTATACAACTTGATTCTATTGATTATATTTTCCAACTGACTTTTCAATGTTTATTTTTTTAAAATTACATTTTTGTGTATACTTTGTTTGTGATTAATTGTTAAGTGTTTTTTATGTTAAGTGTAAATGTATATATGAAATTGTGTGTGTGTGTTGTGTATTGTATAACTACGCCACATTACTCCCCCTCCAGTGATGAGGTCACGAAAAAAAATTTTATTTGTGGCTGTAGATCGAAATTAACTGTTTTTACAATTTTATTATTCAATTTAGTTTCAATTAATAATTTATCATTGTTGGAAAGAGTTATGTTTGAGTTATCATTCAAAAAATTTTGTGAATCTATCTGTGAAACGAAAACGTTGCGTTCAACGAAAGCTGCCTTGATGCGATCAATTGCAACCTCCTGACCTTTTCCTCGAATTTCAATGATAAATGTTGAGGGTTTCCTCTTTAAAACAATATAAGGACCGCTATAAGGTGGTGTTAAAGGTGGGGAAACCGCATCGTTACGAAGAAATACATGAGAACACGTTGCAAGATCTTTTTGAACGAAATGGATCCTACTGGAATTATGATTCGAAGTGTTTACCGGCTTAAAATCATTAAAAATAGATTTGAGATTTTTGACGTAATCGGTTTGAGGAATCTCTTTAGTTGATTTGTCAAAAAATTCTCCCGGTAACCTTAAGGTGGTACCGTAAACTAACTCAGAAGGAGTTGCGTTTAAATCTTCTTTAATGGTCGAACGATGACCTAAAAGTATTGCCGGTAAACAGTCTACCCAGTCGTTTGCATTGCTGCACTTGAGTGCAAATTTAATGGTTCTATGCAAACGTTCAATCATTCCGTTACTTTGTGGATGGTAGGAAGTCGTTCGATAGTGTTTAATGCCTAAGATCTTGGTCAACTCTTTAAATAAGATAGATTCAAATTATCTACCGCGATCAGTCGTAATGTTACGGGGAATTCCAAATCGAGAAATCCAACCAGACATTAGTGCTTTAGCAACTGTTTCAGCGGTAATGTCGTTGATGGGAATTATTTCCGGCCATCTTGTGAATCGATCAATGCAGGTTAGGCAGTAATTAAAACCTCGAGATGTTGGAAGAGGCCCAACAAGATCGATATTTATGTGTGCAAAACGTTCATCTGGAACTAAAAAGGTAGCCAAAGGTCGTCTATTATGTCGACTAATTTTAGCTTTCTGGCATTTAATACACTGCTTTGCCAATAATTTGCAATCTTTGTTAACACCAGGCCATACAAATCTATCGGTAATTAATTTTGTCGTAGATTTGATACTTGGGTGATTGAGGTTGTGCAAAAGGTTAAAATAAACTTTCCTGAGCTTTAATGGAATATACGGACGTTTTTTGTTGAATGAAACATCACAATAAATTTTGAATTTAGTTCCTGGTATATTTAGAAGTTGTAAATTCAAACTTAATTTGCTGTCATTTAATAGAAGTTTCAATTCGTTGTCCAAATTTTGTTCGATTTCTAGTTGTTCGAAATCGATTGTGTGAATATCGGAAACTTCAGGATTTTGAATTCGCGAAAGCATATCAGCGATAAAATTATCTTTACCGGAAATGTAGCGAATGTCGGTTGAAAATTGGCCGATGAAATCAATGTGTGTAAGTTGACGAGGCGAGCATTGTTCTAGTTTTTTGTTGAACATAGAAATGAGTGGCTTATGATCGGTAAATATAGTAAATTCGCGTCCTTCTACTTGGTTGCGGAAGTGTTTAATTGCTTGAAAAATTCCAAGTAATTCTCGATCATAAGTGCTATATTTCTTTTGCGTCTCAGTCATGCGTTTGGAAAAAAATCCGAGTGGCTCTTGGACATCATCAATTACTTGATGTAATGTAGCGCCAACTCGGAAATTAGATGCATCAACGAAAATATTAAGTTTAGCAGAGGGGCATGGATGTGTAAGTACCCTTAAAGTTGCTGCTTTAATTTCGGATTTGCAATCTTGAAATGCTTTAATTGCATCTTCATTCCAAGTAATTGGAGATTTATCGTTTTTAATGTTGCCAATAATTAACTTTTGTAAAATTCCTTGGTTTACACAGGCATTTGGTATACAACGTCGATAATAATTCATTGATGCGATAAATTGTCTCAAATCCTTAGCGGTTTGAGGTAAATCAATGTTCATGATTGCATCGACTTTTGTAGAAATTGGTCGTATGTCGGTTTCGTTGATTGTGTATCCGAGGAAATTTATTTCGCTTTTTCCGAATTCACATTTGGATACGTTTATTCTAAGTCCGTATTCACGAAAACGTTCAAAAACAATTTGTAAATGTTGAATGTGTTCGGCATGAGTCTTAGAAGAAATATGAACATCATCCAAATATTTGAAAACAAAAGGTAAACCGATTAAAACTTGGTCAATGAAACGTTGAAATGTTTGACCAGCATTACGTAAACCAAAAGGCATTCGTACGAATTCAAATAATCCAAAAGGTGTTACAATACCTGTCTTTGGAATATCTGATTCATGTACGGGAATTTGGTGATAAGCTCGGGTAAGGTCTATTTTAGAAAAAATCTTACAACCGTGAAGATTTATAGAGAAATCTTGAATATTTGGAATATTATATCGATCGGGGACAGTGACTGAATTTAAACGTCTATAGTCACCACAAGGTCGATCTGTTCCGTTCTCCTTGCTTGCCATGTGTAATGCGCTTGACCAGGGTGATTTTGATGGTCTGCAAATGCCAATTTCCATCATGTGTTCGAATTGTTTCTTTACAGATTCGTACTTATGAGGTGGTAAACGGCGGGCTTTTGCGAAAACTGGAGGACCTGTCGTATCAACATAATGATAAACGCCTGTTAAATTTTTATTATTTTTATTATTATAGTTTGTTGGCAAAGTTAAATCGTGCAATTTCTGTAATAATTTTTCATAATCATTATTGAAGAATATTGAGTTATCTGAAGCCAAAGTAGTAATATTAATTTCGTCAGAAGTTATTGATTCAACTGAACCGGTTGTTTTGATATTGGTAGTTGAATCTATTAATTTACGTCGTTTGAGGTCGACTATTAGGTTAAAATGTTCCAAAAAATCAGCTCCAATTATAGGTCTGGTAACGTCAGCGATCGTGAAAAGAAATTGAAAATCACGACGTAGACCTAGGGAAACTGATAATGTTTTTTGCCCATAAGTTTTAATTTGCGAACCATTAGCTGCGTATAGAATATTCAAAGGGGAAATAGTAAGTGATTTGTCCTTTGAATTATATGGTATAACTGATAAATCAGATCCAGTGTCGCGATTTGTTCGGAGACAAGACCTTTCGCTGTATCTCTCATTTTCCGTAAGAGATATGATGGTTTTTGGTCACCCAAATCAATATCTAACAATAATATTTTCAACCGAGTTTCGTCAGAATGTTGAAACTCCTTAATGAGTGTGGTTTTAATTGACTCATATTTATTAAGAACAGGTGGATCGCGTATTAAATTAGCCACAATATCGAGATACTTTGTGTCCAGAGAAGCAACGACATTATCGAATTTAATTTCATCTAATAATATCTTTGAGTTTCTGAATTGTGCTTCAATTTGTATAAACCACAGATCTGGTTTATCAGAATAGAATGTGGGTAATTTGATAGATTTGGTGCTAGTTGATGTATTCGATATTGGTGGTGTGTTTTGATTAGCATTAATGTGCTCACATAGTAAGGTACATGTGGCAGTAAGTGCAGACAATTGGTCCTTAACCAGAGAAAATTCCTCGACAGAAACACTATTTAAAAGTGGTCTCGAAACGTTGTTACGATCTGTATTACTCGATATATTAACATGATCATTGTTTTCTTCAATGTCCATGTTGTTTTGTTCAATTCCGTTAATATCTGTTATATTTGCTGTTTGTGATCTTGTTAACGGCATATTTGGATTGGAAATAATTGGAAATTGAGATTAAAGGAAAAAGTAGGTGTGCGACGAAAAATTCAATTTAAAAATTGTCGTAGCACTTTCTTGAAAACACGACGGTTGGTTTTCGTTGAAAGGAAAAAAAAATTACTGAACACAGCACTTTCGAAAATTGATTCACTTAAAATCGCCCGGACAGAGAATATGTGCGACCGGAAAATAATTATGTTGCTTTTAAATACTCAAATTTTGAATATAAATGTTTATGTTTGAATGTGTTGATGTGTTTTGGAAACAATGTGAAAAAGTGTTAATTTGTTACAATTTTCTTTTAAAATTTTTGTAAAATAAACCTGATCCTCTTGAATTGATTTTCGTTATTATTGTTCGTTGGTTTGGTAAAATTTCTATTTACGTAATTTTAATGTATGTTGTTGAATTGATTGTTTCTACTGCCGTTAGTAAATCTTGTATCTTGATGTTAAAATAAGTTTATTCTTCAAAGAATGTAGGTTTTGCTTTACTGCTCCGTCGTTTTTTGCTGGAATTCTTATTGTAACTGTTGTTGTTGTAATTTTTCAATCTTCTGCTGCGCCGTTTGCTGTTGCTGAGCCAGATTTTTGTTGCGTTATATGAGTGTGTTGTTGCTGGCGTCGTGTTACTGCTCGTTAGGGTCACCAATTGTGGAGCTATTCTTAAATTATTAGCTTCACTAAACTGTTTTAATAAAACATATTAAGTTTTTATATATTAGATTATTATTTATTATCTTAATTTAGTAATATTAAAATACTAAAAAAGTTTATTTTATACAACTTGATTCTATTGATTATATTTTCCAACTGACTTTTCAATGTTTATTTTTTTAAAATTACATTTTTGTGTATACTTTGTTTGTGATTAATTGTTAAGTGTTTTTTATGTTAAGTGTAAATGTATATATGAAATTGTGTGTGTGTGTGTGTTGTGTATTGTATAACTACGCCACACGTTTGAGCGTTATCCTCATCCAACAATGCTTGCAATCGGCTGTCTTCAACCTTTTTCGGTGGTTTTCCACGTTCTTCGTTTCTCACGTCAAAAATTTCTACTTTTGAATTTTTTAAACTACTCAAAGCATTGTGATTTACTAAGAGCATGATCACCGTAAGCATTCGATGCGATTCAGCAGCAGTTTTCTTCGAATGGTAACAGAAAATTAAGACTTCCCGCGAATCGTAGTTTCGCGGTATAAAGTTCGACATGTTCACTGTTGTCACAAAGTTTGAGAAGTCATGACCGAATTTCACGTACAGGTTGCTGGTAATACAATAACATTCCTTGAACGAACTTCCCACGCAGTATCATACCGATTTATATCCCAGCTCCACCAACCTTGCAACCCTACCAACTTCCTTCTCTTTACTCCAAGCAACACTGCTCTTTTCATCTCTTTAAGCTATTTTCAAATGTAGTTTTCTCTATTGAAGACATCCATTAAATGATTTCAATGGGGCTTCCTTGTTGATGAACTTTTCGTCTAGCACTTGATCTTCGTTGGGCTATTTGCTTGTTCAAGTTCCCGTTTTTCTGCAGCGAAGTTTCTTCGTCCTGGTCAAATATATCATCTCCAGTTTCCGTTGACGTGCCTGTAACTTTTGAACCCTTTTTCTAGAGACTGATCAAATTTTTACTGCTGTAGTCAACGCTGGGGCTTTACATCCATGGTTGCACAGATCGTAGACCCGAAATTTTCGGACGATGATTTGATTGTTTAAATGGATTAATCCAATACAATATTAAGTAACGACTGTTAGTTTTTTCCATCATTACATATATAAAATAATAAATTCAATATTTCTTCTAAATATTGTAAGCACGACTGAGGTAACCCCATTTTTATATGACATACATAGATACCTACCAAACAAAAATATTTAATTGCTATCCATTTTTGTATGGCTTTACCTGTTAACCTATTATTCTTTGATTATTGGGACATACCAAATGTGATAAATATTGTTATTTTCCATTAAATTTTTTTTTTTGACAAATTTATTCCAAAAATTCATCGGTATCAATAAGTAGCTCAATTAAATTATTAGAGGACTAAATTTATGATTTTAAGAGCTGCCCATGTATCTAGCATCATATAATTAAATCCTCGTTACATACATATAAATATGAATATAATTGTAATTTTTCTATAACAGAACCACTGATACACTGATAATTCTGGATAATTTTTATTCGTATTACTTTATTATTTATAATACAGTATTTTTACTTTATTATTTATAATACAGTCTTGTTATCGATTTAAAAAAAAAAAAAATTGCTGCCCGCAAATTTTTTTTTTTCCACGTTTCATGACTATGTAGTAGACACGAAAAAAGCAATAAAAATTTTCACTCCGTCTGTCCACCGTACGCCGTACATCGACCGCCACAAAATCCATTCTCATACCAGTGGAGCTATTAAATTAAATTCTTTTCTATGAATAGACTGGGTAAACTCCTTGAATTGACAATATTTTCAAGGGAGAGGATGTGAGGGGGAAGGTGGGGGAAGCATTTTAGACGAAAAATTTTGGTTTCTAGATCTCAGCAACCGCTTATGGTAGGAAGCCGAAACTTGGAATTTCTATGGAGCTTTGTGGACCCATTTGCAAAAAAAATTATGATATGGGTGAAGGGGTGTGGGAGTGGAGTGGTGGGAGTGGTCCGAAACGCAAAAAAGTCGAGATCAACACATTCTAAAATCTATATCTCCTAAACCGTTAATGGCAAGCAATTAAAACTTAACAAATATCTGTAGTTATACTAGGAGAGTAGATTGAAACAAAATTTTCGGGTGGGAGTAGTGGCGTACGGGGGTGGGGGTTGAAATACTTAACATTACCATATCTCACAAACCAATGGCACCAGAAAAACAAAACTCAGTTTGAGTATAAAGCTTGATAAATAAAGATTGCTCATGGTAAACTCTTTGAAGGGAGCGGTGGAGCACGGAAGTGGAGGGGGTAAAAATTTTTCAGAAATAACACGTTTCATATCTCAATAACAGTGTAAAGTGGATGCTCCAAATTTTCACCAGAAGGAGGCCCAATAGAACCCTAGTAGAGAAAACAAATTTGGGGGTGTGGGTGTAGAGGGTGAGGGTGGGAAAGGGTGAGAAGAAAAAAGTTCCGATGCTTATATCTTCAGAACCTGTAATGATATAAACCTCAAACTTCGTATTTAGATAGAACTATAGTAGTGGCATTTTGCAAAAATAAATTTTTTTTTAGGGGTAGTAAGGTGTTTCTCCTAACTCTAGAACGGCTTATGCTAGAAAGTTGAAACTCGGTACGTAGGGTAGAATGGGTAGCCCTGCACCATAGGTAGAAATGCACCACTCGCCATTGACGCTCGCCCGTAAGTAAAATCTACAAAGCAGAAGTAGTATTCTCTTTCTCTTTCCTATCCATACGATTGTGTTCAGGAATCGTTAAAATACCGAGTAATACCGAACAGTTATTCGGAGTAAAAGAAAAACGCTAAGGAAAGTAACTTTTCGTATATATGCAACATTTTTGTTTAAAGACAAATTATTGATCGTGAACCTTTCTAGGTAGGCATAAATATAGCTTGTAGTCTAAGGTGTGTTTTAGTAAAGTGCTAGTTTTTTATTTGCTAATATTTATTTAAAAAAAAATAAAAATGTTCATCTGGTTAGAATCGGTAGAATTGCACCACGAGCTTATAGGGAGAAATGCACCAGATTCTTATACCTAAGTAGCATGAATTTATGGTCACAAATCATAAAGAAATTCAAATTATTTTGCTGGAATCAGAACGAGCTCGTGCTGCAAGCATACAGCAAACATATCAAATTTGAAATCGATTTTTAAAATTTTAATATCCGTTAACTTATAAAAACTTATATAAAACCATTAAATTACTATTATTTGGTATTTTCTATTATTTTTTATTAGTATAAAACTCGAAAAATATTTAATAGATTTACTGTTTAGTTCGTTATTGTTTGTTACTTTTGTAAGTATATTTAATTTTTTTGTTTCAACTAATTTGGTTGGGATTTGCTACATATTTAAAATGTGGTGCATTTATACCTTGCAAGTGGTTCAATTCTTCCGTACGATGGGAGAAATGCACCATTTGGACCTGCCTGTGCTCTTCTTCATTATGCTCTCGATCTGATTATATTTTGCTCTTTATTACGAATACAATATTTGCGCAAGGTATTTGATCAAACAGAGAAAAAAAAATTAATCAAGTTCCACAATTTTCTACGGAGATATGGAGTAATTAATGAAAAATGGTGCATTTCTACCTAGTCTACCCTATATGTAAATCAACTAGAAAAGTAATTCTGATAGAAAAAAATTTGAATATTCATTGGCGTTCAGAAGGGGGGGGGGGGTCCAAAAAAAAAAATAGCGGTATATACAAAATGCATATATTTTCACGATTTTCGTCATATCTACTAGGTCTTTCCTAATATTGAATTCATTTTTATTCCACGGATTCTTCTTATGAATGCCTTGAAAATGTTTTCAAGATTTTATGAAATTCGACACCTAAGGGGGTGTAAAGTGGTTGTATACTTTATCATGAATTCCACCATATCTCTCAGGTCTGATCAGATATCGAATATATTTTTACTTCCCCAGGCTTGTTTAATAGTCACCTATTTTTAAGTTTTGTCTTTTTAAACCTCTAGACCGCATCCCGGAATATGACCCAATTATACAATTCATATGTTACACTCTATTCTAACCGCTTCCCGAACTTTTTGTAAGGTTTCCAGTCACATAGTAACATACACCGCATCCCCGAATTGAGCGCGTTCTGAACTTCCACCGGAAAAATAATAAAGTTGCGCCGAGACTGTTGGCAGATTTTTTTATATTGCAACAGACAGGAATCGCCTCAGACACAATTTTTGCGAAATCTTTTTTTCACAAGGCGATTCTTGATGAGTCCAAGTACCTTTTCAAAATTTGAACCAGTGAATTGAAAATTAAGAACGCCCAAATAGCGGTAAATACCCCAATCTGGGAGCCTTGATTGTGAGGTGGGACACAACTTTGCTGTATCTGACGTCGTAGCCATCGTTGACTTTAGCCGCACAGAAATGTATTATAAAAACATCTGATCACCGAAGTCATGACTATAATGACAGACTTATACAAATTGCAACATTTTATATGGAGGACCTATGACTTGGATACTAAAATGCAAGTACCTACTATTCTATTAAACTACAAGATTTTGTTGGGAATGTGAAGTAAAATAGTTTATAAATATTTAAAAAAAAACAAGAATTGGACTAGTTTTTATACTCTCGATGAAATCATATAGAGTATTATAAGTTTCATCCAGCCGAAAAATATGTAACGCATAAAACCAAGCCTCGGACGAAAAAAAGTTTATATTTTCTTTATTTGTGGCCAAAAACCTCAAATCCGCTTGACGTCCGTTAGCACGATAGCTCGAGAACACCTTCACCTAGGCTCTTGAAATTTTGAATCTGGGTGTTTGGTTGGATTTGTAAGGCTAAGTTCGTTAACAGGCAAAATCGTCCTACTCCTTCGGGTAGCTGCCATACAAAGTGTCCTTTAAACACGTTTTCATGAATATCCTCCCATATGAAAGTCCTCCAAAAAGGATATTTTTTAGTTCAAGATATGAAATTAAACAGTGAATATTGTCTTTTAGTTTTGAGTAGCAGTTTAATGGGACTACTTAATGAAGGATATACTTCTTCATCCCCAACTTCAATATCCATCGGAGTTCTGTATCATCTAGAGTATTATACGATTGGCTTGCAGCCGATCGTGACTGCAGTATGTTTTCTTATCTGGAATTGAGTTTTCATAAATAAATATCGCAGTTTTCAGCAATGTCTGTCCATTTAAAAAATACGGCCGCTTTTCACAGTCGTCATAAAGTTGGCTTTAAGTTAGAGCTGACTTTAGTGTCAAATTAATAATACGACACTAAAGTCAGCTTTAACTCAAAGCCAACTTTATGACGACTGTGAATAGCGGCCTATGTATTTAAATTTCTTATTTGTGGAAAGATAAAGATTAAAAGAAACAATGAACGGCTATTTTGACGTCTTTTAATTATTAATAATTAATAAATTTATTTACTATAATATATAACTATTTACTATGTATATAAATTTATATGCTTATCGCAAACCAAAGAAATTACGAAACTTATCCTATGTGTGCTTCCGCTGGCTATAGCCTTATATTACTACTAAGTTTACATTTGAGTTCTTCTTCTTACTACAAATGTATATTTGTAGTTGATAATTATGTAGACGATATTATTGTCTTTCTATTAACAGATAACGTGCTTATATGTAAATTAACTATGATGAGCCTCTGAAATACAACTTACCGTATTTTTCTAGTTCTGCACCCAGCGGAGGTCTCATATCTCATAATCCACCTGGAAATATATAAACATTAAATGCGAGATAAGCAATAACGTCAGAAAATAAACGCAAAGCTGCATAATTAAAGTTTCACGTGATAAAATGTTGTATGTAATTATAATGTAACAAAGAAAATCTTAATCTGAAGTATATTCTTTCTGCACTTCAGAAGAATTAGTTAAACTTTCATCAGAGCTTATTAGTCAACTTTTGGCATGTAGAAACAAACAAGACCAATTTAATGTAGTAGTAAATTTAGCCACTAAACTTCTCCCTGTATAAGTTAGACAGTATAAAAACTATTCTCTGGAATACATAGAAACTTTTGATTTCCTTATATCACGCAACATAGATTTGTTCCTTATTACTGAAACTTGGCTAAGCGCTAGGTATAAATTGTATGATCCAAAGTTAATATCTATAAAAACGATAGAAGAAAAGAAATTGGCGGAGAAGTTGCCATTTGTATTAATAAATCCGTTAAGCATATACAATTACCTGTAATAAATACTAAAATAATAAAGACAATATCAATTAAAATTACAGAAATTAATACTGCAATTGTTATCGCCTATTTCCTTGGTACGAAAGTTAATGCCGATGAGCTCAGATTTTTTGAAAAAGACCTAGATCTCATCCTTTGATCTAAACGAAAGTTTATACTATGCCGCGATCTAAACGCGCGACATACTATGAGAGTCAAAAGTCATGGCACACTTCAAAATTTTACTTTTGATCGTACATATTTGTATAACGCTAAGTTATAGAAAAAAGTTGTTTATCTCAAATTAAAGTTTTATTCATCACAAATAAAGTATAGGAAATTCATAGAAGTATACATATGTACATAGTAGTTACCATTTTATAAATAAAAAATCTGCCAACAATCTGGGCGTAACTTTATTATTTTTCCGGCAGAAGTTAGGATCGCGTTCAATTCTGAAATGCGGTGTAGGCTACCATGTGACTGGAAGCCTATCAAAAAGAACAAGATCATGGAAGTGAAAATCTAATTGGATCTGAGAGATATGGAATAGTTTATGAAAAAGTACACAATCACTTTACACCCCCTTAGGGGTCAATTTTCAGAAAATCTTGAAAACACTTTCTTGGTATTCATATGGAGAATACAAAGAATAAAATTAAATTCATTATTTAGGACGAGGTAGTAGATATGTCGAAAATCGGGGGAAATATGCATTCTTTTTTCACAGATAATTTTTTTTGCCCCCCTTCTGAACGCCAATAGATATTCGTTTTTTTATTCAAAATTATTTTTCTAGTTGATTTAGATATACACACCGAGTTTCAGCATTGTAGCTTAAGCCGTTCTATATATAGGAAAAACACCCCCACTTGTACCACACTACCCTTCGGGGTCGAATTTCAAAAAACCTTGAAAACACTTTCTAGGTATTCATACGAAGAATCCGTAGAATAAAAATGAATTCAATATTTGGAAAGACCTAGTAGATATGACGAAAATCGTGAAAATATATGCATTTTATATTTATTTTATTTCCAAATATTTTTTTTTGCCCCCCCCCCCCCTTCTGAACGCCAATGAATATTCAAATTTTTTTTTATCACTATTACTTTTCTAGTTGATTTACATATACACACCGAGTTTCCACATTGTAGCTTAAGCCGTTCCATATATAGGAAAAACACCCCCACTTGTACCACACTACCCTTAGGGGTCGAATTTCAAAAAACCTTGAAAACACATTGTAGGTTTTTATACGAAGCATCCGTAGAATAAAAATGAATTCAATATTTGGAAAGACCTAGTAGATATGAAGAAAACCGTGAAAATATATGCATTTTATACATATTATATTTACAAATAATTTTTTTTGCCCCCTTTTCTAAACGCCAATGAATATTCAAATTTTTTTTTATCACAATTACTTTTCTAGTTGATTTACATATACACACCGAGTTTCAACTTTCTAGCATGAACCGTTTAATAGTTAGGAAAAACACCCCCTACCCCCGTAGCATACTACCCCTAAAAAAAAATATATTTTTCCAACATTCCGCTACTATAGTTCTATCTAAGTACCAAGTTTAAGGCTTATATCATTACAGGTTCTCAAGATATAAGCATCAGAACTTTTTCCTTTTCACCCACCCCCACCCTCCCCCTCTACATCCCCAACCACAAAACTTTTTTCCCTACTAGAGTTTAATTAGCGCTACTTCTGGTAAAAATTCTAAGCATCTATCTTAAACTGTTCTTGAGATATGAAATGTGTTTGATTTGAAAAATTCTCATCCCCTCCACTTCTATGCTCCACCTCCCACTTCAAAAATTTAACTTTGATCAATCTTTATTTGTCGACTTTTATACCCAAACCAAATTTTATTTTTCTAGATCAATTGGTTCATGAGATATCGTAATCTTAAGTTTTTTACCCCCCACCCCCATACCCAACTTCCCCCACCTAAAATTTTTCTTCATTCTGTTCTCCTAGTATAACTACAAATATGTTTTAAGTTTGAATAGTGTGCCATTAACGGTTTAGGAGATATGGATTTTAGAATGTGTCTATCTCGCCTTTTTTGGATTTCGGACGCATTACATTTCCCCCCACTCCCACACCCCTTGATCAATATTGACAATTTTCCAGCAAATGGGTCTACCATCAGAGCTCTATAGAAATTCCAAGTTTCAGCTTCCTAACATTAGGGGTTACTGAGATCTGGAAACCAAAATTTTCGGTCTAAAACACTTCCCCCTTCTTCCCCCTCACACCCCCACCCCTAAAAATTTGGTCACTTCAAGGCGCCTACCCCATCTACTCGTTAAAAAAATTTCAATTTAATATCTCAAAGCGTTTGGCAGCTACGAGCCTCCAAACGATCTTGCGTACGGCGTACGGCGTACGGCGGACAGACGGACTGAAAATTTTTATTGCTTTTTTCGCGTTTACGAGTTATGAAACGTGAAAATAAAAATTTTGAGGGTAGAAAATTTTTTTTTTTTTAAAAATCAATCACAATACTTAATTATTAAAATAATAAAGTAAAACATGCAAACGGTGCTATTTTTATGAATCAAAAGTAATGGCACACTTGTACTTAACAGCTAAAAAAAAAACTTTGCCTCAAATAAATATTTGGTCTGAAACCTTTTTGCTTTTTTCACAACTTGCTAATTTTTTTTTTTTTTTTTACGATGGCGCTACAGTCCAAATCGGACCTTGGCCTCCTGCAGGTTTCGAAACTAGATTGTTTTTCCGAGGATGAGTAGTTAACACATCGCTCAACCCCCTAGCCTGGAGAGCCAGTCCTACTTCTTTATTACACCCTGGTAGGAAAAGGGCGGGAGTTTTCAGCTGGATATGATATGCTGGAGTTCTCCAACTATATCATACATACTTATGGTTACTTCCTGAGACGCACTGGTGTTCCTGGCCATTCAGGATAACTCCATACCCCTCCTCCTTTCTCAACCGGGCACAGCTTGCTGATGCGTTGACACTAAACCTAGCGGTATTTTCAGCAGTGAATTTGTGATTGTGTCTTAAGTATTTGAATTGTGGTCAGTATTAAACGTATTATCGCAAAATGAGAAGTGAAACTCAGTTAGAGACAAGGAAAATAATCTTACATTTATGGCAGGAAGGCAAGTCCTACAATGAAAATGGAAAAAATAGTGAAAAGACATTTTTCTACAGTGAAAAATATAATTACAAAGTACAGAAATTGCGAAAAATTGGAAAATTTACCGCGTTCTGGTCGACCCAGAAAATTGGATCGTTCACAAGTGAAGAATATAATTAAAGAAGTAAAAGGAAATCCAAGAGCAAGTGTAGTGAAGATTGCAGAAAATATTAGCCGTGATCCAGAGATGTCAGTGAGGCACTTACTGACATCTCTGGATCTGGATCTCTGCCTCTACAGTCCGTAGGGTACTGAATGCAAATGGTATACATGAGCGAGCACCACGGTAGAAACCATTCATATCAGACACAAACAAACAGAAGCGGCGGAAATATGCAAACAAGTACTATAACTATGGAATTGAGTTCTGGGGAACTGTACTTTTCAAATTTGAGATTTTCGGCACTAAAAAAACTCCCAAAATAGGGCGAACTAAAAATTCCAAATACGCAAAAAAGAACGTCACATCGACAGTAAAGCATGGAGGAGGGCTGGTCATGGTATGGGGGTGATTTGCGGCCTCGGGGTTTGGGAATCTGGTCTTCATTGATAGTACAATGAAAAAAGAGCAGTATCTCGCCCTTTTAAAGCAAAATTTGGCTCCCAGTATTACCAAATTGCAGCTACCTAGAACGTGGGTCTTTCAACAGGACAACGACCCCAAACATACCTCTCGCTTGGTAAAAGAATGGCTTTTGTACCGGACACCAAAGCAACTTGAGCACCCTCCTCAGTCTCCAGACCTCAATCCCATAGAGAATTTTTGGGATATTTTGGACAAGCGAGTACGAGAAAGGCCAATTTTGAACAAACCAGATTTAAAAAACGCCTTGTTGGAAAAATGGGCAGCTATACCGCCAGATGTAATAAGGATGCTTGTAGAATCCATGCTGAGACATCTGCAAGCTGTGAGAAAAGCAAAATGGTCTCAGACCAAATATTTATTTGAGGCAAAGTTTTTTTTTTAGCTGTTAAGTACAAGTGTGCCATTACTTTTGATTCATAAAAATAGCACCGTTTGCATGTTTATACTCTAGATGAACATATAGAGTATTATAAGTTTAATCCAGCCCGAAAAGTTTGTAACGCATTGAACCGAGCCTCGGACGAAAAAAAGTTATATATTATTTTGTGTTTATTTTTGGCCAAAACCCCCAAATCCGTTTGCTGTCCGTCCGTCCGTCCGTCCGTCCGTCCGTCCGTTAGCACGATAACTCCAGAACGCGTTGACCTATGAAGTTGAAATTTTGTCACAACTTGTAAAATGGAAAAAGTAAGGCTAAGTTCGTTAATGGGCGATATCCTTCAACTCCTTCGGGTACCTCCCATACAAGAGTCCTTAAAACACGTTTTCACAATTATTGCTCGAATGCTTCAAGTTAGTAACTTGAAATTTTGCATATTTAAGGCTTATAATGTTTGAATCAAAAGTTCCGAATATTATGCAAATCGCACGAGTCCTTCGTGTAGCAGTCTAGAAAAGTCCTTCAAAAATGTATGCTTGCTGCTGAATCCACTATAACTCCAGAACGAGTTAAAGCAGGAATTTAAAATCTTATAGGAATTAGTTTTATACCAAAACCAAGACGGAGTTCATTAATTAGTGCCATCCGTCGACTCCTTCGGGTAGCTGTCATACAAAAGTCCTTAAAACACGTGTTCACCAATATTCAACGATAACTTTAGAACGCTTTACGTTACGACTTTGAAATTTTGTATACGTTGGTTTTATAATAGTCGCAGCTGAAACTATTAATATGAAAAATATCCCATAAGTCCTTCATGTAGTTGCCATACAAAAATTCTGTAAAATGTCCAAACTTACTTTATGGAACTCTCTATAAATCAAAAAAATCTGCCAACAGTCTTGGCGCAACTGTATTATTTTTCCGGCAGAAGTTCAGAACGCGTTCAATTCGGGGATGCGGTGTATGTTACTATGTGACTGAAAACCTAACAAAAAAATCGGGAAGCGGTTAGAAAAGGGTGTAACATATGAATTAAATAATTGGGTCATATTCCGGGATGCGGTTTAGAGGTTGAAATAAACAAAACTTAAAAAAAAGTGATTATTAAACAAACCTGGGGAAGTGAAAAGATATTCGATATCTGATCAGACCTGAGGAACATAGTGGAATTCATGAAAAAGTATACAACCAGTTTCCACCCTCTTAGGGGTCGAATTTCAAAAAATTTTGAAAACACATTCTAGGTATTCACATGAAGAATCCGTAGAATAAAAATGAATTCAATATTTCGAAAGACCTAGTAGATATGACGAAAATCGTGAAAATATCTGTATTTTATATTAACCGATATTTTTTTTTGCCCTCCCTTCTGAACGCCAGTGAATATTTGAATTTTTTTATCAGAATTACTTTTCTAGTTAATTTACATATACGTATCGAGTTTCAACTTCCTAGCATAAGCCGTTCTGAAGTTAGGGAAAACGCCGCCCCACCCTCGTACCATGCTACCCCTAAAAAAAAATTTATTTTTCCACCATGCCACTACTATAGCTCTATCTAAATACCAAGTTTCAGCTTTCTATCATTATAGATTCTGAAGATATAAGCAACGGAACTTTTTCTTTCTCACCCTTCCCCATCCTCACCCTCGACACCCACACCCCCAAACTTTTTTTCCCTACTAGGGTTCTATTAGCCCTACTTCTGGTAAAAATTGAAACATCCATCTTACACTGTTATTGAGATATGAATCGTGTTATTTTTGAAAAATTCTAATCCCTCCCACTTCCGTGCTCCTCCACCCCCTTCAAATATTTTACTTTGAGCAATCTTTATTTATTAATCTTTATAATAAAACCGAATTTTGTTTTTCTGGTCCAATTAGTTTGTGAGATATCGTAATCTAAAGTTTTTTACCCCCCACCCCCGTACGCCACTACCCCCACCCAAAAATTTTGTTTCAATCTACTCTCCTAGTATAACTACAGATATTTGTCAAGTTTTAATTGCTTGCTATTAATGGTTTAGGAGATATGGATTTTAGAATTTGTCGATCTCGGCATTTTTGCGTTTCGAACGCATTATTTCCCCCTCCACTCCCACACCCTTTCACCCATATCTTTTTTTTTTTTGCAAATGGGTCCATTATCAAAGCTCTATAGAAATTCTAAGTTTCAGCCTCCTAACACAAGCGGCTCCTGAGATCTAGAAACCTAAATTTTTCGTCTAAAACGCTTACCCCGCCTTCCCCCTTACACCTCCTCCCCTGAAAATAATGTCAATTCAAGGGGTCCACCAAGTCTATTCTTAGAAAGAAATTTAATTTATAGCTCCACTGGTTTGAGAGCTACGAGCCTTCAAAGATTTTGGGGCGGTCGACGTACGGCGTACGGCGTACAGACGGAGTGAAAATTTTTATTGCTTTTTTCGCGTCTACTAGTCATGAAACGCGGAAAAAAAAATTTTGAGGGCAGCAAATTTTTTTTTTTTTTAAATCGATAACAATACTGTATTAATAATAATACAGTAAAATCGAGTAGCCACTATACAATAGTTTCAACCTGTAAGTAAAAGGTCATGTAATAATTGCTTGTGCACTGCTCATTCTTTTGATATATGTATTTCCAAATAAAATATAAATCGGAGTTCAGTATTTCATCTAGAGTATCATACGATTGGCTTGCAGCCGATCGTGACTGCGTTATGTTTTTATTTATAAAATGGTAACTACTATGTATACTTCTATGAATTTCCTATACTTTATTTGTGATGAATAAAACTTTAATATGAGATAAAAAACTTGTTTCTATAACTTAGCGTTATACAAATATGTACGATCAAAAGTAAAATTTTGAAGTGTGCCATGACTTTTGACTCTCATAGTATGTAGGTTAGGGAATTGCGCGAAAGCTAATCAAGCAGGTAAAATAGTTTTTAACTTAATGTGAAGGAGGTTTTTTCTTATACATCAGAACAAACATTCCATGCACTTAATGGTAGGGTAGGGCTTCAACTCTCAACCTGTTCTTTAGCAACGGAGCTGGTATGAATATATCGCACCCTATCACTCTAAGTGCTCTGTCCTCTTCTCACCTACCTGTTCTATTTCACATAGAACACGAAACCAATTTCCTGGAAGTACACTGCTACAATCAGACTAATTGTTCCAGATTGTGGAGTGGTGGCATCATTGAACAATTTTTCTTCGAAAATGAGGCTGAGAACAACGTTTCGGTCAACGGTGAACGTTACAGAACCACGTTATCCAACTTTTTTTTTACTGAAATTGAAGACATGGATTTGGTCAATTGGCCGCCTCGGAGCTGCGATTTGACCCCTTTGGATTTTTTGTGTTGGAAACCGTGAAGGATAGATGTTATGCCAACAATCCAGAAACGATTCAAGCAATTTAGGCCAATATCATCCAAGCAATCCGTGAGCTAGAGCCCAAAACCATCAACAAAGTCTTGGAAAATTGGAGTGACAGAATGCGCTACTGCGAAGCCAGCCGAGGCAGCCACTTGAACGAAGTTGTGTTCCATCATTAATCGGAATGTTTACTCTTACTAATAAAGCCATAATACATGGAAAAAGATTTTATTTTGTTCATTTTATTGCATTTTTGAAAAGAAACTTGTATTTGGCCCACCCTGTACAATTGACTGCGGTCTATCGTTACTGTTTTTTTTTAAATCGTGTTAGTGTTTATATGGTTAAAAAGTAGGTTTTAGTAGGATATCTGTGTCAATTGGCATCAATTAAATTTCCATTTAATAGCCCCTATCTTGTCGGCAAATTGAAGGCACAAAGCTTGAGAAAACCTTCAATTTCAGATAGAAATTTTTGGATATAAGACTCAACAAACTTTTACGGGAAATATTAGTCGAAAGATTATGTGATAGGTGCTATATTATTCTAGTAGCACTCATGGGCGCCCACTGGGGGGGGCAAGAAGGGGTACTTGTCCACCCCCCCCCTGAATTCACAGAGAGGGCAAGAAGGGGCACTTGCCCCCCCTGGATTTGACCATCGCTAAAAGTAAAAGTAAGTAAAAGTAAAAGTTCATAATCATAGAATCAGATCAGGCACCACAACACAGCAGACTGCAGTTTATTTCTAAATCGAACGACCAAGCGTGTGTTTTACAAGATTTTTTGTTACTTTTACTTTATTATTTATAATACAGTATTGTTATTGATTTTCAAAAAAAAAAAATTTGCTGCCCTCAACATTTTTTTGTCCACGTTTCATGACTAGTAGACACGAAAAAAGCAATACAAATTTTCACTCTGTCCGCCGTACGTCGACCGGCCTAAAATCCTTTGAAGGCTCGTAGCTCTCAAACCAGTGGAGCTATTAAATTAAAAAATTTTCTAAGAATAGACTGGGTAGACCCCTTGAATTGACATTATTTTCAGGGGAGGAGGTGTGAGGGGGAAGGTGGGGAAGCGTTTTAGACGAAAAATTTTGGTTTCTAGATCTCAGCAACCGCTTATGTTAGGAGGCTGAAACTTAGAATTTCTATTGAGCTTTGATAGTGGACCCATTTGCAAAAAAAAGACTGAAATGGGTGAAGGGGTGTGGGAGTGGAGGGGGAAATAATGCGACCGAAACGCAAAAAAGTCGAGATCGACACTTTCTAAAGTCTATATCTCCTAAACCGTTAGTGGCAAGCAATTAAAACCTTACAAATATCTGTAGTTATACTAGGAGAGTAGATTGAAACAAAATTTTTGGGTGGGGGTAGTTGCGGACGGGGGTGGGGGTTGAAAAACTTTACATTACGATATCTCCCAAACCAATGGCACCAAAAAAAAAAATTCGGTTTGGATATAAGGCTTAATAAATAAAGATTGCTCAAAATAAAATCTTTGAAAGGGCAGGAAAGCATAGAAGTGGGGGGATAAGAATTTTTCAAAAATATCACTTTTCATATCTCAATAACAGTGTAAGATAGATAATTCAATAATTACCAGAAGTAGGCCCAATAAAACCCTAGTAGAGAAAAAAAAATTGAAGGTGGTGGTGTAGAGGGTGAGGGTGGGGAAGGGTGCGAAGGAAAAAACTCCGATGCTTATATCTTTTGAACCTGTAACAATATAAACTTCAAACTTCGTATTTAGATAGAACTATAGCAGTGGCATGGTGAAAAAATTCATTTTCACGATTTTCGTCATATCTACTAGGTCTTTCCAAATATTGAATTCATTTTTATTCTACGGATTCTTCATATGAACACCTAGAATGTGTTTTCAAGATTTTTTGAAATTCAGCCCTTAAGAGGGTATAAAGTTGTATACTTTTTCATGAATTAAACCATATCTCTCAGGTCTGATCAGATATCGAATATCTTTTCACTTCCCCAAGCTTGTTTAATAATCACATATTTTTCAGTTTTATCTTTTTCAACCTCTAGACCAAATCCCGGAATATGACCCAATTATATAATTCATATGTTACACCATATTCTAACCGCGTTCCGAACTTTTTGTTAGGTTTTCAGTCACATAGTAACATACACCGCATCCCCGAATTGAACACGTTCCAAACTTCTGCCGGAAAAATAATAAAGCTGCGCCCAGGCTGTTGGCAAATTTTTTGTAACGTTTTTGTTTTTTAAGAACTAATGAAAAAAAGAATTGAAATTCAATTTTTTGCTTCTATCTAATTTTTTTGTTAGTTTTTACGAAAATGGTATCCGATTCCTCTTTGAAAATTCATATCTCTGGTAATTTCTATCCTGGTTGTCGCAAAACTATCCTTGACATTTTTTTTTTCAATCGTAACGATTTTGTCTTTTATCCTTAAATACCTATCTCACAATACGTTTTTTTTAAATTTTTTTATATTTTATGGGTTATACTGTTTTTCAAAACATTTCAAAAAATTAACTTGGAATCTCAATGGTCAAAAAAATCGAAGAGCATTATAGTGATTCTCAATTAATTTTGTAGACAAGACGTAGTTTAATCAAGAATCGCCAAAAGTGTGACCTCATCATCGCCGATTCTTTTGAGATTTTGTGTACTTGAAGAATTGGTGAAAAAAAATATGATTTTAATTTTTTGTTTCTATCTCAATATTTTTTGGTTCTTGCATTATGTTAAAATCTTCCCCAAAACGATATCCGAATCCTCTTGGAAAATTCATATCTCTGGTAACTTTTATCCTTGAATAATAAAGTAGGGCTTATTTTAAAGATTGTTATTGCTTGTGTTATTTAAAAAATGAGATAAAAAAGAATCCTTGAATTTTAATTATTTTTTCACTTGTTCTTCAATTACAAAATTTTTCAAAAGAATCAGAAATGATAAGGTCACAACTTTGGCGATTCTTGATGGAATGACCCAAAATAAGGTGAAAACAATTTGATCCCTTCTTCAGATGACCCTTTTTTTGCTAAGTGCTGACGATGTAGCTAAATTCACCCTGAACTTTATCAAACGAAATAAAAATCTGACACCCCCAACAGTAAGGTCTTGATCTGCCACTGTTTTCAAGTATATTTTACTTTATTATTTTAACAATAAGGTAATGTTATCGATTTAAAAATCTGCCAATAGTCTGGGCGAAACCTTATTATTTTTCTCGTGTCAAAGTTCGGGAGCGATCAAAATCGGAGTATATCATCAGTTGTTTCGAGATTCGAAATAAAAGTAGTTAAAATAGAAACAACCAATTTCATATCTCATCAGAACTAAAGGATGGGAAAAATTGTGAAACCCTAGGAAGTTGAATATCGAAAAATTGTGAAATGAGTTTGTAGGGGATTATATAAAAAGTCTGTGGAAGTGAAAAGTGATCAAATATCTCATCAATCCTAAGAAGTCGAAGTCAAAGCTTTAAAAAGCATACATGAAATTGACTTTTTGGCGCTTATATGGTATAGGAAACCATAGGAATTAAATAGGAATTCAATATATCATCAGATTTAAGCAATCTGTAAGAATCTGTAAAAATATATGCAACCTACTTACACCCACTTGGGGTGGAATATCCAAAAATCCTCAAAATAGTTAATAGATAAATATAAAGACAGCACGAGAAAGTAAAAACCAATCCAATTTCTTACCACTTCTAAAAGAAATTACGGAATTCGTGAAAACGTGTTCAACCCTTTTATACCCTCTTAGGGTTAAAAACGGCAAAATCTTAAAAACTATGATAGTTTTAAGCGATTATTACGCAACCCCATGAAAGTGGAGATATAGTCGATATCATATCAGGGCTGGGGGATATGGCAGAATTTATGAACAAGTAATTTAAGAAAATCATGAAAACACTTTCTACATATTTACGAGTATGTATATGAAAAAGCCGTAGAATAAAAATGAATTCAATATTTGGGAAGACCTAATAGATATGACGAAAATCCTGAAAATATGTGCATTTCATTTTCCTGATAATATTTTTCCACCTCCTTCCAAACACTAATGGATATTTAAGATTTTTTTTATCTACTTTTCTGGTTGATTTACATATACATACATACCGAGTTTCAACTTTGTAGCAGAAGGCGTTCTATTTCTATAGTTAGGAAAAAAACCTCCAGAGGGGATGAACCACTTTTGATTACAATATCTCACGAAACAATTGCAATTTAAAAGTAAAATTCGGTTTCTGTATAAAGTTTGACAAATAAAGTAATTTTTTTTAAGGAGGTGATGAAGCATGGAAGTGGAAGAGGTAAATTTTTCTTGCAAATATAGATTGAAATTACGAGAAATATCAGCAATCTATGAAAACATATCCACATTGTCGAAATATTGCCGCCATTCATTAATCGCTCCACTAATTTTGGCAATAGTCGTCGGACAATTAATTGTTTTAAAAATTGCTCATGTACAAGCACCTCTACGACTGGGATTTGAGCGATTTAAGCGTTCCGAAGCTATCGAGTAGTATTCCTGAACGCATGTTTTAAGGCCTTTGTATGGACCCGAGAGGGTAGAACGATTGTGTCCGTTAACGAACTTACGTTCAAATTTCAACCATAAGTTGAGATTCTAAATGGAGTGGGTGGTTATTTTGTAAACTTTTTGCCTTGCCCAACAACCCCCCCCCCCCCCTCCCTGGAGGAAGTTCTATGGGCGCCCTTGGTAGCACTAGATAGAATTAACCGAGCAAGTTATAATCATACATATATTTAACGAATAGTTTTGGTTTTCATTCTCCGTTAAGGAAAATAGTTAGATCATGAATTACGATACATTAAAAAGATGAAATGGAAACAGAAGGAGTTATTTCACCACATCGCGCGTACACTCGTAAGAAACTTTCTTTGTCTCTGACGTGCAATGGACAATGTTACGTACCGTAACTTCAGAACATCGATTAAGAAATTCGCTGCGCTCAGATGTTGATGTTGTACGTCACACAAGTCCGTCAAAACTATCACAATTATTTTCTTGACCTTGATGAAATTATTTTGAAAAAATTAATCTTGCACTAATCAGTAATGAATTAATTTTTTATTTTCAGTTGGACGCTTGAAGCTGTAAATTTAAGTGAAACTGACCAAACCACCGAGTGAAACTAAAGCTGCGATAAACTAGTCTATGATCGGATACCGAACCGACTTGAAAGTTGGTACCTTCAAAAGCAATACAACCACCTACTAAAAACCGCAACCACACGAAAGCGAAATTATGAGCAATCAGAAACTGTGAATGTGAATAATGAAGATTTTTCGTTTACTCTTTAAAAGAACAAAGTGGCGACACAATTAACAAGTCGCGAGAAATGTCTATCCTGATTCCTCAACCTCATGTTAGGCCAGTGTGCATTGCATCTAAAGAAAACTTTTATTTCAAATCTCATCCACGAGCCATGCATTCCAAAAACACAACCCAACCCATACCCAGACAAGTTATAGAAACCCCTTCTACTTTCAACATATTCACGATTTCAATTGTAGCCATATGATGAATCATGAACATCATAGAGCTTTTGCATTAATAACACAAGCTTTTGGCTCTGAAAAGAAAGCACGGCAGCAGACACCATTATCCAGAACCTACCTTCTAGTCTATAACGTATGACTATAGGGCCTACACGGGCAAGAGGGAGTTACATTATTAATTCATTTTTTTATATGAATGAAGGAATCACTAGCGCCATGTGTAAAACTTATCTGCGGATTGCGATGGAAGTCTTCTGCTTTATATTTCTTTGAATACATTGAATCTGAACCGCTAGGAGCTTTAGAAAACTTTGTTTACTATAAGTTGAACCACAATCAGTGCTTTCATATTCCCAAAATAAAAAAATCTTACAATAATATCAAAAAAAATCTGCCAACAGTCTGGGCGCAACTTTATTATTTTTCCGGCAGAAGTTCGGAACGTGTTTAATTCGGGGATGCGGTGTATGTTACTATGTGACTGAAAACCTAACAAAAATTTCGGGAAACGGTTAGAATAGAGTGTAATATATGAATTATATAATTGGGTCATATTCCGGGATGCAGTCTAGAGGTTGGAAAAGAAAAAAACTTAAAAATAGGTGATTATTAAACAAGCCCGTGGATTAGATATCGAATATCTATATCTGATCAGACCTGAGAGATATGGTGGAATTTATGAAGAAGTATACAACCACTTTACACCCCCTTAGGGGTCGAATTTCAAAAAATCTTGAAAACACATTCTAGGTATTCATATGAAGAATCCGTGGAATAAAAATGAATTCAATATTTCGAAAGACCTAGTAGATATGACGAAAATCGTGAAAATATATGCATTTTATATGTACTGAAATTTTTTTCTGCCCCCCCCCCTTCTGAACCACAATGAATATTGAAATTTTTTTTTATTGGATTTACTTTTTTAGTTGATTTACATATATGTACCAAGTTTCAACTTTCTAGCATAAGCCGTTCAAAAATTAGGAAAAACACCCCCAACCTCTTGAAGTGAGAATTTTTTGCAGTGGTGAGGGTGCGAGGGGGAAGTTGGGGGAAGCGTTTTAGACGAAAAATTTTGGTTTCTAGATCTCAGCAACCGCTTATGGTAGGAGGCTGAAACTTAGAATTTCTATAGAGCTTTGATGGTGGACCCATTTGCAAAAAAAATTGCTGATATGGGTGAAGGGGTGTGGGAGTGGAGGGGGAAATAATGCGTCCGAAAGGAAAAAATGCCGAGATCGACACATTCTAAAATCCATATCTCTTAAACCGTTAATGGCAATCAATTAAAACTTAACAAATATCTGTAGATATCCTAGGAGAGTAGATTGAAACAAAATTTTTTGGTGGGGGTGGTGGCGTGCGGGGGTGGGGGTTAAAATAGTAAAGATAACAGTATCTCACAAACCAATTGCACCAGAAAAACAAAATTCGGTTTGGGTATAAAGCTTGATAAATAAAGATTGCTCAAAGTAAAATCTTTGAAGGGGGCGGGGGAGCATAGAAGTGGGGGGGGGATAAGAATTTTTCAAAAATATCACTTTTCATATCTCAATAACAGTGTAAGATAGATGGCTCAAATTTTAACTAGAACTAGGCCCAATAGAACCCTAGTAAGGAAAAGTAAATTTAAAGGTGGGGGTGTAGAGGGTGAGAGTGGGGAAGGGTGAGAAGGAAAACGTTCCGATGCTTACTTGTAATGATATAAACCTTAAACTTCTTATTTAGATAGAACTATATAAGTGGCATATTGGAAAAATAAAAATTTTTTTAGGGGTAGCATGGTGCGAGGGTGGGGGGTGTTTTTCCTAACTTTTGAACGGCTTATGCTAAAAGTTGAAACTTGGTACGTATATGTAAATGAACTAGAAAAGTAATTCTGATAAAAAAAAATTTCAATATTCATTTGCGTTCGGAAGGGGGGGGGGGGGTCAAAAAAAATTATCAGTAAAAATAAAATGCATATATTTTCACGATTTTCGTCATATTTACTAGGTCTTTTCATATATTGAATTCATTTCTATTCTACGGATTCTTCATATGAATAACTAGAATGTGTTTTCAAGATTTTTTGAAATTCGACCCCTAAGGGGGTGTAAAGTGGTTATATACTTTTTCATAAATTCCACCATATCTCTCAGGTCTGATCAGATATCGAATATCTTTTCACTTTCTCGGGCTTGTTTAATAATCACCTATTTTTAAGTTTTTTTCTTTTCCAACCTCTAGACTGCATCCCGGAATATGACCCTATTTTATAATTCATATATTACACTCTATTCTAACCGTTTCCCGAACTTTTTGTTAGGTTTTCAGTCACATAGTAACATACACCGCATCCCCGAATTAAACACGTTCCGAACTTCTGTCGGAAAAATAATAAAGTTGCGCCCAGACTGTTGGCAGATTTTTTTATTTATTTTTACTGTAGATAGTAGGCTAGAATAAAGATGAAGAGAGGGCAAATACATTGCACCACTCGTAGAAGTTACTCAATTTTGTACGTACAAAGACCGCACTTATGTTACTTATAAGCAACTAAAATATAAGTAGAATTGCCGTATATATTCTAACAAACAATACTAACCTATTAACATATATCACTACCCCTGACACCGTTTTCAAGATTTGAACATGGGTTACATGGTTTTACACGGTCTCATATATGAAACTTTACCTGTGTTTATAACGCGACTAAGCTCTTTTGCTTAGCCGCGATGACGATTGGTAGTCGGATGCTAATCCGCCTAGCCTGCTTAAATGCCTACAGGTTCTTGTACCTGCAGACTAAAATATCGCTGAAGTAAAACAAATGCCTACAGGTTCTTGTACCTGCAGACTTGATATCGAAAATAGAAAAAGAAATGTCTTTTGGTTCTTCTACCTAAAAGACCTCTTGCTTGGTGAGACAAAAACGAAACGTTCGAGTTCAATTCTGATTTACAACTAACTTTTAATTTCATAAATTTTCTTACTTCTAATTTTCGTCTTGATTTAAATTGCCGTCTCAGCCAAAAGAAAACTCAGATCTATTGTTTATATTCCCATAGCCCAAGTATCGCATTTCATCTTTTATTACCCGCTAGATGACTTGGGCATAGGATCACACGTAATAAAAAGAAATGCTGATAAGCTACTAAGTGACTGCACATTCCGATTTCGGGCTTCGAAATTGGAACCCTTAATAATGCTGAAGGCATTCTATGGTATACTAGATATATTACAAATGTGCGTGGTCAGGGAAAATTCCATGCCAAGTATAAAATGAGATAAAATAGAGTTTGAGCTACATTTAAATTATGAGTTTGTTTTTTTTTTTATGTGCTAACACTGCTGGCGTAGACATCCTCCCGCGCGTTGACAGTCATTCAACTCTTCTTCAGGGCCGATCGGTAGTCTGAAAGCTTCGGGTGGTAAGTTCCTTGGCTGTGGTGTTGGTTGGGTGAGTGGTTTGGGTCGACATCCATCCTTCTTGTATTTGAAGACGAGGTAGATGATAATGATGAGCATTAAGCACAAGCCCGTGTAGCTGATAGCGAAATGATGAGTGCTCGGTTGCACTCTTGACGATGAGAGGTTTTCGTCTTGTTCTAATTGGTGGATCTTCAATTTTAACTCTTCGATTTTCAGCTGTAGTGATAAATGTCGTCGAGCCAACGGCCGTACGTCCGCGTCATCAGGGCTTAACGTGAATTCCGAGAGGTTTCTGGTTGGACTTAGGGCGGAGCTGACCGAGCTTGAATACAGTTTATGTGCTTGTATAGTACTGTACTCTTCCTTGATAGCGCAGTCTTCATCTAGTCGGATGATTCCTGAGCCCTTCAGGGTGTACTGGGTTACGACGTTGTGACATACCAGGTTGATGGTCTCTTGTGTTTCGATGAAGTACATCCATTGGTTTGGAGTCAAGAGCTGGGTCCATCTTGCGGGTTGATGCAACTGGATCGTAGTGCATCTTGGTTGGGAGGTCACGTGAGTTAAGAACCCAAGTTCGCATTCGCTGATGTTAGATCCCCTTCGGAATAAGGGATGAAGCTGTTTGCACAGATAATCCGGTTGACCAATAGTTGTGCAGGTTGACAACTCTTGATGTGATAGTGGATAATATTGTTGTCGGTGCAAATCTATTATCAGGAAGTTGGATGTGAGTTGCACCGCCATGGTGGTTCCATTCAACGTTGTAGGCACTGCGACTAGGTGTAGCAGTTCGAAATCGTCGTGTGAGACAACTGGCATCTTCAACTGGAAGATGATGCGGTTGGGTGAAATGCGTCCTTCTATAGTCATCAGTCTATAAGCTTCTACGGGATTGCCTTGCTTGATCGGCAACCGCAGCGATGATGGCATGTTTTCCTTGACAAAACGTAATTCGGCTTGTAGCTGATCTGGATCAAGTAACAGCGGATTAATCTTGCCGTGATGACTGTCAATAACTACATCCAAAAGTGCTGCCTGAGTTCGTTGATAATTATTAATGGTGAGCATTACACGGATGGCCAACGACGTGAATACTTGGGACGTCTTTTGGTCGTGAAGCTCATGTGCCAGGTTGTTAATCTGCGAAATATCCATGTCCAGGATCGATTCAAACTCTTTAAGTTCTTGTTCCACCATGGCTGCTGATTTTGCCATGATGTTCGCCGTGGAGTCGATGATGGAGGTCTGATTTTTTATCAATTGTAGCAAATAATCTTCATTGCCTTGCAGGTCATTTATAAGATGTGACATCTGTTCTGCATATTCAGAATCTAAAATTCCGAACAGAGAATTCGCGATGTTTCCAACAAGATTGAGAGCGCCTCGTTTCCCTCTCGGTTTAGCCCGAGTAGGTAGAAGCAACTCGTTACCTTTCTCGATTTCTCGTAAGACTTGTCGGAACTGTCTCCCGGTTGATGTGCACATGGATTTGTCTATAGTGCGACCACATATGTAGTTCAGGTGGTTCACACCTGCTTGCAAAGTTTCCAATTCCTTCCAATAAGGGTTCATGTCATAATAGACTACCAACTTCCACTCGTTCAGCACCAGGTTTGCGGTTCCCATTCTTTCCAGATATAAACCTTGGTTTTTTGGAAACGATGTTATCTCAGCTTTCTCTCCGCAAACCATCAGAATTAGGCCGGTCAGCAGTAAAGAACGAAGTGCCTTGTTCGAATAACGTGGGTTCTTCGAATTCGATGAGTTCAACGATTGTCTAGAAGTTGACGCGATAGGTTGCTGGGCGTCTGGTTCGTCGGAGTCCTCCGATTCGGGTTTATGTTTGCGAGCTCGAGGAGCTGGTTTTGGTTCAGCTGCGTCTAACTGATGGTCTGGATTTTCTTCCGCCGTTTCGATTGGTAGGGGCGCCAACTTATGTATTGGTCGTCGCAAGATGCCGGAGGCTGTTTTTACGTCTGCTACTCGAATTAAGCCGTCGGTTCCCCTAATTCCCTTTAATATTCGTCCTAATTGCCATTTCAAAACCGGTAAGTTGTCTTCCTTGACGACGACCATCATTCCGGGCGTTACATTTTTGCAATTTTGTTTCCATTTGTAGCGATGTTGTAGTTCACTTAGATACTCGCTAGACCATCGCGACCAAAATTGATGCTTGATTTCGTTGATTGTCCTCCATCTCTGGCATAGGTTGACCCGAGATGGCTGCGCTTGTGTATCTATAGCGCTCGTTAGAGGTTCACCTATTAGGAAGTGACCTGGTGTTAAGGCAGTCAGGTCATTCGGGCTGGTTGACATTGGTGTGAGTGGTCTGGAATTGAGAATCGCTTCGATCTCGATCATTACGGTTTCCAGCTCTTCGTACGTGAGGGAAGCGGGAGATACATTTCTGACCAAGTAATATTTAGCTGATTTCACCGCTGCTTCCCACAGTCCCCCGAAGTGTGGCGCTCTGGGAGGGATGAAGTGAAAGTCAGTACCTTGAGCAGTGCAGATATTGGTGATTTTCTGTCTCGCCTTCTCGGAATGCACAGCATCCTTCAATTCCATGAGTTGGTTTTTTGCCCCTACGAAGTTGGTGGCGTTGTCACAGTACAAATTTCGGCAATGTCCTCGCCTCCCAACAAAGCGTTTAAGCGCTCCGATGAACGCTTCTGTTGTTAAGTCGATTACCACCTCGAAGTGTGTGGCTTTTGTGGCAAAGCAGCAAAATACTGCGATATATGACTTCTGCGGTCGCTTCCCTCGCACCCTGAAGTGCGTCCAAAAGGGTCCGGCAAAATCCACTCCTGCGTTTAGAAATGGTCTTGACGGCTGGATTCTACTAGCGGGCAAGTTCCCCATGAGCTGGTTCAACATCTTGGGTTTTGCGCGTGTACAACGAACGCAACTCGCCACGATGGATCTGGCAACGGTTTTCCCTCTTATAGTCCAAAAACGTTGTCTGGTGATAGCAAGTAGTGTTTGTGGGCCAGCATTTAGATTCTTCTTGTGTATCTGTTCTACGATCATCCTTGTGATATAGTGGGCGTACGGAAGCAGCATAGGATGTTTGGCGTCGTAGGTTAGGTTTGCCGCTTCCAGCCGTCCACCCACTCGTAATACCCCTATGTCGTCCAAGAACGGGCTAAGGCTGCTGAGATGATTGCTGTTGCTCAGTGGTTGCTTGTTGCGTAGCAATTGTAATTCTGCCTTGAATGGTTCGCGCTGAGCTTCCTTGATGATTACGGTCAGTGCTTTCTCGAGCTCTTCAACAGACAATGGTGGCTGCCATGAACCTTCTGATTGTCGGGTTCTGGATTTAGCGATAAAACGTAGTGCGTATCCGACGATACGTTGTAATCGTGGAAGCGAGTTCTTGTGGTTTATGGCTTCCAGGAACAGGGAAGGTTGCTGCGCTAGGGCTAAACAGAGTTTCGACTGTTTTTTCTCCAAGTCAATATCCTTCTTCCTATGGGGTGCGGGCCAAAGGCTCTCAGCCCCATGTAAAAAGAATGGTCCATAGAACCATAGATTATAGCTCGCTAGCTTTTCTGGGGAAACTCCTCTGGAGACGAGATCAGCCGGGTTCTCCTTGGAGCGCACGTGTCTCCATTGCTCGACCGTCGAGACGCTCTGTATAGCTGCAATTCGATTTGCTACAAATGCGTGAAATGATGCGGCTTCGGCATTCAACCAGTTAAGGACTATTTCTGAGTCCGTCCACAAGAAACATGACTGATCTGGTATTTTCAAATCTCGTTTCAATCGTTGGAGTAGTTCCGCAGCGAGTACTGCTGCACACAGCTCTAACCTTGGTATTGTCAACATCTTTAGTGGTGCTACTCTGGATTTGCTGCACAGCAGGTGCACTGTTCTAATTCCGTCATTATGGATTGCTCGCACGTATACTACTGCTCCATATGCGCGTTCGGAGGCATCCGCAAAAGCGTGGAATTGTGTAGACTTGGGGCATTTTCCACTCGATACGTGTCTTGGAATTTTAAGACTGCTTAATGCTCGCAGTCCTGATCGGAAGGTTATCCATTGGGAGTGCAGCGTCCCAGTCCAGTTTGAGATTCCACAGTATCTGGATGAACATTTTGGCTGTTACTGTCACTGGGCTTATTAATCCAAGCGGATCGAACAATTGGGCAATTTCTGAGAGTATCTGCCTTTTGGTGATTTTCTTCCCTTCGAATCGAGTTGTTCGAATTTGAAATTGGTCAGTTTGCGGTAGCCAAGTCATCCCCAATGTTTTGGTTTGCTGTTCTTCATCGGAGTTGAGGTTCAATTCTATGGCCCGGTCTTCTGGTAGAACATTTTGTAGAAGTTTTGAATGATTTGAGCACCATTTTCTCAACTTAAATCCCGCCGAATTTAGGATCTCAATCAACTGACCTTGTTGATCTTGTGCGTCCCGCAGACTATTTGAACCGGACATAACATCATCCATGTAGAAGTCCTGTCTTAGAGTCAATGCACCCAGAGGATATTGCATGGAAGAATGTGAGGCCAATTCTTGAAGACATTTAGTAGCTGATCTAGTGCCATAAGTTACTGTACACAACTGATAATATTTCAGTTCTTCACGCGGGTGATTCCGCCAAACGATCAACTGGAATCTCCTATCTTCTGGTGCAATCAGAATTTGTCGGTACATTTTTTCAATGTCTGCTGAGAAAACGTAGCGAGGGAACCTGTATCTCAGAAGTATGGTGAATAATTCATCCTGAATCGTGGGTCCGGTACACAGAACGTCGTTTAGGCTAACCTTAGTGGATGTTTTGGCCGACGCATCGAACACTACTCGGAGCTTCGTAGATGTGCTGTCTGGTTTGAGCACGCAGTGGTGAGGTAAGAAACAGTGGGGCGTGGTGAGTTTACTTATGTCGATTTGCCTCATGTGTCCCAATTCTGCGTATTCGTCCATAAATTTGCAATATGAAGTCTTCAAATCCGGATTTCTATGAAGTTTCTGCTCGAGCTGTAGAAATCTGTGCACTGCTATGTCTCTGGAGTCGCCAAGGTCCTTGTTATCTCGCAGAAATGGTAGCTTCACCTCAAAGCGGCCCTCGCTGACTCGTTTTACACTCTGACGAAAATGTGTCTCGCATTTTAATTCCTGGGCAGTCATAGGTGTGTTCGTCGATTCGTTGTCTTCCAATTTCCAAAACTGTTCCATTTGTGCACTCAATTGCATTTCTTCGGCATTGTTGATACCGCAAACGACCTGAGGGGGTGTCGGATTATTAACCCTTCCGGCCACTACCCAGCCGAACACGGTATTCTGCAACGTTGGAAGGTATTTTCCAAGTCGTATTTGACCGACGGACAAGAGTTGGTAGTAAATCTCCGCTCCAATGAGGAGATCAATCCTAGCTGGATCATGAAAACTTGGATCCGCTAATTGTATGTTGTTTGGGATTGGCCAGTTTTCAATTTCCAACTTGACTGCTGGTTGTGGGCATGTGATCTGGGAGAGTATCACGGCCTCCAAATTGGCCGTGAAGTTCGTCACTCTAGATTGCACCGATATTTGTGCTTTACGTTGTGATTGCTGGACTAGACCGCCGATGCCACTTATACGTAGATTGGAGTGGATCTCTCTGAGTCCCAATCTTTTTGCTGCTGCCTCGCTAACAATGTTTATCTGGGAGCCGCTGTCTAAAATCGCTTTAAGCTCTAGAGCTTGTCCCTTGATGTTTAGAATTCGCAATAGTACTGTGCTTAACAGTATCTGCGATCCATTCGATGTTGTCGTATCTGCCGCCAGAGATGTGGGCTTAGCATCCACCTTAGCTGGATCTTGGGCAGAAGTTTGCCTTGGTTGCTCCACAGGTTGAGCTGACGTATCACGGTGCAATAGAGTATTGTGTTTTTTGGAGCATTTGCGGCAACTTGTTGATGTGCAATTTGTAACCGTATGTCCAGGCTTGAGACAATTGATGCACAAGTTCTTCATTTTCGCAGTTTGATACCGCATGTTCGGTGTTAGGGCCAAGAAGTCCTTGCACTGGTATAATAAGTGATCTTGATTGCACATTACGCAACGCGGATCTTGGACTGAGGTCGCCAATGCCGATTTCGGTCGATGCAACGATTTGAATATTTTGTTGTCTTGACCTGGTGCTTTAGGGTCCCGTCCTAACGATTCTAACGCCTGAAAGCGGCGTTCGAGGAAGGTAAGTAGCTTGGATACGGACTGCAATTCCTTCGGGTCTTCTACTGATTGCTCGTATTGAGCGTGAGTAATCTTGTCCAACTTCTGTAACAGAACGTAGACAATGATGGGGTCCCAATCTTGGGTTGGGATTCCCAGGTTCTGCAGGCCACATAGTCCCTCTTTTGTCGTATCGTGGAGACTCTTGATGGCTGCCGCACCTTCGTGACCAATGCTCGGCTGATTCAGTATGCATCTAATCCAGGAATTGACCAACAGTCGTTTGTTGTTGTATCTTGATTCCAGGAGCTTCCATGCTGCATCATAACCTGCATCTCCTATCGGCAAGTGTTGAATCAGTGCCTTTGGTTCATCGGTTAAGTTGTTCAATAAATAAAACATCTTCTGTGCCTTACTTATGGCTTGAGTATGTACTAATGTAACGTACAAATCATGGAACTGCGTCCAGTTCATATAATTGCCGTTGAAACTGGGAACCTTGATTTGCGGCAAGTCCATTCTTGGACCTTGTGTTTTCACTGAATTGTGGACTTCTTGATTCTGATGCGGTTGGTTGACGCTGTCCAATTGACCCTGCAGGATAATGAGCATGTCTTGCACTCGTTTATCAAATTCGATGAACTCCTTCGGATCATACGTCCCAATTGCTTCCTCCCGCATCACTTCAAAGTGCCAACTCTCGATACGGGCCCATTGCTCTCGTATGCTAAGGATCTTTTGGCGTAGATAAGCTGCAGACTGCTGTGTTTTCGTAGCTGCGAGTACTGCGAGTACTGTGGTGGCTGCTGTTAATTGACGAATTTGCTGTATCGGTGGCGCTGCTTTGGGACTCACATCCTTTTGATGTAGATGCTGACTCCCCGGTGCCGCCGGTATGTGAATTTCTGCTGTCGTTAGCGCTGCTCGGTACTGATCGTAGATATCCTGCACCTGTTGGTGGTATCCTTCGGCAAAGTACGCGTGCTGTGGTTGCGCTGTTTGGAACTCTTGCAGTTGAATGTCCCTGGACTCGAACTGACGCCATTCGAATTCAAGACGCGCGAGTCTGGTCTGTATATAGTCTTCTGTCCTTCGATTAGGACCGTCCTTCTTGAAGTTCTGGAAGAGTTTTGTGATGCTGATGCCCGACGTAACCTGGTCCTTCGCTAGCTGATCCATTGCTCACTTCTCTAGGATATGTCGGGTATTTCACAAAACAATACGATTAATTGCGCGATCTGAATGCACTTATCACTTGCACGATCACTTGCACAATCACGTCGGGGTCACCAAAAAATGTTTATAACGCGACTAAGCTCTTTTGCTTAGCCGCGATGACGATTGGTAGTCGGATGCTAATCCGCCTAGCCTGCTTAAATGCCTACAGGTTCTTGTACCTGCAGACTAAAATATCGCTGAAGTAAAACAAATGCCTACAGGTTCTTGTACCTGCAGACTTGATATCGAAAATAGAAAAAGAAATGTCTTTTGGTTCTTCTACCTAAAAGACCTCTTGCTTGGTGAGACAAAAACGAAACGTTCGAGTTCAATTCTGATTTACAACTAACTTTTAATTTCATAAATTTTCTTACTTCTAATTTTCGTCTTGATTTAAATTGCCGTCTCAGCCAAAAGAAAACTCAGATCTATTGTTTATATTCCCATAGCCCAAGTCATCCGATACAGTATCGCATTTCATCTTTTATTACCCGCTAGATGACTTGGGCATAGGATCACACGTAATAAAAAGAAATGCTGATAAGCTACTAAGTGACTGCACATTCCGATTTCGGGCTTCGAAATTGGAACCCTTGATAATGCTGAAGGCATTCTATGGTATACTAGATATATTACAAATGTGCGTGGTCAGGGAAAATTCCATGCCAAGTATAAAATGAGATAAAATAGAGTTTGAGCTACATTTAAATTATGAGTTTGTTTTTTTTTTTTATGTGCTAACACTGCTGGCGTAGACAACCTGTTTTTAAGAAACTTCATTTCAACCACACGTGTTGGGCAATGTTTTAAATTATTTATAATTGTCGTGAATTTGAACATGGGTTACATGGTTTTACACGGTCCCGTATACGAAACTTTACCTGTTTTTAAGAAACTTTTAAATTATTTATAATTGTCGTGAACTAGCAAATAGCAAAGTAAATTTATGCTCGTTATCATTTTTAATTTCGACAAAATGCTTAAAAAAATCGTACATTTTGAGCACGATGAAGGGTTCTCATCGTACATCGTACATATGTATGGAGGAAAATCTTACATGTACGATGAAAATTGTACATTTGGAGGAAAATCTTGCATGTACGATGAAAATCGTACGACTGGCAGCACTGACCACAATAAACACTATAAATGAAAAAATCGGATGATGTGGTGCACCAAAATACTAGCATTGTATTTATATCTTATAGTAGGTGTGTTTTTTTCTACTGGATCAGATCACGATTGAAAAAAAATCTGCCAACAGTCTGGGCGCAACTGTATTATTTTTCCGGCAGAAGTTCAGAACGCGTTCAATTCGGGGATGCGGTGTATGTTACTATGTGGCTGAAAACCTAACAAAAAGTTCGGGAAGCGGTTAGAAAAGGGTGTAACATATGAATTAAATAATTGGGTCATATTATGGGATGCGGTCTAGAGGTTGAAAAAAACAAAACTTAAAAAAAGGTGATTATTAAACAAGCCTGGGGAAGTAACCAGATATTCGATATCAGATCAGACCTGAGAAACATGGTGGAATTCATGAAAAAGTATACAACCAGTTTACACCGTCTTAGGGGTCGAATTTCAAAATATCTTGAAAACACTTTCTAGGTATTCACATGAAGAATCCGTAGGATAAAAATGAATGCAATATTTCGAAAGACCTAGTAGATATGACGAAAATCGTGAAAATTTATGCATTTTATATATACTGATAATTTTTTTTGCCCCCCCTTCTGAACGCCAATGAATATTTAAATTTTTTTTTATCAGAATTACTTTTTTAGTTAATTTACATATACGTTAGAGTTTCAACTTAACAGCATAAGCCGTTCTAAAGTTAGGAAAAACACCCCCCACCACCGTACCATACTACCCCTAAAAAAAATTTTTTCCACCATGCCACTACTATAGCTCTATCTAAATACCAAGTTTCAGCTTCCTATCATTATAGATTCTTAAGATATAAGCATCGGAACTTTTTCTTTCTCACCCTTCCCCACCCTCACCCTCTACACCCACACCCCTACTAGGGTTCTATTAGGCCTACTTCTGGTAAAAATTTGAAGCAACCATCTTACACTGTTATTGAGATATGAATCGTGTTATTTTTGAAAAATTCTTATCCCCTCCACTTACGTAATCCCCCGCAACCTTCAAAGATTTTACTTTGAGCAATCTTTATTTATCAAGCTTTGTATCCAAACCGAATTTTGTTTTTCTGGTGCCACTGGTTTGGGAGATATTGTAATGTTAAGTATTTCAACCCCCACCCCCGTACGTCAGTACCCCCACCCAAAAATTTTGTTTCAATCTATTCTCCTAGTATAACTACAGATATTTGTTAAGTTTTAATTGCTTGCTATTAATGGTTTAGGAGATATGGATTTTAGAATTTGTCGATCTCGACTTTTTTGCGTTTCGGACGAATTGCTTCCCCCTCCACTCCCACACCCCTTCACCCATATCTGTTTTTTTTTTTTGCAAATGGGTCCATTATCAAAGCTCTATAGAAATTCTAAGTTTCAGCCTCTTAACACAAGCGGTTCCTGAGATCTAGAAACCTAAATTTTTCGTCTAAAACGCTTACCCCGCCTTCCCCCTTACACCTCCTCCCCTGAAAATAATGTCAATTCAAGGGGTCCACCAAGTCTATTCTTAGAAATTTTAATTTAATAGCTCCACTGGTTTGAGAGCTACGAGCCTTCCAGGATTTTGGGGCGGTCGACGTACGGCGTACGGGGTACGGCGTACAGACGGAGTGAAAATTTTTATTGCTTTTTTCGCGTCTACTAGTCATGAAACGTGGACAAAAAAATTTTGAGGGCAGCAAATTTTTTTTTTTAAAAATCGATAACAATACTGTATTATAAATAATACAGTAAAACTATGTGGATCATCCTAAGGTCGTTTCTCAATTCCTTGCTAAGTCTACGTCTACGTCTATTTTGACGTCACAGCTATTATAACAGTTAGAAAAAGCTCGAAATGGATCTCAGCTGATGCTTATTTGACACTGCAAAAATCAAAAATTTGATTTTTTTTACGTTTCCTTAAGCCTGTATTACACTGTTTGACCAAGTTGTCGTACAGTGTAATACAAACTTTTGATTGACTGATAGCCAAGACACAAAACAGCAAGAAAGCTTTTGCGCTCTTGCTAGATCTGACGTCATAATTGCGTCAACCTAGACGTAGACGTAGACTTAGCAAGGAATTGAGAAACGACCTAAAAGCTAATTTAGCAGGGTTCACAATCCAGTTGGTAATGTCTCAGATAAATTGTCAGCAGGAAAAGTTTCGTATACTATACGGCGAAATGGAACTGTATAAAGGTCAAATAACACCCATATATGTATAGTTTTTTGCTACGAGATATGAAAAACTATCCCACCAGTGTACGTTGGTTCCCCATCTGTTCTATCTGCTGGGTAGAGGTGGGAAAATATCGATAGCACTATCGATATTTTTTCCATAAATGATATTTTATCGATTGTGGCCACTCATACGTAGGTTGCCTTTTATATTTCGGGATTAGAGAAGAAAAACAAATATTAATCATCGAAAACCACTTTATTGTTTTTCAAAATATTCCCCATGAAAATCTATACACTTTTGCATGCGTTTGAACCAATTGTCGAAGCACTTTTGCCACTCTGATTGAGGTATCTCCAAAACATGCATTCTGAATGCGGCAACCGCTTCTTCAGGTGTCGAAAAACGTTGACCTCTCAGTTTGTTTTTTACGTACGGGAATAAAAAGAAGTCATTCGGTGCCAAGTCAGGACTATACGGTGGATGACTCAACAAATAGATGTTTTTGAGCATTTCTTTGGACCAATTGACACGAGCATCTTTTTGACCTTTGTCAAATTATGCGGGATCCAACGTGAACAAATTTTTTTGACAATCAAATGATCATGCAATATTGAATGTACGCTGGTCCCACTAATGCCTAAGGTTGTCTCAACTCACGATAGGTCAAATGACGATCTTCCAATATCAGTTTGCGCACAGTATCAATGGTTTCCGGAACAACAACTGATTTTGGACGACCTTCACGAAATTCGTCTTGAAGTGAACTACGACCACGATTGAATTCACCATTTCATCGATAAACACTGGTCCTTGATGGAGCTTCATCGCCCAAAATTGAACTAAGTTCATCTACACACTGTTGCTGAGTTAATCCACGTCGAAAATTGTAAAAAATAATCGCACGAAAATGTTCACGATTTAATTCCATTTTTGAGCTGAGATAAATCTTTTAACTTACTGCAAACAACACAAATAGCGCTCGTATGTCAAAATGTTCTGAGTACGTATAGCCTCAAAAATGTCCAACTTTACGATAGAGCTGTCAGTTACCAGATTGCACCACCAGGGTTGCCAAATCCCGAAACATAAAAGGCAGCCTACGTATCGATATATTTCGATATTGCAAGCGAAACCAACTTCATCTCAATTATGTCTTTATTATCTCCTTTCTTCAAGTATCTACTGCAATTCGTACATGAATTTTTTCATATTTGTCAATGCCAATCTTAGAGTATAATAGAGATGGCATACGGGTAACCAAAAGTGAAGCCCGAAAAAAGTTGTTTAAACATGTGTTAGTTTATGATAGCAATGACGTACTAGTATTGCAATTTCGAAAAGTTGGGGGCAAGCAAATTATGAGACGGAAATTGTTTCAGTTATGTAACTCCATAATATGAACATATGTATGTACTTATTAATATATTGTAGCGGCACATTCAAATTTTATATTCCAAATTTTGAAATCACAATTCTCAAAATAAAAATAGAAACCTTTTTAAATAAAAGTAATGGTCAAATACCGAAATAATCCGCACCGTATTTCAATAACGGAAAAATACTTGAATTTTAAGACAATAATAAAAATAAAACACCCTGTTTTTTTTAAAAAAGAGTCAAAAGTGTTACTGAAAAAAATAGTTAAAAGTTCCAAATTATCACTAAAAGACAATAAAAGTTAGAACAACAAGCAACACACGAAACACTAATAACAAGCAACACACAAAACACTAACAAAGAGCAGCACACGAAGCACCAAAAACAAGCAACACACAAAATACCAACAACGATAAACTCATCGTCAAAAGCACACCACGGCCGATAAAAATAAACGGAAAAACAAGTAACATAATAAATTGGGTAATTATTATGTTACAGTAAAATACCAAAACATCACTTTTCACACAATTTTTCACTTATCGCATACATATATTGTTCAAGACTGCCTAAATGCTAAAAAAGATCGTGAGCATTTTTCAAAAATGTAAAGAAGAAGAAGAAGTTTTGGAGCTTTTTGATGTTTTGTTCGATTGAGGTTCTGTTCAGCCGCGACAAAAGAGACCGCATGTCGGAAAATTTATAAGTCCTATTAAAACATAATATAACAAACGAAAACCGAAGTCAGTATTATTATTTCAATTTCTGCGAGTTTGAAGCTAAGGCGTAAGTACAAGGAGTTTGCGAAAAGTGCAAACAGAGTGCAGATTGGCATTGCTGCACGGGCCACAAGTGCCACCAGCCGCACCGATTCCGGAAAAAGGGAGCGCCCCGTCCTGTAGCGAAGGCGCTCAACAAACACAGCTGATTCGTTCGGTGGCCTATAAAATTTGACTATTTTTGTTGGGGCATTGTTAGTTAGGATTTCGATTATAATTGTATTAAAAGACTTTTCACTAAGTACGACCGTAAATTCAATGTCATTCCGTATGTAAATTGCCGTACCACCACCACGACTGCTGCCACGGCAGTTGTGAGTAGCTTTATAACCCTCCAAAGTGAAATATTGCGTATCAGATTCGTATAAAGGGGTTTCCCCAAATATAAGAATCTGAATGTCAGGATTTTCTACAAGATACCCTTCTATGTCTTCCATTTTATTCCGTATACTTCGTAAATTTGCGTAAAGAATTTGAATTTGCTTGCCCATTGTTAAGGCTTATTATATCATGCGATAATCGATTCCTAGATTTAATTTCCTATTCTAAGTTGCGGTTCAAGTTCGCTTCTATTCCCATTAATCTGCCATTCCTTAGATTATTTAGAACGGTTTTATTTTTTATAATGAACGCTCTTTCCGATTCTACTTTCCGCGCAAAAATTTGTCCATCCTTTGTCCATATATACTTAAAAGCCGGCCGCAGTGATATTTTCGAGTCTCTTAATAAATTTGCAGTGTACTTGATCAGCTGTTCATTAAAATAAACACGACCCTGACCTAATTCTGGTAGAATTCAATCCGTAGTTTTGAATCCGTTTAGGAATTCATTGCGTGAGTTTGTGCTAGTGAATGATGCTATGATGCTGCTAGGCTTGCTTACGTGACCGTTCTTCGTACGATACACTTATTTGATGCTATCAGGAACCACATTCACGTTGACAGCTTGTCCAATAGAAGTTAGTATTGAGCTTAGATCTTCGTTAGTGGTGTGCTCAATGCCGTTAATAACGATGTTAGCTGCCAGACGCTCTCTTTCAAATTCGTTGACGATATCCTCGAGCCCGGCTAGCGATGCCTTAAGATCGTCATTTTCTTTACGAATTTTATTGTTGTCAGCTTTAATAGTGTTAATCGTGTTCGCCATTGTCTTGAGCTGATTGTTTACAGCATCAAATTGAGTTGACAGAAAATCGATCGATTTAGTCAGTTCTTCTGTTTGAGCATTGTTCGAGATTTTCATGCGGTCAAGTTTCTTGTTTATTTCTATCAGCTGTGTTTTGAGTGAGAAATCCAATGTAGAAGGTGAATCTTTACAACTAACACACTTCCACTTGTTCCTCGTATCACTTGACATTTTTTTAAAATTTGCCGTAGTTATGTTGGCGCAAGAAAAGTGATAATCGTTCTCACATTCTTTACAACATAGAGTCGTTGCCTTTTCAATTGCTGAACCTCATTCATTGCATGATTTCGCCATACTTTATTTTGATTATGTTTGGACACGCACACACTTTTATGGGTGAAAAAAAACGACCGTTAAGCAGAATAAAACTTATTTTCAACTATTTAGCACTGAATTAACATTAACAGCATACAACACTTGCTATTTTTCAAATATGCTATGCCTATATAGAGATATAAGTGCAAGATTCACTATATTGGATGATGATTAACCAGGATTTTTCCACTTTTTCTATCGCGGCGACGTCAGACGATGTTCACAACTATTAACACTTCTCGGTATCAGTCATCATGCAGTTTTAAAGCCACACTGCATTACGACGACAAAATTCCGAGTCGTATTCGACGCCTCGGCAGAAACCACGTCTAACTACTCGCTCAACGACGTGCTCTATACTGGGCCCACCATTCAAGACGACGTGTTCTCGATTTTGTTACGATTCCACTTACCAAAATTTGTATTCACCGCGAACATCGAAAAAATGTACCGGCAGGTCTTAGTCCAGGATGTCGACAGAAAACATCAGCTGATTCTGTGGCGTGAAAAACAAAATGATCCGCTGAAATGCTTTGAACTTTGCACTATAACCTACGGCACCACATGCACCCCGTATCTAGCCACGCGTTGCCTCAAGAAATTGGCAGAAGAAGGGTCCACAGATTTTCCTGATGGGGCCCAAGTTCTTAAAAACGATTTCTACGTCGATGACGTACTAACTGGCTCCAACAGTCTGCCAGGACTTATGCAAATACAACACCAGCTCAACGCTTTGCTCTTGACTGCAGGCTTCCGTTCGCGCAAGTGGTGCGCAAACAATCCTCGGCTTCTAGAGGACATTCATCCTAACGACAAGGAGCAGCAGCTCGATTTCAACAGCAAAACTGAGGAAACACCAAAACGATGGGTCTGACATGGCTGCCGAAGACAGACACGTTCCTTATAAGCAGTTCGCTTCCTGACAACCGCAAGGTTACAAAACGCACCGCCTTGTCCGATATAGCTCACATCTTGGATCCACTGGTGCTTATAGCACCAGTAGTTGTTGTCGCGAAAATCTTTCTACAAAAACTCTGGAGTTTAAAATTTGACTGGGATGCCTCTCTTCCACAAGAATTGCACTCTACGTGGCTGAAGTACTGGGAAAGCCTTAAAGGGTTTAGTGAAATCAAGATTCCTCGACATGTCTTAAGTCAGCATTAGACCAAGACAATTCAGATTCGCATCTTCGCAGACACATCGAAGAAGGCTTACGGTGCGGCAGCTTACGTGAGGTCCATGGACATCAAAAAATTGGTCACTGTACGGCTACTCTGCTCCAAAAGCAGAGTGGCTCCTGCTAAGCAAGTTTCTCTACCACGGCTCGAACTGTGTGCAGCAAAATTAGCGGCAGATCTCGCCACACGAATCAAGACGGATCTTAAGATAACGAACCCAGGTGTTTTTCTATGGAGTGATTCAGAAATAGTTCTGGCCTGGATCAATTCCACCACTTCATCGCTACGCACATTTGTCGCTGATCGAATAGCTTCTATACAACGCCAAACGGCTCGCAATCAATGGGGCAATGTCTCTTCCAAGGACAACCCAGCAGATCTGCTCTCAAGAGGAGCTCGGCCGGACAAATTAACCTCAAACACAATGTGGTTTTATGGTCCCATCTTTCTTTACGGAGCAGAATCATTGTGGCCTCCCAAATCTAAAAAAATATCCGGAAGGTCTCGATCGCCAACAAGAACCCGAAACTGCGTTGGGTGATACGTGTCCGATAATCGAAGATCTACCAGTCGAGGAAGTTGCTCCAGTCGACGATAATGCTCTGGGTGCTTCCTGCTCGTTAACTAAAGAGCCCGTGGACAACATTGCACTGGGCACTGCACTCCTGCTAATTGAAGATCATCCCTTTGACATCAATCACGGCAACTCTTTACGACGACTGCAACGCGTTGTTGGCTACATGTGTCGCTTCGTAAACAAACTTCGGCATCGACCAGGTGGGGATGACTCATTAAAGCTGATCAAATCGACGAAGCTGAAAGGCTAAGGCCATGCAACGCCGAGAATACAAGAAGGACATAGCTGACCTGAAACGCTATGGAGAAGTCTTGGGCAGCAGTTAAAGTTAAGTCTAGGGTACTTCCCAGTCAGTACTCTTGCACTTGTATAAGCGATAGTACCGGGATATCTCAATATGTAATGAAGCAAAATAAAATAAATAAAATAAAAAGTTAACAAATGAAAATAGAGTTAACTCAGAACACCAACAAATAGAAGTGATGGGTGAGTAAAAATTAAAAAAAAAAATCTGCCAACAATCTGGGCGTAACTTTATTATTTTTCCGGCAGAAGTTAGGAACAGTGCTGTCGTTTAGTTGTTCGGATCAGTAGTGCTTTTCAGTGAAAGACAGTAGTATTTAACAAAGAACGGTAGTACATGACTTATAAATTTCAGAATTGGAAAATATCAAAGTTAGTTATTTAGGGGGATTTGAAGTTTGCATTTAGTATGACAGGCACCACCCCTAAAAACGATACACATATGTATGAACTTGTACAGTACGAGTATATAGTGTCTTTTCGATAAACAAAAATTTGAACAGCAGAACAAGGTATAATATATAATAGGGTTTTTATTTGCAATCAATACATGTAAATATTAACATATTTTTCCGGAAATTTAATATACAAATAATTCTATTCTTTTTCATTCATAAGTAATTTCACAACTACATGGTTATTAGGTGTAATATTAACTAAGCTGATTTAATAAACTAAATGTAGCAGAAATTACAAGAACATATTAAACATATTATCTTTGTTATAAAACCATGTATGTATAAGTTAATACATATATTATTTGCTTTTGCCTATTAGCCATGGTTAAGTTTTTAATGATGGCCTTTTACAATTTTTATTTAAACTTATGTGCCTCCAAAAATTGGCAAAAGGCGGTTAAATCCTGTCATTTCCTTTTGTAATAAAACAAGTTAAATAAAAAATTTATAATATGTATATGGTCTACCAGTAGGGACGATAGGATCTTTATAGCTTATGGTCGCTATATATAAAATAAAAAAAAATTTAAATCTGCTACCAGTTGTCATCAGTAAGTTTTGCCATTTCATCATGATTATTTTCACGTTGCCTCAGCGTTCGGAAATTATTCAAATATTCTATCAAAATTCGAGAAGTTTTATTGCTACTCAATCTATCGTGCCATGCTGAATCATTTTTTCTTTCCCCAAAATGAAGAAGTTAAAAAAATATTTTTGCAGAAAATTTTACATTCGTCTCTTTTTTATTGATCGATACTTGAAAAATTGGTATGAAGCTAATACCCACCGTTTCTACCACGTTCCTTCACAGCTTTAATTTAAGTTAATTTTGAAATTTAATATTGGTTATAATCTTACAAATTATATCCACATGATATTTCAGTTATAGTCTAATACCGCTCACAAGAGATAATAAAAATAATCAGTCCTGTTTTTATTTGAAAGAAAATTTTTGATATCTGATTTATCAATATGCGAAAATATCGTTAAATTTTGCCTCAATTATCTAGACTTAAGGGGTTAAGAGGCTCAAAAAAATGGTATTTTTACTATTTTTTTTAATATATCTAATGAAATATTTTATTTAAACAATTTAGTACATCGAAGAAACATATTTCAAAAGTATTTTGTAAAATATTTGTTTAAAAATTTTGGAAATTCACCCGTTGGGAACTCATTTTCCTTGACCTCTCCAAAAAAAGTGTTCTCGGCGTGGACAGTATAATTCATGACTGGTTCATCCAAAATTAAAAAACCAGCACATGCATAGAGCTCGTGCTTGAACGAAGGAAAAAAAAATTTGAAATTTGAATTTTTGCCGGAGCTCTGAACAAAAAATCCTATTCATTGGTAAAATTTTCACCATGTATTGCCTCGTAAAATAAGTTGTAATAAAAATTAAAAAAAATCCTTTGTTCAAGCACTAGATAATGTTATTTTGAAGAAGTGTGCAAAATTTGAACAAGTTCGGTTCATAACTTTTCGAGAAATCGTGTCCACCAGTGACGTCATTTGTGTGGGAGCAGGGAGGGCATTGGCCATCCCCTGAATTTTGGGTTTTCATATATTACATATAACATATGTATATTTATATATAAAAATATATACATTCATAACATCTTGCCCTCTCCCTAGAAAAAAATCTGCCAACAGTCTGGGCGCAACTTTATTATTTTTCCGGCAGAAGTTCAGAACGCGTTCAATCCGGGGATGCGGCGTAGGCTACTATGTAACTGAAAACCTAAAAAAAAGTTCGGGAAGCGGTTAGAATAAAGTGTAACATATGAATTATATAATTGGGTCATATTCCGGGATGCGGTCTAGAGGTTGAAAAAGAAAAAAACCTTAACTTAGGTGATTATTAAACAACCCTGTGGAAGTGAAAAGATATTCGTTATCTGATCAGACCTGAGAGATATTCCGGAATTCATAAAAAAGTATACAAACACTTTACACCCCCTTAGGGGTCGAATTTCAAAAATCTTGAAAACATATTCTAGGTATTCATATGAAGAATCCATAATCAAAAATAATTGGTGATTGTTAAACAAGCCCATGGATGTGATATCTGATCAGACCTGAGAGATATTCCGGAATTCATAAAAAAGTATACAACCACTTAACACCCCTTAGGGGTCGAGTTTCAAAAAATTTTGAAAACACATACTAGGTATTCATATGAAGAATCCATAATCAAAAATAATTGGTGATTGTTAAACAAGCCCGTGGATGTGATATCTGATCAGACCTGAGAGATATTCCGGAATTCATAAAAAAGTATACAACCACTTAACACCCCCTTAGGGGTCGAATTTCAAAAAATCTTGAAAACACTTTCTAGGTATTCATATGAAGAATCCATAAACAAAAATAATTGGTGATTGTTAAACAAGCCCGTGGATGTGATATCTGATCAGACCTGAGAGATATTCCGGAATTCATAAAAAAGTATACAACCAGTTAACACCCCCTTAGAGATCGAATTTCAAAAAATCTTGAAAATTTATTCTAGGTATTCATATGAAGAATCCGTAAAATAAAAAAGAATTCCATATTTGGAAAGACCTAGTAGAAATGACGAAAATCGTGAAAATATAGGCATTTTATTTTCATATACCATTTTTTTAACCCCCCATTCCGAACGCCAATGGATATTTGCATTTTTTTTTATCGGAGTTACTTTTCTAGTTGATTTACATATACGTACCGAGTTTCAACTTTCTAACATAAGCCGTTCTAAAGTTAGGAAAAACACCTCCCACCCCCGTACCATACTATCCCCTAAAAAAAAAATATTTTTCCACCATGCCAATACTATAGCTCTATCTAATTGTCAAGTTTCAGCTTTCTATCATTATAGGTTCTTTAGATATAAGCATCGGAACTTTTTCTTTCTCACCCTTCCCCACCCTCACCCTCAACACCCACAACCCCAAATTTTCTTCCCCTACTAGGATTCTATTACGCCCACTTTTGGTAAAAACTTGAAGCATCTACCTTACACCTTTATTGAGATATGAAACGTGTTATTTTTGAAAAATTCTTATCCGCTCCACTTCCGTGCTCTCCCGCCCCCTTCAAATATTTTACTTTGAGCAATCTTTATTTATCAATATTTAAACTCAAACCGAATTTTGTTTTTTTGGTGCCATTAGTTTGTAAGATATCATAATCTAAAGATTTTCGCCCCCCACCCCCGTACGCTACAACCCCCACGCAAAAAGTTTGTTTAAATCTACTCTCCTAGTATAACTACAGATATTTGTTAAGTTTTAATTGATTGCCATTAACGGCTTAGGAGATATGGATTTTAGAATGTGTCGGTCTCGGCATTTTTGCGTTTCGGACGCATTATTTCCCCCTTCACTCCCACACCCCTTCACCCATATCAGTAATTTTCTTGCAAATGGATCCACTATCAAAGCTCTATAGAAATTCAAAGTTTCAGCCTCCTAACATAAGCGGTTGCTGAGATCTAGAAATCAAAATTTTTCGTCTGAAACGCTCCCCCCACCTTCCCCCTCACACCCTCTCCCCTGAAAATAATGTCAATTCATGGAGTCTACCCAGTCTACTCTTAGAAAAAAATTTAATTTAATAGCTCCACTGGTTTGAGAGCTACGAGCCTTCAAAGGATTTTGCTTGGGGCGTGGGGCGTGGGGCGTGGGGCGGTCGACGTACGGCGTACAGACGGAGTGAAAATTTTTATTGCTTTTTCCGTGTCTACTAGTCATGAAACGTGGAAAAAAAATTTTGAGGGTAGCAAATTTTTTTTTTTTAAAAATCGATAACAATACTTTATTATTAATAATAAAGTAAACTGAAATGTCGTCCCTGGTGTCCACCGATTTCAAAAATAGAGTTTCGGAAAAAACGCGATTAAAGTTTTAGGTTGAGGCTGACGTGGCCCGATGGGCGGAACTTCCGAAGGTTCTATCTCTTAGAATTTTACTCAGATCGATTTATTATTTTTGGAGAATATTCTAGACATATTGTATTATTTAATAACGAAAAAAAAAACAAAAAAACATTTTTTGAAATTTTCAAACCATCCTAACCTCTTAATGACATCGCAATAGCATCTCAAATCAGATATACATAAATACGACTGATTGTCATCAGTACCAGTATTCACTTATAGTACTTTTCAATAAGCGCTTTGCTTGGTACTGTAGTAACCGTAAAATAAAGAACATAATAATATACAACTTTATAATAATTTAGTGAAACATTAATAATACCTAGTAGTGTATAAGAAATATTATGTAATACGATCAACTCCAGAACTGATCATAAGTCCACAGACGTAACATGATCAATTCCATGCCGATCATAAAGTGCAGCTTTGCAGCGACAGCACTTATTTTATATATAAGAAAGGTTGTCTGAGACCAAAAAACGATCATACGATTATACGTTGCCTGGCCAAACGGGCAACCATAATCATATACGTTGCCTGGCCAAACGGGCAACCAAATATATTAACAATAAACTTTCTAATTCTTAATACCTGATATTTTAATCATTACATGGCGATCCTGCCAGTTAAAGAAACTAATATTAAAGTCAGTATTCTCTCTTGCATGTGACTGAACAAAAAAAAAAAATCATTCGATGAGCGCCGACAAACCGCGCACCGTTCCGATTAACCGCCTAACAATCGAGGAATACCGAGCCAGACTTGCCCGAAAAAAAGACAACGAACTTACCTACATCCCCAAGGTAAAAGTACCAAAACGAGGAGGACAGCTACTGAGGGACAAGCGTCGAATCACCTACATAAAGAGGACATTGTTTGGCGAACATCCACCCAGCTGGGAAAAAGGCAACCGGTTGCAGGAAGAACTACGAGCGCTAGAACAAAAATTCATCAAGAGACGACTAAAAAGCAAAGCCAACCAACAAGCAACGCCACATGCTGACGAGCAAAATTCAAAACCATCGAGTTCAACAGATGACCAGCACAACAACCAGACCATCATCGAAACCTGTATGAAGTTCACCAATTCAATAAGATCAATAGATGAGCAGCACAACAGCCGGATCATCATTTAAGTAAATATTTGTTCAAGATACCGCGGTGACACAACTGCGGATCTATTTTTTTGTTGTTTAGAGCACAAATCGCCTAATCGCGTGTGCAAAGCCCTAGGTAGGATTACATAAATGTAAGAAACAATTTTTTTTAGTACTAAAGATACGCAAAATAAAAATTTATAGAGAACAATTAATCTTTTACATATATCATTCAATATGGGAGGTACAAAATCCAAAATAGAAAAACCAACCGCTAACGTAATAAACGAAGTTGAAATAAAAGAAGAATCAATACAATTCGGACCAATAGAGCAAATGCTCTTGATAATAACATTTATCTTAACAATAAATATGCTACTTAAATTATACAATATTCATAAAATACAGTTAAAAAAAAAATATATGACCAGAACAGAGTCAGTAGATAAATTGTAGGGCATGGACAAAAATATATACATAAAAGTAAAGCTTGCTAGGAAACAATTTGATAAAGCTGATAAAAACTTAAATAGAAGAATTTTAAAAACTGCGGAGGCCAAAAACCGAAATATAGAGTTTTTATTTAAATATTATAACGACATTAGAATACTTTTGAACGATAATTTTTCAAACTTTTCTAACTCACAACAACATCAAGCTGAGACATATTTTAATAAAATACGCACTAGACTTTTTTCAACAGTAGTATTTTATGACGTTAACGTTACGATACCAAACACTTTGCAAGAACCAGCAATAATCAATTCTACAACAAAAGACGACACCCAAGAACACAAAATGAACCAAACAGAATTCTTAAAATTGGCAACCCAAATTTTAATAGACTTCGATGGGCAAGCCCAAAATCTAAAACCATTTTTAGATTCCATCGAAATCATAAAATTAATAGTTGGTAGCAATGAGGCATTGGCTATTTCATTTATAAAAACCAAACTAAAGGGTACCGCCAGAGATTTAATTAGTTCAGAAGCCACTATACAACAAGTGCAAGATAAATTAAAACTTAAATGCAAGGGAGAGTCAATTGCACTTCTTCAAGCAAAAATTAAAAACGTTAAGCAAAATAAGAAAACTGCAAATGAATTTTGCAAAGAAGTGGAAGACTTATCAAAACTCTGCTTACATAACAGACGGTTTAAACCCAGACAAAGCTTCAGAATATGCTGCTAATGTAGCTGTCGAAGCAATGAAAACTAATGCTTCGAATCCTGAAGTAAAGTTAATAATGAAAAGCGGTCAGTTCACTAATGTGAGCGATGCAATCGCAAAATTCGTAGATGCTAGCAATGACACATCTATTCAACCTAGTTCCATTATGTTTTACAACAATAGACAGAATGTAAATAACCATAATAACAGACGGAATAATTATAGCAGAAACAGAGGTCGTGGCAGAGGTAACTACCACAATAACCGGTCCTCCAACAACCACTACAACAACCGAAATAACACAAATAACAATTCTCGAAATGGTAATAACCGAACTATTCGCAACGTTAATAGCGAACAACAACCGGAAAACTACCAAACTCCACCACGAAACACACAGTAAATAGCGCAACCAGATCAGTCTATGTATTTAATTTACACCTTAAAAGCTACATATCAATGCGAACAACACTTAATAATGAATTTTCAACTTTTATAATAGACACAGGTGCAGATATATCAGTTTTCAAAATCGGACAAATTAATAAAAATGTTCATATAGACACTTCTAAAAGAATAGACCTGAACGGTATTGGACAAGGAACCATAAGCACCTTAGGATCATTAAAATCAGATCTTATATGTGAAGATACTCTCATTGAGCATAATTTTCATGCAGTTCCAGACAGCTTTCCTATTAATTGCACTGGAATAATAGGACTAGATTTTATTAAAAAATATAACTGTATTCTAGACTATCAGATAAATCAAGACTGGTTAATACTAAGACCAGATGATTATCATGAAGATATTGCCATTCCTATGCGAAATGCACTTAAAATTAACACACTAACAGTACCTGCACGGTCAGAAGTAATAAGATTAGTAAAAATAGAAACAGAAAATAATGAACTTTTCATCCCACACCAAGAGATACAAAATGGCATATACATTGCCAATACAATAACTACAAAAGAACAAACATTTATAAGAATAATTAACACAACTGATAAAAATGTCACAATAGATAATGTCAACATAAAACACGAAAATATGAATGACTATGACATAATATACAATCAATCGCAAAACAGTAATAATACAGAAAAATTAGAAAAACTTAATAAAAATTTTCCAGAATTTGTCGCGGATAAGTTGCAAAAACTGTGCTCTGAATATATTGATATATTCGCTTTAGAAAGTGAACCAATCACTTCCAACAATTTCTACAAGCAAACACTTCGTATGAATGACAAAGAGCCAGTTTACATAAAAAACTATAGAATTCCACAAACACAGAAGGAAGAAATTTCAAAACAAATTGATAAGTTAGTTGAAGATAATATAATAGAACCATCGGTATCACCATACAATAGCCCATTACTTTTAGTACCTAAAAAATCTCTTCCAGGTACTACTCAAAAAAGATGGCGAATGGTCGTTGATTATAGGGCAATAAACAAAAAATTAATCGCGGATAAATTTCCACTACCGCGCATAGACGATATTTTAGATCAGCTAGGTAGAGCCAAATACTTTTCTTGTTTAGATTTAATGTCTGGATTTCACCAGATAGAAATTGATACTAAATCAAGGGATATTACTTCATTCACAGCGGATAACGGCACATACAGGTTTAAAAGATTGCCGTATGGGTTAAAAATAGCACCAAATTCTTTTCAGAGAATGATGACATTAGCTTTCGCAGGTTTAGCACCCGCTCAAGCATTTTTGTACATGGATGACTTAGTCGTCTTAGGTTGTTCTGAAAAACATATGTTGGAAAATCTTAAAGATGTTTTTGATATATGCAGGAAGTACAACTTAAAATTGCACCCGGACAAATGTACATTTTTCAGTCACGAAGTGACTTATCTGGGGCATAAATGTACAGACAAAGGCATTCTGCCTGATGAAAATAAATACAATGTCATTCAAAACTATCCCATCCCTAAAAACGCTGACGAAGTCAAAAGATTCGTTGCATTTTGCAATTACTACAGACGTTTTATACCAAATTTTGCCGAGCACTCTCGCAAACTAACAAGACTCTGTAGAAAGAATATAAATTTTGAATGGACTGACGAATGCAGTGATGCGGTCGTATACCTAAAAAATTCACTTATAAGTCCACAAATACTACAATATCCCGATTTCACAAAACAATTCTGTATAACTACTGACGCCAGCGGATTCGCCTGCGGCGCAGTACTAAGTCAGGAACATGACGATAAGCACCTTCCAATCGCTTACGCCTCAAGATCATTCACAAAAGGTGAAACAAATAAATAAACAATTGAGAAGGAGCTTGCAGCTATACATTGGGCAATTAAACATTTCAGACCTTACCTATATGGTACAAAATTTCTAATCAAAACTGATCATCGTCCTCTAACATACCTATTTTCAATGAAAAACCCTTCATCAAAACTTACACGCATAAGACTAGATCTGGAAGAATATGATTTCGTAGTGGAGTACATAGCAGGAAAAGAAAACTATGCCGCGGATGCGCTATCCCGCATAGAAATACAAGATTTCCAAAAAATGTCTGTAGAAGCAAGTAAAATACTTAAAGTAACAACAAGGTCAAAAACACAGACTACAAACAAATTAAAAGACCAACAAAATGTCAAAAAATGTCCAATAAAAAATCCCATAATATACGAAGCGCTATACAAATATGAAGTAAAAAGACATGTCGAGCTTATTTTTGAACCTCCGAATTTATTATTCAAAAAGGGAAAAAAAATTTGTAGCTCTATTAATACGACAAACCTAATTGTTCAAGAAAAAATTGACTTAGGACAATTATTTTCTAGGCTTATCATAGAAGCCGGCAATCTAGGAATCGTAAAATTACAATTGTCCTTAGGAGACAAGTTGTTTAATTATACCCGGGTAGAAAAATTTAAAGAGATGGGAAACAAAATACTAAAAGACATTACAATTGCGTTAACGCCTAAAATAACATATGTAAAAGACAAAAAACAGATCAACGAAATTTTAAAAGAATTTCACGATGATCCTATTACTGGTGGCCACCCAGGAATCAATCGAATGATCAACAAAATAAAACAAAAATACGAATGGAAAAACATGACAAGTGACATCAGAAAATACGTTAAACGATGTTCACTTTGTAGCAAAAATAAGTCGACAAAACATAATAGAGAACCTATGATAATAACAGATACACCGATAAAAGCTTTGGACGTAGTTCAAATTGACACAATAGGACCTTTTCCAAAATCTGAAAAAGGAAACGAATATGCAGTAACAATACTTTGCGATTTAACTAAATATTTAGTGGCAATACCGATACCCAGTAAACATGCGAAAAATGTAGCAAAAGGAATATTTGATAGCTTTGTTCTTACCTATGGCCCCATGAGGACGCTTATGACGGATATGGGTACAGAGTACAAAAACAGCATAATACATGAACTGTGTAAGTTATTAAAAATTAATCATGTCACTTCTACCCCTTATCACCACCAAACACCAAGATCAACGAAATTTTAAAAGAATTTCACGATGATCCTATTACTGGTGGCCACCCAGGAATCAATCGAATGATCAACAAAATAAAACAAAAATACGAATGGAAAAACATGACAAGTGACATCAGAAAATACGTTAAACGATGTTCACTTTGTAGCAAAAATAAGTCGACAAAACATAATAGAGAACCTATGATAATAACAGATACACCGATAAAAGCTTTGGACGTAGTTCAAATTGACACAATAGGACCTTTTCCAAAATCTGAAAAAGGAAACGAATATGCAGTAACAATACTTTGCGATTTAACTAAATATTTAGTGGCAATACCGATACCCAGTAAACATGCGAAAAATGTAGCAAAAGGAATATTTGATAGCTTTGTTCTTACCTATGGCCCCATGAGGACGCTTATGACGGATATGGGTACAGAGTACAAAAACAGCATAATACATGAACTGTGTAAGTTATTAAAAATTAATCATGTCACTTCTACCCCTTATCACCACCAAACATTAGGTGCGGTAGAAAGAGTCCATAGAACTTTCAACGAATACGTTCGATCATATATATCAATCGAAAAAGACGATTGGGACGAATGGCTTAATTACTTTTCATATTGCTATAATACAACACCATCAACTGTACACGGATACTGCCCATATGAATTAATTTTTGGTAAAAAACCTCATAAGTATGAATTCATACAACAAACAACGATAACACCATTATACAATCATGAAGCATATCAAAAAGAAGTCAAATTCAGACTTCAAGTTGCTCAACAACGAGCAAACGAACTAATAAAGAAAGCAAAGGAAAGACAAAAACAAAATTATGACAAACATACGAACAGTCAACAAATAAACATAGGTGACCTAGTTCTAGTTCAAGACACAACCGGACATAAACTTCATACAAAATATAGAGGCCCATATAGAATAACAGATATAGACAATAGAAATAACTACACTTTATCAAATAAAAACAAAAAAATTATTATACATAAGAATAGATTAAAATTAACTACTTAAAATCAATTAGTATAAGTAACATACATGTATGTACACAAATATACAATACCCAAAACATATAAATATTTTGTAACTCTTTTACTAAATAAAACACAAAAGAATAATCATACAAAATTAAATATGCATGATCATTCTATTAAAAAGGGAGGTGTAGTAACCGTAAAATAAAGAACATAATAATATACAACTTTATAATAATTTAGTGAAACATTAATAATACCTAGTAGTGTATAAGAAATATTATGTAATACGATCAACTCCAGAACTGATCATAAGTCCACAGACGTAACATGATCAATTCCATGCCGATCATAAAGTGCAGCTTTGCAGCGACAGCACTTATTTTATATATAAGAAAGGTTGTCTGAGACCAAAAAACGATCATACGATTATACGTTGCCTGGCCAAACGGGCAACCGTAATCATATACGTTGCCTGGCCAAACGGGCAACCAAATATATTAACAATAAACTTTCTAATTCTTAATACCTGATATTTTAATCATTACAGTACCCAATTTGCAGTAGCTGTTTCAGTAAGCATAAGCATAAGCCATAAGCGCAAGCTGAGAAAAGGTTCTCTCCGCAGTTGCCCTACTATGCGAAAGACATATTAAGGAACTTATGAATTTCGTTGGCTTTGGAAACATTTTAACATTTAAAGCATCTTTCAACATAAATATTTTAGCCCAAAAATTTTCAAAATCTAAATATTTTGGTACTATTGATTTCTTAAGTACTAATCGCTACTCAGCGTCTAAATTTTCATTAAAAAAACTTAATTTATTGTAGTTTAAGCAATGGATGAGGGACTTAAACCTTGTAGGGAACTGAAATTTATTCTCTTCGATATTTGCTTGCAAAGGGTTAAATAATAGTTTATGCAATTTTGTTTCATTTCAAGATTTCATTTTCAGAGAAGATTCCCGAATTTATTAATAGTTCTGCTCTACCGCCAGTATACACTGCCGTGATGTTTTTAAAACATTGTTCATTATTAAAAGTAATATCCTCTAAATTATCATCTGATATACATATGCATGTATGTTCCTACAAGTATTTTGTTTTGATAAAGTTGGTTGTTATTGTCTTATAATAGGCCTTAATGGTTATTAGCAAGATATGAATTCGTGGCGATTCGGTCTGAAATTAAATATTTATTTTATTAGTCACGCTGAGAATGTACATAGGTTAAAAATGAAAAATAAAATTCGTTGATTTCTGAATTCACTTTAATAGTATATAAAATCGAAAAAAGAATTTCATTTTCAAGGCAAGACGGAAGAGTAGTACAAAATTGAAAGGAGTAGTACAGTAGTACATTAAGTTCAATAGTAGTACAAATACTACTATCGTAGTACAAACGACAGCGCTGGTTAGGAACGCGTTCAATTCTGAAATGCGGTGGAGGCTACTATGTGACTGAAAACCTATCAAAAAGAACAATCGTGGCAGTGAAAATCTGATTGGATCTGAGAGATATGGAAAAATTTATGAAAAAGTACACAATAACTTTACACCCCCTTAGGGGTCAATTATGGAGAATACATAGAATAAAATAAATTTAATATTTGAGACGAGGTAGTAGATATGTCGAAAATCGTGGCAAAATATGCATTCTGTTTTCATAGATATTTTTTTTGCCCCCCTTCTGAACGCCAATACATATTTGAATTTTTTTTTAATCAAAATTGTTTTTCTAGTTGATTTACATATACACACCGAGTTTCAACATCGTAGCTTAAGCCGTTCTATATATAGGAAAAACAGCCCCCACTTGTACCACACTACCCTTAGGGGTCGAATTTCAAAAAACCTTGTAAAACTTTCTAGGTATTAATACGAAGAATCCGTAGAATAAAAATGAGTTCAATATTTGGAAAGACCTAGTAGATATGACGAAAAACGTGAAAATATATGCATTTTATATTTATTATATTTACTGATTTTTTTTTTGCCCCCCTTTCTAAACGCCAATGAATATTCAAGTTTTTTTTATCACAATTACTTTTCTAGTTGATTTACATATACACACCGAGTTTCAGCATTGTAGCTTAAGCCGTTCCATATATAGGAAAAACACCCCCACTTGTACCACACTACCCTTAGGGGTCGAATTTCAAAAAACCTTGAAAACACTTTCTAGGTATTCATACGAAGAATCCGTAGAATAAAAATGAATTCAATATTTGGAAAGACCTAGTAGATATGACGAAAATCGTGAAAATATATGCATTTTATATATATTATATATACAAATAATTTTTTTGCCCCCCTTTCTGAACGCCAATGAATATTGAAATTTTTTTTTTTATCACAATTACTTTTCTAGTTGATTTACATATACACACCGAGTTTCAACTTTCTAGCATGAACCGTTTAATAGTTAGGAAAAACACCTCCTACCCCCGTAGCATACTACCCCTAAAAAAAATTATATTTTTCCAACATTCCGATACTATAGTTCTATCTAAATATTAAGTTTAAGGCTTATATCATTACAGGTTCTCAAGATATAAGCATCGGAACTTTTTCCTTTTCACCCTCCCCCACCCTCCCCCTCTACAACCATGACCTAAAAACTTTTTTCCCTATTAGAGTTTAATTAGCGCTACTTCTGGTAAAAATTCTAAGCACCTTTCTAACACTGTTCTTGAGATATGAAATGTGTTTGATTTGAAAAATTCTCATCCCCTCCACTTCTATGCTCCACCTCCCACTTAAAAAATTTTACTTTGATCAATCTTTATTTGTCGACCTTTATACCCAAACCGAATTTTTTTTTCTAGAGCAATTGGTTCATGAGATATCGTAAGCTATATTTTTTCACCCCCCACCCCCATACACAACTTCCCCACCCAAAATTTTTCTTGATTCTGTTCTCCTAGTATAACTACAAATATTTTTTAAGTTTGAATAGTGTGCCATTAACGGCTTAGGAGATATGGATTTTAGAATATGTCTATCTCGCCTTTTTTGGGTTTCGGACGCATTACATTTCCCCCCACTCCCACACCCCTTGATCAATATTGATAATTTTTCTGCAAATGGGTCTACTATCAGAGCTCTATAGAAATTTCAAGTTTCAGCTTCCTATCGTTAGGGGTTACTGAGATCTAGAAACCAAAATTTTCGGTCTAAAACACGTCCCCCTCCTTCCCCCTCACACCCCCACCCCTAAAAATTTGGTCACTTCAAGGAGCCTACCCCGTCTATTCGTTAAAAAAATTTCAATTTAATACCTCAAATAGTTTGGCAGCTACGAGCCTCCAAACGATCTTGCGTACGGCGTACAGCGGACAGACGGACTGAAAATTTTTATTGCTTTTTTCGCGTCTACTAGTTTTGAAACGTGAAAATAAAAATTTTGAGGGTAGCAAATTTTTTTTTTAAAAAAACCAATCACAATACTTAATTATTAAAATAATAAAGTAAAAGGAGAAAAAATCTGCCAACAATCTATTTGGGCGTAACTTTATTATTTTTCCGGTAAAAGTTAGGAACGCGTTCAATTCTGAAATGCGGTGGAGGCTACTATGTGACTGAAAACCTATCAAAAAGAACAGGGTCGTGGAAGTGAAAATCTGATTGGATCTGAGAGATATGGAATAATTAATGAAAAAGTACACAATCACTTTACACCCCCTTAGGGGTCAATTATGGAGAATACATAGAATAAAATTAAATTCAATATATGGGACGAGGTAGTAGATATGTCGAAAATCGTGGGAAAATATGCATTCTATTTTCACAGATATTTTTTTTGCCCCCCTTCTGAACGCCAATAGATATTGGTTTTTTTTATTCAAAATTATTTTTCTAGTTGATTTAGATATACACACCGAGTTTCAACATTGTAGCTTAAGCCATTCTTTATATAGAAAAAACACCCCCACTTGTACCACACTACCCTTAGGGGTCGAATTTCAAAAAACCTTGAAAACACTTTCTAAGTATTCATACGAAGAATCCGTAGAATAAAATTAAATTCAATATTTGGGACGAGGTAGTATATATGATGAAAATCGTGAAAAAATATGCATTCTATTTTCACAGATAATTTTTTTTGCCCCCCTTCTGAACGCCAATACATATTTTAATTTTTTTTTTTCAAAACTGTTTTTCTAGTTGATTTACATATACACACCGAGTTTCAACAATGTAGCTTAAGCCGTTCAATATATAGGAAAAACACCCCCCACTTGTACCACACTACCCTTAGGGGTCGAATTTCAAAAAACCTTGAAAACACTTTCTAGGTATTCATACGAAGAATCCGTAAAATACAAATGAATTCAATATTTAGAAAGACCTAGTCGATATTACGAAAATCGTGAAAATATATGCATTTTATATATATTATATATACAAATAATTTTTTTTGCCCCCCTTTCTGAACGCCAATGAATATTCAAATTTTTTTTTTATCACAATTACTTTTCTAGTTGATTTACATATACACACCGAGTTTCAACTTTCTAGCATGAACCGTTAAATAGTTAGGAAAAACACCCCCTACCCCCGTAGCATACTACCCCTAAAAAAAAAATTATTTTTCCAACATTCCGCTACTATGACTCTGTCTAAATACCAAGTTTAAGGCTTATATCATTACAGGTTCTCAAGATATAAGCATCGGAACTTTTTCCTTTTCACCCTCCCCCACCCTTCCCCTCTACACACACAACCCCAAATTTCCCTTCTAGAACTTAGATAGCGCTACTTCTGGTAAAAATTCTAAGCATCTATCTTACACTATTCTTGAGATATGAAATGTGTTTGATTTGAAAAATTCTCATCCCCTCCACTTCTATGCTCCACCTCCCACTTAAAATTTTTTACTTTGATCAATCTTTATTTGTTGACCTTTATACCCAAACCGAACTTTATTTTTCTAGAGCAATTGGTTCATGAGATATCGTAATCTAAAGTTTTTTACCCCCCACCGCCATACCCAACTTCCCCCACCCAAAATTTTTCTTGATTCTGTTCTCCTAGTATAACTGCAAATATTTTTTTAAGTTTGAATAGTCTGCCATTAACGGTTTAGGAGATATGGGTTTTAGAATGTGTCAATCTCGCCTTTTTGGGGTTTCGGACGCATTACATTTCCCCCCACTCCCACACCCCTTGATCAATATTGAAAATTTTTCTGCAAATGGGTCTACTATCAGAGCTCTATAGAAATTCCAAGTTTCAGCTTCCTATCATTAGGGGTTACTGAGATCTAGAAACCAAAATTTTCTTTCTAAAACACTTCCCCCTCCTTCCCCCTCACACCCCCACCCCTAAAAATTTGGTCACTTCAAGGAGCCCGTCTATTCGTTAAAAAAATTTCAATATAATATCTCAAATCGTTTGGCAGCTACGAGCCTCCAAACGATCTTGCGTACGGCGTACGGCGGACAGACGGACTGAAAATTTTTATTGCTTTTTTCGCGTCTACTAGTTATGAAACGTGAAAATAAAAATTTTGAGGGTAGCAAATTTTTTTTTTTTAAAAATCAATCACAATACTTAACTATTAAAATAATAAAGTAAAACAGAAAATTTACGAATTGAAATCTAAAAATACGCAATTCATGCAACAACAACACAAGCCACCACCAGTCTCCCAAATCTTCATTCTCTTTATTTTTTCTTCCTCCAGGTCCTCACAATTGTAATACTATTATACTATAACACCGATTGCTAGTCTCGAAGTGGAATATGCGTTTTTGCCAGGTGTTTAAATTGAAACACAGTCTTTGCCATTTGGATATTTTTGGGTAAGGCTTTGAATTCTCGTATTGCTTCTGAGACCGGATCCTTTCTGAGTCGGTCTGTCCTAAGCCGATGTTGCTGTCTAATCGCTCCTGCACTTCTTGTATTATAGTTGTATATTTCTTGATTGTGGACCAATTTGATGGAGGATTTAATCTTCTTGTTCTTGATGTTATAGATTAATTTCGTTCGTTCTAGGCTTATGTGCTGATGTAAAGTTAGTTTACCGTAGGTAGAGTAAAGTTCTTCTGATGGTGTTAAATGTGGTAAATTATGTATGTCCTTAATACCCTTATTCATAACTCTTGCAATTTTGTTCAGGTTTCTTTTTGATGTTTGGCTCCATATAAGAAGACCATAGCTTATGTTGGATAGGATGAAAGCATTATATAGCAAATTCTTTATTGAGGCCTGTAGATATTCGTTTCTCTTAAATACTCCAATACTTGGGTCAATTTTTTTTCTCAATTTAGTTATGTGAGGGGTCCAAGTCAGTTGGCCATCGATTGTCATACCTAAATATTTTGTTTCGTGAGCTCTCTCAAGCTGTATTCCATCAATTTCCAGCTTCAAATCAAAGTTTGCTTTGTTAGTTTGTTTGAAGAGCATGTAGTTCGTTTTCGAAGTATTTAGTGTTAACATATTGCCCAGGAGCCAGTTCTTAAAAAGGTTTAGGTCCGTGTTGATCAACAGCTCCAGTTTCTCCGGGTTTTTGCCTTTGTATAGAAGCAAAGTGTCATCAGCGTAGGTAATATATTTAGCTTTAAGTCCTGCGAACTGAAGGTTATGGATATACAGCAGATACAGTGTGGGACCAAGAATTGAGCCTTGTGGTACTCCTATGTTCACTGTTCTTTTTAGACTTAGTTTGTCGTGGTTTTTGGGGATATAGTGGCGTTCAGCTAAAAAGTCTTTTAGTAAGTCGTTAGCCTTTCCTCGGATTCCAATTTCTGACAACGCTTCCAGTAAAATTTTGTGGTTTACTGTGTCGAAGGCTTTTTTTTAGGTCTACAAATATCGCCGCGACATAGAAACTTTCGTCGAGACCTCCGTTTATAAACTGCATAGCATCTACCAAGGCTGCCGTCGTGTTACTTCGTTCTTGGCATCCGTATTGGTTACTGTCAAAACCAGGATACTTTTTTATAAACTTTAAAAGCCTCCTATTGATGACTTTTTCAAAAATTTTGCTCACTGTGCTGATTAAAGCTATTGGTCGATAGTTGTTGGGATCTTTGGTTGAGCCAGCTTTACAGATGGGAGAAATCAAAGCTGTTTTCAAGCAGTTTGGAAATGTTCCACTGCTCAAATGGTTATTTATAACAGTACTAAGAGGGACAGCGATGATTGTCTTTAGCGTTTTCAGATCGTTTGTTGTGATACCATCTATGCCTGAGGCTGTGTTCGATTTAAGCTCCGCTATAATATTTTCAAGTTCAGTAGGATATGTTGGCAGAAGAAACATTCCATTCCGTTCTATAGGGCAGGAGATCCTCTGGAACTTCGCCGCGTTCTTGTGTTTTTTGAGGTTGTCCGCAAGAGTTGTACCAATCGTGCTAAAGTGATCGTTTAATGCATTTCCGATCAAGGCGCAATCATTAATTGGTCCTGTTGGCGTGTCTAATATCTCTATTCCAGTTTTGTTTCGTTTTTTGTGATACCATCTATGCCTGGGGCTGTGTTTGATTTAAGTTTCGCTATAATATTTTCAAGTTCAGTAGGATATGTTGGCAGAAGAAACATTCCATTCGATTCTATAGGGCAGGATATCCTCTGGAACTTCGCCGCGTTCTTGTGTGTTTTGAGGTTGTCCGCAAGAGTTGTACCAATCGTGCTAAAGTGATCGTTTAATGCATTTCCGATCAAGGCGCAATCATTAATTGGTCCTGTTGGCGTGTCTAATATCTCTATTCCAGTTTTGTTGCGCGCACTACCGTCCATGCTGCAAGCATCCCTAATTGTGTTCCATAATTTGCGGAGATTCCCGTCTGTTTTTTCGAACTGCGCATTGTATTATTTCCTCTTCGCTACTTTTACCATTTTCGTTGTTTCGTTTCTAACCGTTTTGTATTGATTGATATAGTTTTGGTTTGTCGGGTCTTGCAACAGTTTTCCGTACATTTTCCTTTTTTTCCTTATTTGAGATAGAATTTCGTGTGTTATCCATGTAGAGTTTCTGGATCTTCTTACCTTTATGGAGGTTGCTGCTGTGTTTGCCTTTGTTATTGCCTGGATTATGGACTCAATTGTGAAATTGTCTATCTTTCTTATATGCAAATTTGTTTCCCTTTTGAAGATTGCTCTATTTGTGAACCTTATGTTATTTTTCTTCAATCTTGTCTTCGCGACTTTCGTATTATTAACCGTTAGCGTGATGACTTTGTGATCTAAATCAGGCCACTCCTCAAATTTCATCGTATGAGAGCGAACAAACTTAATAACATCCGTCGTGACATGGTCAATTAAAGAAGACGAGTTGAAATTACACCTTGTAGCTAAGCTGGTGCTTAATATCGGGAAATTATTTAGTGCTAGCATCTCGGTATAGTTTATTGATTCTCGATTTTCAGTCATTATATCAATATTAGTGTCTGCAAAAGATATAAGATTCATGTATTTTGAGTATATTTCATCCAAGTATTCATTAAATAGTTCCGCAGATGCATTCGGCGGTCTATAATATGAGGCGATTTTTATTGGGGCATTGTCGATTACGACTTCAATTATGATTGTGTTGTATGACTTGTTACTAAGTACTAGTGAACTCAATGTCTTTCTGTACAAAAATTGCTGTGCCACCACCCCTGCGGTCCCGGCAGTTGTGAGTGGCATTGAATCCTTTAAGGTTAAAGTATTGTGTTTCGGTTTCGTACAGCCATGTTTCCCCAAAAATTAAGACCTGTATATCTGGACTTTGCGCTAGATGGGCTTCTATAGCAGCCATTTTGTTTCTTATGCTTCGTACATTTGCGTATAAAAATTGCACCTGTTTGCCTATGTTTATGTTTTTATCCAAAATTTCAGAAGAGTTAGGTTCGCTAATCAGCTTTTGCTACCGATTGCTAGATGGACGCCTTCCGTGTACGGTTGGTCTCTGATCCCATCGGCACACTTCTTGAGGTTTTTCGTTAAGGCGTTTTCATTAACACTGGCTTTTTCGGAAATGATGTCGATGTTCCATCCGATATGTAATTAGGTTTGGTTTTTTTGACCTTTTGTGAGAGGACCTCTGCCGAACTATCTTTTTTTTTGGACTGAGAGAGAGATTTCTTTTGCTAGAGCTCGCAGCAGGCAAATTTCTGTCTTTAACTACTAGCTTGTCGTATTTGATTGATGCGAGTTTCCCTTCTGCTAGAGCCTTTTCAAGCGCAGGCCTGAGGTCTTTACGCATCTCAAGAACCTTCGGAGGGTAGTCCTGTTTGATATAGCAACCCGTCTCCTCAAGATTTTTTTTGTTCTGGAGGATGTTGATTTTCCTCCCCAGCGTGGTAAGCCCAAAGGAAATTGGTCTTGGATTTTTTCCTTTCCTACCTATTCTTCTGACGAACTCCATTTCACTTCTATTAGTCTGCACTCCTAGGGTCTCAGACAGGTTATATAACACAGTTTCTTGCAGCTCGTGGTAGCTGGATTCCTCTTCCTTTACTCCAAAGAGCATAAGGTTTCTTTGTCTCGAGTTTCTCTCCAGTGTGTCAAGGCGTTTTTCTTGTACGTCGGCCCTCTCTTTCAGTTCCTGAAAGTTACACTCGAGTTCTCTAAATCTTTGGTTAGTATTCTTTTTGATATCCTATACTATTTTATCCATTTTAGTATTTAGATCTGTGTTGAACTTTTCGAGCATACGTGCAATATCGTTTCCATTCGCCATAATTTTGATTTGTCTTTTTAGACTTGAAGAAAAATTGAAAATTGCGATGATTTAAATGTTTATGGTTGGCAAAACAATTCCAGAAAAATCTGTTAAACGCTTGAAAACATATGAAGCACTCTTAATGCACAGAGAAAAATTGCCTACACACAGGCTCAAACTTGCAGTCCACACAAAAAAAGGTAAAAGAACTTACTTAGAGTTTAGTAGAGCTTAATACGAATTTCGAATGGAGTTAATAGCGCATGCGCCGCTTACGTTGCATTGACACACAGGCTCCAAATTTGCAGTCCACAGGAAAAACTTACTTAGAGTTTAGAGCTTAATACGAATTTCGAATGGAGTTAATCGCGCATTCGCCACTTACGTTGCATTGACACACAGGCTCAAATTTGCAGTCCACAGGAAAAAAAGTGAACGAACTTACTTAGAGTTTAGCGCTAATACGATATTACGATATTCCTCGACGCATCAGGAATAGTACGAGTCGGAGGTCGTCTAGAGTCCTCCAATCTGCCAACAGACGCGAAGCATCCCATGGTGCTACCATATACACATCAATTCACAAAGTTACTTCTCACTGACCTATGTCGAAAACAAGCACGTGGCTCCAGAAGCATTGTTAGCTACTGTTCAATGCGGATATCGCTACAATTTTCCTAATTCCACTGTTTGAAATCAAATAAATATTTCATACGTATATTGAATGTTCTTCACATTTATTCTAATTGTCACAATATAAACTGATTCAATATTACACAAATTCAATGAATGTTTATTATTTTAAGTACAAAAGATCACGATTCTATTTCTAATTCAAGTTCAAATCAACGAATGACAAAATTCATATAACAAATTGATTGCAGAAAAAATTCAAAATGAAAAACCCGCTAAATTGATTATAAAAAATTCCAAATGAAAATAATACAAAGTGAATCTGATTTAACAATGCTACGATTTCAACAGCTACTGTAAGGCAGAAATACTGGCCACTAAAGGGTAAAATGTTGGCCAGATCTATTGTCCATCATTGTGTTCGCTGTGCCAGAGCAAAACATAAAATGCTAGCACAACTGATGGGCAACTCGCCATCTGATAGAGTCCAGCCGTCGCGCTCTTTCGTCAATGTCGGCGTAGATTTCTGCGGTCCAATATGGACACATTTCAAAACACGTGGCAAGCGACCACAGAAATCGTACATTGCAGTGTTTTGCTGCTTTTTAACGAAGGCGGTACATCTTGAGTTGGTCTCTGACCTATCGTCTATTAGAAATGCAATCTCAAGGGAGCTGATTTTCGAATGGTACCACCACGGGTTTTGCACTTTGGGGGCCTTTGGGAAGCTGCCATCAAATCTGCCAAATACCTACTACAGCGTAATCTGGCAGCAGCTTCAGCTACGATGAAATGAAGACGGTAGTCGTGGAAATCGAAACCATTTTGAATTCGAGACCGCTCACACCACTGTCTTCAGATCCAAATAACTTGAGCGCCTTAGCCCCTGGGCACTTCTTGATTGGCGAACCACTGAACGCTTCTGTTGAAACCATGGCCCAGCCTTTGAAGACTAGATTGTTAAGCCGCTGGAAACTGGTAGCACATCTGAAGAATGAGTTCTGGAGAAGATGGACACTTGAATATCTTAACACTCTGCAACATCGCCACAAATAGAACAAGCAAGTGACAAATTAAAAACCTGGAACCATGGTCATCATACGAGAAGAAAATTGGCCTCCACTGACTTGGCCACTAGGAAGAGTGATCAACACCATTCCTGGACATGACGGACTGGTTCGAGTTGTAGAGGTGCGGACCACAAATGGTATCTTTCGGCGGCCGATACACAAGCTTTCTCCGCTCCCCTTGGAGGAATTTTCGACAAGCGATGAAGTTGAGACAACAGCCGCGAGTAAGACTACGGACAGCACTGAAGGTTCTTCACAAGCATCCACGTCACCTCTCCACTCTACCTCGAAGAATCCACGACCACAAAAGAAAGCACGTTTAACGATTCGAAACAACAAGGAAACATGACTGCAGTTCAGCTGATTTCAAAGCTTGAGTGCAATCTCTCAAGGCCGGGGAGAATGAACGAATCGTCATATGTTTGTATCTATCTTAAATCATTGTTCTCTTTTTTATTGTATAGCGTCCTATGTTTTGTATTTATCTGAAATCATTGTGTACCGGACGCTACCCGTCCGGTGAGCCATCGGGAACGATCGAGCTTGCGAGGGGCGAGAAGACGTGCAGCAACGAAGGAAGGAGTCCAGTTCGCCATGGAGCTTGGTGCATGCCGGTAGAGCGTGTCGTGCGTGGAGCCGGGTTGTTGATATTGGCGCGTCGTGCGTGGTTGTGTATTAAACGGGCTTGTAATAAAGTGCTTTGAAGGATAAATTAAACAGTGTTTTTTATTATAGTAGAAGTTTTTCCCCGGCTCGCTTCCGTTCCTTTCCTGTACAATTTGGTCCGTGCGAGCCGGATTCCATGATCTGTCGATCGCGTCCACTCGTCGCAGGAAAACACGTGCGGGCCGGGGTACGTAGGGAAGTGCCGTAGGAAAAAACCCGCAAATGTGCCGAACACGAATCGGATGTGCGATCGCAAACAATGTGTTACATGCGGTATGTTGTGCGGCGGGCAAGAAAAAGAACGTGCGGTGCAAAGTTTCCGAAGAAAACGAAAAAACGACAAGATAGGACGGGTAAGATTTAAGTGCTGTGCGGTATTGTGATTTACTATGTGCGGGTATCGGGCGAATTCAAAGATGTGCCCGGCTAAAATGCTAGGGTAAGAGCAGGTAAGGCAAGCGGGTTAAATGCGTGCATGGTGCTTTGAGATGTGTTTTAGGTCCGAAAACGGGCACGTGGCCTCAGGCAGCCCCTAGCGCTGGAAAAAGAGGTGAGTGCGTTGCTATAGTGCGAGTATAATATAAATTAATGGGTGCATGGTGTGATGCAATGCGCTAGAGTCGGGCAAGGATCTTCGTATACGAAGATAGAGCACGAAAAATATGCGCGATGGCAAGGAGGACACAAGTTTTGTGTTGTAAAGTGCCGGCGATTAGCACTTAGGGAGATCGATGGTACCTGCAACATGAATTGTATATGCGAAAGGATATTTATTGATATGAGGTTGCGTGGGAAATCTTGGTCAAGGGCAAATGTGTGATAAATTGAGTGATGGTATGATTGCGTTTTGTGTTGGATCCAACAATGTATGGTATGTGTGGAATGCATGGAAGGGTGCAAGGGTGCGAATGGAAGAAAAAAAGGTTACACATGATAGTGCAATATGTTACGGTTGTTGGCACGGCATTGCAATTATAGCAACAAAGCTGTAAGTGTCTTATTTAAAAATTCGATAGCGATAGTGAATAGTGCGAGAAAAAGATAACGAGTGCGAGAAAATGATTACGAGTGCGTGAAAAACAGTGACCAAATTCGAAAGAAAAAATAGTTGCTCAGTGCAAGTGTGAAAAGGGCCATTTAGTGCGAGTTTGTAAACGGAAATAGCGAATTTAGTGCGAGATAGTTTAGTGCGAATTTTCTTATTGTCTTGTTGAACTTAAAATCAGTTAAGAAATGAATGCGAACCTGCGCGATACGTTTAAGGCGAGCAGCACGTGGGCCCGAGATTTTGTAAAAAGCGGGCAAGTGAGTGATGCGAGCCAAAGGCTGATCCGTGCGAAATCGAACGCTCTGGAAGAGGCATGGGCGAAGTTTAATGAGGTGCACAGGGAGCTGTTGTGCGAGACCGTGGATGAAGGAGAAATAGCGGAGCATCAGGAGAGGTATGTTGTCATAGAAGAGATGTTCATTGAGACGAGAGCCGAGCTAGATGTAGTGTGCGAGGGGGAAGGCGGTGCTGGTGCGGCAAATGTGACGCAAGAGACGGTGCGGGTTGAAATTCAGCACGAGAGACAGGTGCAGGACACGTGGGGCACTTTTGATGGGATTTTCTCGAGCTGGCACAGTTTTAGGGACAGGTTCGTCGCGGTGGTGCACGAGAATGAGGGGTGAAGCCGGTCTTCAAGTTGCAATACTTGAAGTCGGCAGTCAAGGGCGAGGCGACGCGAGTACTCGGCAGCTGGCAGCTGACCGAGTCAAACTATGGGCAAGCGTGGCAAAGACTGTGTGAGGTCTATAATGACGAGTATTTGATAAGGAGAGCGCATATGAAAGCGCTATCCGATATTCCGCGCATGACCATAGCGAGCTACGATGGAATGCGTAAAATAAAAGATACGGTGCATGAGTCGTTGCGACAATTAGAGGCGCTGAAGGTGGAAGTGAGTACGTGGGACCCCATCGTCACCTACATGATGGTAGACCGATTCGACGACCGTACAGCAGAACAGTGGGAGCTTTACAGATCAAAGCAAGAGCCGTCGGTCAAAGATGTGTGCGAGTTTTTAGAGCGCAGGGCGAGAGCATTAGTGCATGCGGTGCCAGGACAGCAATATAGGGCACAGAGGGCAAGGGCAGGGCGAGAACGAGAGATTGGGGCTGGGGCAAACAAGGCAGGAGCGACAAGGTACGGGACCTGTAGAATTTGTCGGGAGCTTCATCAGCTGTACAGGTGCCCGAAATTCGTCACAATGGACTAAGGAGCCAGGAAGAGCCTCGTGCAAAAGTTTGGACTGTGCATGAATTGCCTCAAGAGTGGGCATAGTATTCAGGGGTGCTACAAGGAGCCGTGCTTGAATTGGCCGTGCCAGAGATACAACAACAGCACGTTGTGTCCTGTGCGGGAATCGAGAGCGAGTGGCGAGGGTACGAGCAGAGGGGTGCTAAAGCGACCATTTCGTGACCAATCAGGATCGAGGAAATGATTGAGGGGGCAGCGCCAGGGTGAAAGAAGAGAGCTAGACGGGGTGGAGCGCAAGAAAAGAGAGACGGAGCGGGAGCGTGAAGAGAGAAATGTGAAAGATAAGAAAAGAGAGACGGAGCAAGATAGGAAGAATGAGATGAGATGGCAGAACCCGTTCAGAACGGAGTCTGTACATATGGCAAAGAGCGAGACGAATGTTGAAAATGTGACAGCTGTATTATTGGCGACTATGATGGTGTGGTTGGAGACACAAAGCACAGTGTGAGCGTATGGAGCATTAATATATGTGCGAGCGCAAGATGAGAATGGACTTGAGACAGTGGTGCTGGTGACGTCAAAGACAAGAGTAGCGCCAGTAAACGTTGTATCCATCCCGTCATTAGAACTATGTGCTGCTGAGCTGTTGGGCAGACTGATGAAGAAAATTAGGCGAGAGCTAAAGTGCGAGGAGTGCAAATATTTTCTTTGGAGCGATTCGATGGTGATCCTGCAGTGGATTACAAAACTGCCGCAGGATCTGAAACCTTATGTAGCCAATAGGATTGCTTCGATCCAGGACAATGCTGATGTTGGGGCTTGGAGGCATGTCAGATCAGCAGACAATCCAGCTGATCTTCTGAGCAGGGCCGTAACTGCGCAAGAATTGGTACAGAGCGAGCTATGGATCACAGGACCAGAATGGTTGAGCAAGACAGAAGATGAATGGCCGACATTATCGATTTTGAGCGAGCAATGTGAGGAGCAAGTGCAAGAGGAGTGCAAGGCAAGTCAGACGATACTGAGCTGCATGGCAATTGGGCTGGAGGTAGACTCAACGTCAGTGCTACATAAATTCAACGAGCTGGCAAAAGTAATTAGAGTTACGGCGTATGTGCTACGTTTTATTAATAACACGCAAGAGAGCAGAAGCGAGAGAAGACACATTCTTCTTAGTGCAGAGGAGAAGATACGAGCAAGAGACTTTTGAGTGAGACATACGCAGGAGACGGAGTATCGGGCAGAACTAGAGCAATTAAATACGGGACAGATGAATGTCCGGAAGAAAAGTATGATCTTACCATTAAGGCCTGAGATAGATGAGCATGGCATAGCACGAGTAGGCGGGCGTATTAGACGAGCAGATTGTCAGCAAGGAATGAAACATCCAATCATAATACCGAGCAGTTCAAGACTTGGCTTTTTGATAATGGCTGATGCGCATAGACAGACGAGACATGGAGGTGTGCAGCTCATGATGCAATTCATTCGCCAAGTTTATTGGATACCAGGGCTGAGGAGTGCATTACGGCGTGTGGTGCATGGGTGCGTGACCTGTGCTAGACTAGACCTGTGCTAGACTAGATGACCTGTGCTAGACTAGATGTCGGAGCAGTTGATGGGCGACTTACCAGTAGATCGTGTAAGACCAGCTAGAGCATTTCGGCATGCAGGCGTAGATTTAGCTGGGCCAGTAATAATCAAGGCACGGCAAAGAAGAGCAGGTCGAGCAGTACAAGAGAAAGGTTATATTGCAGTATTTGTTTGTCTTGTCACACGAGCAGTGCATTTAGATGTGGTGACAAGTCTCACCGCAGAAGCTTTTGGATCATGTTTTCGTCGATTCGTCGGGCGAAGAGGGAATTGCGAGCGATTATACAGCGATAAAAGGCGAACGGTTGGGGCTGCGAACAACGAGCTCAAGAAGGCTTTGAAGACTTGGCAGTGTAGAGAGAACCTGGAGGAATTAAATGCGCAAGGAACAGAATGGCGATTCATAGCACCAGCCGCTTCCCATCAAGGAGGTCTATGGGCGGCAGTGAAGTCCATGAGGCATCATCTTTGGCAAATTATGGGCCAGCAGAGCTTCACATATGAGCAATTGTGCATGGTGCTGCCAATTGAACCAGACAGTTAAGCAGCTTCATACGTTTTCTTGTGCTGTGGAGTGTACCGGACGCTACCCGTCCGGTGAGCCATCGGGAACGATCGAGCTTGCGAGGGGCAAGAAGACGTGCAGCAACGAAGGAAGGAGTCCAGTTCGCCATGGAGCTTGGTGCATGCCGGTAGAGCGTGTCGTGCGTGGAGCCGGGTTGTTGATATTGGCGCGTCGTGCGTGGTTGTGTATTAAACGGGCTTGTAATAAAGTGCTTTGAAGGATAAACTAAATAGTGTTTTTTATTATAGTAGAAGTTTATCCCCGGCTCGTTTCCGTTCCTTTTCTGTACACATTGTTTTGTTTTGTATTAACGTCCTAAACGAATCCAATCATCAAATTTTTTGCTACGTTTTCTATCATTGTTTTTATTGTATTGTACTAATGCTTAATACTCAAGTGTAATCAGACGCTAGATGTCATCATGTCCCATGCCTCGTCGCCCAGACGAAATTTGATTCATCATAACGGCTACGAGGCATGGGAACTGATGACCACAGACACGGAATTTTCATAATGTTCAAATTCACGCTGAATTTCATATTTTTGATTTTCTCGCTTTAAATAAGATAATAAATTAAGTTAGTTGGATATCAGAAGTTAAATCGAGCAGTCTTTTTCATTAAATCACCTTCTCTCGTGTTGTACCCTTCTCCTGTTGTACCTTTTTATGTTGTACGTTTTCGAGTCGTATCTTTTCGTGTTGCACCTTTTTTATGTTGTACGTTTTCGTGTTGTACGTTTTCGAGAGGTGTTTTCGGTTGGATAGTTGTTTTCGGTTCGATCTTTGTTTCCGACTCGGGGCTTAATTGCATCAGTTAAGCTCACGACAAGTTTCACCAACGATCATGTTAGTGGTTGCAGTTTTCTTCGATTCGACAAGTTTGGCAGCGATTCAAGATCGCAGCACACAACTCTGGATAGAACAAACAGTTCATCCTCAACATTTGTGTTCGCAGTTCTCTACGAGTCAACGAGTATCGCCGCGATTCAAGATCGCAGCACACAACTCAGGATAGACCAAAAGTTTATCCTCACATTTGTTGTGTACTCTTCGATTCAACGCGTGTTGCAGCGATTCAAGATTGCAGCACACAACTTATGGAGCCCGTACACGAACAATTTTTCCAGCAATTAATTGCCCGGCGACTGTTGCCAAAACTAGTTGAGCAATTAATGCAGCAATACCGGGCAACATCGTGCTAGTTGCGACAATATTGCAGCATTTTGGCAATGCTTTCACATATTGCTGCAATTCCTCGCCCTAGAGTTGCTGTATTTCCACTAATTTGGAAAATTCCGAGCAATTGTTCTCGTTCGATGATTCAGCTGTCAAGTTGTGTTTTAAGTTTTGGTTTTATTTGTCAAGTTTAGTGTGATAACGGATTAGAATTCAAATATTTCAAGTTTTATTTTAAGTTTTAGATTTATTTTTCAAATTTACTTTCGTGTTGTTCATATACAAAGTTTTCCGTGTATGGTGTCATTGCTAAATTGCTGAGTATTGCTCCGTATCGCTAGTCACTGCTGAGCAACGAATTGAGCAACAATTGCTCCATATTGTCAATTGCCGATGTTGCTGAGAGTTACTGTATGTTTTCGTGACGTCAAAATTGTCTGGAATTGCTGCAAATTGAGCAATTTTAATCGCTCGTGTAAAAGCACCATTAGGACAGAACAAAGCAGTTCCTTAAACAATTGTAAACCTAACAGTAGGTAAAAAGGTTGTAAAAATGCACTTCGCATTTATCTGTTCTGTTCACTTTCTGACTTCAACTAGTACAGACCGGGTTTGAGTTCAATAAAAGAACATTGTCGAAACCTACCTATCCCGTTGTTTTTCTCATTGCAAAATCATTCACATTTTTCTACAACACTTCCTAAATAATATTACGGAGTCAAACATTGGTTTTAAAATACTTTTAGTTTAAGGTGTGAATATGAAAAAGTGCCCATGAGTCCTACACACTAGTAGCTGTTGTACGAAATTCCTGTAAAAATAACCTCACTCAACGGAACACGCTATATAACTTAAAAAGCCGCTCAACAAAAAGTTGAAATTTTTTAGAAAGTTTGAGTTCATTCAGTTAATAAATTTTCTTTACTCCTTCGAGCTCCCATACAAAAATATAATATAAAAATATAATATTTATAATCTAACATGTGATCAAATGTATTGGTCGATAACTTTAGAACAATTTAAGCTAGAAAAAAGAAATTTGTACGCATTAACTTCTAAATGTTTTCAAGGAAAGCGATAAATATGCTTGAAATGAGTCCTTCCTGGACCTCCCTTATGAAAGACATTGAAAAGGGAAATTTCTTGATTTAATTATTGTCCACAAAATTTCAAATTCACGTATCTTAAGGATGTTTGGTATGGAAGCTACCGGACTCGATTTCACAATAGCATTAAAGTTCAAAAATGTGACGAAAAAATTATGTTACAAAAAAATTACAGCAAAGATAACAAAAATATATTCGATAATATTAAAATTGTGAAATACAGTACAGTAATCCCTCGACTTACGTCGGAGTTAGGTTCCGAGAATTTGCGATGTAAACCGAAAACGACGTAACTCGAGGGTAGAAGCAACCTCAGGCGATAAATGTATAAGGCGCTGTACACATTGCATACGACCGAACGAATTTTCCGATCCGATTTTTCGTTTTTCGACCTGTTGTAAAGTCTTTAGATATTGAAAAATTCTCCAGGAACTTTTAGTTTTAATTGATAATAAAAAGAAATATGAATCCGTCGTACGACTAAAAATATTCGTACCGACAAACGGATTTTTATTTAATATTATCAATCAAAATACAAATCTCTTGAAATGTACTCTTATGATATTCTTAAAAATGCTATTATTAACGATTTCAACCAATTTTCTGTTATTAGAAAATTTGACATTAAGCAGAAAAACGAAAGTTTGTATCGCCTAAACTTTCATTTTTTGAATATGAATGTATTTATATTTTAAGTTTGTACATAATTCATTTTTTTAAACAATTATTTTGGGAATTCCCTTTTACCAGGGGAAAAGTTTTCATATGAACAAACATCAGTTCTATGAAAATGGCGACTTAAGTCAAGGGACGGACGACGTAATTTCAAGGGTTTGGTTTCAAAGTAGTGAACGACGTAAGTCTAAAAAACATTTAACAAGGGAGACGTAAGTCAAGGGATTACTGCACAGTAATCCCTCGACTTACGTCGGAGTTAGGTTCCGAGAATTTGCGACGTAAGTCGAAAACGACGTAACTCGAGGGTAGAAGCAACCTCAGCCGATAAATGTATAAGGCGCAGTACACATTGCATACGACCGAACGAATTTTCCGATCAGATTTTTCGTTTTTCGACCTATTGTGAAATCTTTAGTTATAATCGTATTATTACGTATATATTATTATTATTTATTAATAAGAAGTATATAAATAAACATGATTATTATAAAGCATTAGTAGCTAAGACCATCAGCTGTATGATACAAAGTGAAACATGTTGTATATAATCGTAAGTTATAACCTTTTCCAAAAATATTATGAAAGAAAATCTCCAGGAACTTGTAGTTTTACTTGATAATAAATATGAATCCGTCTAAAAATATTCATACTGACAAACGGATTTTCATTTAATATTATCAATCAAAATCCAAATCTCTAGAAATTTACTCTTATGATATTCTTAAAAATGCTTTTTTTTACGATTTCTACCAATTTTCTGTTGTCAGAAAGTTTGACGAAAAACGAAAGTTCGTATCGAAAAATCCTTTCGGTCGCGTACAGTGGTATAGTGCCTAAGCTTTCATTTTTCGAAAATGAATGTATTTATTTTTTAAGTTTGCACATACCGCATACCAGGCGAAAAGTTTTCATATGAACAAACATCACTATGAAAACTATTCTATGAAAACGGCGACGTAAGTCAAGGGACGGACGACGTAATTTCAAGGGTTTGGTCTCAAAGTAGTGAACGACGTAAGTCGAAAAAACGTATAACAAGGGAGACGTAAGTCAAGGGACTACCGTATAACATAAACAAGAAAACTCTTCATTTTAATATGCTTGGCGCTTGCAAATCATACATATATATTATATTCATACAGAAATATGTCAAGAAAAACTGTATTGCTTCCAACAATAGCTACTTACTTTAATTTAACAATCCAAAAATCGGAACGGAAAATCTCGTAAAACACAAGCTTGTAGAGGTGGGAAATTCGGATCTTTTCAGTGAACCGGCTCATCGGATCTCGCTCTTTTCAAAAATCCGGCTCTTTGAGCCTCAAAATTTTTATTTTCACATTTCATAACTAGTAGACGCGAAAAAAGCAATAAAAATTTTCAGTCCGTCTGTCCGCCGTACGCCGTACGCAAGATCGTTTGGAGGCTCGTAGCTGCCAAACGATTTGAGATATTAAATTGAAATTTTTTTGACGAATAGACGGGGTAGGCTCCTTGAAGTGACCAAATTTTTAGGGGTGGGGGTGTGAGGGGGAAGGAGGGGGAAGTGTTTTAGACCAAAAAATTTGGTTTCTAGATCTCAGTAATTGTAATGATAGGAAGCTGAAACTTGGAATTTCTATAGAGCTCTGATAGTAGACCCATTTGCAGAAAAATTTTCAATATTGATCAAGGGGTGTGGGAGTGGGGGGAAATGTAATGCGTCCGAAACCCAAAAAAGGCGAGATAGACACATTCTAAAATCCATATCTCCTAAACCGTTAATGGCACACTATTCAAACTTGAAAAATATTTGTAGTTATACTAGGAGAACAGAATCAAGAAAAATTTTGGGTGGGGGAAGTTTTGTATGGGGGGGGGGGGGGTTAAAAAACTTTAGATTACGATATCTCATGAACCAATGGCTCTTTAAAAATAAGATTCGGTTTGGGTATAAAGGTTGACAAATAAAGATTGATCAAAGTAAAATTTTTTAAGTGGGAGGTGGAGCATAGAAGTGGAGGGGATGAAAATTTTTCAAATTCATATCTCAAGAACAGTGTAAGATAGATGCATAGAATTTTTACCAAAAGTAGCGCTATTTAAACTCTAGTAGGGAAGTTTTGTGGTGGTGGGGGAAGGTGAAAAGGAAAAAGTTCCGATGCTTATATCTTGAGAACCTGTAATGATATAAGCCTTAAACTTTGTATTTAGATAGAGCTATAGTAGCGGAATGTTGGAAAAATAAATTTTTTTTTAGGGGTAGTATGCTACGGGGGTAGGGGGTGTTTTTCCTAACTATTAAACGGTACATGCTAGAAAGTTGAAACTCGGTGTGTGTATGTAAATCAACTAGAAAAGTAAATGTGTTAAGAAAAAATTTGAATATTCATTGGCGTTCAGAAAGGAAGGCAAAAAAAATTATTTGTTAATATAATAAATATAAAATGCATATATTTTCACGATTTTCGTCATATCTACTAGGTCTTTCCAAATATTGAATTCATTTTTATTCTACGGATTCTTCGTATGAATACTTAGAAAGTGTTTTCAAGGTTTTTTGAAATTCGACCCCACCTAGCGTGGTACAAGTGGGGGTGTTTTTCCTATATAAAGAACGGCTTAAGCTACAATGTTGAAACTCGGTGTGTATATCTAAATCAACTAGAAAAATAATTTTGAATAAAAAAAAAACGAATATCTAATGGCGTTCAGAAGGGGGGCAAAAAAAATATCTGTGAAAATAGAATGCATATTTTCCCACGATTTTGGACATATCTACTACCTCGTCCCAAATATTGAATTTAATTTTATTCTATGTATTCTCCATAATTGACCCCTAAGGGGGTGTAAAGTGATTGTGTACTTTTCATAAATTATTCCATATCTCTCAGATCCAATCAGCTTTTCACTTCCACAATCTTGTTCTTTTTGATAGGTTTTCAGTCACATAGTAGCCTCCACCGCATTTCAGAATTGAACGCGTTCCTAACTTCTACCGGAAAAATAATAAAGTTACGCCCAGATTGTTGGCAGATTTTTTTATTATCATTTACCTCTTTTTTTCATTCTTTACCATTTTTTTATTATTATTTACTATTCTTTATCTACTTTAATCATTTGTTATAATATGATATTTTTTGCCATTTGTTATCATTTTTTAACATTTTTATCATTTTTAATTATTTGTTATCATTTCACCATTTTTTACAATTTCTTTTCTTTTTTTAACACTTCTTATTATTTTTTAGCATTTCTTATCATATTTTACCACTTTTTATAATTTCGTATCATTTTGTATCATTATCATAATATTTTGTAATTCTGTTTTTACCATTTTTTACCATTTCTTATAATACTTTACCACTTTTTCCTATCTTATATAATTTTATATCATTTCTTATCGTTTTTATAATTTTTTACCATTTTTTTTTTATTTTTAACCAATCTTTATCATTTTTATAATTTTTTTTTTAATTTTTTATCATTCTTTATCGTATTTTATCATTTTTTTTAATTTTATAGCATTTTTTATAATTTTTTATCATTTTTTACCATTTTTATAATTGTTTAAGTTTTATTTAATATTTTACTATTTCTTATCATTTTTTACTATTTTTTATCATTTTTAACCATTTTTTACCTTTTTTCATAATTTTTTACCATTTTGTATTATTTTTTATCATTTTTTACCGTTTTTATCATTTTTTTATATATTTTTTTTTTTTATTTTTTACCATTTGTTATAATTTTTTATTATTTTTACAATTTTTTATCATTTTTTACCATTTTCTATAATTTTTTACCATTTGTGTCAGGATGAGAAATAGAAACTTTCAGAAACGTTCGTACACAAAATGGTTTATTTCACAATAGTTTCACAGGTGATTAAAAAGATTAAATCCGATTCCGCTTACGTGCGGACACGGTGATCGACGGGAACGAGATCGGATGAAACAAAAAGGCGGGTTGCCATTCGAACGACTGTGTTGCGGAAGTAGACGTATGGCAGCACTTATTAATGCTGCTTTACACTCGGCCATCCTGAGAACTGGAATCGTCCTCGATTTCTTCATCACTATCTGAGAGTCCATCATCAGGATTCGCACACCAAGGCTTCATCTTATCCGAAGAAGTGAAGGGTCGCTGCGTTCGAGGTGCACCAGGAATGTCTTGAATCACATATCGATCGTTATCCAGGGTAGATGCGATGATCTACGGTCCTTTGAATTTCGCGTCGAGTTTTCGTGAATCTCCCGTCGAGATTAAGGGTCTCTCGATGAGGACTAGATCTCCTTCGGAATATATCGTGGGTCGTTTATGTCGTTTATCGAAGTGTCGTTTTTGAGTTCGTTGCGCGAGAGTAATGTTTTGAGCTGCTCTTTCTCTCGTGGCATTCAAGTCGAGGTCCTTTTGAAAATCTTCTTCGTTATGTAGCGCCAATAGAACCTTGTTCCCCAAAGGATCTCTTGGTTGAAATCCGAAAAGAAGTTCATGAGGCGTTTTCTTCGTGGAATCGTTCTTGCTGGAATTAAGACCCCATTGTATGGCCTTCAACTCTTTGTCCCAAGTTTTTGATCCGTCGGCTATCGTTGTTAAAGCGTCGAGTACGGTCCGGTTACATCGTTCGATTTGCCCGTTTCCACGTGGTGTTCGTGCAGCAGTAAGAACATGCTTAATTCCATTCTCGTTGCAGAATTTTTCAAATTCTTTGGAGATGAATGCGGTACCTCGATCGGTTATCATTCTGGTTGGTGACCCGAAATGCGTAAAGATGTTCTGCATAACTTTTATTACGGGAGCACTTGATGTATTTCTAACTGCCTGCAAGATAGCGTATTTAGTAAAACCATCAATAATACCTACGATATGAGTGTTTCCGCTGCTGCTTTTCGGGAATGGACCCAAGTGATCCACATGTATGGTATGAAAGGGAATAGGAATTCGCTCAATGCTATGTAGTTGGGCTTCAATCTTGCCAGTTGGTCGTTTGTAGTAAGCGCAGTTAACACACGATGAAATATATCGTTTCACTTTGTTTCGCATTCGTTGAAACCAATAATTGCGTTTAAGGTGTTCTAAGGTTCGTTCCACACCGGGATGTCCGAGATCATCATGACACGTTCTTATCCCTTTCAGTCACGGTGTCTACAATTGTAGACATCAAATTATAGGGACGATATCGCACGAGCTAAGCCGGTTTGTGTATTGCATCCTTAAAATTTCTTTAGCTACATTCTTTTGTTTCCGAAAATTGTTCATTTCGTTGTGGTTCGATGAACAGTGCAGACGTGATACAACAAAATAGTGAAGTTGTTCAACAGAAAAAAATGGCAGGTGGGTGTTAAGCTTCACATTTAAGTTTTTCAGTGAAATAATTTTTTTTATGTAGGGTCAATTTTTTCTGAGATGCAGAACATTATACATAAACGATAGAAATCAAAAACAAATTTTTTTTCGTTTTATTGGCCTTCTTGCACTACAAGGATGTTGTGTCTACAATTGTAGACATCTGTACGCATGGGATATAAAAATAATAAATACTTTACGTTACAGGCTTACGAAAATTTAAAACTTCCGATGATATTTTGGAGGCACTTTTGAATGGTGATGATTCAGACCTCGGTGATCTTTTTACTAATGATGATTCCGAAATGTTTCTTCCATCAAGGACCAAAAAAATTAATTATTTCGAGAAAGATCAACCTCAAGAAGTCTAGCTTCAACAACACCAATGTGAATTATTACAAGCAGTGATGCAAAGGGTGGGAAGCTCGGAGCCAGGTAACAATGAATTTGTGATTGTTGATTCCGAAGCAGATATTGAGGATATCCATATAAAGGCAATTGCATCGCCAAGCAATATATGAAAGGAAAACCTCATCCCTGGGGAATAAAAATATTTTTCTATGTAGGAAAAGTGGTATCTGCTACGATTCCATAATGTACCAAGGAAACTACAACCGAATTAGATCCTGTAACTGTACAACAGTACGGAAGTGCACTATCAGTAGTCCTGCACTTTGTAAGACGATTATTTGGAACATTTCGTTATCTATTTTTCGATAATTATTTTACATCCTATAATCTACTAGAAATATTGCATCACAATTCTATTTTAGCCGCAGGAACAGTTTGAGTAAATAGGTTTAATAATCCATAGGAGTGGATTGTCGAAAAGAGAGATTTCAAAGAAACCGAGGGGATTCGCAGAGGAAATTTCATCCAAAAATGCAGACATTGTTCTAGTACAATGGTTGAACAGTAGCCCGCTATTCTCGAATCCAACTACGTTGCTATTGGCTAGACTGATACTGTGAAACGGTGCGAAAAATCAAGGAAGGAATTTATAGATGTAAATAGGCCGCAAATTATAAGGGAGTACAATGAATCAATGGGAGGTGTAAATACGTTTGTTTTTTTTACTGTCTTGTACAGGATTAAAATAAAGTCCCGCAAATGGACGCTAAAAATGTTTTTCCATGGAATAGACATCGCAATGACTAATTCTTGGCTGGAGTACCGTCAAGATTGTAACAACGAGCAAATTCCTGCTAAGGATATTCTGGACTTGTTGTATTTTAGAAAAAGAGTTGGTGAAGCACTTATAAGATCGAATCAACCTTTACTCACTCGGAAGAAGGGAAAACCATCGTCATCATCAATAACTGCAGCTTCTGCATCAAACTCCCGAAGCTCTTCGACTACTGAATTCCGACCAATACCGGAAATTCAATTTGATTTTATGGATCACATGCCAGAGCATACCGGTGGTTTATCCATGCGCTATAAAAATAGAAATTGCAGTGGAAAACCAAGGTGGAAATGTGATAAATGTAATGTTCACTTTTGCCTACAAAAAGATTGAAATTGTTTCAAATCATTTCACAGAAATAAATTAATTTTATGTACTATATTATATATGCTTTTTTCGATTAATTTCATGATGAAAGATTCTAAATCTACAACCTTTAAGTCACAATGTCTACAATTGTAGACATCATTTTATATTACTAACAAATCAAAAATCTCTACTTATTTTGTTATTGAAAGATCGTAGAGACATATTTAAGGTCAAAAACTATGAAAAATATTTTTTTTTTACATTCAATTTAATTCGTGACCGAAAGGGTTATGATCCTCCAAATGGCGTCTTTCGGGACTACCCACTTTAGCGTTTCCTTCACCTTCCGATGTAATCTTCCACGTTCAAGCACGTAGTCGTGGTGTACTTGTTTTTCTTCGTTGGTTACTGGAGTTGCACATAAAATTAGTAATACGTTCTGCAGTTTTGGATCCTGTATTTGGATTGTAAGGAGCCAGTCACTATCACAAATATTCGCCATAAGAATTCGCATTCCATCTTCATCTTCGTCGACCGGGGCTTCTTCGTTGGGTTGCCTGCTTAAAGCGTCGGCGTGCCTTATAAGTCCTGCTCTTCTGTACTCAACGTCGAATTCAAATTCAGACAGCAATAACCACCACTTGGCTATTCGTGGAGACAACATTTTCTTCTTTGCCGTTGCTTTAATAGCCTCACAGTCTGTTACGACCTTAAACTGTTTTCCTAAAACGAAGCTACGAAAACGTTTAAGTGACTCGACAATAGCTAGTACTTCCAGCTCGTAACTGTGGTAGATAGCTTCTTGCGCGCTAGTCTTTCGACTAAAGTAGCTTACAGGATGCAATTGGTTGTCGTCGTTTCGTTGTAGTAGGATGCCAGCTAAACCAACTGAGCAAGCATCCGTATGAACCTCATGTTCCTTTTTAGGGTCGTATAATGTCAGAAGAGGACGGGTTGACAAGATGTTCTTCAATGTTTCAAACGCTTGATCTTGATCGTTGGCCCAAATGAACTCTACATCTTTCCTCAAGAGGTTCGTTAGTGGAGCAGCTATGAGTGCGTGTTCTGGAACAAATTTCCGAAAATAGCTTGTCAATTCCAAGAACCGTCTCAGGTCATGAATACTTTTGGGTTGGCCGAAATCGCTAACTGCGGATATTTTCCGTTGACCTGGTCTTAAGCCTTCATCAGAGATTTCGTAACCCAAGAACTCTATTGAAGACTGGAAGAAGTATGACTTCTTTAACTTCAACGTCAGTCCCTCGTGTTCTAAAATGTGTAAAAATTCTTTTAACATTTCCATTCCATGTTCAAACGTTTGGCACGGTATTAAGATGTCATCCATGTATACAACCATTCAGACGAATATTGCGAATTAGACGGACGTATAATTTCTGCCTCCAATAATTCTGTCACTATTTCACGCATCGTATCTCGTTCCGAATATGCTAAGTGATACGGACCATTGCTGACAATTTTTTCAGCAGTTAAAGCTATTTTAAACTCTGCACTCTTCGAACATCCGAGTTCAAAAATGTGTTTCGCAAAACACCTTCTAAAATGTTGAAGCATAGTCAGCAGTTGCTTTCGTTGTTCCTCGTTGAGAATTCCACAGTTGATTTCGCTTTCGACAATGTCTTCAGATGAGCCTGAGCTCTGCGTTGCTATACCACCTTCCTCGTTAGGCGTACAGACTTTCGCGCACAACACAACTGCGCTCTCGTTCGCGGCTGCTTGTGTTTCGACGGTTGAAGATGACATTTCGTTGTCGTCGTTTCGTTTAGCTAAAATGTTAGCTTCTTGCTTGCCAGTGAAGCCTTCGTTTTCAAGCTCTTCCGACTCGTTATTGCTGACGTTGTATAAGGATAGCTGCTTGTACGTTTTCACGATCTTAACATGAGCCTGGTCGGTAAAATCTCTGCATATAATAAGATCAATAAACATCAATTCATCTTTGACAATGAAAATTTCCACATTGGCTGATACAGAGTTAACGGTCATTTTTACGCTTGTCTTACCCGCAGTGTTACATTTTCCGTTTCCAAAAACATTTAGCGTTATGTAGCAAGGCTGGATTGATAAGTTCCACATACTAACCAGAGAGTACTTTATTACGCTGACGTCACTACCCATATCGATGAATGCGTTAACCGTAAACTTTTCGTTTACTAGCACCTCCTTGTGATACTCATCTCGTTTTATGAGCGCAACCGTTTTGCTCGTGTCGTTCGTCGTCTTGCAGTCCTTTTCGTTACGCCCTGATCTTTGGCACTTCGAACAGCGTTGTCGTTTCTGCGGTTTGGGACAGTTTACCGGGATGTGTCCCGTTTCGTTGCAGTTGAAGCACTTTTTGTCGTTTTTATTACCTTCGTTTTTGGCACTATCTTCGTTTTTCGTTAAACTCTGCCCTTGATTTCGGGATTCCCTGTTGAACCTGGAAAGTTCTTCCCAACGTTTGTACTGGCGTAGTAAATCGTGAGGGTCTTCGAAGCGTTGCATCGACAAAGTCATTTTTAAGTCACGTTCCGGTATTCCGTTTATGACATACACCATTGAGGTTATGTTTGCTGAGCATGTGGAGTTCAATGGAACCGTGGCGAGAAGCAATTTCGCCTTTACGACCTCCAATTCTAGTTGCAGAATTTCCTTTTTCCTGTCGAGGATGCGCATATCTTCTTCGACGTTTTTAGCCGGTGCTGCAAGATTTCTTACGACGTCGCCACAACATTTCGTGTTGCTGCTCGTCGACGTTGTCGTTTGATTTTCCATTTTACTAGCTCGTCTCGTTGAACTAGCCAAACACTGAAATCCGAAATCGATGAAGTCGTCGGTTTCTGCACCGGTCGCTTCGTTCATGGTACAGGTTGTTCACGAATGATCGCACGTTTTCACCCGAAGCTAACGAATACTCGTTAACCACGCGCACTTTCGAGTTCCATGAGTTCGTCACACGTTTCGGTTTCCGCGTTTTTGTTTTGTGGTTTTTAGCCTTCGACCGCGTGTAATACTATTTGACGCGTTTTAGGCACGGGAAGATTTATGTTTAAATCGGTCGAATCCCACTTCTGATTCTGTCAGGATGAGAAATAGAAACTTTCAGAAACGTTCGTACACAAAATGGTTTATTTCACAATAGTTTCACAGGTGATTAAAAAGATTAAATCCGATTCCGCTTACGTGCGGACACGGTGATCGACGGGAACGAAGTGAACGAGATCGGATGAAACAAAAAGGCGGGTTGCCATTCGAACGACTGTGTTGCGGAAGTAGACGTATGGCAGCACTTATTAATGCTGCTTTAAATTTGTTATAATTTTTTATCATTTTTACCATTTTTATCATTTTTTACCTCTCTTTTATAATTTTTTATTATTTTTTAACATTTTTTATCATTTTTTACCTTTTTTAATAATTTTTTACCATTTTTTATTATTTTATCATTTTTTACCATTTCTTACCATTTCTTACCATTTTTCATCATTTTTTACTCTATTCATCAATCCACAGTTATCAATTCTGAATCCTTAATCCTCAATAATCAGTCCTCAATCCTCAACTATGATCGCGAACAATGAGGAACTATAGTTCCTCTATCCCTCAATCCTCTATCTACCATCCTCCATCCTCCATCCACCATTCTCCATCATCCATCCTCCATCCCCTATCCTCCATCGCCCATCATCCATCCTCCTTCCTCCATCCTCCATTGTCCATCCGCCTTCAAACATCTTCCATTATCCATCCTCTATCCTCTATCGTCCAACTTCCATCCTCCATCGTCCATCCTCCATCGTCCATCCTCCATCTTCCATTGTCCATCCGCCATCCTCCATTATCCATCCTCCATCGAACATCCTCCATTGTCCATCCACCATCATCCATCCTCTATCCTCCATCGTCCATCATCCATCGTTCATTGTCCATCCTCCATCGAACAGCCTCCATTGTCCATCATCCATCATCCATCGTCCATCCTCCATCGTCCATCCTCCATCCCCTATCCTCCATCGTCCATCCTGAACAGATCAAAGATCTGAACAGATCACAGATCTGAACAGCTCACACATCTGAACAGATCACAGATCTGAACAGATCACAGATCTAAACAGATCTAAACAGATCTAAACAGATCTGAACAGATCTAAACAGATCTGAACAGATCTGAACAGATCACAGATCTGAACAGATCACAGATCTGAACAGATCTGAACTAGTGCTGCGACATCGATGGTTGATATAAACGACATCGATGTTTGATATAAACGACATCGATGTCGATAAAACATCGGTGAAAAACATCGATGTTTCTAAACATGGATGTTTTTAGAATTTTTAGTGAGACATTAGAGAAGAAGCAAAAAAAATGTTTTAAGCTAAATGATTGGTGTGAGAAAAAATAACCTCGATGTTCCTCAAACATTAATTCTGAGATGCGGTGTAGGTTACTATGTGACTGAAAACCTACCAAAAAGTTCGGGAAGCGGTTAGAATAACATATGCATTACATAATTGGGTCTAGGGTCTAGGGGTTGCAGAAGGAAAACACTTACAAATAGGTGAATGTTAAACAAGCCCATGGAAGTGAAAATCTGAGATATATGGTAAAGTTCATGAAAAAGTATACAACCACTTTACACCTTCTTAGGGGTCGAATTTCAAAAAATCTTGAAAATACATTCTAGATGTTCATATGAAGAATCCGTAGAATAAAAATGAGTTCGATTTTTGGAAAGACGTAGTAGATATGACGAAAATTGTGAAAATATATGCATTCCATTTGCACTGATAATTTTTTTTTGCCCCCCTTCCGAACGCCAATAGATATTTGAATTTTTTTTTTTATTCAAAACTACTTTTTTAGTTGGTTTCGATATACACACCGAGTTTTAACTTTCTAGCATAAGCCGTTCTATAGTTAGGAGAGTCACCCCCACCCTCGTACCATACTACACCTAAAAATATGTTCTTAAAATATAAACATCGGAACCTTTTCCTTTTCACCCTCCCCCACCCTCACCCTCACTGTCACCCTCTACAGTCACATCCCCAATTTTACTGTATTATTTATAATACAGTATAGTTATCGATTTTTAAAAAAAAAAAATTTGCTGCCCCTAAAATTTTTTTTTCCACGTTTCATGACTAGTAGACGCGAAAAAAGCAATAAAAATTTTCATTCCATCTGTACGCCGTACCCCGTAAGCCGTACGCCGTACGTCGACCGCCCCAAAATCTTTGAAGGCTCGTAGCTCTCAAACCAGTGGAGCTATTAAATTAAAATTTTTTCTAAGAATAGACTTGGTGGACCCCTTGAATTGACATTATTTTCAGGGGAGGAGGTGTAAGGGGGAAGGCGGGGTAAGCGTTTTAGATGAAAAATTTAGGTTTCTAGATCTCAAGAACCGCTTGTGTTAGGAGGCTGAAACTTAGAATTTCTATAGAGCTTTAATAATGGACCCATTTGCAAAAAAAAAACAGATATGGGTGAAGGGGTGTGGGAGTGGAGGGGGAAATAATGCGTCCGAAACGCAAAAATGCCGAGATCAACAAATTCTAAAATCCATATCTCCTAAACCATTAATAGAAAGCAATTAAAACTTAACAAATATCTGTAGTTATACTAGGAGAGTAGATTGAAACAAAATTTTTGGGTGGGGGTAGTGGCGTGCGGGGGTGGGGGGTGACAAACTTTAGATTACGATATCTCACAAACTAATTGGTCCAGAAAAACAAAATTCGGTTTTATTATAAAGATTAATAAATAAAGATTGCTCAAAGTAAAATATTTGAAGGGGGTGGAGGAGCACGGAAGTGGGAGGGATTAGAATTTTTCAAAAATAACACGATTCATATCTCAATAACAGTGTAAGATGGATGTTTCAAATTTTTACCAGAAGTAGACCTAATAGAACCCTAGTAGGGAAAAAAAATTTGGGGGTGTGGGTGTAGAGGGTGAGGGTGCGGAAGGGTGAGAAAGAAAAAGTTCCGATGCTTATATCTTAAGAATCTATAATGATAGGAAGCTGAAACTTGGTATTTAGATAAAGCTATAGTAGTGGCATGGTGGAAAAATACATTTTTTTTAGGGGTAGTATGGTACGGTGGTGGGGGGTGTTTTCCCTAACTTCAGAACGGCTTATGCTAAAAAGTTGAAACTCGGTACGTATATGTAAATTAACTAGAAAAGTAATTCTGATAAAAAAAAATTCAAATATTCATTGGCGTTCAGAAGGGGGGGGCAAAAAAAAATATCGGTTAATATAAAATTCATAAATTTTCACGATTTTCGTCATATCTACTAGGTCTTTCCAAAAATTGAGTTCATTTCTATTCTACGGATTCTTCATATGAATACCTAGAATGAGTTTTCAAGATTTTTTGAAATTCGACCCCTGAGAGGGTGTAAACTGGTTGTATACTTTTTCATGAATTCCACCATGTTTCTCAGGTCTGATCAGATATCGAATATCTTTTCACTTCCCCAGGCTTAATTGATAATCACCTTTTATTAAGTTTTGTTTTTTTCAACCTCTAGACCGCATCCCGGAATATGACCCAATTATTTAATTCATTTGTTACACCCTTTTCTAACCGCTTCCCGAACTTTTTGTTAGGTTTTCAGTCACATAGTAACACACACCGCATCCCCGAATTGAACGCGTTCTGAACTTCTGCCGGAAAAATAATACAGTTGCGCCCAGACTGTTGGCAGATTTTTTTTTCTTTGCTAGGTTTCAATTGGGCCTACTTCCGGTAAAAAATTTGAGCATCTATCTTATATTGTTCTTGACATACATATGAAACGTAATTTTTTTTTCAATTTCTTATCCCCCCCAACTTCCATGTTTCACCGCCCTCTTAAAAAAATGTACTTTCAGCAATCTTTATTTGTCGACCTTAATACTCAAACCGAATTTCATCTTACTAAAGCAATTGGTTCTTGAGATATCGTAATCTAAAGTTGTTCACCCTCCACCCCCGTACGCCACTACCCCACTCAAAAATGTCTTTTCAATCTTTTCTTCTAGTGTAGGTACGGATATCTGATAAGTTTGAATTTCGTGCCATCAAGGCTTTCGGAGATATGGATTTAAGAACGTGTCGATCTCGGCATTGTTGCGTTTCGGATGCATTCCCCCACACTCCCATATCCCTTCACCCATATCAACAATTTTTTTGGCAAATGGTTCCACTATTGAAGTTTTATAGAAATTTCAAGTTTCAGCCTCCTACCGTAAGCGGTTGCTGAAATCTAGAAACCAAAATTTTTCATCTAAAACGCTCCCCTCTCCTCCTTCCTCATACCCACACCCCTCTTAAAGATACCAGTCGTAGAGGTTCGTCCATTCTACCCACCATAAAAATTTCATGATAATACCTCAACGGGCATGGGAGCTACTTGCCTTCAAACTATTTTGCGTACGGCGGACGGGCTGCGTACAGACGGACATTATTTTTTTTGCATTTTTGGGGTCTAATAGTCCTAAAACATGAAAATACAAAATTTCAAGGTGGCAAATCTTTTTTAAATTTCGAGTCTATCACAATACTTTATTATTAAAAAATAATAAAGTAAAAAGGAATAAGACTCTAATAATCCAAATTCCAAAATGTTGAGTTTACTGTCTGTAAAAACAGTAATTTTTGCTTCTCCCCTGAGAGGGAGCTTCTTCTGCTGGAAGCAATGTTCGCTATAGCAGAGAACACTCTCTAAGAGGGTACTGAAGAAGCCATAATATAGGGTGGGCAATTTAAAAGTTTGTTTTTAAAAACGCTATAAAATGAGGCTACATCAATATTTTTTATAATTTCTTTTTTTATTGTAATGGTTAGAGTCTCCGATTTAAGAATGAAAAACAATTTCGTTCATGTGGCTCCCTCTGCTGGCCTTACAGTAGTAATCCTGTGAGTTCAGTTTTGAAGCACTTTTTCGATGATTTCGCCGCTTATCTCGCCAATAACAGTCGCAATGTTATGTTTTAAATCTGGAATTGTTTCTGGATTATCCGCATAGCATCGATTCTTAACGGCACCCCCACAGAAAAAAGTCTAACGGCGTCAAATCGCAGCTCTGCGCAGGCCAATTGACATTTCCAAAACGGCTAATTGTTCGGTTTTCAAATTTGGCGCGCAAGAGATCGAATGTCAGTTTGCTTGTATGGCATGTGGCGCCATCTTGTTAAAACCCAAGGTCATCCACATTCATAGCGTTGATTTGAGGCCATAAAAAGTTGGTTAACTTGGCTCTGTAACGGTCGCCATTGACGGTAACGGTGTTTCCAGCATCATTTTCGAAAAAAACGGACCAATTATGCCACCACACCAAAATCCACACCACACTGTCACTCTTGGTGGATGCATTGGAGGATGGTGGATGGAGGATGGTGGATGGAGGATTAAGGATGGTAGATGGAGGATTGAGGATTGAGGGATAGAGGAACTGTAGTTCCTCATAGTTCGCGAACTATAGTTGAGGATTGAGGTAAATGGTAAAAAATTATAAAAAATGGAAAAATATGATAAAAAATTGTTAAAAATGAAAAAAAATTATAGAAAATGGTAAAAAATTATAAAAAATGGTAAAAAGTGATAAAAAATTATAAGAAATGGTAAAAAATTATAAAAAGTTATAAAAAATGATGAAATACGATAATAAATGATAGAAAATTATAAGAAAATTGTAAAAAAGATATAAGAATTTTAAACAAATGATAAAAAATGATAAAGAATAGTAAAAAAAAATATTGGTAAAAAATTATAAAAATTAAATTATAATACAAAATTACAAAAAATAGGAAAAAGTGGTAAAGTATGATAAGAAATGGTAAAAAATGGTAAATAGAGAATTATAAGAAATTATAAATATGATACAAAATGATTCAAAATTATAAGAAGTAGTAAAAAATGATAAGAAATGGTAAAAAAAAACAAGAAATTTTAAAAAAAGAAAAAAAATTGTAAAAAATGTTAAAAAAAATTTTAAAAAAATGGTAAAAATGATAAAAAAATTATAACAAATGATAAAAAGTGATAAAAAATTGTAAAAAGTGGTAAAAATGATAAAAAATGATAAAAATTTATAAAAAATGGTAACATATCTTAAAAAATGATAAAAAAAGATATAAAATGATAAAAAATGATAAAAAATGGTAAAAAATTGTATCAAATTATAAAAAATGATATAAATAGATAAAGAATTTTAATTAATTGTTGTACCTTGGACTCCTTCCTGAGCGGAAATTACGTCGTCCCGGTACATAAATCATCTAACGTTCCTGTAACATTCTAACTACATCACATTTCCACACACAGTATTTTCCGCATTGTAAATAAACATATGAATGTAAGTCTATGTTTATTTACAATGATCATATTTATTTCCCTGTCAAAAGATTCTTCTTTCCGCGTTGTAAACAAACAGGTAAACGCGAGTCAGTGTTTGTTTACAACGCATCAGCCTCCAAATTCAACGACCTTCTTGTGCGAAATGCAAGTCGGCCTTACCGCCCGGTCAGCAGTACCCAGGGAATGCCGGTTTGAATTTCGTACAACAACACACAATAATACTACCGGATGACGTAATGACCAGAAGTGCAATCGACTCATAATATGTTGACCCAATGCCTACCGGCATAACATAACAAGGTCAGCGTTATGGGTCGAATGCACTTTTTAAGAATATAAAAGTGTGTCGCGACCGAGATCTAGAGTTAGTATTTTTCTTAACACGACGTAGTAATTTTTGTAATGTAAACCAGGTCGAATTGGTGACGTTCCATTTTAAAAAGTTTTATGTGTAATAAAGTGATTGAATTGATAAAAAGGTAATTTTGGCGTAAAGAAATACCTCCCTCTATGACTAACAGGCTTCCTTCGGGTCGCTAGGTCTTCCTGCTAAATAGCTTCGGAAGAAGCTAGGCACATCCTCTCTCCTTTCAGGTACATCATAATAGATGATGCAACATTTTAGGTACATCTTCATAGATGACGCAACATATTTGGCGCAGCCGGTTCTAACTCGTTAATATTTATATTAACGAGTAGACTCTACATTTTTTTTCTTCAAATTTTAGTCTTTCATTAGGCATTAGCGACAGCAAGACAAAATGCACAGGTATAATACAAAGTGCAGTCGTCGTTGTTAAATTCAATTAAATTTCATCAACGCAATGAAATTATTTATAGTAGGCAAATTTTTGTTTTCGGTTTGGGTACTCGACTCGAATGTTTACCACATACTACAATTAAAATTATATTTCAATTAGAATTCAATAGGGTCGTGGTATTATTTTGCAGTAAGCAACTTTTTTGTTTTCTGTTGGGGTACTCGACTCGAATGTTTTTCTTGTTTCTTTTCTCTGGAAAAATTTTCGCTTGATTTTCAAGTTCAGTTGTCGGCAAGAAAAAAAAAAAAGAAAAGAAAAACAAGGTATTAAATATCATGTTCATGTTGTACGACAATTTCGATATGATGTATGTAATTGGATGAGGGCTAGAAATTTCTATATTTTTCTTTGTTTTGTTTTTTAATTTTTTTTTTTTTTTTTTCTCATTTATGTAACTGGATGAGGGCTAGAAATTTTTAGATTTTTCTCTGTTTTGTTTTTTCATTTCTCTGTGGTCTCTTGATGGAATCTGAAATTTCATATTTGAATGAACTACTGGCACAATCAGAAAAAGATAAAAAAGAACAAGAACGTGAGATAGAGAGTTTTAACCATACATTGTTGGGTGATATACGGAAGTTTGCATCAAAAAAAGTGTACGACCTTATTTTTACTCAGATCGCGTCTAGGTGGGGTCAATTGACAAGGTTGGAAACTACGGATGCGATACTGTTCAAATTTATAGAAACTATAAACGACATTAATAACAAATTATCAGAGCAAGAGAAGGAGTATAGGCAGAAATTAAAAGCTAAAGACAAGGCTCTTAAGAGTTGTAGGAAACAGTTACAACAGGCACTAGTAGATAGCGAGGAGTCCGACGAAAAAATTCGAGGTTTAAAAGAAACAATAGAAAAAGTTGTGGACCAGAAAAGACAGATAGAGCAAAAACTAGAGATTCAGAGTAACATTCAGGAGAACAAAAAGGTAACTGAGCCAGCACAAGAAGTGCTAATACAGGAGATCGAGCATCTTCGTAAATGACTTAGAAGCCAATTGGGAGGGTCTTATAAGGAGATTACGAAGGAAATATCGCCGCAATCGAGTGTCATAAGCAGGAAGCATTCACCAATTGACATGTCGGTTTATGAAGCAATCGGGAAGACGGTGGCCCGGCTGGTACCAATTTTTAATGGTGCGCGGACACCAGATTTGTCGGGCAAGGTATACGAGTTCGTCAATGCTTGCGAGCTGGCTCTTAAGTGTTTGGAAGGACAGAATGAGGAAATTTTTGTCTCGCTTCTGTCTACCAGATTGGCCGGGGATGCTTTTGAGCTAGTTCGAGGAAAGACGTTGAAAACCTTGAAAGAGTTAAAGGTTTTAATAAAAGACGAATATCTAACTGCTAGAACTTTAGACAGCGTAACCAACAACATCAAAATGACACGACAATTGGTATCGGAGGATTTAAAAGCGTTTGCTCGACGTCTGTCACAGCTTTCAACCACGGCTCAGGAGATCATAGGGGCTCAATACAGCGTGGCTGATTCCGTCGCTTTAGTGAAGGAGGTTCAAAAAACAGTTTTAAATACTTTTAAAATTGGACTGGCCGATCCATCATTAAGGCAGTTTATGATATCCAGCTCAGAGAGTTCTCTCGAAAAACTGGTGGAGGTAGCTCTGAGGACATCTCTTTTAATAAATCCTTCAGTTAATCAACCGCAACTTCAACCTTCTATTTTTCACACGCAAACCATGGCCCAAGCTCAAGGGTACCCGACAAATTTCGATAATTTCTCTCGGCAACAACAACAACAGCAGTTCCAGCCAATACAGCAACATTACAACAGCCCGTCTCAGTTCAGTCAGTTCAGTCAGTTTCCCCTCCCTCAGAATTACAACGAGTATAACACCCAATCGTATGTTTTTCCTACTTTGCCTACCCCTAGTTACCAACCGATTTTGAGTCCGCAACCGTCTATTAAAATCACTTGTGGTTTTTGTGGGAAAACAAATCACACCTATGCTGAGTGCAAACAGCGGAGAAACACTCCATATTGCGACACATGTCAGGTGTATGGCCATGACAAGGGTAGTTGCCCTAGAGGCCAGGTATTTATGACAAACACAGCCAACAGTAGGCCAAAGCTAAAATGCGAGTGGTGCTCACGGTTGGGACATGTCGAAGAGACATGTTACAGCAAAAAAAGATATCAGGAGAGAAAACAGGGAAACGACCAAGGGGCCAGCACCTCCAACCAAGCTGCGCCCCATTAAAAAATAATACAAAAGATAGTACCTCGATAGAATTAATTTCAACAACTAACAAGTCACCACATGTTGAAAAAACAGTACCTACAACTCAAGAAAAGGGTATAGGGCCGCAAAACACGACCAAGGTTGTAATCCCTCCACAGACAATTAAAATTACACCTGTTGGGACAATACAACCAAAAGTAGTAATAAGTAAAAATAGGAAACGTAAGCCGTTGACGAGAAAATCCAACGCAGTATTACAGTCGGGAACACACCGGGCTAGAGAGTAAAGAGAATATTATTTTCCCATTGGTATATATTCTGAACCTGGTATGGGCATTGCTCCGAGTGATTCTACAGGCCCAGGTTACTAGTTTATGTAAGACAGCTTACATTAAAGTTCGGGATAATTTAGCTTTAGGATTCGATGATTGCCAGCGATACTGCTTCGGACTATGCATCCAAGCAAAGAACCTGTGGACTACTATGCGTAGAAAGCTCCACCAGGTCTCAAGGAGTTTCAGCAACTTCAATACGAGATGCACCTTGTACCTTCTGAAAGAATCAACCAACGACGATGTCTTCATAGAGTTCCCTTGTCGGCTAGCGAGATCTGGCAAGATCATTGCGCTAGTAGATACAGGTGCGGACAATAGTCTACTTAAACGTACGTCATTGATACGTCTGAAACACATACCTATTGACACAAAGGATAATAGGCAATTAGGCGGGGTATTTGGGGGTGTTAGTTCGACGCTAGGATCAATAAAGGTGAAGATCCACCCGAGTTTAGGTTTTCAGTCAAAATGGCAGGTGATGGACGAGGGTCACGCGATTCCGGCGGATGGAATTATTGGTCGGGACATACTTTAGAATCGGTCAATAATTAACGCGAAATCGAAAACACTTACCTTTTTCGACGCCAACGGGAACACTAGGGATTTTCCTTTAAAAAGTTGGGATCGGACAAAGGAACTTCAGGGTCTGTCAACTTTACCTGCTCACATGCAGGCCGTACGACAACTTTGGGTACCCGTAGCAAAGGGTGAGATTTTGGTGGAATCGCAGGAAATTGATCCAGGAGTGTTCATTGCCAATACGATAGTTAAGGTTAATAATAATAAGGTCATGGTGCCTATTTTAAATTCCACTACACAGGAATACGAGTTAAGAACCGACTTCGTACCTAGTTTCTCTAAATTGAACCAATATCAGGTTGTTACTCCCACAAAGGGTCATGTAAATTTAGTAACCTCTGAGCTAGCCTCCGAGAGAATAGACAAGTTACTTAAAACCCTAAAAACGGGAGAAAATTTGAATAGCGAAGAGAAGAACGCACTAGAAAATATATGCGTTCAGTATGCGGATATTTTCAATCTAGAAGGAGATTCTCTGTCGCACACGAACGTGCTCACACACAAGATACCCACAAAGGTTGACCAACCAGCTACTAACCAAAAGCAATATAGATTGCCGCAGATTCATCGAGATGAAATAAACAATCAGGTTGGAAAGATGGTTGCGGACGGAATAGTCTCTCCCAGCAAGTCGCCGTGGAACTCGCCGCTTTTGGTAGTACCCAAAAAGGCGGGGGCGGACGGGAAAAAGAAATGGCGCGTGATAGTTGATTTTCGAAAGTTAAACGAGGTCACTGTCAAAGATGCATTTCCTCTACCTAGAATCGAAGATATTCTGGACCAACTGGGGCATTGCCGCTATTTCACGACTCTCGATCTGGCCAACGGTTACCACCAGGTTTTGATAGATTCCGATGATAAACCAAAAACGGCATTTAGTACGGGCCTAGGGCATTATGAGTTCAATCGGATGCCATTCGGGCTCACTGGAGCACCGGCTACATTCCAGCGCATCATGAACCATATTCTTACGGGTCTGCATGGATTTGATTGTTTTGTTTATCTCGACGACATAGTGATCTATGCTAAGAACTTACAGGAGCACAATAGCAAATTATCGCGCGTTTTTTCCCAATTAAGAGACCATAATTTAAAATTAAACACGGAAAAGTGCAACTTTCTATTTCGAGAAGTAGTTTACCTGACCCTGACCCTGCTAAGACAAGTTGCGTGGATAATTATCCCATACCAGCAAACACCAAACAGGTGCAAGCGTTCCTAGGTTTCATTAACTACTACAGGAAGTTTATACCGAACCTAGCGGCCATAGCATCGCCCATCACAAAGTTACTAAAAAAGGATAACCCATACGTGTGGACGGCGGAGTGCCAAAAGGCATTCGAGTTTTTAAAGAAAGCCGTAACCTCGCCACCAATACTGATATATCCCAATTTCACGGAGCCGTTCGTTCTAACCACGGACGCTAGCAATAACGCTTTAGGAGCCGTGTTGTCGCAAGGCAAGGTAGCTGAGGATAAACCTATCGCTTTCGCCAGTCGAACACTGAATCAGGCAGAAAGAAACTACTCGACGATAGAAAAAGAATTATTAGCCATTGTATGGGCAGCGAACAATTTCCGCTCTTATCTTCTGGGACGTCCATTTACGGTGTACTCCGATCATAGGCCTTTAAAGGGAGTATTTAGTGTTAAAAATCCGACATCTCGGCTAGTGCGTTTTCATCACAAGCTTTCCGAGTTCGATTACAAGATTGAATACAAACCGGGCAAGTACAACGTAAATGCGGACGCCCTCAGTAGAATCTCGACTGAAGACGAGGGTCTTAAAAGTAACGAGGATGCGGAAACCTCATCAGTTAGCTTGGCGATTGCCGCAGTGCAGACAAGAAGTAAGACTCGCGTTCAAAATACAGACGCACCACCCATGTCAATAGCGCCGCCCATTCTCGATCCAACAGGACATGCAAGACGACGGTTCGAAACTTTAACTGATCCGAAGGAAATCCAAGTGGTGATGAACGATTTCCACAACTCTGCACTAGGTGGACATCAGGGAATGAAGAGGACCTATTTAAGAATCAAGAAACAGTTTCGTTGGAAGGGCATGCAAAAGGACATTGAAAAGTTCATAAAAGCATGTCCAAAATGCCAAGCCAATAAGAGCTCAAGGATCACCAAAATGCCCATGGTGACTACGGATACTCCAGAGCTCCCATTCGATAAGGTGTACATGGACATGGTGGGCCCATTACCCGTAACTCATGCTGGAAATCGATACATCCTGACGTTCCAGGATGATTTGACTAAGTACATGGCCTGTATCGCCATGCCGGACGCGGAGGCGGTCACCGTAGCGAAATCTTTTTATGACGAGGCTATAACCAGGTTTCGGATCCCCAAAATTTTGGTGACAGATAACGGTACCAACTTCATTTCCAAGTTATTTTCGGAGACATGTAAAATGCTCGGGATACGCAAAATGCACATAACACCATACCATCCGCAGGCAAACGGATCCTTGGAGCGCAGTCACCGACCTTTAGCAGAGTACTTAAGGAGTTTTGTGGGGAACGGCCATGCACGTTTATAATAATTCACCTCACATAGCCACGAAACTAACACCCATGAGTTGTCTTTACGGCTTCGATTTTGAGATGCCAACAAATTTAAAAAGAGCACCTAAACTGGTAGACAATTGCAATGAATACCCTATCCAATTAAAAGCGCAACTTCAAAAAGCACACGAAATTGCCAGGAAAAATTTAGGGCAAGCCAAGCTAACATCCAAACGGTCGTATAATCGGAACATCAATCCCATTCAGCTTCAAGTGGGTCAAAAGGTCCTTCTGAGGAATTCCGCGAGGAAGAACAAATTTTCGCCCATATGGGTTGGGCCTTTCGAAGTGGTAGCGATCAATGGAAACGTTACTACAACTATCCAAATGGGTACAAAGATTCGAAAAATCCACAACAATCGGCTGAAGATCTTCCATGGATGATCCAACACTTCTATTTCTAGTTCTTTTCAATTTCCTAAATAATGTCTAACAATTTACTATGTACTATGTACTAATAAAAAGGAAAAAAAAAATGATACTAATACGAACTAACAATTTTAACACCAGTTGTAGGTAGGTGGGACTACTAATTCTAACGAACAATAATAACATGCCAATTAAGGATACATATATATTGGTACATAGTTATATTTTAATGCGAAAATACATTTTACTTGTAAAAAAAAAAAAACAACCTTTGTAATAAAGTACACTTTAGTTCCATTTCCATTGTAATAAGAACAACCTGTGTAATAAAGTACTCTTTAGTTCAGTAAAAAAAAAAAAAAAAACAAGCTATATAATAAAGTACAATCTAATTTCAATTTCAATTAATCGAAGATTTTTGTTACAAGTTGTTTTTAAAATGTTGAAGATAGTTTTATGTTTCGTCGGCGTTATGCTATCCCAAATTGCTACTGAAACACCACCATTCGTCATCGAACAACTAGAAGACACACCCTGTTTTTTGGGAAAACTGGAGATGCCGTTTACTACACAGATGTATGGGCTTTTTTCTCAAAGCTTACACCCATGGATTTCTCAGCTGTTCTTGACGTCACAGACCAATACGACCACCAGATTTACCAATTATGCCAAACAACACTTACCACAACAACGCTTGAGCTCAAGCGAGACGAAAGAGCGCTAAGGCCACCCGCACACGATCCGCAAAGTTCCAGGACGAACTGGCTACCCAGCCATCAACTCCGAGAGGAAGTTCACACCCTAATGTCAACTTATCAACAAATGCGTTAAGATGTCCACATATCAATCCCTAGTGGAGATAGTTACGTATTAACCCCCAGTCAAGATACCTTCCAGAAGACGTGCCTTCAGATGGTGAAGGAGACTGCAGTTCTCGTTAAAACGATCCGCCAAGACAGCGAGCACGTCCGACACATCTCCAAAATAAAAAAATACTACGAGATGATTCGATGGCAACAAAGGAGGTGAACCAGTAAAGGAAATCGAAGTCCACCGTTACTCGATGTTTGCCGTCGGTATATTTTTGGTAATACTGTTAGCGGTCTGTCTTATTGGTCTAAGATGTCTTGACACACGCCGAGCAAAGGGTCACAACATGCTACCAGCCAGCAATTCAGTTCCTCATGTGGCAGGAGATGTCTAACCTCGAACGCCACGGGATACCAGAGCCAGAGTGCTACTGTGGGTGCAGATACCAACAAAGCTACTACCGCAAATTCCAGCAGAGTACGAAGTTCCGACGGAGATGGCATAACGTTCTCGAATTGTTAGGATAGACATCGTAGCGTTTAAAATCATAGCGAATAGGTATTTTTAATATTTGATTGTTAACTTTTCATTGTATTTTAGCATCATAGCGAATAGGTATTTTTAATATTTGCTCTTAACTTTTCACTGTATTTGTTTTTTAGCGTTTACAATCATAGCGAATAAGTATTTTTAATATTTTCTCTTAGGTTTTCATTATATTTGTTCTTCAGGGCTTAAAATCATAGCGAGTAAGTAATTTTTTGTTGCCGTACTTAAGTCTTTTTTTATTTAGCGTAGTACTAGATAAATATTTTAAAGTAAAGCAGTATTTTTAATATTTGTACTTAACTTTCTTATTTAGCATATAAGTTAACTATGTATTGTAAAGTAAAACGTCGCGCACACTAAGTGTTATAAATATAGTAAATTAAGGTGCCCAGTAGAGAAGGGGGAGTCCAAGTCCCCGGAGGGGGAGGAATGTTGTACCTTGGACTCCTTCCTGAGCGGAAATTACGTCGTCCCGGTACATAAATCATCTAACGTTCATGTAACATTCTAACTACATCACATTTCCACACACAGTATTTTCCGCATTGTAAATAAACATATGAATGTAAGTCTATGTTTATTTACAATGATCATATTTATTTCCCTGTCAAAAGATTCTTCTTTCCGCGTTGTAAACAAACAGGTAAACGCGAGTCAGTGTTTGTTTACAACGCATCAGCCTCCAAATTCAACGACCTTCTTGTGCGAAATGCAAGTCGGCCTTACCGCCCGGTCAGCAGTACCCAGGGAATGCCGGTTTGAATTTCGTACAACAACACACAATAATACTACCGGATGACGTAATGACCAGAAGTGCAATCGACTCATAATATGTTGACCCAATGCCTACCGGCATAACATAACAAGGTCAGCGTTATGGGTCGAATGCACTTTTTAAGAATATAAAAGTGTGTCGCGACCGAGATCTAGAGTTAGTATTTTTCTTAACACGACGTAGTAATTTCTGTAATGTAAACCAGGTCGAATTGGTGACGTTCCATTTTAAAAAGTTTTATGTGTAATAAAGTGATTGAATTGATAAAAAGGTAATTTTGGCGTAAAGAAATACCTCCCTCCATGACTAACAGGCTTCCTTCGGGTCGCTAGGTCTTCCTGCTAAATAGCTTCGGAAGAAGCTAGGCACATCCTCTCCCCTTTCAGGTACATCATAATAGATGATGCAACATTTTAGGGACATCTTCATAGATGACGCAACATAATGATAAAAAGTGGTAAAGAATGATCAAAAATGGTTAATAATGATAAAAAATGGTTAAAAATGATAAAAAATGATAAAAGATGAACATATAAAAGATTTAAGTTTATAAACTGAAAATAGGAGATAGATTTCAAGGCCCGGAATTTCGCTAAAAATTGTAAGAACCAATTTATGGAGAATTAAATTGTCTATCTTTTTTATCTCAACAACTTTTTTGCCAAATTATTTATTGCAAATAATAAGCGTAAAGTGTAAAATATTGGAAAATTCTCCCAGTTTTTTAAGCTTTTGGACCATTTTTATTACAAATAGATGACATATTTATATGGCAAGCTTGTAGAGGACTAAACTCCCTACAAGTCTGTTTAAGCCAGTTTTTCGTGCGACCAATGTATAACGTCCGTGAGCACGTTAAGCACAGAGGCCGGGGAACTCACAGGTATGACTACCTGCGGTCGGGACAATAGAAAGAATTTCTCGGCTGGCCTTGTGAACAGCTATTCGCACTATTCCTTGAAATTCAGTCGTTCTCCAGCATTGCTCCATAAATTTTGTTCTCACCGTTCTTAGCGAGAAATGGAAAATACGGCTACAAATCGACAAAACAGAAAATTCAAAACTTCGGGCACATGCCATATCAAATTTTGGTCTGAAACTGTGATTCTACATTCTACTCCATCATTGGAACCTAACCACGTCAAAACATTTCGCCTTCCATTTAAATCCGAAATTTACTGAAATTTTGTCTCTGGTGACCGGGCTAACCGTCCAGATCCGTGAACCGAAAAGATCCATGGAGAATATCTGGCTCAGTTGGATCTTTTGCTTGAGCCGGTTCATTGAGCCGGCTCAGATCTGAGTTACCCATCTCTACAAGCTTGGTCGTTCGAGTTGGAATTACACTGCAGTCTGCGGTGTCTTGCCTCGGGCCCTATTCTCGAGTTCATTCGAATTTTGGAAGCATAAAATCTATTCGAATGTTAAGTTTCGTGTACGATCCAAAATTCGGAACATTCGAAACTTTTTTATTCGAATTTTCGTACATGAATTGCAAGTGGTATTGCCAGACAAAATTTTTGCTATTTAACGTGAATTCGGTAAGCCACTGTGAACACTAAAACAAGTAAAACACTTAGGACCAGAAATCTGTTACTTTTAAACTTAAAAAAATGGATCTAAACGGGTCGGATATATTAGTGGGGATCAGAAAACAATAATATAATTTTTTGAAAGTAATCCAAAATGAATTAAAGGTATTATGCGGAATTTACCCATAAAAACGCGCAACAAATTTTTAATAACGTTTCGAATGTTTGAAATAGTATAGTCGACTTAGGGCCGAATTCACAGTCGAAATTTAAACCAAAAGTTTGGCTAAAACTTGGAATCTTACGAAAAAGTTCTTACGTTTAAACCAAATTTTTGGTTTTAACTTCGACTGGGAAACCGGCCCTTAGACAGAGATTACAATTTTCCGTTTCCGTCCACTGAAGGGCCACTGTGTTAAATACTTATACCTCGCTCACGTGGTCAACGACTTATCACTACGGAGCACTTCGTTGTACCAGGTGAATACACGAAATTTCGCTACGGAGTGGTTTCTCTACAACGTTGCAAAACTGCGTAGTGTAGTGTAGTGGATTAGCTAATCCTCCCACGAGAACACTTGTCGTTGCGCTCCGTAGCACTTTTCTTGTCAAATGTCAAAAAACTAGATTGGATTTCCTCTACGATTTTACTTGTAGTACATTTAATGATTCCATTTCGCTGAATAATAATAGAAAAAATTATATTTTAGACATAAAACGACCAATGTAACAGTTTTTTTTTATAAAATAAATACCTTTTGTGACAGTTGTAAACAAAAAATAAGAATGCGAAACGTCAATTCACTTCACGTGAATACTCAAATAATTATGTATGTATGTATCAACCGGATTTCATAATACGCTACACTATACTACGCTACCACATGAACGAGGTATTACTACCTTCGGGTTGGTTTCACCACATCCCAAACAATTAATACATAGTACACAATTAAAATGTTATTAATTACGTTAAAAAACCAACAGCTGGTTCCGATTTGCCTTGATCTGTGAAAGGATATAGCAAATTCGTTGTTCATATTCATCGATGCGATAGTCTGAAGCAGCCTTATATTTGCGAGTTTCCCAAAAAATAATTAAAAATTTGTGGTTCAGAGTACCTACAATTAAATTTGAATTGTTTTTAAAAGACCTTCACAGATCACAGATCTGAACAGATCACAGATCTGAACAGATCTGAAAAGATCACAGATCTGAACAGATCTGAACTAGTGCTGCGACATCGATGGTTGATATAAACGACATCGATGTTTGATATAAACGACATCGATGTCGATAAAACATCGGTGAAAAACATCGATGTTTCTAAACATGGATGTTTTTAGAATTCTTAGTGAGACATTAGAGAAGAAGCAAAAAAAATGTTTTGAGCTAAATGATTGGTGTGAGAAAAAATAACCTCGATGTTCCTCAAACATCAATTCTGAGATGCGGTGTAGGTTACTATGTGACTGAAAACCTAATAAAAAGTTCGGGAAGCGGTTAGAATAACATATGCATTACATAATTGGGTCTAGGGTCTAGGGGTTGCAGAAGGAAAACACTTACAAATAGGTGATTATTAAACAAGCCCTTGGAAGTGAAAATCTGAGATATACGGTAAAGTTCATGAAAAAGTATACAACCACTTTACACCTCCTTAGGGGTCGAATTTCAAAAAATTTTGAAAATTCATTCTAGATATTCATATGAAGAATCCGTAGAATAAAAATGAGTTCGATATTTGGAAAAACGTAGTAGATATGACGAAAACCGTGAAAATATATGCATTCCATTTGCACTGATAATTTTTTTTTGCCCCCCTTCCGAACGCCAATAGATATTTGATTTTTTTTTCTATTCAAAATTACTTTTCTAGTTGGTTTCGATATACACACCGAGTTTCAACTTTCTAGCATAAGCCGTTCTATAGTTAGGAGAGTCACCCCCACCCTCGTACCGTACTACCCCTAAAAAAAGTATATTTTTCCAACATGTTTTCCAACACTACTATAGTTCTATCTAAATACCAAGTTTCAGCTTTTTATTATCGTAGGTTCTTAAAATATAAACATCGGAACCTTTTCCTTTTCACCCTCCCCCACCCTCACCCTCACCCTCACCCTCTACAGTCACATCCCCAATTTTTTTTCTTTGCTAGGTTTCAATTGGGCCTACTTCTGGTAAAAAATTTAAGCATCTATCTTATATTGTTCTGGACATACATATAAAACGTAATTTTTTTTTAAATTTCTTGTCCCCCCCAACTTCCATGTTTCACCGCCCTCTTAAAAAATTTTACTTTCAGCAATCTTTATTTGTCGACCTTAATACTCAAACCGAATTTCATCTTACTAAAGCAATTGGTTCTTGAGATATCGTAATCTAAAGTTGTTCACCCTCCACCCCCGTACGCCACTACCCCTAGTGTAGGTACTGATATCTGATAAGTTTGAACTTCGTGCCATCAAGGCTTTCGGAGATATGGATTTAAAAACGTGTCGATCTCGGCATTGTTGCGTTTCGGATGCATTCCCCCCACACTCCCACATCCCTTCACCCATATCAACAATTAACCTCGATGAGCCTGAAACATCGATGTCGATGTTTTTATAAAACATCGATGTTTGAAAAATATCGAAGTAATAACATCGATGTTAAAAGTACCCGATGTTTTTGCAAAACATCGAAGTTTTAGAAACATCGATGTCGATGTCGCAGCACTTATCTGAACAGATCAAAGATCTGAACAGATCTTTGAGCTGTTCAGATCTTTGAGCTGTTCAGATCTTTGAGCTGTTCAGATCTTTGAGCTGTAAAGATCCGTACGGATCTTTACGGCTCAACGGATCTTTGCGGTTCGCAGATCTCGACGGCTCAGCAGATCTTTACGGATCTTTGTAGTTGAGGATGGACAATGGACGATGGAGGATGGATGATGGAGGATGTTTGATGGAGGATGGACGATGGAGGATGGACGATGGACAATGGAGGATGGACAATGGAGGATGTTCGATGGAGGATGTTCGATGGAGGATGGATGATGGAATATGGTGGATGGACAATGGAAGATGGAGGATGACAATGGAGGATAGACAATGGAGGATGGACGATGGAGGATGGACGATGGACGATGGATGATGGACGATGGAGGATAGAGTATGAATGATGGAGGATGTTCGATGGAGGATGGAGAAAGGAGGATGGAGAAAGGAGGATAGATGATGAAGAATGGTGGATGGAGGATGGTGGATGGAGGATGGTGGATGAAGGATTAAGGATGGTAGATGGAGGATTGAGGATTGAGGGATAGAGGAACTATAGTTCCTCATAGTTCGCGAACTATAGTTGAGGATTGAGGTAAATTGTAAAATATTATAAAAAAATGGTAAAAAATGATAAAAAAAAATCTGCCAACAGTCTGGACGCAACTGTATTATTTTTCCGGCAGAAGTTCAGAACGCGTTCAATTCGGGGATGCGGTGTATGTTACTATGTGACTGAAAACCTAACAAAAAGTTCGGAACGCGGTTAGAATATGGTGTAACATATGAATTATATAATTGGGTCATATTCCGGGATGCGGTCTAGAGGTTGAAAAAGATAAAACTTAAAAATATGTGATTATTAAACAAGCTTGGGGAAGTGAAAAGATATTCGATATCTGATCAGACCTGAGAGATATGGTTTAATTCATGAAAAAATATACAACCACTTTATACCCTCTTAAGGGCTGAATTTCAAAAAATCTTGAAAACACTTTCTAGGTATTCACATGAAGAATCCGTAGAAAAAAAATGATCTCAATATTTCGAAAGACCTAGTAGATATGACGAAAATCGTGAAAATATATGCATTTTATACTAACCGATATTTTTTTTTGCCCCCCCTTCTGAACGCCAATGAATATTCAAATTTTTTTTTTTTCAGAATTACTTTTCTAGTTAATTTACATATACGTTAGAGTTTCAACTTCTTAGCATAAGCCGTTCTAAAGTTAGGAAAAACACCCCCCACCACCGTACCATACTACCCCTAAAAAAAATTTTATTTTTCCACCATGCCACTACTATAGCTCTATCTAAATACCAAGTTTCAGCTTCCTATCGTTATAGATTCTTAAGATATAAGCATCGGAACTTTTTCTTTCTCACCCTTCCCCACCCTCACCCTCTACACCCATACTCCCTACTAGGGTTCTATTAGGCCTACTTCTGGTAAAAATTTGAAGCAACCATCTCACACTGTTATTGAGATATGAAACGTTTTATTTTTGAAAATTTCTTATCCCCTCCACTTACGTACTCCCCCGCCCCCTTCAAAGATTTTACTTCGAGCAATCTTTATTAATCAAACTTTGTATCCAAACCGAATTTTATTTTTCTGGTACCACTGGTTTGGGAGATATTGTAATGTTAAGTATTTAAACTCCCACCCCCGTACGTCACTACCCCCACCCAAAAATTTTGTTTCAATCTACTCTCCTAGTATAACTACAGATATCTGTTAAGTTTTAATTGCTTGCTATTAACGGTTTAGGAGATATGGATTTTAGAATGTGTCGATCTCGACTTTTTTGCGTTTCGGACGCATTGCTTCCCCCTCCACTCCCACACCCCTTCACCCATATCTGTTTTTTTTTTTGCAAATGGGTCCATTATCAAAGCTCTATAGAAATTCTAAGTTTCAGCCTCCTAAAACAAGCGGTTCCTGAGATCTAGAAACCTAAATTTTTCGTCTAAGACGCTTACCCCGCCTTCCCCCTTACACCCCCTGAAAATAATGTCAATTCAAGGGGTCCACCAAGTCTATTCTTAGAAAAAAATTTAATTTAATAGCTCCACTTGTTTGAGAGCTACGAGCCTTCAAAGATTTTGGGGCGGTCGACGTACGGCGTACGGGGTACGGCGTACAGACGGAGTGAAAATTTTTATTGCTTTTTTCGCGTCTACTAGTCATGAAACGTGGACAAAAAAATTTTGAGGGCAGCAAATTTTTTTTTTTTTAAAATCGATAACAATACTGTATTATAAATAATACAGTAATTGTTAAAAATGAAAAAAAATTATAAAAAATGGTAAAAAATTATAAAAATGGTAAAAAGTGATAAAAAATTATAAGAAATGGAAAAAAATTATAAAAAGTTATAAAAATGATGAAATACGATAATAAATGATAAAAAATTATAAAAAAATTGTAAGAAAGATATAAGAATTTTAAACAAATGATAAAAAATGATAAAGAATAGTAAAAAAAAAATTTGTAAAAAATTATAAAAATTATAAAAATAATACAATATTACAAAAAATAGGAAAAAGTGGTAAAGTATGATAAGAAATCGTAAAAAATGGTAAATAGAGAATTATAAGAAATTATAAATATGATACAAAATGAATCAAAATTATAAGAAGTGGTAAAAAATGATAAGAAATGGTAAAAAAAACAAGAAATTTTAAAAAAAGAAAAAAATTGTAAAAAATGTTAAAAAAAAATGTAAAAAATGGTAAAAATGATAAAAAAATTAAAACAAATGATAAAAAATGATAAAAAATTGTAAAAAAAGGTAAAAATGATAAAAAATGATACAAATTGATAAAAAATGGTAACATATCTTAAAAAAAGATGAAAAAGATATAAAATGATAAAAAATGATAACAAATGGTAAAAAATTATATCAAATTATAAAAAATTAAAAAAATAGATAAAGAATTTTAAATAATGATGAAAAGTGGTAAAGAATGATCAAAAATAGTTAATAATGATAAAAAATGGTTAAAAATGATAAAAAATGATAAAAGATGAACATATAAAAGATTTAAGTTTATAAACTGAAAATAGGAGATAGATTTCAAGGCCCGGAATTTCGCTAAAAATTGTAAGAACCAATTTATGGAGAATTAAATTGTCTACCTTTTTTATCTCAACAACTTTTTTGCCAAATTATTTATTGCAAATAATAAGCGTAAAGTGTAAAATATTGGAAAATTGTCCCAGTTTTTTAAGCTTTTGGACCATTTTTATTAAAAATAGATGACATAATTATATGGCAAGCTTGTAGAGGACTAAACTCCCTACAAGTCTGTTTAAGCCAGTTTTTCGTGCGACCAATGTATAACGTCCGTGAGCACGTTAAGCACAGAGGCCGGGGAACTCACAGGTATGACTACCTGCGGTCGGGACAATAGAAAGAATTTCTCGGCTGGCCTTGTGAACAGCTATTCGCACTATTCCTTGAAATTCAGTCGTTCTCCAGCATTGCTCCATAAATTTTGTTCTCACCGTTCTTAGCGAGAAATGGAAAATACGGCTACAAATCGACAAAACAGAAAATTCAAAACTTCGGGCACATGCCATATCAAATTTTGGTCTGAAACTGTGATTCCACATTCTACTCCATCATTGGAACCTAACCACGTCAAAACATTTCGCCTTCCATTTAAATCCGAAATTTACTGAAATTTTGACTCTGGTGACCGGGCTAACCGTCCAGATCCGTGAACCGAAAAGATCCATGGAGAATATCTGGCTCAGTTGGATTTTTTGCTTGAGCCGGTTCATTGAGCCGGCTCAGATCTGAGTTACCCATCTCTACAAGCTTGGTCGTTCGAGTTGGAAATACACTGCAGTCTGCGGTGTCTTGCCTCGGGCCCTATTCTCGAGTTCATTCGAATTTTGGACGCATAAAATCTATTCGAATGTTTAGTTTCGTGCACGATCCAAAATTGGTATTCTTGAATGGCATTCGAAACTTTTTTATTCGAATTTTCGTACATGAATTGCAAGTGGTATTGCCAGACAAAATTTTTGCAATTTAACGTGAATTCGGTAAGCCACTGTGAACACTAAAACAAGTAAGTTTAAGTTTAAACTTAAAAAAATGGATCTAAACGGGTCGGATATATTAGTGGGGAGCAGAAAACAATAATATAATTTTTTGAAAGTAATTCAAAATGAATTAAAGGTATTATGCGGAATTTACCCATAAAAACGCGCAACAAATTTTTAACAACGTTTCGAATGTTTGAAATAGTATAGTCGACTTAGGGCCGAAGTCACAGTCGAAATTTAAACTAAAAGTTTGGCTAAAACTTGGAATCTTACGAAAAAGTTCTTGCGTTTAAACCAAATTTTTGGTTTTAACTTCGACTGGGAAACCGGCCCTTAGACAGGGATTACAATTTTCCGTTTCCGTCCACTGAAGGGCCACTGTGTTAAATACTTATACACTTCATTGTACAAGGTGAATACACGAAATTTCGCTACGGAGTGGTTTCTCTACAACGTTGCAAAACTGCGTAGTGTAGTGTAGTGGATTAGCTAATCCTCCCACGAGAACACTTGTCGTTGCGCTCCGTAGCACTTTTCTTATCAAATGTCAAAAAACTAGATTGGATTTCCTCTACGATTTTACTTGTAGTACATTTAATGATTCCATTTCGCTGAATAATAATAGAAAAAATTATATTTTAGACATAAAACGACCAATGTAACAGTTTTTTTAATAAAATAAATACCTTTTGTGACAGTTGTAAACAAAAAATAAGAATGCGAAACGTCAATTCACTTCACGTGAATACTCATATAATTATGTATGTATATATCAACCGGATTTCATAATACGCTACACTATACTACGCTACCATGTTGTGTTTGAGGCCTTGGAAGGACTATTTCGACTTGAAAAAGTCAAAATAGTCGAAGGGAAAAGGAAGGTTCGGGACAGAAGGGCCAAATCCACCTAAGTCCGAATTGGTGGCTGAGTCTTTGCTGGTGCGAGGCTCTTGCTGGCGGCGGGGACTTGCTACGGCAGTGTGGGGGGGGGTACTTGCTCCAACTCAGACCATTAAACCCTTGGCCTGTACAACAAAAATTATTAGCGCCGACTTATCCAAGGGAATACAAAAAAAAATTGGGATTATTTTCCCAAGAGGTCGTCAAAGACCAAGAAGCGGTTGGATTGCGCGGCTTCGCGATTTGTCAGGGCGCTCTGGTGTTATTAGCGCCCTGCTCTGCCTACCCTACCTCAGTCAAGACATTCCGAAATGAAAATACTCGTCGTGACCCCTTGTTGAGGTTCGGGGCGAAGGTGCTAGACGCTCGGGTTTATTCTATAGTGGCCTTCTTAGCCTTTTAACATTTCAGCGAATATCTCAAAAAAAATTCAAAAAGGAAATTAAAAAAAAAAAACGCACACATCACCAAAGAAATATATAAGCAAGGAGAGAAATTAACATAAAAAGACTTATTAACTCGTTCATTTCTGCTTTGATTTATGAAATTTTGTTTTTGATTTTTGTATTTTAATTTATTAGGATTTAAATTATTTATTCTCTCTGGCATGTCCTGTCATCGTCTGTCATTTTTATAATTATTAATTTTTAATTATTTATTTTATTTTTAATTCATTTTAGATTGTAATCAAAATTCATTTTTCAATCTATTTTAATTTATGGTGGAATTCGTTGATTTCAGATTTTTTTTTTTTTTCGTGGTAAATTATTTTATGTATTCTTTTGGCGGGTTTTATTAATTTTTGTATTTCGTTTATTCATTCGTTCTCCGCACATGAGTATCGACTCCCAATCAACACATTTCAATTTCGGATCGTTTCATGATTTAAAAACGTTTGAACCAAATTACCGAGTAAAACAATTCGCCCCAGGTGCCTGTCGTTTTGGCATTCGCGGACGAGAGTTAGACCGCGAACAATTGTTGCCGAACAATGAACGTGTGGATCTATTATGCGACGCTTTTTGTATCCGACCCGGCCACTACTCTGCCCACTGCTGTCAGTGAAATTTTCTAATTTCGAAATTAACCAGAATAAACAGAACTGGAAGGCTGATTGTTTGAAGACGCGTTACAAAAAAATTGAACTCTCACACACGACTTCAGGGAGCCGTCCGTCAAAACGCCGCTCGACGAACACACGACCAGAATTCAAATTCATGTTCGGTACAAACCGCCGTCCGCTACTACAGCACTTTTTCTCCGATAAACATTCCGCTAATTTCGCTTCGGACCGTCATTTCGACTACGTGCGCCAATGCATATTCGACGTTTTGATGACTTGCAATTTGGTAAACATTTTCGGGATCGCATTCGTCTGACACCGAAAGAAAACAACAGAAAGGCGGGCGGAAAGAAACTTTTTAAGCGCCGCGGCGCGCCGAAACCGAAAAGGATCACAAAGGTTGAAGATGACACGACGCATACGCACAAACACCCACTTTATTTACGATTTTTCGAAAGGAAAACGACGAATCGAGGGAAATTTGTTTGCTCTTCAATAGTTGCAGCACTCATATTAAAATTTGTTCGCTTAAATTACTTCCATCGAAGCAATGGATCATCGTTATTCGCGAAATGACAGAAGAAAACCACTAACTTTACGAACACCGTTCGTACTTCGGGCGACGGAGCAACCAACACATTTTCACCAAGACGTAAAGGTGGATTTAATAGAGCATTATGTGCGAACCATCTTCGCACAACAGCTGAATGCCGAATATGATGCGACAACGTATCGTACCTATCTATAGACGGACCGCGTAGAGATTTCTTTGTTCGGAATCCAGAATGGAATAGAAATTGTGAAGCTAACTGTACGCCTAATAATGATAATTCTTCTGTTTGCGGAGTCAATTTCTCGCCTCGTGACGGTGGAACACTGCAAGTTACTAACTTTCGGATAAAATTGAAGAATTCAGTTGAACACAAACTTCTCGAATGTAGGAAACGAATATTTTGCGTTGTGACACTTTTTCTGTAGGTTCGGTGCACACACGTTCGGTAAAAACTTTCCTCTCCGTTTTTCAAACGAGCCGGCATCTCCAAAGTAGCGGTCCCCTTCCAAGCCAGCCAAGCCGGTTTCCAGTCGTGCGTTCGTTCGCTCCAGTGCTCACAAATGCGTTCGATATTTTGTTAAATATCGAACGCACTCGTAAGCACCGGAAATGAAATTCTGGCGGCACTCAACAACATAGACGATTCGCCGATGATTTCCATCGCCGAAACGACTACGAAAAGTGGCCGCGTAGAAGAGTCTCGTGCGCACGACTGAGTTAGCCGGTCAATCGTTGTTGAACCCCCTCGGTTCACTGCCTTAGATCCTTAGAGTGGTAAGTCCCCAGACGTTTGCCTCCTAGATCCTCCAATTCGTATCGTGAGTTGCCTAGCACCCGACGAATCCTGCACTTGAGGAACTTCTTCGCCAGCTTGGCGTTATAATTCTGCGCGGCTGTGGACAAGGAAAATTTTCTTCGGAATACTTCTTGTCCTACACAAAATTGTGTTTTAGCAGCACGCAGATTATAACGCCTGCTACTGTCCTCATGTGCGACCCTTATTTTCGTCTGCGCCAGTTGTCTCACGATAGGAATTCCCTCGCGAGGTCGAAGCTGTACATTTGACTCTCCCAACGCTCGCAAATGCTTCAGCAGTTCGTAGTCCTTCCCGTGCAACATCATGTGATTCCCAAACAAAACCTGATATGGAGAAAATCCAGTGGCTTGGTGGAGTGAGCTCCGAAGAGCACATCCAATTTTGCTTAGACTCTCATCCCATCGTGTTTGGTCATCAGTGATGAATGCTCGAATTCCGGCCAGGATGGACTGATTGACACGCTCCGAAGCATTCGCTTGCGGTGAGTAGCTCGGGGTGCACAGGTGTTTAACTTCGTATTTGTTCAGCATGGTGTTAAACACATTCGACCTAAATTGAGATCGGTTATCGGAGAGGATCGTCTCAGGTGTTCCAAACGTATGGAACACCTGCCCCTCCAAAAAGTTGGTGATCTCTTCAGCAGTGATCCGCCCCAAAGGATGTAAAAGTGGGAACTTGGTGAAGTGATCTAAGACGATAAGAATTGCGATTTTACCCCGTTTGGTACGTGGATATGGTCCAAGTACAAGTAGTATGTACAGGTGTTGGAATGGCTGATCAGTCTGGAAAGGTTCTCCCATTGGCGCTCGTAAAGGTCTGTTCGGGGACTTTGTTTCTTTACAAGTGTCGCACGCCAGAACGTAGGTGCGTACTTGTGTAGCCATTCCGGGCCAGTACATAAATCGCCTGACTCGCTCTAGCGTTTTGGCAGAACAACCATGAACCGTGGTGTCTGCCTCGTGCGCCTGAGCAATCGCAGCTGACGTAAGACTTGCTGGAATCCATAATTTCCAGGCCCTGTCTTCAGCAATCGGGTCACCGTTGTGAGGCTCTGTGCGCTTGTATACGAATCCATCCCTCACGCATACGTCAGGAAGCCGATCGGCGTTTACATCGACAGTGGGCACTAACTCTTTATATTCTTTGCCAGAGAATTCTGGAGAGTCCATGTCCACCATCGGTGCCACGTCGATCAGCGCATTTAATCCCTCTTCGTATACACGAGAGAGAGCGTCGGGTACAACGTTCAGGCTCCCTCGTCGGTGCTCGATCGTGAAGTCGTAACCTTGGAGTTTTAAACTCCATCTTGCCAACCGTCCTTGTAGGTCTTTCTGCGACATGAGCTATTTGAGACTTGCGTGATCCGTAATGATTTTGAACGCAGTCCCTTCTACGTAGGCTCGAAATTTTTTCACGCTCAACACAGCAGCATAACACTCGAGTTCGGTTACGCTGTAGTTGCGTTGAGCGGAAGTGAGCTTCTGCGACATATACGCCACTGGAGATTCCGATCCGTCGTCGTTTTCCTAGAAGAGAACGCTACCCACCCCTGATTTACTGGCGTCGCATTGAATTACGAAAGGCCTCTTAAAATCAGGATTGATCAGGCTTTCGTCAACAAGTCTTTCACTAACAGGAAGGAAGTTTGTGCCTCTGTAGTCCAAGCAAACTGGTTGGACTTCTTTAGAGTGTCTGAAATTGGTGAAACAGTCGCAGCAAAGTTGGGAACGAATCGTCGATACCAGCCTGCTATACCAAGGAAGCGTCGAACTTGACGTGCGGACTTAGGCGAAGGGTAATCGACGATGGCTGAAACTTTGTTGGGATCAGTTTTCAAGCCTCCTTCTCCAACAATGTATCCGAGATATTTCACCTCTCTCAGACAAAACTTACTCTTGTTGACGTTAATAGTCAAGCCAGCCTTTCGCAAACATTCTGCGACTTCAGCCAATAAGACCAGATGTGAATCGAAATCTTCAGAAATTAACAGCAGATCGTCCAAATATACGAATACCTGCTCCTTCAGCTCGGGTACGATGACTTTGTCCATCAAACGACACATCCTTTGCGGCGCGTTGCATAACCCAAAAGACATGCGAGTGTAGTGGTACAGAGGCCGGCCAGGAATGGTAAAAAATGTATACTCCCTGGATTTGTTCTCGAGAGGAATCTGCCAAAAGGCGTCTTTGAGGTCCAGGCTAGTAATAAAATTGGCTCGCGGCAAACGACTTAAGATACCATCCATGTCTGGTAATGGATATGCATCCTTCTTCGTCACACTATTGACTTTGCGCGAGTCCAAACATAGCCTGACCTTGCCTGGCTTCCTCACGAGAACCACAGGCGAGCTCCATGCACTCTGGCTGGTCTCTATAACGCCAAGTGCTCTCATGCGATCGATCTCGTCATACAAGAGTTTTTGGATAGCAGGAAACACAGGATAATGTCGCTGTTTGATGATAATTGCATCACCAACGTCTATACTGTGTTGTTCGACGTTGGTCACACCGAGTCCGTATACTTCGTATGATGGAAATTTGGACTTTACCATTTCCAACCTCTTCACATCTGTGGGCGTTAAATGGTGGGCATCCGGAGCTATCAGTTGCGATGCAGTATCGGGAGTATCGACCACGCTGATGATGCTGGCAGCTAGTTGAAATGCTCACCAGAAATCTACCCCCAGGTACAATTTCTGCGATAGGCTCGGCACTATGTATAATGTAATGGGTTTGGTAATACCACGAAAGGTAATATCGGTGGTTACTGTGCCCAATACCTTTTGTGCTGCACCATCAGCGGTCTTCACCTCTTGACAGACCGGTCGATAATTCACCTGTGCATCATGGAGACGTTGTAGGGAGTTTGCCCCCAGGCAACTGATGCTCGCCCCACTATCTAGGAGTCCTTCAACGTCAACTCCGTACAAGGATACCATGGCGTACGGACGTATGTCCAACGGATTGGTAATGATGGTAGAGAGAATCGCTTTCTTTTTTTCACGCACCATCCTCCAGAATATACGAAGGCGCGCGATTGATTTCCTGCGACCGGGTCCACTCGTTAGTGCTGATACCTGATCAACACTTGCGACTGGAGTAGGTCCGAAAATTCGCTCCCGCGCCTCCATATACTCCTTTAGCCGAATATGGTATGGCTTGAGAGGATGGTGGGAATGTCGTCTTCGATTTTGATCTGCAATAAGTTCATCTTCAAGCCGGGAAACAGCCGGCTTCGTCTTATCGCTTGGTCTTGTTAAAATTTTGACGTGCGGAGTGTTGATCGTCGGGGAAATGGGTTTGGATGTTTTTACGTTAACATGATGGAAATTAGGGTCAGAAAGTTTTGAAGAAAAGGTAGTAAAATTTGGAGGGGTATTTGCAAGGGATGAAAAGTTGGGTGAAATTTGATTATTTGGGGGTTCTAAATGAAATTGGGAGTTGGAATTGGGGTGTCGAGTTAATTTTCCTACTGCTGTCGGGATGCAGTGTTCGGACGGGAGGTACCCGCTGTCCTTCCGTCCCTTCGGCCGTTTCCCGCCTTGCAATGAATGCAGTTGGGCTTTAGAACGTCAGCTCGCTCACATCCATAGCAGAAGATGCCTTTCGCTGGTTCTTCACACTCACGGTAGCCGTGCCCATCCTTGCTGCAGTTCCAGCAGGTCAAGGACCTGGATAAGCCGGACACTTCGTCTGATTCGGGCTCCACCACCGCTTCGGCTTGGGGTTCCTCAATTTCATGGACCCTTCCCTGTGGCCATGAACTTGCTCGCGTAGCCTTCCGCACTGCCTCTACGCGGTTCACGAGATGGCGCAACTGAGCCATATTGTGAACCTCGTAGAAACACATCTGTTGCTGCGTACTTGCTAACAAGTTGCCCCGTACCAGATCCACAAATTCGCTTTCCAACATGGGAGTGCGCAGCAATGTGCGGAGCTCCGTCATGTCTTGCTCAAAAAGCAAGAATGGCTCGTTCGTCGCCTGACGTCTCCCCAGCATCTGCTTGCGCACCTCCCAGTCGGAACTGCGCTCCCCCCAAGCTTCAAGAAAGGCAAGTCGCAAGGCTGTCCAGTCGGTCTCCGAATTAGAACGCCTCCAGAGCCAGTACCATTGGTTGGAACGTCCGTCCAACATTAAATGGAAATTTTGGGCCAACAGGTTCATGCGACCGCCCAGATCCCCCCTTGCCAACGCTTCGGCCCTAAAGATCAGTTCCTCAACTCGCATTACATTGCTATCCCCGTTAAAGCGCAAACGCCAATGCCGAATTGGGCTACCATGATTGCGATATCGTACATTTGAGCCGTTGCCAGTGCGGTCGCCAATCTGAGCGGTCGCATGGGCCTGTCGGCCACGAACTTGCACATGTTCGTTCGGTTCTGCACGACGTGTTGGTGGTGGTGGTGGAAGCCCTGCGTTGAGCTGTTGTCGAAGCTGCTGAGACAACTCTTCCCGCAATACGGTGCGTATTAATCAGACCAAGTCGTCTACCCCCGAGGAGTTTGCTGCCAACGTCGGTGCTGATTGTGACTCCGGTCGCGGTTCATCTCTCACTTCTGCCCACCTCACTCGGTTTTCCCTTTCCACCCTGTCCGTTCCTGCTACCAAAGGCGACACAGATATTAGGTCGGACTCTGGTATCATCGATCCGTCCGGGGCATAGAAGGCCCGTCCGCCACCTATCTCTTGTGGTATATCAATATTTAACCTTTCAAGCGACATACCATCTCTTTGAGCATTCGCCTGTAACTTCTTTTTACCACGGGTCAATGGGCCGGTTCTGGCGGTCGCGCCCTCCACGTCCCGGACGGACCAATAGTCTTGAGGACCCAAATGCCCCCGACAATTTGGACAATTGTGGTTATCTATGATCCACAACTCTAAACAATGTTTGTGGAATCGGTGGCCACATTTAGTATGCACCTCCGTTTCCGGATCTATCCCCTCCCGACATGTGGTACACATGCCGTTTGAGCCTTCCTTCGGCGAATGTATCAGAGACATGATTATTGCTCGAATGTAAGAACGGGGGAGTGAAAATTGCACGAGTGAACGCTATTGTAACAATGTGTGGATGTTTGTATGTATGACTAAGTGTGACTGCCGTGAGCGGCGAAAGACTATAATTGTGCGGTAAGAAAGAATGAATGTGTATAAAAAAAAAACCCAACGAATGTACGAATAAATGCGACATAAAAAAAAAATGCAAGTATTTTATAACTTAGTGAATAGAAGAGAGTGCGTGTAATGAATTCAAACGATTGAATTCACAATTATTGAATAACTCTATATTGTTCTGGTTTCTGACCAAATGCTTATGTGAATGAATGTGCGACTTGATAAATGACTGTACCAATCTAAGTGCGAATGTGTACGAAGTGCGCAAAAAGGAAAACGAATGAATGATGAAAGAGAAAAAAAAATTGCATGAACGTTTGTGTGTATGCTTGAACGAATGAAGAAACGAATTCAAAAAAAATTAATCTCAATGAATAATTGTGAGTATATGTGTACAAATTAACTGATACAAAAAAAATGAACCCTCACGTCGTCGCAACCTTTCCCCTCCCCTCATATGCAGATCAAATCGCGAAGCCGATCCCGATCTTCCTCGCTCCATCGCGAAAATCCGGAACGCGATAAAATTGCAAAGAAAAAAAAATTGGGGAAAAAATTAGCAACACAAAAATACATCAAAAATCAGCAAAATAAAACTACGTTAAAATCTGTCATCAAAAGACTTAGAAAAATTTTAAATACAAAAAAAAACTCTACGTTATTTCTACAAAAAAAAAAATAATCTACGTTATAAAGGTACTCTAAAAGGAAGGATAAGGAAATAAGGTACTTAACAAATTTTCGACGAAATTTCCTATCATCAAACTCACCAATATTTTACAAGTATTTGTCCCGATTGTCTGACGACACGCCCGCCAAGACAGGGCATGCCCAGCACTCAAAAGGGTACTTGCAAAATAAAAGTGGACTAACTCAGGAAAATTAAGTATGTCACGACTTACATCCATCAATTCGGCATGCAGACAATGTTTCCCTTTCCTATGGAACCGATTTGGCGCCTAAAGGTTGCCAAAACGGTTCGTCAATAGGATCGTTCCGCTTTGACCACATACAAGATTTTCAGGATGATTTGCTGTTGAAGTTCGAAAAGCTTGAACACTTGGACTGTTGCCGTTCAGGCGAAAAAATGATGTCGCAGAGCGACGAAATTAAGTCCTTTTGCCCACCAACTTTTTGCACGGAATTTTTCCGAACTCGCGCGTGTTGATGGGCTACGCTTTGTGCTCGAAGCGTAGCTTAGGTTAGCCCCACGTTGGGCGCCATTTGTTGTGTTTGAGGCCTTGGAAGGACTATTTTGACTTTTTCAAGTCTAAATAGCCCTTCCAAGGCCTCAAACACAACAACCACATGAACGAGGTATTACTCCCTTCGGGTTGGTTTCACCACATCCCAAACAATTAATATATAGTACACAATTAAAATGTTATTAATTACGTTAAAAAACCAACAGCTGGTTCCGATTTGTTTTGATCTGTGAAAGGATATAGCAAATTCGTTGTTCATATTCATCGATGCGATAGTCTGAAGCACCCTTATATTTGCAAAATTCCCACTAAAAAAATAATTAAAAATTTGTGGTTTAGAGTACCTACAATTAAAGTTGAATTGTTTTTAAAAGACCTTCACAGATCACAGATCTGAACAGATCACAGATCTAAACAGATCTGAAAAGATCACAGATCTGAACAGATCTGAACTAGTGCTGCGACATCGATGGTTGATATAAACGACATCGATGTTTGATATAAACGACATCGATGTCGATACAACATCGGTGAAAAACATCGATGTTTCTAAACATGGATGTTTTTAGAATTCTTAGTGAGACATTAGAGAAGAAGCAAAAAAAATGCTTTGAGCTAAATGATTGGTGTGAGAAAAAATAACCTCGATGTTCCTCAAACATCAATTCTGAGATGCGGTGTAGGTTACTATGTGACTGAAAACCTAATAAAAAGTTCGGGAAGCGGTTAGAATAACATATGCATTACATAATTGGGTCTAGGGTCTAGGGGTTGCAGAAGGAAAACACTTACAAATAGGTGATTATTAAACAAGCCCTTGGAAGTGAAAATCTGAGATATACGGTAAAGTTCATGAAAAAGTATACAACCACTTTACACCTCCTTAGGGGTCGAATTTCAAAAAATTTTGAAAATTCATTCTAGATATTCATATGAAGAATCCGTAGAATAAAAATGAGTTCGATATTTGGAAAAACGTAGTAGATATGACGAAAACCGTGAAAATATATGCATTCCATTTGCACTGATAATTTTTTTTTGCCCCCCTTCCGAACGCCAATAGATATTTGATTTTTTTTTCTATTCAAAATTACTTTTCTAGTTGGTTTCGATATACACACCGAGTTTCAACTTTCTAGCATAAGCCGTTCTATAGTTAGGAGAGTCACCCCCACCCTCGTACCGTACTACCCCTAAAAAAAGTATATTTTTCCAACATGTTTTCCAACACTACTATAGTTCTATCTAAATACCAAGTTTCAGCTTTTTATTATCGTAGATTCTTAAAATATAAACATCGGAACCTTTTCCTTTTCACCCTCCCCCACCCTCACCCTCACCCTCACCCTCTACAGTCACATCCCCAATTTTTTTTCTTTGCTAGGTTTCAATTGGGCCTACTTCTGGTAAAAAATTTAAGCATCTATCTTATATTGTTCTGGACATACATATAAAACGTAATTTTTTTTTAAATTTCTTGTCACCCCCAACTTCCATGTTTCACCGCCCTCTTAAAAAATTTTACTTTCAGCAATCTTTATTTGTCGACCTTAATACTCAAACCGAATTTCATCTTACTAAAGCAATTGGTTCTTGAGATATCGTAATCTAAAGTTGTTCACCCTCCACCCCCGTACGCCACTACCCCACTCAAAAATGTCTTTTCAATCTTTTCTTCTAGTGTAGGTACTGATATCTGATAAGTTTGAATTTCGTGCCATCAAGGCTTTCGGAGATATGGATTTAAGAACGGGTCGATCTCGGCATTATTGCGTTTCGGATGCATTCCCCCAAACTCCCACATCCCTTCACCCATATCAAATTTTTTTGGCAAATGGTTCCACTATCGAAGTTTTATAGAAATTTCAAGTTTCAGCCTCCTACCGTAAGCGGTTGCTGAAATCTAGAAACCAAAATTTTTCATCTAAAACGCTCCCCTCTCCTCCTTCCTCATACCCACACCCCTCTTAAAGATACCAGTCGTAGAGGTTCGTCCATTCTACCCACCATAAAAATTTCATGATAATACCTCAACGGGCATGGGAGCTACGTGCCTTCAAACTGTTTTGCGTACGGCGGTCGGGCGGCGTACAGACGGACATTATTTTTTTTGCATTTTTGGGGTCTAATAGTCCTAAAACATGAAAATACAAAATTTCAAGGTGGCAAATCTTTTTTAAATTTCGAGTCTATCACAATACTTTATTATTAAAAAATAATAAAGTAAAAAGGAATAAGACTCTAATAATCCAAATTCCAAAATGTTGAGTTTTCTGTCTGTAAAAACAGTAATTTTTGCTTCTCCCCTGAGAGGGAGCTTCTTCTGCTAGAAGCAATGTTCGCTATAGCAGAGAACACTCTCTAAGAGGGTACTGAAGAAGCCATAATATAGGGTGGGAAATTTAAAAGTTTGTTTTTAAAAACGCTATAAAATGAGGCTACATCAATATTTTTTATAATTTCTTTTTTTATTGTAATGGTTAGAGTCTCCGATTTAAGAATGAAAAACAATTTCGTTCATCTGGCTCCCTCTGCTGGCCTTACAGTAGTAATCCTGTGAGTTCAGTTTTGAAGCACTTTTTCGATGATTTCGCCGCTTATCTCGCCAATAACAGTCGCAATGTTATGTTTTAAATCTGGAATTGTTTCTGGATTATCCGCATAGCATCGATTCTTAACGGCACCCCCACAGAAAAAAGTCTAACGGCGTCAAATCGCAGCTCTGCGCAGGCCAATTGACATTTCCAAAATGGCTAATTGTTCGGTTTTCAAATTTGGCGCGCAAGAGATCGAATGTCAGTTTGCTTGTATGGCATGTGGCGCCATCTTGTTAAAACCCAAGGTCATCCACATTCATAGCGTTGATTTGAGGCCATAAAAAGTTGGTTAACTTGGCTCTGTAACGGTCGCCATTGACGGTAACGGTGTTTCCAGCATCATTTTCGAAAAAAACGGACCAATTATGCCCCTACACCAAAATCCACACCACACTGTCACTCTTGGTGGATGCATTGGCCTCTCTACGATTACGTGTGGCTGTTCCGAACCCCAAATCCGGCAGTTCTGCTTGGCGCTATTCTACGACCCATACATTTTTTCAAAATTCGCACGGTTTCGGCTACACAACATTGACTTTGAAAATAAGTTTTTAATATTTCGAAACGCTCCCCAAGCGAAAACTTGATTGTTTCGTACCGCGCAATATTGGACTAATGAGCTGTAACAATTTCAAGCAAATCGGTCCATCCAGTGCTGCCATATCCTATGATTAAAAAACAAACCTTTAAATTGCCCACACTATAGATAAGTGTTTCATGGCAGTCTTCATGAGTGCCGAATTTTGAGGAACGTATCCCTGTTCCCATCCCAAGTAGTTTCGTTTCATTTGGTCCCATCCTTGTTTTAGCTCTGTTTTTTACCTTTTCGTAACAAAGTTCGATGCTTTTATAAAACCTCGGTACAATTTTTGCTAAGAGATTGGTGTGAGGAGCCAAAAAAAACCTCGACGAGCCTGAAACATCGATGTCGATGTTTTTATAAAACATCGATGTTTCAAAAACATCGAAGTAATAACATCGATGTTAAAAGTACCCGATGTTTTTGCAAAACATCGAAGTTTTAGAAACATCGATGTCGATGTCGCAGCACTTATCTGAACAGATCAAAGATCTGAACAGATCTTTGAGCTGTTCAGATCTTTGAGCTGTAAATATCCGTACGGATCTACCTACAGTGCTATCTTGTCTAACACACTAGCAGCAAGGTCCGATTCGAACGATGACCATGACCTATTTTCATCTGATCAGCTGATCAAAATATCAACCGAACTTATCAGCCGATTATCAGCTTGCCGCAGCAAACATCAGCAGTACCAGGTACTAGTCGAACTTGCCACCCGTTTTCTCTATGGATAATTCAAACCATATTAAATGCATGCTATGGAATGCTCAGAGCATTCGTAACAAACACCTAGAAACGTTTAACTTTATTGAAAATAATAATATAGACATACTTATAGTTACCGAAACATGGCTAAAACCAAATGATAAATTGTATAATCCAAATTTTAAAATTTTTAGGAACGATAGAGAGAATCAAACCGGCGGCGGTGTGGCTTTCGCCATAAACAAATGTATGAAAAATATTATCCCCCTCCCTATTATTAAAACAAAAGTAATTGAAAATCTCTCAATAAAACTTACAGACAGTAATACTCAGATTACAGCAGTATACTTTCCCCGTTCTAAAGTAAACTCAACCATGCTTAGGGATTTCCAGGACGATCTTAAGACACTGATTCGCAACAAATCCAATTTCATTATCTGCGGCGACCTAAATTCTAAGCATAGCCACTGGAATTGCAACAGGTCCAACAAAGCTGGTAAACTACTATTTGATATCGTATCACATAGCAATTGCATTATTGAAACTCCTACAGAACACACGTTCTACTCGCCTAACGCCCGTGGGTCCACCTTAGACCTAATAATAAATTCGGGAGTTACTCTAACTCAACCCACAGCAATCCAAGAACTGTCCTCCCCGCACTTACCTGTTATATTTACAATCACAGGCAAAATTACCCGTCACGATAATTCTCCTTTCCACTATTTCAATTTCGCTAAAACGAACTGGAGTAGATTCCATAGACTCCTTACTCGTGACCTCGACCTCAAAAATTTCAATCTCGCCCAAGTTAACCTCGCCGAAGTGAACCATATGATCGCTCGGTTCACCAAATCGGTGATCGAAGAAGGAAATAAATGTGCCGCTGTGTCCGAAACCGAGTTAAGTTTCCAAATCCTGGAACTTATAGCACAACGAAATATCCTGCGCCGCCAATGGCAAAGAACCGGTAATAGCTCAATCAAAACCAAAATAAACCGACTTCAAAAGCGAATAAATTTTGAAATAGCCACAGCCAGAAACCAGAGCTTTAACCAGAAACTATCTGAATTTGGAAAAGGTTCTGACAAACTCTGGAAACTAAATAAGCTGCTCCGGAGGAAAAGCCAATGCATTTCAGACCTCAAAATGAATGATCTTAGTTATATCACTAACACAGATAAAGCCGAACTCTTAGCTAAACATTTCGAACTAGCCCACAGTCTAACTGAAAAACTTAGCGATTCCTACACAATCCAGCTTGTTCAGAACTCAATTGCAAAAGTGCGCGCTCTGCACTCCAATCTGAATCCAAGCCAATTATGCAAGCCAAAGGAAATAAAAGCTATCCTTCGGAAAATCAAAAACAGGAAATGTCCCGACTTGGTTCCGAATATTCTCCTAAAAAATCTTCCAAAATAAGGCATTGTTTACTTAACAGCCATATTCAACAGCTGTTTCAAGTTAGGATACTTTCCAGAGGTATGGAAACATGCCATAGTTCTTCCAATAGCAAAACCTGGCAAGGATGCATCCAACTCCTGCAATTATAGACCAATAAGCTTATTGTCGTCAACTGGTAAGGTCTTTGAAAGAATTATACATAGCCGTTTACAAACACACGCAAATGATAACTCGTTAATTCCAAACTACCAGTTTGGGTTTCGACAGCGACATTCAACAAACCACCAGCTTTTAAGAGTAACATATTCGATCAGAAATTCCTTTAGAAACAAAGAATCGGTTGGTTTGATCACACTGGACGTTGAAAAAGCGTTCGACTCGGTTTGGCATGATGGTCTGATCCACAAACTATCACAATTTCCTTTTCCCATTTATCTCATAAAGCTCTTACATAGTTTCCTCCATGAAAGATCCTTCCAAACTCGTGTTAAATCTGCGCATTCGAGTAACCACATTATACCAGCAGGCGTCCCACAAGGTTCTTCCCTAAGCCCCCTCCTATATAATATTTACACCTCCGATCTGCCTAAGCAAACAAACTGTGAACTGGAAATTTTTGCAGATGATATAGCTATCTACTCATCAAATATATTTCCCCAAATTATAGTGAATACTCTTCAAGAACAACTGGAAAAAATACAAAAATATTTTTACCTATGGAAAATTAAAATCAATGCACGCAAAACCAGCGCTATATACTTCACCAAACGCCGCTCACATAAGTACCTTCCTAACACAAACATAAACATACTAGGGGAAAGCATTCCATGGTCAAAGAACATTAAGTATTTAGGCATTCATCTTGATAGCAAACTTACGTTCCAACATCATAAAATAGAAGCCGCAAGCAAAACCATGAAAAGTATTCGTATTCTCTACCCACTTATTAATAGGAAGTCATGGCTTTCCAAGGAGAACAAACTACTTATCTACAAGACGGTAATGCGACCTTTCCTTACATATGGCGCTCCAGTATGGAACTTTTGCGCCAAGGTACATAAAAAACGACTCCAGATAATCCAGAACAAGTGTCTCAAGATCATCCTGAATAAACCCTGGGATTTTTCTACTCGATCGTTACACCAATTAGCTGAGATGCCGCTAATCGAACCATTTGCCAAAAAACAAGAAGAAAACTTCATTGCAAAGTGCACACTCAGAAAATCCATTGATCGTCTCTTTCATTCCTACATAAAACAATCTTCAGTTTATGAATTCATATCCTAGTCAATTTAATTTAGTTTTAGCCTAGTTTTAAGTAAGTTTAAGGCACCAATAAGGTTTTTTTTGTTCCAATTTTCCTTATGTAAATTCAATACCAGAAAAAAGTTTTGTAAATTTATGCACAAAGAAAAAAATCTGCCAACAATCTGGGCGTAACTTTATTATTTTTCCGGCAGAAGTTAGGAACGCGTTCAATTCTGAAATGCGGTGTAGGCTACTATTTGACTGAAAACCTATCAAAAAGAACAAGATCATGGAAGTTTAAATCTGATTGGATCTGAGAGATATGGAATAGTTTATGAAAAAGTATACAATCACTTTACACCCCCTTAGTGGTCAATTTCCAGAAAATCTTGAAAACACTTTCTTGGTATTCATATGGAGAATACATAGATTAAAATTAAATTCATTATTTGGGACGAGGTAGTAGATATGTCGAAAATCGTGGGAAAATATGCATTCTATTTTCACAGATAATTTTTTTTGCCCCTCTTCTGAACGCCAATAGATATTCGTTTTTTTTATTCAAAATTATATTTCTAGTTGATTTAGATATACACACCGAGTTTCAACATCGTAGCTTAAGCCGTTCTATGTATAGGAAAAACACCTCCCACTTGTACCACACTACCCTTAGGGGTCGAATTTCAAAAAACCTTGAAAACACTTTCTAGGTATTCATACGAAGAATCCGTAGAATAAAAATGAATTCAATATTTGGAAAGACCTAGTAGATATGACGAAAATCGTGAAAATATATGCATTTTATATTTATTATATATATAAATATTTTTTTTTGCCCCCCCCCCCTTCTGAACGCCAATAAATATTCAAATTTTTTTTTATCACAATTACTTTTCTAGTTGATTTAAATATACACACCGAGTTTCAACATTGTAGCTTAAGCCGTTCCATATATAGGAAAAACACACCCACTTGTACCACACTACCCTTAGGGGTCGAATTTCAAAAAACCTTGAAAACACATTCTAGGTATTCATACGAAGAATCCGTAGAATAAAAATGAATTCAATATTTGGAAAGACCTAGTAGATATGACGAAAATCGTGAAAATATATGCATTTTATATTTATTATATTTACAAATAATTTTTTTTGCCCCCCTTTCTGAACGCCAATGAATATTCAAATTTTTTTTCATCACAATTACTTTTCTAGTTTATTTACATATACACACCGAGTTTCAACTTTCTAGCATGAACCGTTTAATAGTTAGGAAAAACACCCCCTACCCCCGTAGCATACTACCCCAAAAAAAATTATATTTTCCAACATTCCGCTACTATAGCTCTATCTCAATACCAAGTTTAAGGCTTATATCATTACAGGTTCTCAAGATATAAGCATCGAAACTTTTTCCTTTTCACCCTCCCCCACCCTCCCCCTCTACACCCTTAACCCCAAAACTAATTCTAAGCATCTATCTTAAACTGTTCTTGAGATATGAAATGTGTTTGATTTGAAAAATTCTCATCTCCTCCACTTCTATGCTCCACCTCCCACTTAAACAATTTTACTTTGATCACCAAATTTTATTTTTCTAGAGCAATTGGTTCATGAGATATCGTAATCTTAAGCTTTTCACCCCCCACCCCCATACACAACTTCCCCCACCCAAAATTTTTCTTGATTCTGTTCTCCTAGTATAACTACAAATATTTTTCAAGTTTGAATAGTGTGTCATTAACGGTTTAGGAGATATGGATTTAAGAATGTGTCTATCTCGCCTTTTTTGGGTTTCGGACGAAGTACATTTCCCCCCACTCCCACACCCCTTCATCAATATTGACAATTTTTCTGCAAATGGGTCTACTATCAGAGCTCTATAGAAATTCCAAGTTTCAGCTTCCTAACATTAGGGGTTACTGAGATCTGGAAACCAAAATTTTCGGTCTAAAACACTTCCCTCTCCTTCCCCCTCACACCCCCACCCCTAAAAGTTTGGTCACTTCAAGGCGCCTACCCCGTCTATTCGTTAAAAAAATTTCAATTTAATATCTCAAAGCGTTTGGCAACTACGAGCCTCCAAACGATCTTGCGTACGGCGTACGGCGGACAGACGGTCTGAAAATTTGTATTGCTTTTTTCGCGTCTACAAGTTATGAAACGTGAAAATAAAAATTTTGAGGGTAGCAAATTTTTTTTTTTAAAAAATCAATCATAATACTTAATTATTAAAATAATAAAGTAAAACATGAAATACTATGGTTGAAAAGATATGCAATCTGAGCACCAACTCAACAGAAACATTGTACATTTCCTTTATAAATTTTATTTGGAACGAAATAAACATCTATCTATCTATCAAGGTTAAATGGGCTGTACGTAGTTTCAAACCATTTAAATCCCCTGGAGAAGACAGGATATTTCCCGCTTTACTGCAAAGAGGAATGGACCATCTTCTACCAACACTATTATCCATATTTAGAGCAAGCCACGCATGGAGTTATATACCCATATCCTGGCGTAGCGTTAGGGTGATATACATACCAAAAACAGGGCGCCGTCCGAGCAATGATCCTAAGTCGTATCGTCCTATCAGCTTAACGTCATTTCTCTTAAAAACTATGGAAAAGATTATTGATAGGCATATCAGAGATGGGGCCTTGAAATCTCAACCCTTACACTCCAATCAATATGCATACCAACCGGGGAAGTCTACAACCCACGCCTTACAAAACCTAGTCACAAAAATCGAGAAATCGATTATGGACAAAGAAATAGCGGTGGGTTGCTTCTTAGATATCGAAGGGGCTTTTGACAACACTGCCCACGAAAGTATCTATTCTGCAGCACAAAAGCGTGGTATTGATCCAAAAACCTGCAGTTGGATCAAGGCCATGCTAGAACGCAGGAAAATAACTTCGACACTAGCCGACTTAACAGTCACTGTCACAGCTGCGAAAGGCTGTCCACAGGGTGGGGTACTATCACCCATCCTCTGGTGCTTAGTAGTGGACGATCTTCTTCAAGATCTAACAAATTCTGGAGTAACGGTACAGGGTTACGCTGACGACCTTGCCATCCTTGTTAGAGGTAAGTTTGAAGAGACTGTGGCAAGTCTAGTTCAGAATACCCTTAACCAGGTAGCAACCTGGTGCACTAAAGCAGGATTGGGTATCAACCCAAAGAAAAGCACAATTGTTGCATTCACCAAAAGGAGATGTAAGGACAAACTATCTAAGCCTACTCTTTTTGGAGAATCCATAGAGTATGCCAGGGAGGTAAAATTCCTGGGAATCATCCTAGATGAAAAGCTCACTTGGAACGCTCATCTGGACAAAGTTCTTGAACGGGCCAGAATCTCTCTCTGGACCTGCAGGAGCCTTCTCGGGAAAAACTGGGGACTGAGTCCAAAACTCACCTACTGGATGTATACCGTCGTTGCTAGGCCTATTATAACTTACGCGGCATCCGTCTGGTGGAAGAAAACAAAGCAGAAAGCTGCTCAGCTTAAGCTGACCAAACTACAGAGACTGGCATGCCTGGGTGTCACTGGGGCGATGCGCACCACTCCCACAGCCGCCTTAGAGGTGCTTCTCAACCTAGCACCTCTACACTTAGAAATACAGAAAGAAGCTAGGTTCACCACATACAAACTTTTGTGCTCGGAGGACGAGTCAGAGCGCAAGATAGCTTGTCCAACTCTTTCCGCAGAACTCAACAAGGACCCCATACTAGCGATACCTCTTTCTGATTCAATGGTACCGAAATTTAATTTCACAAGGCCATTCAAAGTTGTCCTACCTGAAAGGGAGGATTGGGCCACAAACAAACCCACTCCAAAACCAGCATCCATAATCTGGTACACAGATGGATCTAAAACAGATCAAGGTGTAGGAGCAGGTGTTTATGGTGTGCGCCCAAATGTTAAGTTCTGCTGTAGCATGTACACAACATCCACTGTTTTTCAGGCGGAGACTCATGCTATTGAACTATGCATCAGAGAAAATATCAGACGGGGCTACAAAAACCAACAAATATATATTCTCTCGGACAGCAAAGCTGCAATAATGGCACTCCAGTCCGATCAAATACACTCCAAACTTGTTTGGAACTGCCTCCAATACCTAATTGAACTCGGAAATAAGAACAGAGTTACCCTCATTTGGATTCCGGGTCACAGCGGCTATGTAGGTAACGAAATGGCCGACTCGATGGCTAGAAAAGGTTCAGAAGCGGACTTCATGGGACCATACCCATTTTGTGGGATACCATTAAGCACAGCTAGAATGAACATCCGAATATGGCTTAAATCGCAAAGTGCCATTTACTGGGACTCGGCACCGGGCAACAGGCACTCAAAGCTCTTTATGCCAAAGCATTCGGAAAAAAGAACATCTGACTATCTAAAACTAAGCAGATATCAGACCCGAACCCTAGTGGGAGCTCTGACTGGGCATTGTCACATGAGGAAACATCTCAATAGGATTGGTCTCTCTGAGACCAAAATCTGCAGAATATGCAATGACGAAGACGAAACACCGGAGCATATCCTCTGTGAATGTGAGGGTTTAGCTCACAAAAGACTTCGTCACTTCGGTCAGGGTTTCATGGAACCATCGGAATTCCTGTCCATTTCTCTTCGCAAAATACTAAGCTTCATTGAAAGCGCAGGGATTGAAGAGGAATCATAACCAATTCGGGAGACGTTACAATAAGCCCAACTGTGGCTTCAGTGACAGAGGTTAACCACACCGACCCCTATCTCCAATCTATCTATCTATCTATCTATCTAAGATGAACATATAAAAGATTAAAGTTTATAAACTGAAAATAGGAGATAGATTTCAAGGCCCGGAATTTCGCTAAAAATTGTAAGAACCAATTTATGGAGAATTAAATTGTCTATCTTTTTTATCTCAACAACTTTTTTGCCAAATTATTTATTGCAAATAATAAGCGTAAAGTGTAAAATATTGGAAAATTCTCCCAGTTTTTTAAGCTTTTGGACCATTTTTATTACAAATAGATGACATATTTATATGGCAAGCTTGTAGAGGACTAAACTCCCTACAAGTTTCGCTTAAGCCAGTTTTTCGTGTGACCAATGTATAACGGCCGTGAGCACGTTAAGCACAGAGGCGGGGGAACTCACAGGTATGACTACCTGCGGTCGGGACAATAGAAAGAATTTCTCGGCTGGCCTTGTGAACAGCTATTCGCACTAACGGAATTCTTTGAAATTCAGTCGTTCTCCAGCATTGCTCCATAAATTTTGTTCTCACCGTTCTTAGCGAGAAATGGAAAATACGGCTACAAATCGACAAAACAGAAAATTCAAAACTTCGGGCACATGCCATATCTAATTTTGGTCTGAAACTGTGATTCCACATTCTACTCCATCATTGGAACCTAACCACGTCAAAACATTTCGCCTTCCATTTAAATCCGAAATTTACTGAAATTTTGTCTCTGGTGACCGGGCTAACCGTCCAGATCCGTGAACCGAAAAGATCCGTGGAGAATATCTGGCTCAGTTGGATCTTTTGCTTGAGCCGGTTCATTGAGCCGGCTCAGATCTCTGCAAGCTTGGTCGTTCGAGTTGGAAATACACTGTCTTGCCTCGGGCCCTATTCTCGAGTTCATTCGAATTTTGGACGCATAAAATCTATTCGAATGTTAAGTTTCGTGCACGATCCAAAATTGGTATTCTTGAATGGCATTCGAAACTTTTTTATTCAGATTTTCGTACATGAATTGCAAGTGGTATTGCCAGACAAAATTTTTGCTATTTAACGTGAATTCGGTAAGCCACTGTGAACACTAAAACAAGTAAGTTTAAGTTTAAACTTAAAAAAATGGATCTAAACGGGTCGGATATATTAGTGGGGAGCAGAAAACAATAATATAATTTTTTGAAAGTAATCCAAAATGAATTAAAGGTATTATGCGGAATTCACCCATAAAAACGCGCAACAAATTTTACTGTATTATTTATAATACAGTATTGTTATCGATTTTTAAAAAAAAAAAATTTGCTGCCCTCAAAATTTTTTTGTCCACGGTTCATGACTAGTAGACGCGAAAAAAGCAACAAAAATTTTCACTCCGTCTGTACGCCGTACCCCGCACCGTACCCCGTACGCCGTACGTCGACCGCCCCAAAATCCTGGAAGGCTCGTAGCTCTTAAACCAGTGGAGCTATTAAATTAAAATTTTTTCTAAGAATAGACTTGGTGGACCCCTTGAATTGACATTATTTTCAGGGGTGGAGGTGTAAGGGGGAAGGCGGGGTAAGCGTTTTAGACGAAAAATTTAGGTTTCTAGATCTCAGGAACCGCTTGTGTTAGGAGGCTGAAACTTAGAATTTCTATAGAGCTTTGATAATGGACCCATTTGCAAAAAAAAACAGATATGGGTGAAGGGGTGTGGGAGTGGAGGGGGAAGCAATGCGTCCGAAACGCAAAAAAGTCGAGATCGACACATTCTAAAATCCATATCTCCTAAACCGTTAGTAGCAAGCAATTAAAACTTAACAAATATCTGTAGTTATACTAGGAGAATAGATTTTTTTTAGGGGTAGTATGGTACGGTGGTGTTTTTCCTAACTTTAGAACGGCTTATGCTAGAAAGTTGAAACTCGGTACGTATATGTAAATTACCTAGAAAAGTAGTTCTGATAAAAAAAAATTTGAATATTCATTGGCGTTCAGAAGAGGGGGGGGGGCAAAAAAAACTATCAGTATATATAAAATGCATATATTTTCACGATTTTCGTCATATCTACTAGGTCTTTCGAAATATTGAATTCATTTTTATCCTACGGATTCTTCATGTGAATACCTAGAATGTGTTTTCAAGATTTTTTGAAATTCTACCCCCAAGAGGGTGTAAACTGGTTGTATACTTTTTCATGAATTCCACCATGTTTCTCAGGTCTGATCAGATATCAAATATCTTTTTACTTCCCCAGGCTTGTTTAATAATCACCTTTTTTTAAGTTTTGTTTTTCCAACCTCTAGACCGCATCCCGGAATATGACCTAATTATTTAATTCATATGTTACACCCTTTTCGAACCGCTTCCCGAACTTTTTGTTAGGTTTTCAACCACATAGTAACATACACCGCATCCCCGAATTGAACGCGTTCTGAACTTCTGCCGGAAAAATAATACAGTTGCGCCCAGACTGTTGGCAGATTTTTTAATAACGTTTCGAATGTTTGAAATAGTATAGTCGACTTAGGGCCGAATTCACAGTCGAAATTTAAACCAAAAGTTTGGCTAAAACTTGGAATCTTACGAAAAAGTTCTTGCGTTTAAACCAAATTTTTGGTTTTAACTTCGACTGGGAAACCGGCCCTTAGACAGGGACTACAATTTTCCGTTTCCGTCCACTGAAGGGCCACTGTGTTAATTACTTATACACTTCTTTGTACAAGGTGAATACACGAAATTTCGCTACGGAGTGGTTTCTCTACAACGTTGCAAAACTGCGTAGTGTAGTGTAGTGGATTAGCTAATCCTCCCACGAGAACACTTGTCGTTGCGCTCCGTAGCACTTTTCTTGTCAAATGTCAAGAAACTAGATTGGATTTTCTCTACGATTTTACTTGTAGTACATTTAATGATTCCATTTCGCTGAATAATAATAGAAAAAATTATATTTTAGACATAAAACGACCAATGTAACAGTTTTTTTTAATAAAATAAATACCTTTTGTGACAGTTGTAAACAAAAAATAATAATGCAAAACGTCAATTCACTTCACGTGAATACTCATATAATTATGTATGTATGTATCAACCGGATTTCATAATACGCTACACTATACTACGCTACCAGATGAACGAGGTATTACTCCCTTCGGGTTGGTTTTACCACATCCCAAACAATTAATATATAGTACACAATTAAAATGTTATTAATTACGTTAAAAAACCAACAGCTGGTTCCGATTTGTTTTGATCTGTGAAAGGATATAGCAAATTCGTTGTTCATATTCATCGATGCGATAGTCTGAAGTTTCCCACTAAAAAAATAATTAAAAATTTGTGGTTTAGAGTACCTATGTACAATTAAAGTTGAATTGTTTTTAAAAGACCTTCACAGATCACAGATCTTAACAGATCACAGATCTAAACAGATCTGAACAGATCTAAACAGATCACAGATCTAAACAGATCTGAACTAGTGCTGCGACATCGATGGTTGATATAAACGACATCGATGTTTGATATAAACGACATCGATGTCGATAAAACATCGGTGAAAAACATCGATGTTTCTAAACATGGATGTTTTTAGAATTTTTAGTGAGACATTAGAGAAGAAGCAAAAAAAATGTTTTAAGCTAAATGATTGGTGTGAGAAAAAATAACCTCGATTTTCCTCAAACATCATTTCTGAGATGCGGTGTAGGTTACTATGTGACTGAAAACCTAACAAAAAGTTCGGGAAGCGGTTAGAATAACATATGCATTACATAATTGGGTCTAGGGTCTAGGGGTTGCAGAAGGAAAACACTTACAAATAGGTGATTATTAAACAAGCCCGTGGAAGTGAAAATCTGAGATATACGGTAAAGTTCATGAAAAAGTATACAACCACTTTACACCTCCTTAGGGGTCGAATTTCAAAAAATCTTGAAAACACATTCTAGATATTCATATGAAGAATCCGTAGAATAAAAATGAGTTCGATATTTGGAAAGACGTAGTAGATATGACGAAAATCGTGAGAATGTATGCATTCCATTTGCACTGATAATTTTTTTTTGCCCCCCTTCCGAACGCCAATAGATATTTGAATTTTTTTTTTTATTCAAAATTACTTTTCTAGTTGGTTTCGATATACACACCGAGTTTCAACTTTCTAGCATAAGCCGTTCTATAGTTAGGAGAGTCACCCCCACCCTCGTACCGTACTACCCCTAAAAAAAGTATATTTTTCCAACATGACACTACTATAGTTCTATCTAAATACCAAGTTTCAGCTTTTTATGATCATAGGTTCTTAAAATATAAACATCGGAACCTGTTCCTTTTCACCCTCCCCCACCCTCACCCTCACCCTCACCCTCTACAGTCACATCCCTAATTTTTTTTCTTTGCTAGGTTTCAATTGGGCCTACTTCCGGTAAAAAATTTATTTATTTATTTAGAATATTGTTCTTGACATACATATGAAACGTAATTTTTTTTTCAATTTCTTATCCCCCCCAACTTCCATGTTTCACCGCCCTCTTAAAAAATTTTACTTTCAGCAATCTTTATTTGTCGACCTTAATACTCAAACCGAATTTCATCTTACTAAAGCAATTGGTTCTTGAGATATCGTAATCTAAAGTTGTTCACCCTCCACCCCCGTACGCCACTACCCCACTCAAAAATGTCTTTTCAATCTTTTCTTCTAGTGTAGGTACTGATATCTGATAAGTTTGAATTTCGTGCCATCAAGGCTTTCGGAGATATGGATTTAAGAACGTGTCGATCTCGGCATTATTGCGTTTCGGATGCATTCCCCCACACTCCCACATCCCTTCACCCATATCAACAATTTTTTTGGCAAATGGTTCCACTATCGAAGTTTTATAGAAATTTCAAGTTTCAGCCTCCTACCGTAAGCGGTTGCTGAAATCTAGAAACCAAAATTTTTCATCTAAAACGCTCCCCTCTCCTCCTTCCTCATACCCACACCCCTCTTAAAGATACCAGTCGTAGAGGTTCGTCCATTCTACCCACCATAAAAATTTCATGATAATACCTCAACGGGCATGGGAGCTACGTGCCTTCAAACTGTTTTGCGTACGGCGGTCGGGCGGCGTACAGACGGACATTATTTTTTTTGCATTTTTGGGGTCTAATAGTCCTAAAACATGAAAATACAAAATTTCAAGGTGGCAAATCTTTTTTAAATTTCGAGTCTATCACAATACTTTATTATTAAAAAATAATAAAGTAAAAAGGAATAAGACTCTAATAATCCAAATTCCAAAATGTTGAGTTTTCTGTCTGTAAAAACAGTAATTTTTGCTTCTCCCCTGAGAGGGAGCTTCTTCTGCTAGAAGCAATGTTCGCTATAGCAGAGAACACTCTCTAAGAGGGTACTGAAGAAGCCATAATATAGGGTGGGAAATTTAAAAGTTTGTTTTTAAAAACGCTATAAAATGAGGCTACATCAATATTTTTTATAATTTCTTTTTTTATTGTAATGGTTAGAGTCTCCGATTTAAGAATGAAAAACAATTTCGTTCATCTGGCTCCCTCTGCTGGCCTTACAGTAGTAATCCTGTGAGTTCAGTTTTGAAGCACTTTTTCGATGATTTCGCCGCTTATCTCGCCAATAACAGTCGCAATGTTATGTTTTAAATCTGGAATTGTTTCTGGATTATCCGCATAGCATCGATTCTTAACGGCACCCCCACAGAAAAAAGTCTAACGGCGTCAAATCGCAGCTCCGCGCAGGCCAATTGACATTTCCAAAACGGCTAATTGTTCGGTTTTCAAATTTGGCGCGCAAGAGATCGATTGTCAGTTTGCTTGTATGGCATGTGGCGCCATCTTGTTAAAACCCAAGGTCATCCACATTCATAGCGTTGATTTGAGGCCATAAAAAGTTGGTTAACTTGGCTCTGTAACGGTCGCCATTGACGGTAACGGTGTTTCCAGCATCATTTTCGAAAAAAACGGACCAATTATGCCCCTACACCAAAATCCACACCACACTGTCACTCTTGGTGGATGCATTGGCCTCTCTACGATTACGTGTGGCTGTTCCGAACCCCAAATCCGGCAGTTCTGCTTGGCGCTATTCTACGACCCATACATTTTTTCAAAATTCGCACGGTTTCGGCTACACAACATTGACTTTGAAAATAAGTTTTTAATATTTCGAAACGCTCCCCAAGCGAAAACTTGATTGTTTCGTACCGCGCAATATTGGACTAATGAGCTGTAACAATTTCAAGCAAATCGGTCCATCCAGTGCTGCCATATCCTATGATTAAAAAACAAACCTTTAAATTGCCCACACTATAGATAAGTGTTTCATGGCAGTCTTCATGAGTGCCGAATTTTGAGGAACGTATCCCTGTTCCCATCCCAAGTAGTTTCGTTTCATTTGGTCCCATCCTTGTTTTAGCTCTGTTTTTTACCTTTTCGTAACAAAGTTCGATGCTTTTATAAAACCTCGGTACAATTTTTGCTAAGAGGTTGGTGTGAGGAGCCAAAAAAAAACCTCGATGAGCCTGAAACATCGATGTTTGAAAAACATCGAAGTAATAACATCGATGTTAAAAGTACCCGATGTTTTTGCAAAACATCGAAGTTTAAGCAACATCGATGTCGATGTCGCAGCACTTATCTGAACAGATCAAAGATCTGAACAGATCTTTGAGCTGTTCAGATCTTTGAGCTGTTCAGATCTTTGAGCTGTTAAGATCCGTACTGATCTCTACGGCTCAACGGATCTTTGCGGTTCGCAGATCTCGACGGCTCAGCAGATCTTTACGGATCTTTGTGGTTGAGGATGGACAATGGACGATGGAGGATGGATGATGGAGGATGGACGATGGAGGATGGAGGATGGAGGATGGATGATGGAGGATGGAGGATGGATAATGGAGGATGGACAATGGAGGATGTTCGATGGAGGATGTTCGATGGAGGATGGATGATGGAATATGGTGGATGGACAATGGAAGATGGAGGATGACAATGGAGGATAGACAATGGAGGATGGGCGATGGAGGATGGACGATGGATGATGGACGATGGATGATGGACGATGGAGGATAGAGTATGAATGATGGAGGATGTTCGATGGAGGATGGAGAAAGGAGGATGGAGAAAGGAGGATGGATGATGTAGGATGGTGGATGAAGGATGGTGGATGGAGGATGGTGGATGGAGGATTAAGGATGGTAGATGGAGGATTGAGGGATAGAGGAACTATAGTTCCTCATAGTTCGCGAACTATAGTTGAGGATTGAGGTAAATGGTAAAAAATTATAAATTGTATTCAAAAATTGAGAAAATTTCTTACATTACTTCTTCGCTTGTGCGTTATACAGCATTTTTACCGTTGTAATTAGTCAACGATGTTATGAAAGTTAAGTATACTTAGTACAAAAATTTTACTAAATGATCGTTAGCGGAATTTTTAGCAGAACAATTTTTGAAAATTATTGTTAGCAGAATTTTTAGCAGAAATTGAATGAAAAGCATTCTGCTAAGTCTGCTTTGATTTTTTTTAAAATCCGTTCTTTTTATTAATTATGACAGCTTAGGGTAAAATTTGATGACGAAGGGTCATGTGTGACGGGGAGGGGTGATGTTCTTAAATTAATTGGCCCTGTCCGGAAGTACTGTTTGTCTGGGGAGCGTATGAGTTTCGTGTTGTTGTTTTTTTTTTTTGTACATAAGTGATAATTAAAATTTTGTCGGAAACCTTTTTTTTTTATTCGTCCGATCGCGGGTTATTTTGCTGTCTTGCCCAAATCTACAGAGTCCCCACTGAGCACCAACCGTCAGGTTTTCAGGTTAAATTTCGGTACATTTCTCGGCAAGATACATTCTACATGGAAATTCCGTCACACGAGGTGCACAAAAATTACGGAATTTTTTTTTGTTCGTGTGCCTTTGTAATGGAGTTACGGTTATTTCCTTTTTGTGGTCGACGCTGTTAAGTAACTTAGTGACGCTCGACCGCGTGCTCGATTAAGAAAAAACGGAGAAAAGCTATGCTCCACACCTGATTGTGATTTCGAATAAATTTTTCTTTTTTTTTCTCGCATGTAGTTTCGAGATTTTATTTGGGGTGCGAAGAAAACCTCTGGGAAAACGCAAAAAATTAATCCCAAACTCCGCCACGAAATTCTGGACGAAATTTCTTCCGCTCCCGACATTCAATTAATTTACCGGGTTCTTAACTATGAAATCTACCGCTTGCACTTCCGAACAATGGGACCGATGACGTATCGTTGAGAATCCAAAAAAACCGTTCGTCTTCTCGCCGTCGTCTGTTCTTTAAAATGACGCATCAATCAACTTGGACGGCTTTTCGTAAAAAAAATTATTTTTGATTTTTTCGGAACGAAAACAATTTTCACATTTGCGCCAAAAGCGCGAACAGCACGCACTTCAACGAAAGGCGATCTGACTCCCGAGGTACTTAGTGCGTTTTTTTCTTCTTCTTTTTTTATACAAAAAAAAATAGGCACTGTGCAAAGAATTCGATGCACTACCAGATTTTTAGATCCTCGCAATTATGTTGGCACAAAATTTACGACCGTCCGAAACATTTAATCGCCGATCAAACTCAAGAAACTCACAAACCGACTCTCACTTAAAATTTCAACAACATCAGCCTAATGGCTGATGTTCTAGTATGAAGAAACGATCAAAATGTTTGATCCAAAAAAAATTCAATTTAATGTGGAAAGTTTCACTTTATTGGTTTTCGCGATAAATTGTATGAACGCACTTCGCGTACGCACGGTTGCCTTTTATTCGTCCATCGCCTGTACTAATGGCTGATATACGTAAGCGAGTACCGAACGCGAAAGCGGATTATCAATCGAGTACACTTGGCGACGGGGACGATAACGATCCGCACAAAACGTTCAGCAAGTTCCAGATCATTTCTTTGATCATCAAAATCGCGCTTCACGACTCCTGTCCCAAGCAGCGGGACCTTTTTTGCAGGTAGTTGTGAGCGTAAGCGCAAGCGCATTTGACCTTCGAATCATCATTAAAAAAAAAATCGAATGGGCCACACTACCCCGCGAAATTATGTTTGCACTCAGTGACACTCAACAACATAGGCGGTTCGCCGTTGATTGCCAGCACCGAACCTACTAAAGAAAATGATCGCTCTCAAGAGTCTCGTGCGCACGACTGAGTGCCGGGCAATAGGTGACATACCTCTCGGATCACTGCTTCAGATCCTTGGAGTGGTAGACTCCAACACGTTTGCCTCCTGGATCCTCCAATTCATATCGTGAGTTGCCTAGCACACGACGAATCCTGCACTTGAGGAACTTCTTTGCAAGCTTGGCGTTAAAGTTCCGCGCAGCTGTGGATAAAGAAAAATTTCTTCGGAATACCTCTTGTCCTACACAAAATTGTGTTTGAGCAGCACGCAGATAATAACGCCTGCTACTGTCCTCATGTGCGACCCTTATTTTCGTCTGTGCCAGTTGTCTCACGATAGGAATTCCCTCGCGAGGTCGAAGCTGTACATTTGACTCTCCCAACGCTCGCAAATGCTTCAGCAGTTCGTAGTCCTTCCCGTGCAACATAACATCATGTGATTTCCAAACAAAACCTGATAAGGGGAAAATCCAGTGGCTTGGTGGAGTGAGCTCCGAAGTGCACATCCAATTTTGCTTTAACTTTCATCCCATCGTGTTTGGTCATCAGTGATGAATGCTCGAATTCCGGCCAGGATAGACTGATTGACACGTTCCGAAGCATTCGCTTGCGGTGAGTAGCTCGGTGTGTACAGGTGCTTAACTCCGTATTTGGTCAGCATGGAATTAAACACAATCGACCTAAATTGAGAGCCGTTATCGGAGAGGATCGTCTCAGGTGTACCAAACGTATGGAAGACCTGCCACTCAAAAAAGTTGGTGATCTTTTCGGCAGTGATTAGGCCGAAAGGATGTAACAGGGGAAATTTGGTGAAGTGATCCAAGACGATGTTGGGTTGTCGCAGGAATTTGTTCTTCCGGTGCTTGTGACGGCGATAAATGTGCGACATCTGTCGGGCATTGAGCGCGGTTACAAACACTTACACCAACCCAGCACACAAAAAATTGAACGAAGGTTTGACCGTTACTCGGTCAATGCCGGAGGGAGTGTGGTGGCACCGAAGAGAGGCCCGGGAGTTGTAAAGAAAGTTGTGCACGATTCCGTACGAAAATCGGAGAGTTATTAAATTGTGTTCTCGAAATCGGCACCACCGCGATCAAAAAGGAATAGAATCGTGAAATTAATACGCAAAAATGCACGACGAGTTCAAGTGTCGCGGCTTTTGCCTGTTTTCCATCACAACAGAGACAACACGAATTACAAAAAGTCGACTCGAAGAATTATTGCAGTTGTAGCTTGTAGAATCTGCGACAATTTTTTTTTTGGATCGGGCGAATTGTGCACGCTCATTCAACGTTCATCTTTTTGTCGGGTGAAATTTCTTTAAATTGGGTGGGCTGTAACGAGCGGTCTTTAATGCGCACGCGGTATTAGAGAGGAAAAAGGGAAGAAAAAAGTTCCTCTTTTTAGTTTTTCATTAAAAAAATATTAATTTGTGATAAAGTCTACGCTTCGGTACGAAAAAGAAAAGACAGCGAAAGCAAAAAACGAGAAATTTAATCGAAAGTAAAAGTGAAGCTTGCATTTTTGTTCCGTTTGCTGCCGAAATTCTAAGTGCTGCTTCGTTGTACCCTGTGGCGTGCAATTTTGAAATCACATCCGCGAAACCGCAATCTCTCTGGAATTCTTCCGATCCGCGTGGATTTATGCATTTTATGATTGTTTAATTTGAGAGTGAGACCTGAAGGAATTCCACAAAGAAGCAATTTTATTGAAGTGTATCGCAATACTATATTATAATATTAACGCATCGAAATAATGTATAAAAATACAGTGTGGAGAAAAAGCAATATAAGAAAAAGTTTTCCAGTGCTCCGTGCCGTGCTAGATAATTTAAGTCTCGGTCGTTATTTATTTATTTATATTTTATAACGTTACGCTGGAGAGTTGTATTGCACGAGCATTCGGCTAGTCTTACGCGATTTTCGACGAGTATACGGTATAAAAAATCGAACCGAAAAAATGTCTACCCCTATCATGCATGCATCGCTGTATGAATTTGGTGATTGTCTTCTAACGATGAAATGAAAAATTTTAAATGAATCCTTAAAAAATTAAAACGAATGAATTAGAACATAAATATTAGAAAAAAAATGAACGAATAGAATTAAAGCTAATATTTTTTTTTAAATGAATCCGTAAAAATTAAAACGAGTGTTTTTTAAAATGAAGAAAAATAAATAACATATAAACAAAATTAATCAAACAAAAATTGACATGACGAAGACAGGACGGGACGGAAAGTAAGAATATATAAATAAAAGAACTAAACTTAAATTAAAAATTAAAAGTTGCTGATCACATAAATGGGGTGAGTAGATCTCCTCTATTCATTTTTGCATAACATCATTTATTTTCGTTGTATTTTTTTTGAGTTATGTCTTCCAGAAGTTGTCATTTATTTTTGGACCTTTATAGGGTTTTTGCTGAAGATGATAGGCTAAAGGCCACGTATAAAAAGAACCCGAGCGTCTAGCTCCTTAGCCCGAACCTCAATAAAGGGGTCACGACGCGAAAAATGTTTAAGGACAGTCGTGGCTGAGGTAGGGTGGGCAGAGCAGGGCGCCAACAACACCAGAGCGCCCTGACAAGTCGCGAAGTCGCGCAACTTCACCGCTTCTTGGTCTTTCACGACCTATTGGGAAAATAGTCCCATTTTAAATACCCTGGAGTAAGCCGACACGAAATTTTTGTTGTCTAGGCCTAGGGTTTATGGTCTGAGGTAGAACAAGAACCACCCCACACTGCCGTAGCTAGTCCCAGCCACCAGCAAGCGTGTCGCTTCCGTTCTGCTTCAGCCACCAATTCAGACGTAGGAGGAATTGGCCCATTCTGTCCCGAACCTTTACCCATCCTTCAATTATTTTGACTTTTTTAAGTCAAAATAATTTTTCCAAGGCCTCAAACACAACAACGATCAAGATTGCGATCTTACCCCGTTTGGTACGCGGATATGGTCCAAGTACGTCGATATGAAGGTGTTGGAATGGCTGATCAGTCTGGAACGGTTCTCCCATAGGCGCTCGTAGAGGTCTGTTCGGGGACTTTGTTTCTTTACAAGTGTCGCACGCCAGAACGTAGGTGCGAACTTGTGTAGTCCCGGGTCAGTACAAAAATCGCCTGTCTCGCTCTAGCGTTTTGGCATAACCACTATGGAGCAAGGTGTCTGCCTCGTGTGCCTGAGCAATCGCAGCTGACGTAAGACTCGATGGAATCCATAATTTCCAGGCCCTGTCTTCAGCAATCGGGTCACCGTTGTGAGGCTCCGTTCGTTTATACACGAAGCCGTCCCTCACGCATACGTCCGGAAGCCGATCGGCGTTCGCATCGACAGTGGACACAAGTTCTTTATATTCATTGCTAGAGAATTCTGGAAAATCCATGTCCATTATCGGTGCCACGTCGATCAGCGCGTTTAATCCCTCTTCGTATACACGAGAGAGAGCGTCGGGTACAACGTTCAGGCTCCCTCGTCGGTGCTCAATTGTAAAGTCGTAACCCTGAAGTTTCAAACTCCAGTTTGCCAACCGTCCTTGTAGGTCTTTCTGCGACATGAGCCATTTGAGACTTGCGTGATCCGTAATGACTTTGAACGCAGTCCCTTCTACATAGGCTCGAAATTTTTTCACGCTCAACACAACTGCATAACACTCGAGTTCGGTTACGCTGTAGTTGCTTTGAACGGAAGTGAGCTTCTGTGACATAAACGATACCGGAGATTCCGATCCGTCGTAGTTTTCCTGGAAGAGAACGCTACCCACACCTGACTTACTGGCATCGCATTGAATTACGAAAGGCCTCTTAAAATCAGGGTTGATTAATAAGGGGGATTTCGTCAACAAGTCTTTCACTAACAGGAAGGAAGTTTGTGCCTCTGTAGTCCAAGCAAACAGGTTGGACTTCTTTAGAGTGTCTGAGAGTGGTGATACGGTAGCAGCAAAGTTGGGAATGAATCGTCGATACCAGTTTGCCATGCCAAGGAAGCGTCGAACTTGACGTGCGGATTTAGGCGAAGGATAATCGACGAAGGCTGAAACTTTGTTGGGATCAGTTTTCAAGCCTCCTTCTCCAACGATGTGTCCGAGATATTTCACCTCTCTCAGACAAAACTTGCTCTTGTTGGCGTTAATTGTTAGGCCAGCCTTTCGCAAACGATCTGTGACTTCAGCCAATATCATCAAAGGTGAGTCGAAATCTTCGGAAATCAACAGCAGGTCGTCCAAATATACGAACACCTGCTCCTTCAGCTCGGGTGGGATGACTTTGTCCATCAAACGACACATCCTTTGCGGCGCGTTGCATAACCCAAAAGGCATGCGAGTGTAGTGGTATAGAGGCCGGCCAGGAATAGTAAACGCAGTGTACTCCCTGGATTTGTTCTCGAGAGGAATCTGCCAAAAGGCGTCTTTGAGGTCCAGGCTGGTAAAAAAATTGGCTCGCGGCAAACGATTTAAGATACCGTCAATGTGTGGTAGTGGATATGCATCCTTCTTCGTCACACTATTGACTTTCCGCGAGTCCAAACATAACCTGACCTTGCCTGGCTTCCTCACGAGAACCACAGGCGAGCTCCATGCACTCTGGCTGGTCTCTATAACGCCAAGTGCTCTCATGCGATCGATCTCGTCATATAAGAGTTTTTGGATCGCAGGAGACACAGGATAGTGACGCTGTTTGATAGGACTTGCATCACCAACGTCTATACTATGTTGTTCGACATTGGTCACACCGAGTCCGTATACTTCGTAAGATGGAAATTTGGACTTTACCATTTCCAACCTCTTCACATCTGTGGGCGTTAAATGGTGGGCATCCGGAGCTATCAGTTGCGATGCAGTATCGGGAGTATCGACCGCGCTGATGATGCTAAGAGCTAGTTGGAATGAACGCCAGAAATCTACCCCCAGGTACAATTTCTGCGCCAGGCTCGGCACTATGTATAGCGTGATAGGCTTGGTAATACCGCGAAAAGTAATATCGGTGGTTACTGTGCCCAATACCTTTTGTGCTGCACCATCAGCGGTCTTTACCTCTTGACAGACTGGTCGATACTTCACCTGTGCATCTCGGAGGGGTTGTAGGGAGTTTGCCCCCAGGCAACTGATGCTCGCCCCACTGTCGCGGAGTCCTTTAACGTCCACTCCGTACAAGGATACCTCCGCGTATGGACGTCCATCGAACGGCTCGGTAATAATGGTCAATAAGATCGCTCTCTTTTTTTCACGCACCATCCTCCAGAATATACGAAGGCGCGCGATTGACTTTCTGCGACCGGATCCACTCGTTAGTGCTGACACCTGATCAACACTTGCGACCGGAGTAGGTGAGAAAATTCGCTCCCGCACCTCCATATATTCCTTCAGCCGAAGATGATATGGCTTGTGAGGATGGAGGGAAGGTCGTTTTGAATCATCATTTATTATAGGGTCTTCTTCAGACCTAGAAACAGCCGGCTCTGTATTAGCGTTTTCTCTCGCCAATATAGTGACATGCGGTTTGTTTGTTGTCGGGAAAATGGGAGGGGATGAGTTTACTCTAAAAGGAAGGGAGTTAGGTTCTGGGAGGGTTGATGAAAGTGTTGTAAAAATTTGGAGGGGTTATTAAGGGAGTAGTAACAAGGGGTAAAATGTTTTTATTGGGAGTATTAAAATGAAATTGGGATTGGGAATCGCTGACATCCTGCTTCAAACCTTCTAAGATGGTCGGGCCGGTGGATTGTCCATCACTGGGCGAGAAGGCCCCGGAAACCTTTCGTGCTTCGGTCGGTTTTTTTGTTTTGCATCTGGTACACTTCGGCTTGATCACGTCGGCTTTACCGCAACCGTAACAGAAGATGTTTTTAGGTGTCTCTTCGCAGTCTCGATATCCGTGACCCTCTTTTCGGCAATTCCAACATTTAAGAGGAATAGATAATCCAGCAAGTCAACGGTATCTTCGACTTCTTCGGTACCAACCAACGGCGGTTCCAGCTCGTGAGCACGAGGCTGTTTCCAGGTTTCTACACGATTCGCCTTCTTTACTTCTTCGTATTGAGACATCAAAGCGCGAAGATGCGCGAGGTCTCGTATCTCATGGAAGCAGATTAGCTGCTGGATACTGCCCAAGAGATTGCTGCTGACCAGCTCGAGAAATTCTGCGTCGGATATTGGTACGCGCAACTGACTACGAAATCGGGTCAGCTCCTGCTCGAATACCAAATACGGTTCATTAGGAGCTTGCCGTCTGGTAATCATCTTTTTCCGCACCTCGAAGTCGGTGCTACGGTCACCCCAGTATTGCAGGAAGGTTGTTTTAAGCGAATTCCATGTCGAATCTGGATTGGTTCTCCGCCATAACCAATACCACTGGTTTGGCAGGCCATCCAACAGCAAATGGAAGTTCGCGACCAACAAATCCATGCGCCCGCCCAAATCAGACAACGCCAATGATTCCGCACGGAAAATTAGCTCTTCGGCGCGCAGCGACTGACCATCACCGTTAAATCGTAATCGCCAATGGCGAATAAGGCCACCAGCGTTGTGAGGAAAGAAATTTGAGCCGTTCGATTCACGATTGGGTTTTTGAGCGTTCGCGTGGATCGGTTGGTCTCGAACTTGCTCACGCTGTTGTTGTCGGACTGGCGGATACAATGATGGTGGAAACTGGTACGCAGTAGATACATTCGGTCTTGATGCGGATTGTTGTGGTGGAACTGGATCGTATACAGGTGGTGGTTGATGAATATTCGGCTCTTGCGCAAGTTCCTCCCGTATTACTGTCCTGATCAGCTGCACCAAAAACAATAGACTCTATAAGATGTCTCAAGGCATTAAAAACGAACAAAAGAGCTTTCAGATCAATTACACAATCAGCGATTATTGAAAAAAACTTTCGCGAACTACCTAGCTACCCTCTTCACAAAACTGCCAAATGCGGTTTCCTTGGAGACCGTAAAAGGGGAAGTTTGTTTGCATTGTTGCCTTTTTCCACATATTTTCATTTTGATTTGCTATTCTAGATTGCATTGGAGTTGAATATTTTGAAATTTTGACTTTAGGAATTTTTTTTTTAGTTTTCCGATAATCGAAGTAAAAAAAATGGATTTAGTCAATCATCATGTTCATGTTCATCATGTTCATGTTTGTTTATTGCCATAGATACAGAAAAGATTTTTAAAAGATTTTTTGAAATTCGACCCCCAAGAGGGTGTAAAGTGGTTGTATACTTTTTCATGAATTCCACCATATCTCTCAGGTCTCATCAGATATCAAATATCTTTTCACTTCCACAGGCTTGTTTAAAAATCACCTATTTTCAAGTTTTTTTGTTTTTTCAATCTCTAGACCGCATCCCGGAATATGACCCAATTATATAATTCATATGTTACACCATATTCTAACCGCTTCCCGAACTTTTTGTTAGGTTTTCAGTCACATAGTAACATACACCGCATCCCCGAATTGAACACGATCCAAAGTTCTGCCGGAAAAATAATAAAATTGCGCCCAGACTGTTGGCAGATTTTTTATTTTGATCTGCTGCTCTAGATTGCATTGCAATTAAATATTTTGCGACTTAAGAAAATACTTAGGAATTTTTTTTTAGTTTTCCGATAATCGAAGTAAAACAAATGGATTTTGTCAATCAAGTCGATAGTATCGCAAACTAAATTACTCTTCTGTGTTATACTAGCGACCTCCGGGTATAACACAGAAGAAAATAATCTATCAGTGGTCGTGTTGGACGATGGATGGAGGATAGAAAATGGTGGATGAAAGATGGAGGATGGAAGATGGTGGATAGAGAATGGATGATGGTGGTTGGAGGATGGTGGATAGACGAAGGTGGATAGAGGATGGTGGATGGAGGTTGGAGAATGAAGGGTGGGGGATGGTAGACAGAGGATGGAAGATGATGGATAGAGGATGATGGATGGAGGATGAATGGATGGCTTACTACTGTCGTCCGCTGTCTTGAGTGGATCCTTTGGACGAGTACTCCTTCGAAGTCAAATCTTAAGGTCCTCCGTACCCCGCTTCTCACGAGTTATGTTTCCGTATGTGAATCTGGAAGCTCGGGTCCGGCTCAAGCATCCAAGGAAAACGAATAGCGAATTCCACTTCCTGTTCCCTTCAAAGTTTAAAACTTTGGAAGAAATTTCTCATTAGAGACGTGTTGGAGCGAAATCGCCGACGATAGCCGAGGAAGTTCGAAACAACTGGTAGAGTCTGCCCGCTCGAACTCTTTATTTATGCAAACTAGACGAGAATTAAGAAACGTCACTCGAAGATAGCTCATAAACCTTGCACCTGTCACAAGCTTTGGACATGTTTATTCAACACGAGATCTGTCCTATGTCTCAAAAATGCCGGACGTTATTTTGTCAAGAAAAGAGGATGTGGTCACGGCGAAGCCAAGACTAGCCGAACGTACGGCGAAAACCTATAAAGGAGAAGAACCGCGATTGCGCGGGTCTCATTGTTGTCGGAACATGGAGTTAAAGTAAGAAAGAAAAAGTTGAAAACGAAGTGGGAACGTTACAATATTGTGAGAAGCTGAAGACGAAGTGGTATCGGAACACGAAGTGAATGAAAGGAGGGATAACTGAAAACAAAGGTGGCGTAGTCGCGGAATTCTTGAGATTACGGACGGCAGCGGCGGCTCGTTAAAGTTGCAGGTAAAACTGGACCCCATTTTCTTTGCTTTTCTTTACAGGTAGGTAGAACCGCTGGAGTCGAAGTCTCCCGGGCGGGGTAGAAGAGAGCAAGAAGGTTCGCTACGCGAGCAGTGAAAGATCGGTAGCGCCGGAAAACAATCATTTCCATTTTTGTTCCATGTTCATTGAAAAAAGAATTTCATAATTTAAAACCGTTTAAAGAGTGTCTCAATTTAAGGTACCTCGATAAAGCTTCGATAAGGTCTTACCGAACTAATCTGGCGCAAATTTCCCCATTTTTCAACAGTAGCAGAACAGCCAAGCACCAACAGTTGGTATAAAGCCTTATCGAAGCTATTCTTGCTTTGGAAGTACGGAAGCAAAAAAACCGAAAAATTGTATTCACAATTTTTTTACTTTTATAAGTTCTTTTTTTTTTAAAATGCGAGTTAACATTGTACACTCTCGGATTTGAGCCAAGGTTTCGTCACACATAAATCCGCTACGCTGCACAATAGGCCAATCTAAAACATTCTCGTAATTGGGTTAAAGCCGAATCACTTGGAATTAAACATGTCGAGCGAAGCTCGCTTCGAAACCTTCCCTCGCAAGTCTTGCGGAAGCTTTAAGTTAAAAGTCCACAATCCTTCATAATACTGTTGCTATTTCCATAAGGCCTTATAGAGGGTTTTACCTAAGCTATTGATAGTTCAAACTCCGCTCGCAAGTCTTACGGAAGCCTTACCGAATTTAAAATTTTACAACCTGCGCTCAACAGTCTTACCGAAGTCTTATCGTTATAGCCTCCGGAAAATAAAAATGCGAAGTTTGTGTGCTAGTTGGGCCTTTACACCATCATCTTAAAAAAAAAATTCTGGTCTATTAGGCATACTACTGGTAAAAACTTAAAAATCTATCTCACACTGTTCTTGAAATATGAGACGGATTGTTTAGAAAAATTTTTATCCCCTCCACATTTATGCTCCACTGCCCTCATAAAAAATGCTACTTTCCGCAAACTTTATTAGTCAACCCTTACACACAAACGGAATTTTATGTATTTGTCTAAAAACTTCGTGAAAAACCGTAATCTAAAATTGTTAACCCCCAACCTCCGTACGCCACTGCCACACTCAAAAATTTGTTTCCTATCTATTCGCCTAGTCTCACAATAAAATGTCTGTTTCACTCTCGTCGTATTCAGTCTTTTCAGCACTTTGTGTTTCGAGAACAATTTCCAGTTCTTAATTTTTTTCAAGAATACACCATTCCACATACATACCTATATGTATGCTCACAAATTACTAAGATACAAATTTTTTGAACAAGCAAGGATTAAATATTTAGAATTCCTATACTTTCTTGCTTCCATTTTCTTCAGCGGTTATGTAAGCCGAGGAAACAATAATAGTGCAATGTAAAAATGAAAGAAATACGTAAATACGCTTCACATTTGTCCGATGGCAATTTTAAGATTTAAGATAAAGCGTTCTCGAATTATCGTGCAATGTGCTGAATCACGAGTTCTGTTGACTTTCGTATGTAGAATCCGAATGAATGAGAGATTTTTGCCACTAATAAACTACCGACGAGCAATAATGATTTCCAAGCATTGCAAATTTCTCGGCTTGAATTAAACTTATAATAGTGACTCACTTCGGAGTACAAGTACATAGATGTATATTTTGTTTAAACTCTATTAACCAAATAGACCAAGATAGGTATTATTTTCCGAGGCGAAAGGGGCAATGGATCGGTCATTTCTGGATCAAAGCCTCTAAAAAATTCAAAAGGAAGGCGTAGACTGGGTCGTCCAAGAAACATATGCAGATGAACCATTCAGAAGAAAATACGAGGAGTACATAAGTCCGGCGAGAGGTAATGGCTATCATAATCGCCCATAACACGACTTTCGGAAGAGAACTGTTGCCCATCGTCATACTGAAACTGAACATAGGTACATATAACATACAAAATGGATAAGAAGTCATACTGAGAAATGTTTGCAAATTGCGGTTATTTGAATAACATATCTATTTTCGTGAAACCATCGGGTTGATTTACAATATCAGTCGAAAAACCATTTTTTTAATTCGATTGTTCGATTAACGGAATATTAAAAAAAAAAATTCCTAAGTATTTTCTAAAGTCGCAAAACATTCATTGGAATTGAATATCAATCTAAAACAGGAAATCAACATGAAAACGTGTGAGAAAAGGCAGCAATGCAACGCCCCTTTTACCGACTCCAAGCAAATTGCATTCGGCAGTTTTGTTGATTTTTGCGAACAGGGTAGTTTGTGAAAGTTTTTTTCAATAACCGCTCATAGTGTCACTGATCTGAAGGCTCTTTTGTTCGTTTTTAATGCCTTGAGACATCTTATAGAGTCTATTATCTTTGGCTGCACCAATTGATATACACCGAGCTTGGTTCGTACCACAGGGTGATCTGCGAGTATTCTCTTCTCATTCATGTCCGTCCAACGAGTAATTGAACGAGTGAATGAATGAATGAGTGAGTGATTGCAGTAATTGTTTCGTGGTGCGATTTCGAACATACCGCCGGCCTTGAAAGAACTGGCTTTCAACAGGATAGATGATGTCATGATGCGTCTTTCATTCGAGATTACGTTACAGTTAGAAATGCGGAATTCAAATTACATTTTACAATTAAAGAAGTGAAATTCAATATTACGTTATACAATTAGAAATATGGAATTCAAATTAAGTAAATCGACAAAAAATGGTATACGCGATGTTTCTTCTTAGTCGAGTGGCAATACATATTTTTGCCATGGATCGCTTGATTGTTCCGTTCCGAGTTTTGATGGTGACAACGCGGATGATGCCGTCATTTCCAGGACTCGATTCGATAATCCAACCAAGAGGCCAGAGTTGCGGCGAAAGACTCTCATCCTTGATCAGCACGAGTGACCCAATTATTTTATGTCTGTTGGAGTCGACCTGCCATTTGTTTCGTTGTTGTAGGGTGTGCAAATATTCGCTGCTCCAGCGCTTCCAGAAGTGTTGCAGCATTTGCTGTAGGTGTTGATGACGATTGATGCGGTTGCATAAAGTTTCCGAGAAGTCTCGTTGCGGTGTGGCGTTGAGAGCGGATCCGATGATAAAATGGCCAGGAGTGAGGGATTCAAGGTCATTTGGGTCTTCGGATAACGGACATAGTGAACGGGAATTTAATACTGCTTCAATTTGATACAATAAAGTCGAGAACTCTTCGTACGTTAACGGCGTTTAATTCAACATGCGTTTCAAATGACTCTTTGTAGATTTTATCGAGGCTTCCCACAACCCGCCCATGTGAGACGACCCGGGTGGAATAAAATGCCATTCGATCTGGGTTTCATTGAGGAAGGATCTAATATTTCGGTCTGACTGAAATGCTGTGATTTTCTGAAGCTCCCTATTGGCTCCTGCAAAATTTGTGCCATTATCGCTATGAATACTTCTACATAGTCCCCGTCACGAGACAAATCGTTTCGAGGCACTCAGAAAACCCTCAGTAGTCAGGTCGCTTACGAATTCCAAATGAAAGGCTTTGGTGGAGAAACAAACAAATAAACACAAATAGGACTTGATTATCTTACGGTTCCGACACTTTCCGTCCTTACAAAGGAAGGGCATAATCTACTCCTACATTTTCAAAAACTCGAACTAGGCGTTATTCTTGTAGATGGTAAGTTTCCCATCTGTGGGTGTGTGACAGTGGGTTTTGCCCGGAAACAAGTGATGCATTTTCTCAATACGCTTCAGATGGTTTGTCGTCCCTGAAGTGGCCAATAAGTTTGTCGGATTGTGGCCAGAATCGTCTGTAATCCATAATGCAAGTTTTTCTTGTGCTCGTGTTCGATTAACAATGTTGTAAACTTGTGTTTAGAAGGCAGAACTATAGGGTGCTTATGATCGAAAGGAAGGCTATAATTCCGCAGTCTACCTCCTACTCGGATTATTCCCTCTGCATCTATGAAAGGGTTCAATGATTTTAAATTACTGCGGCTCGCTAATTTACCAGCTTTAGTCAGGGATCGAAGATCTGTATGAAATTCTTCGAGTTGAGTTAATTTGATCAAACAATTTGTTGCAAGATTCAATTAGGCCACCAAAATGTTGCCGACAATTCTATCTCGCAGCCTTGAGCTGCAGTTATTTTTGAATCGCAAGCAATAGGCCGACTCCTATTAGTATATCAATATCCGATGGTTTATTAAAACCGGGATCTGCTAGTAAAAGATTCGGAGGTATTCGCATATGATCGACGTTTAGTAGTTTGTGCGGAATACAACCTGTTATGGTGTCTATTACAAGGAATGGCAATCTTTCCCGATACGAATGATTTAGGGATTTATATGTTATCTGAACTCTCTAGTTTGTGTGGCTATGAGACAAGTTGATCCCTGATATTGGGAAATGAATTGCAATGCCCTTGTGGCCCAATTTATTAAGCAATCCTTTAGTTATAAAGTTAGATTGCGATCCACTGTCCAGCGGAGCTCTGCATGATATTGTTTTCCCAGTGCAGTCGAAAACTTCCACAATCGCTGTGGACAGCAGTACGATTGCATCGTATGAGGGTTGACTACAATGAGCAATGGTGCTTGCTTGGTTTGCGGAATCATTTGCCGTGCTATTGGATACGGAATTCACAGCATCGACCGAAGTTGAACTGCTCACAGCGTCGCGATGAAGCAATGAATTGTGTTTTTTGTGGCACTTTCGACAACGCAGGATTGTAAGTCGGGTTACAATCCTGCGTTTGATGCCCTGGACGAAGACAATTGATGCACAGATTCAATTTTTTGACTTCGCGGAAATGAACCGATGGAGTCATATCATTGAATTGCTTGCATTGATATAACCCATGCGCTCCTTTGCACAGATAGCAGCTCATGCCGGATTGACATGATAAACTCTTAGAATGCAGATGCTTTCTTTGAGAAGATTCGTTTCTAGGGGTCGAAGTTTTGTTAGCCAGTGTTTCCAGTAACTCGCACTTGCCCTTCACATACTCGACAAATTCTGCGACTCGTGTTTTTCCAATCTCGCTTGGTTACCGCATCCAATTTTACACTCAGAATGTAGAGTAAGATGGTATCCCAGTGATCCACCCCTTGTCCTAGCGACTTTAAACACCGATAGTGTTTTAGGAATTCATTTAAAAGATTTCTAAGTGCGACATAACCCTCCCTTTGTACTTGAGGCAGCTCTAATAATCCCTTTAGGTGCATTTGAACGATTAATTTTCTATTTTCATATCGTTCTCGCAGCAATTGCCAGGCCACAACATAATTACTATCAGTGATTTCAAGAGATTGAATGATCTGTAAAGCTTCACCCTTTAAGGCAGCTTGTAGATAATGAAACTTTTGTGCGTTCACTATGCTAGCATTATCGTGAATTAACAATTTAAAAATATCATGGAAGTGGAGCCACTTATCGTATTCCCCACAAAAATCAGGTAGCGATATTTGTAGCAACCGAATGCTTTGCTTTTGCATCAATTGCTCCCCAACGACCGAGTCACTCCGATTTTGCTGGGAGTGAGACTTGCCTTCCACTCTTTGTCTCGCCCGGCTGACTACATCGAAATATTTGGTCTCGAAAGACTCCCGCTCACTGATTTGTTCGCTAGACTCATCTAGCATTTCAATCCTGGATTGAACCTCATCAAAGACCGACCAATACGTTTCGATTTTTTCGAGCCGCGATTGGAATTCGATAAGCCTCTCGTTACTTTTCGTTTCTGAGAGTAATTTATCGAATCGGGTCACTTGCGATTTTATTTGATCGCGTCGTACGATGAGAGAAGAAAAAAAAGAGAAAAATCGAACGAATAACCTCCCTTCTCAATCAAACCAGAAAGATCACGAGACGACGCGATTTTGGATTTCCCTTAACCAACCAAACAACTGACCGAAAGATTTCCCGTCGCCTTTGACCACTTTGCGAATTAAAACCACGAGGGTGTAATCCGCTTTTTGAACTGACGTGAATCCACTTTTCCGCTACGGCGAATTGAGAAGGAATCACGAGGTTTAGATGAACCGTTTGTCGTACGGAGCGAAACCAATTTTCACCACGACAAATTGCGAACGGGGCACGAGAAAAAAACTCTTTTCCACAACCAAATTGCCAACAAAGCGCGAGGAAAAGCCAATTTTCCACGACAAGATTGCCAACGAAAACACGAGGTTTAAATCCCGCAATCCAATTTTTCATGATAAATTGCCAACGAGTACACGAGGTTTAAATCCCGCCATCCAATTTTTCACGATAAATTGCCAACGCAAACACGAGGTTTAAATCCCGTAAACCAATTTTGCACGATAAATTTAGTACGAAGCACGAGGAAACGAATTTCTACGACAAATTTGCATACGAAGCACGAGGTTTGAATACCGTAAAACCAATTTTCACGATAAATTTGAGTACGAAGCACGAGGAAACCAATTTTCCACGACAAATTTGCATACGAAGCACGAGGTTTGAATACCGTAAACCGATTTTCACGATAAATTTGAGTACGAAGCACGAGGAAAACTAGTTTTCCACGACAAATTTGCATACGAAGCACGAGGTTTGAACACCGTAAAACCAATTTTCACGATAAATTTGAGTACGAAGCACGAGGAAACCAATTTTCCACGACAAATTTGCATACGAAGCACGAGGTTTGAATACCGTAAAACAAATTTTCACGATAGACTTGCCTACAAAACACGCGGGAAAACCAATTTCCCACGACACAATTTATTGATCAGAACGCACTTATGCAAACCCACGACCCCATGTACAAATTTGGATAAATTGTTGGATATGTGGGATAACGAGAAAGGAAAGGCACTTACTAGTTGTATCCGGCTCGACGGACCAGTGTTTTAATATACATTGATTTATTTATAGAATTTTGCTATTACATCCAGTTTATTCGGTTTTTCTATTGTAGTATGTTTTATTGTAGTTATTCTCGACGGACCATGATGAATTCGATGGTGATCGGTTCGCTTTCTTGATTTTCGGCTTATCGCGTGCTTGGTTGAATTTCTACTGAATTGGCGCTGGACCCGTCGCGATCGAATTAGAAACCGGTCTTTTGTGGCTGATTGCCACGTAGAAGTGCAATGTTTATTTTGTAGTAATTGTTTCGTGGTGCGATTTCGAACAGAGTTATTAAATAAAAAAAATTTACTGGGATTTATTTTTGAATGACCGAATTTAATTGAATGATTAATTGAATGAATTGAGAGTCTGGACGAATGCATGAATGGATGATAGAATGATCCTATAATTCGAATAAACAAAAAAAAATTCAATGCGTTCAATGAATAATTAAATTTAATAAAACGACTGCGTGCTTGAGTGAGTAATGAATAAATGTAGGTAAAAAAAATGATTGAACGAATGTAAAAATGCATCAAATGATTGAATAAATGTATGTGTAGTTGAATAGATAAATTTCTACATAATTAAATATCAACAAAAATAAAAAAACATGAACCCTCACGTCTTCGCAACCTTTCCCCTCCCCTCTATGCAGAACAAATTGCGAAGCCGATCTTGTTCTTTCCCGACTCACTAGGAAAATCTGGATCGTGATAAAATTTGCAACAAAAAAAATTGGGGAAAATTTAGCAAACAAAAGAAAATCAAAATTAAACAGCAAAAAATATCTAAGTTAAAAATTTCGTCCGAAGACTTATCAAAAAAATTTAAATTATCAAAAAAAAAAATCTGCCAACAATCTGGGCGTAACTTTATTATTTTTCCGGCAGAAGTAAGGAACGCGTTCAATTCTGAAATGCGGTGTAGGCTACTATGTGACTGAAAACCTATCAAAAAGAACAAGATCATGGAAGTGAAAATCTGATTGGATCTGAGAGATATGGAATAGTTTATGAAAAAGTACACAATCACTTTACACCCCCTTAGGGGTCAATTTTCAGAAAATCTTGAAAACACTGTCTTGGTATTCATATGGAGAATACATAGAATAAAATTAAATTCATTATTTGGGACGAGGTAGTAGATATGTCGAAAATCGTGGGAAAATATGCATTCTATTTTCACAGATAATTTTTTTTGCCCCCCTTCTGAACGCCAATAGATATTCGTTTTTTTTATTCAAAATTATTTTTTTAGTTGATTTAGATATACACACCGAGTTTCAACATTGTATTAAGCCGTTCTATATATAGGAAAAACACCTACCACTTGTACCACACTACCCTTAGGGGTCGAATTTCAAAAAACCTTGAAAACACTTTCTAGGTATTCATACGAAGAATCCGTAGAATAAAAATGAATTCAATATTTGGAAAGACCTAGTAGATATGACGAAAATCGTGAAAATATATGCATTTCATATATATTATATTTCCAAATATTTTTTTTGCCCCCCCCCCCCCGCCCTTCTGAACGCCAATCAATATTCAAATTTTTTTTATCACTATTACTTTTCTAGTTGATTTACATATACACACCGAGTTTCAACATTGTAGCTTAAGCCGTTCCATATATAGGAAAAATACCCCCAGTTGTACCACACTACCCTTAGGGGTCGAATTTCAAAAAACCTTGAAAACACTTTCTAGGTATTCATACGAAGAATCCGTAGAATAAAAATGAATTCAATATTTGGAAAGATCTAGTAGATATGACGAAAATCGTGAAAATATTTGCATTTTATATTTATTGTATTAACAAATATTTTTTTTTGCCCCCCCCCTTCTAAACGCCAATGAATATTAAAATTTTTTTTTATCACAATTACCTTTTTAGTTGATTTACATATACACACCGAGTTTCAACATTGTAGCTTAAGCCGTTCCATATATGGGAAAAACACCTTCACTTGTACCACACTACCCTTAGGGGTCGAATTTCAAAAAACCGTGAAATCACTTTCTAGGTATTCATACGAAGAATCCGTAGAATAAAAATGAATTGAATATTTGGAAAGACCTAGTAGATATGACGAAAATCGTGAAAATATATGAATTTTATATCTATTATATTTACAAATAATTTTTTTTGCCCCCCTTTCTAAACGCCAATGAATATTCAAATTTTTTTTATCACAATTACTTTTCTAGTTGATTTACATATACACACCGAGTTTCAACATTGTACCTTAAGCCGTTCCATATATAGGAAAGACACCCCCACTTGTACCACACTACCCTTAGGGGTCGAATTTCAAAAAACCTTGAAATCACATTCTAGGTATTCATACGAAGAATCCGTAGAATAAAAATGAATTCAATATTTGGAAAGACCTAGTAGATATGACGAAAATCGTGAAAATATATGCATTTTATATTTATTATATTTACAAATAATTTTTTTTGCCCCGCTTTCTGAACGCCAATGAATATTGAAAATTTTTTTTATCAGAATTACTTTTCTAGTTGATTTACATATACACACCGAGTTTCAACTTTCTAGCATGAACCGTTTAATAGTTAGGAAAAACACCCTCTACCCCCGTAGCATACTACCCCTAAAAAAAAATTTATTTTTCCAACATTTCGCTACTATAGCTCTATCTAAATACCAAGTTTAAGGCTTATATCATTACAGGTTCTCAAGATATAAGCATCGGAACTTTTTCCTTTTCACCCTCCCCCACCCTCCCCCTCTTCACCCACAACCCCAAAACTTTTTTCCCTACTAGGGTTTAATTAGCGGTACTTTTGGTAAAAATTTTAAGCATCTATCTTAAACTGTTCTTGAGATATGAAATGTGTTTGATTTGAAAAATTCTCATCCCCTCCACTTCTATGCTCCACCTCCCACTTAAAAAATTTTACTTTGATCAATCTTTTTTTGTCAACCTTTACACCCAAACCAAATTTTATTTTTCTAGAGCAATTGGTTCACGAGATATCGTAATCTTAAGTTTTTCACCCCCCACCCCCATACACAACTTCCCCCACCCAAAATTTTTCTTCATTCTGTTCTCCAAGTATAACTACAAATATTTTTCAAGTTTGAATGGTGTGCCATTAACGGTTTAGGAGATATGGATTTTAGAATGTGTCTATTTCACCTTTTTTGGGTTTCGGACGCATTACAGTTCCCCCCACTCCCATACCCCTTGATCAATATTGACAATTTTTCTGCAAATGGGTCTACTATCAGAGCTTTATAGAAATTCCAAGTTTCAGCTTCCTAACATAAGGGGTTACTGAGATCTGGAAACCAAAATTTTCGGTCTAAAACACTTCCCCCTCCTTCCCCCTCACACCCCCACCCCTAAAACTTTGGTCACTTGAAGGCGCCTACCCCGTCTATTCGTTAAAAAAATTTCAATTTAATATCTCAAAGCGTTTGGCAGCTACGAGCCTCCAAACGATCTTGAGTACGGCGGACAGACGGACTGAAAATTTTTATTGCTTTTTTCGCGTATACTAGTTATGAAACGTGAAAATAAAAATTTTGAGGGTAGCAAATTTTTTTTTTTAAAAAATCAATCACAATACTTAATTATTAAAATAATAAAGTAAAACAATCTTATTTTTACCAAAACAAATTATCTACTTTTTTTTAGATAGATAGATGTTTATTTCGTTCCATATAAAATTTATAAAGGTAATTGACAATGTTTCTGTTGAGTTGGTGCTCAGATTGCATATCTTTTCAACCATAGTATTTCATGTTTTTTCTTTGTGCGTAAATTTACAAAACTTTTTTCTGGTATTGAATTTACATAAGGAAAATTGGAACAAAAAAAACCTTATTGGTGCCTTAAACTTACTTAAAACTAGGCTAAAACTAAACTAAATTGACTAGGATATGAATTCATAAACTGAAGATTATTTTATGTAGGAATGAAAGAGACGATCAATGGATTTCCTGAGTGTGCACACTTTGCAATGAAATTTTCTTCTTGTTTTTTGGCAAATGGTTCGATTAGCGGCATCTCAGCTAATTGGTGTAACGATCGAGTAGAAAAATCCCAGGGTTTATTCAGGATGATCTTGAGACACTTGTTCTGGATTATCTGGAGTCGTTTTTTATGTACCTTGGCGCAAAAGTTCCATACTGGAGCGCCATATGTAAGGAAAGGTCGCATTACCGTCTTGTAGATAAGTAGTTTGTTCTCCTTGGAAAGCCATGACTTCCTATTAATAAGTGGGTAGAGAATACGAATACTTTTCATGGTTTTGCTTGCGGCTTCTATGGTATAATGTTGGAACGTAAGTTTGCTATCAAGATGAATGCCTAAATACTTAATGTTCTTTGACCATGGAATGCTTTCACCTAGTATGTTTATGTTTGGGTTAGGAAGGTACTTATGTGAGCGGCGTTTAGTGAAGTATATAGCGCTGGTTTTGCGTGCGTTGATTTTAATTTTCCATAGGTAAAAATATTTTTGTATTTTTTCCAGTTGTTCTTGAAGAGTATTCACTATAATTTGGGGAAATATATTTGTTGAGTATATAGCTATATCATCTGCAAAAATTGTCAGTTCACAGTTTGTTTGCTTAGGCAGATCAGAGGTTTATATATTATATAGGAGGGGGCTTAGGGAAGAACCTTGTGGGACGCCTGCTGGTATAATGTGGTTACTCGAATGCGCAGATTTAACACGAGTTTGGAAGAATCTCTCATGGAGGAAACTATGTAAGAGCTTTATGAGATAAATGGGAAAAGAGAATTGTGATAGTTTGTGGATCAGACCATCATGCCAAACCGAGTCGAACGCTTTTTCAACGTCCAGTGTGATCAATCCAACCGATTCTTTGTTTTTAAAGGAATTTCTGATCGATTATGTTACTCTTAAAAGCTGGTGGTTTGTTGAATGTCGCTGTCGAAACCCAAACTGGTAGTTTGGAATTAACGAGATATCATTTGCGTGTGTTTGTAAACGGCTATGTATAATTCTTTCAAAGACTTTACCAGTTGACGACAATAAGCTTATTGGTCTATAATTGCAGGAGTTGGATGCATCCTTGCCAGGTTTTGCTATTGGAAGAACTATGGCATGTTTCCATACCTCTGGAAAGTATCCTAACTTGAAACAGCTGTTGAATATGGCTGTTAAGTAAACAATGCCTTTTTTTGGAAGATTTTTTAGGAGAATATTCGGAACCAAGTCTTTACCGGGACATTTCCTGTTTTTGATTTTCCGAAGAATGGCTTTTATTTCCTTTGGCTTGCATAATTGGCTTGGATTCAGATTGGAGTGCAGAGCGCGCACTTTTGCAATTGAGTTCTGAACAAGCTGGATTGTGTAGGAATCGCTAAGTTTTTCAGTTAGACTGTGGGCTAGTTCGAAATGTTTAGCTAAGAGTTCGGCTTTATCTGTGTTAGTGATATAACTAAGATCATTCATTTTGAGGTCTGAAATGCATTGGCTTTTCCTCCGGAGCAGCTTATTTAGTTTCCAGAGTTTGTCAGAACCTTTTCCAAATTCAGATAGTTTCTGGTTAAAGCTCTGGTTTCTGGCTGTGGCTATTTCAAAATTTATTCGCTTTCGAAGTCGGTTTATTTTGGTTTTGATTGAGCTATTACCGGTTCTTTGCCATTGGCGGCGCAGGATATTTCGTTGTGCTATAAGTTCCAGGATTTGGAAACTTAACTCGGTTTTTTTGTTGGGGATTGTGGACACAGCGGCACATTTCTTTCCTTCTTCGATCACCGATTTGGTGAACCGAGCGATCATATGGTTCACTTCGGCGAGGTTTACTTGGGCGAGATTGAAATTTTTGAGGTCGAGGTCACGAGTAAGGAGTCTATGGAATCTACTCCAGTTCGTTTTAGCGAAATATAAATAGTAGAAAGGAGAATTATCGTGATGGGTAATTTTGCCTGTGATTGTAAATATAACAGGTAAGTGCGGGGAGGACAGTTCTTGGATTGTTGTGGGTTGAGTTAGAGTAACTCCGGAATTTATCAATAGGTCTAAGGTGGACCCACGGGCGTTAGGCGAGTAGAACGTGTGTTCTGTAGGAGTTTCAATAACGCAATTGCTATGTGATACGATATCAAATAGTAGTTTACCAGCTTTGTTGGACCTGTTGCAATTCCAGTGGCTATGCTTAGAATTTAGGTCGCCGCAGATAACGAAATTGAAGTTGTTGTGAATCAGTGTCTTAAGATCGTCCTGGAAATCCCTAAGCATGGTTGAGTTTACTTTAGAACCGGGAAAGTATACTGCTGTAATCTGAGTATTACTGTCTGTAAGTTTTATTGAGAGATTTTCAATTACTTTTATTTTAATAATAGGGAGGGGGATAATATTTTTCATACGTTTGTTTATGGCGAAAGCCACACCGCCGCCGGTTTGATTCTCTCTATCGTTCCTAAAAATTTTAAAATTTGGATTTTACAATTTATCATTTGGTTTTAGCCATGTTTCGGTAACTATAAGTATGTCTATATTATTATTTTCAATAAAGTTAAACGTTTCTAGGTGTTTGTTACGAATGCTCTGAGCATTCCATAGCATGCAATTAATATGGTTTGAATTATCCATAGAGAAAACGGGTGGCAAGTTCGACTAGTACCTGGTACTGCTGTTGTTTGCTGCGGCAAGCTGATAGTCGGCTGATAAGTTCGGTTGATATTTTGATCAGCTGATCAGATGAAAATAGGTCATGGTCATCGTTCGAATCAGACCTTGCTGTTAGTGTGTTAGACAAGATAGCACTGTAGGTAGATGGTGCATTGTACCGTGTTTCAGTTGGGGGGGCTCGGCTGGCTGTTGTCGGAAATTCCTTAGTGCAGTTCAGGTTGAAATGCAATGCTTTTGATTGGTGTTGAGTCGCGGCGTTCGGCGATTTTTGCGCCCGGTTTTTAATATTTGCTTTAATTGCTATGTATTCCTGGCGCTTGGGGCATGTTTTATCAGAGGATAGATGACTGCCTGAACAGTTCGCGCATTTAAAGTTTTCGTTGTTTTTGGTTACGGTGCAGACAGAGTGTGAATGTTCTTTGCCGCAGTGCATGCATTTGATCGCTAGGTGACAGTTTGACGATCCGTGACCATACATTTGGCAGTCTCTACATTGTGTAGGACCAGTGCGTTTACGAGAGTAGTATTTCCAATGTACAATGGTATGCATGACCGCCTTAATTTTGCGTAGGTTTGCAATTTTTACCGTTCCTTGGCCAAAGTAGAGGATGTAGAAAGCTTGATCGGTGAAGCGTTTATTTTTAATGTGGAATTTTTTGACATCATTGCATTTGACAACGATTGTATGCAGGTGTTTTTTCAGCGACTCTGGTTTCATATCGTGTAGTCCGGATAGAACTATTTTTATTTGTCGTTGGTCAGGTCGACAATGAGTAAAGAATTGAACTCTTTTAAAGATGAGATGTGCCTTGGCTTTATCGTAATCTTCGATGTTTTCGAAAAAAACTTTTTTACCGTTGGTCGTGTTTTTTATGCTGAACTCTGATATATCGAGAGCTTTCATGATGACGTGTATAGTTTCACGATCGAGCGTAGTTAAAGTTAAAGGGTGTACCTTGATTTTGGTAGCAGGTATTGCTCTGCTTTCGTCGGCATCGTTGTCTTCAACGCGGTCTGCTAGCGGTTGATACCGGTTGCCAGTTCCTGGCATTGGATTTTCGTTGGCTGATGAAACCTTTGACATCTTGACTTTATTGGTTAGTGGAGTCTCGACGGGGTCATCACGACCCCTTTTCACACTAATTGATGTCACTTTAGTGTCTTTTTGTTGTTTTTAATGATTTAAAAAGAAAAAACTTCACGATTAATAATGAATCGAACTGTAAGAGAATATTTACTGGATTTTAACGGTTTGCACAGAGTGCAAAATTTTCGCACAGAAATCGATGTTTATAGCTTCGAGTTGTACAGTCAGGACTTCTTGCAGGCCAGTTCAAAACAGTAATTTTCTAAGCCCCAAGCCATTCTTTTACAGTTCTCGCTGTATGAACAGCAGCATTATCCTGCTGAAATACAAAATCTTCGCCACATAATTCCTCCGCCTTTCCCACCAGCATTACTTCTAACATGTCCTTATAGATTTCAGCATTCATCCTTGCTGGTACCCAAGCAATTTCTGTTTTTCCGTTAGCACAAAATCCACCCCAAATCATTACACTGCCTCCGCCAAAGTTCCGGCTTATTCTTACCTCTTCTTGGAGTCTCTAATCCTGACCTGACTTAAATCCCATAGAGAACTTATGGGGTATCATTGCAAGGCAAGTTTACGGGAATGGAAGCCAATACGACACCATCCAGGCGTTGAAAAATGCCATTACATCGGCTTGGACCTCAACATCATCGGAAACATTAAAAAAAACGTATAAATTCTATGCCTAGTCGAATTTATGAGGTCATTAATAAAAATGGAGGCATTACACACTATTAATAGTCAATATTCATATTACTTATTTAATAATTTACTAATATTTGGATCATTTTATGTAGTGTTTATACTCTAGATGAACATATAGAGTATTATAAGTTTAATCCAGCCCGAAAAGTTTGTAACGCATAGAACCGAGCCTCGGACGAAAAAAAATTATATATTATTTTGTGTTTATATTTGGCCAAAACCCCCAAATCCGTTAGCTGTCCGTCCGTCCGTCCGTCCGTCCGTCCGTCCGTCCGTCCGTCCGTTAGCACGATAACTCAAGAACGCGTTGACCTAGGAAGTTGAAATTTTGTCACAGCTTGTAAAATGGAAAAAGTAAAGCTAAGTTCGTTAATGGGCGATATCCTTCCAATCCTTCGGGTAACTCCCATACAAGAGTCCTTGAAACACGTTTTCCCAGTTATTGCTCGAATGCTACAAGATAGAAACTTGAAATTTTGCATACGTAAAGTTTAAAATGTTTGAATCGAATTTTCCGAATATGATGCAAGTCGAATGAGTCCTTCGTGTAGCAGCCTAGAAAAGTCCTTCAAGAATGTATGCTTTTTACTGAACTCACTATAACTCCAGAACGAGTTAAAGCAGGAATTTAAAATTTTACAGGAATTAGTTTTGTACCAAAACCAAGACGGAGTTCATTAATTAGCACCATCCGTTGACTCCTTCGGGTAGCTGTCATACAAAAGTCCTTAATAAACATATTCACCAATATTGCACGATAAGTTTAGAACGCTTTAATTTACGACTTTGAAATTTTATACACATTCATTTTATAATAGTCGCAGCTGAAACTATTAATATGAAAAATATCCCATGAGTCACTCATGTAGTTGCCATACAAAAATTCTGTAAAATGTCCTAACTTACTTTATGGAAAGTTTCTACCTGTAAGTAAAAGGTCATGTAATAATTGCTTGTGCACTCCTCATTCTTTTGATATATTTCCAACTTAAATATAAATCGGAGTTCAGTATTTCATCTAGAGTATCATACGGTTGGCTTGCAGCCGATCGTGACTGCGTTATGTTTTTATGGGAATTTCGCTCCTAATTTATTCAATTTTTCGTTTTGAAGTTGTTATTTATAAATTACCATAATATTACGATTATTTTGAATTCAAACCAATGAAATAAAATATTTTCTGTTAAATTATATACTTTTTGTAGCTTTTTTCTAAACGAACAACAAAAATACTTGAAGAAAATAGCTGTTTTTATGGGAATTTCGGCCACTGTAGTAGTGAATAATTTCCGCAGCACGCAAAATTCAATTGACTGTGCATTGGTTTTTTTTTTTTTGATTGAAAGGGAAACTGCGATTGCTTCTTCATTAATTCCTATTTGTAGGGCACGGTCGGCCGTCGGTTTAAACTTCGAGTTTTGCACGTCGTTTTCAACTGCGGTTCACTTTACACGGGTATTACGATAAATCGAATAGTCCGAAAATTATTTAAGGGTTTAGGCAATATTCGACCGGGGTGATATGTAGCAGGTAAATTTAAACTGTCTCGGTCTGGGAAACGTAAAGATGTCCGAATGATGGTCGTCTCAGAAGTTTACCGGTCGGTTTATCTGAATGCAGAAACTTTATATTTTCCTGCTGGATTTCACTTTGTGATGCTTATTGGATACGCTTCGATTTACTCATTTTTCTCTTCCACAGATCCGATTCTATTAAACGCTTCCACAATAAACCTCGGGGAAAACGCAAAAAATTAATCCCAAACTCCGCCACGAAATTTCTTCATCTCCCGACATTCAATTAATTAACCGGGTTTTTAACTATGAAATCTACCGCTTGCACTTCCGATCGTTATCGTTGGGAATCCAAAAAAACACCGTTCGTTTTCTCGCCGTCGTCTATTCTTTAAAATGACGCTTCAATCAACTTGGACGGCTTTTCGTAAAAAAAATAGTTTTAGAATTTTCGGAACGAAAACAATTTTCACATTTGCGCCAAAAGCGCGAACAGCACGCACTTCAACGAAAGGCGATCTGACTCCCGAGGCACTTAGTGCGTTTTTTTCTTTTTCTTTTTTTACACAAAAAAAAACAGGCACTGTGCAAAGAATTCGATGCACTACCAGATTTTTAGATCCTCGCAATTATGTTGGCACAAAATTTACGACCGTCCGTAACATTTAATCGCCGATCAAACTCAAGAAACTCACAAACCGACTCTCACTTAAAATTTCAACAACATCAGCCTAATGGCTGATGTTCTAGTTTGAAGAAACGATCAAAATGTTTGATCCAAAAAAAATTCAATTTAATGTGGAAAGCTTCACTTTATTGGTTTTTCGCGATAAATTGTATGAACGCACTTCACGTACGCATGGTTGCATTTTATTCGTCCATCGCCTGTACTAATGGCTGATATACGTAAGCGAGTACCGAACGCGAAAGCGGATTATCAATCGAGTACACTTGGCGACGGGGACGATAACGATCCGCACAAAACGTACTCACGGAGATTTTTATGGCTTGCGGAACGTTCAGCAAGTTCCAGATCATTTCTTTGATCATCACAATCGCGCTTCACGACTCCAGTCCCAAGCCGTCGTTCCATTATCGTTCTCGAGCAGCGGGACCTTTTTTGCTGGTAGTTGTGAGTGTAAGCGCAAGCGCATTTGACCTTAGAATCATCATTCGAAAAAAAAATCGAATGGGACACACTACCCCGCGAAATTATGTTCGCACTCAGTGACACTCAACAAGGTCCAGAAGGGAACATAAAATTCAACGATTAGCCACCGATAGATGGTGGTTATTTTTGTTTTTGGGTTCCCTTTGCCCTTGGTTAAGACAGGTGTTCCAATGGACGCTGTAGGGGCATTTTTTTTTCCGTACTATAGATGGTCTTGCCTGGAAGGTATGCACCAAGGCAGACGACATAGATAAAGTTAGATCGTTATCCCAATACATACATAAATATATCCCCAGCATTATGGCTACGTGGTTTTACGACAGGATTGTGGCAAGAAATTATAGCCCTTTGCCATCTTAACAAAAAAACAAAAAAAAAAATAGCCGAGGGGAGGAACCAGATTGAAGCAGCTAAATACTTGTAAATCTGGGCAGTTTGCAGGTTATGTCCCAGCACGTGCCGGAACAAGTTGATTACCTTGCGGGGATTTTTTACTTTTAAGGATCATACTTAATTTACTCTACTGTCTTTGTCAGATAATTGCGTAATTTTATTGTTGTATAAATTTCCTTAACCTGAAGGGAATGTAAGAGGATGTTGTGGGATACGAAAATCATTGCGCACCGATTGATAGATCCATCTGGGCGCTGTTAGTATTAGTCCTTTCTTTTGGCGTAGATTTTGATGCCCAGGCGTTGAGGGCAGGAATTTATTAGACATACACCGGGATGTGCAGTACAAAGGTGAGAGGAGCTACCCGTTAAATGGCGCTCAACAGCAAGTATAATGTCATAAGAAGGCAGCATACACTATATGGCGTCCTACACATAAACGAACGGCGCAAACCACGTGTTCGCCCTTTTAAGCGCCTCGTTATCTATTATACGGCGCAACGTATTAATATGGCACCCAACGTCAAGGTAACAGAAGGCGGCGCCAAAGGTGGGTTTTTCACGCCTTATATGGCGCACAACGCGCTTGGGCCGTCAGAAACCGTCGCCAGACATTATATGGCGCCCAACGACGGGACGCCAGTAGCCAGCGCCAACCATGGTTGAACACAACCATGTGTTGAACATATTATATGGCACCCTACGTTAACTAGTTTTTAGTTAGATTTACGAGTTTAGTTAGAATCTAAGATGTAGCCGTTTTCGTCAAGGAAGATAAAGGCTTCAGGTGGAATGAAACCAGTTGACATGGTTTTTTAAATATATTGTGGGTTTGGGAAGAAGGGTTGTAACGAATGACGTTTTTTTTTATGTATATTTTTTTTTTTTTTTTCTTCTTTTCAATTTTCTTTTATATGTAACTATATATGTATGCATATTCCTAATATCGGAATTTTTTTTATATTTGTCATTATCATTGAGTCGCTCCCTTATTATTTTTTTTTTTATCAAATTTTCTTTCTTTCTCTATTTTTTCTTGCTGCAAACTAGAACTGTGTGGAATCCATTTATTTTTCTCGTTTGCGTCGCAATTTGTAAAATAAATAAAAAATATATTATATGTATTTTTTTTTTTTGCAACCGCTGTAATAAAATTAGTGCCCTCTGGTAGAACAATTTATAAGAAACTTAAAAGTGCGCCAAAACTCGAGAGGTGAATTAATAAATACAATGGATTTTGGGTTTTTTTTGGTGGTGAAGGAAAAAGACCAGGGGATTGGAGTTTGGACAGTGAAAAGAAGCGGACGACTGTGTTTGTTGTTTGGGTTTTTTTTTTTTGGGGGAAAAATTGGCGAAAGGACGAAGAACGAATATATATGTAACGAGTAACGACATGAAACTTTACAAATTAACTGAGAAGTGAATAAGTGAATTGCCCCTGTCGAGTGAGAAAAAAAAAAAAGAATATATTAACAAAAATAAAACCGATACGAAACTTTAAAAATCGGCGAAGACGCGAATAATTGAATTGCACTGTAAGCGTCGTTAAACCTATTCTAATAATCGTGAAGTGTTTATTTTCTTCAAAAAGATAAAAAAAGGAGAAAAAAAAATTAAGCCAAAATCCTGAGAGCGGCAAAGCAGTAATAAACTACCAAAAATCTACGTACTACTAAACTACCAAGAAACAGCGGCAAGGGCCCCAACGGTCACCAGGTACCATAGGTTAAGAATACAAAGATTTGAATTTTTTTAATAAAGTTTAACATAATTTATAAATACACGATATCAGTTTTTTTTTGTATTTTTTTGAGTTATTGTAAGATTTCCAGGGTGTTAGTTTGCGTGTTAGCCTATTTCGCAGTAAATATATTTTTTTTTTTTGTTTTTTTCAAATTAATAGGAGAGCGAAGACGATGACCGGCTAAGAAAAGACACGAAAGAGTCCTGGAGGATCGGTCATCTCGGGACTAAGGCTGGCCTAATTTTTTTTTCTCTAGCCCATTTTCAGGTGTAGTTGGTGGTCCCGTAGATTAGCGGCATGGCGAGCGGGAAAACCGCTTAACGCAGCGGTACAGCGAGCGCTGTAGGGTCATTCCCGGTCATGCAATGGCCTTTCCCTATTCCCCACAATTTTTTTTTCTCTTTGTCTCGCATTCGTGCAATTTATAGGTATTATAGACAGCACTCACAAGGACGGTGACTCCCTCTGGGTCGTTTTTTTTTCACCCACTCCCACGTTCCTGACTAGCCGGCAAAATGTGCTGTAAGGACCCAGAGGGACCCGTTAAATTTGAAGACGGGGCAATATCCGCTCTATATCGGGCATTGTTTTGTATCAGGGTTGGTGGATCCAGGGGTTAAGGTCTTGATCTGAAGTGGTTCTAGCTATATGGTTCCTAATTAATTTTATGATTGTCGTATCAACCCGGGAGATTTCTGCCGTTTCATATCTTTCCTCGTTCGATATGTAATGCAGAAAATCTGACTCTGCCTTTTTATAGATGCCAGTACACGCGCGTAGACATTTTCTATCGAAAAGTCTAAATTTTTCCATATAAGATGGACTAATATTGAACCATATGGGGCAGCCATAAGTGCGAATAGGTCTCACCAGAGCTTGGTAACAAATGATTTTAACGCGAGGGTATAAATGTTTCGAGTAAAAAAGTCGTTTTAGAGACATGAATACGTTACGCGCCTTTACAATCTGGGTATTACAATGTTGGTTGAAGTACAAGTGTTGATCTAAGTTTACTCCTAGATATTTAACACAAGTTTTGTGCGGAATTTTATCGTGGCTTCCCTCCCCAGCTACAATATTAAATTTCTTCCAATTACGCTTCAAATCTCTATTGGTGGTGCGGAATAGGATAGTCTCACATTTCTGTAAACTAATTTTCAACTTCCAAGAGTTCGTGTAGAACTGAACATCATTTAACATTTTCTGAAGTTCCTCTTGGCTTTAGACGCTTTAGAATGGGGTGTGTATATTATAAGGTCGTCTGCGAAGGCTACAATAAATCTCTTGGGTGACTTATTAAAATCAAAAGCTTCCAAAAGATCGCTAATGTAGATCGCGAATAAAGTGCAGTTACTGTTCCCTATTGGAGCCCTTCCCTTACATTAAAGATCTGTGTGGTAACAATTTTCCCGTTTGTTAGCACAAAGTTTTTGTTGTATATCATGTGTTCAAGGATATTTATCAAGTGTTTGGAGAATTTTTTTTTTAATAATTTAAAGATCAGACCGTCAAACCAAACTGTGTCAAAGGCCTTCTCCATGTCTATTAGACAGGCACCTACGCATTCTTTATTATTCAAATGCCAGCAGATGTCGCATGTGACCTTCGTTATGGCGTGTATGGTAGAATGTCTATTTCGAAAGCCAAACTGGCCATTCGGTATCAGATCATTCTGTCGAATGTGGGAATTCAGGGAGTCATTGAGGATGGATTCAAAGACTTTGCTTATGTTGGGTAGAAGACTAATGGGTCTGTAGCTTTTTGGATCTGAAGGATCTTTCCTTTCTTAAGGATCGGGAATGTTTTCGCGCGTTTCCATTTTTCGGGGTAGTGAGCGTTGTTTAATAGGTTATTAATAAGCGTGCAATATTCCTGAATAATTACATCCGGCAAATTCTTTAATACTAAATTTGGAATTACATCCAAGCCGAAGATTTTTTTTTATTATTGAGGCGTTTGAATAGAAATTGGAGTGTTTCAAATGAAACGAAGTAGTTGGTTGTCTGGAATTTGATTGGCCATCAGATTTTCGCTAAAAATGAGTAAAGGCTCTGTTTAAGGATGAGCTGATTTGCTTTATCCTGAAATGGGTGCACCGATCTTGGATCGATGCAACACTCGTTATGTTCGAAGATGAATAAACTGGATGTGAGCTTGACTGGTGCAGACAAGCTCCGAGCTGCAAGCACGAAAAAACAATCAATTATTTTGCCCGCACAGAGGACACCAACTGCTTTAGGAGGAGCCGCAATGCACTCTCCTAGAATGTATGCAGCGATCTTGAATCGTTGCAATACTCGTAATAATCAACAAAAATGTAAAACTGGAACAAATATTTTACACGCACAATGAAACCGTTAACACCTCGAAACACTCGAAAGTTAGCCAACTCGAAAGGCAACGACTCGAAAGGGCTAAACACAAAACAATCAAACTGTCCCAGCCGTTAATAACAACCGTAACCTTTTTAAATAAAACACCGTTCAATTCGACTTCTAATGTGCAACTAATTTAATTTATTATCTCACTTAAAGCTAGAAAATTACAAAAATGACATTCAGCGAGAATTTGAGCATTATAAAATTATCGTATCTTTGGTCATCAGTTCCCATGCCTCGTAGCCGTTAAAAGGAATCTGATTTCGTCTGGGCGACGAAGAATGGGACATGATGACACCTAGCGTCTAGTTACATTTAACGTTATGGGCACTAGGACGTTAATAAAAAATAAAAGATTGATTTGATATAGGTAAAAATATATGCCGATTCGTTCAGGCTCGTTGCCTTCGCTCTCATTTTTGGATTCTGTGGCCTTTTGCGTAACTAATTGATTTAGTTTTTCCATTCCCAAGTTGGAGTTTTGTGTATGAGTTCCCTCTAAGTGGGCCCCTACTAGATTTAGCTTTTGGGGTTCGTCGGTTATGACGAAGTAGCCGTTTGTATCACGGCTTGCACTTGTGATATCGATATTCGCGTCTTCCAGGAGTTTTTGGGAGTCGGCCGGTACCTTAATCGTGGGTACGCTTGTACTATTCTTTTTCCTGAATATTGAATTTATTTGGGCAAACGAAATATTCGAATTAAAGTTTTAACATTTTTTAAGATTGATTTTAGTCTACTCAACTTGGGGTTATTGTAATCAAAAAATCTACGATAAATGTTATTAATTCGCGTGAGCAAATGACTTTCAAGTCTTTGGAGTTTTCGGATAATAGGGTTTTCGTAATTGTCTAAGGTATTTCGGATTTTTCTTTTTGGGACAGTTCGTTCTATTGTGGCAATTGTGAGATTTTCTTAAATTTGGAGATAGTGTTCTATCTCCGAGTTTGTTAGGTTCCTATCTGTAGGAATCATGAATTCTTCTTCTTCTGGAATAGTTTCTGAGTGAGCTTTCGCTATTCTCTTTCGAAACAATTTCCAGTTAGTTTTTTTATAATTAAGGATAATATTTTTCGCTTGAGAATAATTGACGCATTGATCGTCTTTCTCATGACCAAATGTCATGAGTATGGCTTGGTGGTCGCTATCGTAATTTATGGTTTCTAATTTATTTGGGCTTCCTGCGAACGTGAAGTTCAATCGGGCATCTGCTATGCAGATATCAAGGTATGAATGTGCTTTTGGTAGGGTGGGCGAGTCGGGGCCGTAGAGTACAGATTTGAATTTTATTTGGTTGTCTAAAACCCAGTTATACAAAAAATTTCCACGTGTGTTATTATCTCGGTTAAGCCAGGATTTGTGTTTCGCGTTGAGGTCCCCTGCTATTACGTAGTAGTTTCTTAGGCTATTTAATTCAAGGGTCTGGAATAGTGAATGAAATTCGTCATTGAATTTTTCGGAATTTCTTTTTGAGGCATAGGTGCTAATAACGAAAAGATTATCATTATTCTGCAGGGAGATTTTTAGACAGGTCAGTTCTAAACATTCAAAAATGGCAAATTCCGGCCGGTTTATTGTAGTGAAGTTTAAAGGTTTTTTTTATAAGAATACCCGTGCCGCTTCCACCTCCGGAGTTCGGTCGGTTCGTTCTTATAAAATCGTAATTAGTGAATTGGGGGGTATGGTGTGGTTTTAATTTTGTTTCGTTTCATTCTTCTATTTAGGTACACAATGGAGTTGACATTGACAGAGAAGGCTTTGTGTTACCTGGCCATCAACAGACATTGGACAAGTTGAGAACGTTACTTATATAGCTAAGTTGTTGAGCGTGAGCGCCAATGGCTTGTTCGAAAAGCTCAAACTTATTATTTAATAACTAAACAAGGTTGTCCTGGAAAGATTTAAAAGAATTTTGATTAGCATTATTATCCTTACCTATGTGCTCTCGTAGGCAATCCTGGGTTGGTAGAGCTTTCGTATTTTGATTTTTTCCCTTCACGGCATCTGCAAAGTTCACTCCAGGTCGAACTACACTTTCGATGATACGCTGGTACTGTTGATTTGTTGTTGCTGCCTTTGTTGTCGCTGCTTTCTCCTGCTGGGCTGTGATCCTCCTGGATTTCGCTGCTTTATGCGATGGGCATCCTTTGTACGATGCTGGGTTTCCGTATGTTTTGCAATTTACGCAAAACGTCTTTGTCTTCTCCGCTATAGACTCCAACTTGCACTCGCCTGGTGAGTGGGATTGGTCGCATTTCACGCAACAGAACTTCATACTGCAGTTACCCGCTGAGTGGCCATACCTTTGACATCGACGGCATTGTGTGATTTCCGTCTTTTTCAACTTCTCAAATCGCACCACTTGGTAATTTAGGTAACGGATTTGGTGCCTTTTTAAAGTCTTCGACGTTAGTCGTTTTAATCGCAATTTTTGAGTTGCTGATATTTTTTATCTCAAAATCAGCTATGCCGGCACTTTTCTGCAGTAGTTTCACTATATCCTCTGGGTTGTGGTTATACGTTTTGATGGAAGGCATCTTGTACGTGTTTTTCTTGGGTTGCTGTGTTGTCGAGTTTTTCGTGGCGGTAAAAAAAATTGTTGTTGTTGTTAAGCTGGGCATCTTTGGCATCACGCGTTCTTTGGAAGTCATGGCCGATTTTTTCCCGGTTTTTTTCTTGACAACTTCGACGTAGTCCGTCTCGCTCGTTTCCTCGCCGACCATTTCAACATCAGGTGCTCTTTTTTTTTCGTTTGCCTGAAGCGCAGTAAGTGCTTCCTGCATTTGCTGCATTTGCGCTTGCAGACTTTTGATGATGCTGTCTCTTTTCTTAATTAGGCTGACTAGTCCAGCCTCCCGTATCGTGAGCCCGCCGTTTGTTGGTTCCAGTTCTGGCTCGCTCTCGTATTCGCTTTCTGCTAAGACGCTGAAAGCTCCGCATTTATCGCAGCTCTTCGCTACCTTCTCCTTTTTCCTTGCGACAGTGCCGTCACTATCCGTGTCGCTATTTGTGAGGGCTCGGTCTCTGGACCGCACCCTTTTCACGTTCCGTCCTATTGCGAGCGTTAACACTCGCACACTATCACGGTTTTTTCCTCTTGTCCTCAATTTCACAGGTACCTGAACTCGGTCCTTCTAGGCACTAGCACGAACACTATTGCACACACTCCGCGCTCTGCGTTTTAAATAGGTTGTTTGTATCCTATTCAAGATATCGTCTTTAGTACCTGCTGGTACATGAGTAGGTAGGGCGGCACTTGAGGCAGACAGCCAGCCTGTCGTGACGCCACCAGTGTTGCCATAGGTCAATGACCTTTGGCGGGGGATAACGACCTTGTGCGGGGACTAGTGACCTTGGGCGGGGCTAATGACCTTGGAGCTAATGCCCTCTGGCGGGGGCTAGTGAACTTGGTTGGGGGCTAATGACCTTGGAGCTAATGCCCTCTGGCGGGGGCTAATGACCTTATACAGTAGGTCAAGTTCACAGCCATAAGTGTAGGTAGTTGACAATAGGCAAAGGGGCGGGGCTAACAACCTAGCAGCTGGCCAAGGACACAGAGCTTAGATTGCTTTATACAGTAGGCTTTATGTAGCAGGTAGATGGCCATAAGCAAAAGGACAGGGCATAAGGCATGGTTAATGCCCTTACGCACTAGAGCAAACAAGGAACTTTGAGTCTGGAACTGTATTTAGCTTACACTAAATGGGCGGGGCCGTGATGAGGTCAGTGAGACCGAGTACTCTAGTGAGCATGGAGTATACGTTTGTATCTATGCAAAAGGGGCAGAATAGACAGATGTTTACATCCAAGAAGAATGAAGAGCATGTACGGCTTCTTGATACAATTATAGTGAAGCGTTTTCTTTTTATGCAGCCTTTTGATCTTGCGAGATGATGAAGGTTGTTTATTATTTATTTTGTACGAGCTGAATTTATAGTATGACGATTATGCACTTGTACGTGCATTTTTCCTGGGCCGATCTGGTTTTGCGTAATTTTTTGCTAGCAAGACGGGCATTTATTATTTTTTAGTAGTCTGGGTGGCTTAGTGGCTAGAGCACTTGCCTTCGGTGCACCTGGTTCCAGGTTCGAATCTGCTTGGCGGCAAGTAATTTTCGAAAATGGGATTAGGTGCCGGACTACCAGTTCACTCAGCTGTAAATGAGTACCTGAGTTCAAATCGGGGTAATAATCACGGACGAGCGTGTTGTTGACCACTTCACCTCCTAGTGTTCCGTTGGTCTCGCAATGAAGTAACTCTAGCATTACTTCAAGGCCTAGGCCCGATTTGGGCTGTTGCGCCATTGATCATTAAGACGGGCATTTGCTCAAGTTCGAGGCGGTACAGAGAGATATTATCAGTTCTGTTTCGATTTTTGCGTGTTTATTTTTGCTGCATCATTAAGATTGGCATTGGGTCAAGTTCGAGGTAATACAAGTGTATATCTGAGCGGGTTATTAGCAATTTTGCTTATGCTTTAATTTTCGTGCGATTATTTTTTGTTTTGATTGAGTTGATTCATCTTTTTGTCCAATAATAATGCGTAATATTGCGAAATTGCGTCTGAAAACTACAAAAAGTATTCCATGATTTTTGTGACTCATGCATCAATTTTCACGTGTTTTATTATTTTTGTGTGAGATGATGCAACAGTTTAGTTGATATTATTGCGAAATTGTGGCTGAAAACTTCAAAAGTATTGAATGAAACAGTTTGTTTTTACATTTTTCTGATTGATACGTCAATTTTTTACGTGTTTATTAGTTTTTGATGACAACGATAGCGAAATTGTGACTGAAAATTTCAAAGGTAGTAAACGAAACAGGTTTTTACTACAAAAAGAATTGAATGAAAAATGTTTTTCGCATTTTTTGTGACTCATGCGTCAATTTTCGCTCAGTTTATTGTTTTTAAGGTAGACGACGATGTAACAGTTTAGTTGGTATTATTGCAAAATTGTTCAATTCAAAACTTCAAAAAGTATTGAATGAAGCAGGTTTTACGTTTTAGCAATCAGGAATAACTACCGATACAGTTTAAACAACTATTTTTAGATTATGTAATGAGTTGCTGTAGGTTTTTACATTCATTTTTCGGTTCATGTGTCAATTTTTGCGTATTTATTAGTTTTGATGGCAATGATGCATCACCTTAGCCAATATTATTGTGAAATAATGCCTGAAAACTTCAAAAGTAGTAAACGAAATAGGATTTTTTTCGCATTTTTACGGTTAATGCGTCAATTTTCGCGCGTTTTATTATTTTTGAGGGAAAAGATGCAGTACTCTTGCTGATATTATTACTCAATATTATGAAATTGTGGCTGAAAACTTCAAAAGTATTGAATGAAATACGATTTTACACATTTTTTGCAGCTCTTGCATCATTTTTTCGCCCGTTTTATTATTTTTGTACGAGACGATGCAACACTTTAGTTGCTATTATTGTGAAATACAGCCTGAAAACTTCAAAAGTATTGAATAAAGCAGGTTTTTTTTCGCATTTTTATGGTTAATGCGTCAATTTTCGCGCGTTTTAATATTTTTGAGGGAAAAGATGCAGTACTCTTGCTGATATTATTACTCAATATTATGAAATTGTGGCTGAAAACTTCAAAAGTATTGAATGAAATACGATTTTACACATTTTTTGCAGCTCTTGCATCATTTTTTCGCCCGTTTTATTATTTTTGTACGAGACGATGCAACACTTTAGTTGCTATTATTGTGAAATACAGCCTGAAAACTTCAAAAGTATTGAATAAAGCAGGTTTTTTTTCGCATTTTTATGGTTAATGCGTCAATTTTCGCGCGTTTTAATATTTTTGAGGGAAAAGATGCAGTACTCTTGCTGATATTATTACTCAATATTATGAAATTGTGGCTGAAAACTTCAAAAGTATTGAATGAAATACGATTTTACACATTTTTTGCAGCTCTTGCATCATTTTTTCGCCCGTTTTATTATTTTTGTACGAGACGATGCAACACTTTAGTTGCTATTATTGTGAAATACAGCCTGAAAACTTCAAAAGTATTGAATAAAGCAGGCTTTTTTCGCCTGCCTGCGTCAATTTTCGTGCGTTTTATTATTTTTGTACGAGACGATGCAACACTTTAGTTGCTATTATTGTGAAATACAGCCTGAAAACTTCAAAAGTATTGAATAAAGCAGGTTTTTTCGCATTTTTATGGTTAATGCGTCAATTTTCGCGCGTTTTATTATTTTTGAGGGAAAAGATTCAGTACTCTTGCTGATATTATTACTCAATGTCATGAAATTCTGGCTGAAAACTTCAAAAGTATTGAATGAAATACGATTTTACACATTTTTTGCAGCTCTTGCATCATTTTTTCGCCCGTTTTATTATTTTTGTACGAGACGATGCAACACTTTAGTTGCTATTATTGTGAAATACAGCCTGAAAACTTCAAAAGTATTGAATAAAGCAGGTTTTTTTCGCATTTTTATGGTTAATGCGTCAATTTTCGTGCGTTTTATTATTTTTGTAGGAGACGATGCAACAGTTTAGCTAATATTATTGTGAAATAATGCCTGAAAACTTCAAAAGTAGTAAATGAAATAGGATTTTTTCGCATTTTTACGGCTCATGCGTTAATTTTCGTGCGTTTTATTGTTTTTCTGGTTGAGGAGGTGCATCACTTCAGTCAGAATTATTTCTTAATGTACTGAAATTGTAGCTGAAAACTTCAAAAAGTATTGAACGAAACGATATTTTTGCCTGAAAACTTCAAAAGTATTGAATGAAACAGGTTTTTTAGTTTTTCAAAATACGTCTATTTATCTATACATGTCTGTTTAATACAATTTGTTTTAAGATAATGCAATGCTGTGATATAATACAAAACTTATTTATAAATTTACAATATTTATTTAACCTAGGAACCTTATTATATTCGTTATTAAACTACTTATTATATACTTTACATGTTAGATCTTATACACATAGTTGAAATCGTTTACAGCTATCACGATTTTTTCGTATATCTTTTGAAATGTCTAAAAACCGAGCAAAAAATTAAATTAATACCAATTCAGAGGTCATAAAGTTTAAATGAAGGTAATATAAAAAGTGTAATAAGAACTAATTACTGGTACTAAAGCTTATTCAGAATTACATATTAATTGGGTCAGTGTTACACCGAAGAAACCAATCAATTATTCCTTGCTATCAATGATTGCTACAGGGATGCTGCTGCAGCGAAGGAATATCCCGCAAGACCTGCGAAAATATCCCGTGAAGGGTTATTTGACACAACAAAATTTTGCCCATAAAAGGCATTGAAAGAGGCCTAGATATAGCAAAGTAGTGGGGAATGTCCTTTAAGGCGTCTTCCTACCATGGACATTTTTTTGTCTTCATTTTACTTTATTATTTTAATAATTAAGTATTGTGATTGATTTTTTAAAAAAAAAAATTTGCTACCCTCAAAATTTTTATTTTCACGTTTCATAACTAGTAGACGCGAAAAAAGCAATAAAAATTTTCAGTCCGTCTGTCCGCCGTACGCCGTACGCCGTACGCCGTACGCAAGATCGTTTGGAGGCTCGTAGCTGCCAAACGCTTTGAGATATTAAATTGAAATTTTTTTAACGAATAGATGAAGTAGGCGCCTTGAAGTGACCAAATTTTTAGGGGTGGGGGTGTGAGGGGGAAGGAGGGGGAAGTGTTTTAGACCGAAAATTTTGGTTTCCAGATCTCAGTAACCCCTTATGCTAGGAAGCTGAAACTTAGAATTTCTGTAGAGCTCTGATAGTAGACCCATTTGCAGAAAAATTGTCAATATTGATCAAGGGGTGTGGGAGTGGGGGGAAATGTAATGCGTCCGAAACCCAAAAAAGGTGAGATAGACACATTCTAAAATCCATATCTCCTAAACCGTTAATGGCACACCATTCAAACTTCAGAAATATTTGTAGTTATACTAGGAGAACAGAATCAAGAAAAATTTTGGGTGGGGGAAGTTGTGTATGGGGGTGGGGGTGAAAAACTTAAGATTACGATATCTCATGAACCAATTGCTCTAGAAAAATAAAATTTGGTTTGGGTGTAAAGGTTGACAAAAAAAGATTGATCAAAGTAAAATTTTTTAAGTGGGAGGTGGAGCATAGAAGTGGAGGGGATGAGAATTTTTCAAATCAAACACATTTCATATCTCAAGAACAGTTTAAGATAGATGCTTAGAATTTTTACCAGAAGTAGCGCTAATTAAACTCTAGTAGGGAAAAAAGTTTTGGGGTTGGGGGTGAAGAGAGGGAGGGTGGGGGAGGTTGAAAAGGAAAAGGTTCCGATGCTTATATCTTGAGAATCTGTAATGATATAAGCCTTAAACTTGGTATTTAGATAGAGCTATAGTAGCGGAATGTTGGAAAAATAAATTTTTTTTTAGGGGTAGTATGCTACGGGGGTAGGGGGTGTTTTTCCTAACTATTAAACGGTTCATGCTAGAAAGTTGAAACTCGGTGCGTATATGTAAATCAACTAGAAAAGTAATTGTGATAAAAAAAAATTTGAATATTCATTGGCGTTTAGAAAGGGGGGCAAAAAAAATTATTTGTAAATATATTATATATAAAATGCAAATATTTTCACGATTTTCGTCATATCTACTAGGTCTTTACAAATATTGAATTCATTTTTATTCTACGGATTCTTCGTATGAATACCTAGAATGTGATTTCAAGGTTTTTTAAAATTCGACCCCTAAGGGTAGTATGGTACAAGTGGGGGTGTTTTTCCTATATATGGAACGGCTTAAGCTACAATGTTGAAACTCGGTGTGTATATGTAAATCAACTAGAAAAGTAATAGTGATAAAAAAAAATTTGAATATTCATTGGCGTTCAGAAGGGGGGGGGGGGGCAAAAAAAAATATTTGGAAAAATAATACATATAAAATGCATATATTTTCACGATTTTCGTCATATCTACTAGGTCTTTCCAAATATTGAATTCATTTTTATTCTACGGATTCTTCGTATGAATACCTAGAAAGTGTTTTCAAGGTTTTTTGAAATTCGACCCCTAAGGGTAGTGTGGTACAAGTGGTAGGTGTTTTTCCTATATATAGAACGGCTTAAGCTACAATGTTGAAACTCGGTGTGTATATCTAAATCAACTAAAAAAATTATTTTGAATAAAAAAAACCAATATCTATTGGCATTCAGAAGGGGGGCAAAAAAAATTATCTGTGAAAATAGAATGCATATTTTCCCACGATTTTCGACATATCTACTACCTCGACCCAAATAATGAATTTAATTTTATTCTATGTATTCTCCATATGAATACCAAGACAGTGTTTTCAAGATTTTCTGAAAATTGACACCTAAGGGGGTGTAAAGTGATTGTGTACCTTTTCATAAAGTATTCCATATCTCTCAGATCCAATCAGATTTTCACTTCCATGATCTTGTTCTTTTTGATAGGTTTTCAGTCACATAGTAGCCTACACCGCATTTCAGAATTGAACGCGTTTCTAACTTCTGCCGGAAAAATAATAAAGTTACGCCCAGATTGTTGGCAGATTTTTTTTTTATTTTTCTATAAAAAAATTTGACATGTTACGCACAGTTTAAGCCATTGGCGGTATTGAAAATCGCAAAATTGACGAAGTTACAGCTTCGTGTTCTGCACGACAACCGACGAAAACCCTTGCGATACAGCAAACAAGCTTACTTTCATTTGCGTTTATCTCGAAACTACACTTTTTGGAACCCGGAACACGATATCTCGCAAACTAGTCGGCCGATGGCTCTGAAATTTGAACACAATACTCTTAGAAGTATTATGGAAAGTGTAGCGTAGGATTTTTAAGATTGCTGCATTAGTTTTTTTTTTTATTGACGTTTTTCGAGGTTTTTTTTAGGAAAAAATGCAATTTTGTTTTGTTCGGCTCACCAAAATTTCAAAAAAATCTAAAAAAAAAATCGCTACGCTACATTTTAGCTACACAACCCACGAACAACCCCATTTTTTTTTTTTTTTTTTTTTCAGATGCATATTAATGGAGAAAACGGTGGCATCATATCCCTCCTCTTGTGCGGAGGGCCTCCGGGGAAATGTGCACAGCGCGGCCATTTTTTTTTATTTTTTATTAAAAATTATGTGAAACGTTCCTCAAGCTGTAATATACCTTGTGTCTAAAAATTAAAAAAATATCTTTTATACTTTCGAAGATATGAATTTTTAAAAAAACACGCATTTTGCGTGCTGTCATGGTAGGAAGACCCCTTAATGGAGAGAGGCAACATTTTTAAAAGAAACAACGCTTATTTTTATTTAAAATTTAATAAACAAAAAGAAATGCGACAATACTAATACTAAGCATATTTACTACTATATCTTTTTGAAAATGTACAAAAATTATGTAAAATTAATATTAGTCAATAATAATTATTGTCTCTACATGCTGCGGGTACAACACACATTGGGGCAGTCTGGCTCTCTTCGCCGTACCTCCCCATCGTCTCCAGCGCTCGTCTTCCTCCGATGAGTCCTCCTCAGCAGTTTGAGGGCTCGTCTCGGGGTCTTTCGATGTTAATTCCCCTTCATCCGTTTGCGTGCCCACAGAACACTCTGTGTATTTCCGATTATAGGCAGCTCGAAGGGTCTTCAGGAATCCCTCCATGGGTATCTGTAGAGCACCCTCAGAAGTCTTCCTTTTTCTATTCTCTATAATGGTAAAAATTAAAAAATATACTTTTTAAAAATAAAAAGTATTTTAACTTACCCATGTTTATTCGGTTTAAAGGGCTGGGCGATAATACTCCCTAGTATGCTGAAGCACAACTTTTATATCAAAATCTCAGGGTTATTGCATGCTATATTACTACATCAGATAATTGCATTTGCCAGATTAGTTATGGGTAGACAATTACTGTTCTACAATGTTGCAGTATAAACACTCGAAATATCCTGTCAAGGTCATTTCTCATGTATATTCCTATACTAATTTATTTTGTTAACTAAATTAATTATAGAATAGCAAGCACCGTGATAAGAGTAGGGTAGAATGGGTAGCCCTGCACCATAGGTAGAAATGCACCACTCGCCATTGGCGCTCGCCCGTAAGTAAAATCTACAAAGCAGAAGTAGTATTCTCTTTCTCTTTCCTATCCATACGATTGTGTTCAGGAATCGTTAAAGTACCGAGTAATACCGAACAGTTATCCGGAGTAAAAGAAAAACGCTAAGGAAAGTAACTTTTCGTATATATGCAACATTTTTGTTTAAAGACAAATTATTGATCGTGAACCTTTCTAGGTAGGCATAAATATAGCTTGTAGTCTAAGGTGTGTTTTAGTAAAGTGCTAGTTTTTTATTTGCTAATATTTATTTAAAAAAAAATAAAAATGTTCATCTGGTCAGAATCGGTAGAATTGCACCACGAGCTTATAGGGAGAAATGCACCAGATTCTTATACCTAAGTAGCATGAATTTATGGTCACAAATCATAAAGAAATTCAAATTATTTTGCTGGAATCAGAACGAGCTCGTGCTGCAAGCATACAGCAAACATATCAAATTTGAAATCGATTTTTAAAATTTTAATATCCGTTAACTTATAAAAACTTATATAAAACCATTAAATTACTATTATTTGGTATTTTCTATTATTTTTTATTAGTATAAAACTCGAAAAATATTTAATAGATTTACTGTTTAGTTCGTTATTGTTTGTTACTTTTGTAAATATATTTAATTTTTTTGTTTCAACTAATTTGGTTGGGATTTGCTACATATTTAAAATGTGGTGCATTTATACCTTGTAAGTGGTTCATTTCTCCCGTACGATGGGAGAAATGCACCATTTGGACCTGCCTGTGCTCTTCTTCATTATGCTCTCGATCTGATTATATTTTGCTCTTTATTACGAATACAATATTTGCTCAAGGTATTTGATCAAACAGAAAAAAAAAAAATTTATCAAGTTCCACAATTTTCTACGGAGATATGGAGTAATTAATGAAAAATGGTGCATTTCTACCTAGTCTACCCTATATCATATATTCTTGAAGCAGTTCGCTACCGCTACCAAATTAATTAATTATAGTATGCAGGAATACCATTCTACAATGTTGCTCATATTAAGAATCGAATTATTTTCCACAGAATCAATTCATTTCTTCTTGCAAGAAATTATTACTCCTATCAAATTAATTATAGATTGCCAACTACCATCATAATTGTATCTACATTGTTGCACCTATTAAGATTCGAATTATCTTCGTCGAAGCAATTCATATTTTCTTGCAAGAAATTAATGCATCTACCATATTATTTATAGAACACCGAAATTGTGATAATGGTATCTACATTGTTGCACCCGTTAAGATTCGAATTATCTTCGTCGAAGCAGATTGTCATCAATTTTTCTCGTATATTCCTGAAGCAAATCATTGCACCTACCATATTAGTTATGGTACGACCAAGTACCTATACCTTACCCATAATAACAACAATAATCACAAAACAAAACAACCGGCGACAAACAAGCTGTGAACTTGCTTTAAACACTTCATATAAAAGGGGTCCTGGCACAGTACGACCCTGAACCTGGCTCGTAAACGCTAAAGGCTACAGACGAGGATGTTCACATCTAGCAGTAACCATAGCTATAGTGTCTACTAAGACTTGATACAATTATAAAAAATTTACGGTTTTTATAGAGCCAGCACGACAAATAATTGTAGATTATCATATGTATTTTTTGCATACGCATAGTGGCTAGTGTGCATCAGAGGTATGTAAAGCCTCATTAATGTGATAGATGTTATGGCTGGCTATGCAGTCGTCGTTGTAGATTGTTTGGAAGGGGTATTGTGAAATTGTATAAAGGTGGCATCTGAAGATGTTGTAGAGTATAAACACACGGGATTCTATCCGTACTGGACAAACCCAGCTTCACGACGTAAGACTATTTCCTTTTTGATATTCAGCCTTCTAATAAAGAAAATTTTTTAGATTACAGTGATAACGATCGATAGCCAATATATGTAACTAGAGGGAAAACAATAAGGTGCTTTTATAGAGGGCAAGCCTATTTTCTTTTTATTCTATGAAATACTAATTAACTTTTTTATTTTTAGGTTTTTAGTGAAATACCGGAAATTCATCAGAGTTTATTAAGCGTATACAAGCAGACTACCAGTGTAAGCAAAACATCAAAACAGCAAAACATCTGAGGAATACAAGGATTCTTGGAGCTACGGAAAATCACGGACTATATGATTAGAGAATAACCTCAGTAGCATATCTACAAATATTAAGGAATAAAGGGCCAGTCGTAATAAGGTTAGTCTATATATAGGACCAGCTAACGTCACTTAGTCATATCTTATTGAGCAGCGCTTGAGACCAGACGTTCTTTGTTAACCGCAAAAAAATGTCACGATTTTTTATTATAAAAGATTGCACTACGCCGGTCAAACGGTTTAATGTACGTGGGCGGAAATTAGAGTTTAAAATTCAGGCCGTGCCAGATAACGAGGAGCCTACTAGCTGGATTAAGAAGGCCATACAGGATATTGTTGAGTACGCCGTTCAGGACCTTCAACCAACAGATCAGGTCGGAATTACCTTTTGCGGCGTCGACTTCATGGAGAGAGGTCCTGCATGGATGAATTTTAGAGATGCTGATTCTATCAAAATGGCGGATATTTGGGGCTTGCTTTCTAAGATTTTCCAAAGCAACTCATCAGGACTAAGTACGGATACATTTTGCCTGGGAGTAACATCAGTACGCCTACCGACTGGTACTGGGCGAACAAGAAAATACAGTTCTTTTGACGAGGAGTGTGCTGCTAGAAGGGGTATTGTTGTCATAAATAACAAAGACAATCTATGTCTACTACGAGCCCTAGTCGTTGCAATTGCTGGCATCGAAAAAGATGCTGATTACTACAAGATTAAAAGGAATGTAGGAAAAGTTCAGACTCGACTTGCCATGGAGCTTTTGGCAAAATCGGAGGTTACCATCCCGAGTGAAGGTTCAGGTATTCCCGAATTAAGAATACTTCAGAAAGCTCTCAAGGATTCGTATAAAATTGTGGTCTATCAACACGGATGCAAAGGCCGTAATGTAATTTTTGAGGGTCCTACAGACGGTAAGAGGCTGAATCTGGTATATCATAAGGGACATTTCAACGTAATAACTTCACTTACGGCAGCGTTTTGCTGTGTCTATTTTTGTATTCAATGCAGTCAACCCTACGATCACAAAAACAGGCATCGTTGTGAGAAAAAACATGCCCCTGCTGTCAACAGTCACCGGTATGTTCAAGTAATATTAAAAACAAATTTTGCAAAGATTGTAACCGTGAGTTTAGAGGACCAGAGTGCTACGAAAAGCACCAAGCTGCTGGATCATTAGATAGGGGTAGTGTCTGTGAGCCAGTGAAAAAGTGCCTTGAGTGTCTCAAAACCTTTAACATACGTAAAACACATATATGTGGAGAAATTTTTTGCAAAGTTTGTAAAATCAACGTGCCTCAGGGGCATGCCTGTTTTATTCAGCCCGATAACCGCAAACCGATGAGCAAAAATATTCTTTATGTTTTTTATGATCTCGAAACACATCAGGAAAAAATTGGGGGCGAAAAAACAATAGAAGACCAGATCTCGATTGGCGGCATAAAATTACACGAACCTAATTTATGTGTGTTCCAACAAAGATGTGTACAGTGCATTGACAAGAAACTAGAAATGTGCCTAAAATGTGGTTTAAGAGAACATGTGCTAAAAGTGAAGCCAGTAGAAATTTTTTGGAGTATTTACTGAATCAAAGAAAGATATTCAGGGAAGTTATTGTAATTGCCCATAACGGACAAGCGTTCGATCATCAGTTCCTTCTCAATCGCATTCTTTATCAGACAGACATAAAACCGGAATTAATAATGAGAGGAACGAAAATTATAACGATGCGACTAGGTAACCTTAAATTTCTTGATTCTCTAAATTATTTCCCCATGGCTCTATCACAGTTACCGAAGGCCTTCAGCTTACCGTCGAGTTTTAAAAAGGGCTATTTTCCGCATCTATTTAATACAATACAAAATGAAGGGTATGCTGGACCTTTGCCGCTAGCTAAATATTATAGCCCGAACACGATGAAAACAGAAGATCGTAACACCTTCCTGAAATGGTACGAACAGCACAAGACTGAAGAGTTCAATATGCAACAAGACTTGGAGGAATATTGCAAAAGTGACGTACAGATTCTGACTGAAGCGTGCCTGAAATTCCGTAGTTTAATGATAGCTGAGTGCAGGGTTGATCCGTTTGTAGAAGCTACAACTATAGCCTCCGCATGTAACCTTGTTTTCCGACGTAATTTTCTGAAACTCAACACAATCGGTATAATCCCTAAAAATGGGTATCGCTATGCTGATAATCAGTCGAAGGAGGCCATACAGTGGTTATTATGGGAAGCGGATCAGCGTAAAATTAATATCCAGCATGCAGCAAATGGTCGTGAAGTTATAGTAAATGGCGTTAAAGTGGATGGGTACTGCTCCGAAACACGGCAAATATTCGAATTTCACGGTTGTTATTATCACGGCCACGTCTCCTGCCTAAGGCATAATCGTGACGAGCCCCTACAGGATGATCTAACTGATACGCTAAATCATCGATATGAAAGAACTGCTTCAAAAACTGATCGTTTACGTGCTCTTGGATATGAAGTAGTTGAAATGTGGGCCTGCGACTTCGATAAACGACTTAGTATCGATAAAAAGATGATGAATTATTTAACCTATCATCCGCTGTTGAATAGCTCACCCCTAACACCGAGAGATGCCTTTTATGGTGGACGAACTGGGAATACCCATAGTTACTATAAGTGTAAACCCGGTGAAAAAATTAAATATCTAGACGTGTGTTCCCTCTACCCATGGGTATGCAAAAATGGTAAATTCCCTATTGGGCAGCTAACTCTATATGTTGGAGATGATAACTGCTCCAAGCTTGATTTAAAGAAGATAGAGGGGATAATTAAGTGCAAAATACTGGCACCAGAAGAATTACTACACCCCGTGCTGCCTCTTAAACAGAATAGCAAACTGATGTTTTCACTTTGCCGAAATTGTAGCGAAAATAAAAATCAAGATGAGTTTTGTCCCCACTCTAATGAGGAAAGAGCATTGATAGGGACTTGGGTGATAGATGAGGTGACGAAGGCTATAGAAAAGGGTTATAGGTTGCTTGAAATATATGAGATATGGAGCTATGATGTGAGGCAGTACGATAAATTAGCAGCTACTGATGGATTGTTCACAGATATGATGAACAAGTTTATTAAAATGAAACAGCAGGCTTCAGGCTGGCCGAGTATATGTTCATCTCAAGAGGCAAAAGAAAAGTATATTGAGGATTTTCTGTCTATCGAGAACATCAGACTAGAGTTCGATGAAATTGTAGGCAACCCTGGTTTAAGATCTCTAGCTAAATTGATATTAAACTCGTTCTGGGGAAAATTTGGACAGAGGGAAAACCTGCCAAAAACAAGCATAATAAATCAGCCCTCAAAGTTATATGAATTGCTTACCAACCCCTCTATCGAGGTTTGCCACTTGCTGCCCGTTAACGAAGAAACCTTAGTTGTGAACTGGGAATATAAGGAAGAAGTGGCCGAGTGTTTACCTACGGTTAACGTATGTATAGCAGCCTACACAACGACACAAGCCCGCTTGAAACTGTACCATTATTTAGATCGACTAGGAGAACGCGTTTTATACTATGATACTGATTCCGTAGTTTACATAGCTAGAGAGGGAGAATACGAGCCGCCAACTGGAGAGTTTATAGGAGATATGACAGATGAATTAGAGCCTTATGGTGTCGGGAGCTATATAACCGAGTTTGTGAGCGGAGGACCAAAGAACTATGCATATAAACTTTTTAGCACGAGAGAAAATGCTAAAAAGATAGTTTGCAAGGTTAAGGGCATTTGCTTAAACTACGAGGCCTCAAAACTGGTAAATTTTGATTCAATAAAGAACATGGTTTTGTATCCAGAGGAAAACCAATATATTTTACTGTCCACGCAAAACTTTCGACGTACAGAGGACCATTCGGTTATAACCAAATCAGAAGTAAAGAAGTACAGGCCCTTATCCGAAAAGCGACGATTTCTAGAAGATAACAGCTCTGTTCCTTACGGCTATAAGAGAAAGAAGCTTTTATAGAGCTAATATGTAATTCTAAATAAGCTTTAGTACCAGTAATTAGTTTTTATTACACTTTTCATATTACCTTTATTTAAACTTTATGACCTCTGAATTGGAATTAATTTAATTTTTTGCTAGATTTTTAGACATTTCAAAAAAGAAAAAATCGTGATAGCTGTAAACGATTTCAACTATGTGTATAAGATCTAACATTTTAAGTATATAATAAGTAGTTTAATAACGAATATAATAAGGTTCCTAGGTTAAACAAATATTGTAAATTTATAAATAAGTTTTGTATTATATCACAGCATTGCATTATATTAAAACAAATTGTGTTAAACAGACATGTATAGATAAATAGACGTATTTTGAAAAACTAAAAAACCTGTTTCATTCAATACTTTTGAAGTTTTCAGGCAAAAATATCGTTTCGTTCAATACTTTTTGAAGTTTTCAGCTACAATTTCAGTACATTAAGAAATAATTCTGACTGAAGTGATGCACCTCCTCAACCAGAAAAACCATAAAACGCGCGAAAATTAACGCATGAGCCGTAAAAATGCGAAAAAATCCTATTTCATTTACTACTTTTGAAGTTTTCAGGCATTATTTCACAATAATATTAGCTAAACTGTTGCATCGTCTCCTACAAAAATAATAAAACGCACGAAAATTGACGCATTAACCATAAAAATGCGAAAAAAAACCTGCTTTATTCAATACTTTTGAAGTTTTCAGGCTGTATTTCACAATAATAGCAACTAAAGTGTTGCATCGTCTCGTACAAAAATAATAAAACGGGCGAAAAAATGATGCAAGAGCTGCAAAAAATGTGTAAAATCGTATTTCATTCAATACTTTTGAAGTTTTCAGCCACAATTTCATAATATTGAGTAATAATATCAGCAAGAGTACTGAATCTTTTCCCTCAAAAATAATAAAACGCGCGAAAATTGACGCATTAACCATAAAAATGCGAAAAAACCTGCTTTATTCAATACTTTTGAAGTTTTCAGGCTGTATTTCACAATAATAGCAACTAAAGTGTTGCATCGTCTCGTACAAAAATAATAAAACGGGCGAAAAAATGATGCAAGAGCTGCAAAAAATGTGTAAAATCGTATTTCATTCAATACTTTTGAAGTTTTCAGCCAGAATTTCATGACATTGAGTAATAATATCAGCAAGAGTACTGAATCTTTTCCCTCAAAAATAATAAAACGCGCGAAAATTGACGCATTAACCATAAAAATGCGAAAAAAACCTGCTTTATTCAATACTTTTGAAGTTTTCAGGCTGTATTTCACAATAATAGCAACTAAAGTGTTGCATCGTCTCGTACAAAAATAATAAAACAGGCGAAAAAATGATGCAAGAGCTGCAAAAAATGTGTAAAATCGTATTTCATTCAATACTTTTGAAGTTTTCAGCCACAATTTCATAATATTGAGTAATAATATCAGCAAGAGTACTGCATCTTTTCCCTCAAAAATAATAAAACGCGCGAAAATTGACGCATTAACCGTAAAAATGCGAAAAAAATCCTATTTCGTTTACTACTTTTGAAGTTTTCAGGCATTATTTCACAATAATATTGGCTAAGGTGATGCATCATTGCCATTAAAACTAATAAATACGCAAAAATTGACACATGAACCGAAAAATGAATGTAAAAACCTACAGCAGCTCATTACATAATCTAAAAATAGTTGTTTAAACTGTATCGGTAGTTATTCCTGATTACTAAAGCGTAAAACCTGCTTCATTCAATACTTTTTGAAGTTTTGAATTGAACAATTTTGCAATAATACCAACTAAACTGTTACATCGTCTACCTTAAAAACAATAAACTGAGCGAAAATTGACGCATGAGTCACAAAAAATGCGAAAAACATTTTTCATTCAATTCTTTTTGTAGTAAAAACCTGTTTCGTTTACAACCTTTGAATTTTCAGTCACAATTTCGCTGTCGTTGTCATCAAAAACTAATAAACACGTAAAAAATTGACGCATCAATCAGAAAAATGTAAAAACAAACTGTTTCATTCAATACTTTTGAAGTTTCCAGCCACAATTTCGCAATAATATCAACTAAACTGTTGCATCATCTCACACAAAAATAATAAAACACGCGAAAATTGATGCATGAGTCACAAAAATCATTGAATACTTTTTGTAGTTTTCAGACGCAATTTCGCAATATTACGCAGTATTATTGGACAAAAAGATGAATCAACTCAATCAAAACAAAAAATAATCGCACGAAAATTAAAGCATAAGCAAAATTGCTAATAACCCGCTCAGATATACACTTGTATCACCTCGAACTTGACCCAATGCCAATCTTAATGATGCAGCAAAAATAAACACGCAAAAATTGAAACAGAACTGATAATATCTCTCTGTACCGCCTCGAACTTGACCAAATGCCCGTCTTGCTAGCAAAAAATTACGCAAAACCAGATCGGCCCAGGAAAAATGCACGTACAAGTGCATAATCGTCATACTATAAATTCAGCTCGTACAAAATAAATAATAAACAACCTTCATCATCTCGCAAGATCAAAAGGCTGCAAATAAAGAAAACGCTTCACTATAATTGTATCAAGAAGCCGTACATGCTCTTCATTCTTCTTGGATGTAAACATCTGTCTATTCTGCCCCTTTTGCATAGATACAAACGTATACTCCATGCTCACTAGAGTACTCGGTCTCACTGACCTCATCACGGCCCCGCCCATTTAGTGTAAACTAAATACAGTTCCAGACTCAAAGTTCCTTGTTTGCTCTAGTGCGTAAGGGCATTAACCATGCCTTATGCCCTGTCCTTTTGCTTATGGCCATCTACCTGCTACATAAAGCCTACTGTATAAAGCAATCTAAGCTCTGTGTCCTTGGCCAGCTGCTAGGTTGTTAGCCCCGCCCCTTTGCCTATTGTCAACTACCTACACTTATGGCTGTGAACTTGACCTACTGTATAAGGTCATTAGCCCCCGCCAGAGGGCATTAGCTCCAAGGTCATTAGCCCCCAACCAAGTTCACTAGCCCCCGCCAGAGGGCATTAGCTCCAAGGTCATTAGCCCCCGCTCCCGCTGGCTGTCTGCCTCAAGTGCCGCCCTACCTACTTACATGGTATCCGTATTTCTATTAATTTATTTTAAGCTAGGAGCACGTTTAAAACACGTCTAACCACTTTGAATGTCGAGAATCGACTCAAAAGATAACGTATTTCACCATACAAAATGTACGCGAGCTCGAAATTTGCAACGTTTTTCTGAAACTTGCAAATTTTTGAAGTCGGTGGGCGCTATAATTCAAAATCTAATGCACCGATTCTTTTGAAATTGTTTACACTATTTCTACACATAAGTCAGCAGGTAACGCTGTCGAGTTTTTTTTTCTTTTTTATCGTTATTTTTTATTTTAAATAAAATTTAATTTAAATTTTAATTTAATTTAAATTAAAAAATGCTACCAAAAATGAAAAAAAATCGATAAAAAAAACTCGACCGCTTTCCCTCGAGAAACATCTCATTTACTAAACCATTTTGATTTTTTTGTTTCAGATGATCCAGTCTCGAGTTGTAACGCTCACCGCAAAACTACTTTTTTTTTGATTATAGTTTAGATGTTGTATTAACACATAAAATTGAAATGAAATAAACGAGAATTACGTTTGCTTTAAAAAAAATTCTTGAAAATATGCCTTTTTTCGCCGAATTAACTTGACCCTTCCCTTAAGTGTCACCTTTTACAAATAAAAATTTAATTTTTACACAAATTTAATATATTTTGATATTCAAATTTGACAGTTTACATGGTAAGGCTAAAGTTTCGTGCACGAAAGCGAATTTTTTTCAAGTCATTCGAAAGTTGATGAAATTCGTACACGAAACTTGGTCGAATAAACTCGAGAATAGGGTCCTGGCCTGATTCTTCTTGACTGTACGGTCATAAGTCAATTCCGCAAATTCCCCTCCGAAGGAGGGTGATAGTCGGCTTTCAAAAGTAACAGTTCTCGAGGCGGAGTTTATCGGGTTACGGGATTCGGCGGCATCACGCTTCCACCATATGTGGAAGGGATGGTTGCAGGATCCTGGAGGAACTGGGTGTAACTTTAAGCTTGGCAAAATCGCCATCTTTGAAATTGGTGAATGGGGACGAGTGAACGATGGACAGGGTAGTTTGGCTACTAATGAAGGTGAACGCGGTGGATGGAATGTTAGGTCGTTCAAAGACTGCCACACTCGCTTATTCTCGAAGCCGATTTTTTGGTGCAGTTCGGCTTGGTAGTTGACCTGCGGCAAGAGCAGTGGGATTTTTCTGCACAACCGTTGTTCGCGACCGTTGAATGCCTTCATGCAAAGCCGAAAATCAGTCTAAATGAGGGCAATCAATTAGAGAAATTGATTGAGGAATAGTTTGGTAAGATGGGAGATGGCTTAGGTCGAACATCGGCGGTTAAGCACATCATCACCACAACATCCCCTCCGATTAAATAGCGATAATACCCAGTTTCACCTACGGTTCATAAACATATCGATCTAGAACCGAAAAACATGCTGAAGGATGAAATTATTCGACCCTCCAACAGTGTGTTGAGTCGCCGCAGTAAGCAAAAAAATAAAAAGTCCCTGTGGAGCTGTTGCGATCATATTTCAACTCTGCGATGAATTATGATCGCATCAGCTCCACTGTCACCAACTTCACCGTGTACGGACACAGGCAAAAGAAGAGCCGTTGCTTTGGTGATGCCGGAAATGGGACGAGGTGGGAGAGGGACAGAGAGAAGAAAGCTGAAGACTCAGACGGTCGCGAACACGAACTAAACCATTTTCAGTTGTTGGACACCTCGACTGCCGACAAATTTTCAACTTACGGCCTATCGCGACTTCCTCCGAGGGCTAATTTTTCATCCCTCGTACGTACGCACGTCCTCGAAGATTTTCGCCCGATAAGCGGCAAGTGTGCGGCGTTTTGCAAACTATCGCCACGATTCGAGTTTCTTTTCTTCCGTTGTCGAATGTCGAGGGCTGGAAGAATTACCCCGGAAAAATTTCCACATAGTTGGCGGTAGTGATGTGTGGTGCCGTGTCTCTTTTGTGTGTGCAGTAGTGAAAACAAAATCAAAAAAAAAAGAAGTGGAGTGGATTCGGTACTGTCGTCCCGCCGCACGCCAACCGCCAGCGCTAATGCCAGCGCCAGCAAAACTCGACACCGCTGCAGACCCGCAGTCGTCGACGTCGTTGGCTGATTTTCTTGTTTCTCGTCGAACATCGAGATTATCGTTGGTGCGCCGCGACTTGCCTATCGCCGATAATTTTCCGTCGACCTGGCGTGTGTTGTTTTTTTTTTCTTTGAATTTTATTGGCGCGCGAATATCGCTCGTACGGGGTAAGCCCCACGAATCGACCGTAAAAGGCTTTGCCTCATTTGGGGTTAAATGAAAATCGAGAACGAATGAAATGAAAACCATATAGATTAAATAAATGAACTACCTAAAGCTAAATTTGAACTATATTAAAAATTAAAACAAAAGAAAATCGAGAACGAATGAAATGAAAACCATATAAATTAAATAAATGAACTACCTAAAGCTAAATTTGAACTATATTAAAAATTAAAACAAAAGAAAATCGAGAACGAATGAAATGAAAACCATATAAATTAAATAAATGAACCACCTAAAGCTAAATTTGAACTATATTAAAAATTAAAACAAAAGAAAATCGAGAACGAATGAAATGAAAACCATATAAATTAAATAAATGAACTACCTAAAGCTAAATTTGAACTATATAAAAAATTAAAACAAAATTAAAAAGACAAGACAGACATGGACAGGACGAAATTTAAATAAATAAACACGAAATAAAATTAAAAATAAAAATAAAATTCTAAATTAACTGCGGCAGAATTAAACAACCAAGAAAATATAAATGGGGTGAGTTTAATTTTTTTTTCTTTTGATTTCCATATTTCATTATATATTTTCTTTTTATATATATTTTTTGTTCGGTTTTTGTCTATGACCTTTTCATCAGCATTTTTTTTTTTTTTGGTTTCTTTTTTTCTTTGAGATAATGATGCAAGGCTGAAGGCCTATTTAAATGAACCCGAGCGTTTAGCTCCTTAGCCCCGAACCTCAAAAAGGGGCCACGACGAAAAATGTTTGAAGGACAGTCGTGGCTGAGGTAGGGTGGGCAGAGCAGGGCGCTATTAACACCAGAGCGCCCTGACAAATCGCGGAGCCGCGCCATCCAACCGCTTCTCGGTCTTTCACGACCAATTGGGAAAATAATCCCAATTTTTACCTAGCCTTGGATAAGTCGGCGCTTACAATTTTTGTTGTACAGGCCTAGGGTTTAATGGCCTGAGTTTTAGCAAGTACCCCCCCCCCCCCCCACCTGCCGTAGCTAGTCCCGGCCGCCAGCAAGAGCGTCGCACCAGCTGAACTCAGCCACCAATTCGGACTTAGGTGGAATTGGCCCTTCTGTCCCGAACCTTCATTCTCCTTTCATTTATTTTGACTTTTTCAAGTCAAAATAATTCTTCCAAGGCCTCGAACACAACAAGTGCTTGGGCTTTTCCGATCTTAGATATAGATTTTGTGTTGATTTCCACAAGGTCAATAATAAGGCGAATGAATAAGCAATGCACTTCGATTCTGTTGTATAGTGCCTTTATATATATCTGCTACGAGGTGGGCTTTTTGATATGTAACACAAACCACAAATGGTAAATTATGAGTTATTATAAATATTTGGGGGCCGAAATAAGAGCAAGGGACACTCTGCCACCTTCTCTATTTCTATCATGCTGAATTTTGAATACTATTTTTAATTTTTTGAAAACACTTTCCGAGAACGTTTACGAAAAAACGTAGTTACTACGCATTTTACTGAAAACATATCCAGCGACCTTCGCGGAAATCGAAGTAAACTTTGGAAGTAGGTCATTAATGCTCCAGAAACTCAATTTCGTGCTTGGGCAACAACTACATTAGCTAATAAATTCTCTTTACATTACTGCTATACAAACTAATTTGTTTCAAACAATTTCGAAGGCATGATTTTGCTAATGAAACACAATTGAATACTTACTTGTTAAAACAAATCACATCAAGCTATCATGTATAAAAATAAAATTAGTTGCCTAGTCTGAACCCTACTTTTCTTACATGCTTAATTTACCTAGTTGAACACATTTGTGTTTTAAACGCATAGTCTGTACAGGGTATTAGGGGTTGAATTTCAAAAAATCTTGAAAACGCTTTCTAGGTACTTATATGAAGAATCCGTAAAATAAAAACCAATTCTATATTTGGGAAGACCTAGTACATATGGCAAAAATCGTGAAAACACATGCATTTGATTTTCACTTATCATTTTTTGCCCCCCCCCCCCTTTCGAAATCAATGGATATTCGATTTTTTTTTCATCAGAATTACTTACCCTACTTACAGCTTCTGCAGCCAAGGTGATATATTTGTTGCGTGTTTTTTTTTTCTTGTGGTGGATTTTAGACGGCAACACAACACGGTTATCTTTTGTTTAACGAGAAGAACGTGCATCGAGCGTCACAAGTCGGTGACGGCACGAGTAACGTAGATAAAGAGTGGTTCCAGAAAAAAGTCGTAAGGAGCACCGCAGCGAGAAGAATCCTGGAAGTGGTTCCGGAATCAAAGTCGTGAGGAACATCGCAGCGAGAAGAAACCTGGAAGAAATCTACGAGAGACGACGCACCAGAGGCGCCCTTTTTTTAAGGCTAGCGAGTTTAGGGACAGGTAGAATAGGAGATAAGGAGATTTTTGAGGTACGAATTGTAATAAATGCATTATTTGAAACGAACGCTCGATTTGTTTTCTACTAAGTAAATGTAATTTCTTATGTGACGTGTTTAGCTCGGTTTCCGTGGTATTTCTTATCGGTGTTTTCGCACGCGAAACTTTTCCCTTAACTTGTTATTCAGTTTGGGAAAAGTCCAGAACGGCAGCTTTAAAGAAGGAATCACTGGCGCCCACGACCCTTCTCTGGGTTGGCCGGACAAGGCCCGTTCGCCTCCTTTGTGCTGGGGTTACATATCGGTTTCTCAGCGGGGAAAAACCGTAACAAAAGGCCGCTTTCAAATTCGAAAAACCAAAGATGCAAATATATTCTATAGGAACCGAAATTGATTGTACCTCCAAGAAATTTTAGGAAATATTAATTTTTCCATCAAAACATAACAATCTAAATCAGCCAATAATTCACCCCCAGAGAAAAATAATTCGAAAGACGATCCTTCGACAACGCATTATTAATCGGTAGGCGGAGTACAGGCCGCTTTCAAACTCTAAAAACCAAAGATGCAAAGATATTCTATAGGAACCAAAATTGATTGTACCTCCAAGAAATTTTAGGAAATATTAGTTTTTCCATCAAAACATAACAATCTAAATCAGCCAATAATTCACCCTCAGAGAAAAAACATTAGAGAGACGATCCTTCGACAACACATTATTAATCGATAAGCGGAGTATAGGCCGCCTTTAAATTCGAAAAACCAAAGATGTAAATATATTCTATAGGAACCGAAATTGATTGTACCTCCAAGAAATTTTAGGAAATATTAATTTTTAATTTTATTTCAATAAATGATAGACAGACGGGATACTATCAGAATAATCATTTCAGTTAATTTGGTGCAAGTCGGGTGCTAAGTTCACACGGACTAATTTTTTCTCCGTTCCCTTTGAGGTACAAACAAATTTTTTTTCGGTACAATCAAGTACAAACAAAGCTCCACCCGAAAACAATTTTTTTTGTTCAATTTGGTTAAAGTGGGGTGCTAAGTTCACAGAGGTTCAATGTTGATGTTTTTTACGACTTCTTCAGGTCGACAAAAAAACGGCTTGATGAATCACAATTATTCTAGTTTCCAAACTGTGTACAAGAGTACTGAATAAGTTCACCAAATTCCAAAGGAATTCGTTCGATAGATTTAGAGATATCGTGTCTACCGATATCTATCGCAGCTAAACTTACCATTGTATTCGAAACAACAAAGAAGGAAGTAACTTTCGAACGGTTTCGAATTTCTGAATATCATCTCACCCACATATTCTATACTATATTTGGATGCAATTAATGCAAAAAAATTGATTCTTTGAACTAGTCACACGGGATGACCTCCTTAAACGGCGGTGGCATCAGGGGCAAAGTAAATAATCTTTTTATTGACGCTAAATCATGTCACTTCAATGTTTTAGTTATAACGGAAACATGGCTTAACGACTCCTTTAAAGATGAAGAAATACTGGACAACAACTGGACCATTTACAGAAATGATAGGAATTATAGCGCTACTTGTCTATCATTAGGAGGGGGTGTCCTTATTGCAGTTCACAGATCTTTATCCAGCGTGATATAGTAAGCACAAACCCTTCACTGCTTTTCGAACATAAGTTTATCAGAATCAAGTTGGTCAATAAATATATTTACATTGGTGTTGCTTATATCCCTCCTAATTCAGAAGACCAGAAATACCAGGACATTCTAGATATTTTACATGGTGTCAATTACTCCTTAGATGAAAACGATAATCTTTTTCTCCTTTGCGACTTTAATCGCCCAAGCATTTCTTTCGTCACTAATCATTCTGATAACAACATCATACCTGGAAATCTTACGTCTGTTATTGACACTACTATCATAGACACGATGTATAGTAATGATATACATCAGGTAGTGAATTTTCCGAATAGAAACGCGAGATGGCTTGAAATGATCTTTACATACGCATATGATGAAGTGATTGTTAGCCCTGCATCTGCCGCTGAGAATCTTTTCTCAAATACCCAACATCACTCTGTCATCATAGTAGACCTACCATGTGACGATATGAATTTTGTTAACTCTTACAACAATAATGTTGTATTTGACTTCCGTAATGCCGATTTCATTGGTATTAATAATGAATTTTCTTCGATAGACTGGACATTCCTTTTTTCATCTAATAATCTGGACAATGCTATATCCTCGTTTTACGATGTGATTTTCAAAATTGTCATCAACTATGTTCCTGTAGTCAAGCTGAAGGATAAAGTATCAGAACCGTGGCTGGGTAAAAATCTCAGATCACTGTGGAACCAAAGATATAAGATCTTCAAAAAACTTAAGAAAACGGATACGACTACTCCTGATCTTCAGACAATATATGACAAGCTGGCATCGGAATTCTCTTCTAAGTTCCGAGCAGCGTATGAGTCTTATGTAAACAAAATTGGCGAGGATATTACTACCGAACCAAAGATATTTTTCGATTTTGTGAATACAAAACGTAAAAGTTCAGGTTACCCCGTAACCATGACCAATGGACTCAAGCACACATCCTGCATGCGTGATATCTGCGATATGTTTGCCGACCGTTTCCGAGAAGTTTTTAGTCCCCCGTCGGAATCAACCTTTAGCGAACCTGACAACTCGACCCCTTCAATTGCTGACAATATTTCATTGTCCGCAGAGGAGGTGCTTGATGCCCTTACAAATATTGACGTCAAAAAAGGTCCTGGCCCGGATCTCATTCCTCCCCAATTCTTATCAAAGTGTGTCATTCAACTTTCAAAACCTCTACACTTTCTATTCAACAAGTCACTGTCATTAGGGAATTTTCCTTCAGTCTGGAAATCGTCGCATCTCACGCCAATTCACAAGAATGGTGACAAACAAAACGTAGAGAACTACCGAGGTATTGCAATACTATCAGCCATACCGAAACTATTTGAAAAAATTATCTGCGATAAACTCACCAATATTATCAACCCCATTCTTAATGACCAGCAGCACGGTTTTAGAAAAGGGCGCTTAACCACGACTAACCTAATGATTCTTGTATCTGATACACCCTGCGCACTGGAAAATGGGCGCTAAATCGACGCAATATGCTCTGAGTTTAGCAAAGCCTTTGACCAAGTAGACCACAATACTCTTATCTCTAAGTTAAAAAATATCGGTATAACAGGACCTTTACTTGACTGGCTTAAGTCATATCTCAGTAATAGAACGCAATGTGTTAAGTTCCAATGCAAAGAAATATCAGTGTCTTCTGGTGTACCCCAAGGAAGTCACTTAGGACCTCTTCTATTCAACATCTTCATTTCAGATCTATCAGAAGTATTGGAAAGCGTTTCACATCTTTTATACGCCGATGATCTGAAAATATATCATTCCATTAGCTCCCCGGCAGATGCTATATTCCTGCAATCCAAGCTCATGGCACTAGATGGATGGTGCAGTCAAAACAAATTAAAGCTTAATGTCGGTAAATGTCACGTAATAAGCTTCTCACGTAAAGAATCCACCTACCACCATAACTATACCCTAAGTGGAAATGGTTTAGATCGAGTGGAGCATATTGAAAACCTCGGCGTTCTACTTGACAATAAACTATGCTTTAAATCTCACTACAACAGAATAATCCCCAAGGCCAACAAACTTTTAGGTTTCATTAAAAGAAGGGCTAAAGAGTTCAAAAATTTATGGGTCACTAAATCATTATTCTGCTCCCTGGTTCGCCCTCTCCTGGAATATGCATGTCCCATTTGGGATCCCTTTTCCAGATTTATAGCACCAGAATAGAGTCAATCCAGAAGCAATTTCTTCTTTTTGTTTTGAGGGACTTGTATGACCCTAGAGACTTTGTTGAATCTTCTACCACTCAGCTCTAGAAGAACTATGGTAACATCCTGTTTCACCTTAGATGTCATGAATGGTGATATTAAGGTTAAAATTATACTCAATGACACTGTCAGGCTGACGAGACATTCAAAACCTCTTAAGGCAGTATTCTAGTCTAGAAATTTGAAAAAATCGAAATTTTTTTTTTCCATATTTCGATAGTTTAGATATTCAAGAATATCTCCCTAAAAGGATTTTTCAAAATTCGAATTATTTTTAAAGTTATAGTCATTTTAGTGACGTAGCACCCATTCTATTCTATGTGCGTTTTAGTTTGAGTTTTCAGTTCTTCAAATGCTTCAAAAGAAGGAAGAACTGCTCGTCTTGTGGAAAGAAAATCAGTATAAAGTAGAAATAGAAGTAGAAGTATGAAGAAGAAGAGTAGTAGATGTATGGAGCTAGGATGGCTGATTAAGAAAATGTAAGTTATATGTACGCATCTATCAGTTACACTGCCTGAAACTTAACGTAAGACTTTAAACGCGTTTTTCTCGAAACTACTTTTTTCGATGCGGTTGACATAATATCTCAAGTTCTAATCGACCGATTTAGTTGAAATTTGGCATGAATATTCTTTATATATTCCAATACCAATAAAAACTAGAAATTTCATTTTTAATATTTTTAAAAAATTCGGGAAAGTTAAAAAATTAGTGCGAAAATCGACCTCAATTTTTTAATAAGCCACCATTTTGCGAAAAATGTTTGTTTTTTTCAATTTTTCTGGTTCATACGATACTGGCATTAATACTGATCAAAAATTATTAAAAATTTTATTTTTCCGGTATCCAGGAGGGTAGATATCATGACGACCAAGACACGACTTTTTTTTCCCCCTCTACTTCAACGACGCATAACTTGCTGAAATTTTAATATTTTATTTTTTTATGTACTCTTGAAACATGAGTAAGAAAGCCATAAAAAAAAAGGATAGTAAAAAAATCAATTGCTTTTTTTTTTAAATTCTCAAAAAACGCTCGCATTTCGGACTTCTAGACTAGAATACCGCCTTAAGGAATATCCCCACCGTACTGATTACGGTCAAAACGTACCCATAAAAAGATGCTGTAGAACGTTTAACAATTTCAGCGTACACTTCACACCTCCAATAAGTAAGCCGACATACAAACTGAAAGTTCGTTCGATGTTATCAGCTCATCCTCATCCTGTTTAACCAACCAGTGCCTCTACTTAAGTTATACTAAAATAGTTAAATTAAGTCAAATTGTATTGTTTTAATTTAAGTTAATGTTGTATCTGTATATATCTTGTTTGATAAATAAATAAATAAATAAAAATATAGATATACGAATTAGTGAAATTAAAGTTTAAGAAAACCTACAATTTTTCCTCATTTTCACTTTTGTCACGTTGGTATGCCACGTTTTAAGGGTTCATGAAAGCACAAATTTAATTACACAACTATCTGGTATTATGCACTATACAATTGTTAGCTCGGATTAGCTTTCCTACAAGACATCCGTCTATCCGTTGTGGCTATATGTGTCATTCGCGTTGCTATGGTTGCTATGTGGATGCACTATCAAACATTTAACCTGCACCTGCTACAACACACGCACTCCATGCTTTACCATTGCCAGGCAAATAGCGTTTTATATAGTAAAACAAAAATTACGGAAACCGGTCAAGGTAATAAGTTCAAAGATGTTTTGATGATTTTAAACAGTAAAAAATTATCAATTTTATTTCCTATTGCTGTTGGCTACAACATATGAAGTTTATAGTGATATCTATTTTTTTATCATATCTAAAATTTGTGGAGTGTAATATGTTATAATACAATCAGCACCGGCGCGACGCATTGACGTCAAAATTTCATTTAACGCTGCTTCAAAATTTAATGCTCCATTTTTGGCTGCATGATAAAGCATTGCATATTCTCCAGAGACCTATCGATTTATTTAAGATTATTAAAAAATGAATAATGACCACTTACAACAAATTTACATGGTAAATAAACAAAGGCAAATTCGGAAACATTTCCTTAGTTTGACGAACAATATCCAAATACGGCATGCCTGGCTTGACCATTAACATATCAGCACCTTCTTTAACATCACGTTCCTGTTTAAAGATAAGTTATACACTTGCACATTAAATCCTTAAGTATACGAACCGCTGCTCTAGCCGCCAATCCCTTGGACCCTGGTGGTAATTGGTAGCATCTACGATCTCCGAATGACGGTGCAGATTTTGCAGCATCTCTGAACGGTCCATAAAAGCTGGAAGCGAATTTAACGGCATATGATAAAAGTGAAACTTTTTTTTCTAGACCGTTCGATATCAGCGCTTTCTTAATTGCTCCAATTCGATTATCCATCATATCAGATGGCGCTACGATATGTGCACCGGCTAATGCATAAGCAACTGATATTTCTGCTAGACGACGGATGCTTTCTGCATTGTAAATTCCAGAATCACGAATAACACCACAATGACCATGATCTGTGTATGGACACAAGCATACATCACAAGCTATGAGCAGTTCAGGAAACCATTTTCGAAGTTTAGGTAGAGCTCGAATTACGGGATTATTTTCTGAATCTGCTGGACTACCTATATTATCCTAAAAATATAAAAACAATACCATGATTATCAATTCGAAAGTAACAATTATATGTTGACCTACGAATAAGAATATAAGGCAGTGAAATGGGCGGAGAGAAATGAAGCGAAAACAAAACTGCGTCATAGCTCTTTTCACACCGAGGGTTTGCTGTTTGTTTACATGAAAAACAAAAAACCGGTTGAGCATTTGTGGAGATGCTCTATGGCATAAAGGGTAAGAGCAGCGCCAACTTAATTTCAAGCCGCGCACATATAACAGTTCTCAACAGTTCTTCAACTCCAAAAAATTGCCTCGCGGTAACATTGCTAACAATAAACTTTTCGTCAAAATATGGTGTCGCAAGAAATTTTTGCGGAAAAAAAATCAAGGCGGGCCTCGCGTTGAAGATCACTGCTCTAGATGATACTGAACTCCGATTTATATTGTAGTTGGAGCTAAAACAGAATTACGTATGTGCATGTTGTATGTCCTTTATTTAGGACCTCCATTCGAAGTCCAAATGTGAATATGTGAAATAATTATTAAATTATTTGAAAAGAACGTAGACCGTTTTTTCAATACTTTTTTCTTTTGTTTTAGTACTTTACTTGAGAACCTCGGAATCAAGGCATGTGCATACGCCGATGACGTGGTCATACTTGTCTCAGGGAAACTTTTACCGACAATTAGTAGTTTGATGGAGACAGCACTCAACAAACTACGAGAATGGGCCGGCAACTGCGGTCTAGGGGTTAATCCCTCTAAAACAGTGCTGGTCCTCTTCACGAAGAAGTACAAAATCCCAGTTTTTGCGTTACCAAAGATGGGAAGCGACGAGCTTCATCTTTCCGACAGCGCTAAATATCTTGGGGTTGTTCTAGACAAGAAACTTAGCTGGAAACTTAATCTGGAAGAACGCGTTAAAAAAGCGCATAACGCATTTTACGCCTGCAGAAAGTTGTTCGGTAATAAGTGGGGTCTACAACCAAAATTAGTACATTGGATGTACACAGCCATAGTAAGACCAATCCTAAGCTATGGTGCGATAGTGTGGTGGGAGGCGACTAGGAAGTCCACGTATCTTAGCAAGCTGACAAAAGTACAGCGCTTGGCATGCATTGGGGTCACTAGCGCCCTCAGAACCACACCCACGGCAGCACTGGAAACTATCCTCCACCTGCTGCCAATGGACATGCACATCAAAAGCATGGCTGCAAAAGGCGCTCTTAGACTCAAAGAGTTAGGTTACTGGAGAACTAGACCTGCTGGTCACAGTACCATACTCAATGACTTCTTGGAGTGTGATACGAACAGGGAAACGGACTGCATTGTGCCAGAATTAGATTTCAGTAGGGAATTTTCTGTTAAAATCCCACACAGGGTCGACTGGAATGTAGAACGCAACCTAGTCAACAGGACCATAATGGTATTTACCGACGGTTCGAAAATGATTTCTGGTACAGGCGCGGGGGTGTTCTCACAGAAACTCGATATTAATGAGTCCTTCAAGCTACCGGACCATGCCAGTGTATTTCAAGCGGAAAACTTTGCAATATTTCAAGCCTGCAAAATTATTGAAGCAAAGGTGAATGCTACAGAAGACATCACTATTTGCATTGACAGCCATTAAGGCCCTTAGCTCGAACTCAACACGATCAAAACTAGTTAGACAGTGTCGTGGTTTTCTTAACACCATCGGCACACGGCATAATATTACCCTCTGCTGGGTGCCAGGCCACTGTGGAATCCAGGGGAATGAGCAAGCTGATGAACTCGCTCGAGCAGGCTCTAGCCTAAGCTCACTAGTGATGGACCAGCTCATTGCTATTCCCATCGGATCCATAAATCAGTCTATCGACTCACTATGCTTGCAGCGGGCAGGCAATAGATGGTCAAACCTAACTACATGCTCAATATCAAGAACTCTTTGGCCCGAATACGATAACGGGAAAAGCAAGTATATCCTGAGTCTGAGCAGGAAAGATGCTAGCACACTAATCGGAGTGCTCACAGGGCACTGCCTGATCGGTAGACATGCTAGACGACTGGGAGCCAACGCAAATGATCTTTGTCGTAGCTGCGGTGACCCAAAAGTGGAGGAGTCAATCTTTTACGTCCTATGTGAGTGTCCGGGCCTATCGAAAACGAGAAGACGGAACCTCGGCGCTTATTTCCTCGATGACCTCGGTAATATCGATACAGGAGAGCTATGTAACATAGCAAACTTTATAAAATCCACAAAATGGTTTTAGGTTCCATGAGTTCTTCAAACTCAAACGGGGAGCACAATGGACGAATTATAACGTCTAAGTGAAGGAGGATGATAGCATCACCACCCCTTATACCATAACATACCATAGTACTTTAAATTGATTTCTTAAAAAAAAAAATTGGTTTTTATGTTATGATACATATGTACTTCTTATTCAATTATAACAATAATTTAAGTTCACTTGTAGTAATATTTTGTAGTGGGACTTTCTTATTTGAGCTCAATCTCAATTTTGTCTGAAAATAACATGCAACTGCCACTTTCTGTCTACCATATATATGTAGTTCCGAAATTTGCCACCAGAGCACATGGTATATTTGTCAATACCCAAACCGAATTTTATTTATCTAGAGCAATTGGTTCATGAGATATCGTAAATGCGCTGAAAACACTTCCCGAAGGCTATTACGGAAACACGTAGCTAAAACGCATTTTACCGAAAACATATACTGCGACCCTCGCGGAAATCTAAGTAAGCTTTGGAAGAAACTTTGAAATGCTGTGGAAACTCAATTTTGTGCCTGCATAAACTAATAAATTCTCTTTTCATTACTAACAAACTAATTTGTTTCAAACAATTTAGAAGGCATAAATTTTCTAATGAAACACAGCTGAATATCTACTTGTCAAAACAAATCACATCAACCTATCTCGTAAAATAAAATGAGTTGCCTAGTCTGAACACTACTTTTTTATATGTTAATTTTACCTACTTAACCCTAGAACCGTGCCCATTAAGAAATGGACTTATCGTGTCCTGGGGCATTCAGTGCACCAGTATACATTTCATACAAAATGTTGAAAATACGCTTATTTCTTTGGTAATTAGCGTTCTTGATTTTCGCAAGCTGCTATGAGTTTGGAAAAAGAAGAGAAAATAAAAAATTGTCTCTATTTTCGAAAAATTAATTAAGTGTATATAAAAAAATAAAATAATAATGTTCACAAAGTAATGAAAAGAAAAAACTAAATCGAAATTCAAAATTATAAATTGTTCACTAGTCTCAAAAAAGCATCCATTTCCACTCAAAACAAAACAAAATTAACACAGAACAAAATTATCACAAAATACTCACTTAATAATCACTTGAAATATCATCGACAACTAAGGCCCGTTCCTACGATCGTCAGTAACGTTGTAACTGAAACTTTAACTGAAAGATGCTCATACGAAACTTACAGTCAAAGTTCTGGTTAAATTTTAACTGAAGGTCGTAATAACGGCCCTAAATGTATTCAACTGATTTTTATTCTAAGGATCTATATACGCATTAGGGTGGCCCTTAATAAAAAAAAATTTTCTCTCACCCCTTCAATTGACTCGAAAATACTAAAAAATGATATATAAAAGTGAAATCCGCTCTAACTTTTAATATTAACCCGTGCCCCCAAGGCCCTCTCTAGGAGTTAAGAGGTACAACCAGTTTAACCGCACAACCAGTTTAAAAAATGGAAAAAAGTCAATTTTTTTTAACATATTTCTATAGTGTATACCTTCAAGAATAACACACCAAAATTTCAAGTGTGTATCTTAAATGGTTTTTGAGCTATAGCCTCCTGAAGAGTAGCCGATCACGAGAAAAACGCGTTTAAAGATAAAATTATTAATTTCATTTTGATGATCCTAATACGAAATTACGAAATTGACGAAATCGCCTTGTCTTGTTTACATATTTATTTTTGTTTACAGATTTATCAAATGCATGTATTCAAATGTTTTGTTTTTAAATGTTCAATGTTCGTATGTTCCGGGGCACAGAGTGCCCCAGGACACGAAATTGGCCTTTTTTATTTTCTATTTTTTATTTTTTATTTCTACAAAATAACCAGTTCGATTCTTTTGTTTATGCATTTGTGCATGTTTCCAAAAATTGTGCATTGAGATGATGATATAAAACTAGAAAGTCTCTAATTTACCGTTTGAAATTAGCTAGGGGCACCCTGTGCCCCAGAAACGGTTCTAGGGTTAAATGCGTTTGAAACGCATAGTCTGAACATAGCAAGGCCGGGGTACATTGCATGCGAGAGTGCGATGCGCGACTATTGCGAGACTCGCACGAGATCTCGCTCGCATACTTCATCGCAATTAAAAGTACATTAACTGAGCGAAGTTTTATTTTCACCAATTCAAAATATGTCTTTAATTTTCAAAAAATTCATTGCAATGCATTATAAAAAAAAAATAAACAAAAACTTAATTCATTTTTAAAAATTTTTACCCGAACCGCTCAAATCACAAACTGTAAATGACAGCTCTACAACACGCACGCACCTCGGATGTGAGATTTTTCAATTTTCCGAAATTGTCTCGCATCGCAGCAATGTATTTTACATTGCCGAATGGAGGTATTTGTTACGAAAACGATTTGACAACTGATGCGAGTCTCGCAACAGTCACGCATTGCACTCTCGCATGTAATGTGCCCCGGCCTTTAGGCCTTTTCAACGTTTTAAGTTGGAAATGTCACCGTAAAGGCCCCAAATAAATAAAGTACCTTCGGAATAGTTTCTATAACTCCAAACAGCAAAATCGACTCGAGGCCTTTTGTAATAAGTGGTTCCAGGTGAGTCTTAAGTTTATTGATACCAAACCGAAAAACGCCGGGCATACTAGTTATCTCTTGAATCGCATCATCATCCTCCCTAAAAATATTTCAATGATTTTGTTAATGACATTTTATTCAACTTCTAGTTAAGCCACCTCTATTTATTTAATACGTACACTATAAACAGGGGATACATCAAGTTGTGGTGCCGAATTTCAATATTCTGCTCTTGAATTTTCCGCAAAGTTGAGTGGAAAAACCCACTATGAAGTTTTATTTCTGCTGACATTCTAATTTTTAAGTTTCGAAAAACGTTTAGGACGACTGAACCTCACTGCATACAGCTGAGCTTATCAAGAATTGAAACTTAAAGTAAATTTATTCATACCCCAACAAATCACTTTTTTGTCGACAAACCAACGCCAACTTATTAATTGGACAAACCAGCGCCAACTTAATTTCAAGCCGCGCACATATGACAGTTCGTCGTGAGAAATGCCTCGATTAGTAACGTCATACAAAATCGTCTATACAAAATCGTCACTCATCGAGGGGAAATCGAGGCATTTTCGCACGACGAAATATCAGTTGCGCGGCTATTATCCAGGAGGCATTGGACAAACGTATTAAGATATTCAAGATTACTTCAACCCAGTTGGCGCATCTGCTATAAAACTTCACAGATGTCACCGAGCCATATCGGTCATGGACTTATTAGTTTAACAGGATCAGCTGTATTGTGTAAAGTTCCTATATGTGAGACTACCCAGCAAGCCAAAAGTGTAGGATTGTGGGATGTCCAAATAGTTGAAAATTTTTCGGATGCCTACTTCATACCGAATTCTAAACGGTATTAAAAATCCAACTCGTCTGAATTAGAGTCTCTGAATGACTTCGATTAGAAATCGAAAATATTATAGGTACGACATTGAATGATGATATCGGTACGAACTCGGATGCACATTTTGTTTCGATCCGAAATGTCTGAAAGATTTCGGAAAGAAATCCGAAAGTAACAAGTTCATGGCATGGCATTCTGCACCGAGTGTGAACATATTATTACGTCTGGAAAAGAAAAAGACGTTATTTTAGAAAATCTATTATACTTATGGAATACCTTTTTCGCTATCCGGTGCGAATTTTGTAGACAGCTCTCATATCCAGAATCCAAGGCCGTATCCAGGGGGGGGGGGGGGTCCGGACCCCCCCCCCCCCCCCCCCCCCCCCCGAAATTCTCAAAGATTTCAAAGTTCCTCACAAGAATCACGTTTTTTTTTGTTAATTGTATTGAGAAACACCCAATATATATGTAATAATTATATGAAGACTATAATGCATCATTCATTCTCCATGTACACTTACATGTCCTACAATTGCAATTGAAATCGGCCAAGTTCGATGGGAAGGTGGGTCAAGAGTGAATTAATTCTTCATTTGCTGTTTTTATTATTGTCAAAAAAGACAAAATTTTGGGATTAAACTGCTAAACTAAAACCATAAATTAAATAATAAATGCATAGTAATAAAAATACTGGTATGTAAATATGTATGTACTTATTTGTTGTGGAGTTTGCTTGTTGTAGGGATCCGTAGATAAAAAAGCGTGTTAGGAACTTACATGGTTCTTTAATTTATTGTAACATGTACGCTTAGTGTGCGTATACTGTGGTATACTGTGGTGAAAAACTTTAAACTGCGATACCTCACAAACCAATTAGAAAAATAAAATATGCTATGTATACAAGTCATTAAATAGAGTTTGATAAAAGCAAAATTTTTAAAGGGGATTCTTTTTCTTTCAGAATTTTTGGATATTTAGTGGGTGTATGGAGGTTGCACATGTTTTCACAAATTCCTACATATTGCTTAAATTTAATGGGATATCGAATTCAAAACTATTGTGGCGATTAATGGAGCAATACAGGGCAATATCGTGCTAGTTGCGGCAATATTTCAGCAATGTAGCAAAGTTTTCACAGATTGCTGGTATTGTTCGCCCTATAGTTGCAGTATTTCTACTGAGTTGGAAAATTCCAAGCAATTGTACTTCAATTGTCAAATTTTGGTTTGAGTTTTGCATTTATTTATCAAGTATCGTTGTAAAGTTTTAGATTTTTTTGTCAAGTTTGCTTTCGTTTCGTTTATAGACTGAATTGCTCGTCTAACCCCTTATTGCTGAATTACTAGATATTGATCAATGACACTCATCACAACTCAAGAAAGAGTTGATGAAAAGTTTATCAACATCGCCTATTGCTGTTGTTGCTGTGTGTTGCTTCATATTTTCGTAACGTCAAGAATTGCTGCAAACCCCCAAGCGTTTGCATATTTTTTCAAAATTTTCTCATCCATTCGTTCTGATGATACATAAAATTTCACAAATTTTCGATTTTCTTACGTTTTCACAAAACAAAATTTTGATTTCGCTATTTTGTTTAATCAAGTTCTGTGTGAATTTAGCTACATAGACTACACTTAACAAAAGAGGGGTCATCTGATGACGGGATCATATTGTTTTCATCTTATTATAGGTCCTTTTATGGGAAATCTTTAACATATCTACTTTGACTTAAAAAAAAATTAGATAGAAACAAAAAATTGGAATCAATTTTTTTCACTAATTCTTCGAGTACACCAATTTTCAAAAGTGTGACCTTTCATCGGCGATTGTTACGAAAAAAATTCAATGATAATTTTTTTGCGACAACCCTCTCGCCATATTTTATTATTCTAGGATAAAAATAATCAGAGACATGTATTTTCAAATAGGACTCGGACACAATTTTTGCGAGAACTTTAACATACTATAATTAGCAAAACAAATGAGATAGAACCAAAAATTGAATTTCAGTTATATTTCACTAGTTCTTAAAGAACAGAAATTTTCAAAGAATCGGAGATGGTATGGTTTCATTTTTATTATTATATTAAATAAGTAAGTAACATATTACCTAAGCCTCTCAAACGCGTAAGAGTTTGTATCACTTATAATAGCGCTTCCTATATATCTCCGATTTTAATTTAAAAAATCTAAGGGGGATAATCGATTTTGTCACGGACCCCCCCCCCCCCCGAAATTTTTTTCTGGCTACGGCCTTGCCAGAATCTGAGAAAAAGTATACAGAAGGTTAAAATTAGATTATAGAATATGAAAAACCCAAAGTATAGTGACTTACCGCAATAATCAACTAAAAGTGACCGAGCGGAGACTCGCTCCATTTCACCTCCACATCCAGTCACTGCCTACCTAAAATAACGAACAGAATTTCAAATAAGAACTCGGAAAATCAAACACTTACAATAACACAGAAATGGAGGAACTGGCTCAAAACTAAACATGTATTAATTAAGCCTAGTACGGACCTCGATGAAAATTTTGCATTCCCATACCAAATGCATGTAAAAAAAACGGATGAACATTTTTTAATTTTTCATATTTTTCCGTCCTATTAAATGTGCCACTATTTAATTTTTCATTACCGGGATGAAAGTTTTGACATCTTTGTCATTCGTTTGAATTTATTTTTCAGTTTCTTTTTTCAAACCGACTCAAGAGTGTGTTTTGTTTTTTTGAGTTGTGCTTTTATTTTAAAATTTGTCTTGTGATTTCAATTTAATTTTTATGTTAAAAATGGGCTCATATATTAATGTCCATGATACTACATTTTCAAAAAACCGTCACTTTGACAAAAAAAAAAAAGTCAAACAGAAGATCAGCTGTTTATTCTACACAACGATTTTTTCATTGTGGAGATGGGAGAGATATATAGTAAATTTACGAATGAAAATTTTCATCGAGGTCCGTACTGAGCTTTAGAGTAAACAAACAAATTAGAATTAATAGGAAATAGAGTAAAATGAATTTGGATAGTGATAGGATAGGTTAGTTTTAGGATTAAGGCAACATGAAGTGCAAAACATTAAAAAACAATGAAATTATACCGTCGTCGTAAAAAAGGAAGTCGGGATCAATCGCGCGGCCCAAGAGCAAGAATTGTGTGAGTTACCGCGAAGAACAAACTACGCGGACAAAACAAATATCGGAAACGTCCGTGAATGCCGTCCGATCTGTCTAAGCCCACGGAAAAAAAATTAGGTAAGCAAACTAACCTCTAACGCTCCGATCACGACCTCCTCACACAAAACCACTTCACCTGCGATTTTGACAGTTCCGTATATAATCAATAACAATGGGCGCCGCCATGTTTAGTCGAACAGCCTTTTCTCCGAAAATTTTTAAGGCTCAACTAAGTAATGATGTGTTCGAGTTTAGCAACTTTCGAACTAGACGGGGGTTCATGACCGAGTTCTACGGTCAGAGGAACTAACCGATTGGGGTTGACCGTTGGATGTGCTCGTGAAAGCGGAAAAACTCGGGATCGTGGCTTTTTCGATTTGGCGGTAGTGAAGACAAGGTCGGAGTTGTAACGAAAAATAGTAGAGCTACAATTTGAGCTGGAGACATTGAGACGGAGGTTTAAATAAACATTACCGGGGATCTTGTGAGATAGTTCGCGGAAAAAGTTAGTGCGCGGAGTAACTAAAATATTTTAACTCAACCGTGATCGGAATTCAAAACCTGTGGAAAGAAATTCTGAATCGTAAAACTAAGTGACTCGGAAAAGAAAATAAGAAACTCGGATATAACATATCGTTATCGGTTATTGTTTAGCACAAATCGCCGTACTACATAGAACACCAGCGATACCCTAACTTTAAGTGTACTGTTTATATTAGTTTATTTTTTAAGTAGACATTAACAAATCTTTCCAAATATATATATTAATCTCATCTTAATATCTTTGGTTCTCATTAAGTGTTCTTGTGAAGTTCGGTGAAAGTGCTTCCATTTCAGAATCCTGTCGTGTTTTAAAGAAATCCAAATAAGTTTCCATGGAAGAAATTTCGATAACTATCATCCATCCGAAATTCACGGCCGCCCACCCCGTCTCGACGGGTTAGCCGGCTCGTCGTCGTTCGCCCCTTATGCGGAAAGGGGCTCGGAAGTAATTTTGAACGTAAGATTGGCGCCCAACGTGGGGCCTTTATTGTCTTTACCGGATGCTATTTTAGGTGAAGTGCAAGTGATAGAGGGTGGCGAGAACAAATATTACGGAAATTCAACTGGCTAACTGTGTTGGGTTGCCGCTGGCAACACATTGTAACGACTTGTTTTCCGGGGTAAACTCAGCGGGTGCCGATTTCGTTACAAAACATTTCTTTATTAATTGACTTCACTTTATTGATCTGAATCTTAGTCTCTATATTATCACATTTCCGTTTAGCTTTTATATTGTTTAATGGTTTAACTTAGTTCTAGTTTAATTCACTTTGGTTCACTTAAATCAAAATCTCAGCGCCGTTGGTGAATAATAGGACTCGTTCAAAGCTACATACGCTCGAAAACATCCGTTCAAGAGGCATTCTCAAGCTAAAATGTGAATGGTGTTCTAAACTTGGGCATATTGAGGACATTTGTTTTAACAAGACAAATTATTTAAAAAAACACCGTAAACGATTAGAGAGTCAGCTCAATATTCAACGCTGTACCTCGACGAATAATCTACATCCTTCAAGCCCCCAAAATGTTAGCAATGAACATAATATTAAATCAGTATTTAATCAGTATTAAATCAGTTCGTACGACTAACACGAATCATAGAAATCGCAAAACTAAAAGCGATATAAAACGGAAGCAAATCAATCCCCAGAAGAGCACAGACTCAACTCTGGGTACCAGCTTCCTTCAGTTCTTGCATTTCATCTATCTCTTCATCCGAACAAACTTACTCGGATTAAAGGTGAAAACAAAAGTATCTCCTAAGCGTAGGCAATTAAAAAGCGTGTCCAATAAACGGAAAGGCATGGATTGCACCAAAAAAACCGCCCTAGATACGTTAACGAAGGACATCGACGACGATGTGTTCATCGAGTTCCCCTGTGGACACAGGGACCAGTTAGGTCGCTATCGCTATTTTCGTACCCTTAAACAAGCCAGCGGCTATCACCATGATCTTGTAGAACCGGTAGATAAGCTCAGAACTTAATTCAGCACTGGTGCAGATCATTTCCAAGATTAATCGAATGTCATTCGATTCAATATTATTTTTTATTTTTATTTTTAGGTAAACATAATATTTCACACAACAGTCAAAGTTAAATCACAGAACTACTATACATTTAACTACCACACATAAATCTAAATAATAAGTTGAATCACATACCATTTACATTTAACTACTACACATAAATATAACTAAAGTGAAATTACATGACTATCATAATACATTTAACTTACACAAACTTCTAAAAAAAAAAAGAAGTTAAATCACATACATAGGTACTACATTTAGCTACTACACACAAATCTAAATAAAGTTAAATTAGAAAACACTACTATAAACTTAATTAATACACTGAAATCACATGGAAAAACCTAATAGTCCATAAAATTTTTATTAAAAAAAAAAAAAAAATCACGCATCTTTAATAAAGAAAAGTTTCAGTAGATTAAATTACATAATGCTTTTAAATAAAGAAGACATTGTTAAATAAATAGATATTATTCAATAAATAAATATGAATTATTAATGATAAATATCACTAAAACTTCAAATTATATAAAAATACGATTTTAAAAAAAAATAATATTTTCTTTTTGCCATCATTAAGATTTTTTCTTTTTGCAACACAAAATCACAAATAATACTATAATATAAAATTATCATTCATTCATCATCGCACAATTTTTATTAAAAAAAGCATACATTTCTAATAAAGAAAAAATCTCAGTAGATTAAATTACATGATGTTTTCAAGCAAATAAGCATTGTCAAATAAATAGATAAAACGCAATAAATAATAATAATGATAAATATCACTAAAAACTTGAATTTTTGAAAAAATAAAAATAAAAATATTTTTTCCACCATTAAGAATGTTTTTACAACACAAATAACAAATAAACTACATAAGTAGTAAGTACGACACTTTTGGGTCTTTTTCTTGGTATGAAAGTGTAGGGGGTCTGAACGGCTTTTGTGGGGATGCTGAGGGGGGAAAGCTAAGGGGGTAATGTTAAGGGGAAAAGCTAAGGGGGGAAAGCTAAGAAGCTAAGGGGGGGATGCTATGGTGGTGAAAAGCGATGGGGGGAGGCTATGGGGGAAAAGCTATGGGGGGGAAAGCTATGAACTTTAGGGTGAAAGTGTGGGGGTAAAATGCTAAAAGTGTAGGGCTAGAACGCTGAAAGTGTAGGAAATTCGCTGAAAGTATCGTCTTGAAAGCATGGTCTGAAAAGTGTCGGGGGTGTACGCCAAGTGGGAAGTTTTTTAGTGTTAGAAGAGATTTCGCCTAGTAGTAAGTACGACACTTTTGGGTCTTTTCTTGGCATGTGCGATAGGGACAGACTATTTGAAAGTGTAGGGGGTCTGAAAAGCTGAAAGTGTCGGGGCAAAAATGCATATAAAAACCGGAATAAGTGTCGGGGTTGTGAACGGTGGGCTGGCTGTGGCGGCCATGGTTATTTTTTTGGGGGGACGGCTGTGGCGGCGATGGACGGCCATGATGGCTTTTCTGGGGTGCTGATTGGCTTGGATAGGTATTCTAGGTTTGGCTATTCTGGCGAATTAAAAACAAGTTTTTCTTTTATTTAGATCTTTATTGCAAAAGCATTTTTATACATTTTTTAATTTTTTATAAAACCGTAGTTTAAGGAACCCGCCTCGCGATTCATCAACCCCATCGAAGACCAGATATTGATCGGTTGACTGGTTCAAGTCATCCACCTGGCGCTGTGTTTTCACCTTGTCCGAAAATCGAGGGGGTAGAAAGCAGAATATGCCATCATCCAGATGGACTGCCAGTCTTAGGCCAAATTTGGTTTTCAGCATCCGGAAAAATTTGACATGATGTTCCTTGGCTATCTCCAAGGAGCTGGTGGAGACCATGGTATCTCCATCCCCCCCTACGGCCGAAGTAAGCAGCTCAAACGTATTCTATAAAAAAGGCAAATAGTCAAAATTACTTGTAATTTAATCTTTAAAGTTAGAACAGCAGTATACTTACCATGATGTTCCAGTAGACTCAAAAGTGATTCTGATTTTTCACAGGCGAGCTGCCTACTTATATACGAGCAGAAGATAGGAAAAAATCAAAGGTCTTAGACATTATCCAGAAATCAAAAGATTTAAAATCTCGAAATGTCTTATATCAAAGGTCTAGTTGTATACACAGAGTATCAGAAGTCGTAGATTATCAAAAATAATAGGTTTTACTCTCGGCAAAAACACGCATTTCCTTACATGTGATAAATGTCAAAATGAAGATACCGATCGGTGAATAATCAAGAAAAACACTCTTCATAGTTTACAACAAAGTTGATAATCATTAGCATGCGACTTGCAAAAAATAGCCTAGATAGACTATTGAATGAATGACTCCATAAGCCTTTAACAATGACATTGTAGTACCATGCAGACATGTTCGAACATGCAGATACAAGAGATACGATCTGACGGCTGTCTGGCTCAAGTGCCGCGTTTCTTGCGGTTATTTTTTATGTGTATTTCACAGCGGCTATGAGGATAACATTCGTGAGCAAGCAAATACAGACGTTACATGATCTTAGCTGTGGCTATTATTTTATGTATATTTCATAGCACTTATGGGATAAACATGTGCGGTATGCAGATACGATCTTATACGATATGATCTTACCTGTGACTTATGTAGAAAAACGTGTGCGGCTTGCAGATACAGACGATATGGTTAAACATTTTTTCTTTATAATGGGATAGATGATAATCCGGATGAAAAATTGCTAGTATGAATACTAAAGATGTTAGTTTTTTCCAGTGATATTGACTTGATCGTTATTTTTTTATTTTTTTTTTTGCTTGACTTATAAGTAATATGTAAGGAGTAATGGCCTAGAGGCGAGACTCACATGAAATAACCTTGTAATATGGTATAAAAGCAGTTTTCGAATGTGCTAAGGAATAATGTCAAGCAGACTGTCTTCGCAAAAGCAGCCTAGAGGAGAACATATTCGTAAAAGCAGCCTAGAGGAGAACATATATGGGTAAGTATTTTATTCTTCCAAATATTTTTCTTGCTAACTAAGTTTACTTTAGATTACAAACGGGCAAAAGAAGCATACGCAGCTTTAAAAACGGTGTGTAGTCAAATAGAGATAATCTCCCAAATCATCGCGGAACTTTACGAAGTTTCCGGAGAAGTATCGAATTCCGTGGAAGAGGACCGTATAACTGCGACCCCGTCCGCGATATCTGCGCTTGGAAAGAGGGAGGGAGCCATAAGGAGACCAGCATCGTTGGTGACGGATGGTATAGCAGCGGTCCCGTTCACGAGATTGGAGTCTGGAAGGCGGGTGGGGGCCAAGAGGGAGCCTACATCGTCACCTAGAAGACGGAGTAATCAAAAGGAGGTCGTCCGAGCGACGGCACCATACAGGACTTCAGTACCTAGGGCGGAGGTAACTACGGAGGAATCAAGGAGCCCTGCATCGTCAAGCCTTGGCAAGAGGGAGGAGGTAACTGCAGTTCCTGAGCAACCAGGAGTCAAGAAAGCGTGCGAATTTGCTGTCGGCACCCCTCTGACTAGGCCACTTGGAGCAGAAAGAAGGAGAGGAAGGAGAAGGATAAACCCCATAAGCCCGATTTGGCACACCATCCCATTCAAGCTTTGCGAATCCTTAAGGGAGCAGAATAAACGCCTAGGTTAAATAAAAGGTTCTTGAAAAACATTTTTTTTCTGGGGAGCCCTGTTATTTTTGGGAGGACGTTTTTGAACTCGGCTGAGTCCTTTATTAGACTAATTTTCATGTTAATATAAAATTGTGAAGTGAATATAATCGCTCATAATTGATCAGGCACTTATGCCAATATAGATTAAGTATTGTTATTGTTATTCACCTTTTTTTAAAAAATTTAAAATGGATATTCTTAAGATTTTTGATCATTTAAGTAGCTGTTTAAGTCTAGGTTATAACTTATTTGTGTTAAACTTAAATGTTTTAGTTGCAGAGATGAAAGAGAGAAATATCTTTTTCACGTTGTCGGAAAAGTACCGGTTCATGGAGCTATTAGCTAAATTTTCAGCCTTATAAAAATAAAATTTTAAAAAGTATAATCTGAAAGGCATTAAGATGATATTTCGCTTAAAAGATTTCAAAGAGAATACCGAGGACCCTGTAAGAGAGCTTGAGAGGATGTTTGACATGATGATAAAAGAGTTAGTTTCCAACTCAGTGCAGGGGAGTAAAATCTGTTTGTCCATTGAACTTCCGGAATCACCTGACGTTAAGCCCATTTGGGCTGGCCTAAGACCTGTAAGCGAATTGACAGGTGCTTCTATTATCGAGTTAATCTCAAATGTGAATCAATCCAATTCAACTTTTCTCTCAGACAGTGTTATGCAGATAAAGGTAGATATCATAAATTTTCCCTTTGTTGGAGGAAAGGTGAATCTTAGATGTTTATCTGAAGCTACGATTATTACGACCCGCGGTCGTAATGTTAGGTCCTAAGAAACACAAGAAAGAGCCTCGGATTCTAGTAAATTTGGAGGGCCTTGACTCGATAAATATGGAATAATAAATTTGGAGGGCCTTGACTCGATGATCTTAATACCAGTTCCGAGGGGTGGATGCTGCCAATAGTCCTAACTCCGTTCTGTCGGTTTGGTTTGTTATCTGAATAAATCGGGGAGCTGTGGAAGAGGAGACCAGTGGCAACCCTACAAGGGTGATGTTGTATCAGGATAAGTAATAATTAATTGCGAACGGAATAACAATGAAACATAATTACGCTAACACGCTGCGCGAAAATCAAAATATAAAATAAAAAAATGAAATAAAATACAGAATAGTATATAACATAAAACATAATGAGGTGAATACTTGAACCACAGTAAACAAACGTATAACGCCTACGCCAAAGGTATTGCAGTGCAAAAACATAGAATAGGAATTGAACTTGAACGTGATCGTGCGGGAGTCAGTTCCGGAAGGACAGTTGGGTTTTTTTGAGGCAGTCGAGTGGACGGTACGAACAAAAAGAAAAGTCAATTAAGTACCACGAGTTAGTGGTTTTTGGATAATTGCGAAACGTGAATCGCGCAAATGTAAATCGCTGAAAAGTATTAGGCGAACGGTCGAGGACACCAGAAAATAAACGAAGGAAACCAAAGCATCGAATTGATCGGCGAAAATCTGGCGGAGGAATTGATCGGCGAGAGACAACGGCAGAGTGGAAGGCGACAACGGGGCCCATAGGCTAAGCTATACTAACCATATTCTTTTGTATTTGAATTTGCTTGGAAAATATTACCTCTTTTTCTTTCTAATATTAAATTTTTAATGTTTTAAGTCGTATCAAAAGGTGTATGATTAGTGTATGCTGGTGTTCGCTTCGACAGCTCCCAATCGCTTATTTTTTTTGCGTGTCGTGTTTCCCGGAATTCCCAGTTTCGGCCGGGAAATACCGTAGAGAGTGGTCCTGAAGTTGAAACTGGGTGGCGCCCACGACCCTTCTCTGGGTCTACGCCGGCCAGGACTACTCGCCCCCATTCGGAAATCGTGTTCCGGCGGGGTTTTTAGGACCTTAACCTAACATTGGCGCCCAACGTGAAAAATATAGTACATTTTTGTCAGAAAGAAAGAATTTAATAAAGAATTAATAAAATTTTAGTGGTAGTGCGTAGGTGAAATGCATCTCCTTTCGGAAAGGGTGGAACTACGTAACATCGAGGCAGGGCATTGCAAATTTTTGTTGCTTTTATGATATTATTGGGTTATATAAATAATTATAGTTATTTTTGGCTTTACCAATACATCGGTTTCGGTTTTTAATAAGAAGTCAGTGCTCGTTCTTTAATTCTGAGGTAGTTAGTAATTTCTAGTCAATAATATGGGGAAAATTAGTGTCGATAGGTTGAACCAGGAAGAGCTCACGTATGAGTTAGCTATTAGGGGTATCCCACCAGACAAGGTGGAAACCATGCGGAAATCGCTGCGAACAGCCTTGCGAGCAGAGCGCGATAGTGAAACTTCCTTCTTGTCGACGGATTACCCGTTCACTTTTGAGGAAGATTTACAAGCGATTTCCACCAAATTTCAAGAAGTGCAAAATCTCATCGAAAAATTTGAGGGTGACGAAAACTCAGGGGAATATAAAAAAATTTCAGCGAAAATCGAGTGGTGCATTCGGAGGTTGGAAGGAGCAACCCCAACAAGAGATGAGGTCACAACCAAAGCTGCAATGAAATCGAAGCTAGTACTGCAGCTGGCAGACTTATATGATAAATCGGGGCAAGTTTCATCAGAGGAAGAGGAAGGGAAGGTAAATGACAACACTACGGATTGCGCGGAAGTAGAGAGTAGAGTAGAGAATAGCAGCGTTACAAAAGAGCTACTAGCAATCTCGAAGTGGGGAATAAAATTTTCAGGTGAGAAAAACACAGTATGTGCTTTTCTGGAAAGGGTGGAGGAGTTGCGACAAGCTCGTGGAATGTCAAAGGGAGTTTTATTTAGATCGGCCGTGGATCTCTTCGAAGGAAAAGGGTTAATTTGGTTAAGAGCCATAAAACCAAAATTCCAGAGCTGGGATGATCTAGAGGCTGAACTGAGGGCCGAGTTCTTGCCGCCAGATTATGATGATCGACTAATGGAAGAGATCAAACGTAGAACGCAAGGTCGGGAGGAATCAATTGGAGTATATACGGCAATAATGGATGGGTTATTTAGACGTCTCTCAATTAGGTGCACAGAGGCAGAAAAACTTCGTATATTACGACGGAATATTAGCCCATTTTATCAGATGCAGTTAGGACTAATACAAATTAAAACCATTGACAAACTAGTTAAGGTGGGACGTTCGTTAGAGGCTACTAAGCTGTCTGTAGATGCTTTTGTACCACCGATAACTCGACGATCTCAATTACTTGAACCAGATTTGGCGTATGCAGGCGATTGTAAGGAAGGCTTGGATCATAACGAAACCATCGAAAATGTTGGGAAAAACAATAGAAACCCAAATACCGTGCTGACCTGTTTGAATTGTAAACTACCTGGTCATATTTCAAGAGAGTGTAAAGAGGAAAGACGTTGTTTTGGGTGTGGCAAGGTTGGAGTTTTTAGAAACAATTGCCCGATTTGTAGTGTAGGGTCGAATAGACAAAATAACGTTGAAAGAGCAGGAACGTCGAGCAGTACTTGTGGAAACACGAGTGTGGGAAACGAGGATCGTGCTCACTAGGAAGCGGTGGAGTGAGTACGGTGTCTAAGACCGCAAACCCCATGCCTGTTGATTTCGCTTTTACCTCAGTTGCAGGTGATTCTAGACCATATATGAAGGTGTCTATATTTGACGTGGAGTTCATTGGGCTATTGGACTCGGGGGCGTCTCGGACAATAGTGGGAATGGAGGGGTGGAACCGTTTACAGGATTTGGGCGTGAGTTTGACTAATTCGGACTCAGCTTCCATTAAACTCGCAAATGCGGATAAGTGCAATGTCGATGGGAAAGTGTGGTTAGCGCTAAAGGTGGAGAATAAGCGACGTTGGATGGAATGCTTGGTGGTCTCTAAACTACCACACAGCATTATTTTGGGGGCAGACTTCTGGAAGTCTTTTGGCATAGTAGTGGATTTGAGTCAGGGTCAGTGGGATTTCTCAAAGGAGATTAATGTTGCTTCCTTAGAGTTTCTTCAGCCTGAATCTAAATTGGAGAAGGATGAGGTTAAGAGACTACATTCATTATTAGAAGACGAATTTTCTAAGATGGGAGATGGGCTTGGGAGAACATCGGCTGTGGAACATGTTATTACAACCACATCCGAGCCGATAAAACAGAGATACTACCCGGTAGCCCCCGCTATGCAAAAACATATCAACAGAGAGCTGGACGAGATGTTAAAAGAAGAGATAGTCCAACCATCTAAAAGTCCGTGGGCATCACCAATCCTTTTAGTTAGGAAAAAAGATGGGACATACAGGTTCTGTGTAGATTTTAGGAAGGTTAATAAGGTATCGGTGAGAGACGCATACCCTATACCGTATGTGACCGCAACGCTCGATAAGTTACGTGATGCTAAATATCTTTCATCCCTAGACATAAAATCGGCCTATTGGCAAGTCCCTATGGCAGAGTCTTCCCGACAATACACAGCCTTTACCGTGCCAACTAGGGGTTTATTCGAATTTATACGGATGCCGTTTGGGCTACATAATGCACCCGCAACCTGGCAGAGGCTGGTGGACAGAGTGTTAGGAGGGGATATGGAGCCATATGTGTTCGTTTACCTAGACGACATTATCGTGGTGACGCAGACGTTCGAAAAACACCTTGAGATTCTACGCGAAGTTTTTCGCATGCTGACAGGAGCAGGATTAAGAGTCTCAAGATCGAAATGCGAATTTTGCAGATCGGAACTGCGTTATTTGGGGTATGTGGTGGACGAATACGGGCTTCATGTCGACCCAGAGAAGGTAGAGAGTATACTGCAATTCCAAGCACCGAAGAATGTGAAAGGAGTCCGACAGTTTTTGGGCATGGTATCTTGGTATAGGAGACTTATTCCAGATTTTGCAAGTTTAGTTGCTCCTTTGACTGGTTTATTGAGGAAAAATCGCAAATTTGTGTGGGACACGGAATGCGAGAGGGCTTTCTCACATGCCAAGGTAAAACTTTCAACAGCACCGATTTTAACCTGCCCGGATTATGACCTGCCCTTTACTATACAAACTGATGCGTCCAACTTTGGGTTAGGTGCGGTCTTAGCGCAAGCACAGCCAACGGGGGAGAAAGTGATATGTTACCTAAGTCGGTCATTGACTAGTTCGGAGCGCAAGTATTCGACAACCGAAAAAGAATGTCTAGCCGTCTTGTGGGCAGTTGAAAAACTAAGACCCTACGTGGAAGGAACACGATTTAACGTAATCACTGATCATCACTCTCTGGTTTGGTTGCACAACCTTAAGGATCCAACGGGGAGGTTAGCCAGATGGGCAGTACGTCTACAACAATACGATTTTGACATAATTCATCGTAAAGGGAAAGAGCATCTCGTACCGGACGCCCTGTCGCGGTCAGTACCATACGTAGAAGAGATAGCAATGGTGCAAACCAGCGTCCAATCGGATAAGTGGTACACCAAGATGTTGCAAGCGGTGACTGATGAGGCATGGAAGTTTCCAGAGTGGCGTATTGAAGGGGGCAGGTTGTGGAAACACTTACCGATGGTGTATGGTGAGTTAGATACTGACAGCTCATGGAAACAGGTGATTCCAAAAGCAGACCGCGCGAGAGTATTAAGGGAACAGCATGATGATCCCAAGGCTGGCCATATGGGGTGAAACGGACCGCCGACCGGGTAGGACGATCGTTTTACTGGCCAAAAATGAAGTCGGATATACAAAAATATGTGAAATCTTGCCAAATCTGTCAAGCGATTAAACCAGAACGCCGACCCCCAGCCGGTTACATGGTGTCAAGGAGCGGTGAAGCGAAGCAGCCATGGGAGATGGTCTGCGTTGACCTAGTAGGCCCGCTTCCACGTTCCTCACGTGGTTACGTGTATATTTTAACAGTAGTGAATTACTTTTCGAAGTGCCCTCTAATCTTTCCGCTCAGATCGGCAACGGGAAACGCGGTCTCGAGAACGCTGGAAGATCATGTGTTCCTCTTGTTTGGAGTCCCGAAATGGGTGGTGTGCGATAATGGGCCTCAATTCATATCAAAAGACTTTCGAGGAATGGTTGAGTCGTATGGGTCTACGATTAAATATACCGCCTTTTACCACCCTCAGGCCAATCCGGCCGAACGAATAAATCAGTCCATCAAGACCATGCTACGGGCTTATGTCTCAGAGAATCATAGGAAGTGGGACTTGAACTTATCAAAAATAGGATGTGCACTCCGGACTTCAACACACGAGGTAATGAAATGCACCCCTTATTTCGTGAACTTCGGCAGAAATATGTCTACGAACGGTGAAAATATAGAGAAACCCCAAACCAATGATGACGGCATAAACACTGATCATTTGAAGCGCGCAGAAGTTCTGAATCGGGTGAGGGAAGATATAAGCAAAAGGTTTAAGTGCGCTTCAGAAGCAACAACTAGGCGCTACAACTTACGCAGGAGAGATGTTCAATTTTATCCTGGAGATGCCGTGTGGAGAACGAATCACGTGTTGTCGGATGCATCCAAGTATTTCGCAGCAGCCTTAGCTCCAAAGTACGTTGGCCCTTTTGAGATCTCAAGTAGAATATCGCCATGGGCATACGAATTGAAGGGAAAAGATGGGAAGCCTGGTGGTAATTGGCATGTAAAAGACTTGAAACCCTTTGTGTACGGGAGGGACATCAATGAGAACAGCTAACTATGAATTATGTTTTTTTTTCTTTTTTTCCTTTTTTTAATTGTAAATCGGGTTCTTGGGATTGGGTACTTCATGAGAGGTATTGGTAATTAGGCTTAGGAGTAAAGAACGAACTAACGGAATTTAATAATCGCGTCAGGTACTGCTCTCCATTAGAATTATTGTATTTAGTATTTTCGAATTTTATTTTAATTGCCTATTGGATTTTCCCTTATTGCTGCTGACAGCTTCTTAGTGTAGTGTGCCTTGTAGTTGTCATATTTAGTTGATAGATGTGTAAGGCCTTAGGGACGGTGTAGACAACTTAGCGCGGGGAATCGATCTAGTGAAGTTGATCATTATCCAATGATAATAACATTCGTTCCGTTAATTTTTTGAATATAGGTTTAACATAATTTGGTTTCGGTAGATAAGTAAAGTAGTTTTAGACAGTTTTATATTCTCGTTAATAATATGGCTAGGTACTTAGAGAAGTGAGAATTAGGTAATTCTCAAGTACGTAGGGGAGGAGTATTACGACCCGCGGTCGTAATGTTAGGTCCTAAGAAACACAAGAAAGAGCCTCGGATTCGTAGTAAATTTGGAGGGCCTTGACTCGATGATCTTAATACCAGTTCCGAGGGGTGGATGCTGCCAATAGTCCTAACTCCGTTCTGTCGGTTTGGTTTGTTATCTGAATAAATCGGGGAGCTGTGGAAGAGGAGACCAGTGGCAACCCTACAAGGGTGATGTTGTATCAGGATAAGTAATAATTAATTGCGAACGGAATAACAATGAAACATAATTACGCTAACACGCTGCGCGAAAATCAAAATATAAAATAAAAAAATGAAATAAAATACAGAATAGTATATAACATAAAACATAATGAGGTGAATACTTGAACCACAGTAAACAAACGTATAACGCCTACGCCAAAGGTATTGCAGTGCAAAAACAGAGAATAGGAATTGAACTTGAACGTGATCGTGCGGGAGTCAGTTCCGGAAGGACAGTTGGGTTTTTTTGAGGCAGTCGAGTGGACGGTACGAACAAAAAGAAAAGTCAATTAAGTACCACGAGTTAGTGGTTTTTGGATAATTGCGAAACGTGAATCGCGCAAATGTAAATCGCTGAAAAGTATTAGGCGAACGGTCGAGGACACCAGAAAATAAACGAAGGAAACCAAAGCATCGAATTGATCGGCGAAAATCTGGCGGAGGAATTGATCGGCGAGAGACAACGGCAGAGTGGAAGGCGACAACGGGGCCCATAGGCTAAGCTATACTAACCATATTCTTTTGTATTTGAATTTGCTTGGAAAATATTACCTCTTTTTCTTTCTAATATTAAATTTTTAATGTTTTAAGTCGTATCAAAAGGTGTATGATTAGTGTATGCTGGTGTTCGCTTCGACAGCTCCCAATCGCTTATTTTTTTTGCGTGTCGTGTTTCCCGGAATTCCCAGTTTCGGCCGGGAAATACCGTAGAGAGTGGTCCTGAAGTTGAAACTGGGTGGCGCCCACGACCCTTCTCTGGGTCTACGCCGGCCAGGACTACTCGCCCCCATTCGGAAATCGTGTTCCGGCGGGGTTTTTAGGACCTTAACCTAACACGATTTTAGCAAGAAAGTATAGTGTAGTGGATGTTGGGAAAGCTGGTGATTTTCATTGCCTTCCTCGGAGTTTATGTTACGCAATTGAAATGGTATCGGGAGGGTTTAAGGGTAAAAGTCAAATCACAATTGATAAAAAACTAGATAGGCTATCTAAGAAGTTATGTAGAGATGCAAAGGTTGTGGTGAGCATGAAAGGATGCGTTTTACCTGATCTATACAAATTCCAAAACTTTCTGAAGAGTTATCAAATAGTTGTCTTTGACAATCTGAAGAACTCAGACTCATCTTGTTTTAGACCTCCGTACGAAGATGAAGCAGTTAAAAAATTATACTTCTACTACTCCAAAGAATTAGAGCACTTTTATGTGATAAAGTCTCTTACAGCATTTTTTAGCAAACCCTATGCATGCCGTTTTTGTGACAGAGTATTGTGGGTAGAGCAGCATAAATGTGAGAAGAAGTGTCCCTATTGTCTTTCTTTCCCGCCATGTCAGTTTGTGGAAAAGGTTAGGGATTGCCTAAAATGTAACCGTGCGTTCAGAGGTGATAGCTGTTTTGAGAACCATATCAAAAATAAATATGTAAAAAGGAACGTTTGCGAGAGTTTCAGAATATGCGAACATTGTGGTAAGTTCATAGTTCAGGATAAAAGACGAAGCGGGGTATCATACCTGTAACGAATTTGTCTGTCAGATCTGCTGTAAAATTGTACCATCGGATCATTTATGTTATGTTAAGCCTCCGAAGAAGAAGGCCGAAGATAAATTTATGTTAATTTTTTTCGACTGCGAAAGTACTCAGGATACTTCATTTGGAGAGAACTCAAATACCTTTCTTCACGTTGTCGACCTGATTGTAGCTCAGCAGGTCTGTCATAACTGTTATGAAAATTGTAACATAACGGAAGAATGTACCGTCTGTGGGGTAAGGGAACACATTTTTCAATACAGCGAGAATGATAATGTAGTGGGCAACTTTTTAGATTACTGTTTTAAAGAGCGATCATTTGTATCCAGTGTTTACTGTATAGCCCACAATTCACAGGGTTACGATGGCCACTTTATTATTTCGGAGTTAATGGATAGGAAGATGAAAATCGAGCCTATAATGAATGGAACTAAAATAATGAAGTTAACATGTGGGCGAGTATCCTTTATAGACTCCTTAAATTATTTGGCTTTTCCACTTGCACAATTCCCTAAGGTTTTTGAAATTAAAGATCATGCGAAAGGCTATTATCCATTTTACTTTAACACCATAGAGAATATCGACTATGTAGGCAAGTACCCTCCACCTGCATTATATGGTTACAGTACTATGAAGAGAGCAGAAAAAGATAAGTTCTTTGCATGGTATGATGCTAATTTATCAGGAATTTTTGATAACCGCAAGGAGATGTTGGTATACTGCGTAAGTGATGTCAATATCTTAAGCTTGGGATGTATACGATTCATGAAAGAATTTCTTAATATTACTAAGGTAAACCCCTTTATAGAGGCCTTAACTATAGCCTCAGCCTGTATGCTCGTCTTTCGCAAAAACTATCTGAAGGAGAGCACAATAGGCATAATGCCTAAAAATGGCTACTATAAATCCCAAAATCAATCACTAATCGCTTCCGAATGGCTGGCCTGGGAGTCTACAAAAATACAAGGCGAGATATTATCCGCTAATAATAAAGGTGAAGTAAAGTTGGAGAAGGGTGGAATGCAGGTAGATGGGTTCGCTCCAAAGACAAACACAGTTTATGAGTTTTTTGGATGCTATTACCATGGCTGCAAGAACTGTTTTAGAGTACGAAATATGCGCACAGATAATAATAGCGAAACATTAGCTTAGAGATATGAAGCTACACTTAGAAGAATTGAGATGATCCGGCGCAGTGGGTATAAGTTGAAATACATGTGGGAGTGTGAGTTTAAAAAGTTCTTAAAGATAAATCCTAGAGAGAAAACGGAGCTAGAGAGGCTCACTAAAAATATCGCAGAACCATTAAACCCTCGTAACGCCATCTTTGGTGGCCGCACTGAGGTTTTTAGATTATACCATGAATGTAAGGAGAACGAGGTAATACGATATCTAGACTTTACAAGTCTGTATCCATACATCAATAAATATTCACCATACCCAGTCGGGCATCCAGAAATATACAGAAACGGAAATGTACCAGTAAACTCAGAAATACTTTCGATGCATGGTTTCATGACCTGTACTATTTTACCTCCAGATGACTTATTCCTCCCGGTATTACCTTTTAAAAAAAATCTAAAACTGTTTTTTGCGCTATGTAGAACTTGTGCATCTGAAAATAGAGTATCACGATGCCAACATGATGAGAGTGAGCGCGAGATTACAGGTACATGGGTGATACCTGAGGTAGCTTTGGCTGTGAAGAAAGGCTATAAAATTAAAGCTGTGTTTGAAGTTTGGAAATATAATCATACTGTGTACGATCCCAATACAAAAACAGGAGGCTTGTTTACAGAATACGTTAACACCTTCTTAAAGATTAAACAGGAGGCCAGTGGGTGGGGTGGTGATTGCACGACTGATGCGCAGAGAGAAAATTTTATAAAGTCTTATCGTATAAAAGAGGACATCGTGCTAGATAAAAAGGAAATCCTGCAGAATCCAGGTAGACGTAACACTGCAAAAATATGTCTAAATTCTTTTTGGGGAAAGTTCGCTTAACGGGAGAATCGCTCTAGCACAAAAGTGGTGAATAGTTTTAAAGAATTCTGTGACTTTATACATACACCGGGTATAGAAATATGTTCGTTATTACCAGTATCTCAGGACACTTTGTGGATTACCTGGAAAAATATTGAGGAGAATTTAAATATGCTACCACATGTCAGCACCCCTATAGCCGCCTACACAACAGCGTTTGCCAGACTTAAACTTTACGATGCGCTAGAAAAGGTTGGTACGACCATACTTTACTGTGATACCGACAGTTTAATATTTGTAGACGAAAAGGCGTCTCCTATCCCGTTCACGATTTCCAATTTTCTACGTGATTTAACTAACGAGCTTGAGGGCTTTGGACCCGACGCATTTATTTCAGAATATGTAAGTACGGGACCTAAAACTTACAGTCTAAAAGTCAAAGCAGGGGACAAAGTTGAGTATGTTACAAAGTGTAAAGGGATAACACTTAATTTTGAAAATTCCCAGAAGGTTAATTTTGAATGTCTGAAATCTATGGTGACAGGTTCTAATGATGGTAGTGCCGTTTGTGTAACGAATAATCGCAAGATTAAGCGTAAACGTTCTGGGATTGTTATTAGTGCTGTGGAAAAGAAACATTTACAATTCACTTTCGACAAAAGGGTAGTTGTAGAAGATCATTTCTCTTATCCGTACGGTTTTAAAAAAGTTAGGCTAGGTGTATAAAACATTTAAGTTTTTCCATTAAGAAAGCATGCTAGCATAAGATTAATCTCAATTAATTTACCTAGCCATAAGTAAGAAAGATGTTTTAGAGAATATATATAAATGAGTATGAAAAAAATTTCTTTCACTTTACGATATAGGGCCTTATTGGAAACATGAACAGATTTATTTTCGATATCCAGTTTGTCACAGGGAATTCCGGACAGTATTTTGCAAAGGAGCTTGCGATACTACCTTTTGGTACATTACTTCCAGCATGCTATCACATACAACCCCCTCATCCCTATCAGGAGCTGAGCAGAAAGACGACACAGCAACAAAAGTATGAGCGGAAGAATATCAACGGTCTGCACTGGAATGATGGCAACACATGTTATAACAGTCTACCTGATATCTTGAAGGACTTTGGCAACTCTACCATGAATGTAAAGGGTCTTGAGAAAGAGAACTTCATCAGAAGATACTTACCAGAGGCCAAGATAATACAGCTTGAAATGCCGAAATTAGCGGATCTTCATAATTTTCAAATTGCCTGCAAAATTCATGGTCAAACCCGGACCCTACGTTGTGCTGTACAGAACTGTGTAAACATTTATCTATTTATGCTAATGAATAAAGTTTATATATAAAAATAAAAAAAAAAACAAAAAGCTTTATTTTTAAACAAATTTTATTAACCAATAGTTATATTAAGCAGAATACTGGCACTGCAAAGCCATGGAATTTCATAAAAAAGTCTAGAATAGTTTAAATGTACGTACGAAGCGCGTGATGGTATAAAGAAGTCGTCATTGGATAATGTAAACACATTTTTCGCTCTGCATCTAGTCGTGTATTGGTTGAAATACTCCCTCACACTTTCATGAGCGTTGTTGTTATGAAACATGATGATATTAAAGAAATCCATCATTTCAAGCAAACGTACCAGCTCGGGATATTTCAACTTAATGCTGCCTTCTCCTACAGGTATTCTGTACGTCTCCAGTAATACAAGCTGATTACCCGGTTGCAGGTCAACCGTATTCTTCAACTGGTTGAGATGTTCGTATACTGATAGCCACCCTAAGTAGTTTGTTGACACAGGAAACTTCCTATGGTAGCCGAAGATTATTTTTGTCTCAAACGTGAATGGATCGAATCCGAGCACAATTTTCCGGTTATGGCAGCCATCCAGATAGTAGGTGTAGTTTAGTAGAGCGTTTTCACCCGGAACTTCTGACCTTTTCCTCCTGCTAGTCTTCTTATTAACGCTTTCATCGGAGAGCGCAAATTTTTTTCTTTTGAGAGGTGTCTTTTTGGGACTCGTACCGCACTTCACTTTTGCAATAGTTGTAGACATATTCTACTGTAGGTTTTACAATAAAAACTGAAGCACGACTATTTCAGGCTGCCGCTTTTATACTCTCGACTTCTGATTTGCAATACTGGTTGTGACAGAACCCTCAATTCTGCGCAGTACCCGACGAAAATAAATGGTGGTATAAATTAACGATTTTAGCGTCATTACGCGAAAATTCTTTTGACCAGAACTGTTTAAGAAAAAACTTTAGACTCTTTCCCCTGCAGCGGGAATATATGTATACACAACAGTATTTGCCACAGACTGACGAAAACATACCCTGTATTCTCTTCTTATTATTTATAAGTATTCTTGAGTTGTCATGTAAAAATTTTTTAAAATATTTATTTGTCGGATATCTTCCAAAAGAATCAAAGTATTCTACAGGGCCTCTCCTAGGCAGATAGAGCAACCCAATGAGTGCCACTTTTATAAGAAGGATCGGTGTTCGCTATAACGAAAGCGGGTTTTTTTATTTTACTGGGGAGATGATCACATGGGAAGACGCCTTTGAATAAGTTTCTAGTGACACTATTCGTTTTCAGAATGTGAGCAAGCTCAATCGTGTTCATTCTTGAACTTTTGAAATTACTTCTTCAACATTTATGATCTGTGTATGAGAAGTAGCATAACTTTGTAAGAATTCTTTTGATGATTCACCGTTAGTAAAAACTGTTGAAAATTTTGCCAGTGTTCTGATAAGTTCTTCATCTAGGCGTTTGAGTTTCAAGTTTATACATACCCCTGCCTGATCATCAGATGATGCTAAAGATGTCGGATATTTATATATAATTTCTTTTGAGTAGAGCCTATTCTGTGCACTGAAGCCTGTAAGTGATATTTTCTTAAAGAAGGTTAAATGGCCTTCTGACAGATATTCAACATTTACCAGACAATTCGTCATGTTTGCTTACTCGCATTTAGATAGATACTGTGTCAATATTATGCCATATCGCTAAGGGTATATATACTTTTTTCAGAAACTTGTGTACACATTTCGATCCTTATCTATCTCTATATTACTATCATATTCTGTATATACAATGCAGCTGACACTGTTCTTTAGAGACTCCTTGAATCGTCCTTCAATTCGCACCACTCCTTGGTTTAACAGGTTACCACAGCCCGAGTTGTATGAGTTATTTGCTGTTAAATCAAAGGCTAACATGAAACACCCGTTGTCGAAGAATTTTTTCGATATTTGATGACCTTTGTCGAAGTAGTTGATCCCGGTACCTTTGAAGAGGGTGAGATATCCTCTAGTACTTAACGGCTTAGTTTTTGAATAATCAAATTCTATAGGTTGTTTAGGAACTTGCACTCCATTTACTGACAAGTTGAGGTTCGTTATATTGTTATGTTTGAAGTTATATGGATTCTTCGTACGATTTCCATTGTATGAGTCGTTATCAACCATAGCAAAAACTAGTAAATTCGGTATTTGTCCGAGCACAACGTTATCCAGAGAGAGTGTAAATGTGTTAGCAGGAAGTGTGTATGTCTTCACCTCTACTCGTTTGTACGTATACATGGCATTTGCACGCTGAAGTACGTTCTCGTGCGCCAAAAGTATTCCTGGATTGACGGTTACATGATTCATAAGCATTGTTGCCTCTAGTATTTTAATACGTGGATTAAGATCATCCTTCTTAGAATAAAGATAGAATTCAGGCTTCTCCAATGAAAGTATTAAGCGCAAGTCAACACCATTTATTAGTAGTTTATCCTGATTAAGTAAATCGCTATGGATCGTCCCCATCAACTCTACTACAGCCCCTTTTTCAAACATTGCGACTCTCTTAAGATAGCCTTTATTTTCTTTACTTGTGCCGGCCATTGCTCCTTCAATCACCTCCATCTCATCTTCATCCAAAAACCAACACACTGATTCTAAGTGCGTGGATGAGGCGTCCTTTCCATAGTTTAGTAAATTTTCAATATAGGCTCTATAATGGTAGTTATTGTCAGTTTGGGCTAAATTCTTGCCATTTAGCTGCACTGTACATTGCTTAAATAAAGAGTGCATCAAATTGTTAACTACGCCGAACGTGTCAGCTGTAGTATCTTTTTCAGTGAAGCTCTCCTCCTTGCCATCTTTAAATTTAACGAGTTGTACTTTTAGGCGCAAGTAGATGCTGGATAAATCGCGATATGTATCACCGTGACCGAGAGAAACAAACTCTAGTACGGAAGAGTTTTCCAGTGATGCTATAGGCTTGTAAGCCACTTCTTCTGTTTTTAAAATATTACTCTGAACCGGCAGTGAGGCGAAAAGATCCAATTCGGAATTCATACATTCTTTAAGCGTAGCCATCATAATTATCTATCAAATATGTCCAACACACGTTTTTTCAAATCACGGCGTTTTTTCACAGTTTTCTTTTTTCTGATCGGAACCGTTGATTTCCTCACCTTTGTACGTCGTTTGCGCTTAACCGTGCTTCTTGTCTGCATGCTTGAGTACGGATTAGCTCTTTTTATAGGCATTCCATTCCCTCTGCCCCCCATAGCATTGAACATTTTATTTATACCTTTTTGAGCTAGCTCGTGTACTGCGGTTTTTCCCTGCTCCTTCAAAATCTGCTTGATAGGTTTACTCCCGACTTCTTGAAAGATTGACTTTCCTGTGTTAATAACCTGTTTTCCTACAGCCTTTACTCCTGATGTAAATATTGGCTGCAAATAACGTATTAGGCCACTAAAAAAACTCCCAATCCCCCTCCCACGCTGGTACACAACAGGTGAGCGGTATAGTTCCCCTATATCAGAAAATTTACCCCCGCTCTGTATAAGATAATACCGTGTATAGTGTGCATTCATCTCATTAGATAAGCATGTCACATAAAATGTGTGTTAGTACTAATCAGATATCCGCAGTATTTGTATATTTATAGCTTTCTTATCTCCGTATGAAGTGGAGCAATATATAGGTGGGCGTAAAAGACGATTCAAAGTTAACTAATTCACCTTGTTGATCTGTAATTTTAATAGAAATGCTTTCGATAAAGGTCTTCTCCAGAGGACAGTACTCTATGTGTTCAAATCTGAAAACACTGTCACATTCTTTAAGAGGGATCACTCGAAGATTCCGCACCAATTTGTTCCCTATAATTCTAGGTCTAATAATATCGGTGCAAACATGAATTAAAGTGATTTCGTTACAATCGTTTTTAACTCTGTATGATCTTTCTAACAGAGAGGTCACCTCTGTCTTGCGATCAGGTGTTTTCGGAGGGGGTACTTCTTCTGCCCCAGGGCTAGATCCCTCCATCTCCTTGATAGTAGCTGTAATTGCCTCTGATTTCTTTATTGTCTCGTCAATCAATTCTGGATCGCGTTTATCAAGCGGAGTTTTCAAAAAAGCACCTACGAAAAAGTCACTAATTTCATCGGATGTATTCAGATCTACTTTCACCGATGTCGCACCTGTAGTTCCGTCTGCTTCTTTATATGGCATGTTTAGAGGCCTTCCTTCTAGCGAAATCATAACTTCAGGTGATATATCTGTACCTGCTTCTCTCGCGGCAATCATTATTGAGTTTCGAAGTGCCACAACATCTCCCTTTTTGCCATATTTTTGGGTATGCCTAAAGAGAGCATCCTTTTTTCTAGGACATCACTATCGTATTTTATGCCACTCAATAATAAAGCAATGAAGTCTGAAACGCTAACCGGAGATGTAATCGGTAGTTTCAGTTTAAGGTTCACTCCGTGATCTTTTAGATGAAATGTATGAGATGTTGGGGGTGGCTCATCAGGATCTTTATAACGAATCTCAGGCAGTATGAAATCATCAACCATTTGTAGTAAGGCATCGTGTTTTCTACGCGATCTCGGAATCTGCCCAATTATGTAATCAATAAAGGGGAGGAATGATTTAAATTGTATGCCCATCTCCAAATAAACTTTTTCCGCAACTTTTTCTCCTTGGTAAATATGTAAACAAAAATCTCCGACCGCCTTTTTTCCACTTCTATCAGGGATAAGTTCGCTATTCTTATCTTTTTTAATATGGTTGTAAATTTCCTGTTTCAAAAATGTCATGAAAAATTTGCTATAATTTGGTTGTGAAGCCGTTAAAAATGATGCCAGGAACGTTGAGAAATTAATATCGTTGCCCTCATAGCATAACTTTTGTAAATCGATATCAGTCCAAATTAATTCCATTTTAGTCCATATTCTAGCCCTTATTTCTTTCGAATGGGGTTCTGATTTCTTTGGCGTTGTGTCTGAGCGACGAAAACGCTTATCTCTCTTATCCCCTTCTTCATCTTTTTCTCGGATGGTGGGTTTAGGTCGACTAACCGATTCGCTTTTCTCTATTTTCCGTCTTGGTAATGCGATCTCAGTAATTCCAACACGCCAATCGCTGCCAAACTTGCATGTAGAATATTCTCAAACGAGGATAGTGTATTTTCCGGATAAGTATCTAGAGAACTGTTACTAAGCAGGCACACGTAGAACTCCTTATCTGTTATTGTCACAGGCATTTTAAAGTCTATCCCAATTCGGCTTAGTCCTGTTGGTACTACTCTCTGACTTATTCCTAAGCCTTTCGCTCTGCCTGGTAACTCGGCTTATGGGTAAGTTTTCCACCGCACGTCCTAATATAGGTTGTGCACCCATATTTAATATTTCTTCATCCTGCGGCCTCTCTTCTTCATTCGCAGTATCTTGAACTAGCACTTCCGCACCAGTATTACCACTCTCTCTATCATAGTTTTAGAAAACCTCATCCAGCTCGTCAACACTCATGTTGAACGGAACTGTATATTGAGTTATTCCGTCATCACCAGTTATCACCTTATATTCTCTTTCCGGTGAATGATCTACCACAATCAATCTTTTCCGGAATTTTGACTGCGGTTTAAGAGTTTTGGCAATACCGCTTGCCGATAATCGTCTCTTGAACTTAGATGGCATTTCTTCTTTTGGCGGGGTTAAATCTATCATTGATTCAAATATCTCCTCCCCCCGCATAGGTGAAGTCTGGATTGATTTTTCATCGCTAAATTTAATTTTCGTCTGGGTAGTATTGTCGCGCATATTTCTAAAACGGTGTTGATTTGACTGATCAAAGAGTGGTTTTGCTTTTGACTTTATATCCAGAAAGATGTTATTCCTACGTCGTGTATTAAAATATTTTATAAGCTCGTTCCGGTATTGATACCATTTGTTTTTATCGTCAGTATTCTTGCTTCTCAATATCTTGTTAATAGCTTTATCAAACAAACTTCGACTCTTTGTATCTTCAATCGTACCTTTTAGATTTTCATACACTTCTGGGGGGAGTAGAAGCATTTTATTTAGGTTGCCGGCTCTATGCATATTTTTCAATTAGTGATCCTATAACACCTGACAAAACACTTCCTAATAGTACAGGCAGAAATCCTCCGTTCTGAACTAATACTTTACGCTGTCGTGGCACAGATCGTTTAAGTAGTATGGATATGCCGTTTCTAAATCAATGGTGGAGATGGTGGAAGCTTTTGTATGGATGACGTCATAGTCTTGTATGAAGCTGATAAGGAATTTACACCCCGTATGGATATGCCGTTTCAAAATCAATGGTGGAGATGGTGGAAGCTTTTGTATGGATGACGTCATAGTCTTGTATGAAGCTGATAAGGAATTTACACCCCGAGCTTTTGACGGTAGAGCTTTGATTTTTTCCGTTGCATAAAATTGGGAGTTTTTTTTTTTTTGCATAAAATTGGGAGTTTTTTCCGGGGTTTTTTTCGCGGTTGTCAGGGACTTAGGCTAGCGAGGGACTTAGGATATCTGAAACTTTTCCGTTGTATAAAATTGGGCGTTTTTCTTGTTTTGTATAAAATTGGGCGTTTTTTTTTCGGGGCTTTTTTCGCGGTTGTTGGCAGGGACTTAGGCTATCTGAAACTTAGGTTAGCGGAGGACTTAGGCTATCCGAAACTTAGGCTATCTGAAACTTAGGTTAGTCGGGAGCGGGTACTTAGGCTAAACGAAAACTTAGGCTAGCGGGGAGCGGGGACTTAGGCTAAACGAAAAGTTAGGCTAGCGAGGGACTTATGCTATCCGAAACTTAGGCTAGCGGGGGACTTATGCTATCCGAAACTTATGCTAGCGGGGGGCTTAGGCTAGCGGGGGGCTTAGGCTAAACGAAAACTTACACAGAAGGATGTATTTACTTATTCATTTGAACGATTGGATGACTCTTAATGTCCTTCTCACGAAAAATTTTGAATGTTCCGCCTAAAGGTTTGAATAAAAGTTTCATTACAGACTACCTTCACTTATATTTGAAAACAGGTGTATCATAGCTAACTGATGTATTTGAGAAAAGTATTTATGAACTAGATTCATATCAATATTATTGGTTGCTAACTAACAGATAAATAACAGTATGTCCTAGATAACAAAATTATTCATTTAAAACGCTTCCCCTTAACACCTAAAAAAAAAAAAAGTTGGATTCACCCAATTTATCTTCTAAAAATATGTTAAATTAATAACTCTCGTTCTTTCATTTTAGTATATGACACAATTCACAGAATGTTTTATCGAAGAGTTATGTTTATCTTAGTTTATTTCGAGTTGATACAAGTCTATAGTTCCTATCACACGCATATCATATTTCTTCGAATGCATGTGTTCTATCCAGAAATATTGATTAAGTTCCCTTGAAGACTATCTAGAGCTAGATTCAGTTTATACAGTAAACCAACATATGTCCATAGGCTTTACGGTACTCGGAAATGATTATATGAAGTCTAAGTTTTGTGTTTAAATTATATGGATACTGATTCGGAATTGAATTGATAGCAATGTTTTCAAGACCTAGTACACAACCCCTAGGCTACACCCCAACCCGCTATTACATATAGTTGTAAACGTTTTTATGATTGTTCTTGATTGAAATCTTCTACAGTTGTTGGTGTTGGATTTGTTTATTGTTCTAAAATTCTGTCGGACACAATAATCACCGAATTAGCTTTATTGTATAAAGAGAGAATTGGACAGTCTTTTAATATTCAATTTTCTAATATGTTGAACTAAATAAAAAAAAGTAATAATGTTACATATGTTGAACTAAATAAAAAAAAAGTAATATTGTTACATAAGTTCTTTTTATTTATTTTTTAGAAACAATCTTATCATCTATTCGTTTACTTAAAAGTATTATAATATCTCTTTCAAATGTTTTCATTGCAAACTGAATGTTTTTTTCTATTTCCCTTATTCTATTGTCAACTTCGATATTCATTAGTTTCAGCATTTTATCAATTTCTGTATCCACATAAGCTTTTGTTGCTGCATCCTCATTATTTAGCGGGTTACTCAGATTTTTAATACATTTCATATTTAAGTCATAGTCTCCTCCAGATGTTAATTTAAATCCGATTCCAGGTGGTCCTTGCGGTCCACGGCTCAATCCCTTCGAAAATCGACCAAACTTGTCAACACCCATTTTATGAATAATAAATGTAGTATGCTCACAACACTTTTTATTGTATTATTTGTGCTTCTTTTAATTCTTCAATGATTGAAACAATTTCATTGGTGTGATTATTATGACCAGCTTCATGCGATGCAATAAGTAAGCGTAACCGATCTACTAATTCGTTCGGATCATCCCAATAAATATAATCTTTCTCTTTGTTCGATGTTTGCATTAAACCACTACCTTTGCGAGTGAAAAGCTTACAAATTATTTTCATATATTTATAACTACGATTTCCTTTTATTTGACTTTCACTTTTGTGAGAACGTTTATGGGCATTAGTATCAAGAAGAATATTTTTATAGTTTTCCAAGTCTTCTTTGCTATATAGTGTCTTTTTAGGATATTTCATAAACAAAAGTTCATATAAGCCACGAGTCCCCTCGTAGGATTTATCCTTTATAAGTACTTGATTATCGTCGATTATAAAACTTGAATTACCGATTTTCCAATTGTCAGCATCTTTATAGACTCCATACAAACTGTCAATTACAGATGGGTTATTAATAAATGTATTTAAATATTCTGTTGGAATCTCTGTAAATTTATTTTCTTTGATATATTCATCCAGTTCTTCTCGTCCCTGTGGAGTTATAGCATATTTACGTACAACTTTTGTCGTAGATGACAGGTTGAGTTTTCGTTTAGGTGTTTCAAAGTTCTCATCACTATCAACTGCTTCTTCTTCATCATCAGCTTTAACTGAAGCAAAGTTCTCATCACTATCAACTTCTTCTTCTTCGTCATCTTTAACTGGAAATTCTTCTTTTATATTCGGAGCAAGCTTAGTTCTTTTAACTAGTTCATTGAGAGGACTTGTGATTGGTTTAAAAGTTTGTTCTAATTGAATGCCTGTATTAGCTTTAGCTAGTTTTAATTGATTATATTTTTTTCTTATCGAATTAGTTGTCTTTACAATTTGACTGAGTAATTGTTTATTGTTCCTCTCATATTGTTTACAACAACAACAGTAAATTAAAGCTTTAAGTATTAATTTTAAAGTGTTGTTTACTATGTTGAAATCTTCTAAATGATTTTTTATACTGTGCTGAACTCCTTTTATACTGTTTTGAACTGCTCTCCAACTGAATTGAGTTGTTATCAAATTGAATTAAACTGATGGTCTGATCAACTACAGCTCTGAACAGATATTAACCGCTTTTTGACCTGAGCTGTTCTTATATTAACTGCTAGACCTGTTCTGATAGTAACAGCTTTTTGACCTGACCTGTTCTGATATTAACAGCTTTTTGACCTGACCTGTTCTGATATTAACAGCTTTTTGAACAGCTCTGATCAGGTATTAACAGCTTTTTAACCTGACCTGATCTGATATTAACTGCTTTTTAACCTGACCTGTTCTCTTTTAGACCTGACCTGATCTGATATTAACTGCTTTTTGACCTGACCTGTTCTCTTTTAGTCCTGACCTGTTCTGATATTAGCTGCTTTTCGACCTGACCTGATCCGATATTAACAGCTTTTTAACCTGGCCTGATCTGATATTAACTGCTTTTCGACCTGACCTGTTCTCTTTTAGACCTGACCTGTTCTGATATTAACAACTTTTTGACCTGACCTGTTCTGATATTAACTGCTTTTTGACCTGACCTGATCCGATATTAACAGCTTTTTGACCTGACCTGTTCTTTTTTCGACCTGATCTGATCTGATATTAACTGCTTTTCGACCTGACCTGTTCTCTTTTAGACCTGACCTGTTCTGATATTAACAGCTTTTTTACCTGACCTGTTCTGATATTAACTGCTCGACCTGTTCTCTGCTCGAATATTAACTGCTGTTTCTATCATGCTAATATAAATATATCGAATCCTTTCCTATATCTTCCTTTTTCCAGAGGACTCTCTTTATCAATTACGAGGAAACCATATTTATCTTTCCAACACTTTGCACAAATATTTTTGAATTGGTCAAATGTCATATCGGAATTTACATGATCATTATAAATGTGCTTCAAATTCATATCATCTTGTTTGAATATTATTATAAAATTGGCATTATCTCGAATTAAATGCTTTGGTATTCTCGTATAGGTCTGACAGAGATAAAAACTATCAATATTATGATGACGCCCCATACAGAAATATGATCGAACATTATCTTGCTTTTCACTTGCAATATCATCGAAAATAAACACAGAATTAGATTCAGCTTCATCAGGTGCAATCACTTCACTATTATTTGAAAATGTATGAAAACCTAGTCCAGAAATAGGACTTACAGCTCGCTTTAAATATTGATATTTCGGTTGATGTAACGATTTCGAATAGATGTAAATATTTTTGAATTTAACGCCATTCGGATGCTCTAATAAGCAAACCATAACATTAGTTTTACCACAATTTGACGGACCAACGATTAGACTTCGAATATTATTAGGTAGTAAATGACTATGTCTTATTTTATCGGCACAATTTGTAATATCAGCATTTTGTACTGACAGTGTTTGACGTTGTTTAATAAACCGCATTCTGAGACTGACTAAGAAGAAATCGTAAAATATCAATGTTTTATACCAAAATCATATAAAATGGTTGAACATCGTATAAAATGAAGTAGTCTACTAAAGGTAGTAAAAGAGATAAAATGATTGATTACAAACTCAAAAGCCACAGTCTACGGAAAGTTGTTGATAGAAGAGGTTTAGTTAATTCGCTAATCAATAAATTGCCTATTGAACTACATTTACCGGGCTATCAGTATTGTGGACCTGGTACGAAATTAAGCGAACGACTTGCTAGAGGTGATCCTGGAATAAATCCATTGGATCAAGCGTGTAAAGAGCACGATATTGGATATTCTAAATATAAAGAAAGCAGTGATCGGCACATACTTGATAAGATATTATCTGAAAAGGCCTGGCAGCGAGTTAAATCCAAAGACGCAAACTTAGCAGAGCGCACGCACGCATTACTTGTAACAAATATAATGAAAGCTAAAGTTAAATTCGGAATGGGTAAACCAAAATTTAGAACAGCTGTTCGTTCAGCTCGAAATGTTCTCAAAAAAAGAAACCTGAAAGCATAAAAGCTGCTATTAAATTAGCATTGAGTACTGCAAAGAGTATAATTAAAAACAATAAAGACGTTAAAACTCCTAGAATTATTCCCATTCCAAAAGTTGGTGGAGTTCTACCATTCTTGATTCCACTTTTTGCGGGCTTGTCAGCTATAGGAGCATTAGCAGGTGGAGCTGCAGGAATAGCTAAAGCTGTTAACGATGCTAAAGATGCAAAGAAAACGTTAGAGGAGCAGAAACGACACAATCAGAAAATGGAGCAGATAGCTGTAGGTCGTGAACTCTACTTGAAACCGTATAGGAAAGGATTAGGACTATACTTAAATCCTCAGCCAAAAAACTTTTAAGAACGCTACCCAAGAGACCATTGAATGAAAATGATTTACGTAAATTTGGAAAGTTCCTGCCTGATTTCAGAGGTGTTTTTATGCGGAATACCCTACCGAGGAAACCTAAGAAAAATGAAAGTGGTATTGTTAATTTGGATTCAATGGAAGGACCCGGCACACATTGGGTAGCGTATGATAAGAAAAAAAATCATATCGAGTACTTTGATAGTTTTGGAAATCTACCACCTCCTGTCGAATTAATATACTATTTAGGAGATAACATAAGATACAACTATAATACATATCAAAACTATGAATCGTATAACTGTGGACATTTATGTTTAAAATTTTTATATAAACTTTTGTAAATTTAGTAAATAAATAAATATTTTTTAAAAGTTCTTTCATTCTATTATTTGCTATCATGGCTTACACATTAACGTTGAGCGGAAATACATCCATACTAACAACAGAGTATTTTCCACCAATAGACTTGCACGGCGACTATGTTTGTGGACTAGTTGATTTCCAAACGTATAATTCTATACCGAATGTTGATGAAAGAAATAATTTATTTCATATAGGAAAACATGTTATAGAGTTTCCTATCGGATCGTATGAAATCGATGATATTGCCAACTATTTGTATAAGGAAATAGCAAAGATTAGCAGTGGAATAAATCTCATAATACAGGCAAATAATAATACTCTAAAGAGTGAAATTAAGACAAGTGCTCATATTTTCTTTAATAGAGAGAGAACTATTGGACAATTGCTAGGATTCGATAAACGAGAATTAGCTATCAATGTGAAAAATTACTCAGATTTACCTGTAAACATAACTAAAGTTAATGTAATTCGAATCGGGTGCAGTATAGTTGGAAACTCGTACATCAATAATATATCATCACATACAATTCATGAATTCTCACCTGAAGTGGGGCCAGGCTATAAAATAGTCGAGGTTCCTAAGAATGTAATCTATTTGCCGATAAACGTCAAGCGAATAAGTACGTTAACTCTTAAACTTGTTGATCAAGACGGAGATCTAATAAACTTTAAAGGAGAAACCATAACCATTAGACTTCATTTAATGCCCCAGAATGTTGGTATATAATAGTCAGCCTAGTGTTAGTCCAATCAGTTCAATCAAGAAAACTGAACGAGCAAGACCAAATTTGTCACTGCGCAATAAGCAATATTTAAAATTATTAGGATTCAAACTAAAAAATGAGTGAAATTTTGAATATCCCAAGTAAACCTAGCTATGATAATAGTATTTCTAAAATTGAGTATCACAGCTACTCTCCATTTTTAACATCATACGACTCTAGCGACGAAATCAGAATATCTCTACAGCAGCAAGACTTGTGTGTCTTACCAAGTCAGAGTTTTATTTATATTGAAGGTGTTTTAACTAAAGCAGATGGAACTGCATCAACAACTGCAAAACTATCCAATAATACCATAGCCTTTCTATTCGACGAGATTAGATATGAACTAAATGGAGTAGAAATCGATCGAAATAAAAATGTAGGAATAACTTCAACAATGAAGAACTACATATCGTTGAATGAGAACGAGAGTAAAATGTTGTATAATGGAGGCTGGTCACCGAACGAGTTAATAACACCCTCTAATGGCTACTTCAACTTTAGTTTACCATTACGAAAACTCTTGGGATTTGCCGAGGATTATAAACGCCAAACATGAACTAATTTTAGTTCGCACAAGAACCGACGAAAACGCATTTCTATCACTCACTGATGATGTACAATTCAAAATTTTAAAACTGCAATGGAAAGTGCCTCACGTAACCTTAGATGGTTCTGAAAAATTAAAAATGCTGAAAAATATTGAGTCTGGCCAAGCAGTTCAAATGTGTTTTCGAAATTGGGATTTATATGAATATCCAGTTTTACCAATAACAACCGATCATGTATGGAGCGTTAAAACCACAGGTCAACTGGAAAAACCACGATATATTATTATAGCTTTGCAGACAAATCGAAAAAATCAAAAGGATAAGGATGCAAGCAAATTTGATCATTGCGAACTCACAAATGTTAAAGTACACTTAAACTCGGAATCGTATCCATATGATGATTTAAATATTAAATTTCAACGTGATCGATATGCTATATTATATGATATGTATAGCAATTTTCAACAATCTTATTATGATGTTCAAGCACAGCCATTACTTTCGCGAACGGAATACAAGGAAGATGCTCCAATTATAGTAATTGACTGTTCACGTCAAAATGAAACTATAAAAGCGGGTTCAGTTGATATTCGGGTAGAAATTAAAACATCAGCAGATATACCAACATTAACAACAGCCTATTGCCTATTGCTTCACGACCGCATAATCGAGTATAATCCTCTAACTAGCGCAGTTCAAAAACTTGTGTAAAAAAGGAACACTATTCAGTTTGAGATAGATTGTCAACCACGATGGATGTTGTTATCGATATGCAAGGCTTTAGAGGACCACAAAATAAATTTATTGTTAAAGAATTGACTATCGTACACCTCGATGAAAACATTCATCAACATTTTTTAATGAAACCACCGTACATCACGGATACAAATGGGATGGTGGTGAAACTTCATTCTATGACCTGAAACAATATTTACTACTCGACATGGAAAATACTATAATATACGTCAAGGGATTGGAAAAGAAAATCTGGCTTGAAAACTTATTAAATAGTATTGTTGTTCAGGTATTCGACCTGGATAGTTTTGATTCACCCAATCTCAAGACACTGAAAAAGGAAAATTCTGATACACAAAGATGTTCTTTTCATACTGGTTGCTGTTCTCTACAAAATGCATATCTATTAAGAAACTTTGTTATAAAAAATTCAATAAATAGCTAAGTTGTTATAAACAAAAATTAGTCTTTTTAATCATGAGTAAGCGAGAAGTTGTGAATGAATTACATACATCTGCTCGAAGAAACTTTAAGCGACGACGGGTTATTATAAAAGGTTTAGATGACTTATGGCAAGCTGATTTAGTTGAGATGGGCGCATACGCTTCCGAAAATACAGGATTTCGATTTCTACTCACAATAATTGACACGTTTTCAAAATATGCTTGGGTTGTCCCTATTAAATCGAAGACAGGCATAGAAGTCACTAAAGCAATTGAATCAATTTTCAAGCAGGGTCGGATTCCCAAGAACTTGCAAACGGATGATGGAAAAGAATTTTTCAATAAAAACTTTAAAAACGTAATGGAAAAACATCAAATTAATCATTATTCTACGTATTCTATGAAGCTGAATTACTGAAAGCTAAAAACCCATCGTTGTATCTAGTGGAAAAAATTGTTAGAAAGAATGGAGACAAGGTATTTGTTAAGTGGTTAGGATTTTCATCAAAACACAATTCCTGGATAAATGTAAATGAAATACTTTGAAAATAAATTTAATTATTTAATAATTTTATGTAAAAAGTTACAAGTTTTTTTATTTCACAATCACCTGCATACGCTGACCACCCACTATGCTTTTTTATAAACATTAGCCTAACCCCCCCCCCCCCCCCCCCCCCGCTGGCCTAAGTTTCGGATAGTCTGTTGATAGCGATCCTACATATCCAAAAGAAGTAACTCCTTTAACTCCCTCCGGATGCGCAGGCTGGGTTCCATTAAACAGGTCTCCATGAGTACAGCCTGTGCTATACATGCTTTTAAGACCGTAAAAGATCTCAACTCGAGTAATAAATCGATGAGGTTTAATAGAAGCACACAGTTGTCGTCAAGCTTGTCCATAGGATGAAAATGTGATAGCATATTGAATGTATACGCAAACTCTCTTAGTTCACTAACGAATGTAAGCATCTGAAAAAACAAAAAAAAGTTTATATTAATATTATCAAAATTTTTTTAATAGTCTACGTACATCTTACCTTTATAAAATTTCCTTTCCAAATAGTTTCCTTGAGAATTTGATGCACTATTTTATACTAATTTTCTTATCATTTTAATAGTTAAATGAAATTCAATATCAAAACATCTAATAATTCGATTTTTGAAATTTAATAAACAAAATATATGTTGAAAAGTCGTATGCATAAATATTCTGTTAAGAAATTTTTTCTTATGATAGCATATCCTTAACGGCTCACTTAATGTTGTTTTAGATAAGAAACATAGCCTCAAATTTAACTTGTTTATAAACACTACGAATAGAAGTTCAAAAAAGGCAACAAGGTAGCAAAAAAAAAAAAAAAAACATTAAACTGAATTGGGTTGTAGTCAAATTGTATGAAACTGATAGTCTAAGCAGAATATATGCCTCTGAAGAAATGTGTTTATAAAATTTTATTAACTCAAATGAATCATGTATAAACCAAAGCAAAAATAACCCTTCAATAAGTCCATCTAAACAATAAACCAAGAAATTTGCAAGAACAAAACTGAAACACCAAACAATCAAGAATCTTATAATAACATAACTAATCAATATTTCTGGATAGAACACATGCATTCGAAGAAATATGATATGCGTGTGATAGGAACTATAGACTTGTATCAACTCGAAATAAACTAAGATAAACATAACTCTTCGATAAAACATTCTGTGAATTGTGTCATATACTAAAATGAAAGAACGAGAGTTATTAATTTAACATATTTTTAGAAGATAAATTGGGGTGAATCCAACTTTTTTTTTTTTTTTAGGTGTTAAGGGGAAGCGTTTTAAATGAATAATTTTGTTATCTAGCACATACTGTTATTTATCTGTTAGTTAGCAACCAATAATATTGATATGAATCTAGTTCATAAATACTTTTCTCAAATACATCAGTTAGCTATGATACACCTGTTTTCAAATATAAGTGAAGGTAGTCTGTAATGAAACTTTTATTCAAACCTTTAGGCGGAACATTCAAAATTTTTCGTGAGAAGGACATTAAGAGTCATCCAATCGTTCAAATGAATAAGTAAATACATCCTTCTGTGTAAGTTTTCGTTTAGCCTAAGCCCCCCGCTAGCCTAAGCCCCCCGCTAGCATAAGTTTCGGATAGCATAAGTCCTCCGCTAGCCTAAGTTTCGGATAGCATAAGTCCCTCGCTATCCTAACTTTTCGTTTAGCCTAAGTCCCCGCTCCCCCGCTAGCCTAAGTTTTCGTTTAGCCTAAGTTTTCGTTTAGCCTAAGTACCCGCTCCCGACTAGCCTAAGTTTTCGGATAGCCTAAGTCCTCCGCTAGCCTAAGTTTCAGATAGCCTAAGTCCCTGCCAACAACCGCGAAAAAAGCCCCGAAAAAAAACGCCCAATTTTTTATACAAAACAAGAAAAACGCCCAATTTTATACAACGGAAAAGTTTCAGATATCCTAAGTCTCTCGCTAGCCTAAGTCCCTGACAACCGCGAAAAAAAAACCCGGAAAAAACTCCCAATTTTATGCAAAAAAAAAAAAAAACGCCTTATTTTATGCAACGGAAAAAATCAAAGCTCCAACGGAAAAAATCAAAGCTCCACCGTCAAAAAAAGCTCGGGGTGTAAATTCCTTATCAGCTTCATACAAGACTATGACGTCATCCATACAAAAGCTTACACCCTTACACCCTGATTTTGAAACGGCATATCCATACTACTCGTTTAGCCTCTACCAACTTACGCATGCTCTTTTTATATTTACTAAGCCGAGAATAAATTTTCCGGTGAGGCGAATGATTCCCGTTTAATGTATTCAATGTGACCTCACAAAGAGTTTTAATCACCTCTGGATCGGCTGTCTTTAATATAGCTCTTCTCAGACAAGGACTGGCGTTTTTAAGCACGTACAACATATGCTTGTTGTCCTTCAATCTTTTCATTCGACACACCATTCTCTTCTCTTAGACTATCAGCCGAACAGTAACACGTTACAAAATTTTTATTAAATATATCTGTCCTGAATCTCAATATATCATTTATATCTTGAGTCAGGTCTACCATTAAATAGCTATGTGGCCGTTGCGTAATTCCTTTATATATTCTCATAAGCTCGGAACTGCCTTCAGGATATATTTGTTTAGCAAGGTGGTGAAATTGACTTTTGTCGCGGGGATTTTTGAAACATACCATGTATTTGCAATTTAGTGATATATCACGACAAAATTTTCCTTGATGAAACACGTTCTGTGTTACTAAGATAACAGAAAGATTACGATGATGTGACCCCTTTGTAAACAGTTCGCATACTTGTCTTGAAAATGCACTTAGCATCATATCATCCAGCACTATTAATGTAGGCTCATTAGAATCGTTTGGGAATTCTTCAGGAATTGAAGATAAGTACTCTATATTCTTTAATGACGGCATAGCATGCTGCTCAGCGTTACACCATATGATTTTTTTTACCTGTGGTTGAATCATTCCCCCCCTCGTAAGAAGATTTTCTATAAAGGTTGTTTTACCACACCCGGATGGGCCTGCAATCATCATTGTAAACGGGTGTCTAAAATGTATCATGGCTCCAAGTTAATATCGATGCTCTATATAATACCGGAAGTAATATTTATAACTTTAGTAAAATGAGCAGATGACAAGTTGTTAATGAGATACACAGCCTGCTCGTAGACGATTCACTCGTCGGCAGGTCACTATCAGAGGCATAGATGACTTATGGCAAGCGGATCTGGTTGATATGAGTGCATTCTCATCTAAAAATCAAGGTTTCAAGTTTCTTTTAACTGTGATCGACACTTTTTCTAAATATGCATGGGCTTTCCCTATTAAAAATAAAAGTGCAGATGCTGTAGCAAAGGCTATGGAAAAAATTTTCAAACAACGACGTGTACCTAGAAATTTGCAGACCGACGATGGTACGGAGTTTTTTAATAAAGTATTTCGTCAGATGATGAAACATTATGAAATAAATCATTACTCTACATTCAGCTCATTGAAGGCCTCCATCGTTGAGAGGTTTAATCGGACATTGAAAAACATCATGTGGAAAGAATTCAGTATGAAAGGAAATTATCGCTGGATCGACATATTGCCTAAACTACTTGTTAAGTACAACAAGACAAAACATCGTAGTATTAAAATGCGGCCTATAGATGTTAATACGTCAAACGAGCTTCTTTTATTGTCTTCATTCTATAGGAAAGTTAAAGTTTTTTCACAACCAAAATATAGAACCGGTGATCATGTCCGAATAAGCAAGTACAAACATGTCTTTGAAAAAGGTTACACTCCAAACTGGTCGACAGAGATATTCAAGATAAAAAAAAGTGCGAAAAACGCAGCCTCGTACATATTTAATTGAGGATTATCAAGGTAATGTTATCCAGGGAGGTTTTTATGAGACAGAGCTAACAAAGGTTAAGCACCCCGATGTGTATCTCGTAGAGAAGGTCTTAAAACGAAGAAAAGATCGCGTGTTTGTAAAATGGCTTGGTTTCCCATCATCTCATAATTCATGGATTGGTATAAAAGATGTTCTGTAACATCCAGATTTTTAGTCACCATGATGAACTTAGGACATGAATACGATCGCCTGAAAACATTCAAGAACTTGGATCTAGAGGAAAGGAAAGTTCTAAAGCTTGTGAAAAGCGGCTTCTTTTACACCAACTTGAAGGATTACGTCAAGTGCTTCTTCTGTTCTCTGATAATGAGCGCATCTTCTTCACCGACTGATGTGGAAGCTGAAGATTTACGCCTATCTCCAGACTGTGTTTTTGTTAGCGGTAAGGACGTTTGTGGTCCATATGACAAGCCGATTAAAAAATCATACAAACCCTGTGTACCATCACTTCCTACGGTAATGCGAGTGTTTGGCCTGTTAATTCTGATTTTTCTACTGGCGATTGAAATCATCAATATCTACGATGTCATCTACGAACGATAAACAAGTACGTTTCTGTGATAAGGTCTCTGTCAGATACATGTTTGCCTGGGACTACGCATATAGATCTAGTAGAAGAAGTACTTGGCAAACCTATGTATTAGACCGAATCAGGTTCCAGCGCAGGATTCTAAAAATGGAGGAATTACTAAAACCTATTTTACTTAAGAAAATCAATTATGTAATCAAAAGAAAGTTATCTGCATAAACTTTATTACGTATACAATAAAAAATAAAGCCCGACAACTTGTTTTATTTCACACCTTAGATATCACATTAATCTCGACTCATGACGCATATAAGAAATCCGCTATAATCACTCTTGACTTGAACTAGGTGCGTTATCAAATTTACATAATCTGATCTGAATTAATTCTCACATTAGTCGAAATTTTCCCATGGTACCGAACATCATACAAAATCCAAAGACTCATGCAAAAGAGAAACCTGTAATAATTCCACTTGACTTGAACTTGACTCGAGATCAAATTTACATAAACACAACCGATTAAAAAACCTGACCTTCTTACACGAAGATCCGCACATAAGAGAAACCTGCAATAATTCCACTTGACTTGAACATGACTCGAGATCAAATTTTCATAAACTCAACCAAGTAAAAAGCCTGACCTTCCCGATATTCATACATAAAAACCGAAACATCTACTGCACATTATATCAGTCTCTAAAGCCTCGAAAAGACCAAAGACTATAAAAAAACTTGTTTAAATTCTCACAGTGCCCAAAATTTTCACATGAAGACCCACGCATAAGAGAAACCTGTTATAATTTCACTTGACTTGAACTTGACTCGAGATCAAGTTTACATAAAAACTCAACCGAGTAACCCGAGTAAAAAGCTGACCTAGAATACCTGTCCAAGCCTATCAGCACCCTAGAAAAGCCATCATGGCCCCCAGAGTAGTCAAAACCTGACCCCGAATACCTATCGAAGCCAATCAGCACCCCAGAAAAGCCATCATGGCCGTCCATCGCCGCCACAGCCGTCCCCCCAAAAAAATAACCATGGCCGCCACAGCCAGCCCACCGTTCACAACCCCGACACTTATTCCGGTTTTTATATGCATTTTTGCCCCGACACTTTCAGCTTTTCAGACCCCCTACACTTTCAAATAGCCTGTCCCTATCGCACATGCCAGGAAAAGACCCAAAAGTGTCGTACTTACTACTAGGCGAAATCTCTTCTAACACTAAAAAACCTCCCACTTGGCGTACACCCCCGACACTTTTCAGACCATGCTTTCAAGACGATACTTTCAGAGAATTTCCTACACTTTCAGCGTTCTAGCCCTACACTTTTAGCGTTTTACCCCCACACTTTCACCCTAAAGTTCATAGCTTCCCCCCCCCATAGCTTTTCCCCCATAGCTTCCCCCCATCGCTTTTCACCACCATAGCATCCCCCCTTAGCTTCTTAGCTTTCCCCCCTTAGCTTTCCCCCCTCAGCATCCCCACAAAAGCCTTTCAGACCCCCTACACTTTCATACCAAGAAAAAGACCCAAAAGTGTCGTACTTACTACTTACATATTATATAAAATTGTCATTCGTTTATTACCATATAAGAGATAGATAACAGGCAATAAATAAATAATTATAAATGATAAATATCACTAAAACTCTAAGTTTTAAATAAATAAAAAAAAAAATATTGTTTCTATCATTAAGAATGTTTTACAACACAAATCACAAATAAATTAAATATACCATATAAAATTGTCATTCAATTATTACCGAAATTAAATATATATAAAAAATTAAATATATATAAGACTGTCATTCAATTATTACCGCACGTTTTGTTATCTGTATCCCCGGACGAAATACAACCGTACCAAAACATCCAGTTGAAGGACACGCCATCAAATTGTGAAAAAAAATATGGATACGTCATATTTTCTAAAGACATGGGAACCATTTACACGAATTTCACACCCATGGACCACTCGACTGTTTTGGACATCGCCGATCGATATGACCGTCAAATCAACCAATTATGCAACTTAGTGAGATAAAACGATACCAAGTGAAATTACCAGAGGACGTACAAAGAAAACTACGTCGATTTTCAAAACTTTCCGACGGATAGCGATATGCGCCACACACTCAGCCCCAGAAGACCGGTAAAGTTCATAGGCTAACTCAACAACGCAAACCGGTAACAACGTTAACATCCAATATATGGTAAGTCTCATCTCGGAGAACCTTTGCATGCTAGGACCAGAACACGAAAATTCTACATCAAGAATAAATAGCGAACTGGCAGAGCTCAAGCTCAAAACTAAATTATACGAGCTACTTGCTATAATAAACTCCAACCTATTAGAAGTTCAAGGCAGACAATCCACAGAATTATCAATTCTGAACGATTTGTACAACAACAAGTTACATCCGTTCATACTAGATGTCACCGATGTTACAAAGACTCTAAGACTCCTGCTAGTAACCGCGAAAACGAAGCCGTTTTTCCAAGACTTATTCGCCTTACATCAAGCAGCGAAAACAACAGTGTTCCAGCATGATCAAACGCTGGTGATTAAAATAGTAATTCCGCTACCAGAGGCAATTCTATTCGCCGTCCAGAGAGTGCATTACCTACCGATAAAGCTCAATGAAAAATGGGATCTGTTACTCCAAACATAGTACCCCTACATCGCAGAGGCAGAGACCCAGCACACATTCATCACGCTATCACAGCAAGATTATTCATGATGTACGCAAGTGGCTTTTAACAAGACGTCGACACTAGCCATATGCCACAACAACAGACCGATCCTGACAAGCGGAAGTCCTGAATGCCTGGTCGAACTACTTCAACATTCGCGCTCCGCAGAGGCCAATTGTAAACACGTGGCAGTGCCAGCAACTGAGGGGGTCTTTATCAAAATGATAGCCAGCAACCAATGGCTATACAAACTTGAAAACTCTATCATTTTGTCAACCACATGCAATGGAGCCCATTACGCTGTAAATTTGACTGGTTTTGGAATATTTAAGATAACACAGCCCTGCGAATTCGGGAATAAGGAGATAAGACTGCCGTACGAAAGATCGTTCCACACCGCCACGGAATACAAACAGCCGTGGATAGAATTTGCAAACCTCACCGACTCTTTGAGGTCCAGTTTCGCTATGGCAAATTCACATGAACCAACCACAAGTCCCAGAAAACCACTACCAATTAAAGTTGGTAATCATGAAGATATAGCAGCCTCCTTGACCGAAGGTAGAAAATCTTTAGATGCACTACAAGTGGACCTTAATCGAGCTGACAACGCAAGAAAAATCGTCCGGCAAGGCGAAGAACTACTATTTCATCGCTACTCCATGGTATCTCTAAGTTCATTTCTCGTACTATCGATAATAGTCGGTCTGATTTGTTTATGGATCATCAAGGCGCGAAAGAAGTCCAGACGCCTAACGGTATCATCGGTTTCAATCCAACCAAGAAGAACTACACGTGAAGAGACTCCTACGCCCGAATTCACCATGAGGTCATTACGAAGGACGCAGCATCAAAAGTCCCAGCCCTACATCAAGAGACCTGCACCACAGTCCCCAGATACGGATAACATTACGTTCGAACTCGTTTAAATTTAAGTATTACAATTTTCATTTTTCAAAGCTTGGGTTATATTTCTTTTCATTCAATTAACGCAACGGGGTCATTTTTCCCGGAGAGGGAGGGATGTTGTGCCTCACAACTAATAATAAGTCATGCCAGTCGTTCGGTCATGACTCAATCGGCATTTTTTCGCGACATAAACAAAGTAGCGAGTCGATCATGCCGGGTAATCCGATACTCTACCTGGCCCGTAGTAATTTTGACGTCATGATACTCAAATTGCAAGTAAAGCAAGACGGGGATTCCGTCCGCTTTGCTTTGTAGTGTTATGCCGTAGAATGTGCTACGGTCCAAGGTACCCGGAATGGTCGGATTGCTGTTTGTTTTGCGCACATTGCACCGTGAGAATTGTGCAATGTTTCGACCCACAAATAAGTGTATTGCATTAATATGAATTGAACTATTTGTGGGTCGCCAGAAAATGCCGATTGATCATAAGCATTTATTTATGAGTTGAACGACTGGCCCAAATAGTAATTACTTAAGTTAGCATTAAAATAGTATTTAAGTTATCGTAAGTAATAAAGAAGTGTGCAGTATTTTTTAAACCAACCAGAACGAATAAACGGCAGAAGTATTTTTTTTAAACTCTAATCACCAAGACCTTTTTATTCTTTTTACAGGTAGTAACCAATTTATATCTGACTATTTTTTCAGGAACAATTAACTCAAACCTGGCTAGTCGCTTCACGTTGGAGTCCTTAGGCGCCATAGACTAGCCAGGCACGCTTTTTACATTGGCACTCAGGTGCCACGAGTAAAAGAAACAATCTTCACATTCATAAGACAGGCGCTGCTCGTAGTACAAGACCACGAGCATGCGTTGACCACTTCAAGATTGAGAAATGGAAAAAGAAAAATATATTCTCTCTGTGGGTCGAACTCGCGCCGCTTTGGTTGTGAGTCCGATATGCTACCCACTCCGCTACCCACTCGATATGAACTTCTCGCCCTTCTTCACTTCTCCAATGTACGCCTACGCTTGCTCAGTCGAAGACGGGAGGATTTCGCAGACTACTTCGACCTTGGTTAGCTGTAGATGCTATTTTTTTTGGGCGCCACCCAATCGTTTTATCACAAGGACAATTGGGAAATCTTACACACCAGAAAAGAAAACACCCGGTACACGTTATAAAGCACATATGTATATTCCAAAAAAAAATCGTCGAAGTCTTCGAAACGCACACGAACTGACCAAAAATTGATTTAATTAGTAATACAGTAGTTAAGATTCGCAATTGTACTGGAATGACCCTAGTCCGAAGGGTCACCACCGAGAAACCCTCTACGACGGGGAAAGCAAATGTAGGGCCCACCCAAAAGAAAGAAGGACAATAACCAGGTTACTAAGCTTTTTTTTTCTGTTCTTATTCGCGCGATCGACTCCGCCGTATTCTTCAGCCCACAGTGCTTCTTCTTCAATTTATAGGCTTCCGGTAGCGGCTTTCCGTTTTCTTCCACCGGTTCGCTGGAACGCTCCTCGTTCAATCGCCTTTGCGGGTTCTTTAAGTTAATTAAGCCCGTCCCGGGCGTTTTCCAAGTATTTTTAAAGTCGAACTGCCACAGCTCGTGCCGAAATTACAGGGAAAGAAAACGCGCGGGAAATAGCCTACCGGCATTTTCGAGCTTGACCGGCTATCATCGGCCGATCTTCGAAGGAACAACCCACCGTGGGATTTTCATAGGGGCGGCAAATTAAAATTGGTGACTGCTAACTCAATCTTCTGCCAGTGCGCCAGGAAATACCACTCCTTCCCGTACTTACGACGATTACGGTCCGCTTAACCTACTAAATAGCCTCAACATTACACTTACAAACATTCCAATGCTCTCGTTGCTACCTTGAGTGCAATGTCTTATCTCCTCCAGCAGCCGATCGTTGTACCCTGGTGGTAAGAATTCATCCCTGAGCCTCGTCACTAGTTCTTCCCAATTCTTTGCGCGCTTCCCTTAACTCCTCGACTCTTTCGAGAAACCCATTCAGTGATTCTACGGCTGAACCCAAAAATTTCACACCCCATTTATAAACCGGAACGGGAAACGCTAGAACACCTCCTGTGCTACTGCCCAGCTCTCGCTGGGAGAAGGGTGAAAGCTCTGGGTGCACCAACCTTCGCAAACCTCAAAGAAGTCTCTCTTAACAGCATGCAGAGGTTGCTCAACTTTTCTAAGGTCACAGGGACCTTCGAATTAAACGAGGAGCTCTCTACACAGATCGAAACCCTAGCGCACCTTACATAAGTACATTGGGTCTCCTGTTTTTGTGTGGTATCACTATAGACCCTCGTGGGTCTATGTGAGGTCTTTGGCCGCCACTGCAACCTAACCTAACCTATAAACCGGCACCGCTGCGATTCCAGAAGTGAGCGAATGCGGCTTCATATTCGCTGAAGTTTTACCGACTTGCGTAGACGATGCACGTTTCGGAGCTAACCTTAACCTTGGATGCAAGGTGTCCGGCCGAACTGCCCCTTTCATGCTCCCTGATCCCTCACTTCTACCCCGAAACCCAGACTGAGACTGAGACTCGTATCATCCTCTTCGCTGCTGTCCACTGACACCAGCCTATCATCCAGTAGAACGAATAAATCAGCTATTTTCTGGCGTGTCTGCGACATATTCTTGTGATTCCGTCCCATCCAATTTTATATTGTTTAGCCTTCTCAGAGTCCACTTCGCCTTGGCATCGATCTTATTGTACTCCCCGTAGCCTTCGACCCCAGCAAACTTCCCTATAAGCTTCGAAATTTCCTCTAGCTTGCTATCTACTGCAATCTTATCCTCGATAAAAGGGAAAGGATTCTCCGGTTTTAAGAAGCTAGATTTCCGTTTCAACGTAGCCCGTAAACTTTTTCTCATCTCGTCCACGTTCAGACCTTTCAAGCCAAGTACCACCAGCTCGTACTTGAGTTCATCCACCGCCAATCTATTTATGTCCATAGTTACGGGGTCAGGAAGGAGCAACACAAAAAAACAATAGTAATAGCGAGGGGAAAGGAAAAAACACTAATAAAAATCGAAAGAACCACACAAGTATCTCCAAAATCAAACTCAAATATGTTTTTAATTATAATTTATTGTCGCGCTCATCAACCGCAAAGTTTGAATAAAACGCAGTACTCCAAGAAAAAAAAGAAATTCCAAGACAATACGTAATAGGTATGAAAAAAAAGACGAATTTTTAATTTCCAGCTTCAACTCAAAGCCGAACGTGATGATGAAGTCGGTAATAAATCCACTATGATTTCTTTGATTGATTTCTTTGGTCAAATATCGACGAAAACCGTTTTAATGTCGATCCAGACGGAATCTTTAATCGCTTATCCTGCGAATTTAATGTATTGGCACACTAATAGATCTCACAATTTCTGTGTAGTACAGCGATCATTCTTCAGCTTTACTAGGAGAAGTAGGAAAAAAAAACTACCACTAGGAAATTAACAACGTTTATTTACCAGCTTCGAACTTAGAACCCAACGGGATGAAGTCCGTAATCGATTCAGTAGGCTAATGGCCGCTTGTATCAACTCTTCGTTTAAATCGCTTTTATGCTGTTCCTCCATCTAACCGGAATTTTGAACCGGTTCTCCGCTGTTTAAGCCGATTAAACCGCTACCGAAAACTTTTCACAACTGTCGAGGAAGACCGGTTTTTTTTTTGATTCGTTCACCGACCCAAACGGAGTTATGCGCCGTTTCTACACCGATTACACAGCTAACGAACGCTTTTTCAAACTGTCGAGAAAGGCCGCCTCGTTCACTGAACCGACTGATTAAACTGTATATATTTTTTCAAGTTTTGTACCGACGAATCATCACACTTTCTGAACATGCAACAAAAACAAAATAAATACACACCCCCGCAACACTTATAATGCATCGAACACTCGAACTGATCCAATTCCACTGTTTTCACTTTTAAATTTACTTTTCACCTGAACTAACTTCTCCAAAGTTTCGAAGTAGTCTGAAACGCATGTTGGGCGCCAATTGATACTCCTTCAGATTGAGAAATGGAAAAAGAAAAATATATTCTCTCTGTGGGTCGAACTCGCGCCGCTATGGTTGTGAGTCCGATATGCTACCCACTCCGCTACCCACTTGATATGAACTTCTCGCCCTTCTTAACTTCTCCAATGTACTACGCTTGCTCAGTCGAAGACGGGAGGATTTCGCAGACTACTTCGACCTTGGTTAGCTGTAGATTCTATTTTTTTTGGGCGCCACCCAATCGTTTTATCACAAGGACAATTGGGAAACCTTACACATCAGAAAAGAAAACACCCGGTACACGTTATAAAGCACATACGTATATTCCAAAAAAAATTCGTCGAAGTCTTCGAAACGCACACGAACTGGCCAAAAATTGATTTAATTAGTAATACAGTAGTTAAGATTCGCAACTGTACTGGAATGACCCTAGTCCGAAGGGCCACCACCGAGAAACCCTTTACGACGGGGAAAGCAAATGTAGGGCCCACACAAAAGGGAAAAGGACAATAACCAGGTTACTTAGCTTTTTTTTCTGTTCGTATTCGCGCGATCGACTCCGCCGTATTCTTCAGCCCACAGTGCTTCTTCTTCAATTTACCGGCTTCCGGTAGCAGCTTTCCGTTTTCCTCCACTGGTTCGCTGGAACGCTCCTAGTTCAATCGCCTTTGCGGTTCCCTCGATCGGTTCACTGGAAGGCACCTCGTCCAACCGTCTTCACGCTTCCTGCAATCGGTTCACTGGAACGCACTTAACCGACTTCAATTTTTCTTTTTCTCCGTCAACTCTTCCTTCACCGTTCCACTCTTCTTACTGTCGTACCTCCGCCAAATTTTCGAATCAACTCCCCCTTCGGGACGGCGTTCGGATACACCCTCCAATCAAACGCTCGGCAAGCTTCGTGTTCCGTTTCCGCGCGTTTCTATTTTTGGCATGAAAACATGAACTGTTAAGTTTTCCGTCGATGACAGTCCAGAGCGGGTTCTTTAAGTTAATTAAGTCCGTCCCGGGCGTTTTCCAAGTTTTTTTAAAGTCGAACTGCCACAGCTCGTGCCGAAATTACAAGCAAAGAAAACGCGCGGGAAATAGCCTACCGGCATTTTCGAGCTTGACCGGCTATCATCGGCCGATCTTCGAAGGATTTTCATAGAGGCGGCAAATTCAAATTGGTGACTGTTAACTCAATCTTCTGCCAGTGCGCCAGGAAATACCACTCCTTCCCGTACTTACGACGATTACTGTCCCTCCACAGCAACCGGAATTCGCCTACGGCGCTTGACAGTAAATAAGACAAGAAGTTGGTCCTTCGGTTGGGGATGCAGGTGTTTGCCGTACTGTCCTTGGTGCTACTCGTCTTATTCGCGCTCGACATTGAAGAGAAACCGCAGAGTCGGATAGATGGGCCCGAAATGGCCCAAACGAACGCGCATGCTAGGGCCTGGACATATTTCCTTCTCCCCCCCCCCAGGCTCTGCCCACTAGAGCGCGACAGCCCTAATAGGCTCGTGGAAGTAGAGGGTCTCCTTTCCAAAGTCTAAAGGAGCTGAGACCCTTCGGAGTCAGGTAAAGCATGAATATATGTGATTACGATTAATAAAATAACTTCATTCCAGGCGGTATGTAAGAGACGAGCAAAGATCTACAGGATCTATCTACGCCTTCGTTCGTGTGCGACTTCGGCTGCTCTCAGTCATCGCCTCCTCGGTAGACCTCTTGAACCATTCCCTCCATTTGTCTCCCGTTTGATCCTGAAAGAGGAAGCTGAACTATAGACTCCTGATTGGATACAAAAAAAAACACATTACAACTATATAATTCATAGTTCAATTAATACTCAAACGTAATATTTGTTCATTTTACTTATCCTAATACAATTTTAGTTACAATTAACTTACAATTCAATAGTTCCATGTTTATCTTATCTTTTACGGTTTGTCACAAAAATTCGAAAATACCAAGTATTTTTTACATGTCTTCATATTTTTTACCTTCGAGTGTATCGTCCTTCTATTTTGCCATGAATATTCTTATTAAAGTTATTAGAGGATGATTAAATTTTGTTTTCATTATTTGCATACCTATCATTGCTTGTTGTGCAATCATCTTGACCGATATTATTTTCTTTTTCGCTGTAATATATCTTGGCACGTTTGTAAAATAGCATTCTTTATTGTAGGCTGTGTTCTTTTTAAGAACGTGCTCCCTGTTCCGTTTGTATGTAGTCCCGTCTTTTGTATTTTTAACCAGGTATGAACGTGGTTCTTTACAAGTGTCTAATATTGTACCTGAAACCCAAGGTGAATTAGGAGTTTTTTTGTATTAAAAGTCCTCTCCTTTCTGAAGAGGGTCCAGGGTTTTCGTGTTTCGGTCAAAATAAAATTTCATTTGTGATTGTTTTGATTGACGAAATTTTTTATATATCTCGCTGTCGACAAGGTTAGGTTGCAAAACAAACGGATGTGTCGGCATATTGGTTCGAAGTTTCCTCGACATTAACAGTTCAGAAGGATTATACCCGCTAGAGTTTGGTGAGGTTCGGTAATGCAAAAGTGCTAAATAAGGGTTAGTTTTGGCGTCTTGACTTTTTTTGAACAGGGTTTCAATTTCTCTAGTGCCGCTAGTAGTATGAGACCCACCACCGTATACTCATAGCATACGTTCGATAGGGACTGCATGGCCTGGTGGGTGGCTACTGGACACCACAAGGCTCCCGCCCGACAGGGCTCCCACCAGATGAGCTTTTGGGTGTGAGCTTTTGGGTTCCACCTGAAGACTCCGGTATCTAGACTTCCCACTTGGCGTTAGCTTTTGCATTTATGACGTGATGATGCGTTTTTGTGCAAGAGCTTTTACATTTAACCGTGTGGCCACACCCCACTTTCCGGTAGAAAAATGTGAGTATGACCAATGGTGGTTATTGTTTCCCTACCGCATTACCAAAACTCGCGAAAAGGTCTTGTTTGGTATGCGGATGAAGGTGATAGCTGATCTTTGCGGCTTCCTCCACTACCAGATAATTAGCAAAGAAAAAGCTTTTATTTGCAATTCTCTTTTACCGATCGTCTTTGGAGATGGTAGCTTGTTGCATCTACGGGGTAATTCACTTTTGCTTTCTGCCGATCGCAAGAGCAACCGATCCCTACCGCATTACCAAAACTCGCGAAAAGGTCTTGTTTGGTATGCGGATGAAGGTGATAGCTGATCTTTGCGGCTGCCTCCACTACCAGATAATTAGCAAAGAAAAAGCTTTTTTTTGCAATTCTCTTTTACCGATCGTCTTTGGAGACAGTAGCTTGTTGCATCTATGGGGTAATTCACTTTTGCTTTCTGCCGATCGCAAGAGCAACCGAGAATAAGCTTTTATTTGCAATTCTCTTTTACCGATCGCCTTTGTAGCTTGTTACATCCACCAGACCATGGCGGCGGGGTAATTCACTTTTGCTTTCTGCCGCCGATACCGGAGAAAGTTGTCAGTGTAAATAATAGCGTCGATCGTTTTGTTTTTTCTGATAAATCATATATGTAAATAATAACATGGCTGACGTCACGACAGGCTGGCTGTCTGGCTCAAGTCCCGCCATACCTACTCGTAATGTGTTTCCGTGTCAAGTTTGAGGTGATACTCTTGAGATGACTTTTTATTTGGGTGAATTACCAACCGTGGGAATATTAAAAACAAGTTTCCAGCTTGTTTCTTTCAAAACGTTATAGCGTCGATCGTTTTGTTTTTTCTGATAAATCATATATGTAAATAATAGCATGGGTGACGTGTTGGGTTGAATTGATGGGAATTAAAGTACAAATTTTTCGTTTTATGTTTTATTCAAAGCTGTATAGAGCTTTTACAAAGTGAGTAATTTGATACAATTATGCTACAAGAGCTTAACTTTATTTTGATTACAGAATAGATTATTTCTTAAGTAAAATAGGTGTTAGTAATTCTTCCATTTTTAAAATCCTGCGTTGAAATCTTAATCGATCTAATGCATCGGTTTGCCAAGTACCCTTTCTACTGGATCTATATGCGTACTCCCATGCAATTATGTATTTAACCGAAACCTGATCACAAAATCGAACATGTTTATAATCTAGAGATGACATTGAATAGATTGAGTAGCTCGACGATCAAGAAAAATATTGCAATTATCAGCAGAAGTAATTTCAACACTGTAGGCAATGATGGCGGCCAATGTGATTTTTTAACCTGCTTGTTATACGGTCCACAAACGTCTTTGCCGGTAGCGAACACACAATCAGTAGACAAGCGTCGATGTGCAGCTTCCACATCAGAAGACGTAGAAAATGCACTCATTATCAGTGAGCAGAAGAAACACCTGACGTAGTCCTTCAAGTTGGTGTAAAAGAAACCGCTTTTTACAAGCTTAAGAACTTTCCTCTCCTCTAGATCCAAATTTTTAAATGTCTTTAAACGGTCGTATTCATGTCTTAAGTTTAGCATATTGACTAAAGTCCGAATGTTATAGCACGTCTTTTATAGCAATCCAAGAATTATGAGCTGATGGAAAACAAAGCCATTTTACGTAAGCTTGACTCCCCCTCATTTTAAGAATCTCTTCTACAAGGTAAACATCAGGATGTTTGACTTTTATTAACTTTAGTTCATAGAACCCGCCTTGTATTATATTTCCCTGATAGTCTTTGAGTATGTATGTACGTGGTTCTGTTCTCTTTACTTCGTTTATCTGAAATATTTCGGTGGACCAGTTGGGGGTATAACCCTTCTCGAATACATGCTTGTACTTGCTTACACGTACATGATCTCATTTCTTGAATTTAGGTCTTGACGTAACCTTCAGCTTACGGTAGACATCTCCAAGAAGCTGAATTTCATTCAATGGCCCAACGTCTATAGGACGCATTTTTATGGTACGATGTTTTGTCCTATTGTATTTGTTTATTAGCCCTTTTAGTAACCCAGTCCACTTATAGTTTCCGTTCATACTAAACTCTTTCCACATCATCCTTAGGGTTCGATTGAACCGTTCTACAATTGAGGCTTTCAATTGACTAAAGGTAGAGTAGTGATTGATTTCCAATTTTTTCATCAAGTTATGATATGCCTTATTAAAAAACTCTTTCCCATCAACTGTTTGTAATTTTTTTGGGAAACGCCGTTCATTAAAAATTGACTGTATTGCCTTGATGATCTCACCAGCACTTTTATTTTTAACTGGTAAGGCCCATGCATATTTGGAGAATGTGTCTATTACTGTTAGAAGAAAATGAAAGCCCTTATTTTTAGATGAATAAGGACTCATGTCCACTAAATCCACCTGCCATTAATCATCTATCACACGAATGGTCACACGACGACGCCTGAAATTTCTACGAGCTGTCTCATGCAGTTCGTTAATAACCTGTCTTCTTCTCATTTAATCATATGTATAAATAGTGGAATTGATGTAGTCAGGTTTTATATAGAAAGCAGTAGGTAAAAAATGATGCAGTTCGATCATCCGTTTACCATGATGGTCGCAGGACCGTCAGGGAGTGGTAAGACGACATTTATTGAAGCAGTGCTGAAAAATACATCGCTAGTAAACACTCAGATAAAAGAGATTATCTGGTGTAATGCTGAGCAACGAGCGATTCCTTCGCGTTTACCATTTCAAAATATTGAGTATTTAAATTCTATACCTGAAGATTTTATAAACGATACCAATGAGCCAACATTAATCGTACTAGACGATATGATGCTAAATGCATTTTCAAAGCAGGTTTGTGAACTTTTTACAAAAGGGTCACACCATAGGAATTTTTCAGTAATACTTGTAACACAGAATGTCTTCCACCAGGGCAAGTTTTGTCGAGATATTTCGCTTAACTGCAAATATATGGTCGTTTTCAAAAATCCGCGCGATAAAAGTCAGTTCCTTCATTTCGCCAGACAGATTTACCCTGAAAATAGTACAGAACTAGTGAGAATATGTAAAGAAATTACTCAGGCACCGCACGGGTATTTGTTAAAAGATCTGACTCAGGCTACCAACGATTTATTTAGATTCAGAACGGATATCTTTAATAAAAGACTTGTAACGTGTTATTGTTCAGGGATTGATTTAACCCTTGAGTACACGCGCAGCGGAATGTAACGCCAGTACACGCGCGCGGCACTCAGTGCCGCAACTACATTTCTACTATAAATCGACTGATTTCCGGGTCCTGGACCTTCACTTGGTTATTATACTGATTACTTAAATGTTAATTAATTCATTAATTAATAAATTAATTAATTAATTACTGAAATTCTTGTTGGATAATTTAACTATCCAACAAGAATTTCAACACTTTTATGGAAAATATATAAGACCAGTTCAGTTTGGCTCCCTGATGTAGATTGATAAGATGTAAGAAAAATCTGAAATCTTTTGTGGTGGTTCCTAGACATGTCCTTGAAAGATACTAGAGCGCTCAGTCATTGACTATCAATAACAGATAAGAAAATTCATGTTTAGTAAATTTGCGGCACGGAGTGCCGCTGCGCGGGCACTCAAGGGTTAAACAGTAAAAATGGTGTCACGAATGAAACGCTTGAAGGACAACAAACATATGCTATATGTTCTCAAAAATGCTAGTCCATGTTTAAGGAAGGCTATCATGAAAAAGAAGTGATCAGGACTATTTGTGAAATTGCATTAAACACGCTGAAGGGGAATCATGTGCCATGTCGTAAAATATTTAATAGTCTATGCAAGTAACAAGACGATCTGTACCTAGACAGCGTAAAATCTTATTACAGCAAGGAGGCTTTCTACCAACCTTGATAGGAAGTGTACTTTCAAGTGTTATTGGATCGTTGATTGAAAAATATGTATTGAAAGAGCGCTCCTAATAAGATGTTTCTTCTTTCACCAGAAGTATATGAACAGTAAAGGGGCAGATAGAAGATGGAGTTGGCCTGTCTATATTCGATAAGACTATACACGGCATATTGAGAAATAAAAAACTGTCTGAAGAGGACAAATGGTATAATTATAGGAACACGCTGATAATGTTTCTTAATGCAAAGCGTAAAGGAAGACAGATTCGTGAAGAAAAATCTCTCGCGTTTACGCCAGAAGTAAAGTTAGGAGATCATAAAAATTTACGAGATAATGCGACACAGACAAGGTTTGCTTTCAAAGAAGAAATGTCGACACAGTAGATGATTTGAGATTTGTGGCCGAGTGTAGTCCAGTGGTAGCGTACTAGGCTTGCAAACGCGATGTCGTGGGTTCAATTCCCACTCCACGCATAAATTATTTATAAGAATTTTTCAGTTGCTATTGGCTTTGAAATTATGAATATAAATAGTGAACAGTGCGGAATGTTTAATAGGATCACTACTAAAGGATTTAACACTGAGCAGATGAGTTCTGTTAGCATTCTTATCAGATTCACTAACACCATCAGAGATACCAGACAGTAGTTGATTTGTTATAGGCAACATTGCTGTTCTGTTAGATCACATCATAGCCTTACAGCACTCAAAAATTATTAACACCAACTAGTGCACTGCCATACCCGGCCCGATTTCTGACCTCCCATCCGTAAGCTGACTGGATTGTACACTCTAAAAAGTGTATTAAAGGCTAACCACCTAAGTCCAGTTCAGTATCCTTAAAAAAAAAAAAAAAAAAACAAACTTCTCCGATTAAGAATCCCGATCCGTTTTACAGTGTAACGACTCATTTTCCAGGGTATACTCGTCGGAGCCAGGGTTCGTTACAAACATTTATTTTCTGTTAGACTTCACTTTATTTACTGTTTAATCATTTTACTTTCACTTAATTTAATGTTCACTAATTTCAAATTCATTTAATACATTCTTAACTTCGGTTTGTTCGTAGGTATTTCTTGCTGCTTCGTAACGTTTGTCGTTCTCCGCCGTCGTTGTAACTCGGCTCGTTGTTCGGCTTATGAAACGGCTGCTCGTTGCCTCTCGTCTCTACCCGTCGTTCCTCGTCGTGCTGCTACTCGTTGCCTCTCGCCTCTGCCCGCTGTGCAGCTTGCCTCTCGCCTCTGTTCGTCGTGCAGCTACTCGTTGCTTCTCTCTTATCGCTCTCCGTAGGTTTCGGCTCCGTGCATCTAATCACGTGTAACTGTCTGGCCTCTCTAAATTCGGCGGACTTTCAAAGCCCTGACCCTCATCTCGATTGGCATGAACAGGGGTTGCCTATACCTATCAGTCGCTCGTTTTCCTCGAAAATATGGTTCGGATGGACTTTCAAAGCCACAGCCGAAGAGCATACCTCGGTTCGATCGATTCCAACTCTCAGTGTTTGCTTTGGGGAATTTCAAATCCACCCTCAACTACTAGCTGCTAGTTGTCGACTGACTGACCTCTGGTATTTCGCTAGTGGTTATATATCGGAGAGAACATCGGTTGTCTGCGAATTATATAATCACCAAAATTTCTGGTTCTTCGCTATGTTAGTTTATTCTTATGTTCTGTGTGTGTTGCTTCATTTGTAAGCTACTGGTGTGTGTGTTTTATGTGGTGCATGTTAGTTTATTCTTATGTTCTGTGTGTGTTGCTTCATTTGTAAGCTACTGGTGTGTGTGTTTTATGTAGGAAAACTCTATTTAGGCTTGGATCTTTTTTTAAATTTTATTTATGTTATGTACACGTATTTAACCTTCGGTGTGGTCGGAAATTCAGACGTTGGAATTTCCGTCCTTACACTTCCCTCCTACTTGGGGAATGAAGCTTTGTTCTGCCAGGCGTAGTTATTACCTCGTCCGAAAGTTATGGAGTAAACTTGGCCATTTACTACTATCTTCCAGCGCATACGTTTACCCTGGGGTTTCGCTGCAAGCGTCAGCCGAATCTTCTCCCGCACCTCTTGTGGTAGTTCTGTTTCTTCGGAATGTCCATGGTCCCCTGGACGTTGTTCGACGTCCATCTCTGTCCTGGTGGGACTGATGCTCTTGTTGCTCTCGCTGTTCCTGCTGCTCTGGATGCTCTTGGTGCTTTCGTTACTACTGCTGCTGCTATTGCTGCTGCTACTGCTACTGCTACTGCTGTTGCTGCTGCTGCTGTCGCTGTCGCTACTACTACCACTGTTTTTGCTGCTGACGTTGCTTCCAGGATCTGGTCCGGGTCCTTCTCTTAGTTCCTGCGTGATTTGGTTTCGCAATATCGGCATGTCATCCACATTGAACGCGAGGGTTGCTCTCCGCGCCCGATGCTCGGCGAGGGCGCAACAGAACACTCCACAATCGAATGTATTCGACTGCCGTGGTGCTCCGGGTGTTGGAACTGTCCGGAAGGCGTCCATTCCCCGTTCGGTGGTGTTGTTTAGGAAATCCTCCAAGTGTTTTAGTTCCGGTGGAATGGAACCGCCCCGCGGGTCGTAGTATTCGATGGTTTTGGCTTGTAGGTGGATGACCGCCAAGCACCAATGGTTACCGAACATGTGTAGCGGAACAAGTACGATGCCGCTGCCTCGGTAGTCGGGCTGTTTCCATCTTCGGATCCCTTCTGCTCCTTTCTTTATTAGGCACGGTAAGAAGAAGGTATTCAGCGCCTCGACGTGTAGTTCGCGGGGGTGTTTTCTGCTGCGCCGCGCCAGTAAGTCCACGTATGCGTTTAGCACATTGTCGTTAAGCCACTGTTGCGGTAGTAGGGTGGACAAGTCCCTTTCTGTTGCTTCCCTATTTTGGCCGCGATTTTGTCAGGATTGTTTTCGGTGCGAGGTTTCTTCGTCGGAGAGTTCCGTGTAGTTTCCACCACCCGTTTCAGCGTTACCTCGTTCTTCTTTGCGTTGTCCATGACTTGTTTTTTTTTTTTCAGAAATTATGAACTTCACAGTACTACACTTTGGTTTTTACTAGGCCGACTCGCCTTCTGTTGGTCGCTTTTATAGCCCTGCTGTTGGTCCCGTTAAACCCTAATGGGCTACATTCGGCCTGTTGTTGTTTATCCTGACACAAATGGTCCCGTTAGGTTTCCTCGTTGTTGATTATTTCGACCCGAGTGGTCCCGTTAGGGTCTCTTTGTTCAAGAACCATTCGGATTTCATTTGCACGAAGTTGTTTTATTCTTTCGTGGCCTGGTATGCTTTTAGTTCGCTAACATGCGCGGTCCGCGTGCTAGCATCATCTTCCTTCTGGACCTGAATTATCACGGGCGAAATGTAATTCACCACCTTGTATGGTCCATCGAACTTCGGGGCCAGTTTCGCAGCAAAGCCGTCGATAGCTTTGGAGAGATGGTGTTGTTTCACTAACACCTGCTGGCCAATCGCTGGAGTCCACTGACGTCTTCTCAAGTTGTAGTGTCGTCCTTGGTCCTGAGCTGCTCGTTCTAGATTTCGGCGTACGATTTGGAACGCTTCCTGTAATCTCGTGGCCTTTTCGACGGGCGTTTGTGGAGGGTTACCGGATCCGAAGGTCTGCTCGTCGTACACGGTCCTGGGTAGGCGGAGTTCTCGGCCTTGCGTCAAGAATGCAGGGCTGTAACCGGTTGTCTCGGAAATGGCCGAGTTTATGGCCAGGGAGATTTCCGGCAGTAGGTTGTCCCAATCCCGTTGGTTGTTGTCCGATAATAGTGCGATCATTGTCTTGATCGTTCTATTTGCTCGTTCGGTAGGATTCTCTTGGGGAGTATACGGTGCGGTAAATTGCTGCTTTATTCCTACTTCCAGCAGGAATTTCTGGAAAGCTTTGCTGGTGAATTGAGACCCGTTGTCGGTGACTAATATTTTTGGGATTCCAACTCTGGCCATGATTCGTTCTCGGAATGCTTTCCGTAATCCGTCGCTGGTTGCTTTGCGAAGTGGGATTATCTCGGTCCACTTGGAGAATTTGTCGAAGAACACTAACAGGGTAGTATTCCCATGCTTGGACCGCGGTAGCGGTCCCACGAAGTCGGCACATAGAATACTCCACGGTTCCTCTGCAATTTGAGAGACCATCTTCCCTGCTGATTTTTGTTGGTCTGGTTTGTACCTCTGGCAAGACTCACATTGTCGAACGTACCTGCTAATTTCTCGGAACATCCCGGGCCAGTAGTATCGGTTGGCGATTCTTCCGATGGTCTTCCGGATGCCGAGGTGTCCTGCACTGGGTTCGTCATGATTCTCTTGAAGGACCCGTTTTCGGAGCGGTGTCGGAACGCAAAGTTTCCACGGTGCGCAATCTTCGTCATTAGATTGATGTGGGATGTGTCGGTATAGTTGGTGGTTCTCGAAGAAATAGTCTGGAAACTTTGCTGGGTTGTTCTTTATTTCGACCTTTCTTTTCTCTAGCCATTTACAGCCTGAGTCACTGGTGTCTTCGGTGTTGGTCATGCATAGTGTTTCTGACGGTTGTCGGGACAGCGTATCGGCGACTACGTTTAGCTTGCCCCGTCTATACTGGACGTCGAACGTATACTGCTGTAATTCGAGGGCCCATCTTGCGATTCGTCCTGACGGGCTGTCGATCGAATTCAACCATTTCAGTGCTAGATGATCCGTAATGACAGTAAAGTGGTAGCCTTCTAAGTAAGGTCTCATTTTGCGTATGCCCCAGATAATGGCCAGGCACTCTTTTTCCGTGGGGGAATAGTTCCGTTCTGCTTGGTTTAGATGCCTGCTTGCGTAGGCTATTACTTGCTCTGATTTGTCTATTTCTTGGGTTAGTACGGCTCCTAACCCGTAGTCACTGGCATCCGTCTGGAGCGTGAACTTCTGGCTGAAATCTGGGCACGTTAGCACTGGTGCCTCCGAGAGCTTCCTTTTTATGGTGTCGAATGCCGCCTGTTGTTCCTCTTGCCACCTCCAGTGCCTTCCCTTTTTCAATAGTGTGGTTAGAGGGTGGACGACAGTCGCGAACTCCGGAACGAACCGTCGATACCAGGATGCGATTCCAAGGAACCGCCGTACTTCGCGTATGTTTGTGGGTGGTTGTAGAGCGTCTATCGCGGCTACTTTGTCTGGGTCTGTGTGTATTCCTTTCTCGCTGATAACATGTCCTAGATATTTCGTTTCCTTCTTGAAAAATTGACACTTGTCTACGTTAAGTTTTAAGTTTGCTGCTCGCAGTCGGTGGAAAACTACGCCTAAGTTGCGCATGTGTTCCTCGAAGGTTGTACCGGTGACGATAATGTCGTCCAGATAGGCGAAAGCAAATGGTTCCATCTCATGTCCTATTACTTGGTCCAGGGCTCTTTGGAAGGTAGCTGGTGCTGAGTGAAGTCCGAACGGCATGACTCGCCATTGGAATAATCCACGTCCGGGTACGGTGAAGGCCGTATACTGCTTGCTTGACTCGTCCATGGGTATCTGCCAATACCCGTTCTTCAGGTCTAGACTGCTGATAAATTTAGCATTGCGTAGTCGGTCCAGGATGTATTGAATTCGTGGGATTGGATATGCGTCGGGTATTGATCTGGCATTGAGCTGACGGAAATCGAGACACAGCCTCCAACTGTCATTCTTTTTCTTCACTAGAATCACCGAGGAACTGTATGGACTGTGTGATGGTTCTATGCATCCCTTCTTAAGCAGTTCATCTACCTCCGCATTGATATTTGCTTGTGTTATGGGGTTGCTAGTGCCGTAGCGATGTTTGAATGGTCGATCATCCCGCATTATGATTTTGTGTTTCGTGATGTTCGAGACGCCGTGGGTTTCATCAAAAGCGCGTAGTTCTCTGTCCAGAAAATCCACAAATCTCTGTCCAGAAAATTTTCCACCACAAGTGATCGACGCGCCGATGTTTTGGAGGAAATCCATTCCCAAGATTAAATCCTCGATGAGTCCGGGGAGAATTAACAGAGGTAACCCGCACTGTTGGTTGCCCAGCCGGACTTGGGAGAAAAAAGCCTTGGCCACGTTTCGCTTCGTACCGTCCGCTATCTTGACTGTCACCTCTTGCTTGATAATACGTCCTACATCGTGTAATTTTTTTGCCAGTGTCTCGCTAATGAAACTCCTAGTTGCCCCCGTATCAATTGTAGCTTGGATCGCACCTCCGCCGAGAGCAACGTTAGCGTAGAGGTGGCTATTTTCCTGATACAAGTGGTTTATTAAAGTGGACACTCCTCGCGTTTGGCGGGCTCCGGGTTCGTTTCCCGATTGTCGTCTACAACAATCGATGGTTCTCGTGTTGCGGCGTCCACAATCCCAGCAGAAATACACCCTGGGGTTCTGGCAAGTTTGGGCCCTATGTCCGTCTTGACTGCAATTGCGACATGCTGTTCTCGTGTTGATCCGGGTCTCCATGGTCTGAGCGATTGCACAACGTCGTTCTTCTGGGGCGGAGCGATTGGGATTAGATCCTCCTTTGATGCTCTCGAAATCATCCGCTAGCGCGATTAGCTCGGGCAGTGTCGAAAAGTCTTTCCGTCGTATGTAGAGTTGATACTTCGCCTGGCAGTTTCGGAAGATTCTCTCGAGTTTTGTCTCTGCCGTGTAGTCCATCGGCCGCATAAGGTTCTGTAAACCGAGTACGTAGTCCTTGAAGGATTCTCCCGGTTGTTGTATTCGTTGCCGTATCTTGTCGTCTAGATCCTCCAAATGTCGGGCCGGAAGGAAAAATTTAAGAAAGTCGTCTCTGAATTCGTTCCAGTGCTGCCAGGCCTGATTGTTATTGCGATACCATGTTAAAGCTTTGGCGCGGAGTAACTCCGGCATCGTTCTGACCAACAATTTCCTATGGATCCCATATACGTCGGCAAGTTCCTCCACTCGTTCAATGAAATCAAGGGGGTCCTTCCCGCCTTCATATTTGACGGACCACTTACGAATTTGGTCGGCCACGGCCGAAAAGGTGATCCCAACGTTTGATTCGTCGATGGGGTTATGCGGCGGGACCTCCGTGTTGGTTGCCTTTTCCTCGGTTTTCTCTGGTAGTTTTGGCGTGCCGATTTTGTCGAGCTGGGTCTCGAGTTCGGTGAGTCTCTGCTCATGCTCACTGCTTCCTTCGTCCTTGATCCACGTGGCGAAGCGCTTCCGTAGTTCATCTACGGTTCCGGTACCGTCCAGTCCAAACTCCTCCATACACTTGACGAGCTCCTCTCTTCGTAGGCCGTAGATCCAATTTACTTTCACCATGTTGGCACTTTCACAAATGTCACCGCACTGCTGATTAATTCACTAGTCTTCGGTTTTATTCACTGCCTGTTTTCACTGCCGTTTATTGTTTTCAGGCACACCAATAGTTAATTCACTGTTTCTTGGTTGTGTTCACGGCCTGTTTTCACTGTCGCACTTGTTTCGTACCAATTGTTAATTCACTGTTCTTCGGTTATGTTCACTGCCTGTTTTCACTGACACTCTTTATTTTGTGAAGTCCCTGCTCGGGCGCCATTGTAACGACTCATTTTCCAGGGTATACTCGTCGGAGCCAGGGTTCGTTACAAACATTTATTTTCTGTTAGACTTCACTTTATTTACTGTTTAATCATTTTACTTTCACTTAATTTAATGTTCACTAATTTCAAATTCATTTAATACATTCTTAACTTCGGTTTGTTCGTAGGTATTTCTTGCTGCTTCGTAACGTTTGTCGTTCTCCGCCGTCGTTGTAACTCGGCTCGTTGTTCGGCTTATGAAACGGCTGCTCGTTGCCTCTCGTCTCTACCCGTCGTTCCTCGTCGTGCTGCTACTCGTTGCCTCTCGCCTCTGCCCGCTGTGCAGCTTGCCTCTCGCCTCTGTTCGTCGTGCAGCTACTCGTTGCTTCTCGCCTCTGCTCGTCGTGCCTCGTCGTTCCTCGTCGTGCTGCTACTCGTTGCCTCTCGCCTCTGCCCGCTGTGCAGCTTGCCTCTCGCCTCTGTTCGTCGTGCAGCTACTCGTTGCTTCTCTCTTATCGCTCTCCGTAGGTTTCGGCTCCGTGCATCTAATCACGTGTAACTGTCTGGCCTCTCTAAATTCGGCGGACTTTCAAAGCCCTGACCCTCATCTCGATTGGCATGAACAGGGGTTGCCTATACCTATCAGTCGCTCGTTTTCCTCGAAAATATGGTTCGGATGGACTTTCAAAGCCACAGCCGAAGAGCATACCTCGGTTCGATCGATTCCAACTCTCAGTGTTTGCTTTGGGGAATTTCAAATCCACCCTCAACTACTAGCTGCTAGTTGTCGACTGACTGACCTCTGGTATTTCGCTAGTGGTTATATATCGGAGAGAACATCGGTTGTCTGCGAATTATATAATCACCAAAATTTCTGGTTCTTCGCTATGTTAGTTTATTCTTATGTTCTGTGTGTGTTGCTTCATTTGTAAGCTACTGGTGTGTGTGTTTTATGTGGTGCATGTTAGTTTATTCTTATGTTCTGTGTGTGTTGCTTCATTTGTAAGCTACTGGTGTGTGTGTTTTATGTAGGAAAACTCTATTTAGGCTTGGATCTTTTTTTAAATTTTATTTATGTTATGTACACGTATTTAACCTTCGGTGTGGTCGGAAATTCAGACGTTAGAATTTCCGTCCTTACAACAGTATGGCTGAAGATATCTTTGAGGCTGGTGACATGACTTCAGCAAAGTTTAATAGCTCTAGTGCGGAAGCGCACCAAATATTTTCTGGGAAAGAGTTTAAAAATGCCTGTAAGCATAAGAGAAAACGAATTTTACATAGGCCTTCTAAGTAATAATTCTATGGGCATATACAATGAAAATACTTTGTCGGCCTTCACAAATATACTTCCTAGTACTTGTAAGTTAGACGGTGGATGGACTGTCGGAATGACAGAAATTGCATTAGCAAATCGTTAATCGAGATCTGTTGAAAAGCGAGATGGAAAACCGTTCATAGATGATAAAAAAGCAAAAGATACTAGTAAAAAGGTGAAGAGAGCTGCTACATATGTACTAAAGATTAATGCTTTTGTAAAAACAGTGCATGGTTTGCCTATTTATCTTAAATGGAGTTACCAACAGTTATTAAATTTATGTAGCAATAAACAAGATATGAACTTTTCTACTTTCTTATCCTCGTTTAACGACGCAGTTGATCCCTTTTGGGCTGCTGATACCTTTGCAGATTTTAAAGAGGGTTTGTATGACAGCTTGGTAGGTGATATAACTATTCGAAATATCCCTGATACTAGCAAAGATGAGCGACATCCGAGACCAGAAGATTTCTCTCTGCACATTTATCAGGAAAGTGAAGTTGCGGATATTGTAACTTTAGGAGCTTCCGAATATAAGTCTATATATCACCTTTTCAATAGTATAATTGGACAGATTCCTAGAGAGAAGCGAAAATATAAAGGATAGACTATTACATACCTCCAGTGCTCAGTATAAGTGAAAAGCTCGGGGAAAGTGTCCCGAAGAAGCTTGACTCTTTAGATTTAGAGATAAAAGACTTGAAACTTAAAATAATGATAAAGTTTCCTCTGCCAACGCCCATTGTTGTGTTTGAGGCCTTGGAAGGACTATTTCGACTTGAAAAAGTCAAAATAGTCGAAAGCAAAAGGAAGGTTCGGGACAGAAGGGCCAATTCCAACTACGTCCGAATTGGTGGCTCAGTTTTAGCTAGTGCGACGCTCTTGCTGGCGGCCGGGACAAGCTACGGCAGTGTGGAGGGGGGGTACTTGCTTCAACTCAGACCATTAAACCCTTGGCCTGTACAACAAAAGAATTATCAGCGCCGACTTATCCAAGGGAATTATAAAAATTGGGATTATTTTCCCAACAGGTCGTGAAAGACCAAGAAGCGGTTGGATTGGCGCGGCTTCGCAATTTGTCAGGGCGCTTAGGTCTAAGTTCTGCCCACCCTACCTCAGCCATATCTGTCATGAAACAAATTTCGATATGGCCCCTTTTTGAGGTTCGGGGCTAAGGAGCTAGACGCTTGGGTTCATTTTATATAAATGGCCTTTTTAGCCTTTCATCATTTTACGGATAATTAAAGAAACAACGAGAAAAAAAAACCAAAAAAAAAACCATTATGGGGAAAATAAAATAAATGTGTAAAGAAATAAAAAAAACATAACGCAGTCACGATCGGCTGCAAGCCAATCGTATGACACTCTAGATGAAATACTGAACTCCGATTTATATTTTAGTTGGAAATATATCAAAAGAATGAGGAGAGCACAAGCAATTATTACATGACCTTTTACTTACAGGTAGAAACTATTGTATAGTGGCTACTCGATTTTTTGATTTATAGTGAGTTCCATAAAGTAAGTTAGGACATTTTACAGAATTTTTGTATGGCAACTACATGGAAGACTTATGTGATATTTTTCATATTAATAGTTTCAGCTGCGACTATTATAAAATTAATGAGCATAAAATTTCAAAGTCGTAACTTAAAGTGCTCTAAAGTTATCGTTCAATATTGGTAAACATGTTAATTAAGGACTTTTGTATGATAGCTACCCGAAGGAGTCAACAGATGGCGCTAATTAATGAACTCCGTTTTGGTTTTGGTATAAAACTAATTCCTGTAAAATTTTAAATTCTTGCTTTAATTCGTTCTGGAGTTATAGTGGATTCAGTAACATGCATACATTTTTGAAGGACTTTTCGAGGCTGCTACACGAAGGACTCATTCGATTTGCATCATATTCGGAACTTTTGATTCAAACATTGAAAACCTTAAGTATGCAAAATTTCAAGTTCCTAACTTGAAGCATTCGAGCAATAATTGTGAAAACGTGTTTTAAGGACTCTTGTATGGGAGGTACCCGAAGGAGTGGAAGGATATCGCCCATTAACAAACTTAGCCTTACTTTTTTCATTTTACAAGTTGTGACAAAATTTCAACTTCCTACGTCAACGCGTTTTTGAGTTATCGTGCTAACGGACGGACGGACGGACAGACGGACGGACGGACATCAAACGGATTTGGGGGTTTTGGCCAAAAATAAACACAAAATACTATATAACTTTTTTTCGTTCGAGGCTCGGTTCTATGCGTTTCAAACTTTTCGGGCTGGATTTAACTTATAATGCTCTATATGTTCATCTAGAGTATAAAAATTCAACTTACCCCATTAAGTTTACAGCATACTTCTGATTATAATTTCATATATTGTATGTATATATTTTTTTTTTTTTTATATAGAATTCTATTATTAATTTTATATTCTGTCCTCGTCTGTCCTGTCCGACTGTCATTTTATTTAATTTTTATTATTTCATATTTTAGTAATATTTTAATTCTTTTTTTTTTTGGGTTTTGTTTTACTATTGATTATTTATTTCCGCTTGTATTTCACCTCATTGTGTAAGCATTTTAAATTCTTCCGATCTCTTACACGTTACAATTCAATTCATTGCATTCATTCATTCTTATTTGTCAGGTTGATTCCACTTTTTCTCTTTTTGATGATGCAGGTCTGCTTTTGTGAATGTTTTCGGACTCGCGTTCGTGTGGTAGTATACAGCTAAGACGCTTTAAGGAAATCTCGATTATTTCCCGGATAAAAGTCGAATTAGATCACATGCGATATACAACAAAAAGGTCCGCCCACAACAAGACAAGAAATCTTGCAGAACGGAACAACTAGCGTCGCCCGCAACTTAATTAAGAGATCAGATCCACTGATTCGTAGTTAAACTGGCCAAAAGAAATGCAATGGTTATGCAACTTCCGAAAACGTAGCAAACACCAGTCCTCTCGATTTAATACTCATTCGTATTTAGTATGTGATTCGATCGAAAATATTTCAATGTGTACAGAAGGTGCGGTCAATCCTAATTATTCACTACAAGTTTAAAATAATTCAAGGAAGGATATTTAGGCAGATCATTAGATTCTTGTTTTCTAGGTTATTTTTATGCTATCGCCACTGCACTTCTGCAGGCGATCACACGATAGTCCGGCACGATAGTTGCAATTCTAATTCATTTATTTTGACATTCAATAACTAATCCTCTCGTTAAACTTGGCACAATAACCGCGAATTGATTTCACTGTTATTAAAACGACGCGACAGCGCGAGCCTTTCAACACTCCCACACAGATTTTCCCGGAAATTTAGCGCTCTTGGGGCGCGACGAACGAAACGATCAGACAAATTTCCCAATAGGTCCGTCTGCGGCCATCGAACTGACACACGAAAATTCTCGTTTACCGTCCCGACTAGCGATCGCTTTGCATTAAAACAAAAAAACGCGACGAGAAAACAATGAAAATCGGTCGTGTCACCGGAAAAGAAGCGGCGTCGATCCCTCCTCGCGTAGTCTCTGTTACTTTTTTCCCACTTCCGGCCTCTCCGAGTTGCTGTCAAACTTTTTCTGCCCAATTTTTTTATGTGGCTCGATTGGTGCAGCTTGGCGTTATAACTCTGCGCGGCTGTGGACAAGGAAAAATTTCTTCTGAATACTTCTTGACCTACGCAAAATTGTGTTTTAGCAGCACGCAGATTATAACGCCTGCTGCTGTCCTCATGGGCGACCCTTATTTTTGTCTGCGCCAGTTGCCTCACGATAGGAATTCCCTCGCGAGGTCGAAGCCGTACATTTGACTCTCCCAACGCTCGCAAATGCTTCAGCAGTTCGTAGTCCTTCCCGTGCGACATCATATGATTCCCAAACAAAACCTGATAAGGAGAAAATCCAGTGGCTTGGTGGAGTGAGCTCCGAAGGGCACATCCAATTTTGCTTAGACTCTCATCCCATCGTGTTTGGTCATCAGTGATGAATGCTCGAATTCCGGCCAGGATGGACTGATTGACACGCTCCGAAGCATTCGCTTGCGGTGAGTAGCTCGGGGTGTACAGGTGTTTAACTCCGTATTTGTTCAGCATGCTGTTAAACACATTCGACCTAAATTGAGAGCCGTTATCGGAGAGGATCGTCTCAGGTGTTCCAAACGTATGGAAGACCTGCCCCTCCAATTAGTTGGTGATCTCTTCAGCAGTGATCCGCCCCAAAGGATGTAACATGGGGAATTTCGTGAAGTGATCCAAGACGATTAAGATTGCGATCTTACCCCGTTTGGTACGCGGATATGGTCCAAGTACGTCGATGTAAAGGTGTTGGAATGGCTGATACGTCTGGAACGGTTCTCCCATAGGCGCTCGTAGAGGTCTGTTCAGGGACTTTGTCTCTTTACAAGTGTCGCACGCCAGAACGTAGGTGCGTACTTGTGTAGCCATTCCGGGCCAGTACAAAAATCGCCTGACTCGCTCTAGCGTTTTGGCATAACCACCATGGACCGTGGTGTCTGCCTCGTGCGCCTGAGCAATCGCAGTTGACGTAAGACTTGATGGAATCCATAATTTCCAGGCTCTGTCTTCAGCAATCGGGTCACCGTTGTGAGGCTCTATGCGCTTGTACACGAAGCCGTCCCTCACGCATACGTCAGGACGCCGATCGGCGTTCGCATCGACAGTGGACACTAACTCTTTATACTCCTTGCCAGAGAATTCTGGAGAATCCATGTCCACCATTGGTGCCACGTCGATCAGCGCATTTAATCCCTCTTCGTATACACGAGAGAGAGCGTCGGGTACAGCGTTCAGGCTCCCTCGTCGGTGCTCAATTGTAAAGTCGTAACCCTGAAGTTTCAAACTCCAGTTTGCCAACCGTCCTTGTAGGTCTTTCTGCGACATGAGCCATTTGAGACTTGCGTGATCCGTAATGACTTTGAACGCACTCCCTTCTACATAGGCTCGAAATTTTTTCACGCTCAACACAGCTGCATAACACTCGAGTTCGGTTACGCTGTAGTTGCGTTGAGCGGAAGTGAGCTTATGTGACATATACGGTACCGGAGATTCCGATCCGTCGTCGTTTTCTTGGAAGAGAACGCTACCCACACCTGACTTACTGGCGTCGCATTGAATTACGAAAGGCCTCTTAAAATCAGGATTGATTAGTAAGGGGGCTTTCGTCAACAAGTCTTTCACTAACAGGAAGGAAGTTTGTGCCTCTGTAGTCCAAGCAAACTGGTTGGACTTCTTTAGAGTGTCTGAAATTGGTGAAACAGTAGCAGCAAAGTTGGGAACAAATCGTCGATACCTGCCATACCAAGGAAGCGTCGAACTTGACGTGCGGACTTAGGCGAAGGATAATCGACGATGGCTGAAACTTTGTTGGGATCAGTTTTCAAGCCTCCTTCTCCAACGATGTATCCGAGATATTTCACCTCTCTCAGACAAAACTTGCTCTTGTTGACGTTAATTGTTAGGCCAGCCTTTCGCAAACAATCTGCGACTTCGGCCAATAAAACCAAATGAGTATCGAAAACTTCGGAAATTAACAGCAGATCGTCCAAATATACGAATACCTGCTCCTTCAGCTCGGGTAGGATGACTTTGTCCATCAAACGACACATCCTTTGTGGCGCGTTGCATAACCCAAAAGGCATGCGAGTGTAGTGGTATAGAGGCCGGCCAGGGTTCGTAAACGCAGTGAACTCCCTGGATTTGTTCTCGAGAGGAATCTGCCAAAAGGCGTCTTTGAGGTCCAGGCTGGTAATAAAATTGGCTCGCGGCAAACGACTTAAGATACCGTCAATGTGTGGTAATGGATAAGCATCCTTCTTCGTCACACTATTGACTTTGCGCGAGTCCAAACATAGCCTGACCTTGCCTGGCTTCCTCACGAGAACCACAGGCGAGCTCCATGGACTCTGGCTAGTCTATGTATTATCTTTTCAATAGTATAATTGGACAGATTCCTAGAGAGAAGCGAAAATATGAAGCACTATTACACATGATAGACTATTACATACCTCCAGTGCTCAGTATAAGTGAAAAGCTCGGGGAAAGTGTCCCGAAGAAGCTTGACTCTTTAGATTTAGAGATAAAAGACTTGAAACTTAAAATAAAGATAAAGTTTCCTCTGCCAACGCCCATTGTTGTGTTTGAGGCCTTGGAAGGACTATTTCGACTTGAAAAAGTCAAAATAGTCGAAAGCAAAAGGAAGGTTCGGGACAGAAGGGCCAATTCCAACTACGTCCGAATTGGTGGCTCAGTTTTAGCTAGTGCGACGCTCTTGCTGGCGGCCGGGACTAGCTACGGCAGTGTGGAGGGGGGGGGGGGGTACTTGCTTCAACTCAGACCATTAAACCCTTGGCCTGTACAACAAAAGAATTATCAGCGCCGACTTATCCAAGGGAATTATAAAAATTGGGATTATTTTCCCAACAGGTCGTGAAAGACCAAGAAGCGGTTGGATTGGCGCGGCTTCGCAATTTGTCAGGGCGCTTAGGTGTAAGAAGCGCCCTGTTCTGCCCACCCAACCTCAGCCATATCTGTCATGAAACAAATTTCGATATGGCCCCTTTTTGAGGTTCGGGGCTAAGGAGCTAGACGCTCGGGTTCATTTTATATAAATGGCCTTTTTAGCCTTCCATCATTTTACGGATAATTAAAGAAACAACGAGAAAAAAAAACCAAAAAAAAAACCATTATGGGGAAAATAAAATAAATGTGTAAAGAAATAAAAAAAACATAACGCAGTCACGATCGGCTGCAAGCCAATCGTATGACACTTTAGATGAAATACTGAACTCCGATTTATATTTTAGTTGGAAATATATCAAAAGAATGAGGAGAGCACAAGCAATTATTACATGACCTTTTACTTACAGGTAGAAACTATTGTATAGTGGCTACTCGATTTTTTGATTTATAGTGAGTTCCATAAAGTAAGTTAGGACATTTTACAGAATTTTTGTATGGCAACTACATGGAAGACTTATGTGATATTTTTCATATTAATAGTTTCAGCTGCGACTATTATAAAATTAATGAGCATAAAATTTCAAAGTCGTAACTTAAAGTGCTCTAAAGTTATCGTTCAATATTGGTAAACATGTTAATTAAGGACTTTTGTATGATAGCTACCCGAAGGAGTCAACAGATGGCGCTAATTAATGAACTCCGTTTTGGTTTTGGTATAAAACTAATTCCTGTAAAATTTTAAATTCTTGCTTTAATTCGTTCTGGAGTTATAGTGGATTCAGTAACATGCATACATTTTTGAAGGACTTTTCGAGGCTGCTACACGAAGGACTCATTCGATTTGCATCATATTCGGAACTTTTGATTCAAACATTGAAAACCTTAAGTATGCAAAATTTCAAGTTCCTAACTTGAAGCATTCGAGCAATAATTGTGAAAACGTGTTTTAAGGACTCTTGTATGGGAGGGACCCGAAGGAGTGGAAGGATATCGCCCATTAACAAACTTAGCCTTACTTTTTTCATTTTACAAGTTGTGACAAAATTTCAACTTCCTACGTCAACGCGTTTTTGAGTTATCGTGCTAACGGACGGACGGACGGACAGACGGACGGACGGACAGCAAACGGATTTGGGGGTTTTGGCCAAAAATAAACACAAAATACTATATAACTTTTTTTCGTTCGAGGCTCGGTTCTATGCGTTTCAAACTTTTCGGGCTGGATTTAACTTATAATACTCTATATGTTCATCTAGAGTATAAAAATTCAACTTACCCCATTAAGTTTACAGCATACTTCTGATTATAATTTCATATATTGTATGTATATATTTTTTTTTTTTTTTATATAGAATTCTATTATTAATTTTATATTCTGTCCTCGTCTGTCCTGTCCGACTGTCATTTTATTTAATTTTTATTATTTCATATTTTAGTAATATTTTATTTCTTTTTATTTTTTGGGTTTTGTTTTACTATTGATTATTTATTTCCGCTTGTATTTCACCTCATTGTGTAAGCATTTTAAATTCTCCCGATCTCTTACACGTTACAATTCAATTCATTGCATTCATTCATTCTTATTTGTCAGGTTGATTCCACTTTTTCTCTTTTTGATGATGCCGGTCTGCTTTTGTGAATGTTTTCGGACTCGCGTTCGTGTGGTAGTATACAGCTAAGACGCTTTAAGGAAATCTCGATTATTTCCCGGATAAAAGTCGAATTAGATCACATGCGATATACAACAAAAAGGTCCGCCCACAACAAGACAAGAAATCTTGCAGAACGGAACAACTAGCGTCGCCCGCAACTTAATTAAGAGATCAGATCCACTGATTCGTAGTTAAACTGGCCAAAAGAAATGCAATGGTTATGCAACTTCCGAAAACGTAGCAAACACCAGTCCTCTCGATTTAATACACATTCGTATTTAGTATGTGATTCGATCGAAAATATTTCAATGTGTACAGAAGTTGCGGTCAATCCTAATTATTCACTACAAGTTTAAAATAATTCATGGAAGGAAATTTAGGCAGATCATTAGATTCTTGTTTTCTAGGTTATTTTTATGCTATCGCCACTGCACTTCTGCAGGCGATCACACGATAGTCCGGCACGATAGTTGCAATTCTAATTCATTTATTTTGACATTCAATAACTAATCCTCTCGTTAAACTTGGCACAATAACCGCGAATTGATTTCACTGTTATTAAAACGACGCGACAGCGCGAGCCTTTCAACACTCCCACACAGATTTTCCCGGAAATTTATCGCTCTTGTGGCGCGACGAACGAAACGATCAGACAAATTTCCCAATAGGTCCGTCTGCGGCCATCGAACTGACACACGAAAATTCTCGTTTACCGTCCCGACTAGCGATCGCTTTGCATTAAAACAAAAAAACGCGACGAGAAAACAATGAAAATCGATCGTGTCACCGGAAAAGAAGCGGCGTCGATCCCTCCTCGCGTAGTCTCTGTCACTTTTTTCCCACTTCCGGCCTCTCCGAGTTGCTGTCAAACTTTTTCTGCCCAATGTTTTTATGTGGCTCGATTGGTGCAGGTGTTTTCGGCTGCGTTCGGAGACAGTTGGTCTGTTCTTTTTGCGTGGAATTTCTGCACTTCTTTGCACTCGATTTTCTAAACACCCTTTGACGTCAAATCAATGACACAAACTCAACCCCAAATAGTGTTCTTGTTCCTTCCCTGCCACTCCCTTTTACACTTTCTGCACTAGCTCGAGAGCCAGCGGAAGAAATGTACTCGGTGTACATTAAAACCGACAAAAAGAACCGACCAAGTGTTTTCAAATCTCACCGTAGATGTGCCGAACGAAATTGTGTTGCCAGCGACTCGCGACGGCCCAACACCATTAGTCGGTTCGCCGTTGGTTTCCCAGCGCCGAACAGACCAAAAAAGGTTGTCGCTTCAGAGTCTCGTGCGCACGACTGAGTGCCGGGCAATAGTTGTTGTACTCCCTCGGATCACTGCCTAAGATCCTTGGAGTGGTAGATCCCCAGACGTTTGCCTCTTAGATCCTCCAATTCGTATCGTGAGTTGCCTAGCACACGACGAATCCTGCACTTGAGGAACTTCTTAGCCAGCTTGGCGTTATAATTCTGCGCGGCTGTGGACAAGGAAAAAATTCTTCTGAATACTTCTTGACCTACGCAAAATTGTGTTTTAGCAGCACGCAGATTATAACGCCTGCTGCTGTCCTCATGGGCGACCCTTATTTTTGTCTGCGCCAGTTGCCTCACGATAGGAATTCCCTCGCGAGGTCGAAGCCGTACATTTGACTCTCCCAACGCTCGCAAATGCTTCAGCAGTTCGTAGTCCTTCCCGTGCGACATCATATGATTCCCAAACAAAACCTGATAAGGAGAAAATCCAGTGGCTTGGTGGAGTGAGCTCCGAAGGGCACATCCAATTTTGCTTAGACTCTCATCCCATCGTGTTTGGTCATCAGTGATGAATGCTCGAATTCCGGCCAGGATGGACTGATTGACACGCTCCGAAGCATTCGCTTGCGGTGAGTAGCTCGGGGTGTACAGGTGTTTAACTCCGTATTTGTTCAGCATGCTGTTAAACACATTCGACCTAAATTGAGAGCCATTATCGGAGAGGATCGTCTTAGGTGTTCCAAACGTATGGAAGACCTGCCCCTCCAAATAGTTGGTGATCTCTTCAGCAGTGATCCGCCCCAAAGGATGTAACATGGGAAATTTTGTGAAGTGATCCAAGACGATTAAGATTGCGATCTTACCCCGTTTGGTACGCGGATATGGTCCAAGTACGTCGATGTAAAGGTGTTGGAATGGCTGATACGTCTGGAACGGTTCTCCCATAGGCGCTCGTAGAGGTCTGTTCGGGGACTTTGTCTCTTTACAAGTGTCGCACGCCAGAACGTAGGTGCGTACTTGTGTAGCCATTCCGGGCCAGTACAAAAATCGCCTGACTCGCTCTAGCGTTTTGGCATAACCACCATGGACCGTGGTGTCTGCCTCGTGCGCCTGAGCAATCGCAGTTGACGTAAGACTTGATGGAATCCATAATTTCCAGGCCCTGTGTTCAGCAATCGGGTCACCGTTGTGAGGCTCTATGCGCTTGTACACGAAGCCGTCCCTCACGCATACGTCAGGACGCCGATCGGCGTTCGCATCGACAGTGGACACTAACTCTTTATACTCCTTGCCAGAGAATTCTGGAGAATCCATGTCCACCATTGGTGCCACGTCGATCAGCGCATATAATCCCTCTTCGTATACACGAGAGAGAGCGTTGGGTACAGCGTTCAGGCTCCCTCGTCGGTGCTCAATTGTAAAGTCGTAACCCTGAAGTTTCAAACTCCAGTTTGCCAACCGTCCTTGTAGGTCTTTCTGCGACATGAGCCATTTGAGACTTGCGTGATCCGTAATGACTTTGAACGCACTCCCTTCTACATAGGCTCGAAATTTTTTCACGCTCAACACAGCTGCATAACACTCGAGTTCGGTTACGCTGTAGTTGCGTTGAGCGGAAGTGAGCTTATGCGACATATACGGCACCGGAGATTCCGATCCGTCGTCGTTTTCTTGGAAGAGAACGCTACCCACACCTGACTTACTGGCGTCGCATTGAATTACGAAAGGCCTCTTAAAATCAGGATTGATTAGTAAGGGGGCTTTCGTCAACAAGTCTTTCACTAACAGGAAGGAAGTTAGTGCCTCTGTAGTCCAAGCAAACTGGTTGGACTTCTTTAGAGTGTCTGAAATTGGTGAAACAGTAGCAGCAAAGTTGGGAACGAATCGTCGATACCAGCCTGCCATACCAACGAAGCGTCGAACTTGACGTGCGGACTTAGGCGAAGGATAATCGACGATGGCTGAAACTTTGTTGGGATCAGTTTTCAAGCCTCCTTCTCCAACGATGTATCCGAGATATTTCACCTCTCTCAGACAAAACTTGCTCTTGTTGACGTTAATTGTTAGGCCAGCCTTTCGCAAACAATCTGCGACTTCGGCCAATAAAACCAAATGAGTATCGAAATCTTCAGAAATTAACAGCAGATCGTCCAAATATACGAATACCTGCTCCTTCAGCTCGGGTAGGATGACTTTGTCCATCAAACGACACATCCTTTGCGGCGCGTTGCATAACCCAAAAGGCATGCGAGTGTAGTGGTATAGAGGCCGGCCAGGGTTCGTAAACGCAGTGAACTCCCTGGATTTGTTCTCGAGAGGAATCTGCCAAAAGGCGTCTTTGAGGTCCAGGCTGGTAATAAAATTGGCTCGCGGCAAACGACTTAAGATACCGTCAATGTGTGGTAATGGTTAAGCATCCTTCTTCGTCACACTATTGACTTTGCGCGAGTCCAAACATAGCCTGACCTTGCCTGGCTTCCTCACGAGAACCACAGACGAGCTCCATGGACTCTGGCTGGTCTCTATTACGCCAAGTGCTCTCATGCGATCGATCTCGTCATACAAGAGTTTTTAGATCGCAGGAGACACAGGATAGTGGCGCTGTTTGATGGGACTTGCATCACCAACGTCTATACTGTGTTGTTGGACGTTGGTCACACCGAGTCCGTATACTTCGTATGATGGAAATTTGGACTTTACCATTTCCAACCTCTTTACATCTGTGGGCGTTAAATGGTGGGCATCCGGAGCTATCAGTTGCGATGCAGTATCGGGAGTATCAACCGCGCTGATGATGCTAGGAGCTAGTTGGAATGATCGCCAGAAATCTACCCCCAGGTACAATTTCTGCGACAGGCTCGGCACGATGTATAGTGTAATGGGTTTGGTAATACCACGAAAAGTAATATCGGTAGTTACTGTGCCCAATACCTTTTGCGCTGCACCATCAGCGGTCTTCACCTCTTGACAGACCGGACGATAACTCACCTGTGCATCATGGAGACGTTGTAGAGCGTTTGCCCCCAGGCAACTGATGCTCGCCCCACTATCGAGGAGTCCTTCAACGTCCACTCCGTACAAGGATACCACGCCGTACGGACGTATGTCCAACGGATTGGTAATAATGGTGGAAATAATCGCTTTCTTCTTGGCCCTCACCATCCTCCAGAATACGCGCATGCACAAGACTGACTTTTCCGACTTGTTTCGCTTGCTAACTCGTAGTATCCGTAGTATAGTTCGTTCGCACGAGCGCTTGAAACAGTGCCAAAAATTCGCCTTCGCGCCTCCGCATACTCCTTCAAACGCTGATGGTACGGTGTATGAGGATGGGAGCACTTCGTCTTGAATCAGTTGGTTCTTCTAATGCAACAGGCTGTAAACGATTCGGTACCTCATCCGCGCCTGTTCTCTTCTGCAGAATCGTGGTGGGTTGGTTTAAACGCTCTGAAATATTTGGTGGGGGTGATTTTACTTTACTAGGGTGTACTAAATTGGGTGAAAATGTTCAGGTAGGTAAATTGAAATTTAGAGGGGACTCTAAAGGGGTATTAAAATGTGATAAAATGTTTTTATTTGGGATATCTAAATCAAATGGGGATTGGGTAAGGGTTCTCTCACTACTCGAGTCGTTTACAGCGGTCGAGCTGGCTAATTTGATGTTGACGGGCAATGGGGTCCCGCTAACCTCTCGTCCCTCGACCCGTTTTTTGTCATGCATCGAGTGCATTTTGGCTTAATTACATCAGCCTCCCCGCATCGTAGCAAAAGATCGTTCTTGGTGTTACCTCGCAATCCCTATAACCATGCCCTTCCTGTCTGCAATTCCAGCAGGAGAGAGGAGTTGACACTGCAGCCAAATCTGCGCTCACGTCGTTCTCCGCTTCGACAACCAACGGCTGATCCAGAGTAGTAAGGAGCCCGCTTTCATATAAGATCTACCTTGCGAGAGAGGGACACCCGCCCCCGCTTTTGCTGAAGCTTTTAGTCCAAATCCGCACATTTTCGATCTATGTTTCTGCAAGGCTGGAGCTTTTGGTTGAAAAACGTAAATTTTCGGTGTATTTTTCTGCAAACTATTTAGCTTTTCTGTTAAAAAGGGAGTTAGTAGATAGTGTTTGGTATAGTGTTGACGCATTCACACCTGTGGTTTGTTTGGTTGGGGGGGTTTTGCGCAGCCGCACTCTTGTTAGAGGGGTTAGATGGTGGGGTCTAAAGTTAGTTGAAAGCTTTTCTATGGTCCGTGGGTGTGATATTTCGAGTAAGTATATTGTTAGCGGGGTTATATGATGGTGTCTAACGTTAGTTGAAAGCTTTTCTGTGGTCCGTGGGGGTTTTGTGCAGCCGCACTCTCTTTTCTGTGGTCCGTGGGTGTGATATTTCGAGTAAGTATATTGTTAGAGGGCTTAGATGGTGGGATCTAATGTTGTTTGAGAGTTTTCATGTAGATGCCGGGGTTTAATAGTGGTTGAAAGTTTTTTTCTGTGGGTCGTGGGTGTTATAGTTGGCGTTTGTTTTGGAGTGGTTTTCTCCTCAAGTGACTATAGAGATGGATTGGGGGCGTTTTTAGTTGGCTAGTTATGCTAGCTGAAAGGTTTTCGTGTGAGGGGGCGGTGTCTTCTTCATATCTTCTGAGGTTGGATAGTTGGAGGCATGGTTCCGGTTGGTTGATAACATGATTTTTGAGCCACGGCTCCTAATGGATGGTTACATGACTTTTAACTTATAGATTGAGGGATTGGGTTGGTTAAGTAAAACGCAATAAATTTTTGATGCAAATCTACACGATTTATTTTAAATCTTAGATATGAAAGCAAAGTCCGGCTACGACTATACAAACTTTAAGAACTAGTGAGAATATTTATAAACGTTAATAGATTATAAAATGCTAAATTTATATGTTGACGATGTACAACTCCATTTTATTACTCACTTTTCTCCACAAAATTTATCATGAGGAAACCCCCCCTGCTTTCATCTTTACCGTTGTAAACGAAATAGTTGTAAGGATTTTGATTAAGTTCGGAAACCTGTTTTTGAGTCCTGATTGATGTTGCAAAACGCTGAGGAAGGAAATAAAAGAACCCTTCCTCTAAATACACAACAAGTCTCATGCCGTATTTTGTCTTCAACAGCTTGAATTCACGTATCCTGTACTCCTTGCCAATTGTAAGATTTTCGGTTGTAATGAAGGTGTCGGTGTTACCCTTGGCGATATCGTTCAACATGGTAATTGACTGCTGAAAAGAGGGAACCATAATTATTCAATGATTTTAAAACTTACGCGCTCTTCACACTCACCATCTTGATCCAGCTTCGTTAGATAGCTCTAAGGTATTAATTTTCGTTCTGATTTTATATAGGGTTTTTTCGGCTGTAGAGTTATTTGAGACGTGTTGAACTCATATAAAGGTGTGGAGGATGTTTAAACAAAGGAGGGGGTTAAAATTGTAGGTGTGTTTACTACGTATACGTGATCGTATACACTTCCTTAATAGGAAATGATCCAAAAAATGCAACTTTGCATTAGAGATGTTTTAAATATACACAGTCAATCTAACTATAGGTAGGTAGGTACACGTGGCTGTCCGTGAGAACACGGACACACTTAGACCTAAAAGGTCCGTTGTGGTACCACAGGATCTTCGACTCCGGTCCTACTCGTCGAACCATTTAGAGCTTATAATAAAGCGTTGGATTCTCGCGACCTCCATTGTGGCAAGTTCACCAAGACAGTTGAAGAAGTACGCTCCGAGATGAGCTTTCTTTCTGACGGACAGAGCTGGACAAGTGCAGAGAAGGTGAAGGACTGTCTCCTCCTCCTCCTCGTCCTGGCAGCTTCTACAGAAGTCGTTTGAGAAAAGTCCAAGCCTTTCTGCATGCCGACCTATAAGACAGTGTCCGGTTAGGACACCGACTGTTTTGCTGATGTCCGCCCTTTTGAGCAGAGTCAGCCTTTTAGAACGATTAAGATCCAGCTTTGGCCAGATCTGTCTCGCAGTGTGACATGTTGTACCCTCTGCCCATCTTGAGTTGGTTTTCTCAATTGAGTCCAGTCTCAGTAGCAGTTTACATGTGGAGAGAGGCACACCCAGGGTCTGATATACCGGCGAAGTATGAAGGGTAGTGCCGCGCCCAATCTAACTATAGAAAACTTGATAATATATCTGATATATATTTTAACGGAAGCAAGTAGAAAATGTAATATAATGGAAGTACAGTGATCTATTGTTTCAAAACCAATCCGTTGCGTGATCTTTACAATTGAATTAATTTTAAAATGTATAAAGCGTAATTACTCAGGTTTTTTTTGATATAAATAATCTCGTGGGCTCTGGTGATAATCACATTCGTCTCGTAGCTGGGGAGCAGTCAACGAAGTACAAATTCTAAATGGTAAGTATCCTTTTTTAAAAACACATACTAATATTTAATTTCTCTGATGTTCGCATTCTTCAGGTGGAGGTTTCATTGCGGGAAGAACAGCTTCAAAAGATAAAAGTGCTACTAGAACTGGCCCAAGCTATCCTTGCCAAAGATCCCACGGACAATTCAATCAGTGGATCTACGTCCCATAGTGGTACTGAATTAATCAAGTGCCGTGCAAGCTCTGCGCTTGTGGGAGAACCTGACCTGAGTTGTCCTGTCGTCTTCTGCGAATAATATCAAGAACCTTATTGAAAGCCGACCGTTTAGTAAAAAATAAAAGTTTAAAATGAATTTTACAAATATGATCTAGTCTGGTTTTAGAATCAGAATTATTTCTAAGTAATTTAAGTACCATAGTTAAGAATTTAGCCTTAACAAAGATAATGTTTTCTGATGCTGAGAAATACCTCCTTCACATATTACTTGTTCGCTTTTCGAGAACTTACAGTATCCCCTTGTCAAATGATGTATTGAAGATGGCTCTCGATTTTGTAGAGAGAGAAGATGAAGGTAGCTCGTTGTCCATTACGATCAGGTGTGCGATAACGTTGTTCAGTTAGGGGACGGTTCAAAACGGGGTTATGTGGTACTCTCTAAAACACGGTGTTTTTTAAGAAATTCCATATGGAGGGTGTTAAAATGAACTTTCGACTACAAGACTCTGATATCATGCATGACAAACCTTTAAAGGGTTTGGAAAAAGCATTCGCTAACATCATCAAAGAGGTGGCTGCAAGTTCTAGCGAAGGTAGTAAAATCACCTTCACAATTACTCTACCCAATTCACCCCACATAAAATCAATATGGTGTAGTTTACGGCGAGTTGATAAATTAAGCGGAGAGTATATTATGGGATTGATTTCCAATGTGAACCAATCTAATAGTGCTTTCCTCTCGGATGATGTCATGCAGCTCAATGCAAACATTGTTAATTTTCCGTCTGAGGGGTAGTCGTACAACTGCTGTTTCCTCCCGTGAAAAGCTATGGACTTAAAGGTGAGCTTGCTAGAGGCACTGAACACATAAGAAAATAAAAGTAAATAATTGAGTGCACAATAATGCCGTAATGCATTGATGTGCTGTGTAAAACTGCGTGAACATATACATATACTTGTTAATAAATGGATTGAATAAATAAAAAACCAGGAATTTCTCTTTTTTTTTTATTATAAAATCGTTACGCTAAACACAATATTTGTATTACAGAAAATAGGAAATTCATAGAAAAGTCTAGAGTAATTTATATGTATGTAGGAACTGCGTACTGGTATGAAAAAGTCATCGGAAGATAGCCTGAACACGTCCTTCTGGCGACATCTGGTAACGTATAAGTTGTAGTATTCCCTCACATTATCTGCAGCATTGTTGTTATGGTACATGACGATGTTGAGAAACTCCATCATTCCAAATAAACGGAAAAGTTCGGGGTGTTTGATCTTGATGCTCCCCTCACCCACAGGTATTCTGTACGACTTCTCTAATGCAAGTTGATTACCCGGGAATTCCTCAACTTTAGGCTTAAGCTCTGTAAGGTGATTGAATAATAAAATCCATCCGTCGTATCCTGTTGACACGGGGAATCGTCCAGGATAGCTGAATATTATTTTGACATCAAATGAGTATGGGTTGAATCCGAGTACAACCTTGCGATTTTGAGAATCATCCAGGTAATACGTGTAACCTAGTAGAGCGTTTTCCCCACGGATCAAAGACTTCTTTCGTTTACAGGATTTACTAGTAGCGCTCTCATCGGGATTGTGTGACTTTTTCCTGCTGATAGACTTATTGCACTCGACTTCTGCGCTTGGTGATAGCATATTCGCTTGAGGCTCTTAAAATGAAAACTGTAGTGTTATTCTTTCAGGTTGGTGCTTTTATATTCTCAGATTCTGGTTTGCAATATTGATTGGTGAAAACCCCACCACCAGAGAATAAGTAATTATATAGCTGCATCACTTTATCGTCATTACGACTAAAATCGTTTGATGAAAATTTTTTCAAGATGCTTTTCAGGCTTTTGCGCTTACAACGGTAATAGCTGTATACACAGCAGTAATTACCACACACTGAAGAGTGCAATCCCTGTAGTCTTTTTTTGTTATTCATGAAAATCTTGGAGTTTGTACGCAAAAATCTTTCGAAATACCTGTTCTCAGGGTATCTACCAAAGGAGTCAAAATATTCCGCAGGACCTGTCTTTGGGAAATAAAAGGCTACCCAATGAGTGCCTTTCCGATCTGATGGATCGGTGTTTGCAATAATGCATGTAGGTTTTTTGATTTTGTGGGGTAAGCGATCACACGGGAATACACCTCTGAAGAATCTCTTTGTTGTTGTGTTTTTTCTTAGCACATTAGCAAGCTCAATCGTGTTCATACCTGCTCTCTTGGCATGAAACCGTCGACGTCAATAACCCTGGTATGACTTGTAGTGTAACTTTCTAAAAATTCTTTTGTTGTTGTGCTATAAACAAAAACTGTTGCGAATTTCGCTAATGTCATTATAAGATTCTCAGTTCCAGATTTCCAAATCCTCCGGGTTGATCTATACCGGTGTTGAATGATGTGGGATATTTATATGTAATTGCCTTAGAGAATAATTTATTTTGTAGTGAGAAACGGGCAAATGAAACCTTTTTAAAGAAGGTTAGATTACATTCGTTAAAATATTCAACGTTCACAATGCAATATGCCATCTTTGTTGTTCTGATTAGGTTCGTGAATAAAATGAAGAACTCGAGGCTAAATATCTGTATTTATACTTTTTAAAAATCAGTATGAACACCTCGAAGTTTATCTATCTCAAGACTTCCGTCATACTCGGTGTATACTACACAGGTTATGCTTTTTGTCAGTGCTTTTTTAAACCTTCCTTCGATACGCACTACTTTGTTAAATCAGGGTACAGGATTTAACAAAGTACCACACGATGTTCCGTACGAATTGTCTGCAGTTAAGTCAAACGCTATTAAAAAGCAGCCATTATCGAAGAATTTCTTTGAAATCTGGTTGCCTTTATCAAAGTAATGAATACCAGTACCCTTAAATAGTGAAAGGTAGCCACGTGTACTAATAGGTTTTTCGTGAGAGTAATCAAACTCTAAGGCCTGGTTTGGAACTTGCACCCCGTTCACGTACAAATTGAATTGTGTGATGTTATTGTGTTTAAAGTTGAATGGATTCTTCGTTCGTTTACCGCTGTAAGCATCGTTGTCCACCATACCAAAAATTAACAGGTTTGGTAGTTGTCCTATTATCACATTATCTAAAGATAATGTTGAACTGTTGGCGGGTAGAGTATAACTTTTCACCTCCACACGCTTGTAAGGATATTTTGCATTCGAGCGTTGGAGTATAGTTTCATGTGCAATCAAGATGTTTGGGTTAACAGTAACATGATTCATATACATTGTGGCCTCGATAATTTTAACTCGTGGTGAGTCCGCATCATCTTTCGAGTATAAGTAAAACTCGGGTTTTTCCAATGAAAGGGTCAGTCTGAAATCTACACCGCTCATAAGTAACTTGTCTTGATTAAGCATATCGCCATGAACCTTTCCCATAAGCTCCACAAAACTACTTTTCGACAGCAATTCAGATCGTTTGAGATATCCTTCATTAAACTCCTTCGGATGACCAGTTTCGGTTTCTCCTTCTATCATCTCCATACCATCTTGATCGAGATACCATCCCACAGATTCTAAATGGGTTGTCGAAGAATCTCTACTATAATTCAATAGATTTTCGATGTAAGCTCTATAATGGTAATTATTATCAGTTTGTGCGATCGGCCTACCGTTTAGCTGTATGGTACATTGTCTGAAAAGGGAATGCATCAGATTGTTAACCACGCCCACTGGATCGGCTGATTCTTCATGTTCAGCGCCCTTTGCATCCTTTACCTTCACTTTTTCCTTACCGTTGTAAAGTTCCTCTCGACCACCTTTTACTTTAACTAGCTGGACTTTTAGTCGAAGATAAATGCTGGATAAATCGCGGTACGTGTCCCCATGGCCTAACGAAACGAACTCAAGAGCTGAAGAGTTATCTAGAGATGCTATGGGCTTGTATGCCACTTCCTCTGTCTTTAAAATATTGGTCTGTATCAGAGGTACTTTAAACAAATCTAACTCAGATTTCATGCACTCTCTGTATGAAGTCATCCTCCTTACTTGTCAAATATATCCAACACGCGCTTACCTCTTTTATTCTTAGACTTTTTATTTTTCCTCGAGATTGATCTTTTTTTAACTGATTTTCTCTTTGGCTTGGCACGTTTTCCTCGCTTGGATGTTGTTTTTAACTGCACAGTTGTTAACGGATTAGGTCTTTTTATAGCCATACGTCTTTTCAGGCCCTCACCAGACATAGTGTCAAAGAGTTTTTTTACACCTTTCTGTACCAGCTCCTGAGTAGCAGCCTGTCCGTGTTCTTTTAAAATATTTTTGAGAGGCCTGCTGCCCATCTCAGATAATATTACTTTTCCAGTCTTTAGAGCTTGATCCTTTATAGTTTTTGCCCCTGATGAAACTAGTGGCCTTAAATAACGTAGTAATCCAGTGAAGAAACTACCAATACCTCTGCCACGTTGATATATAAGTGGTGATCTGTAAAGATCCCCAATATCTGACAAACCAGTGCCGCTCTGATTTAAGTAATAGAATTCATTTCGTTTTAGCAACGTACTATAGAGATACCTATTCAAGTCTGAATATTTATACTTTATTGTCTTTTGAAGTGAAGCATCACATATGTTGGAGTATAACCGGGAATGAAGTCGATTAATTCGCCTTGATCATCGGTTATCTTTATGGAAATACTTTCAATGTAGGTCTTTTCCAGAGGGTAGTATTCTACATGCTCAAACCTGAAAATATTATCACATTCTTTCAACGGAATCATACGCAGATTTCTCACTAATTTGTTTACTACTATTTGGGGGCGAATGATATCAGTGTAAACGTGTATTATCCCTACATCCTTGCATTCTACTGCAGCTACAGTTGCTAGTTCTCGGGGAAATCTGCTCTTTATTTCGATAATGGAATCTTCTAATACGGCGATTCTGTCTAAAGTACCCTTCTTCTTCTCCTCTTCTACTGAGGCTTTTTCAAACGACTTGTCCACCTCCTCTTTAAGGAGTTTAGCATTACGCTCCTTCACAGGTGTTTGAAAGAATATATCGATAATGAATCCCGCTAAGTCTTTCTTTTTCAAATCTATAGGCACATCTTTAGTTAACAGGGTACCATCGGGTAGTTTTGTTTAGGGAACTTTCAATATTTTACTTTTTTCTGTAATTATGCGCCTGTGTGGTATCTCAAAGGAAGATGCCTCTTCCCCCAGATCATTTAGAGTTTGAAGAATTTTTTTCCTAATTTGATCTGATTTTCTCCGCCGAGGTGCAACAGCTATAGTTTCGTCATCATACTGTATATTCGCGACAAAAAGCCCGACTAAATCATTAACGTTAATGGGCGTTGGTAGCGGATACTTTATCTTTATTTTAAGTTTCAATTCTTTTATCTCTAAATCTAAAGAGTCAAGCTTCTTCGGAACACTTTCCCCGGCCTTTTCACTTATACTGTACACTAGAGGTATGTAATAGTCTATCATGTGCAATAGGACTTAATGATTGCGCTTTTCTCTAGGAATCTGTCCAATTATATAATTGAAAAGAATATATATAGACTTATATTCGAAAGCTCCTAAAGTTACAATATCCGCAACTTCACTGTCCTGATAAATGTGTAAAGAGAAATTTTCCGCTCTATAAGGTCGTTTATCTTTGCTAGTATCAGGGATACTTCGAATAGTTGAATCAGTTACCAAGCTACCGTACAAAACCTCTTTAAAATCTGCAAAGGTATCAGCAGCCCAATAGGGTTCAACTGCGTCGTTAAACGAAGATAAGAAATTAGAAAAGTTCATATCAGGTTTATTGTAACATAAATTTAATAACTGTTGGTAACTCCATTTAAGATAAATAGGCAAACCATTCACTGCTTTAGCAAAAGCACTAATCTTTAGTGCATCTGTAGCAGCTCTCTTCGACTTTTTAGTAGTATCTTTCGTTTTTACATCATCTATGACACGTTTTCCATCTCTCTTTTCAACAGATCTCGATTTACGATTTGCTAATGCAATTTCTGTCATTCCGACAGTCCATCCACCGTCCAACTTACAAGAATTAGGCAGTATATTTGTGAAGGCCGCCAAAGTATTTTCATTGTATATACCCATAGAATTATTACTTAGAAGGCATATGTAAAATTCGTTTTCTCTTATGCTTACAGGCATTTTTAAATTCTTTCCCAGAAAATATTTGGTGCACTTCCGATCCGTTCAGTTCTTCTTCTTAAACGCCCGGCTATAGGGTACTGTTCGTCTGTACTTAATGAAGCATTTCCTAGTCGCGAAGGCTTTAATATAGGCTGTTTGGCAGGTATTCTCTGTTCTGGTTTTTCAGTCCCTTCTTTCTACTCCAGTTCGTCTATAAGTCGGGCAGCTTCATCAACCTCCATTTCACTCGGTATAGTATACTGCGTTATGCAGTCATCAGCTGTTATAACTCTATATTCTTTGTCCACGCTCTTGACTTCGGGAGTAGTCTTACGAAACTTTGAAGCCGGTTTTAAACTTTTTGCTATACCGCTTGCAGATAATCGTCTTTTGAACCGAGGCGATAGTGATCGCCTGGGAGGTATTATCTCCTCTTCACCAGAACTGTGGTACTTTGGTGGAGTCATACTAGCTGTTTCAATGACGTCTTCATACATACTATGAAAAGGGTTGGGATCCTTAATCGGACTAGTTTGAGTTGACATTTCCTCTTTGAAAGCAACTCTTGTCTGTGTGGCATTGTCTCGCAAACTTTTCTGTTTATCTAACTTTACATCCGATATAAGTCCAGGAGATTTTTTCACATCAGACTGTCTTCCTTTGCGCTTTGCATTAAAAAACTTTATTAACGTATTCCTGTAATTATACCATTTATCACTGTCAGACAGCTTCTTATTAACCAGAGTGGCGCGTATTGTCTTATCGAATACAGACTGACCGGTTGTATCTTCTATCTGACCTTTTAACTGTTCATACACTTCTGGAGAAAGAAGAAGCATTTTATTAAGAGCACTCTTTCTATGCATATTTTTCAATTAGCGAACCGATAATGCTTGAAAGTACACTTCCGATCAGAATTGGTAGAAATTCACCTTCTTGCACTAAGATTTTACTTTGTTTAGGGACAGATCGTCTTGCATCAACTAACCTTCTCATGCTCTTTTTATACCTGCATAGACTGTTATATATTTTACGACACGGCATATGGTTTCCGTTCAAGGTATTCAATGCAATTTCACAAATAGTCTTAACCACTTCAGGATCTGCCCTTTTCATGATAGCTTTTCTTAAACACGGACTAGCATTTTTTAGAACATATAACATATGTTTGTTGTCCTTCAATCGTTTCCTTCGTGACACCATTTTTAGTGTTTAAATCTGACGCCGAGCAGTAACACGTCACAAACCTTTTATTAAAGATATCTGTTTGGAATCTAAATAAATCGCTAATAGAGTAGCTAATGAGTCAGATCTATTAACAAATAGCCCTGAGGAGCCTGAGTAACTTATAACCTTTATATATTCTCACTAGCTCTACACTATTTTCAGGGTAAATCTGTTTAGCTAAATGTAGAAACTGGCTTTTATCGCGGGGGTTTTTAAAAACCTCCATATATTTACAATTTAGTGAAATATCTCGACAAAACTTGCCTTGATGGAAGACGTTCTGTGTTACAAGTATTACCGAAAAATTCCTATGATGTGATCCTTTTGTAAAAAGCTCACAAATCTGTTTTGAAAATGCATCTAGCATCATATCATCAAGCACAATTAATGTAGGCTCATTGGTCTCGTTTATAAATACCTCAGGTATAGAATCTAAATATTCTATATTTTTAAATGGCAATTGTGATGGTATTGCACGTTGCTCCGCATTACACCAGATAATCTTCTTTATATCGGCGTTAATTAGTGTTGTAGTTTTCAGAAATTTTTCAATAAAAGTCGTCTTACCACTTCCAGAGGGTCCCGCAACCATCATCGTAAACGGATGCTCAAACTGCATCATTCTCTATATCGGATTCTATATAAAATATGCACAAAACAAGCATGGTATTTATACATATGGTGAAATGAGTAGAAGACAGGCTATTAACGAGATACATAGGTCAGCTCGTAGAAATTTTAGACGACGTCGTGTTACCATACGGGGGATAGACGATTTATGGCAGGCGGATTTAGTGGATATGAGCTCATATTCGTCTAAGAATAAGGGTTTTCACTTTCTTTTAACGGTCATAGACACATTTTCCAAATACGCCTGGACTCTACCTGTTAAAAATAAAAGTGCTGCCGAAATCAGCAAGGCTATGGAGTCAATTTTTGACGAACAACGTTACCCTAAAAACCTACAGACAGATGACGGAAAAGAGTTTTTCAATAATAAATTTGGTGATTTGATGAAGAAATTTGAAATCAACCATTACTCCACCTTTAGTGCACTCAAAGCCTCGATCGTAGAGCGTTTTAACAGAACATTAAAGAATATGATGTGGCGCGAGTTTAGTATGCATGGTAACTACAAGTGGATTACTCTAGTGAGTAAATTAGTAAAGAAGTACAATTGGACAAAGCATCGTACCATAAACATGCGACCTATAGATGTTGGGCCATCAAATGAGGTTCAAATTCTCGCTGATGTCTATCGTAAGGTTAAGGTTACGTCGAGCCCGAAATTCAAGAAAGGCGATCATGTACGCGTGAGTAAGTACAAACACGTGTTTGAGAAAGGATATACACCCAACTGGTCGACTGAAATATTCCAGATAGAGCGTGTTAAGAAGACGGAACCACGAACTTACATACTTCAAGACTATCAGGGGAATTTAATACAAGGTGGATTCTATGAGTTGGAGCTAATACCCGTCAAACATCCTGACGTATATCTTGTAGAAAAGGTTCTAAAGAGGAGAGGTAATCATGTTTATGTAAAATGGCTTGGTTTCTCTTCGCAACACAGCTCCTGGATTGATATAAAAGATGTCTTGTAAAAGTGCGAAAGCGTCAGTGAGGATGTTGGCTCTGAAGTATGAATATGATCGTTTGAAGACGTTCAACAACTCGACTGTTGACGATCGAAAGGCTCAGAAACTTTCAAGAAGCGGTTTTTTCTACACTAATATAAAGGATAACGTCAGGTGTTACTTCTGTTCACTAGAAATGAACGCAATCAATACACCTGATGATGTGGACGGTGAACACCTGAGGCTATCACCAGATTGTGTTTATGTTGGAGGGCAGGATGTCTGCGGTCCTTATGATAGGCCAATTAGCCAACAAACATCGTCAACATATAAATTTAGCATTTATGATCTATTAACGGTTCTTACAGTTTGTATAGTCGTAGCGGGACTTTGCTTTTAACGGGCTTTCCAATAAGGACTTGACAACTTTTTTTCAAAATAATATAATTTAATTTGCAGACGTTGTTCCTTCGTGTACTTTACCATGATAAAAATGTTAAGTTTACTGAATAAATTGACAGTGACAGTTCGATGATTAGTGAAAGGGTGCGTTCACAAATTGAATTCAAAGCTGTCAAATCCCTATTGGAAAGGGTTTTCCAATAAGGACTTGACAACTTTTTTTCAAAATAATATAATTTAATTTGCAGACGTTGTTCCTTCGTGTACTTTACCATGATAAAAATGTTAAGTTTACTGAATAAATTGACAGTGACAGTTCGATGATTAGTGAAAGGGTGCGTTCACAAATTGAATTCAAAGTTGTCAAGTCCTTATTGGAAAACCCTTTATATCTAAGATTTAAAATAAATCGTGTAGATTTGCATCAAAAATTTATTGCGTTTTACTTAACCAACCCAATCCCTCAATCTATAAGTTAAAAGTCATGTAACCATCCATTAGGAGCCGTGGCTCAAAAATCATGTTATCAACCAACCGGAACCATGCCTCCAACTATCCAACCTCAGAAGATATGAAGAAGACACCGCCCCCTCACACGAAAACCTTTCAGCTAGCATAACTAGCCAACTAAAAACGCCCCCAATCCATCTCTATAGTCACTTGAGGAGAAAACCACTCCAAAACAAACGCCAACTATAACACCCACGACCCACAGAAAAAAACTTTCAACCACTATTAAACCCCGGCATCTACATGAAAACTCTCAAACAACATTAGATCCCACCATCTAAGCCCTCTAACAATATACTTACTCGAAATATCACACCCACGGACCACAGAAAAGAGAGTGCGGCTGCACAAAACCCCCACGGACCACAGAAAAGCTTTCAACTAACGTTAGACACCATCATATAACCCCGCTAACAATATACTTACTCGAAATATCACACCCACGGACCATAGAAAAGCTTTCAACTAACTTTAGACCCCACCATCTAACCCCTCTAACAAGAGTGCGGCTGCGCAAAACCCCCCCAATCAAACAAACCACTGGTGTGAATGCGTCAACACTATACCAAACACTATCTACTAACTCCCTTTTTAACAGAAATGCTAAATAGTTTGCAGAAAAATACACCGAAAACTTACGTTTTTCAACCGAAAGCTCCAGCCTTGCAGAAACATAGATCGAAAATGTGCGGATTTGGACTAAAAGCTTCAGAAAAAGCGGGGGCGGGTGTCCCTCTCTCGCAAGGTAGATCTTATATGAAAGTGGGCCCCTTACTACTATCCAGCTCTTGGACTTGAGACTGTTGCCAAGCTGTCGAGCGAGTAGCCCTCCTGACTTCTTTGAACCTGGTCACCAGCGATCGAAGTTCGGACAAATTTCGCGTTTCGTGAAAACAAATTTGCTGCTGAGTGCGCCCCAAAAGATTACCGCGAATTAAGTCGACAAATTCTGGTTCCGGCATATGCGTTCGTAGCAGGGTGCGCAAAACCGTCAAATCCTGCTCAAAGGATAGATAAGATTCGTTGGAAGCTTGCCGCCTCGCCAAAATCTGCTTTCGTACCTCCCAATCGGAGCTACGTTCGCCCCAAACGAAGGAACGTCGCCTTCAATAATTCCCAAGAGGTCTCCACGTTCGACCTCCTCCACAACCAATACCATTAGTTTGGTCTTCCGTCTAACAATAGATGGAAGTTCTGGGCCAACAGATCCATGCGTCCGCCCAGATCCCCCCTAGCTAAAGCTTCGGCCCTAAAAACTAACTCTTCTGCTCGCAATGCTTGGCTGTCGGCATTAAATCTACAACGCCAATGGCGAATGGGACTTCCAAGATTGCGAGTTCTCATTTTTGGGCCGTTGCCATTGCGATCGCCCATCTGAGCTGGCGCATGGGTTGGTCGGCCCCGAACTTGCACGGATTCATTCCAGACATTTCGACTTGCTGGTGGGGTTGGAGGTGGCAAACCTGCGTTGGGCGGTTGTTGTTGAGACAGCAGTGTCAACTCCTCCCTCAATAATGTGCGTATCAATCGCCTTAGGTCGTCTACACACAGTTCAGTGCGTAACAAAGGTGGATTCAAGCGCGCTGGTGATTGCAGAATTGGATTCGCGAGCTGATCCACCCCTTGCTCTTGACCAATTGAACCGTCAGGGGCGTAAAAGACACCACCGCCGACTGTTTCCAGCGGAAAATCTAGATTTAACCGCCTTGGTGAATGTCCGCCGGCCGCTGACTTAGTTCTGCTGCGTGTCACGACTCCGGTTCTAGCAGTGGCGTCCTCCACGCCCCTAACCGACCAATAGTCCTGCGGTTCAAGTGCTTGGCGACAATTGGGACACGTTTTGTGGCGCAGCACCCACTCTTCCACACAATGCAAATGAAAGGTGTGTCCACATTTCGTTCGCGCTTCGTCTTCGCCCCTCACGATATGTTGGCACATCGTACACATTTCTTCATTTCGCCCCAACGGCGACCGTGGCAGTGGCATGTTTAAAAGGGTGGATGAACGAGTGATTGGTTAGATGAATGAGTGAGCAGACGTAATTGTGGTTGTTGAGATCAAAAAAAATTTGTACAAATGTACGACAGAGTGACTATGTACATAAATAAGTTGAGAAATTGAAAAGCCGAATGAATCGAGTAAATCGGTGGATGAATGCCTCAACGAGTGAACGATTGATTGAATGAATTGTGCGCGCAGTAATGAGTGAATCGGACAGTATGATTTACTGTGATTGGCTGAGTGTGAAATTTAGTATAAGCGAATGAATTTTTAATTTAAATGAATGAATTTAGTATACATTTTTTTTTTTTTTTAATAAACAACAAAGTGAATGCGTGGTGAAATGACCGAGTAAGTGACTATTCAATTTCGACTGGAAATAATTTAGACGATTGGTTGTACGAAAAATGCGTTATTAAACTTGAAATTGAGTGATTGTATGTATGGAAACGATCGACTGAATGAATACTTGTATATAAGTAGGTATAAAAAAAAATCTAACGTTTGAACGAATGAACGATTGGTTTGTAAAAAAAAATATGTGTCGAATGACTGAATGCGGCATAAGGAAACGAATTAATAATTAAATGATTACTTAAATGAATAACGAATGAACGACCGAATAAATGTAAAAATCGTTTATATGAATGAGTGTATGATTGAATATATATATATTATGTAGTATGAATTCTTGAGTGAATCTTGGAACGAAGTAATGATAGTATTATGGGTATTAGTATTAATACTGAACGAATAATTTGAATGATTGCATGTATGATTGAATTCAACCGTGAATGTTTGTATTGAAGTATGATATATAAAACCCAAATGAATGCTTGAATAAATGAATGTTTGTATGATTGAATATATATGCGATAATGAATTCAAAAAAAATGAGCCATCACGTGTTCGCAACCTTTCCCTTCTCCTCATATGCAGAACAAATCGCGAAGCCGATCTTGATCTTTCTCGCTCCATCGGGAAAATCCGGAACGCGATAAAATTTGCAAAGAAAAAAAAATTGGGGAAAAATTAGCAACACAAAATAAATCAAAAATCAGCAAAATAAAACTTCGTTAAAATCTGTCATCAAAAGATTTAGAAAAATTTTAAGTACAAAAAAAAAACTCTACGTTATTTCTACAAAAAAATTAAATCTACGTTATAAAGGTACTCTATAAGGAAGGATAAGGAAATAAGGTACTTAACAAATTTTTTTACGATACCTTCTATCAACAAACTCACCAATTTCTCGCGAGTATGGTTCCCAACTGTCTGACGACACGCCCGCTATGTCAGGGCATGCCCAGCTCTCAGTTGGGTACTCACGAACCAAAAGTGGAATGGTTCAAGAAAATACAGTCTGACCCAACTTAGATCAAATCAATCTTGCATACAGACAATGTTTCCCTTTCCTATGGAACCGAGTTGGCGCCTAAAGGTTGCCAAAACGGTTCGTCAATAGGATCGTTCCACATTGCCTCCATCCAAGATCGACCAGATGGTTTGCTGCTAAAACTCAGAAAAGCTGGAACACTTGAACTGTTGCCGTTCAGGCGGAAAAATGCTGTCGCAGAACGACGAAATTAAATCCTTTTGCCCACCAACTTTTGCACGGAATTTTTTCAAAGCTCGCGCGTGTTGATGGGCTACGCTTTGTGCTCGAAGCGTAGCTAAGGCTAGCCCTACGTTGGGCGCCATTTGTTGTGTTTGAGGCCTTGGAAGGACTATTTCGACTTGAAAAAGTCAAAATAGTCGAAAGGAAAAGGAAGGTTCGGGACAGAAGGGCCAATTCCACCTACGTTCGAATTGGTGGCTGAGTTTTAGCTGGTGCGACGCTCTTGCTGGCGTCCGGGCAGTGTGGGGGGGGTACTTGCTTCAACTCAGACCATTAAACCCTTGGCATGTACAACAAAAGAATTATCAGCGCCGACTTATCCAAGGGAATTATAAAAATTGGGATTATTTTCCCAACAGGTCCTGAAAGACCAAGAAGCGGTTGGATTGGCGCGGCTTCGCAATTTGTCAGGGCGCTTAGGTCTAAGTTCTGCCCACCCTACCTCAGCCATATCTGTCCTGAAACAAATTTCAATATGGCCCCTTTTTGAGGTTCGGGGCTAAGGAGCTAGACGCTCGGGTTCATTTTATATAAATGGCCTTTTTAGCCTTCCATCATTTTACGGATAATTAAAGAAACAACGAGAAAAAAAAACCAAAAAAAAACCATTATGGGGAAAATAAAATAAATGTGTAATGAAAAAAAAAAAAATTCAACTTACCCCATTAAGTTTACAGCATACTTCTGATTATAGTTTCATATATTGTATGTATATTTTTTTATATATTTATTCTATATTAATTCTATTATTTATATTATATTCTGTCCTTGTCTGTCCTGTCCGACTGTCATTTTATTTAATTTTTATTATTTCATACTTTAGTAATATTTTAATTCTTTCTTTATTTTTGGGTTTTGTTTTACTATTGATTATTTATTTCCGCTTGTATTTCACCTCATTGTGTAAGCATTTTAAATTCTTCCGATCTCTTACACGTTACAATTCAATTCATTGCATTCATTCATTCTTATTTGTCAGGTTGATTCCACTTTTTCTCTTTTTGATGATGCAGGTCTGCTTTTGTGAATGTTTTCGGACTCGCGTTCGTGTGGTAGTATACAGCTAAGACGCTTTAAGGAAATCTCGATTATTTCCCGGATAAAAGTCGAATTAGATCACATGCGATATACGAAAAAAATTCGCCCACAACAAGACAATAAAATCTTGTAGAACAAAACAAACAAGCGTCGCCCGCAACTTAATTTAAAAAAAAAGGAGATGTCCAGCTCGTCAGACTCGGGGGTGGCAGATCCACTGATTCGTAGTTAAACTGGCCAAATGAAATGCAATGGTTATGCAACTTCCGAAAACGTAGCAAAAACCAGTCCTCTTGATTTAATACTCATTTGTATTTAGTATGTGATTCATTCGAAAGGATTTCAATGTGTACAGAAGTTGCGGTCAGTCATAATTATTCACTACAAGTTTAAAATAATTCATGGAAGGAAATTTAGGCAGATCATTAGATTCTTGTTTTCTAGGTTATTTTTATGCTATCGCCACTGCACTTCTGCAGGCGATCACACGATAGTCCGGCACGATAGTTGCAATTCTAATTCATTTATTTTGACATTCAATAACTAATCCTCTCGTTAAACTTGGCACAATAACCGCGAATTGATTTCACTGTTATTAAAACGACGCGACAGCGCGAGCCTTTCAACACTCCCACACAGATTTTCCCGGAAATTTATCGCTCTTGTGGCGCGACGAACGAAACGATCAGACAAATTTCCCAATAGGTCCGTCTGCGGCCATCGAACTGACACACGAAAATTCTCGTTTACCGTCCCGACTAGCGATCGCTTTGCATTAAAACAAAAAAACGCGACGAAAGAAGCGGCGTCGATCCCTCCTCGCGTAGTCTCTGTCACTTTTTTCCCACTTCCGGCCTCTCCGAGTTGCTGTCAAACTTTTTCTGCCCGATTTTTTTATGTGGCTCGATTGGTGCAGGTGTTTTCGGCTGCGTTCGGAGACAGTTGGTCTGTTCTTTTTGCGTGGAATTTCTGCACTTCTTTGCACTCGATTTTCTAAACACCCTTTGACGTCAAATCAATGACACAAGCTCAACCCCAAATAGTATTCTTGTTCCTTCCCTGCCACTCCCTTTTACACTTTCTGCACTAGCTCGAGAGCCAGCGGAAGAAATGTACTCGGTGTACATTAAAACCGACAAAAAGAACCGACCAAGTGTTTTCAAATCTCACCGTAGATGTGCCGAACGAAATTGGGTTGCCAGGGACTCACGACGACCCAACACCATTAATGTTAATGATTTAGTCGGGCTTTTTGTCGCGAATATACAGTATGATGACGAAACCATAGCTGTTGCGCCTTGGAGAAGAAAATCAGATCAAATTAGGAAAAAAATTATTCAAACTCTAACTGACCTGGGGGGAGAAGCATCTGCCTTTGAGATACTGCACAAGCGCACAATTACGGATAAAAGTATAATATTAAAAGTTCCCTATAAGAAACTATCCAGTGGTATCCTGTTAACGACAGGTGTGCCTATAGATTTTAAAAAGAAAGACTTATCAGGATTCATTACCGATATATTCTTTCAAACGCCTGTGAAGGAGCGTGATGCTAGTGTCCTTGCCGAGGAGGTGGGCAAGTCGTTTGAAAAAATCTCAGTAGAAGAGGAGAAGGAGAAGGGTACTTTAGACAGAATTGCCGCATTAGAAGATTCCATTATCGAAATAAAGAGCAGATTTCCCCGAGAACTAGCAACTGTGACTGCAGTAGAATGCAAGGATGTAGGGATTATACATGTTTACACTGATATCATTCGCCCTCAAATAGTAGGAAACAAATTAGTGAGAAATCTGCGTATGATTTCGTTGAAAGAATGTGATAACATCTTCAGGTTTGAGCATGTAGAATACTATTCTCTGGATAAGACCTACATTGAAAGTATCTCCATAGAGATAACCGGTGATCAAGGCGAATTAATCGACTTCATTCCCGGCTATATCCCGACATATGTGATGCTTCACTTCAAAAGACAATAAAGTATAAATATTCAGACGCGTATAAGGAATCTTCATAGTACACATTCAAATCGGTATGAATTCTTATTATACAAGATATTATTTAATTCAAAGCGGTGCTGGTTTGTCGGATATAGGCGATGTTTATCGATCCCCACTGATATACCAGCGTGGAAGAGGTATTGGTAGCTTCTTCAGCGGATTACTATGTTATTTACGACCTTTAGTCTCCTCAGGTGTAAAAACTATAAAGGAGCAAGCTGTAAAGACCGGAAAAAACAATATTATCAGAAGTGGGAAGTAAGCCTCTCAAGAACAAGAACAAGCCGCTACTCAAGAACAGATGCAAAAGGGTGTCAAAAAACTCTTTGACAGTATGGGTGGAGAGGGTATGAAATGGCGTATGGCTATAAAAAGGGCTAATCCGTTTTCGGCAGCACAGTTAAAAACAACTCCTAAACGTGGAAAACGTACCAAATCAATGAGAAAATCTTTTAAGAAATGACCGGCATCCAGTAAAAATAAAAAGGTTAAGAATAAACACCGTAAGCGTGTATTGGATATATTTGACAAGTAAGAAGAATGCCCTCGTACAGAGAATGAATGAAATCTGAGTTAGATTTATTCAAGGCGCCACCGATACAAGCTAATATTTTAAAAACTGAAGAAGTTTCTTACAAGCCGACAGCATCTCTTGATAACTCTTCAGTTCTGGAATTCGTATCGCTGGGACATGGGGATACGTACCGTGATTTATCCAGTATCTACCTTCGCTTAAAAGTTCAGCTGATTAAGACAAAGGGCGGGAAAGAAGTATTTTACACAGGAAAAGAAATAACAAAAGTTAAGGATGCAACGTGACCCAATCGGCGTAGTTAACAACCTAATGCATTCGCTTTTTAGGCAATGCACAATACAATTAAATGGCAGACCTATTGCGCAAACTGACAACAATTACCATTACAGAGCTTACATCGAGAACTTATTGAATTACAGTAGAGATGCATCAACAACAGATTTAGAATCTGTAGGATGGTACCTCGACCAAGATGGAATTGAAATGATTGAAGATGGAGGCAAAAGCGGTCATCCTAGTGAATTTAATGAAGGATATCTCAACGATCTGATTTGCTTTCGAAAAGCAATGTGGTAGAGTTTATGGGAAAGATTCACGGCGATTTACTCAATCAAGATAAGCTACTTCTGAACGGGGTGGATTTCAGACTTTCACTTTCTCTGGAAAAACCCGTGTTTTACCTATACTCAAAAGATACCGGGAATTCACCGCAAATTAAAATTATAGATGCAACAATGTATACGAACCATGTAACTGTCAACCCGAATATTTTATTGGCACATGAAACCATTCTTCAGCGTTCAAACGTGATATACCCGTACAAGCGTGTCGAGGTGAAGAGTTATACGCTACCAGCTAACAGTTCAACACTATCTTTAGATAATGTCATAATTGGACAGCTGCCGAACTTTCTAATTTTCGGCATGATAGATAATGATGCCTACAGTGGTAAACAGACGAAGAATCCATTCAACTTTAAACACAATGATATCACACGATTTAATTTAGCCGTCAATGGAGTCCAAGTTCCAAACCAGGCTTTAGAGTTTGATTACTCTCAGGAGAAACCTATAAGTACAAGGATACCTTTCACTATTTAAGGGTACAGGTATTCATTATTTCGACAAAGGTAACCAGATCTCAAAGAAATTCTTCGATAATGGATGCTTTCTAATGGCGTTCGATTTAACTGCAGACAATTCATACGGGTCATCTTGTGGCAACTTATTAAATCAAGGTACTGTGAGGATCGAAGGAAAGTTTAAGAAAGCGTTGACAAAAAGTGTAACATGTATAGTGTATGCCGAGTATGATGGAAGTCTTGAAATAGACAAACTTCGTGGAATACATACCGATTTCTTAAAAGTATAAATATAACCTTTTAATCTCACAATTCTTCATATTATTCAGCTGACGGGAAAGAATAACAGAGATGGCCTATTGTATTGTAAATGTAGAATATTTTAATGAAGGTAATCTAACCTTCTTTAAAAAGGTTTCGTTTGCCGGTTTCTCATCACAAAATAAACTATTCTCGAAGGAAATAACGTATAAATATCCCACATCATCGGCTAGCACAACAGATCAGACTGGTGTATTTGGAAATTTGGACCTTAAGCGTCTGGATGAAAATCTTATTATGACATTAGCGAAATTCGCAACCGTTTTTGTTTATAGCGCAACGAGAAAGGAATTCTTAGAAAGTTACACCACCAGTCACACTAAGATCATTGACATTGATGCTATCGCTTCAAAAGAGCAGATATGAACACGATTGAACTTGTTAATGCATTAATGAAAAATAAAACCACAAGAAGATTATTCAAAGGTGTATTCCCCTGCAATTGTCTACCTTATACAATTAAAAAGCCAGCATGTGTTATTGCAAATACTGACCCCGCAGATAAAAAAGGTACTAATTGGGTAGCTTTTTATTTTCCGAGGAGAGGTCCTGCTGAATTTTTTGACTCTTTCGGCAGATACCCCGACAATAAAAATTTTAAAAGGTTTCTGCATACCAACTCCAAGGTTTTTATAAATAACAAAAAACGATTACAAAGTGCATACTCCTCGACTTGCGGAAATTACTGCTGTGTATACACATATTAGCGTTGCAGGGGTAAGGATCTAAAGTTTTTTCTGAAGCAGTTTCATCAAAAGATTTTAGTGACAATGACGCCAAGGTTGTTAACTTATACTATCATATATTTTCATCAGGTGCTAACCAGAATGGCGGGTTTTCACGTAACCAGTATTGCAAATCGGAGGCAGCGAGTATAAAAGCATCAGCTTAAGCCACTCGACTTTCAGTTTTTCTTTAAAAACCTACCAGACAATATGGATTCACCTATTACAAAAGTGGAGAATAACAAGAAGAGACGTGTCGTTAACAAAAGAAAAAAGTTAGTCCCTGCGGGTGAATCAGCAATTAAGAAACCATGCAAGCAGAGAAGGTCCGAGGTTCCTGGTGAAGGTGCTCTATTGAATTACACCTACTATTTGGACGGCTGCCAGAACCGAAAGGTTATTTTAGGATTTGACCCATTCACATTTGAGGCGAAAATAATCTTCAGCTACCCTGGGCGCTTTTCTGTGTCAACGAACTACTCCGGATGGGTATCGCTGTACAATCATTTGATCATGCTGAAACATGAAAATAACGAAGTTACTCAAGCGGTTCAAGCGGGGGTAAAAAAGGAATTCGTGATACCGGTCGAGAAAAGCAGTATCCGATAATCATCGCAGAACCTTTTGAATTTGTTCGAAAAAATGGATTTTTTCAATATAGTCATGTTTCACAACAGCAACGCCTCTGAAAGTGTTGGGGATTATTTCAACCAATACGCAACTTAATGCAAGGAAAAAGATGTATTACAATTATCGAGTGAAGACTTTTTTATTCCATCACGCACTTCATATGTACACATTAACTATTCTCGACTTTTTTATGAAATTCCGTGGTTTTGTAGCGCCAGAATTATTTTTAATATAACGATTTGTTAATAAAAACATTAAATTAAAAAGCTTTTGTTTTCTTTTATATATAAACTTTATTCATTAACATAAATAGATAAATGCTTACACAGTTCTGTACAGCACAACGTGTAGGTCGAGCTTGACTGTGATTTTTACAAATTGTCTGAAAATGCTGTAGATCAGTTAATTTTGGAATATCAAGTTGTATTTCAGCGTCTGGCAAGTATCTTCTGATGAAACTCTCTTTCACAAGACCTTTTACGTATATAGTAGAGTTGTGATAGTCCTTCAAAATATCGGGTAGACTGTGATAATATATGTCACCATCATTCCAGTGCAAGCCATTAATTTTGTTCTCGTTCATACTGCTGCTGTTGATCCGCCTTTATGTTCAACTACGATAGGGATAAGGTGGTAAGAAGAAATGGAACGTTGGGTATATTAAGTCGAAAGGTAGTATTGCAAGCTCTTTAGCAAAATACTGGCCATAATTTCCTGTAACAAACTGGATATCAATAATGAATCTATTCATGTTACCGATGTGGAATATAACCATAAAGTGAAAAAACAAAATGTGTTTGCTCATTTTATATATTTTTTCAAAATTTAGTGAATACATACTTAAACTATTATTTAACATATATCATACTTATATTATTATATAATTTCATTTTAATAGAGCTTATTCCTATTAGTTCATTAACTTAATTTTCTTAAAACCATATGGGTAGGAAAAATTATCTTGGGAGACGATTCTTTTATCGAAAGTGAACTGTAAGCTTTTACTTTCCAATGATGAGATAACAATTCCTGGACGTTTACGCTTAATCTTTTTGTCAGTTTTTATACATATAGAGTCTATTTCGTCATCACCGATTACCAGAGATCTTAAACGACGGCACTTGAGCCAGACAGCCAGCCTGTCGTGACGTCAGCCATGTTATTATTTACATATATAATTTATCAGAAAAAACAAAACGATCGACGCTATTATTTACACTGACAACTATCTCCGGTATCGGTGGCAGAAAGCAAAAGTGAATTACCCCGCCGCCATAGTCTGGTGGATGTAACAAGCTACAAAGACGATCGGTAAAAGAGAATTGCAAATAAAAGCTTATTCTCGGTTGCTCTTGCGATCGGCAGAAAGCAAAAGTAAATTACCCCGTAGATGCAACAAGCTACCGTCTCCAAAGACGATCGGTAAAAGAGAATTGCAAATAAAAGTTTTTTCTTTGCTAATTATTTGGTAGTGGAGGCAGCCGCAAAGATCAGCTATCACCTTCATCCGCATACCAAACAAGACCTTTTCGCGAGTTTTGGTAATGCGGAAGGGAAACAATAACCACCATTGGTCATACTCACATTTTTCCATCGGAAAGTGGGGTGTGGCCACACGGTTAAATGTAAAAGCTCTTGCACAAAAACGCATCATCACGTCATAAATGCAAAAGCTAACGCCAAGTGGGAAGTCTAGATACCGGAGTCTTCAGGTGGAACCCAAAAGCTCACACCCAAAAGCTCATCTGGTGGGAACCCTGTCGGGCGGGAGCCTTGTGGTGTCCAGTGGCCACCCACCAGGCCATGCTGTCCCTATCGGACAGTGGTGGTGGATCTCATACTACTGCCGCTGTAGGTGTGGCACACGCCTGATGCTCCTGTGAAAGACAGACGCTGAACCTTGGTGAGTTTACTTAGGTAGGTGGATTTCTCCAGAGCTACCCACCACACTAAGACTCCGTAGGTTAGGATAGGCCTGACTATGCCTTACCGTGGCCGTGTACATCCAGTGCTACGATAGTGGAGAGGTCCTGGTCTGATTTTTTTTTCACCAGCCAAAACCTCTGTATCGTTGCAGATGAATGAGGAGTTCCGGGAGACAGCGCATGTTGCCGGCTGCTCAGGGCTAGGGATGGGTCATATAATTTCCCAGTACTCCTACATTCTGATTTGGGTGCTGTCTTGACTTTAAACGGACGTAAGGCCTTGAAGGCCTTGAGAACTCCCAGGCACTACCAGGTCCGGAACAATTCCAAATTTTGCATTAAAATCGGCTCCCAGTATAAGTGTCTGCGGTAAATTTGGAATAACCAACGGCTCAATTAGCTCAATTTTACCCTTAACGCCGAATGGGATCGTCACCGTACCCGACATCGTGACGTTAGAACCATCCGCCAATGATACCACTGCGACCGACGACTTATCCACCATAAGCCCCAGATCTCTTAAAATGTCCCACCTTTTTCCTCCAACAACTGTACGTGCACCTGAATCCAGCAGGCCACACAGGTTCACCCCATGAACACTAACTACGAAATAGGGCCGATTGTCCCCTTCCCACTTATCTAGTACATAATCTAAACTTACCACTTTGCCCATACCTACATTTTCCTTAATGGAACCCCCACCCTTTCTCCATCTGACGGCAGGTGTGCTGGCCCTCGAATTCACTGACCTGCCGTGCCAGGAATTCGCGGTTCGTTTCCCGAGCATGTAGTGCTATATTTTCGAAGCACGCCCTCCCGTCCACAACCATAGCACCGCCTAGGTTGCTGGCAAACGCTAGACATGTGCCCTTCCTCGTTGCAGTTGAAGCAACGTATTTTCCTTTTCACCATCTGACCACCAGTTTCCAAGTTATTTGGCCGTATTGCGAATGTCACGTCGCGTCACTTCGACGCCGATTTGACATCGACGCATGAAAAAGCGATTGTGTATGTCGATTGTCATCGACCGTTGTCACTTTGATCGTCATTTTTCGTCGATGACATTCCGAGTCCGTGACGCCTGAAGAAAATTAACGTCGATGCAAAAATGCAAGTATATATTTGACAAAAAGATGTTTCTTTCCTTATTTTGATGGATTCGCAACAAGTAATCGTCATTAAAAGTGTTGTAGATCGACACACATTAAAGAAATATGGCTCGAATTTTCGGCACTGTAAAATTCTTTGGGACTACCGTCACGAGATGCAAGCAGAAGTGAGAGAAATTAAAGAAAACGGAAATAATGCAATGCCGCCGATGCCAAAGGTACGGCCACTCAGCGGCAAACTGCAGCATGAAATTCCGGTGCGTGAAATGCGACCAATCCCACTCACCAGGCGAGTGCAAGTTGGAGTCCACAGCGGAGAAGACTAAGACGTTTTGCGTAAATTGCAACACTCATGGACACCCAGCATCGTACAAAGGATGCCCAGCGCATAAAGCAGCGAAATCCAGGAGGACCACAGCCCAGCAAGAGAAAGCAGCGACAACGAAGGCAGCAACAACAAATCAACAGTATCAGCGTATCATCGAAAGTGTAGTTCGACCTGGAAACTTCGCAGATGCCGTGAAAGGAAAAAATCAAAATACGAAAGCTCTACCAACCCAGGATTGTGTACGAGAGCACACAGGTAAGGACAATAATGCTAATCAAAATTCCTTTAAATCTTTCCAGGACAACCTTATTAAGTTTGAGCGTTTCGAACAAGCCATTGGCGCTCACGCTCAACAACTTAGCTATATAAGTAACGCTCTCAACTTGTCCAATGTCTGTTGATGGCCACGTAACACAAAGCCTTCAGATGACCGAGCTCAGGCTCATCTCTGTCAATATCAACTCCATTGTGTACCTAAATAGAAGGATGAATTTAGACGATCTCCTAAAAAAAGAAAAACCCGATCTCCTCCTTTTAAACGAAACAAAATTAAAACCACACCATACCCCCCAATTCACTAATTACGACTTTATAAGAACGGACCGACCGAACTCCGGAGGTGGAGGCGGCACGGGTATTCTTATAAAAAAACCTTTAAACTTCACTACAATAAACCGGCCGGAATTCGCCCTTTTTGAATGCTTAGAACTGACCTGTATAAAAATCTCCCTGCAGAATAATGATAATCTTTTCGTTATTAGCACCTATGCCTCAAAAAGAAATTCCAAAAAATTCAATGACGAATTTCATTCACTATTCCAGACCCTTGAATTAAATAGCCTTAGAAACTACTATGTAATAGCAGGGGACCTCAACGCGAAACACAAATCCTGGCTTAACCGAGATAATAACACACGTGGAAATTTTTTGTTTAACTGGGTCTTAGACAACCAAATAGAATTCAAATCTGTATTCTACGGCCCCGACTCGCCCACCCTACCAAGAGCAAATTCATACCTTGATATTTGCATAGCAGATGCCCGATTGAACTTCACGTTGGCAGGAAGCCAAAATAAATTAGAAACCATAAATTACGATAGCGACCACCAAGCCATACTCATGACATTTGGTCATGAGAAAGACGATCATTTCGTCATTAATTCTCAAGCGGAAAATATTATCCTTAATTATAAAAAAACTAACTGGAAATTGTTTCGAAAGAGAATAGCGAAAGCTCACTCAGAAACAATTTCAGAAGAAGAAGAATTCATGACCCCCCCAGATAGGAACCTAACAAACTCGGAGATAGAACACTATCTCCAAATATTAGAAAACCTCACAATTGCCACAATAGAACGAACTGTCCCAAAAAGAAAAATCCGAAATACCTTAGACAATTACGAAAACTCTATTATCCGAAAACTCCAAAGACTTAAAAGTCATTTGCTCACGCGAATTAACAACATTTATCGTAGATTTTTAGATTACAATAACCCCAACTTGAGTAGACTAAAATCAATCTTAAAAAATGTTAAAACTCTAATTCGACAAAACTTCGCGAACGAAGGTAATAGGCAATGGAGGGAAAAAATTCAATCTGTTAGACCCAGCGACTCCCCCGGGATGTTTGCCCAAATAAATTCAATATTCAGGAAAAAGAATAGTGCAAGTGTACCCACGATTAAGGTACCGGCCGACTCCCAAAAACTCCTGGAAGACGCGAATATCGATATCACAAGTTCAAACCGTGATACACATGGCTACTTCGTGATAACCGACGAACCCCAAAAGCTAGATCTAATAGGGACCCACTTAGAGGAAATTCATACACAAAACTCCAACTTGGGAAGGGAAAGACTAAATCAATTAGTTACGCAAAAGGCCACAGAATTCAAAAATGAGAGCGAAGGCAATGAGCCTTTACTCACTTTTAGCGAAAATCTGATGGCCAATCAAATTCTAGACAACCAACAATCAGACTACTGCGTTTCATTTGAAACAATCCAATTTTTATTCAAACGCCTCAATAATAAAAAATCATCCGGCTTGGGTGGAATTCCAAATTTAGTATTAAAGAATCTGCCGGATGTAATTATTCAGGAATATTGCACCCTTTTTAATAACCTATTAAACAACTCTCACTACCCTGAAAAATGGAAACGCGCGAAAACCGATCCTTAAGAAAGGGAAAGATCCTTCAGATCCAAAAAGTTACAGACCCATTAGTCTTCTACCCAACATAAGCAAAGTCTTTGAATCCATCCTCAATGACTCCCTGAATTCCCATATTCGACAGAATGATCTGATACCGAATGGTCAGTTTGGCTTTCGAAATAGACATTCTACCATACATGCCATAACGAAGGTCACATGCGACATCTGCTGGCATTTGAGTAATAAAGAATGCGTAGGTGCCTGTCTAATAGACATGGAGAAGACCTTCGACACAGTCTGGCTTGACGGTCTGATCTTTAAATTAATCCGAAAAAAATTCCCCAAACACTTGATAAAAATCCTTGTACATATGATATACAACAAAAACTTTGTGCTAACAAACGGGAAAATTGTTTCCACACAGACCTTTAATGTTAGGGAAGGGCTCCAACAGGGAACAGTAACTGCACCCACTTTATTCGCGATCTACATAAGCGATCTTTTGGAAGCATTTGATTTTAATAAATCACCCAAGAGATCTATTGTAGCCTTCGCAGACGACCTTATAATATACACACCCCATTCTAAAGCGACTTAAGCCCAAGAGGAACTTCAGAAAATGTTTAATGATGTTCAGTTCTACACGAACTCCTGGAAGATGAAAATTAATTCACAGAAATGTGAGACTATCCAATTCCGCACAACTTTAGCACATGCCAATAGAGATTTGAAGCGCAATTGGAAGAAATTCCATATTGTAGCTGGGGCGGGAAGCCACGATAAAATTCCGCACAAAACTTGTGTTAAATATCTAGGAGTAAACTTAGATCAACACTTGTACTTCAACCAACACTGTAATATCCAAATTGTAAAGGCGCGTAACGCATTCATGGCTCTAAAACGACTTTTTTACGCGAAACATTTATAACCTCGCGTTAAAATCATTTGTTACCAAGCTTTGGTGAGATCTATTCTCACTTATGGCTGCCCCATCTGGTTCAATATTAGTCTATCTTATATGGAAAAATTTAGACTGTTCGAAAGAAAATGTCTACGCGCGTGTACTGGCATCTATAGAAAGGCAGAGTCAGATTTTCTGCATTACATATCGAACGAGGAAATATATGAAACGGCAGGAATCTCCCGGGTTGATACGACAATCATAAAATTAATTAGGAACCATATAGCTGGAACCACCTCAGATCAAGACCTTAACCCATGGATCCACCAACCCTTCTTCCCAAACCCCCAATATATTGAAAAAACCATGTCAACTGGTTTTATTCCACCTGAAGCCTTCGTCTACCTTGACGAAAACGGCTACATTTTAGATTCCGACTACGTACCAATCATTTATCACGCATATAGGTGCGCGACTGATAAAAAAATAGAATACGACCCCAATCTCGAAATCAGCGACCCCCTGCCCTTATGGCGTTACTCCACCACGAACTATGTTGACATTGACAGACATGAGCGTGAGGCTGCGCGATACTGGTGGCTTAATCAACAAGACATTTAGTTAGTTTTTCAAGTATAGGTTAATTAAGTAATTAAGCTAACCAAAAAAAAATATAAACGAAACTAGAATAAGTACTAACCTTGTTAGCAGCTTCCCTAGTTATAAGGCATGCCGGACCGAGACAATTGCTACAGGAACTGATGGCCTTCAGCTATCGGTCCAGGTGACGAATGGCTCGGCCCGGAATAGTTATAAGGAAAAATTATGTATGATATATCTAAGGAACATTGTAATAAATTAAATAAAGTGATTCGTATCCCACCTAAATATTCCCTTCTCGATGCATTCTTAAATGCAATTATTGTATACTGGACTGAGCTGTCCGCGGCCGGGAACGGTGGTTTCTGCTCTACTATTCTCGAATAGTGGAGCATGATGCTGCTGGTCCCGGCGGCGGAGAGTTCGGCTCAAACCCTAGTTTTAAGTTAGTATGTAAGAATTGTATATAGTTTAAGTAGAGTAGAGTGAAATTGATGTAATATTGGTTTTTTTTTGCCATTTTCCCAATAGTTTTTTTTATTTAATGATAAGTATACATTAAGAATGTAATTAAATAAAGAGACTCTGATCCCCCCCAAAAAACATCCCCCCGATAAAATGTATATCTTAGAGTGCCCATTGAGGCCATTAAGAACGGTAGCAGCTTAGATATAGACTAATCTTAGCTTTAGGATTAACATAGAAAACCTGTTAGCATTAAGAACTTACGGCAAATAAAGCACCTTTTAAAACAAAAAAGCAAGCAGAAGTGAGAGCCACAAATGGGCCGAACAAGATGTATCGCTTTTCCACTTTAGAAAAAAAGCATTATTCGCATTTAAATTTGAGTGTAGCATTTGATATTGCAAAAAAATAACGTCATAGTTGTAAACGAAGGCATACATGAACTTAAATTCACAATTTACAGCTGATACGTACATATCAAAATGTCAATGCCAATGAGTCGCGTCGATGGAGCTACAAATCGCTTTTTCGATCGACGTGACAGGTTGAATCGGCATCGACGTGACGTGACTGCGACATTCGCAATACGGCCAATTAGTTCTAAAAGGATTCTCGCTTGCCGAAAGATTTGAATGGGCCACTGTCTGTACTGCAAGATGCGTCTCGAGTGGTAATGGCATGGATAGTTCTGAAACCGAGACATAGGCCAAATCCTGCTCCAATAAATTTGTCCGTTTAAGTGATGGAGGTGGTATGTAGCTTTCCACATTAAAACGCGCAGCCTCTAATTTTTTCCGACCACGAGAAGCTGCTCGATAGACGTGATCTCAACCAACGCTAAGTGGTTTGAGTAAAAAGGAGCTATATTCTTGCGGATGAAGGACAGTTTTAACGCCTCATTACACGGTCCGCTTAACCTACCAAATAGCCTCAACATTACACTTACAAACATTCCAATGCTCTCGTTGCTACCTTGAATGCGATGTCTTATCTCCTCCAGCAGCCGATCGTTGTACCCTGGAGGTAAGATATCATCCCTGAGCCTCGCCACTAGTTCTTCCCAGTTCTTTGCAAAAGGTTTATTTGCCCTAAACCAGATCAACGCTTTCCCTTCGAATAAGTCTACTCACGACTCGAAAAGCCGTTGCAGCGAACAACCTCGCGCTTCCCTTAACTCCTCGACTCTTTCGAGAAACCCACTCAGTGATTCTACGGCTGAACCCGAAAATTTTACACCCCATTTATAAACCGGCACCGGCGCGATTCCAGAAGTGAACGAATGCGGCTCCATATTCGCTGAACTTTTGCCGACTTGCGTAGACGATGCACGTGTCGGAGCTAACCTTGACCTTGGATGCAAGGTGCCCGGCCGAATTGCCCCTTCCCTGCTCCCTGATCCCTCACTTCTACCCCGAAACCCAGACTGAGACTGAGACTCGCATCATCCTCTTCGCTGCTGTCCACTGACACCAGCCTATCATCCAGTAGAACGAATAAATCAGCTATTTTCTGGCGTGTCTGCGACATATTCTTGTGATTCCGTCCCATCCAATTTTATATTGTTTAGCCTTCTCAGAGCCCACTTCGCCTTGGCATCGATCTTATTGTACTCCCCGCAGCCTTCGACCCCAGCAAACTTCCCTATAAGCTTCGAAATTTCCTCTAGCTTGCTATCTACTGCAATCTTATCCTCGATAAAAGGGAAAGGATACTCCGGTTTTAAGAAGCTAGATTTCCGTTTCAACGTAGCCCGTAAACTTTTTCTCATCTCGTCCACGTTCAGACCTTTCAAGCCAAGTACCGCCAGCTCGTACTTGAGTTCATCCACCGCCAATCTATTTATGTCTATGGTTACAGGGTCACGAAGGAGCAACACAAAAAAAAAATAGTAATAGCGAGGGGAAAGGAGAAAACACTAATAAAAATCTAAAGAACCACACAAGTATCACCAAAATAAAGGTATGTTTTTAATAATAATTTATTGTCGCGCTCATCAACCGCAAAGTTTGAATAAAACGCAGTACTCAAAGAAAGAAAAAAAATTCCAAGACAATACGTAATAGGTATGAAAAAAAGACGAATTTTTAATTTCCAGCTTCAACTACCTTGGTTAGCTGTAGATTCTATTTTTTTTGGGCGCCACCCAATCGTTTTATCACAAGGACAATTGGGAAACCTTACACACCAGAAAAGAAAACACCCGGTACACGTTATAAAGCACATATGTATATTCCAAAAAAAATCGTCGAAGTCTTCGAAACGCACACGAACTGGCCAAAAATTGATTTAATTAGTAATACAGTAGTTAAGATTCGCAACTGTACTGGATTGACCCTAGTCCGAAGGGTCACCACCGAGAAACCCTCTACGACGGGGAAAGCAAATGTAGGGCCCACCCAAAAGGGAGAAGGATAATAACCAGGTTACTTAGCTTTTTTTTCTGTTCTTATTCGCGCGATCGACTCCGCCGTATTCTTCAGCCCACAGTGCTTCTCCTTCAATTTAACGGCTTCGGTAGCGGCTTTCCGTTTTCTTCCACCGGTTCGCTGGTACGCTCCTCGTTTAATCGCCTTTGCGGTTCCTTCGATCGGTTCACTGGAACGCACATCGTCCAACCGTCTTCACGCTTCCTGCAATCGGTTCACTGGAACGCACTTAACCGACTTCAATTTTTCTTTTTCTCCGTCAACTCTTCCTTCACCGTTCCACTCTTCTAACCGTCGTACCTCCGCCAAATTTTCGAATCAACTCCCCCTTTGGGACGGCGTTCGGTTCTTATACACCCTCCAATCAAACGCTCGGCAAGCTTCGTGTTCCGTTTCCGCGCGTTTCTATTTTTGAACTGTCAAGTTTTCCGTCGATGACAGTCCAAAGCGGGTTCTTTAAGTTAATTAAGCCCGTCCCGGGCGTTTTCCATGTATTTTTAAAGTGGAACTGCCACAGCTCGTGCCGAAATTACAAGCAAAGAAAACGAGCGGGAAATAGCCTACCGGCATTTTCGAAGTTGACCGGCTATCATCGGCCAATCTTCGAAGGAACAACCAGCCGTGGGATTTTCATAGGGTCGGCAAATTCAAATTGGTGACTGTTAACTCAATCTTCTGCCAGTGCGCCAGGAAATACCACTCCTTCCCGTACTTAAGACGATTACTGTCCCTCCACAGCAACCGTAATTCACCTACGGCGCTTGACAGTAAATAAGACAAGAAGTTGGTCCTACGGTTGGGGATGCAGGTGTTCGCCGTACTGTCCGACATTGAAGAGAAACTGCGGAGTCGGATAGATGGGCCCGAAATCGCCCAAACGAACGCGCAAGCTAGGGCCTGGACATATTACCTTCTCCCCCCCCCAGGCTCCGCCCACTAGAGCGCGGCAGTCCTAATAGGCTCGTGGAAGTAGAGGGTCTCCTTTCCAAAGTCTACCGGAGCTGAAACCCTTCGGAGTCAGGTAAAGCATGAATATATGTGATTACGATTAATAAAATAACTTCATTCCAGGCGGTATGTAAGAGACGAGCAAAGATCTACAGGATCTATCTACGCCTTCGTTCGTGTGCGACTTCGGCTGCTCTCAGTCATCGCCTCCTCGGTAGACCTCTTGAACCATTCCCTCCATTCGTCTCCCGTTTGATCCCGAAAGAGGAAGCTGAACTATAGACTCCTGCTTGGATACAAAAAAAAAACACATTACAACTATATAATTCATAGTTCAATTAATACTCAAACGTAATATTTGTTCATTTTACTTATTCTAATACAATTTTAGTTAAAATTAACTTAGTTTGTAGTTTAGTTTAAGTTTTAAGAAGGGGCGCAACACTAAGCTGCAGCGCACACTAGGCACTGAAGAGGGCCCATAGCGATCCCTTCAAAAAAACGTGGAACAATTAATCACTCTTAAAACATCCCAAATCCCTGAAGAATCCGACCAACTTGTCATACCCTATCGATCTAAGATCCTCTTACCTATCGAAGAAGAAACTGCCCAACCACTTCAAGCGCCTTCTTGCAACCGCCTGACACTCACACAAGATATGGGTAATATCCTCCTCAGCATATAGGTCAAAGCAGTACCTACACACGTCAGAGTCCACTATCCCCATCCGCATGGCATGTTTCCCTAACAAGCAGTGCCCCGTCAGTATTCCAGTATTTCCCTTGACCTATGTTTGTCCAGCCTTGGCCAGAATGCCCTAGAGATCCTACATCCCGTCAGCTGCTCCCACCTGGAGTTCGCTGCGTCAATGGCCCGCTCCCTGATAAGCGCTTTGAAGCCGCTCTCCTCCAACAGCTCAGATGACGCCGATCCCACTCTTGCCAGCTCATCGGCCAGTTCGTTCCCTCGTATGTCGCTATGCCCAGGTACCCAGCAAAGTTGTACTCTATTCTGACAGCAAAGTGCCTTGAGCCTTCCGCATATCCCACCCAAAAACAAGATGTTAGCTGCCTGGAGCACCGCCATAATTTCAGCCTGGAGAACACTGCCGGCATCTGGTAGCTTAAACGACTCCCGCACATTAAGCTGCTCGGAGAAGACTCCAGCTCCAGTGCTACACTCCATTTTTGACCCGTCCGTATACACAGAGAGTTCCCCCTCACTTAATACACGATTGTTCTCCCAGTCCTCTCTACTTGGGTATATGACCGTGAATGGCGACCGAAAATCAATCACTGGAATCATATAGTCCGTGCAGATCGCAACCGGTCCTCGTAGAAATTCCCTCAGAATAGAGCTGTGTCCCGCGGACCTCTCCCTAAAAAGACCACAGCTCACAAGTTTTGCCGCCGTGTTTGTCGCAACCTGCTTAATGAAAATATCAAGTGGTAATAAATGCATACAAACTTCCAGTGCCGCTGTTGGAGTTGTACGCAGGGCTCCTGTGATCATAACACAGGCAGTCCTCTGCACCCCACTCAGTTCCCACTGTATGTACTTCTTGTCCGTGGCACTCCACCACACTAGTGCCCCGTACGTCAGAATGGGCCTCGCCACCACCGTGTACAGCCAATGCACCATACTAGGTTTCAGGCTTCAGCTCTTCCCAACTGCCTGCTTACACGCAAAAAGCGCATTGTTAGCCTTTTTAATACGCTCTCCGACATTCAATTTCCAATTCAGCTTCCTATCCAAGACCAGACCTAGATATTCGGCTTTTTCCGATATTTTCAGCTCGACCCCGTCCAGCTTTGGTAGCCTGAACTCCGGAGTCCTGTGCTTCCTAGTGAACAATACCACTTCAGTTTTCGAAGCGTTAACCCCCAAACCGCATCTCTTGGCCCATTTTCCGAGTGTACCGAGTGCCGATTTTAAAATGTCCGTGAGAGTATCCAAAAATTTCCCCTGAACTAATATCACTATATCATCCGCGTAGGCCACCACCTTGATGCCCTTTCTTTCGATTTCCGCCAGTACCCCATTTACTACAAGGAGCCACAGAAGGGGCGATATCACCCCACCCTGCGGAGTACCCCTCGAGACTTGCCGCGTTACCCTACATTGCCCACTCTCCGAGCTCATGACCCTTGTCCATAACAGGGTCGTCAGCCAGACAGTCAGCCCCTCCTCTAAGCCTATGGCGCTTAAGGCCTCATTAATTGCCTCCACTATAACATTGTTGAAGGCACCCTCAATATCCAGAAATGCCGCTAGCGTAAACTCCTTACATCCCAAGCTAAACTCTATAGAACCCACTACCTCATGTAGGGCTGTGTCTACAGATTTTTCTCTAATATAGGCATGCTGTGCATTAGACAGTATACTATCCTTGCATAAGCTCCGAATGTACGTTTCTATTAGCCTCTCCAGTACTTTAAGAACGAAGGATGACAGACAAATAGGCCGAAAATCCTTCGTTGTCGAGTGACTAGGTCTTCCTGCTTTAGGAATAAAAACTACCCGCGCTTCCCGTCAGGCCCCCGGAACGTACCTTGCCTGCAAGCAGCTCCTAAAAATCGTGCTCAACCACCAGAGAATTGCCCCTGAAGCTCTCTGCAGCATGATGGGCCTAATGCCGTCCGGTCCCGGTGATTTGAAGGGAGCAAATGTACCTATAGCCCATTTGATCGCGCCTTCTTCCTGGAGATCCTCCATACCCTCCGGTACAACCCAGTGGCTCCCACAGTTTACCGTCCTATTAACAGAGTCAACCATTGTACTACCCGGGAAGTGAGTGGTCATCAAGAGCTCCAGAGTCTCCTGACCCGTCACTCCGCCTAATATAGCTAGGTGGACTCGACGCCTGAGAAAGAATTCTTCGGAGCCTAGATACCTCGCTATACTCACCTACTGAAACGCAGAAATTCTTCCACGACTCCCGTTTAGACTTCCTAATCTTGTATTTAAAGACCATGAGACTAGCCTTATACCTGTCCCAATCTTCCGTTTTCCGATCCCGCTTCGCCTTATTGAAAAGCTTCCTAGAAGATTCACTGAGTTCCTTAAGTTCACCATTCCACGAGGGTGGGTTGGTTTTTTTCTTTGAAGCCCTGGGTAGTGGGCAGGACTTCTCAAAAGTCGTTACCAGAATAGAGTTTAAAGACCCCACACTTGCCTCGATAGCATCCCCATTATCCAGCTCATGCGGGATAGATAAGAGTTCCCCCTCCGTGATTCTACTGAACCTATCCCAATCCGTCCTCCTAGGGTTCCGTACCAACTGCCTTTTCTCCCGCTCGAAGTTGATTTCAAATAGGATCCAGCAGTGATCCGAGAACGACGGCTTATCAGAAACCTTCCATTTATCGACCCTAAGTGTTCTAGAATTAGTGGCCAGAGTAATGTCTAACACCTCCTGCCGATTTCGTACTATGAATGTGGGGTCGGAACCCACATTACATATCCTTAGATTAGTTCCCAATATAAAATCAAAAAGTAACTTACTCCTCTCGTTGGTGCCGGTGCTTCCCCATTGTGTATGATGTGCATTCGCATCACAATCGATGAATAGATCCCATTTACTGCTTCCCGCGAGCTGCCGCACTAATTCAGCTGGAACTTCGACGCCGTCATAAGGCAGGTAAGCCGACGCCAGACAGATCGGCTTACCTTTTTCCCTTTCAATTTGTATCGCCGTTAAATCTTCATTGCTCTAATTGCTTAACAAAAATGCATTAAGATCGAATACATGCCCTTGGTTTACCATCGCATTTTCTGTAGTGAAGCTTGTAATTCCGGAGTCCAAGTCCCTGGATGACATTCTTGCCATTCACCCAAGGCTCCTAAATTAGCGCCACTGTGACTCCCTTTTCTGCCATAAAGGCCACCATGCAAGCGATTGCCACCTTACTATGGTGGAGGTTGATCTGAATCACCTCCAACATCAGTAGGTACAACCTTCTCAATACCCCTGTTCAGTTGGGCTGGCTTGACCATAACCCTGCCTGGACCGAACCGCACCAAACCCTTGCAGGTCTCTAGATGAGGCAACGACTCCCTGCTGAGTGATAAGAGGTAGTGTTGGCCGAACTCCTGATTCGGTAACACCTTAAGTATCCTCCAATCCTCCAATCCTTAGCTCCCTATTTTGAAAGCGGAGAAGATCTAGCACCTTCTCCCCATCCAGGAATGGTCTCGGGATCCAAGCCCAGGCCTTCGGCAGAACGTACTTGGCCAATTCCGCTGGAGAAACCACCTTATGCTTGGCCCCTTCCCATATTTCCCCCAAACTAGCAACTACACTCGCTATAAGCCCTTTGGATGCCTCATTTCCACAAGCTATCACCTTGTGACCGCCATTCTAGCCAGCTCCATCGAACCGAAGATTGGGCGCCCCCGATCGATATTGAGCCAACATCGCATCGAGAATCCGACCCTCTACCAGAAGCCACTGATCCATCTTGAGTCGACCACTCGGTTCCTGTTCGTTTACAAGAGCGATACGAAGCTTGTTCTCTGCAGCGCTTGCTTGGATTGACGTCGAGGCCTTGGCCTTCTTCGCCTCCCTCGCTGCCACTGCTTAATCCGACCTATTCCGCTTCGCCCTTAAGTTCACCCTTCTTTCCTCAGCATTTCCCCTGGAAGTTGCCACTCGCCACTCCCATGGGTCCTGCATTGGACTCCCTTACCACCTTGCTCCGCCCCCCGAGACGACTTCCCGAAGGTCCGGCCTTAACCACTTGTCCTACCTTCGATAAAATGCCTGAAGGTCGGGCCTTGGTCACTGGTTTTCCTGCAGATGTCTCCGTAATCGAAGCTGATGCCTCCGCGCTTGTCGCTAAGGCGACTGCCCTTGCTTTACAGTCGGCTAAATACTTAGTCAAGCCTTAGTCCGACGCAATATCCTTGGCTTTCTCGTATGCTCTTTCTTCCAGTCGCTGAGCCGACTAGGGTCCATAGCCTCGTACTTCGAAATCTTCCTCCTAGCTGAACGCATTCTGCGCTTTGCCTGCAGGTGTGTGCTAGCCCTGCCTTTGCCCACCGTCGTCCACTTGAAACCCCCTTGGGTCTCAGTCTCGCACCCAACGGTTTGAGCTTCCGTAGCTAATACAGCACAACCCCCACCTGCGATGACAGTAAGCTCAGAGCCATACCGTACATCACCGGTAAGAGTCACGTCGCCGCAATCCATACTTTTCTCATCGACAGTGTCAGTCTGCTGCAAGCCATCCTGATCACCCTCAATGAGAAGGCTAGTTAAAACCAGAGGTCGCCTAATATCTGAAGCCTATCGTTCACGACTGAGCTCTCCCCCAGCCATGCAGTCACCGGCACGATCATTTACACCTTGACTTGGACAAAGGAAGAATGTGGTATGGGAAAAGAAAGACGACACGAGGGGGGAAACACACACAGTTGGGTACCTCAAACTTAATGAACACAGCACACGATTGAAAGCATGTGTGTAAGTCTTGGCTGAGTAATCGAGTGGAAACCTGATCCACCCGACTAATCATTACCAGCAGGCGCCCACGTGGAGGACTAAAGAAGAGGATTTTTCGCCCGCCTACAAATAACTTACAATTCAATAATTCCATGTTTATCTTATCTTTTACGGTTTGTCACAAAAATTCGAAAATACCAAGTGTATTTTACATGTCCTCATATTTTTTACCAGATCGAGTGTATCGTCCTTCTATTTTGCCATGAATATTCTTATTAAAGTTATTAGAGGATGATTCAATTTTGTTTTCATTATTGGCATACCTATCATTGCTTGTTGTGCAATCATCTTGACCGATATTATTTTCTTTTTCGCTGTAATATGTCTTGGCTTGAAAGTTTTTAAAATTGCATTCTTTATTGTAGGCTGTGTTCTTTATAAAAACGTGCTCCCTGTTCCGTTTGAATGTAGTCCCATCTTTTGTATTTTTAACCAGGTATGAACGTGGTTCTTTACAAGTGTCTAATATTGTACCTGAAACCCAAGGAGAATTAGGATTTTTCTTGTAATAAAAGTCCTCTCCTTTCTGAAGAGGGTCCAGGGTTTTCGTGTTTCGGTCAAAATAAAATTTCATTTGTGATTGTTTTGATTGACGAAATTTTTTATATTTCTCGCTGTCGACAAGGTTATATTGCAAAACAAACGGATGTGTCGGCATATTGGTTCGAAGTTTCCTCGACAGTTCAGAAGGATTATACACGCTAGAGTTTGGTGAGGTTCGGTAATGCAAAAGTGCTAAATAACGGTTAGTTTTGGCGTCTTGACTTTTTTTGAACAGGGTTTCAATTGCGCCAACGCTTCGTCCCGCTAGAGCATTTGAACGAGGTAAATATGGGCTTGAGGTAACATGTTCAATGTCCCAGTCGTTTAAAAATTTTCTAAAATCTGACGAACTGAATGGTGGTCCGTTATCGCTAACCATTTATACGTGGTGTGCCATGACGCGCATAAATTGATTTTAATTTATTTATAGCTTGATTAGCTGCAGCTTGTAACGACTTGAATCCGGGGTAAGGCTCATCGGGTGCCAGAATCGTTTACAAAATATTTATTTGATTTCAGGGCTTCAATTTCATTTATTCATATTATTATTCGTTAAACTTGTACACTACTAAATTCAATAACTTTGTTGTTCTATTCACTAATCTTGGCGATCGTGTTCGCTTCCTGCTCGTTTTACTCTGTTGACTTGCGTCGTTCACTTCCTGGTCGTTCTACTTCATTGACTTGCGTCGTTCCGTCCGTCTCTTGCTGCGGTGGCTACGTCGCGTTGCGCTGACTGGCGTCGTTCCGTTTCTTGTTCCACACGTTCGATGCTGCTCGCTCGACTCGACATTCCCTGCCTTGCTTCTCTCTGCCTCCGTCCTTTTGTGTGGCGTCGGCATCCCCTGTCTACGTCTCTTTGAGCCGCCTGGCGCCTCCTGTGTTCGTATGTCGTCTTGGTACCCTTCACTCTCGTTGACCTCTGTGAATTGCGGGGGTTGCCTTAGTTCTGCGATTGGTCCCCGTGGTTCTGGCGTTGTTCGTCGTACTTGCCGTGGCTGGTTGCAGCTCGGCTCTTGGCACGACTCTTCTTGCCTTCCTTCGGTCTCTGTGCGTCATCTCATCCTTGCGTTGTTCGGCGTTACGTCCTCAACGAACCTACTTGACTTCTTGTTGTTGTTACGTTGTCTTGCGTTGGCTGCGTTACGCTGTCTTAGGCTCCGTAGGCTTCATGCCTCTGCTACGTTGGTCTGCTTTGACTGTTTGATTCGTCGCTCTGTGCGTCGTCGCTGCGTTGCTCTGCGCGCCTCGTCTTTGCTTGGCTCAGTACTGCTCTGCTTGGTATGGCTGGTCTTCGCTCTGCTAGGCTCGTCTCTCTCTCCTTGCTGTCGTCTTTGACTTCGGCTCTGTGACGACTAGGCACTGATAGTTACAAGCTTTCGAAGATTAACCGGTAAGTCCACAATACCTTTGTTACATTTGTACCACTTAGAAAACATTGGAAGTCGGTTAGACCTTTTACATTTTTAGTACACGACCTTAGTGACAAGATCCGCCATCTTCCTTCTTTCTTTTTGGTTTCTCGCTTCACACGGAAACATGTGCTCTATTACAATTAAATAAATGAAATTAATATTTATCGCAAAGTGTCTTTTAAATTAAACATAAAAGTAAGAACCTAACAATTGGCGACGAGGATTAAAGAAATATAGTAAACATAAAAGTTTGCGACATGACAACAGGTGCGGCAAACGGTGCAAATGTCGGCGACGTACCTGCGAATTTCTCAATCGAGCCCTTCGAGGAGGGAAATACATTTGGAAGATGGCAAATGCGGCTCGAGGTAGCATTTGCTATCTACAAAATATCGGAGGAAGAGATTAAGAAGAATCTACTTCTTCACTACATTGGAGCACATGCGTTCGATATTCTGTGTGACGAAATTTCTCCGGATGTTCCAAAGAAAAAGTCATACCCAGAGTTGGTCAGAATTCTTGGAGATCACTACAACCCAAAACCTTTAGAAGTGGCAGAATATTACAATTTTCATCATCGCCACCAAACTGAAGTGGAGACGATTCGCGACTACATTGCGGCGCTACGCAAAATGGCGGTAAATTGCAATTTTGGGGCGTTCTTATCCACCGCATTGCGCAATCAACTGGTGTGCGGATTGCGTGATAAACGGATAGTCGATCGGTTGTTGGAAACAAACGACTTGACACTACCAAAAGCGACTGAAATAGCAACGAGCCTCGAAAAATCGCATAGCGACTCGGCAAAGTTTTCTAATCCATTGCAAGTGAAAGGCGTAAGCCGCATGGGGGAGAACCAGAAAAATTCGAAAGGTGCTCCGCAAATCAATACGCAGAGGAAAAAAAACCAAGTGTTTCCGATGCGGAGGCTCCCATTACGCCACCGAGTGCAAGCACCAAGATAGTACGTGCCACAAGTGCAAGAAAAAAGGTCATCTGCAAGCTATATGCAAAGACGTGAAGGTCAACAATATCGAAAAGGTGGATAATATAGTTTCGTATATCAACAGCGTAAATTCAACGAACGAGAAATTTTGGTTGCCGGTAAAAATCAACCGCACAAACATGAAAATGGAGTTGGACAGCGAAGCTGCAGTTTCGATATTAAGTATAAAAGATTTCAATAGAATATGTAATACAGAATTAAAGCAGACAACTATAAAATTAAAATCATATTGTGATAACTATTTAACTGTTCTAGGTGTTGCGGAAGTGGAAGTTGCTCTGGGCGACAATATTAAAGAAAAATTAAAGGTTTCTGCAATTCTTAGTACAGTTAAAATTTGGATTTTTTTCTCATAAAAATTTCCGTATTTGCTTCCAATCAAGTAAATTAACCCCCTTATGGCTTGTCATCGCTTAAAAGACCATATAAAAAAAATTTACTCCAAACAAATAAACTGGTTTCTGCCTAAATGAAAAATAAATTAACAAACAAGGTGAACTTATATCTAGGGTACCACTGGTGTCCTTGTAGATCGCCAAAATGTTCCGCTTGCAGTACGTACGATCTAGTTCTTCATCCGCTTCCTTCTCTTGCTAGACGTAGATATATCTCCGTGCCGAGTTGTGCGACACTTCCTCCGTTGACGATTGACGCTTTTTAAAATAATTGCGCGACGATTTGCGCGACACTTTTTCCGAAGACAAATTGTTGTTCTAAGCGGTATTTGCGCCGATTTGCACGTCACTAGTCCGTTGACTAATTGATGTTTTATGCGATAATAGCGCGACGAGTTGCGCGTCACAATAACCGTCGAATTTCTCATAAATTCGCACAAGTAATTCCGTCGGCGCTTACTGTACGGAATTTACATTCAAAAAGCCGAGTTTTACGTAAATTCGCAACATCAACTCCGTCGGTACACCACCGTACGGAACTCAACAACAAAATTCAAGCCCAAATCTCCGTGATTTAGTGCATAGTAATTCCGTCGGAACACCGCCGCTCAGAATTCACTAACAAACAACCCGAAATCTCCGTGATTTCGCACAATTTAAGTCCCGTCGGCACATCACCGTACGGAACTAACAATCAAAGCACATGCCGAAATCCCCGTGATTTCGCAGATTCAACTCCGTCGGCACATCACCGTACGGAAATCACAAACCACAAAACTTAGCCGAAATCTCCGTGATTTCGCGCAAAGTAATTCTGTCGGTACATCACCGTACGGAATTCACAACAAAAATCAAACCAATTCCGTCGGAATACCACCGGAATACGGAATTCACAAATACGAAAAATCACCAAAGCGAAATCCCCGTGATTTCGTAAATTCAGTTCCATGGGCATACCACCGTACGGAATTCACAGACAAAGGTGAAATCGAAATCTCCATGATTTCGTAAAATAGTTTTCGACGACACACCATCGCACGGAACACATAAATTGCAATTGCGATAACGTCACATAATTCCGCCGGCAATTTATCGCACGGAATCCAAAAAAAAACCAACCGAAATCTTTGCGATTTCAAACAAAACAATTCCGTTGACCACACCGTGCGGAAATTGCACAAACCAAGCATTTAAAGGACGCTGAGTTACCCGAAAATTTTCTGCCGACACGCCGCCGACATCGCAAAAGCAAAATTTTTTCGATCCTCGAGCCGGCAAGAGTTTTATCGCGCAAGCAAATTTGTCGACAATCGAGCCGCAAGACTTTTCTAATTAAACAAATAACGAAGATTGAGTGATCTCGACCAACATCGCACGTTGTCGGCCGGTTGCTTGTAAAATCAAAACAAACGGCTAACGTTCTCTCATATAGAATCACACATTTCTGGTTGTGTATCTGTATTACATTGTTCTATTCACAAGCCATGGAGCAAGCAATAGAGAAGCAAACGGGTTTTTTTGACGTCGTGCGACAGGCGATCTTGAATTTCAAAAAAACGAGCGAAGTACGGAGAACCGTTGGCTTCGTCAGTGGCCGACTCGAACACATCAAAAAAATTTGGTCTCAGTGCGAAGAGGCGCATATGACAATAATAACAAATAAGAGCGAGATCGATGAATCAGTTAAGGCCCAATACCGTTCAACCTACGGCGAGACAGAACAAGCCATGTTTGAATATATTGGTGATCTGAAACAGCTGATTGAAAAGCCTGAAGCAGTTTTTTCCAGACCACAAGTCGAGTCGAGACAAGAACCACCACAACCCTCATTTAAACTTCCGAATATAAGCCTGCCAAAATTTGATGGGAAATTCAAAAGCTGGCGGGCATTCAGAGACACTTTTAAGTCGATCATTCATGACAACAACCATCTGTCCAGAGTCCACAAACTGCATTACCCAAAGGGCAGCCTTATCGGGGACGCATCTAAAATTCTTAATCAGTTCGAAAGCGTAGACTCAAACTACGAGCCAGCTTTGACTTTACTCACTAAAAGATTCGATAATAAGCGAATCACGTGCAACGTACATTTACAAGCTTTGTTCTCCACACCCGAAATTCGGTCCGAATCAGAGCAAAGCTTCAACAAAATGTTAGACAGTACAAACGAGTGCGTGCATGAGCTAGAGCAATTAGGTCTTGATACAAAAAATTGGCATCCGATAGTTTTGTACTTGCTAACAGCTAAACTGCCTCCATTAACTCGAAGTCTTTGGGAACAACAGGTATCGACAACAGTGTCGTTACCGACCTATAAAGAGTTTGAAAAATTCATTGAATGTCGCCACAGAACGCTGGAAGTATTAGCTGCAGCCAAGGCACAATCTCAATCTGCTACACAAGGCAACAGCAACCAGCGTAAGACTTCTTGCAACTTCACAAAACCATTCCAAACATCGTGTTTATATTGCAAAAAGGATCATTTCCTTTTTAAATGTCAAACGTTCCAAAACCTCGACACATCTGCAAAATGGGACTTTGTAAAAGCCCAACATTTGTGTTTCAATTGTTTAACCAAACACAACTCAAACGAGTGCAAGAGTAAGAAAACTTGTTTTACATGTCACAAGCGACATCACACTACCCTACACAATAATGATGAATCATCACTACAGTCAAATAAAACGGATACAAACACTCCACAATGCGAAGCTGCTTTAGTTTCGGAAGCATTTTGCATAAAATCTACAAAATTCAACAAAGCAAATAACCGAACACTGCTAGCAACCGCCATCGTGACAATTAAAACTTCAGATGGAAAAACTGCATCACTTCGTGCGTTGATAGATTCGGTTTCGGAAAACTTCTTTATATCTCAAGCTGCTCATCAGCTATTAAGAACTAAGGTCCGACCCACATCCTTAACTATCACTGGCTTAGACTCAACAAATGTCAGCACCGTAACGCAGGAAGTCAGCTTCAACATCATTCCGAAAATCGGAAACAGAAGCAAGATACATATGAAAGCATACGTAATCAAAAACATAACTCAGGTATGCTCTTCGTTCACCATTCCAGCCAAACGATGGCCTTACATCAAGGACATCACCCTTGCTGATCCAGAGTTCATGGAACCTGGGCCAATTGACTTACTACTTGGAGTCCAAACTTATGCACAGATCTTACGACCGGGACTTCGGTATGGACCCAATAGCACAAGAATCGTCGCTGGGGTGGATCTTATTTGGGAAAACGCCACAAAATGCAATAAACTACAAAAACAAATTCACCGGGCTCGCTGTAAACGCACTCTTCAGCAAGCTTGAAGATATGGCACCCACATAGGTAGATTCTATCACGAATCAGGAAGAGAGAAGTCACTATTATCTGCGAGTTAGGCCACATCGCAGTCTAGAACGGCCACCTCTCTCTCCACACGATAACAAACAGCAATGGCCACTCACGCCAGACCGCTGTTTAGATGAACAAACACACTCAACTAAAACACGACAATCACTACAACCATCTTTCAACATCATCAATCGCAAACAGAAACCCTACTACAGCCTTGAAACAAACAAGGGAGAAATATTCAACGTTACCGGCCACGAAATGAGGTCCATCTCGTGGAAAAGGTTTAAATTCTTCAAAAGAAACTCGTATACCTTGTTCTTCAACGACAGAGATAAAGTATGAATCCGGTTCGTTAATGGCAAAAGGACATGGTACGGACTGAAAACCAAGCAACGAATGCCACACGGAGGATCGAGAAAAGGGTTCGACGATTCGTCGGAAAATACGGTCCATGCAAGAAACTTGCCTGACCTTTCGCTTGATTCAACTTCTAGCACGAGTTAGATTTCTTAATTTTCGTTTCCCCTTCCATTTTTTTTTTCTTTCTTATTTTTGACTGGAGTCATTCTTTCCTTCCATTTCTTCATCATCATACCATCGGTTTTTTCTCGTTTTTTTTTGTTCTTTTTTTTGCGCCCGGGAGAATGTTTGAACTTCAAATATATCGATTTGAAATTCAAACATACGCGCGCAGCTTTACTCACCACAGCGTGAACTTGACGCACAATTTCACGTGCCACTGTGGTCCAATCAAATTGGCGCCGATTATCAATCGAAAGGATAAACGGTACCTAAAGCTACACGGCCCTATAAAAGGCCCGGCCGCCGTTGATTCGGCTCTTTTCTACTAATCATTTTCCACTTTACAGATTTGAAGAAGCGATTTGCTCGGCTGTTTTCAGCAATTCCTCCTAAAGGTAATAATATCATCATTGTGAAACTCTCATTAGAAATTGTTGTTTTGCTGATACCAGCAGGGAACAGTTTTTCATGAGAGAAACACATTGCTTTTTTGAATTGTACCAGCCAAGCTGGGTCAACGGTTGTATGCAAACCGCAATTGCATTCTTCGAAAACAAATAGATTCTCGTTTCACCCCATGTCACCGAAGTACTTCTCTTTCGGTGGCAATTATTTTTTTTTTCCTTCTACTTACATTTTTCGTTTCTTCATCTCTTCTGCCCTCTTGCAGATAAGGGCAGGTACACTTCTCTCACCACAAAATTGGAACTTTGTTTCAATAGCGTGTATTCCTAGCATCACCATCGTACAATGTCAGTTTTTCCTTCGCAATCTCGTTGCGTTCACCCCTTTCCGCAATTATCCGTTGCGACTGCGAATTTAGATTCGTGTTCACCCGGTAAAGTCTTATTCAACCTCCGTCGCAAGTTCACCAAACCGTTGCTCTACTTTTTCTCGTTGCGACACCGTTCTTGACTTCACCATCGCCAAATACAAAAAACCACGATCCCGAGTTTATCGCGTTCTCGAGCACACCGAACGGTCACTTCAATCGGTTAGGTCCTCTGACCCCCGAACTCGGTCATGAACCCACGTTTAGTTTGAAAGTTGCTTAACTCGAACACAGCTTTTGAGCTTTAATGATCTCCGAAGAAAAGGCTGTTCAGTTATTGATTACGTTCGGAACTGTCAACATCGCGGGTGAAGTGGTCGTGTCCGGCGCTCTTGAGGTAAGTTTCACTTAATTTAATTTTCATGGGTTTAGGCAGATCGGACGGCACTCGCGTGTGTCAGACGATTCCGGTATTTGTTTTGACCGCGTAGTTTGTTCTTTGCAGTAACTCGCGCACTTTTCGTTCTTGAGCCGCGCGAAGGATCCCGACTTCCATTTTACGACGGTATAAATTCAGTGTTTGTTAATGTTTTGCACTTCATGTTGCCTTAATCCTAAAACTAACCTATCCTATCACTATCCAAATTCATTTTACTCTAAATCCTATAAATTCTCTTTTCTTACTCTAATACAAATTTAGTTTTGAGCCAGTTCTTCCATTTCTGTTTTATTGTAAGTGTTTGATTTCTCGAGTTCTTATACGTAATTCTGTACGTTATTTTAGGTAGGCTGGGACTGGTTGAGGAGGCGAAATGGAGTGAGTCTTCGCTCGGCCACTTATAATTGCTTATTGCGGTAAGTCACAATACTCTGAGATTTTCATGTTTTATAGTCTTATTTTAACCTTCTGCATACTTCTTCTCAGATTCTGGATATGAGAGCTGTCTACGAACTTCATACCGGATAGCGAAAAAAAAGAAGGTATTCCCTAAGTATACTAGATTTCCGGAAATAACGTCTTTTCCTTTTCCGAACGTAATAGTAGGGGCTTCACAGACAGACGAAGACAAGGAGGAAGCAAAGCGGAGAGGGCCAAAGCATAAAGGCCACACAGAGAGACGAAGGCAAGGAAAAGGGCAGAGCGGAGAAAGTCAAGGTGAGCGAACAGCATCGAACTTATGGAACAAGGACGACGGTCAAGAACTAGCGAAGACGGAGCACGGGAAGAAGCCAAGCGCAGGGCAGGGAGAAGAAGACAACACGAGACGGAGCGGCAGCGAAACCACTGCAACGAGTGCAAGACATTGAATTAAACAATAGTTAGTTAGGATTAGGATTAGAATTATAAAATCAACTAAATAAAGATAAGTCAAACAAGGAAATAAATATGTTGTAACGGACACTGGCACCCGACGAGCACCCCGAAATTTAAGTCGTTACAGCCTACACCCAAGAGATAGAGTCTTACCAGCCGGCACGTTCCGCCGAATAATAGGGAGAAGAGGAGAAAAAAAATAATATTAATAATAAGAAAAAGAACATTGGCAGGAAAGAAATAAAAACGATGTAAAGGGTTTCCAATAAGGACTTGACAACTTTGAATTCAATTTGTGAACGCACCCTTTCACTAATCATCGAACTGTCACTGTCAATTTATTCAGTAAACTTAACATTTTTATCATGGTAAAGTACACGAAGGAACAACGTCTGCAAATTAAATTATATTATTTTGAAAAAAAGTTGTCAAGTCCTTATTGGAAAACCCTTTATAAACATAATTCAGTAACTGTTAAATAGGGGAAAAAAATGAGTTAAAAAAAAAAAGTTTTGATGTCTCGCGTGTGATACACTCCGTTAAATCTACCATCGCAGTCGCAAATTTCGTGTGCCATTTCCAACACGACCTTTAACGACACCCTTAATAAACTTAGGTCCCAATTTTGCGTTGAAGGATCGATCAGCGTTAGATTGTAGATGGGATCGCACATATACCACCTGGTCGACATTGATATCGCGCGAATTACTGCGAAGGTTGCAGTGGTTTGCTCCTTGTACATACGCCGTTTTCAAATGTATCAATACACGGTCATGCAGGCCCGTGCGCAGCATTGTATGATGGGGGGGGGGGGGGTTATAAAGTTCCTCCATACTAACCCCCCCCCCCACCCTGCGTGCGCATGGGCCTACAGTCATGTATGACGCTCAAGCATTCTGGAATGGGCAGGACTTTAATTTCTCCTTCTGAAACACAATCCAACTCTCTGAGCAGTTCGTAACGTGAACCATGCCTAATTTAATGTGATCCAAGCACTAGGAAGTGTGGAGAATATCTGGTTCAAGAGTGAACGACATTCCGCAAAACAGATGCCACTTCACTTAAACGCTAATCCCACTCCCTCTGGTCTTCATTTAGATACAATCGTACTGCAGCCAGCACGGTGTGGTTAATCCGTTCTGACGTATTTGGGTGTATGGTATATATGGGTGTAAACATATGTCTCACACCATACTTCTCCATAATCTCACCAAAGGCTCGGGACTTAAATTGTACTCCATTGTCAGACAGCAGCATTTCTGGAACTCCAAAAATATGGAACACTTCGTGAACTAGATAATCTATAATCTTCTGAGCATTTGCTTTCCGTAGAAGTTTCAGCAATACAAAACGTGAATACTGATCCAATATGATTAAGATATGCGTATTGTCCGCCTTGGATCTCGGGTATGGACCTAGCAAATCGATAAAAGTGCGTTGCCAAGGACGACAAACAACAATTTGGTTTCTCGTAGGTGGCTGTGAGAAGAAATTCATGGGCTTAGCTAGCTTACATACATTACACGACTAAACATACCATTTTAACATCTGTTGCCATGTTAGGCCAATAAGAATGACGCTGAAGCTTCTGCAGCGTTTTCAGCGTGCCCATATGTGCAGCTGATGGAGGGTTGTGCGCTTCGCGTAAAAGCTGTGTAGTAAGTGCTGTCGGAATCCACAATTTCCATTTGGGTATATCCGTATCTAAATTAAATGGACCCTGTGGTGGCCTTATGTAGATTTTCCACAGGTTACTTTTATTGTCATGGTTTTGGACTTTTTGTAGCAACTCAAGATAATCCGGGTCGCTGTGTATCAAGGTCAGATGGATCCTTTAGCCACAGAGCGTCAGCATGATTTCGAGAAAGTGTATCTGACACGATATTTCGCTTACCTTTTCTGTATTCAATGCTAAAATTGTATCCCTGTTACTTAAGACTCCATCTCGCCAGCCTTCCTGATAGATCTTTTTGGTTCATCAACCATTTAAGACTGGCGTGATCAGTGACGACAGTAAACGGAAAACCCTCGACATATGCCCGAAACTTTTTAATGCTTGTGACGGCGGCTAAGAATTCGATTTCAGAAACACTGTAATTACGATGAGCCGCGTTGAGCTTTTGCAAAACATAAGTGATGTGGTTTTCTGCGCCGTCATCCAAACGTTGAAACAGCACCCCTCCAATACCAGTCGAGGAAGCATCGCACTGATAAAAAAACGGGCGAGTGAAGTCTGGTGAAACAAGGACAGGTGCCGAACAAATTGCATGTTTGAGAGATTCAAAGGCGGCTTGGGCTTCTGAGGTAAACTGCATTTTTATATTCTTCCGAAGGAGGTCGGTGAGGGGAACCATCAATAATGCATAGTGTGCGATAAACTTCTGATACCAACCTGCCATTCCCAGGAAGCTGCGTACTTGCCGCACGGATTTAAGCTGTGGAAATTCAGCTATAGCTTGCACTTTTTCAGGATCTACGCGTAAGCAACCATCGCTCACCACGTAACCAAGATACTTGAGCTCCTTCAGTCTGGAGTAAGTTAGCAACTTGTTCTTCAAAGGTGGCGGAGGCTACTAATAAATCGTCGAGATAAACAAAGATCCTATCATGTAACTGATGGGGAATCACTCGATCCATTAATCGGCACATTGTTTGTGGAGCATTGCAGAGGCCGAACGGCATAACGGTAAATTGGTACAAGGGTCTACCAGGAACTGTAAATGCTGTATTCTCTTTTGACTGTTGGTCCAGCGGAATCTACCAGGACGCATCCTTTAAGTCCAAACTAGAGATAAATCACGTCTGGTCTAGCCTAGAAATAAGGCCGTCGATTAATGGTAATAGGTAAGCGTCCTTCACAGTGGCCTCGTTGACTCTTCGGGCTTCCAAACACAGACGCAGCTTTCCATTACGTTTCGTTTACGTTTCTACAAAACTCCCAAATTTAAATTTTTCCTTCTTTTCACTAATTTCAATTTCTTCAAAACTCCCGAATTTCAATTTTTTCTTTCTTTTCACTAATATCAATTTTTTCAAAATTTCCGAATTTCAATTTTTTTCTTTCAACAATTTTAATTTTTTCAAAACTTCCGAATTTCAATTTTTTCTTTCACTAATTTTAATTTCTTCAAAACTTCCGAATTTAAATTTTTTCTTTCACTAATTTTAATTTCTTCAAAACTCCGAATTTCAATTTTTTCTTTAACTAATTTCAATTTTTTTTCATCCTCCTCCGCTGACGATCAGAGCCAAAAAAAAAACCCAAAAAAAATCCCTCGTTCAATCTTCGGGCATCCAAACACAGACGCAACTTTCCATTACTTTTTCGTGCCAAGCTGACAGGAGAGCTCCATGGACTATTGCTCTCCTCAATAACTTTCAACTCTAACATTCGATCAAGCTCGGCATACACGTCCTTTTGTACGGCTGGTGAGATGGACGTTTTTTCAAAACTCCCAAATTTCAATTTTTCTTTCTTTTCACTAATTTCAATTTCTTCAAAACTCCCGAATTTCAATTTTTTCTTTCTTTTCACTAATATCAATTTTTTCAAAACTTCCAAATTTCAATTTTTTTTTTCACTAATTTTAATTTTTTTAAAACTTCCGAATTTCAATATTTTCTTTCACTAATTTTAATTTCTTCAAAACTTCCGAATTTAAATTTTTTCTTTCACTAATTTTAATTTCTTCAAGACTTCCGAACTTCAATTTTTTTCTTTCACCAATTTTAATTTCTTCAAAACTTCCGAATTTTTTTTTTTTTCACAAATTTTAATTTCTTCAAAACTCCGAATTTCAATTTTTTCTTTCCCTAATTTCAATTTTTTTTCATCCTCTTCCGCCGACGATCAGAGCCAAAAAAAACCCAAAAAAAATCCAAACGCAATATCCAAGTCAGCATAAAACTAGTTTTTACGGTTCTTTCTGCAATTCTTAGTGCAGTTAAAATTAGTATTTTTTTTCGTAAAAATTTCCGTATTTGCTTCCTATCAAGTAAATTAACCCTCTTATGGCTTGTCATCGCTTAAAAGCACCATATAGAAAAAGATGAGGCGAATTTCGCCACACATCCCTGGCAGAATCCCCCACTTTTTTCCTGAACATCCTAAGCATCAACTGCAAGGGTTTAGAGCCCCTAGAGCCTTTCTCAGTCGCTCGTCGATGTTTTTACTCCAGGTAAGTTTCCGGTCCAAGATTATACCTAAATACCTAGCATTGTCTCTAAGTTGTAGAGTGAGACAACCCAGTTCAGGGAGTGTGAACTCTGGGACTTTGGTTCTACGCGTAAATAGAACTAGCTCTGTCTTTGAGGCATTGACCCCAGTCTATAGCTGTCCGCCCGACAAGTGTGATTGCCCTTTCAGGTCACTTATAGTGGGGAGAAACCTATCCGATATCAAAATTGCTAACTCGTTCGCGTATGCGACCACCTTTGCACCGTGACGGGTTAGCGAAGTTAAAATCGCGTTGACTACCACGAGCAGCAGTGGTGAAATCACACACCCCTATGGCGTACCCCGGGCCGTGTACCTGCGTACCTTGCTACTGCCCAGTGGCGATTCAATGACACGGCTGCTCGGCATTACGGTTATCCAGTTACTAAGCCTTCTTTCCACCACCGCATCCCTCAGTGCATTGCTGATGGCCTCAACTTTTACGTTGTTAACTGCACCCTCGATATCCAGGAAGGCTGCAAAAGTGAATTCTTTAAAAGACAGAGACTTCTCAATCTCCGGAACTACCTGGTGTAGCGCCACTTCGGTCGATCTACTTAGTTCACAGGGCTGAGCTTCAGGCTAATGTGGGGGTCAGCAAGGCGGCGGATAGCTGGACGGCCTGCATACATATGTAGGTTAACTGCGAATAATCAATAAGCAGTCCTCGACCAAGAGCGGCTGAAGAGGAGAGTGGGACTTAAAAGGTTCCAAGAACCCTGTGAAACTTTGGCGACATGAAGAATCGGCACCGTCCACGAAATATGCCTGCTACCTATGGGTAGCAACGAGAGACAACTTCGCAATCTACGACTGTGTCCACACGAGCCGAAAATAACATCAAAACTACCCCGGCCGTAGATGTTAAGACTGAGTCCAGTAAGGTCTTGATTATGAATACTGGAAACCACGAAAAAAAATGATGGCATTTAGGCAGACGATTGCGGTATTCTGTTACCTGAGTATGTAGGAGTGAAAGTGAGCAGAAATGGCTTCTACGCTAACGCAATAATCGTCTCCGTCCCGTTAAAACCTTGGCAGGTCTTAAAGAACGCTCAGCGTTTGTCACCATTAAGTTAGTGGCGTAATCTCAGATGCAGTGGCGACTCGCCACGAAAGCTAGGTGTGCAGTGCTTTAAGCTTGTGTTACACTGTATGATCAATGAGAGCTTTCTACAAGCTCGCCATACATTTCACGAAAATATATGCAAAAAACTGAGAAAATGCGAACAGTGTAACACAAGCTTAAAGCACTGCACACCTAGCTTTCGCGGCGAGCCGCCACTGCTCAGATGGAACATTCCTGACTATCACTGATCCGGCTCTGAGCGCAGGACCCATAAGGGCTTGCGTCAACCTTTGCATGGCTTCACTGCTTGCAAAGATAACGATGGGATCCTAGGTGACTACACATTCGAACGGTGATAACGGCTTTGAGCTGAGACCACAAACAACATGGATAATGACAAAAACCGCATCAACAATGTTGGGTTGTCGCCGAGCGCAACAAAAAATTTCGCTGGACGATGGCGAGCGCGATCAGGATTTAATTTTTTTTCGTTGGATCGTGATTGTGTCCGCCACTGTGACCACTTTTGCTACAAGAGATGCACCAGTCTGCGTGGCAGTGTAGTTGTTTTCTATGGACACTATTACAGACATAGAGCACGGCTGCGATGCCGTCAGAAAATACAGTTGCAACGACACACACACTGGCACCGGACTAGAACTAAATTTCTAAACGGTGATTTAGGCTTTTGTTTGTTTGCTACGTCTCGATCAGTCGGGAAGAGGAAACGCGTTCAAAAGTCCGAAAACGCGACGAAAAATAGAGCCCGACTAAACTTTTCCAATAGCATTCTGACCAATTTCGTGTGTGAAGTTTCGAAGGCAATTCGCGCGATTTTTTTTGACCGACCCGAGCAACTAAACAACTTCGCGCCGTAAATTAAATCGTCAAGTGCCGGTCCGGACAGTTTATCGGTCTACTAGAAAAGGCCAGTCGTGCAACCGGAAAACGTCGAAATTGACGCAAAATTTTGAAGTGTTGCTCCGACTCTCGAAAATCGTGTGCAGTTGAACATTCAGAACGGGTCTCCATCCCGCACGAACACTTCATGTCACAACACCATCCCTTCGACCCCCGTGATTTTCGTCGAATCCTATTCCAGCTATATTTTTTTTTCGTCGTTCATTTTTCTATTGTCGTTTGTTGACTACTTTTAGGGCTAATATTTATAATACTCCTTGAGTAACCGTCGCGTAGAAACCCGTCGACCGAAACCTACATTCGAAACGCGTCGATTCTTTACTCTTCGGTGTTCTAGCCAGATCCGCGATCTGTTTCACGTATCCCTGAACGTGCCGTCATCATATAAGAACCCAATTATCACATGAATTCTCGGATCGACTCCAATTAAGATGAAAAAAAAATCCGCGCGAAAAATCTTGCACACTCGACTCCTCCGCAAGCACCTCGATTTCTTCTTCCCCCAGTCCCCCAATTTCGTTCAGAACCGTTTCTTAATCACGACAATTTATGCAAGTCACTCTTTTGGGTAATTTCCATTTACTTGAGATTTTACATTCGACTTTTCTACTAGCAAAAATTTTTTTTAAAACGTGCGTATTCGCACGGAACTCGGCACGATTTTTCTATATTTTTCCGATTTTTTGGACTCGCAAAGCGAAAATTCGGTTCGTTTTACTACAACGATTTGCGACGATCGAGAATACCTAGACGAGCACCCAGAAAAAGTCACAACTACGCGTAACGACAGTTTTTAATTCTAAACTCGAAGCCGACACGCACTAAGTACGACTTTTCCCTACCAATTTGGTGTAAATTGGTCGTCGTCGGAGCTCAAAGTTGCGATTCACCACAAAAACTTCTCGGCGCACACGGGAAATATTTATTTATTGGATTTTGCCAGAAGAAACAATGCACCTTTCGTGTCATCAAAAAAAAACTCCTCTTTCATCCAGCCGGCATATCTCTGGTAGCGGGACTTTTCTAGCCAAGCCGGTTTCATGCCACTGCAGCTGATGGCCGTTGCGGATCATAATGTTGTGAGGACGCAAATTTGGGGACAAATTTCCGCACACAAATCTTGACATGGAAACATGGAAAGAAGCTTAGAACTAAGACAACAGCAATTAAGACTTAGAACTAAGACAATACGAAGTAAAACATAGAACACTGAACTACAAATACAACACGAATTACGAAACATGAAAGAAGAAACACACGAAACATACAACATAAAGCATAAAACACAAAACAGAGAACACAGAACACAGAAGCTGCAATACGGTACAAGAATTCAGAATACCCTGGAAAATGGTCGACGGGACCACAACAACGCCCCAGGTGACGTATGTGGCAGAATAACCCGCTCGCTTGAGCTCGCTCAATTCAACTTGCGATGTTGGTCTTGTGGGGTTGTACTTCCACCAAATAAGCAAGTCTGAAGCGAACGAAGTACTGTGCGGAGGACGAGAACGGTTCGTGTTATTGGTCTTGTGGGGTTGTACTTCCACCAATAATCAAGGAACGAAGAACTGAGCCAAGACGAGCAACGAAGACGAAGCATCGCAGGCAACGCAGCATAGACGAAATAACATCAAGACGTCCAGTGAAGAAGCGGAAGCCCCAACGATGAAGACGAAACCAGGCAGTCAGCGTAGTACAGCAGAACCGCAGCAGGAGGTCATGCAGCGCAGTCAAGCAACACAGACGAAGCCATAGCAGGACTTCAACGATGCATACGACGAAACAACGCAGACAACACGACAGCAATGGAGCAGAGAATATACAGAGCCGAGGACGAGCGACGCCTAGCCTAACAGCAACGAGCACAGGCACGCCGGGAGCATCCGGAAGATGTGCACCAGGACAGGACCAAGGAGGCAGAAACGATTGCGCCATAGATCAAGCTACAACCAGCGACGATAAGCACAACGACGACGCCAGGAACCTGACAACCAACCGCTGAGCTGAGAAGATCACCGCAATGCCATACACGCAGGGAGAAGAGTACCAGGTTACACACAGAGACGAACACAGGAGACGCCAGGCGACACAACGGGACGTGGACAAGGGATGTCGAGGCAATTCAACGAGACAGAGGCAAGGAAGGGCAGAGCGGAAGGTAACGAAGCAAGCACGCACACCGAAGTATGTAAGTCGGACGAGAACACAGACTAACTAGGACATAGCAGCGATACGGAACGGCGGCCAGGACCCTAAGCCAAGGCAGCTACCGAAACCGAGCTGGAACCAACCTTAACCAGATGAACACAAGGAACACAACTAGAAGCACCTAGAAGCCTCATAGTGAACCTCATGAACACAGAGTAACAATATAAACTCGAACAGTAATATAGAAATAGTAATAAGTTAAATAATAGTATAACATCTACTAGAAACATGTCCTTAGTTGTGACCTGGTGCATCATCTTGATCTCGTGCAATTTGTATATAACCTGTGTGGAATTTCTCAGATTTCTATGATTTTGAAAAATTTAAATATTTTTTTTTTTTTTAATGAAATTAATTTTGAATGTGCGTTCCCGTTGGTGTTGCCTTTTGTGATAAATATATGTATTAAACTTGACAAAATTTATATAAAAAAAGAATTTAGAGGAATCGCCGATTTGGAAGAAATTAGAAAAAAGTTACTGCTGAAGGCTAATGAATGCATTGTCGACACTATGCCAACAAGCCATCATTCCGACTTCGGTTACAGTCATTCCTCGCTGAGTGGCTTCAATTCCGTATTTTTTACTATCGGCCCTATGCCGATAAGTAGTGATACGACTGTTAAGTATACCCATAGGAATAAAGGGGGTACTAACAGGTTGAACAATGAGAAACGGTAGAAAGGAGAAACGAAAAAGATTTTTTTTTTTTTTTGTTCCCTTTTTTTTTTGTTAAACAGATAAAAGATAAAAGAAAATTCGAATTCCGACCAAGTATATAATTAACATATACCAGGAGGAATCCTACCGGCTGCGCCAAATGAAGTGGTCAACGCATGCTCGTGGTCTTGTCCTACGAGCAGCGCCTGTCTTATGAATGTGAAGATTGTTTCTTTTACTCGTGGCACCTGAGTGCCAATGTAAAAAGAGTGCCTGGCTAGTCTATGGCGCCTAAGGACTCCAACGTGAAGCGACTAGTGTGAGGACGGAAATTTCGGGTAAATTTCACACCACACCAATCGCCTGAATAAATCGCCAGAACGACACTAGCGTCAAATAACTTACAAGGGATTACAAAACAACACGCTCAAGAAAACAGCAAACGAAGAAACGCGGAGGAACCACTCACACACTCACACGTACACATAAACACAAAACACAGAACACAAACCTGAAAAACAGTACAAAGAGAGCTGAAACACAACACAAGATTAAGAATAACCTGGAAAATGGTCGACGGGACCACAACAACGCCCCAGGTGACGGATGTGGCAGAGTAACCCGCCGACAAGTATATGAGTTCTGAGTTTGCCCTATATACAAGGGAGGACATGCACCGTCCACGAATCATAATAGAGTCAAAAATTATGCAGAGTCAAAAATGATTTATACCTTTGAAATGGTTGTCGCCAAATATATACCAAGGCGAAAACGACGAAAAGCAAGCCAGTCGGCAGTGCTCATACTGTGAACAAGATGGTGGGGTTATACTTCCTTTCTTCTAACAGCCGTGAGAAACTGAGCTCGATTCAATTCAACCGGTGATGTTGGTCTTGTGGGGTTGTACTTCCACCAACTAAGCAGGTCTGAAGCGAACGAAGAACTCGACCGGAGCCGAGGACGATACAGCTAGTGATATTGGTCTTGCGGGGTTGTACCTCCACCAATTAGCGGACCTGGACCAGCGAAGACAACGACGGTGATGAAGACGCAACAGCAAGAAGGCCAACAAGGAAAACGTCGATAGCAAGGATACATCAACAGGAGGTTAACAACGGCGGCGAAAGCATAACGGCAGGATTTCAAGAACGCGCCGCGACGGTAATGCCCACACAGCGTAACAGTCAGGGACGACGACGATAACACAGCAGCAGGAGAGCAACGAAGATAGCAAGGACACGAAAACGGCAGCCAAACGGAAGACGACGAAGCAGCAGGAGCGTAGCGAAGTTAGCGAGGGCACGAAACGGCAGTCAAACGGAAGAGAGCGACAGCAACGAAGTCACCGCAGCAAGACGACGAAGGAAGACAACGTCGAGTACGAAGTCACAACTGCAGGAAACCAACGAGGTGGGAAGTCGCAGAAGTCAAGTGAAGACAAACGACGTCAATGACGACACTACCCCGAGGCTAAACGAAGATATCAACGAGGAGAGAGGTCTACGAAATAACGGCGTAACAAAACTAAGTGCAACAACCTGAATTAAACAATACGCCAGTAATACTAATAACCCAAATAATAGCATAACATATAAGTTAAGTGAACTGAACTGAATCGAACTAGAATCAAGTCAAACAAAGAATAAATATAGCACCTAACTCAAGTGAATCAAATTTGAATAGTGCAATAACGTAAATACCAAGAATTAAAGCAGCAATTATAATTAAATATAAGTTAAGTGAATATTTTACAACATACAAGTAAAGTGAAGTCAAACTAAAAAGAAATGTTTTGTAACGAAACTGGCACCCGCTGAGGTTACCCCGGAAAACAAGTCGTTACACGAGCCAGGTTTGAGTTAATTGTTCCTGAAAAAATAGTCAGATATAAATTGGTTTCTACCTGTAAAAAGAATAAAAAGGTCTTGGTGATTAGAGTTTAAAAAAAATACTTCTGCCGTTTATTCGTTCTGGTTGGTTTAAAAAATACTGCACACTTCTTTATTACTTACGATAACTTAAATACTATTTTAATGCTAACTTAAGTAATTACTATTTGGGCCAGTCGTTCAACTCATAAATAAATGCTTATGATCAATCGGCATTTTCTGGCGACCCACAAATAGTTCAATTCGTATTAATGCAATACACTTATTTGTGGGTCGAAACATTGCACAATTCTCACGGTGCAATGTGCGCAAAACAAACAGCAATCCGACCATTCCGGGTACCTTGGACCGTAGCACATTCTACGGCATAGCACTACAAAGCAAAGCGGACGGAATCCCCGTCTTGCTTTACTTGCAATTTGAGTATCATGACGTCAAAATTACTACGGGCCAGGTAGAGTATCGGATTACCCGGCATGATCGACTCGCTACTTTGTTTATGTCGCGAAAAAATGCCGATTGAGTCATGACCGAACGACTGGCATGACTTATTATTAGTTGTGAGGCACAACAATCTGAAGGAGTATCAATTGGCGCCCAACGTGCGTTTCAGACTACTTCGAAACTTTGGAGAAGTTAGTTCAGGTGAAAAGTAAATTTAAAAGTGAAAACAGTGGAATTGTATCGGTTCGAGTGTTCGATGCATTATAAGTGTTGCGGGGGTGTGTATTTATTTAGTTTTTGTTGCATGTTCGGAAAGTGTGATGATTCGTCGCTACAAAACTTGAAAAAATATATACAGTTTAATCAGTCGGTTCAGTGAACGAGGCGGCCTTTCTCGACAGTTTGAAAAAGCGTTCGTTAGCTGTGTAATCGGTGTAGAAACGGCGCATAACTCCGTTTGGGTCGGTGAACGAATCAAAAAAAAACCGGTCTTCCTCGACAGTTGTGAAAAGTTTTCGGTAGCGGTTTAATCGGTTTAAACAGCGGAGAACCGGTTCAAAACTCCGGTTGGATGGAGGAACAGCATAAAAGCGATTTAAACGAAGAGTTGATACAAGCGGCCATTAGCCTACTGAATCGATTACGGACTTCATCCCGTTGGGTTCGGAGTTCGAAGCTGGTAAATAAACGTTGTTAATTTCCTAGGGGTAGTTTTTTTTTTCCTACTTCTCCTAGTAAAGCTGAAGAATGATCGCTGTACTACACAGAAATTGTGAGATCTATTAGTGTGCCAATACATTAAATTCGCAGGAGAAGCGATTAAAGATTCCGTCTGGATCGACATTAAAACGGTTTTCGTCGATATTTGACCAATGAAATCAATCAAAGAAATCATAGTGGATTTATTACCGACTTCATCATCACGTTCGGCTTTGAGTTGAAGCTGGAAATTAAAAATTCGTCTTTTTTTTCATACCTATTACGTATTGTCTTGGAATTTCTTTTTTTTCTTGGAGTACTGCGTTTTATTCAAACTTTGCGGTTGATGAGCGCGACAATAAATTATAATTAAAAACATATTTGAGTTTGATTTTGGAGATACTTGTGTGGTTCTTTCGATTTTTATTAGTGTTTTTTCCTTTCCCCTCGCTATTACTATTTTTTTTGTGTTGCTCCTTCCTGACCCCATAACTATGGACATAAATAGATTGGCGGTGGATGAACTCAAGTACGAGCTGGCGGTACTTGGCTTGAAAGGTCTGAACGTGGACGGGATGAGAAAAAGTTTACGGGCTACGTTGAAACGGAAATCTAGCTTCTTAAAACCGGAGTATCCTTTCCCTTTTATCGAGGATAAGAATGCAGTAGATAGCAAGCTAGAGGAAATTTTAAAGCTTATAGGGAAGTTTGCTGGGGTCGAAGGCTGCGGGGAGTACAATAAGATCGATGCCAAGACGAAGTGGGCTCTGAGAAGGCTAAACAATATAAAATTGGATGGGACGGAATCACAAGAATATGTCGCAGACACGCCAGAAAATAGCTGATTTATTCGTTCTACTGGATGATAGGCTGGTGTCAGTGGACAGCAGCGAAGAGGATGATACGAGTCTCAGTCTCAGTCTGGGTTTCGGGGTAGAAGTGAGGGATCAGGGAGCATGGAAGGGGCAGTTCGGCCGGGCATCTTGCATCCAAGGTCAAGGTTAGCTCCGAAACGTGCATCGTCTACGCAAGTCGGTAAAAGTTCAGCGAATATGAAGCCGCATTCGCTCACTTCTGGAATCGCAGCGGTGCCGGTTTATAGGTCAGAATAGGTTGCAGTGGCGGCCAAAGACCTCACATAGACCCACGAGGGTCTATAGTGATACCACACAAAAACAGGAGACCCAATGTACTTATGTAAGGTGCGCTAGGGTTCCGATCTGTGTAGAGAGCTCCTCGTTTAATTCGAAGGTCCCTGTGACCTTAGAAAAGTTGAGCAGACTCTGCATGCTGTTAAGAGAGACTTCTTTGAGGTTTCCGAAGGTTGGTGCACCCAGAGCTTTCACCCTTCTCCCAGCGAGAGCTGGGCAGTAGCACAGGAGGTGTTCTAGCGTTTCCCGTTCCGGTTTATAAATGGGGTGTGAAATTTTCGGGTTCAGCCGTAGAATCACTGAGTGGGTTTCTCGAAAGAGTCGAGGAGTTAAGGGAAGCGCGAGGTTGTTCGCTGCAACGGCTTTTTGAGTCGTCAGTAGACTTATTCGAAGGGAAAGCGTTGATCTGGTTTAGGGCAAATAAACCTTTTGCAAAGAATTGGGAAGAACTAGTGACGAGGCTCAGGGATGAATTCTTACCTCCAGGGTACAACGATCGGCTGCTGGAGGAGATTAGACATCGCACTCAAGGTTGCAACGATAGCATTGTAATGTTTGTAAGTGTAATGTTGAGGCTATTTGGTAGGTTAAGCGGACCGTGCAATGAGGCGTTAAAACTGTCCTTCATCCGCAAGAATATAGCTCCTTTTTACTCAAACCACTTAGCGTTGGTTGAGATCACGTCTATCGAGCAGCTTCTCGTGGTTAGAAAACAATTAGAGGCTGCGCGTTTTAATGTGGAAAGCTACATACCACCTCCATCACGTAAACAGACAAATTTATTGGAGCCGGATTTGGCCTATGTTTTGGTTTCAGAACTATCCATGCCATTACCACTCGAGACGCATCCAGCAGTACAGACAGTGGCCCATTCAAATCTTTCGGCAAGTGCGAATCCTTTTAGAACTAATTGGCCGTATTGCGAATGTCGCAGTCACGTCACGTCGATGCTGATTCAATCTGTCACGTCGATCGAAAAAACCAATTGTGTAGCTCCATCGACGCGACTCATTGGCATTGCCATATTGATATGTACGTATCAGCTGTAAATTGTGAATTTAAGTTCATGTATGCCTTCGTTTACAACTATGACGTTATTTTTCTGCAATATCAAATGCTACATTCAAATTTAAATGCGGATAATGCTTTTTTTCTAAAGTGGAAAAGCAATACATCTTGTTCGGCCAATTTGTGGCTCTCACTTCTGCTTGCATCTCGTGACGGTAGTCCCAAAGAATTTTACAGGGCCGAAAATTCGAGCCATATTTCTTTAATGTGTGTCGATCTACAACACTTTTAATGACGATTACTTGTTGCGAATCCATCAAAATAAGGAAAGAAACATCTTTTTGTCAAATATATACTTGCATTTTTGCATCGACGTTAATTTTCTTCAGGCGTCACGGACTGGGAATGTCATCGACGAAAAATGACGATCAAAGTGACAACGGTCGATGACAATCGACATACACGATCGCTTTTTCATGCGTCGATATCAAATCGGCATTGAAGTGACGCGACTAGACATACGCAATACGCAATACGGCCAAATAACTCGGAAACTGGTGGTCAGATGGTGAAAAGGAAAATACGTTGCTTCAACTGCAACGAGGAAGGGCACATGTCTAGCGGTTGCCAGCAACCTAGGCGGTGCTATGGTTGTGGACGGGAGGGCGTGCTTCGGAAATATAGCACTACATGCTCGGGAAACGAACCGCGAACGATATTACGTTTGAGTATTAATTGAACTATGAATTATATAGTTGAAATGTGTTTTTTTTTTGTATCCAATCAGGAGTCTATAGTTCAGCTTCCTCTTTCAGGACCAAACGGGAAACGAATGGAGGGAATGGTTCAAGAGGTCTACCGAGGAGGCGATGACTGAGAGCAGCCGAAGTCGCACACGAACGTAGGCGTAGATAGATCCTGTAGATCTTTGCTCGTCTCTTACATACCGCCTGGAATGAAGTTATTTTATTAATCGTAATCACATATATTCATGCTTTACCTGACTCCGAAGGGTCTCAGCTCCGGTAGACTTTGGAAAAAAGACCCTCTACTTCCACGAGCCTATTAGGGCTGTTGAAATCCATCACACGTAAAAAACTAAATGTCAATCGTCGTAATGTCAAATCATTTTTTTATTTGTCAAAAGTAAATTTGTTCATAGATGTCACTCTCGCACTACAGTTATTTTGTCAATGTACCGGAATTTTCACTTTGTTTTATTTCCCCTGAACTTTACCGGAATTTTCACTTAGAATTTTTTGCAATCAATTTTACCGGAATTTCCAGTCGTTGATTTGAACTTGACCTAGAAACTAAATCGTGAACCTTTGTATTTTGAATATTTAACTCTCGTTGAATTTGATATGAAATTGAATCAGTGTACATTAGAGTAAATATAAAGAATTGTGAATATACGAGTGAAGTGTTTGTTTTGATTTCGAACAGTGGAGTTCGAAAATTTATAGCGATAATCGCATTGAACAAGGGCTGTCGCGCTCTAGTGGGCGGAGCCTGGGGGAGAAGGAAATACGTCCAGACCCTAGCTTGCGCGTTCGTTTGGGCAATTTCGGGCCCATCTATCTGACTCCGCTGTTTCTCTTCAATGTCGAGCGCGAATAAGACGAGTTGCACCAAGGACAGTACGGCGAACACCTGCATCCCCAACCGAAGGACCAACTTCTTGTCTTATTTACTGTCAAGCGCCGTAGGTGAATTCCGGTTGCTGTGGAGGGACAGTAATCGTCGTAAGTACGGGAAGGAGTGGTATTTCCTGGCGCACTGGCAGAAGATTGAGTTAGCAGTCACCAATTTGAATTTGCCGCCCCTATGAAAATCCCATGGTGGGTTGTTCCTTCGAAGATCGGCCGATGATAGCCGGTCAACTTCGAAAATGCCGGTAGGCTTTTTCCCGCGCGTTTTCTTTGCCTGTAATTTCGGCACGAGCTGTGGCAGTTTGACTTTAAAAATACTTGGAAAACGCCCGGGACGGGCTTAATTAACTTAAAGAACCCGCTTTGGACTGTCATCGACGGAAAACTTAACAGTTCATGTTTGCCAAAAATAGAAACGCGCGGAAACGGAACACGAAGCTTGCCGAGCGTTTGATTGGAGGGTGTATAAGAACCGAACGCCGTCCCGAAGGGGGAGTTGATTCGAAAATTTGGCGGAAGTACGACGGTTAGAAGAGTGGAACGGTGAAGGAAGAGTTGACGGAGAAAAAGAAAAATTGAAGTCGGTTAAGTGCGTTCCAGTGAACCGATTGCAGGAAGCGTGAAGACGGTTGAACGAGGTGCGTTCCAGTGAACCGATCGAAGGAACCGCAAAGGCGATTAAACGAGGAGCGTTCCAGCGAACCGGTGGAAGAAAACGGAAAGCCGCTACCGGAAGCCGTTAAATTGAAGGAGAAGCACTGTGGGCTGAAGAATACGGCGGAGTCGATCGCGCGAATAAGAACAGAAAAAAAAGCTAAGTAACCTGGTTATTATCCTTCTCCCTTTTGGGTGGGCCCTACATTTGCTTTCCCCGTCGTAGAGGGTTTCTCGGTGGTGACCCTTCGGACTAGGGTCAATCCAGTACAGTTGCGAATCTTAACTACTGTATTACTAATTAAATCAATTTTTGGCCAGTTCGTGTGCGTTTCGAAGACTTCGGCGAATTTTTTTTGGAATATGCATATGTGCTTTATAACGTGTACCGGGTGTTTTCTTTTCTGGTGTGTAAGGTTTCCCAATTGTAACCAAGGTCGAAGTAGTCTGCGAAATCCTCACGTCTTCGACTGAGCAAGCGTAGGCGTACATTGGAGAAGTGAAGAAGGGCGAGAAGTTCATATCAAGTGGGTAGCGGAGTGGGTAGCATATCGGACTCACAACCAAAGCGGCGCGAGTTCGACCCACAGAGAGAATATATTTTTCTTTTTCCATTTCTCAATCTGAAGGAGTATCAATTGGCAACCAACGTGCGTTTCAGACTACTTCGAAACTTTGGAGAAGTTAGTTCAGGTGAAAAATAAATTTATAAGTGAAAACAGTGGAATTGGATCAGTTCGAGTGTTCGATGCATTATAAGTGTTGCGGGGGTGTTTATTTATTTAGTTTTTGTTGCATGTTCGGAAAGTGTGATGATTCGTCGGTACAAAACTTGAAAAAATATATACAGTTTAATCAGTCGGTTCAGTGAACGAGGCGGCCTTTCTCGACAGTTTGAAAAAGCGTTCGTTAGCTGTGTAATCGGTGTAGAAACGGCGCATAACTCCGTTTGGGTCAGTGAACGAATCAAAAAAAAGACCGGTCTTCCTCGACAGTTGTGACAAGTTTTCGGTAGCGGTTTAATCGGTTTAAACAGCAGAGAACCGGTTCAAAATTCCGGTTGGATGGAGGAACAGCATAAAAGCGATTTAAACGAAGAGTTGATACAAGCGGCCATTAGCCTACTGAATCGATTACGGACTTCATCCCGTTGGGTTCGGAGTTCGAAGCTGGTAAATAAACGTTGTTAATTTCCTAGTGGTAATTTTTTTTTTTCCTACTTCTCCTAGTAAAGCTGAAGAATGATCGCTGTACTACACAGAAATTGTGAGATCTATTAGTGTGCCAATACATTAAATTCGCAGGAGAAGCGATTAAAGATTCCGTCTGGATCGACATTAAAACGGTTTTCGTCGATATTTGACCAAAGAAATCAATCAAAGAAATCATAGTGGATTTATTACCGACTTCATCATCACGTTCGGCTTTGAGTTGAAGCTGGAAATTAAAAATTCGTCTTTTTTTTCATACCTATTACGTATTGTCTTGGAATTTCTTTTTTTTCTTGGAGTACTGCGTTTTATTCAAACTTTGCGGTTGATGAGCGCGACAATAAATTATAATTAAAAACATATTTGAGTTTGATTTTGGAGATACTTGTGTGGTTCTTTCGATTTTTATTAGTGTTTTTTCCTTTCCCCTCGCTATTACTATTTTTTTTTGTGTTGCTCCTTCCTGACCCTGTAACTATGGACATAAATAGATTGGCGGTGGATGAACTCAAGTACGAGCTGGCGGTACTTGGCTTGAAAGGTCTGAACGTGGACGAGATGAGAAAAAGTTTACGGGCTACGTTGAAACGGAGATCTAGCTTCCTAAAACCGGAGAATCCTTTCCCTTTTATCGAGGATAAGATTGCAGTAGATAGCAAGCTAGAGGAAATTTCGAAGCTTATAGGGAAGTTTGCTGGGGTCGAAGGCTGCGGGGAGTACAATAAGATCGATGCCAAGGCGAAGTGGACTCTGAGAAGGCTAAACAATATAAAATTGGATGGGACGGAATCACAAGAATATGTCGCAGACACGCCAGAAAATAGCTGATTTATTCGTTCTACTGGATGATAGGCTGGTGTCAGTGGACAGCAGCGAAGAGGATGATGCGAGTCTCAGTCTCAGTCTGGGTTTCGGGGTAGAAGTGAGGGATCAGGGAGCATGGAAGGGGCAGTTCGGCCGGGCACCTTGCATCCAAGGTCAAGGTTAGCTCCGAAACGTGCATCGTCTACGCAAGTCGGTAAAAGTTCAGCGAATATGGAGCCGCATTCGTTCACTTCTGGAATCGCAGCGGTGCCGGTTTGTAGGTTAGGTTAGGTTGCAGTGACGGCCAAAGACCTCACATAGACCCACGAGGGTCTATAGTGATACCACACAAAAACAGGAGACCCAATGTACTTATGTAAGGTGCGCTAGGGTTTCGATCTATGTAGAGAGCTCCTCGTTTAATTCGAAGGTCCCTGTGACATTAGAAAAGTTGAGCAACCTCTGCATGCTGTTAAGAGAGACTTCTTTGAGGTTTGCGAAGGTTGGTGCACCCAGAGCTTTCACCCTTCTCCCAGCGAGAGCTGGGCAGTAGCACAGGAGGTGTTCTAGCGTTTCCCGTTCCGGTTTATAAATGGGGTGTGAAATTTTCGGGTTCAGCCGTAGAATCACTGAGCGGGTTTCTCGAAAGAGTCGAGGAGTTAAGGGAAGCGCGCAAAGAATTGGGAAGAACTAGTGACGAGGCTCAGGGATGAATTCTTACCTCCAGGGTACAACGATCGGCTGCTGGAGGAGATAAGACATTGCACTCAAGGTAGCAACGAGAGCATTGGAATGTTTGTAAGTGTAATGTTGAGGCTATTTGGTAGGTTAAGCGGACCGTGCAATGAGGCGTTAAAACTGTCCTTCATCCGCAAGAATATAGCTCCTTTTTACTCAAACCACTTAGCGTTGGTTGAGATCACGTCTATCGAGCAGCTTCTCGTGGTCAGAAAAAAATTAGAGGCTTCGCATTTAAATGTGGAAAGCTACATACCACCTCCATCACGTAAACAGACAAATTTATTGGAGCCGGATTTGGCCTATGTTTTGGTTTCAGAACTATCCATGCCATTACCACTCGAGACGCATCCAGCAGTACAGACAGTGGCCCATTCAAATCTTTCGGCAAGTGCGAATCCTTTTAGAACTAATTGGCCGTATTGCGAATGTCGCAGTCACGTCACGTCGATGCCGATTCAACCTGTCACGTCGATCGAAAAAAGCGATTGTGTAACTCCATCGACGCGACTCATTGGCATTGACATTTTGATATGTACGTATCAGCTGTAAATTGTGAATTTAAGTTCATGTATGCCTTCGTTTACAACTATGACGTTATTTTTCTGCAATATCAAATGCTACATTCAAAATTAAATGCGGATAATGCTTTTTTTCTAAAGTGGAAAAGCAATACATCTTGTTCGGCCCATTTGTGGCTCTCACTTCTGCTTGCATCTCGTGACGGTAGTCCCAAAGAATTTTACAGTGCCGAAAATTCGAGCCATATTTCTTTAATGTGTGTCGATCTACAACACTTTTAATGACGATTACTTGTTGCGAATCCATCAAAATAAGGAAAGAAACATCTTTTTGTCAAATATATACTTGCATTTTTGCATCGACGTTAATTTTCTTCAGGCGTCACGGACTCGGAATGTCGTCGACGAAAAATGACGATCAAAGTGACAACGGTCGATGACAATCGACATACACAATCGCTTTTTCATGCGTCGATCTCAAATCGGCATCGAAGTGACGCGACGTGACATTCGTAATACGGCCAAATAACTCGGCAACTGGTGGTCAGATGGTGAAAAGGAAAATACGTTGCTTCAACTGCAACGAGGAAGGGCACATGTCTAGCGGTTGCCAGCAACCTAGGCGGTGCTATGGTTGTGGACGGGAGGGCGTGCTTCGGAAATATAGCACTACATGCTCGGGAAACGAACCGCGAACTCCTGGCACGGCAGGTCAGTGAATTCGAGGGGGTGGGGGTTCCATTAAGGAAAATGTAGGTATGGGCAAAGTGGTAAGTTTAGATTGTGTACTAGATAAGTGGGAAGGGGACAATCGGCCCTATTTCGTAGTTAGTGTTCATGGGGTGAACCTGTGTGGCCTGCTGGATTCAGGTGCCTCACGTACAGTTGTTGGAGGAAAAGGGTGGGACATTTTAAGAGATCTGGGGTTTATGGTGGATAAGTCGTCGGTCGCAGCGGTATCATTGGCGGATGGTTCTAACGTCGCGGTGTCGGGTACGGTGACGATCCCATTCGGCGTTAAGGGTAGAATTGGGCTAATTGAGTCGTTGGTTATTCCAAATTTACCGCAGACACTTATACTGGGAGCCGATTTTTGTGCAAAATTTGGAATTGTTCCGGACCTTAGTAGTAGTGCCTGGGAGTTCTCAAGGCCGTCAAGGCCTTACGTCCGTTTAAAGTCTAGACAGCACCCAAATCAGAATGTAGGAGTACTGGGAAATTTTATGACCCATCCCTAGCCCTGAGCAGCCGGCAACATGTGCTGTCTCCCGGAACTCCTCATTCATCTGCAACGATACTAAGGTTTTGGCTAATGAAAAAAAAAAAATCAGGCCAGGACCTCTCCACTATTATAGCACTGGATGTACACGGCCGTACACGGCCACGGTAAGGCCATAGTCAGGCTTATCCTCACCTACGGAATCTTAGTGTGGTGGGTAGCTCTGGAGAAATCCACCTACCTAAGTAAACTCACCAAGGTTCAGCATCTTTCTTTCACAGGAGCATCGGGCGTACTTAGAGCCACACCTACAGCGGCACTAGAGAAATTGAAACCCTGTTCAAAAAAAGTCAAGACGCCAAAACTAACCCTTATTTAGCACTTTTGCATTACCGAACCTCACCAAACTCTAGCGGGTATAATCCTTCTGAACTGTTAATGTCGAGGAAACTTCGAACCAATATGCCGACACATCCGTTTGTTTTGCAACCTAACCTTGTCGACAGCGAGAAATATAAAAAATTTCGTCAATCAAAACTATCACAAATGAAATTTTATTTTGACCGAAACACGAAAACCCTGGACCCTCTTCAGAAAGGAGAGGACTTTTATTACAAGAAAAATCCTAATTCACCTTGGGTTTCAGGTACAATATTAGACACTTGTAAAGAACCACGTTCATACCTGGTTAAAAGTACAAAAGGCGGGACTACATACAAACGGAACAATGAGTACGTTTTTAAAAAGAACACAGCCTACAATAAAAAATGCAATTTTACAAACTTTCAAGCCAAGACATATTACAGCAAAAAAGACAATAATATCGGTCAAGATGATTGCACAACAAGCAATGATAGGTATGCCAATAATGAAAACAAAATTGAATCATCCTCTAATAACTTTAATAAGAATATTCATGGCAAAATAGAAGGACGATACACTCGATCTGGTAAAAAATATGAAGACATGTAAAAAATACTTGGTATTTTCGAATTTTTGTGACAAACCGTAAAAGATAAGATAAACATGGAATTATTGAATTGTAAGTTAATTGTAACTAAAATTGTATTAGGATAAGTAAAATGAACAAATATTACGTTTGAGTATTAATTGAACTATGAATTATATAGTTGAAATGTGTTTTTTTTTTGTATCCAATCAGGAGTCTATAGTTCAGCTTCCTCTTTCAGGATCAAACGGGAGACAAATGGAGGGAATGGTTCAAGAGGTCTACCGAGGAGGCGATGACTGAGAGCAGCCGAAGTCGCACACGAACGTAGGCGTAGATAGATCCTGTAGATCTTTGCTCATCTCTTACATACCGCCTGGAATGAAGTTATTTTATTAATCGTAATCACATATATTCATGCTTTACCTGACTCCGAAGGGTCTCAGCTCCGGTAGACTTTGGAAAGGAGACCCTCTACTTCCACGAGCCTATTGGGGCTGTTGAAATCCATCACATGTAAACAAACTAAATGTCCCAGTTGGTCGCTAGTCTCTTAAGAGACATAATCTCAATGGTTTGAGCCTAGGAATCATATTGCTCATCTTTCTTCATCACTAGATAGAAAGAAATAGCAATAGAACCATGTGCTCTCACCATGATCTATTTGTAAGGCAAAAAATAGCCGCATCACTCCGAGCGCAGCAAATGTCATTCGCGACTTACACTATAAAAATTAAATACGCGAAAAGTTACAGTTCAAGTGCGGTTACAATAACAAGTGCGATGTGAAGTGATTGGAAATGTGTGACTACGTTATTAGTTTTTTATATTTATTGCAGTAAGGTAACTTCGCCCCTGCCTGCACGTTTCATTTCATAGCCCCCTTTCTTATTTCCAGCCGATGGCAATCTCCGCGAAATATTCATACGAGAACGAGCTTTTATCACAAAACGCTATCATCGAACAGATGGCGCTATTGCCAAAGCCATTTTTCTATCGAGACATTCGCAGACATGTCTTCGAGATTCGGGGAGCATTTGTCTCGATACCGTGTATTTTTCCCATAAGACGTCTCGAAGAATCTCGCAGACAGGCCGCCATAGTCTTCGAGATATCTGCGAGATTCTCGCAGATGCGACCAACTGGGGTCAATCGTCGTAATGTCAAATCATTTTTTTCTTGTCAAAAGTAAATTGCGGTACTTGGCTTGAAAGGTCTGAACGTGGACGGGATGAGAAAAAGTTTACGGGCTACGTTGAAACGGAAATCTAGCTTCTTAAAACCGGAGTATCCTTTCCCTTTTATCGAGGATAAGATTGCAGTAGATAGCAAGCTAGAAGAAATTTCGAAGCTTATAGGGAAGTTTGCTGGGGTCGAAGGCTGCGGGGAGTACAATAAGATCGATTGCAAGGCGAAGTGGGCTCTGAGAAGGCTAAACAATATAAAATTGGATGGGACGGAATCACAAGAATATGTCGCAGATACGCCAGAAAATAGCTGATTTATTCGTTCTACTGGATGATAGGCTGGTGTCAATGGACAGCAGCGAAGAGGATGATACGAGTCTCAGTCTCAGTCTGGGTTTCGGGGTAGAAGTGAGGGATCAGGGAGCATGGAAGGGGCAGTTCGGCCGGGCACCTTGCATCCAAGGTCAAGGTTAGCTCCGAAACGTGCATCGTCTACGCAAGTCGGTAAAAGTTCAGCGAATATGGAGCCGCATTCGTTCAGTTCTGGAATCGCAGCGTTGCCGGTTTATAGGTTAGGTTAGGTTGCAGTGACGGCCAAAGACCTCACATAGACCCACGAGGGTCTATAGTGATACCACACAAAAACAGGAGACCCAATGTACTTATGTAAGGTGCGCTAGGGTTTCGATCTATGTAGAGAGCTCCTCGTTTAATTCGAAGGTCCCTGTGACATTAGAAAAGTTGAGCAACCTCTGCATGCTGTTAAGAGAGACTTCTTTGAGGTTTGCGAAGGTTGGTGCACCCAGAGCTTTCACCCTTCTCCCAGCGAGAGCTGGGCAGTAGCTCAGGAGGTGTTCTAGCGTTTCCCGTTCCGGTTTATAAATGGGGTGTGAAATTTTCGGGTTCAGCCGTAGAATCACTGAGTGGGTTTCTCGAAAGAGTCGAGGAGTTAAGGAAAGCGCGAGGTTGTTCACTGCAACGGCTTTTCGAGTCGTCAGTAGACTTATTGGAAGGGAAAGCGTTGATCTGGTTTAGGGCAAGTAAACCTTTTGCAAAGAATTGGGAAGAACTAGTGACGAGGCTCAGGGATGAATTCTTACCTCCAGGGTACAACCATCGGCTGCTGGAGGAGATAAGACATTGCACTCAAGGTAGCAACGAGAGCATTGGAATGTATGTAAGTGTAATGTTGAGGCTATTTGGTAGGTTAAGCGGACCGTGCAATGAGGCGTTAAAACTGTCCTTCATCCGCAAGAATATAGCTCCTTTTTACTCAAACCACTTAGCGTTGGTTGAGATCACGTCTATCGAGCAGCTTCTTGTGGTCAGAAAAAAATTAGAGGCTGCGCGTTTTAATGTGGAAAGCTACATACTACCTCCATCACGTAAACAGACAAATTTATTGGAGCCGGATTTGGCCTATGTTTTGGTTTCAGAACTATCCATGCCATTACCACTCGAGACGCATCCAGCAGTACAGACAATGGCCCATTCAAATCTTTCGGCAAGTGCGAAACCCTTTAGAACTAATTGGCCGTATTGCGAATGTCGCAGTCACGTCACGTCGATGCCGATGCAACCTGTCACGTCGATCGAAAAAACCGATCGTGTAACTCCATCGACGCGACTCATTGGCATTGACATTTTGATATGTACGTATCAGCTGTAAATTGTGAATTTAAGTTCATGTATGCCTTCGTTTACAACTATGACGTTATTTTTCTGCAATATCAAATACTACATTCAAATTTAAATGCGGATAATGCTTTTTTTCTAAAGTGGAAAAGCAATACATCTTGTTCGGCCCATTTGTGGCTCTCACTTCTGCTTGCATCTCGTGACGGTAGTCCCAAAGAATTTTACAGTGCCGAAAATTCGAGCCATATTTCTTTAATGTGTGTCGATCTACAACACTTTTAATGACGATTACTTGTTGCGAATCCATCAAAATAAGGAAAGAAACATCTTTTTGTCAAATATATACTTGCATTTTTGCATCGACGTTAATTTTCTTCAGGCGTCACGGACTCGGAGTTTCATCGACGAAAAATGACGATCAAAGTGACAACGGTCGATGACAATCGACATACACAATCACTTTTTCATGCGTCGATCTCAATCCGGCATCGAAGTGACGCGACGTGACATTCGCAATACGGCCAAATAACTCGGAAACTGGTGGTCAGATGGTGAAAAGGAAAATACGTTGCTTCAACTGCAACGAGGAAGGGCACATGTCTAGCGGTTGCCAGCAACCTAGGCGGTGCTATGGTTGTGGACGGGAGGGCGTGCTTCGGAAATATAGCACTACATGCTCGGGAAACGAACCGCGAACTCCTGGCTCGGCAGGAGGGCCAGCACACCAGCCGTCAGATGGGGAAAGGGTGGGGGTTCATTAAGGAAAATGTAGGTATGGGCAAAGTGGTAAGTTTAGATTATGTACTAGATAAGTGGGAAGGGGACAATCGGCCCTATTTCGTAGTTAGTGTTCATGGGGTGAACCTGTGTGGCCTGCTGGATTCAGGTGCCTCACGTACAGTTGTTAGAGGAAAACGGTAGGACATTTTAATAGATCTGGGGTTTATGGTGGATAAGTTTATGGTGGATAAGTCGTCGGTCGTCATCGCGGTGTCCGGTACGGTGACGATCCCATTCGGCGTTAAGGGTAGAATTGGGCTAATTGAGTCGTTGGTTATTCCAAATTTACCGCAGACACTTATACTGGGAGCCGATTTTTGTGCAAAATTTGGAATTGTTCCGGACCTTAGTAGTAGTGCCTTGGAGTTCTCAAGGCCGTCAAGGCCTTACGTCCGTTTAAAGTCTAGACAGCACCCAAATCAGAATGTAGGAGTACTGGGAAATTATATGACCCATCTCTAGCCCTGAGCAGCCGGCAACATGCGCTGTCTCCCGGAACTCCCCATTCATTTGCAACGATACAAAGGTTTTAGCTGATGAAAAAAAAAAATCAGGCCAGGACCTCTCCACTATCGTAGCACTGGATGTACACGGCCATAGTCAGGCCTTTCCTAACCTACGGAATCTTAGTGTGGTGGGTAGCTCTGGAGATCTCCACCTAACTAAGTAAACTCACCAAGGTTCAGCGTCTTTCTTTCACAGGAGGATCGGGCGTCCTTAGAGCCACACCTACAGAGGCACTAGAGAAATTGAAACCCTGTTCAAAAAAAGTCAAGACGCCAAAACTAACCCTTATCCGTTTGTTTTGCAACCTAACCTTGTCGACAGTGAGAAATATAAAAAATTTCGTCAATCAAAACAATCACAAATGAAATTTTATTTTGACCGAAACACGAAAACCCTGGACCCTCTTCAGAAAGGAGAGGACTTTTATTACAAGAAAAATCCTAATTCACCTTGGGTTTAAGGTACCATATTAGACACTTGTAAAGAACCACCTTCATACCTGGTTAAAAATACAAAAGACGGGACTACATACAAACGGAACAGGGAGCACGTTTTTCAAGCCAAGACATATTACAGCGAAAAAGACAATAATATCGGTCAAGATGAAGACATGTAAAAAATACTTGGTATTTTCGAATTTTTGTGACAAACCGTAAGAGATAAGATAAACATGGAATTATTGAATTGTAAGTTAATTGTAACTAAAATTGTATTAGGATAAGTAAAATGAACAAATATTACGTTTGAGTATTAATTGAACTTCGAATAATATAATTGTAATGCGTTTTTTTTTTGTATCCAATCAGGAGTCTATAGTTCAGCTTCCTCTTTCAGGATCAAACGGGAGACAAATGGAGGGAATGGTTCAAGAGGTCTACCGAGGAGGCGATGACTGAGAGCAACCGAAGTCGCACACGAACGTAGGCGTAGATAGATCCTGTAGATCTTTGCTCGTCTCTTACATACCGCCTGGAATGAAGTTATTTTATTAATCGTAATCACATATATTCATGCTTTACCTGACTCCGAAGGGTCTCAGCTCCGGTAGACTTTGGAAAGGAGACCCTCTACTTCCACGAGCCTATTAGGGCTGTTGAAATCCATCAAACGTAAACAAACTTAATGTCAATCGTCGTTATGTCAAATCATTTTTTTATTTTTCAAAAGTAATTTTGTTCTTAGATGTCACTCTCGCACTAAAGTGATTTTGTCAATGTACCGGAATTTTCACTTTGTATTATTTCCCCTGAACTTTACCGGAATTTTCACTTAGAATTTTTTGCTATCAATTTTACCGGAATTTTCAGTCGTTGATTTGAACTTGACCTAGAAACTAAATCGTGAACCTTTGTATTTTGAATATTTAACTCTCGTTGAATTTGAAATGAAATTGAATCAGTGTGCATTAGAGTAAATATAAAGAATTGTGAATATACGAGTGAAGAGTTTGTTTTGATTTCGAACAGTGGAGTTCGAAAATTTATAGCGATAATCGCATTGAACAAGGGCTGTCGCGCTCTAGTGGGCGGAGCCTGGAGGGGAGAAGGAAATATGTCCAGGTCCTAGCTTGTGCGTTCGTTTGGGCGATTTCGGGCCCATCTATCCGGCTCCGCTGGTTCTCTTCAATGTCGAGCGCGAATAAGACGAGTAGCACCAAAGACAGTTCGGCGAACACCTGCATCCCCAACCGAAGGACCAACTTCTTGTCCTATTTACTGTCAAGCGCCATAGGTGAATTCCGGTTGCTTTGGAGAGACAGTAATCGTCGTAAGTACGGAAAGGAGTGGTATTTCCTGGCGCACTGGCAGAAGATTGAGTTAACAGTCACCAATTTGAATTTGCCGCCCCTATGAAAATCCCACGGTGGGTTGTTCCTTCGAAGATCGGCCGATGATAGCCGGTCAACTTCGAAAATGCCGGTAGGCTATTTCCCGCGCGTTTTCTTTGCCTGTAATTTCGGCACGAGCTGTGGCAGTTCGACTTTAAAAATACTTGGAAAACGCCCGGGACGGGCTTAATTAACTTAAAGAACCCGCTTTGGACTGTCATCGACGGAAAACTTGACAGTTCACGTTTTCATGCCAAAAATAGAAACGCGCGGAAACGGAACACGAAGCTTGCCGAGCGTTTGATTGGAGGGTGTATAAGAACCGAACGCCGTCCCGAAGGGGGAGTTGATTCGAAAATTTGGCGGAGGCACGACGGTTAGAAGAGTGGAACGGTGAAGGAAGAGTTGACGGAGAAAAAGGAAAATTGAAGTCGGTTAAGTGCGTTCCAGTGAACCGATTGCAGGAAGCGTGAAGACAGTTGGACGAGGTGCGTTCCAGTAAACCGATCGAAGGAACCGCAAAGGCGATTGAACGAGGAGCGTTCCAGCGAACCGGTGGAAGAAAACGGAAAGCCACTACCGAAGCCGTTAAATTGAAGGAGAAGCACTGTGGGCTGAAGAATACGGCGGAGTCGACAGCGCGAATGAGAACAGAAAAAAAAGCTAAGTAACCTGGTTATTGTCCTTCTCCCTTTTAGGTGGGCCCTACATTTGCTTTCCCCGTCGTAGAGGGTTTCTCAGTGGTGACCCTTCGGACTAGGGTCATTCCAGTACAGTTGCGAATCTTAATTACTGTATTACTAATTAAATCAATTTTTGGCCAGTTCGTGTGCGTTTCGAAGACTTCGACGAATTTTTTTTGGAATAAACATATGTGCTTTATAACGTGTACCGGGTGTTTTCTTTTCTGGTGTGTAAGATTTCCCAATTGTCCTTGAGATAAAACGATTGGGTGGCGCCCAAAAAAAATAGCATCTACAGCTAACCAAGGTCGAAGTAGTCTGCGAAATCCTCACGTCTTCGACTGAGCAAGCGTAGGCGTACATTGGAGAAGTGAAGAAGGGCGAGAAGTTCATATCGAGTGGGTAGCGGAGTGGGTAGCATATCGGACTCACAACCAAAGCGGCGCGAGTTCGACCCACAGAGAGAATATATTTTTCTTTTCCCATTTCTCAATCTGAAGGAGTATCAATTGGCGCCCAACGTGCGTTTCAGACTACTTCGAAACTTTGGAGAAGTTAGTTCAGGTGAAAAGTAAATTTAAAAGTGAAAACAGTGGAATTGGATCAGTTCGAGAGTTCGATGCATTATAAGTGTTGCGGGGGTTTGTATTTATTTTGTTTTTGTTGCATGTTCGGAAAGTGTGATGTTTCGTCGGTACAAAACTTGAAAAAAATATATACAGTGAACGAGGCGGTATTTCTCGACAGTTTGAAAAAGCGTTCGTTAGCTGTGTAATCGGTGTAGAAACGGCGCATAACTCCGTTTGGGTCGGTGAACGAATCAAAAAAAAAACCGGTCTTCCTCGACAGTTGTGAAAAGTTTTCGGAAGCGGTTTAATCGGTTTAAACAGCGGAGAACCGGTTCCAAATTCCGGTTAGATGGAGGAACAGCATAAAAGCGATTTAAACGAAGAGTTTATGCAAGCGGCCATTAGCCTACTGAATCGATTACGGACTTCATCCCGTTGAGTTCGGAGTTCGAAGCTGGTAAATTAACGTTGTTAATTTCCAAGTGGTAATTTTTTTTTTCCTACTTCTTCTAGTAAAGCTGAAGAATAATCGCTGTACTACACAGAAATTGTGAGATCTATTAGTGTGCCAATACATTAAATTCGCAGGAGAAGCGATTAAAGATTCCGTCTGGATCGACATTAAAACGGTTTTCGTCGATATTTGACCAATGAAATCAATCAAAGAAATCATAGTGGATTTATTACCGATTTCATCATCACGTTCGGCTTTGAGTTGAAGATGAAAATTAAAAATTCGTCTTTTTTTCATACCTATTACGTATTGTCTTGGAATTTCTTTTTTTTCTTGGAGTACTGCGTTTTATTCAAACTTTGCGGTTGACGAGCGCGACAATAAATTATAATTAAAAACATATTTGAGTTTGATTTTGGAGATACTTGTGTGGTTCTTTCGATTTTTATTAGTGTTTTTTCCTTTCCCCTCGCTATTACTATTTTTTTTTTTTGTGTTGCTCCTTCCTGACCCCGTAACTATGGACATAAATAGATTGGCGGTGGATGAACTTAAGTACGAGCTGGCGGTACTTGGCTTGAAAGGTCTGAACGTGGACGAGATGAGAAAAAGTTTACGGGCTACGTTGAAACGGAAATCTAGCTTCTTAAAACCGGAGTATCCTTTCCCTTTTATCGAGTATAAGATTGCAGTAGATAACAAGCTAGAGGAAATTTCGAAGCTTATAGGGAAGTTTGCTGGGGTCGAAGGCTGCGGGGAGTACAATAAGATCGATGCCAAGGCGAAGTGGGCTCTGAGAAGGCTAAACAATATAAAATTGGATGGGACGGAATCACAAGAATATGTCGCAGACACGCCAGAAAATAGATGATTTATTCGTGCTACTGGATGATAGGCTGGTGTCAGTGGACAGCAGCGAAGAGGATGATACGAATCTCAGTCTCAGTCTGGGTTTCGGGGTAGAAGTGAGGGATCAAGGAGCAGGGAAGGGGCAGTTCGGCCGGGCACCTTGCATCCAAGGTCAATGTTAGCTTTGAAACGTGCATAGTCTACGCAAGTCGGTAAAAGTTCAGCGAACATGGAGCCGCATTCGTTCACTTCTGGAATCGCAGCGGAGCCGGTTTAGCCGTAGAATCACTGAGTGGGTTTCTCGAAAGAGTCGAGGAGTTAAGGGAAGCGCGAGGTTGTTCGCTGCAACGGCTTTTCGAGTCGTCAGTAGACTTATTCGAAGGGAAAGCGTTGATTTGGTTTAGGGCAAGTAAACCTTTTGCAAAGAATTGAGACGAACTAGTGGCGAGGCTCAGGGATGAGTTCTTACCTCCAGGGTACAACGATCGGCTGCTAAAGGAGATAAGACATCGTACTCAAGGTAGCAACGAGAGCATTGAAATGTTTGTAAGTGTAATGTTGATGCTATTTGGTAGGTTAAGCGGACCGTGCAATGAGGCGTTAAAACTGTCCTTCATCCGCAAGAATATAGCTTCATTTTACTCAAACCACTTAGCGTTGGTTGAGATCACGTCTAACGAGCAGCTTCTCGTGGTCGGAAAAAAATTAGAGGCTGCGCGTTTTAATGTGGAAAGCTCATTTGTGGCTCTCACTTCTGCTTGCATCTCGTGACGGTAGTCCCAAAGAATTTTACAGTGCCGAAAATTCGAGCCATATTTCTTTAATGAGTGTCGATCTACAACACTTTTAATGACGATTACTTGTTGCGAATCCATCAAAATAAGGAACGAAACATCTTTTTGTCAAATATATACTTGCATTTTTGCATCGACTTTAATTTTCTTCAGGCGTCACGGACTCGGAATGTCATCGACGAAAAATGACGATCAAAGTGACAACGGTCGATGACAATCGACATACACAATCACTTTTTCATGCGTCGATGTCAAATCGGCATCGAAGTGACGCGACGTGACATTCGCAATACGGCCAAATAACTCGGAAACTGGTGGTCAGATGGTGAAAAGGAAAATACGTTGCTTCAACTGCAACGAGAAAGGGCACATGTCTAGCGGTTGCCAGCAACCTAGGCGGTGCTATGGTTGTGGACGGGAGGGCGTGCTTCGGAAATATAGCACTACATGCTCGGGAAACGAACCGCGAACTCCTGGCACGGCAGGTCAGTGAATTCGAGGGTCTGCACACCTGCCGTCAGATGGGGAAAATGTAGGTATGGGCAAAGTGGTAAGTTTAGATTATGTACTAGATAAGTGGGAAGGGGACAATCCGCCCTATTTCGTAGTTAGTGTTCATGGGGTGAACCTGTGTGGCCTGCTGGATTCAGGTGCCTCACGTACAGTTGTTCGAGGAAAAGGGTAGGACATTTTAATAGATCTGGGGTTTATGGTGGATAAGTTTATGGTGGATAAGTCGTCGGTCGTCATCGCGGTGTCGGGTACGGTGACGATCCCATTCGGCGTTAAGGGTAGAATTGGGCTAATTGAGTCGTTGGTTATTCCAAATTTACCGCAGACACTTATACTGGGAGCCGATTTTTGTGCAAAATTTGGAATTGTTCCGGACCTTAGTAGTAGTGCCTTGGAGTTCTCAAGGCCGTCAAGGCCTTACGTCCGTTTAAAGTCTAGACAGCACCCAAATCAGAATGTAGGAGTACTGGGAAAGTATATGACCCATCTCTAGCCCTGAGCAGCCGGCAACATGCGCTGTCTCCCGGAACTCCTCATTCATCTGCAACGATACAGAGGTTTTGGCTGATGAAAAAAAAAAATCAGGCCAGGACCTCACCACTATCGTAGCACTGGATGTACACGGCCATAGTCAGGCCTTTCCTAACCTACGGAATCTTAGTGGGGTGGGTAGCTCTGGAGAAATCCACCTACCTAAGTACACTCACCAAGGTTCAGCGTCTTTCTTTCACAGGAGGATCGGGCGTCCTTAGAGCCACACCTACAGCGGCACTAGAGAAATTGAAACCCTGTTCAAAAAAAGTCAAGACGCCAAAACTAACCCTTATTTAGCACTTTTGCATTACCGAACCTCACCAAACTCTAGCGGGTATAATCCTTCTGAACTGTTAATGTCGAGGAAACTTCGAACCAATATGCCGACACATCCGTTTGTTTTGCAACCTAACCTTGTCGACAGCGAGAAATATAAAAAATTTCGTCAATCAAAACAATCACAAATGAAATTTTATTTTGACCGAAACACGAAAACCCTGGACCCTCTTCAGAAAGGAGAGGACTTTTATTACAAGAAAAATCCTAATTCACCTTGGGTTTCAGGTACAATATTAGACACTTGTAAAGAACCACCTTCATACCTGGTTAAAATGCAAAAGACGGGACTACATACAAACGGAACAGGGAGCACGTTTTTAAAAAGAACAAAGCCTACAATAAAGAATGCAATTTTACAAACTTTCAAGCCAAGACATATTACAGCGAAAAAGACAATAATATCGGTCAAGATGATTGCACAACAAGCAATGATAGGTATGCCAATAATGAAAACAAAATTGAATCATCCTCTAATAACTTTAATAAGAATGTTCATGGCAAAATAGAAGGACGATACACTCGATCTGGTAAAAAAATATCAAGACATGTAAAAAATACTTGGTATTTTCGAATTTTTGTGACAAACCGTAAGAGATAAGATAAACATGGAATTATTGAATTGTAAGTTAATTGTAACTAAAATTGTATTAGGATAAGTAAAATGAACAAATATTACGTTTGAGTATTAATTGAACTATGCATTATATAGTAGCTGTAATGTGTTTTTTTTGTATCCAATCCACTGTAGACTCCTGCAGTTCAGCTTCCTCTTTCAGGATCAAACGGGAGACGAATGGAGGGAATGGTTCAAGAGGTCTACCGAGGAGGCGATGACTGAGAGCAGCCGAAGTCGCACACGAACGTAGGCCTAGATGGATCCTGTAGATCTTTGCTCGTCTCTTACATACCGCCTGGAATGAAGTTATTTTATTAATCGTAATCACATATATTCATGCTTTACCTTACTGCGAAGGGTCTCAGCTCCGGTAGACTTTGGAAAGGAGACCCTCTAGTTCCACGAGCCTATTTGGGCTGTTGAAATCCATCACACGTAAACAAACTAAATGTCAATCTGCGTAATTTCAAATCATTTTTTATTTGTCAAAAGTAAATTTGTTCATAGATGTCACTCTCGCACTAAAGTGATTTTGTCAATGTACCGGAATTTTCACTTTGTATTATTTCCCCTGAACTTTACCGGAATTTTCACTTAGAATTTTTTGATTTGAACTTGACCTAGAAACTAAATCGTAAACCTTTATATTTTGAATATTTAACTGTCGTTGAATTTGATATGAAATTGAATCAGTGTACATTAGAGTAAATATAAAGAATTGTGAATATACGAGTGAAGTGTTTGTTTTGATTTCGAAAATTTATAGCGATAATCGCATTGAACAAGGGCTGTCGCGCTCTAGTGGGCAGAGCCTGGGGGGTGAAGGAAATATGTCCAGGCCCTAGCTTGCGCGTTCATTTGGGCGATTTCGGGCCAATCTATCCGACTCCACTGTTTCTCTTCAATGTCGACCGCGAATAAGACGAGAAGCACCAAGGACAGTTCGGCGAACACCTGCATCCCCAACCGAAGGACCAACTTCTTGTCTAATTTACTGTCAAGCGCCGTAGGTGAATTCCGGTTGCTGTGGAGGGACAGTAATCGTCGTAAGTACGGGAAGGAGGGGTATTTCCTGGCGCACTGGCAGAAGATTGAGTTAGCAGTCACCAAGTTGAATTTGCTGCCCCTATGAAAATCCCACGGCGGGTTGTTCCTTCGAAGATCGGCCGATGATAGCCGGTCAACTTCGAAAATGCCGGTAGGCTATTTCCCGCGCGTTTTCTTTGCCTGTAATTTCGGCACGAGCTGTGGCAGTTCGACTTTAAAAATACTTGGAAAACGCCCGGGACGGGCCTAATTAACTTAAAGAACCCGCTTTGGACTGTCATCGACGGAAAACTTGACAGTTCACGTTTTCATGCCAAAAATAGAAACGCGTGGAAACGGAACACGAAGCTTGCCGAGCGTTTGATTGGAGGGTGTATAAGAACCGAACGCCGTCCCGAAGGGGGAGTTGATTCGAAAATTTGGCGGAGGCACGACGGTTAGAAGAGTGGAACGGTGAAGGAAGAGTTGACGGAGAAAAAGGAAAATTGAAGTCGGTTAAGTGCGTTCCAGTGAACCGATTGCATGAAGCGTGAAGACGGTTGGACGAGGTGCCTTCCAGTGAACCGATCGAAGGAACCGCAAAGGCGATTGAACGAGGAGCGTTCCAGCGAACCGGTGGAAGAAAACGGAAAGCCGTTACCGAAGCCGTTAAATTGAAGGAGAAGCACTGTGGGCTGAAGAATACGGCGGAGTCGACAGCGCGAATGAGAACAGAAAAAAAAAGCTAAGTAACCTGGTTATTGTCCTTCTCCCTTTTCGGTGGGCCCTACATTTGCTTTCCCCGTCGTAGAAGGTTTCTCGGTGGTGACCCTTCGGACTAGGGTCATTCCAGTACAGTTGCGAATCTTAATTACTGTATTACTAATTAAATCAATTTTTGGCCAGTTCGTGTGCGTTTCGAAGACTTCGACGAATTTTTTTTGGAATATACATATGTGCTTTATAACGTGTACCGGGTGTTTTCTTTTCTGGTGTGTAAGGTTTCCCAATTGTCCTTGTGATAAAACGATTGGGTGGCGCCCAAAAAAAATAGCATCTACAGCTAACCAAGGTCGAAGTAGTCTGCGAAATCCTCCCGTCTTCGACTGAGCAAGCGTAGGCGTACATTGGAGAAGTGAAGAAGGGCGAGAAGTTCATATCGAGTGGGTAGCGGAGTGGGTAGCATATCGGACTCACAACCAAAGCGGCGCGAGTTCGACCCACAGAGAGAATATATTTTTCTTTTTCCATTTCTCAATCTGAAGGAGTATCAATTGGCGCCCAACGTGCGTTTCAGACTACTTTGAAACTTTGGAGAAGTTAGTTCAGGTGAAAAGTAAATTTAAAAGTGAAAACAGTGGAATTGGATCAGTTCGAGTGTTCGATGCATTAAAAGTGTTGCGGGGGTGTGTCTTTATTTAGTTTTTGTTGCATGTTCGGAAAGTGTGATATTTCGTCGGTACAAAACTTGAAAAAAATTTATACAGTTTAATCAGTCGGTTCAGTGAACGAGGCGGCCTTTCTCGACAGTTTGAAAAAGCGTTCGTTAGCTGTGTAATCGGTGTAGAAACGGCGCATGACTCCGTTTGCATCGGTGAACGAATCAAAAAAAAAACACGATCTACCTCGACAGTTGTGAAAAGTTTTCGGAAGCGGTTTAATCGGTTTAAACAGCGGAGAACCGGTTCCAAATTCCGGTTGGATGGAGGAACAGCAAAAAAGCGGTTTTAAACGAAGAGTTGATACAAGCGGTCATTAGCCTACTGAATCGATTACGGACTTCATCCCGTTGGGTTCGGAGTTCGAAGCTGGTAAACTAACGTTGTTAATTTCCTAGTGGTATTTTTTTTCTACTTCTCCTAGTAAAACTGAAGAATGATCGCTGTACTACACAGAAATTGTGAGATCTATTAGTGTGCCAATACATTAAATTCGCAGGAGAAGCGATTAAAGATTCCGTCTGGATCGACATTAAAACGGTTTTCGCCGATATTTGACCAAAGAAATCAATCAAAGAAATCATAGTGGATCTATTACCGACTTCATCATCACGTTCGGCTTTGAGTTGAAGCTGGAAATTAAAAATTCGTTTTTTTTTCATACCTATTACGTATTGTCTTGGAATTTCTTTTTTTTCTTGGAGTACTGCGTTTTATTCAAACTTTGCGACTGATGAGCGCGACAACAAATTATAATTAAAAACATATTTGATTTTGGAGATACTTGTGTGGTTCTTTCGATTTTACTTTATTATTTTTATAATTAAGTATTGTGATTGATTTTTTAAAAAAAAAAATTTGCTACCCTCAAAATTTTTATTTTCACGTTTCATAACTAGTAGACGCGAAAAAAGCAATAAAAATTTTCAGTCCGTCTGTCCGCCGTACGCCGTACGCAAGATCGTTTGGAGGCTCGTAGCTGCCAAACGCTTTGAGATATTAAATTGAAATTTTTTTAGCGAATAGATGGGGTAGACGCCTTGAAGTGACCAAATTTTTAGGGGTGGGGGTGTGAGGGGGAGGGAGGGGGAAGTGTTTTAGACCGAAAATTTTGGTTTCCAGATCTCAGTAACCCCTTATGTTAGGAAGCTGAAACTTGGAATTTCTATAGAGCTCTGATAGTAGACCCATTTGCAGAAAAATTGGCAATATTGATCAAGGGGTGTGGGAGTGGGGGGAAATGTAATGCGTCCGAAACCCAAAAAAGGTGAGATAGACACATTCTAAAATCCATATCTCCTAAACCGTTAATGGCACACCATTCAAACTTAAAACATATTTGTAGTTATACTAGGAGAACAGAATGAAGAAAAATTTTGGGTGGGGGAAGTTGTGTATGGGGGTGGGGGGTGAAAAACTTAACATTACGATATCTCATGAACCAATTGCTCTAGAAAAATAAAATTTGGTTTGGGTGTAAAGGTTGACAAAAAAAGATTGATCAAAGTAAAAAATTTTAAGTGGGAGGGGGAGCATAGAAGTGGAGGGGATGAGAATTTTTCAAATCAAACACATTTCATATCTCAAGAACAGTTTAAGATAGATGCTTAGAATTTTTACCAGAAGTAGCGCTAATTAAACCCTAGTAGAGAAAAAAGTTTTGGGGTTGTGGGTGAAGAGGGGGAGGGTGGGGGAGGGTGAAAAGGAAAAAGTTCCGATGCTTATATCTTGAGAACCTGTAATGATATAAGCCTTAAACTTGGTATTTAGGTAGAGCTATAGTAGCGGAATGTTGGAAAAATAAATTTTTTTTTAGGGGTAGTATGCTACGGGGGCAGGGGGTGTTTTTCCTAACTATTAAACGGTTTATGCTAGAAAGTTGAAACTCGGTGTGTATATGTAAATCAACTAGAAAAGTAATTGTGATAAAAAAAAATTTGATTATTCATTGGCGTTTAGAAAGGGGCCAAAAAAAATTATTTGTGAATATAATAGATATAAAATTCATATATTTTCACGATTTTCGTCATATCTACTAGGTCTTTCCAAATATTGAATTCATTTTTATTCTACGGATTCTTCGTATGAATACCTAGAAAGTGTTTTCAAGGTTTTTTGAAATTCGACCTCTAAGGGTAGTGTGGTACAAGTGGGAGGTGTTTTTCCTATATATAGAACGGCTTAAGCTACAATGTTGAAACTCGGTGTGTATATCTAAATCAACTAGAAAAATAATTTTGAATAAAAAAAACCGAATATCTATTGGCGTTCAGAAGGGGGGCAAAAAAAATTATCTGTGAAAATAGAATGCATATTTTCCCACGATTTTCGACATATCTACTACCTCGTCCCAAATAATGAATTTAATTTTATTCTATGTATTCTCCATATGAATACCAAGACAGTGTTTTCAAGATTTTCTGAAAATTGACCCCTAAGGGGGTGTAAAGTGATTGTGTACTTTTTCATAAACTATTCCATATCTCTCAGATCCAATCAGATTTTCACTTCCATGATCTTGTTCTTTTTGATAGGTTTTCAGCCACATAGTAGCCTACACCGCATTTCAGAATTGAACGCGTTCCTTACTTCTGCCGGAAAAATGATAAAGTTACGCCCAGATTGTTGGCAGATTTTTTATTAGTGTTTTTTCCTTTCCCCTCGCTATTACTATTTTTTTTTTTGTGTTGCTCCTTACTGACCCCGTAACCATGGACATAAATAGATTGGCGGTGGATGAACTTAAGTACGAGCTGGCGGTACTTGGCTTGAAAGGTCAGAACATGGACGAGAAGAGAAAAAGTTTACGGGCTACGTTGAAACGGAAATCCAGCTTCTTAAGACCGGAGTATCCTTTCCCTTTTATCGAGGATAAGATTGCAGTAGATAGCAAGCTAGAGGAAATTTCGAACCTTATAGGGAAGTTTGCTAGGGTCGAAGGCTGCGGGGAGTACAATAAGATCGATGCCAAGGCGAAGTGGACTCTGAGAAGGCTAAACAATATAAAATTGGATGGGACGGAATCACAAGAATATGTCACAGACACGCCAGAAAATAGCTGATTCATTCGTTCTACTGGATGATAGGCTGATATCAGTGGACAGCAGCGAAGAAGATGATACGAATCTCAGTCTCAGTCTGGGTTTCGGGGTAGAAGTGAGGGATCAGGGAGCAGGGAAGGGGCAGTTCGGCCGGGCACCTTGCATCCAAGGTCAAGGTTAGCTCTGAAACGTGCATCGTCTACGCAAGTCGGTAAGAGTTCAGCGAACATGGAGCCGCATTCGTTCACTTCTGGAATCGCAGCAATGCCGGTTTATAAATGGGGTGTGAAATTTTCGGGTTCAGCCGTAGAATCACTGAGTGGGTTTCTCGAAAGAGTCGAGGAGTTAAGGGAAGCGCGAGGTTGTTCGCTGCAACGGCTTTTCGAGTCGTCAGTAGACTTATTCAAAGGGAAAGCGTTGATCTGGTTTAGGGCAAGTAAACCTTTTGCAAAGAATTGAGACGAACTAGTGGCGAAACTCAGGGGTGAATTCTTACCTCCAGGGTACAACGATCGGCTGCTGGAGGTGATAAGACATCGCACTCAAGGTAGCAACGAGAGCATTGGAATGTTTGTATGTGTAATGTTGAGGCTATTTGGTAGGTTAAGCGGACCGTGCAATGAGGCGTTAAAACTGTCCTTCATCCGCAAGAATATAGCTCCTTTTTACTCAAACCACTTAGCGTTGGTTGAGATCACGTCTATCGAGCAGCTTCTTGTGGTCGAAAAAGATTAGAGGCTGCGAGTTTTAATGTGGAAAGCTACATACCACCTCCATCACGTAAACAGACAAATTTATTGGTGCCGGATTTGGCCTATGTCTCGGTTTCAGAACTATCCATGCCATTACCACTGGAGACGCATCCTGCAGTACAGACAGTGGCCCATTCAAATCTTTCGGCAAGTGCGAATCCTTTTAGAACTAATTGGCCGTATTGCAAATTTCGCAATCACGTCACGTCGATGCCGATTCAACCTGTCACGTCGATGGAAAAAACCGATTGTGTAACTCCATCGACGCGACTCATTGGCATTTCCATATTGATATGTACGTATCAGCTGTAAATTGTGAATTTAAGTTCATGTATGCCTTCGTTTACAACTATGACGTTATTTTTCTGCAATATCAAATGCTACATTCAAATTTAAATGCGGATAATGCTTTCTTTCTAAAGTGGAAAAGCAATACATCTTGTTCGGCCCATTTGTGGCTCTCACTTCTGCTTGCATCTCGTGACGGTAGTCCCAAAGAATTTTACAGTGCCGAAAATTCGAGCCATGTTTCTTTAATGTGTGTCGATCTACAACACTTTTAATGACGATTACTTGTTGCGAATCCAAAGAAGCATCTTTTTGTCAAATATATACTTACATTTTTCATCGACGTTAACTTTCTTCAGGCGTCACGGATTTGGAATGTCATCGACGAAAAATGACGATCAAAGTGACAACGGTCGATGACAATCGACATACACAATCGCTTTTTCATGCGTCGATGTCAAATCGGCATCGAAGTGACGCGACGTGACATTCGCAATATGGCCAAATAACTCGGAAACTGGTGGTCAGATAGTGAAAAGGAAAATACTTTGCTTCAACTGCAACGCGAAAGGTCACATGTCTAGCGGTTGTTGTGTTTGAGGGCTTGGAAGGACTATTTCGACTTGAAAAAGTCAAAATAGTCGAAAGGAAAAGGAAGGTTCGGGACAGAAGGGCCAATTCCACCTACGTCCGAATTGGTGGCTGAGTCTTTGCTCGTGCGACGCTCTTGCTGGCGGCCGGGACTAGCTACGGCAATGGGGGGTACTTGCTCCGACTCAGACCATAAACCCTTGGCCTGTACAACAAAAACTGTCAGCGCCGACTTATCCAAGGGAATTAAAAAAAAATTTGATTATTTTCTCAAGAGGTCTTGAAAGACCAAGAAGCTGTTGGATTGGCGCGGCTTCGCGATTTGTCAGGGCGCTCTGGTGTGTTTGGCGCCCTGTTCTGCCCACCCTACCTCAGCCATATCTGTCCTAAAACAATTCTCACGATATGGCCCCATTTTGAGGTTCGGGGCAAAAGGAGCTAAACGCTCGGGTTCACTTTAACGCGAAGTTTTAGCCCATCGGCATTTCAATGACTAAGCATAAAAAAAACCAAAACACCAAAAAAAATTCTGTCGACAACCAAAAGACTTAAAATACTGTAAAAGGAAATATGTGCGAGAAAAATAAAAACAAATAAAAAAAAAAAAGACTCACCTCATTTTAGTAATTCAGCATCTAGGAGTTTGATGTAAAAGCAACTTTTTTTTTATGATTTATAATTTTTTTTTTTTAATTTTTTTTTTCTTGTTTTTTTTTTATTTATATCCGTCCTGTCTGTTCCGTCTTGTCATGTTTTATTCTATTTTTTTTTTTTTTTTTTTTTTCTTTCTTAATTGAATTCATTTTAGTATTATTATTATTACTCTTTTTTTTTGTAATCTAAGTTTTAAAAGTTTTTTAACCTAACTTGATCTTAAAGTTGGTTTCTTTTGTTTTCATTATCTTTTTTTCTCAGTATTATTTTATAGCTTGTATGATTTTAATTAGTTCTGAACAGCTTTTGGTCGGTTTCCGTGTAGTTTCCCAATTAAGAAAATTAACTATTTAGCTTAGCGTCACAATCATATTTTTTCAAACGAAGCGCATGACCTGGAGCTGGGAGCAAGGTTTTTGCCAATCGAAAATGCCGCGGCTTTTCTAACAAAATATCCTCGTGCTATGATAACACTATTATCCTACACGAATTTGTTGCATAATCGGATTTATTCGAACTCAACACAATCGTCGAGTCAAGAAACTCGACCTAAAATTCCGCCTTTGAAAGACCGAAAGACGAGGCGCGCATTTATTCCAGGCTTGGAGCCATTTTGTTTGCACCGAACCATTTTCAACACGCTTTTCGACCGTCAAATCACTGGAAATCAACTGCTACGATCGTCACAAAATCAATCGGACACCATGAGGCACGTTTTTTCGTATATTATTTAAAAGAACACTTGACGAAGATTTATAAGCCGCGATCGCGAATCTTTACAACCAAAAATTCCGGCTGTCATAAATTTTTACCCAATGGTTCGCCTCCAATACCAGACCGACGCGCTTTTTCCCGCCAAAAAGTCCCAACCGCACGCACACCAACGAAAAGCGATCTATTCCCCGTGAAGTTGGTCGCAGTCGAGCTGATACGATCACAACTCATCGCAAAGTTGAATTGTAATCGCAACAGCTCCACATGGACCTTTTAACGTTCTGACAGCGGCGACACAACATCCCAGACGGTTCGCAAAGACGACCCAACACCATTAGTCGGTTCGCCGTTGGTTTCCCAGCGCCGAACAGACTAAAAAAAGGTCGTCGTGTTCTAGAGTCTCGTGCGCACGACTGAGTGCCGGGCAATAGGTGTTGTACTCCCTCGGATCACTGCCGCAGATCCTTGGAGTGGTAAGTTCCCAGACGTCTTCCTCCTAGATCCTCCGATTCGTATCGTGAGTTGCCTAGCACACGACGAATCCTGCACATGAGGAACTTCTTCGCCAGCTTGGCGTTATAATTCTGCGCGGCTGTGGACAAGGAAAAATTTCTTCGGAATACTTCTTGACCTACACAAAATTGTGTTTTAGCAGCACGCAGATTATAGCGCCTGCTACTGTCCCCATGTGCGACCCTTATTTTCGTCTGCACCAGTTGCCTCACGATAGGAATTCCCTCGCGAGGTCGAAGCTGTACATTTGACTCTCCCAACGCTCGCAAATGCTTCAGCAGCTCGTAGTCCTTCCCGTGCAACATCATGTGATTCCTAAACAAAACCTGATAAGGAGAAAATCCAGTGGCTTGGTGGAGTGAGCTACGAAGAGCACATCCAATTTTGCTTAGACTCTCATCCCATCGTGTTTGGTCATCAGTGATGAATGCTCGAATTCCGGCCAGGATGGACTGCTTGACACGCTCCGAAGCATTCGCTTGCGGTGAGTAGCTCGGGGTGTACAGGTGTGTGTGAGGTTAACTCCGTATTTGGTCAGCATGGAATTAAACACATTCGACCTAAAGTCGATTGTAAAGTCGTAACCTTGGAGTTTTAAACTTCTTGCCAACCGTCTTTGTAGGTCTTTCTGCGACATGAGAGAGACTTGCGTGATCCGTAATGGTTTTGAACGCAGTCACTCCTACATAGGCTCGAAATTTTTTTCACGCTCAACACAGCTGCATAACACTCGAGTTCGGTTACGCTGTAGTTGCGTTGAGCGGAAGTGAGCTTCTGTGACATATACGCCACCGGAGATTCCGATCCGTCGTCGTTTTCCTGGAAGAGAACGCTACCCACACCTGACTTACTGGCGTCGCATTGAATTACGAAAGGCCTCTTAAAATCAGGATTGATTAATAAGGAGGCTTTCGTCAACAAGTCTTTCACTAACAGGAAGGAAGTTTGTGCCTCTGTAGTCCAAGCAAACTGGTTGGACTTCTTTAGAGTGGCTGAAATTGGTGAAACAGTCGCAGCAAAGTTGGGAACGAATCGTCGATACCAGCCTGCCATACCAAGGAAGCGTTGTACTTGACGTGCGGACTTAGGCGAAGGGTAATCGACGATGGCTGAAACTTTGTTGGGATCAGTTTTCAAGCCTCCTTCTCCAACAATGTATCCGAGATATTTCACCTCTCTCAGACAAAACTTACTCTTGTTGACGTTAATAGTCAAGCCACCCTTTCGCAAACATTCTGCGACTTCAGCCAATAAGACCAGATGTGAATCGAAATCCTCAGAAATTAACAGCAGATCGTCCAAATATACGAATACCTGCTCCTTCAGCTCGGGTAGGATGACTTTGTCCATCAAACGACACATCCTTTGCGGCGCGTTGCATAACCCAAAAGGCATGCGAGTGTAGTGGTACAGAGGCCGGCCAGGAATGGTAAAAGCTGTATACTCCCTGGATTTGTTCTCGAGACGAATCTGCCAAAAGGCATCTTTGAGGTCCAGGCTAGTAATAAAATTGGCTCGCTGCAAACGACTTAAGATACCATCAATGCGTGGTAATGGATATGCATCCTTCTTCGTCACACTATTGACTTTGCGCGAGTCCAAACATAGCCTGACCTTGACTGGCTTCCTCACGAGAACCACAGGCGAGCTCCATGCACTCTGGCTGGTCTCTATAACGCCAAGTGCTCTCATGCGATCGATCTCGTCATACAAGAGTTTTTGGATCGCAGGAGACACAGGATAATGTCGCTGTTTGATGGGACTTGCATCACTAACGACTTGCATCATGGACTTTACCATTTCCAACCTCTTTACATCTGTGGGCGTTAAATGGTGGGCATCCGGAGCTATCAGTTGCGATGCAGTATCGGGAGTATCGACCGCGCTGATGATGCTAGGAGCTAGTTGAAATGATCGCCAGAAATCTACCCCTAGGTACAATTTCTGCGACAGGCTCGGCACGATGTATAGTGTAATGGGTTTGGTAATACCACGGAAAGTAATATCGGTGGTTACTGTGCCCAATACCTTTTGCGCTGCACCATCAGCGGTCTTCACCTCTTTGCAAACCGGTCGATAACTCACCTGTGCATCATGGAGACGTTGTAGAGCGTTAGCCCCCAGGCAACTGATGCTCGCCCCACTATCGAGGAGTCCTTCAACGTCCACTCCGTACAAGGATACCATGGCGTACGGACGTATGTCCAACGGATTGGTAATGATGGTAGAGAGAATCGCTTTCTTTTTTTCACGCACCATCCTCCAGAATATACGAAGGCGCGCGATTAATTTCCTGCGACCGGATCCACTCGTTAGTGCAGATACCTGATCAACACTTGCGACTGGAGTAGGTCCGAAAATTCGCTCCCGCGCCTCCATATACTCCTTTAGCCGAAGATGGTATGGCTTGAGAGGATGGTGGGAATGTCGTCTTGAATTTTGATCTGCGATAATTTCATCTTCAAGCCGGGAAACAGCCGGCTCTGTCTTATCGCTTGGTCTTGTTAGCATTTTGACGTGCGGAGTGTTGATCGTCGGGGAAATGGGTTTGGATGATTTTACGTTAAAAGGATGGGAATTAGGCTCTGAAAATGTTGTAGGTAGGGTATTAAAATTTGGAAGGGTATTTGTAGGGGTTGAAAAATTGGGTAAAGTTGTTTTATTTGGGAGGTCTAGATGAAATTGGGACGTGGAATTGGGGTGGTGAACAAATTTTCCTACTGCTGTCGGGATGCAGTGTTCGGACGGGAGGGACCCGCTGTCCTTCCGTCCCTTCGGCCGGTTTCCGCCTTGCAATGGATGCAGTTGGGCTTTAGAACGTCAGCCCGCCCACATCCGAAGCAGAAGATGCCCTTCGCAGGTTCCGCGCACTCACGATACCCATGTCCTTCCTTCTTGCAACTTCAACAGATCCAGGGGTTCGATAGTCCGGCCAAGTCGACGGAAGAAGTCGTATCCGGATGTTCTTCCACGACTGGCTCCTGCATTTCGTGGACACTGGCCTGGTTCCAAGGGGATGGTCTGGTGGCTTTTCGCGTGTCTTCCACTTGCACTACCAGTCGACGTAGTTCGTCCATAGTAAGTACTGAGTAGAAACACAATTGTTGCTGTGTGCTGCCCACCAGATTTCCGCGTACCAGAGCCACAAATTCGAACTCAATCATGGGAGCGCTCAGCAGTGAACGAAGCTCCGTCATGTCTTGTTCGAAGGACACGAAGGGCTCGTGTGGCGCTTGTCGTCTACCAAGCATCTGCTTCCGTAACTCCCAATCCGTGCTGCGCTCTCCCCAGACCTGCAAAAATGCTACCTTCAGGGTATCCCAAGACGAGTTGTTATTGGACCGACGCCACAACCAATACCACTTGTTGGGCCTACCATCCAGCAGCAGATGGAAGCCCTGCGTCAGCAGATCTAAATTACCGCGCAAGTCGCTCATCGCGAGAGTCTCGGCCCGAAAAATCAGCTCCTCTGCGCGTAGGAGTTGGCTATCCCCGTTAAAACGCAGACGCCAATGCCTTAATGGGCTGTAGGAATTTCTTGTTCGATGATTAGGGCCGTGGCTAACGCGATCGCTGACCAACGCGGCCGCTTCGGTCCGCTGATCTGCCCTCCCAGCACGCGAGTCTCCCTCTGCTGCCGAATAATGAGCCCCCACCGGTCTCTGAAACGCCTGCTCTTCCCGAAAAACCCTTCTCATCAACTCTATTAGTTGTTCCACTCCCAGTTCAGTTCGTACCACTGGTGAACGTGAGTAGTAAGACATACACTTTTGTGGGGGCCAAAGTGTGCTACTACACTTTGAGCAGGTGCAAAGTGTGCTAGTCCCTAAGTAGTAAGACATACACTTTTGTGGGGGCCAAAGTGTGCTACTACACTTTGAGCAGGTGCAAAGTGTGCTAGTCCCTAAGTAGTAAGACATACACTTTTGTGGGGGCCAAAGTGTGCTACTACACTTTGAGCAGGTGCAAAGTGTGCTAGTCCCTAAGTAGTAAGACATACACTTTTGTTCTGAATTGTTGGGGGCCAAAGTGTGCTACTACACTTTGAGCAGGTGCAAAGTGTGCTAGTCCCTAAGTAGTAAGACATACACTTTTGTTCTGAATTGTTGGGGGCCAAAGTGTGCTACTACACTTTGAGCAGGTGCAAAGTGTGCTAGTCCCTAAGTAGTAAGACATACACTTTTGTTCTGAATTTTTGGGGGCCAAAGTGTGCTACTACACTTTGAGCAGGTGCAAAGTGTGCTAGTCCCTAAGTAGTAAGACATACACTTTTGTTCTGAATTGTTGGGGGCCAAAGTGTGCTGCTACACTTTGAGCAGGTGCAAAGTGTGCTAGTCCCTAAGTAGTAAGACATACACTTTTGTTCTGAATTGTTGGGGGCCAAAGTGTGCTACTACACTTTGAGCAGGTGCAAAGTGTGCTAGTCCCTAAGTAGTAAGACATACACTTTTCTTCTGAATTGTTGGGGGCCAAAGTGTGCTACTACACTTTGAGCAGGTGCAAAGTGTGCTAGTCCCTAAGTAGTAAGACATACACTTTTGTTCTGAATTGTTGGGGGCCAAAGTGTGCTACTACACTTTGAGCAGGTGCAAAGTGTGCTAGTCCCTAAGTAGTAAGACATACACTTTTGTTCTGAATTGTTGGGAGCCAAAGGGTGTGAGTTTTTGCTACGAGGTCCAAAGTGTGTGACTCCGGCGGCCGGCTTCTGTATGGGGAAAAAGGCTGAAAGTGTAAAGTGTGTGGCTTGTGGGCTGGCTGCTTGGGCATGAAATCATGGGCCTGGGTTGTGGAACTGAGCCGATTGGCTGGGAGCTGGATTTGGTATGAGATGACGTGATCGATGTGAAGAGTTTGAGGGTTTTTAACAAAGAAAACACATGATAATAGATGTCATTTCATTCTTTATTTATATGCATGAGTTTATTTTTTCAAAAATCGTACTTTTAGAAACCCACCGCGTGTTTCATCTATACCATCGAAGACGAAGTACTGATCTGAAGATTGGTTCAGTTCATCTATCTGGCGTTGTGTCTTCACCCTTTCCGAAAATCGGGGTGGTAAGAAGCAGAAGATGCCTTCGTCGAAATGGAGTGCCAGCCTTACTCCGTATTTCGTCTTCACCAGCCGAAACAGTTTAATGAGATATTCCTTCCCGATCTCGAGGGAGCTAGTGGGAATCATAGAGTCCCCATCACCCCCAACAGCGGAAGCTAATAATTCGAAAGTATTCTGAAAAAAATTACAAAAATAAAGTTATTGGCAAAAAAGTAAAACGGATAATATGAAACTTACCATATTTGACTATCAGACCTGTAAGGAGATTATGATTTTCCTCACGAGGAGCTCCGACTTATATACCCGGCGGAAGATAGGTAAAATAGTCAAGAATTGGGATTACACAATACGAGGTAATGAACTGAAAAGTCGAGACCCATAAATCTTTGGACTGATGGTAAGAGGAAAAGAAATAATCAGACTATCATTCTTTCCCTATAAATCAGAGAGTCTAACATTTGCAACAAAGTTGCTAAAAGACCGTGCTAAATATGCGTTTTCCTGAGTTCTGTATTATCTAGTTAGATGGTTGGATGGTATAATGGTATAATAACCAAAACGAATAATGATCAGTTTGTCATTCTTGCCATATAAATCAGTGAGTCTAACGTTTGCAACAAAATAGGTAAAGGCCTAGTTAAGTATGCACATTTCATTCTAAACGGGCGAGTGGTGTTATAAATAGAAAATTTATTAGCTTGAGACATGCGTAGGCTACATGCGCATGGCGGATAATGTACTTCTGTAGAAAATAATCCTTTTCTTGGCAAGTATAGCATACTAGCTTGAATAATTAATGTGTGAGGTATAATGACCTGTTAGAAAGATTGCACTGGATAATATGCGAAATAGCCTTGAGAATCGGTATAAAAGTCGGAGTTTCAGGAGGCTAGAGAACATTAGCATCCGGACTTGTACCCTGAGGTATTAAGAGCAGCTCAAAGTGATAACCAATTTTATGGTCAGGTAAGGCTTGTTTTTGAAATAAAATTAATCTCAACCTTTAAATCTTAATAGAAAAATTTTCAGTTTGCAGGGAGAAATAGAAGTGCATACGGCCCTTCTAAGAATATGCAACGATATCAGAAGAATATCGGAGGTGCTTGAGGGAAAAAAAACAGGCGCATTTCGCTTCTGATGCAGTTCGGGATAATTTGAAGCCGCGACCGTCAGCCATCAGGCCTGCAAGCACGGTGTTGAGGAAAGCGCATTTCGCTTCTGATGCAGTTTGGGATAATTTGAAACCGGGACCGTCAGCCATCAGGCCTGCAAGCACGGTGTTGAGGAAAGCGCATTTCGCTTCTGATGCAGTTCGGGATAATTTGAAGCCGGGACCGTCTGCCATCAGGCCTGCAAGCACGGTGTTGAGGAAAGCGCATTTCACTTCGGATGCAGTTCGGGATAATTTGAAGACGGGACCGTCTGCCATCAGGCCTGCAAGCAAGGCGTCGAGGAGGAGGAGAGGATTGAGGATCGCTCCAATTAGTTTAAGTTGGCATGCTGCACCATGCAAAATTTGTAACCCGTTAAAGGGATGTGTAATACAAGAAAAAAGTTAAAGATATATATTTACATTAGTACATTATTAAGATAATAATTTTAAAAAATGAATAATGCGATCTTGTTATCCTACAAAAATATACAGTCTGGACTTACATCTTATCAATTCCTTATCAGTGCCATACAACTTCATTAATAATCCTTTTCAGTTGAGTCCAAGTCCCTTGTATCCAGAACCCGCCTATATACTATACTTAGTACACTAATAGATAATAAAATAAGATGGATAGTGTAAGTGCGATAAATTTTTTAAGTAGTTCCTTAAGTCTATGATATAATATATTTCTGTCTAGTTTAAGTATCTTAGTTAAGGATCTTAAAGAAAAAAAATATATTTTGAACTGCCGGAAAAATACCGGTTCTTAGAGCTGTTAACCAGCTTCTCAGAATTGCATGGTGTTCCCTTTACGGATGGAGGAATGAAAGAAGCTCTTTCTTTTCTCAAAAATGCGGGGGGAGCTAATAACACGCCTTCGGAACATGGTGTTCCCTTTACGGATGGAGGATTGAAAGAAGATGTTTCTTTTATCAAAAATGCGGGGGGAGCTAATAACACACCTTCGGAACATGGTGTTCCCTTTACGGATGGGGGTTTAAAAGAAGTTGTTTCTTCTCTCAAAAATGCGGGGGGTGCTAATAGCACACCTTTGGAACAGATAGATCAAAATAGCCTTGTTTGCGAGAGATCGATTGCCAACAGATCAGGCGCATTTTTTGAAAATATGCACGAAGAGAATCAGGAAAATGGTTTAAACCAAACTGGCGGAGGGTCAGATAGTGAAATAGAGATTTTATCTAAACAAAAGACCTTTTTTAAAAAGTTTAATCTCGAGGGTCTTCAGACTAAAGGATTTCAGAGAGAACGTTGAAGACCCTGTCAAAGAGCTGGAGAAGATGTTTGATAGGGTGGTAAAAGAGTTAGTCGCCGGTTCAGTACAAGGAAGTAAAATTAGTTTATCGATTGAACCTCAAGATTATCCTGACGTCAAGCCCATTTGGTGTAGTTTAAGACCTGTAAGTGAGGTGAGTGGGGCTACCATTATTCAATTTATTTCTAATGTCAATCAGTCCAACAGCACTTTTCTCTCAGATGGGGCTATGCAAATAAAAGCGGATATTATAAATTTCCCCTTCATCGGGGGGAGGATGGATGCCGTGAATTCCACAGAAAGGGAGATTCTGGCTAGGAAGTATAGTGTGGTGGATGTTGGTAAGGACGGTGATTTTAATTGTCTCCCACGAAGCTTATGTTATGCTATTGAGATGATCTCGGGAAGAATCAAGGGAAAAAGTCAAGTCTCGATTGTTAAAACTCTAGATAGATTGACGAAGAAGTTATGTAAAGAAGCAAAGGTTGTGGTGGGTAAGAAAGGGTGTATTCAGGCAGATCTTTACAAATTTCAAAAAATTTTGAGGGAGTATCAAATTGTCGTTTTTAATGATATGAAAAAGCCAGAATCTTTTATGTTTAGGCCCTCGTACGAGCACAACTCCCTAAAAAAATTATACTTCTACTATTCGAAAGAGTTGGAGCACTTTTATGTGATAGTCACTTACCGGTTTTTTCAACAGACCGTATGCATGCACTCTTTGCGATAGGACATTGTACGTGAAGCAACATATATGTGCTGAAAAATGTACATACTGTCTATCCTCTCCGCCATGTCTGTTTGTAGAAGAAGTTAGGGAATGCAAAGAATGTAATCGTGTGTTCAGAGGCGACAATTGTTTTGAGAATCATTTAAGAAATAAATATGAGAAAAAGAACGTGTGTGAAAGTCTCAGAATATGCGATCAGTGCGGCAAGTTCATAGTTATCGATAGAAGACGAGATGGTAGTCACACATGCAACGAATTCCTATGCCAAATTTGCTGGAAAATTGTGCCGTCAGATCATCTCTGTTATATTAAACCTCCGAAGAAAGGGATTGATAATAGATTTATGATAATATTCTTTGATTGTGAAAGTACTCAGGATACTTCCTACGATGATAACTCCTTCCTCCATATTGTCAACTTGATTGTTGCACAGCAGGTCTGCTATAACTGCTATGAAAATCCTGACATAAGGGAGGAATGCAGTGTTTGTGGTGTGAGGGAGCATATTTTTCAATATCACGAGAATAAGAGCGTCGTAGCAGAGTTTTTAAATTACTGTTTCAGAACTCGAGTTTCTATTTCAAACGTTTATTGTATAGCTCACAATTCGCAAGGCTATGATTGTCATTTTATAATTTCTGAGTTAATGAGCAGAAAGATGAAAACCTATAATGAATGGCACTAAGATAATGAAGCTAACCTGCGGAAGGGTATCTTTTATAGACTCATTAAATTATTTGGCATTCCCGCTATCACATTTTCCTAAGGTTTTTGAAATTAAATATCATGTAAAGGGTTATTATCCGTTTTTCTTTAATACAATGGAAAATATTGACTATGTAGGTGCATACCCAACACCTGCATTATATGGCTATACTACAATGCGGGGGGGCAGAAAAAGACAAGTTCTTTAAGTGGTATAACACAAATGCTACAGGGACCTTTGATAACAGAAAGGAGTTACTGAGATACTGTGTGAGTGATGTCAATATCTTGCGGTTGGGATGCCTTCGATTCATGAGAGAATTTTTAAGCATTACTAATGTAAATCCTTTTACAGAAGCCTTAACTATAGCCTCAGCATGTATGCTTGTTTTTCGAAAAAACTATCTGAAGGCGAATACTATAGGCATAATGCCTAAAAATGGATACTATAAATCTCAAAATCAATCGCTAATCTCCTCTAAATGGCTTGCTTGGGAGTCGTGCAAAATACAGGACGAGATTTTATCGGCTAACAATAAGGGCGAGGTGAAGTTAGAGAAAGGCGGCATGTATGTAGATGGCTTCAATCCAAAGACAAACACTGTTTACGAATTCTTTGGATGCTTTCACCATGGTTGTACAACCTGTTACAGAGTGCAGGATGTATATACTAATACAGGTGGCCGCGAAAATTTAGCGCAAAGGAATGAGGCTACACTTAGAAGAATGGAAATGATTAGACGTAGTGGGTATAAGTTAATACATATCTGGGACTGTGTGTTCAACAATTTTTTAAAGGCAAATCCCGAAGAGAAAAAGAAGTTAGAACAACTTACCATAAATATCAAGGCACCCCTGAACCCTCGTGATGCTATTTTTGGAGGTCGTACTGAGGTGTTTAGACTATATCATAAAACTAGAGAGAATGAATTAATTAGATATTTGGACTTTACAAGTCTGTATCCGTACATTAATAAATATGCACCATACCCCATTGGTCATCCGGAAATATACAGGAACGAGAACCTGCCTACAAAATCAGAAATACTATCAATGCACGGTTTTATTACCTGTACCATATTGCCGCCAAATGATTTATTCCTGCCTGTATTACCTTTCAAAAATAACCTTAAACTGTATTTTGCACTTCGTAGAACTTGCGCATCTAAAAATAGAGTAACAAGATGTCAACATAATGATGGTGACCGGGAAATTACTGGTACATGGGTTATACCCGAAGTAGTCTTAGCTGTAAAGAAAGGTTATGAGATTAAAATCGTGCATGAGGTTTGGAAATATAATCATACTGTATACGACCCCGTTACAAAGACAGGAGGTTTATTTACGGAATACGTAAACACATTTCTAAAGATTAAACAGGAGGCTAGCGGTTGGGGGAGCGAATGTACGACAGATGCGGAAAAAGATGATTTTATAAAGTCATATCAGATAAAGGAGGATATTGTCTTGGACAAAAATGAAATCCAGACGAATTCGGGTAGGCGTAACACCACAAAAATCTGTCTAAATTCTTTTTGGGGTAAATTCGCTCAGAGGGAAAACCGTACCAACACAAAAGTGGTAGACAATTTCAAAGACTTTAACGATTTTTTACACGCTCCGGGTATAGAAATCTGCTCGTTCTTACCAATATCTCAAGACATCCTGTGGAATACATGGAGAAATATAGAAGAGAATTTAAATATGTTGCCACATGTAAACACACCAATAGCAGCCTATACGACAGCGTTCGCCAGACTTAAGCTCTACGAGACATTAGAAAAGGTCGGTACAAAGATACTTTATTGTGATACTGATAGTATGGTTTTTGTAGATGATAAGACATCTTCTATCCCCTTTACAATTTCAAACTTTCTGGGGGATTTAACAAACGAAATTGAAAGCTTTGGTCCTGATGCAATTATTTCAGAATATGTAAGTACCGGTCCTAAAACTTACAGTCTAAAAATCGAAATAGGGGATCAGGTCGAGTATGTTACAAAGTGTAAAGGGATAACGCTCAATTATATAAATTCCAAAAAGGTGAATTTCAAATGTCTGAAATCTATGGTTTTGGGTACCAATGGGGGCGACGCAGTTTGTGTAACGAATGAGCGAAAGATCAAGCGTAAGGATCCTGGGACTGTTATTAGCACCGTGGAAAAGAAACACCTGCAATTCACTTTTAATAAAAGGGTTGTCGTTGAAGATCATTGTTCATACCCTTATGGTTTTAAAAAAATTAAGCTAGCAAGCTAAATATTAAGATTTTACTTTAAGAATACACACTAGTATAAAATTTGAAATATATATTTAGATATAAGTTAGCATGCTTAATATTAAGATTTTACTTTAAGAATGCGTGCTAGTATAAATTATGCTAATTTGAAATATATAATTAGACATAAGTTGTAGAATGATATTTTGGAAAATATATAAAATGGGCATAAACAAATCGTCTTTCACTTAACGACATTGTGTCTTACAGGCAACATGAGTAGATTTATTTTAGATATCCAGTTTGTCACAGGGAATTCTGGTCAGTATTTTGCAAAAGAGCTTGCCATACTACCTTTTGGTACGTTATGCCCAGCGCTCTATCACTTCTTACCTCCGCATCCCTATCAGGAATTGAGCGTAAAAGCAGATCAGCAGCAGAAGTATGAACGAGAGAATATCAACGGTCTACACTGGAATGATGGCGAGGCATATTATAACACTCTACCTGATATCCTGAAAGACTTTACGGACTCCATTATATACGTAAAGGGCATTGTGAAAGAGAACTTCATCAGAAGATACTTGCCAGATGCCGAAAAAATACAGCATGCCATTCCGAAATTAACTGATCTTCAGCACTTCCAGACCATCTGTAAAAGTCATAATGAAGTCCAACCTAGACGCTGTGCGGTACAAAATTGTGTAAACATTTATATTTTTATGCTAATGAATAAAGTTTACATATAAAAATAAAAAACAAGAAGCTTTTTTTCTTAAAAAATTTTTATTAACCGATTGTTGTATTGAACAGAATATTGGCACTTCAAAGCCAGGGGATTTCATAAAAAAGTCTAGAATAGTTTAAATGTACATATGAACTTCGTGATGGTATAAAAAAGTCGTCATTGGATAATTTTAGCACATACTTCGCCTTGCATCTAGTCGTGTATTGGTTGAAATACTCCCTCACACTTTCATGAGCGCTGTTGTTATGAAACATAACGATATTAAAGAAATCCATCATTTCAAACAAACAGCACAGTTCGAGATGTTTCAATTTAATGCTGCCTTCTCCTACAGGTATTCTGTACTCTTCTAGTAATCCAAGCTGATTACCCGGCTGCATCTCAACCTTATTCTTCAACTGGGCGAGATGGTTGTATACTGATAGCCATCCGAAGTAGTTTGTTGACACAGGGAAACGCCCATGGTGACTGAAGATTATTTTTGCCTCAAACGTGAATGGATCGAATCCGAGCACAATTTTCCGGTTCTGGCAGCCATCCAGATAGTAGGTGTAGTTTAGTAGAGCGTTTTCACCCGGAACCTCTGATCTTTTCTTTTTGCTAATCTTCTCATTAACTTTTTTGTCGGAGGGTGCTGATTTTTTTCCTTTGAAAGGGATCCCAAGATCCGCGGCACGCACTTTTTTTGTAAGATCCGCGGAACGCACTTTTTTTGTAGGAATCGTAGACATATTGAACTGAAGATTTCACAATAAAAACTGAAACACGACTGTTTCAACCTGCTGCTTTTATACTCTCAGCCTCTGATTTACAATACTGGTTGTGACAAATCCCTCCGTTCTGTGTAGTATCCGATGAAAATATATGATGGTATAAATTAACGATCTTAGCGTCATTATGTGAAAATTCTTTTGATGAGAACTGTTTAGACTCTTCCCCTTGCAGCGGGAATATACGTATACACAACAGTATTTACCACAGGTCGATGAAAACAGACCCTGTATTCTCTTTTTACTATTTATAAACATTTCTGAGTTGCCATGTAAAAATTTTTTAAAGTATTTATTTGTCGGATATCTTCCAAAAGAGTCGAAGTATTCTACAGGTCCGTTCCTGGGTAGATAGAAAGCAATCCAATGCGTGCCACTTCTATGAGAAGGGTCAGTGTTCGCTATAACGTATGCGGGTCTTTTTATTTTACTGGGCAGATGATCACATGGGAAGACGCCCTTGAACAAGTTTCTAGTGACGCTATTTGTTTTCAGAATCTGGGCAAGTTCAATCGTGTTCATTCCTGGGCTTTTGAAATTAAGTTTTCAAGGTTTATGATCTGTGTATGAGAAGTCACGTAACTTTGTAAGAATTCTTTTGATGATTCACCATTAGCAAAAACTGTTGAAAATTTTGCCAGTGTTCTGATAATTTCTTCATCTAGGCGTTTGAGCTCTAAGTTTCCACATACTCCTGTCTGATCTGTAGAAGTTGCCAAAGACGTTGGATATTTATATATAATTTCTTTTGAGTAGAGCTTATTCTGTGCCCCGAAACCTGTAAGTGATATTTTCTTAAAGAAGGTTAAATGGCCTTCTGATAGATACTCAACATTTACCAGGCAATTTGTCATGTTTTCCTTTTTGTACCTAGTTGGATACTATGCTAATACACCCCTTATCAAGCTGTATATATACTTTTTTAGAAACTTGTGTATACATTTCGGTTCTTATCTATCTCGATATTACTGTCATATTCTGTGTATACAATGCAGCTGACACTGTTCTTTAGAGACTCCTTGAATCGACCTTCAATTCGCACCACTCCTTGGTTTAACAGGTTGCCACAACCTGAGTTGTATGAGTTATTCGCTGTTAAATCAAAGGCTAACATGAAGCACCCATCGTCGAAGAATTTTTTCGATATCTGATGACCTTTATCGAAGTAATTTATTCCGGTGCCTTTGAAGAGGGTGAGATATCCACTAGTACTTAAGGGATTAGCTTTTGAATAATCAAATTCCAGAGGCTGATTTGGAACTTGAACACCATTTACTGACAAGTTGAAGTTTGTTATGTTGTTATGTTTGAAGTTATATGGATTCTTCGTACGATTTCCATTGTATGAGTCGTTATCAACCATGGCAAAAACCAGCAAATTCGGTATTTGGCCGATCACTACGTTATCCAGAGATAGCGTAAAAGTGTTAGCAGGAAGTGTGTATGTTTTCACCTCGACTCGTTTGTACGGATACATGGTATTTGAGCGCTGAAGTACATTCTCATGTGCTAATAGTATTCCTGGGTTGACGGTTACATGATTCATAAACATTGTTGCTTCTAGTATTTTAATACGTGGATTAAGATCATCTACCTTAGAATAAAGATAGAATTCGGGCTTCTCCAATGAAAGTATTAAGCGCAAATCAACGCCATTTATTAAAAGTTTATCCTGATTAAGCAGATCGCTATGGATCGTTCCCATCAGTTCCACTATGGCGCCTTTTTCAAACATCGAGACTCTCTTAAGATAACCTTCATTGTCTTTACTTATTCCACCCCTTCCTCCTGCAATCATCTCCATTTCACCCTCATCCAGAAACCAGCACACTGATTCTAGGTGAGTGGATGCGGCATCCTTTCCATAATTTAGCAAATTTTCAATATAGGACCTATAATGGTAGTTATTGTCAGTTTGAGCTATATTCTTGCCATTTAACTGCACTGTACATTGTTTGAATAAGGAGTGCATCAAATTGTTAACTACGCCGAATGGATCACCTCCAGTATCTTTCTCAGTGAAGGTTTCTTCCTTGCCATCTTTAAATTTAATGAGTTGTACTTTTAACCGTAAGTAGATGCTGGATAAATCACGATATGTGTCGCCGTGGCCGAGAGAAACAAACACTAGTACGGAAGAGTTATCTAGGGATGCTATAGGTTTGTAAGCAACTTCTTCAGTTTTTAAAATATTACTCTGAACTGGTAGTGAGGCAAAAAGGTCCAATTCAGAATTCATACATTCTTTAAGCATCACCATCGAATTATCTATCAAATATATCCAACACACGTTTTTTCAAATTACGACGCTTTTTCACAGTTTTCTTTTTTCTGATCGAAGACGTCGATTTCCTTACTTTAGTACGTCTTTTGCGTTTAGCTGAACTTCTTGTCTGCATGCTTGTGTACGGATTAACTCTTTTTATAGGCATTCGATTCCCTCTGCAGTCCATAGCATTAAACATTTTATTTATACCTTTTTGAGCTAGCTCATGTAGTGCAGTTTTTCCCTGCTCCTTCAAAATCTGCTTGATAGGCTTACTCCCGACTTCTTGAAGGATTGACTTTCCTGTGTTAATAACCTGTTTTCCTACAGCCTTTGCTCCTGATGAAAATATCGGTTGTAAATAGCGTATCAGGCCGCTAAAAAAACTTCCGATTCCTCTCCCACGCTGGTACACAAGAGGCGATCGATACAGTTCTCCTATATCGGATAATTTACCCTCACTCTGTATAAGGTAATACCGTGTGTAGTGCGCATTCATCTCATTAAACAAGCATGACACATAAAATGTGTATTAGCACTATGCAGCTATCTGTAGTATGTGAATATTTATAGCTTTCTTATATCCGTTTGAAGTGGAGCATTAAATAGGTAGGCGTAAAAGACGATTCAAAGTTAACTAATTTACCTTGCTGGTCTGTAATTTTTATAGAGATGCTTTCGATAAAGGTCTTCTCCAGTGGACAGTACTCTACGTGATCAAATCTGAAAACACTGTCACACTCTTCAAGAAGGATCACTCGAAGATTCCGCACCAATTTGCATCCTATAATTCTAGGTCTAATAATACCCGTGTAAACATGAATTAAGTTGAATTCGTTACATTCGTCTGTAGCTCTGTAAGATCTTTTCGGCAAGGGAGCCTCATCTGCCTCGCGATCAGATGTTTTCGGAGCAATTAGCTTTCGTGTCTCAGAATCAGATGTTATAGGGGGGGTTGCCTTTTCTGCTTCAGGACTAGGTGTTCCCTTTTCCTTGATAATAGTCGTAATTGCTTTTGATTCCTTTATTGTCTCGTCAATCAATTCTGGATCATGTTTATCAACTGGTGTTTTTATAAATGTCTCTACGAAGAAGTCACCAATTTTGTCGGTTGTACTCAGATCAACTGTTACCGATGTTGTGTCTGTAGTGCCGTCAGCTTCTCTATAAGGTATTTTTAGAGCTGTTCCTTCTAACGTAACCCAAGTGTCAGGTAATATATCTGCGGCTACTTCTTTCGCGGCATCTTTTATTGATTGTCGAATTGACGCCAGCACATCGTTAAATATCTGCTTTTTTGCCATATCTTCGGGTATGTGTAAAGATTTAGCCTTTTCCGTAAGGATATCCTTATCGTATTCTATACCACTCAATAATAAAGCAATGAAGTCTGAAACGTTAATCGGATATGTAATCGGTAGTTTCAGTTTAAGCACCACACCGTGATCTTTTAGATGAAATGTATGAGATGTTGGGGGTGGAACTTTATGACGATCTCCTGGTACCTCAGGCAATATAAAATCATCAATCATTTCTAGTAATGCATCGTGTTTTCTGCGCGATCTCGGAATCTGTCCGATTATGTAATTAAAAAAGGTTACCCATGATTTGAAATGTGCACCCATCTCCAAATAAACCTTTACCGCAACTTTCTCCCATTGGTAAATATGTAAACAAAACTCTCCGGCTATTTTTTTTTTCACTATTATCAGGGATATCCCCACGGTCCTTATCATTTTTAATACGTCTGTAAATATCCTGTTTAATATATGTCATGCATGGTTTTTTGTATTTAGGCTGGAACGCCGTTAAAAATGATGTTAAGAACGTCGAGAAATTAATATCGTTGCCCGCATAGCACAACTTTTGTAAATCGATATCAGACCAAATTAATTTAGTGTTATCAGGCCCCATAATGAAACCCTTATTTCTCTGGAATGAGGATCTGATTTCTTTTCCGATTTGTCTGAGCGACGAAAACGCTTATTTCTCTGTCCACCTTCTTCATCTTTATATCGGGTGGAACGTTTAGGCCGACTAACCGATACACTCTTCTCTATTTTTCGTCTTGGTAATGCGATTTCAGTTATTCCAACACTCCAATCGCTGCCAAACTTGCATGTACTGGGTAGTATATTCTCAAATGAGGATAGGGTATTTTCCGGATAAGTATCTAGAGAACTGTTGCTTAGCAGGCATATGTAGAACTCTTTATCTGTTATTGTCATAGGCATTTTAAAGTCTATCCCAATTCGGTTTAGGCCTGTTCGTACTACTCTCTGACTTATTCCTAAGCCTTTCACTCTGTCTAGTTGTTGAGTCGCCGCAGTAAGAAAAAATAAAAAGTCCCTGTGGAGCTGTTGCGATCATATTTCAACTCTGCGATGAATTATGATCGCATCAGCTCCACTGTCACCAACTTCACCGTGTACGGTGACAGGAAAGAAGAGCATGTGTTGGGAGAGGCCGGAAATCGGAAAAGAAAAGAAAACAAGCTGGAAAAAACGACAGCGTACGGGGTTTTTTTTTTTGGTTCCGTATCGTCGTGTTCGTGCATTTGCATTCTACTTTGTCCACTTTTCAACAAGTCATTTTTCTTCGTGTTTGCTTTTTTTGTGCGCATCCTGAAAGGAGGAATAATTCGCCTAGTTACGCGTGCAAAGAATTCGAGAAACGAGACGAATCGGCGGAACGTTAATCTGCGAAATTCTTGGCATTTTAATTAAATTTTGAGTTTGTTCGTTTGATTTTGGCGATGTGAGACGCCCAGCATCAATCGGCCCCTTTTGATTTTGTGTGTCGTGTCTAACGCCACAAGAGTACCAGCCGACAGACGATTTTAGTACGACGTTTCATTCGGCAAATTGACATTTTCGTATGTACGCCGTTCTCGATGTCACTGTCGCGAGAATTCCGATAAATAAATTACGACAAACCGATTGCATATTGCAGTTAGTTAAATTCGAAGGAGTAGACGCAGCTAAATGTAACAGCCGAAAAAGATATCCTTGAAACTGAACGGAAAGCAAACGTTCGTCGGCGTCGGTTTGGCTTTCATTGTTGTCGGTCGCATAAGACCAAAAGGCTGAATTATCAGGAGAGCGATTGATTGATTGTGCGCGTTAATAAATATACAAACCATGAACGAATAAAAAAATTTATACATACGGATTAATTAAAATATAAATATACAAACCATGAACGAATAAAAAAATTTATACATACGGATTAATTAAAATATAAATATACAAACCATGAACGAATAAAAAAATTTATACATACGGATTAATTAAAAATATAAATATACAAACCAAGAATAAATAAAAATATATTACGGGATACATAAATTATACCTAAAAGATGTATAATATAACGAATAAATAGGTATTAAAACGACATAACGACAGGACAAAACGGACAGGTAATAAGCTAAAATGAAACTAAAGAATCATTATAATAAATAAATTAAAAGAATCCAAAAATCTGAATACCTATAAGCAGAGAGAGCGGGAAAACAACAACAAAAAAAATGAGGTGAGTGTTGCCGAATTATTTTTTTTATTTATTTGCCAAATTTAATTTAATTTTTTTTCCTGCATATTCTCATTTCCTCGCCCGGGTTTTTTTTGTTTGGTATCATGGTTTTTATTATAATTGTTTCTTAAATGCGGATTAACGGCTAGAAGATCAGGTAGGATGAACCCGAGCGTTTAGCTCCCTTCTGCCCCGAACCTCAATAAGGGGCCACGACGCGAAAAATGTTTTAAGGACAGTCGTGGCTGAGGTAGGGTGGGCAGAGCAGGGCGCCATTGACACCAGAGCGCCCTGACAAATCGCGGAGCCGCGCCATCCAACCGCTTCTTGGTCTTTCACGACCAATTGGGAAAATAATCCCAATTTTTACCTACCCTTGGATAAGTCGGCGCTTACAATTTTTGTTGTACAGGCCTAGGGTTTAATGGCCTGAGTTCAAGCAAGTACCCCCCCCCACACTGCCGTAGCTAGTCCCGGCCGCCAGCAAGAGCGTCGCACCAGCTGAACTCAGACACCAATTCGGACTTAGGTGGAATTGGCCCTTCTGTCCCGAACCTTCTTTTTCCTTTCGACTATTTTGACTTTTTCAAGTCGAAATAGTCCTTCCAAGGCCTCAAACACAACAAATGGCGCCCAATGTGGGGCTAGCCTCAGCTACGCTACGTGCACAAAGCGTAGCCTATCAACACACGCGAGTTCGGAAAAATTCCGTGCAAAAAAGTTGATGGGCAAAAGGTCTAAAATTTCGTCGTTCTGCGACAGTATTTTCGCCTGAACGGCAACAGACCAAGTGTACTAGCTTTGTCGATTTTTTTTCTCAACAGCAAAACATTGCATCTGACTTTTGTGTGGGCAATGTGGAACTTTCTTATCGACGAACCGTTTTGGCAACCCTTTTGGCGCCAATTCGGCTCCATAAGAATGGGAAGCATTGTCTGCATATGAGACTGATGTGATGTGAGTTGGTCAGCTTTAGTACATGAATCATTCCACTTCTGTCTTGCAAGTACCCAACTGAGAGCTGGGCATGCCCTGTCTTGGCGGGCGTGTCGTCAGACAGTTGGGAGCAATACTTGTGGGACATTGGTGAGTTTGGTGATAGGAACTATCGCTGAAATTTCGGTAAAGTACCTTACATCCTTATCCATCCTTTTAGAGTTCCCTGTTTAACGTAGATTTTTTTTTAAATAACGTAGAGTTTTTTTTTGTAACTTAATTTTTTTTATAAGTCTTTTGACAAACATTTTACTTAGATATTTTTTTTTGCTAATTTTTGATTTTTGCTCACTTTGCTAATTTTTCTCCAAATTTTTTTTTTGTTGCATATTTTTTTTTACATCGCAATCCAGATTTTCCCGATGGAGCGAGGAAGATCAAGATCGGCTTCGCGATTTGTTCTGTATGCTGAGGGGAGGGGAAAGGTTGCGGAACGTGAGGGTTCATTTTTTTTTCTCTCGTTGCTAATTCATACAAAAACGCATATAGAATTATTCAATTAATCATTCGTTCATTTTGTTCATTATTTTTTTTTAAGTCAAAACGCATATATCTACTTGGAAGCACAATCGTCGAGTATTCGTTCACCAGTTACTCTTAAATCCATTCATTTCAATTAAAATTCATCCGCTTGTACTAAATTTCAGACACAGTTAATCACATTAAGCCATATTATCCGATTCGTTCATTATTATACGCGCAGTTCATTCGGTCAATCGTTCATTCATTGAAAAATTCAGTCAACGATTCACTCAATTCATTCAGCTTTATATTTTCCCAACATACCTTCATTCTTAGTCTGTCGTACATTTGTATCAAATATTTGACCATTCCACTACATTTTATCTGATCACTCATCCTTTGAATAGATCACCCGTTCAGTCACTCACTAGTTCATTCACCTGTAGCCATGCCACTGACCCGGTCGCCGTTGGGGCGAACTGACGAGATATGTACGATGTGCCAACATACCGTGGGGGGCGAGGACGAAGCGCGGACGAAATGTGGGCACACTTTCCACCTGCATTGTGTGGAGGAGTGGGTGCTGAGCCACAAAACGTGTCCCAATTGTCGCCAGGCACTGGAACCGCAGGACTATTGGACCGTTAGGGGCGTGGAGGGCGCCACAGCGAGAACCGGAGCCGTGACACGCAGCAGAGCAAAGTCAGCGGCCGGCGGACTTTCACCAAGGCGGTTAAATCTTGATTTTCCGCTGGAAACGGTCGGCGGTGGGGTCTTTTACGCCCCTGACGGTTCAATTGGCCAAGAGCAGGGGGTGAACCAGCTTGTAAATCCAATCCCACAATCACCGGAAAGGGTAGTAGGCGAACGACCACGTTGGTCCGATATACGTGACACAGGTATCCCAGCTACGACGAATCCAGCGCCAGGGCGTACACGTTCGCCAGTGGTACGAACTGAGCTGGGAGTAGATCAACTAATAGTGTTGATGAGAAGGGTTTTTCGGGAAGAGCAGGCGTCTCAGAGACCGGTGGGGCCCATTATTCGGCAGCAGAGGGTAACTCGCGTGCTGGGAGGGCAGATCAGCGGACCGGAGCGGCCGCGTTGGTCAGCGATCGCGTTAGCCACGGCCCTAATCATCGTGCAAGAAATTCCTACAGCCCATTAAGGCATTGGCGTTTGCGTTTTAACGGGGATAGCCACCTCCTACGTGCAGAGGAGCTGATTTTTCGGGCCGAGACTCTCGCGATGAGCGACTTGCGCGGCAATTTAGATCTGCTGACGCAGGGCTTCCATCTGCTGCTGGATGGTAGGCCCAACAAGTGGTATTGGTTGTGGCGTCGGTCCAATAACAACTCGTCTTGGGACAATCTGAAGGTAGCATTCTTGCAGGTCTGGGGAGAGCGCAGCACGGATTGGGAGTTACGGAAGCAGATGCTTGGTAGACGACAAGCGCCACACGAGCCCTTCATGTCCTTCGAACAAGACATGACGGAGCTTCGTTCACTGCTGAGCGCTCCCATGATTGAGTCCGAATTTGTGGCTCTGGTACGCGGAAATCCGGTGGGTAGCACACAGCAACAATTGTGCTTCTACTCAGTACTTACGATGGACGAACTACGTCGACTGGTAGTGCAAGTGGAAGACACGCGAGAAGCCACCAGACCGTCCCCTTGGAACCAGGCCAGAGTCCACGAAATACAGGAGCCAGTCGTGGAAGAACATCCGGATACGACTTCTTCCGTCGACTTGGCCGGACTATCGAACCCCTGGATCTGCTGGAATTGCAAGAAGGAAGGACATGGGTATCGTGAGTGCGCGGAACCTGCGAAGGGCATCTTCTGCTTCGGATGTGGGCGGGCTGACGTTCTAAAGCCCAACTGCAGCCATTGCAAGGCGGGAAACGGCCGAAGGGACGGAAGGACAGCGGGTCCCTCCCGTCCGAACACTGCATCCCGACAGCAGTAGGAAAATTTGTTCACCACTCCAATTCCACGTCCCAATTTCATTTAGACATCCCAAATAAAACAACTTTACCCAAATTTTCAAACCCTAACAATACCCTTCCAAATTTTAACACCCTACCTACAACATTTCCAGAACCCAATTCTCATCCTTTTAACGTAAAAGCATCCAAACCCATTTCATCGACGATCAACACTCCGCACGTCAAATTATTAACGAGACCAAGCGATAAGACGGAGCCGGCTGTTTCCCGGCCTGAAGAAGCCCTTATCGCAAAAGAACATCCAAGACGACATTCCCACCATCCTCTCAAGCCATACCACCTTCGGCTAAAGGAATATATGGAGGCTCGAGAGCGAATTTTTGCGCCTACTCCAATCGCAAGTGTTGATCAGGTATCAGCACTAACGAGTGGATCCGGTCGCAGGAAGTCCATCTTGCACCTTCGTATGTTCTGGAGGATGGTGCGTGAAAAAAAGAAAGCGATTCTCTCTACCATCATTACCTATCCGTTGGACATACGTCCGTATGCCATGGTATATTTGTACGGAGTGGACGTTGAAGGACTCCTCGATAGTGGGGCGAGCATCAGTTGCCTGGGGGCAAACGCTTTACAACGCCTCCAAGATGCACAGGTGAATTATCAACCGGTCTGTCAAGAGGTGAAGACCGCTGATGGTGCTGCACAGAAAGTTTTGGGCACGGTAAACACCGATATTACTTTTCGTGGTATTACCAAACCCATTACCTTGTATATAGTGCCGAGCCTGTCGCAGAAATTGTACCTAGGGGTAGATTTCTGGCGATCATTCCAACTAGCTCCTAGCATTATCAGCGCGGTCGAAACTCCCGATACTGCATCGCAACTGATAGCACCGGATGCCCACCATTTAACGCCCACAGATGTAAAGAGGTTGGAAATGGTAAAGTCCAAATTTCCATCATACGAAGTATACGGACTCGGTGTGACCAACGTCGAACAACACAGTATAGACGTTGGTGATGCAAGTCCCATCAAACAGCGACATTATCCTGTGTCTCCTGCGATCCAAAAACTCTTATATGACGAGATCGATCGCATGAGGGCACTTGGCGTTATAGAGACCAGCCAGAGTGCATGGAGCTCGCCTGTGGTTCTCGTGAGGAAGCCAGGCAAGGTCAGGTTATGTTTGGACTCGCGCAAAGTCAATAGTGTGACGAAGAAGGATGCTTATCCATTACCACACATTGATGGTATCTTAAGTCGGTTGCCGCGAGCCAATTTTATTACTAGCCTGGACCTCAAAGACGCCTTTTGGCAGATTCCTCTCGAGAACAAATCCAGGGAGTATACAGCGTTTACCATTCCTGGCCGGCCTCTATATCACTACACTCGCATGCCTTTTGGGTTATGCAAAGGATGTGTCGTTTGATGGACAAAGTCATCCTACCCGAGCTGAAGGAGCAGGTATTCGTATATTTGGACGATCTGCTGTTAATTTCTGAGGATTTCGATTCACATCTGGTTTTATTGGCAGAAGTCGCAGAATGTTTGCGAAAGGCTGGCTTCACCATTAACGTCAACAAGAGCAAGTTTTGTCTGAAAGAGGTGAAATATCTCGGTTACATCGTTGGAGAAGGAGGCCTGAAAACTGATCCCAACAAAGTTTCAGCCATCGTCGATTACCCTTCGCCTAAGTCCGCACGTCAAGTTCGACGCTTTCTTGGTATGGCAGGCTGGTATCGACGATTCGTTCCCAACTTTGCTGCGACTGTTTCACCAATTTCAGACACTCTAAAGAAGTCCAATCAGTTTGCTTGGACTACAGAGGCACAAACTTCCTTCCTATTAGTAAAAGACTTGTTGACGAAAGCCCCCTTATTAATCAATCCTGATTTTAAGAGGTCTTTCGTAATCCAGTGCGACGCCAGTAAATCAGGGGTGGGTAGCGTTCTCTTTCAGGAAAACGACGACGGATCGGAATCTCCAGTGGCGTATATGTCACAGAAGCTCACTTCCGCTCAACGCAACTACAGCGTAACCGAACTCGAGTGTTATGCAGCTGTGTTGAGCGTGAAAAAATTTCGAGCCTATGTAGAAGGGACTGCGTTCAAAATCAATACGGATCACGCAAGTCTCAAATGGCTCATGTCGCAGAAAGACCTACTAGGACGGTTGGCAAGATGGAGTTTAAAACTCCAAGGTTACGACTTCACAATCGAGCACCGATGAGGGAGCCTGAACGTTGTACCCGACGCTCTCTCTCGTGTGTACGAAGAGGGATTAAATGCGCTGATCGACGTGGCACCGATGGTGGACATGGACTCTCCAGAATTCTCTGGCAAAGAATATAAAGAGTTAGTGTCCACTGTCGATGCGAACGCCGATCGGCTTCCTGACGTATGCGTGAGGGATGGCTTCGTGTATAAGCGCACAGAGCCTCACAATGGTGACCCGATTGCTGAAGACAGGGCCTGGAAATTATGGATTCCATCGAGTCTTACGCCAGCTGCGATTGCTCAGGCGCAGGAGGCAGACACCACGGTCCATGGTGGTTATGCCAAAACGCTAGAGCGAGTCAGGCGATTTTTGTACTGGCCCGGAATGGCTACACAAGTACGCACCTACGTTCTGGCGTGCGACACTTGTAAAGAGACAAAGTCCCCGAACAGACCTCTACGAGCGCCAATGGGAGAACCTTTCCAGACAGATCAGCCATTCCAGCACCTTTACATCGACGTGCTTGGACCATATCCGCGTACCAAACGGGGTAAGATCGCTATCTTGATCGTCTTGGATCACTTCACCAAGTTCCCACTTCTACATCCTTTGGGGCGGATCACTGCTGAAGAGATCACAAACTACTTGGAGGGGCAGGTCTTCCATACGTTTGGAACACCTGAGACAATCCTCTCCGATAACGGCTCTCAATTTAGGTCAAATGTGTTTAACACCATGCTGAACAAATACGGAGTTAAACACCTGTACACCCCGAGCTACTCACCGCAAGCGAATGCTTCCGAGCGTGTCAATCAGTCCATCCTGGCCGGAATTCGAGCATACATCACGGAGGACCAAACACGATGGGATAAGAGTCTAAGCAAAATTGGATGTGCTCTTCGTAGCTCACTCCACCAAGCCACTGGATTTTCTCCTTATCAGGTTTTGTTTGGGAATCACATGATGTTGCACGGGAAGGACTACGAACTGCTGAAGCATTTGCGAGCGTTGGGAGAGTCAAATGTACAGCTTCGACCTCGAGAGGGAATTCCTATCGTGAGACAACTGGCGCAGACGAAAATAAGGGTCGCACATGAGGACAGCAGCAGGCGTTATAATCTGCGTGCCGCTAAAACACAATTTTGTGTAGGACAGGAGGTATTCCGTAGAAACTTTTCCTTGTCCACAGCCGCGCAGAATTATAATGCCAAGCTGGCGAAGAAGTTCCTCAAGTGCAGGATTCGTCGTGTGCTAGGCAACTCACGATACGAATTGGAGGATCTAGGAGGCAAACGTGTGGGGATCTACCACTCCAAGGATCTTAAGCAGTGATCCGAGGGGCGCCAACACCTAATGCCCGGCACTCAGTCGTGCGCACGAGACTCAGCACGGCGACTTTCTTTAGTCGGTTCGGCGTTGGGAAACCAACGGCGAACCGCCTATGTTGTTGAGTCGCCGCAGTAAGAAAAAATAAAAAGTCCCTGTGGAGCTGTTGCGATCATATTTCAACTCTGCGATGAATTATGATCGCATCAGCTCCACTGTCACCAACTTCACCGTGTACGGTGACAGGAAAGAAGAGCATGTGTTGGGAGAGGCCGGAAATCGGAAAAGAAAAGAAGACAAGCTGGAAAAAACGACAGCGTGCGGGGGTTTTTTTTTTGGTTCCGTATCGTCGTGTTCGTGCATTTGCATTCTACTTTGTCCACTTTTCAACAAGTCATTTTTCTTCGTGTTTGCTTTTTTTGTGCGCATCCTGAAAGGAGGAATAATTCGCCTAGTTACGCGTGCAAAGAATTCGAGAAACGAGACGAATCGGCGGAACGTTAATCTGCGAAATTCTTGGCATTTTAATTAAATTTTGAGTTTGTTCGTTTGATTTTGGCGATGTGAGACGCCCAGCATCAATCGGCCCCTTTTGATTTTGTGTGTCGTGTCTAACGCCACAAGAGTACCAGCCGACAGACGATTTTAGTACGACGTTTCATTCGGCAAATTGACATTTTCGTATGTTCGCCGTTCTCGATGTCACTGTCGCGAGAATTCCGATAAATAAATTACGACAAACCGATTGCATATTGCAGTTAGTTAAATTCGAAGGAGTAGACGCAGCTAAATGTAACAGCCGAAAAAGATATCCTTGAAACTGAACGGAAAGCAAACGTTCGTTGGCGTCGGTTTGGCTTTCATTGTTGTCGGTCGCATAAGACCAAAAGGCTGAATTATCAGGAGAGCGATTGATTGATTGTGCGCGTTAATAAATATACAAACCATGAACGAATAAAAAAATTTATACATACGGATTAATTAAAATATAAATATACAAACCATGAACGAATAAAAAAATTTATACATACGGATTGATTAAAATATAAATATACAAACCATGAACGAATAAAAAAATTTATACATACGGATTAATTAAAATATAAATATACAAACCATGAACGAATAAAAAAATTTATACATACGGATTAATTAAAATATAAATATACAAACCATGAACGAATAAAAAAATTTATACATACGGATTAATTAAAAATATAAATATACAAACCAAGAATAAATAAAAATATATTACGGGATACATAAATTATACCTAAAAGATGTATAATATAACGAATAAATAGGTATTAAAACGACATAACGACAGGACAAAACGGACAGGTAATAAGCTAAAATGAAACTAAAGAATCATTATAATAAATAAATTAAAAGAATCCAAAAATCTGAATACCTATAAGCAGAGAGAGCGGGAAAACAACAACAAAAAAAATGAGGTGAGTGTTGCCGAATTATTTTTTTTATTTATTTGCCAAATTTAATTTAATTTTTTTTTCCTGCATATTCTCATTTCCTCGCCCGGGTTTTTTTTGTTTGGTATCATGGTTTTTATTACAATTGTTTCTAAAATGCGGATTAACGGCTAGAAGATCAGGTAGGATGAACCCGAGCGTTTAGCTCCCTTCTGCCCCGAACCTCAATAAGGGGCCACGACGCGAAAAATGTTTTAAGGACAGTCGTGGCTGAGGTAGGGTGGGCAGAGCAGGGCGCCATTGACACCAGAGCGCCCTGACAAATCGCGGAGCCGCGCCATCCAACCGCTTCTTGGTCTTTCACGACCAATTGGGAAAATAATCCCAATTTTTACCTACCCTTGGATAAGTCGGCGCTTACAATTTTTGTTGTACAGGCCTAGGGTTTAATGGCCTGAGTTCAAGCAAGTACCCCCCCCCCCCCACACTGCCGTAGCTAGTCCCGGCCGCCAGCAAGAGCGTCGCACCAGCTGAACTCAGACACCAATTCGGACTTAGGTGGAATTGGCCCTTCTGTCCCGAACCTTCTTTTTCCTTTCGACTATTTTGACTTTTTCAAGTCGAAATAGTCCTTCCAAGGCCTCAAACACAACATAGTAACTCGTCTAATGGGAAGGTTAATCGCCGCACGTCCTAATATAGGCTGTGTTTCCATCTTTAAGATTTCTTCAGCCTGTGAACTTTCTTCACCATGGGCTGTATCTTCAACTAGCACATCGGCTCCAGTATTACCGCTCTCCCTATCATATTTATTGAAAACCTCATCCAGCTCGTCAACACTCATGTCAAACGGAACTATATATTGAGTTATTCCGTCATCACCAGTTATCACCTTATAATCTTTTTCCGGCGCATGATCTTCTACATTCACTCTTTTCAAGAATTTTGGTGGTGGCTTAAGAGTTTTTGCAATACCACTTGCCGATAGTCGTCTCTTGAATCTGGATGTCATTTCTTCTTTTGGTGGGGTTAAATCTATCATTGATTGAAATATCTCCTCTCCCCGCATAGGTGAAGATTGTGTTGATTTTTCATCGCTAAATTTGATTTTCGTTTGAGTAGTATTGTTGTAGTATTTCTATAACGCCGTCGGTTTGACTGATCAAAGAGTGGATTAGTTTTTGACTTTATATCTAGAAAGATGTTATTCCTGCGTCGTGTACTAAAAAATTTTATAAGCTCGTTCTGGTATTGATACCATTTGTTTTTATCGTCAGTATTCTTACTTCTCAATATCTTGTTAATAGCTTTATCAAACAAACTTTGACTCTTTGTATCTTCAATCGTATCTTTTAGATTTTCATACACTTCTGGGGGGAGCAGAAGCATTTTATTTAGATGATTGGCTCTACGCATATTTTTCAATTAGCGATCCTATAACTCCTGATAGAACACTTCCTAAGAGTATTGGCAGAAATCCTCCGTTTTGAATTAATACTTTACGCTGTCGTGGCACAGACTGTTTAGCATCTACCAACTTGCGCATGCTCTTTTTATATTTACAAGGCTGAGAATATATTTTCCGGTGAGGCGAATGATTCTCGTTTAATGTATTCAGAGTGACCTCACAAAGAGTTTTAATCACCTCCGGATCGGCTGACTTTAATATAGCTTTCCTCAGACAAGGACTGGCGTTTTTTAGCACGTACAACATATGCCTGTTGTCCTTCAATCTTTTCATTCGACACACCATTCTCTTCTCTTAGACTATCAGCCGAACAGTAACACGTTAAAAAAATTTTATTAAATATGTCCGTCCTAAATCTCAATATATCATTTATATCTTGTGTTAAGTCGACCATTAAATAACTATGTGGCCGTTGCGTAATTCCTTTATATATTCGCATAAGCTCGGAACTGTCTTCAGGATATATTTGTTTAGACAGATGATGAAATTGGCTTTTGTCGCGGGGATTTTTGAAACACACCATGTATTTACAATTTAGCGATATATCACGACAAAATTTCCCTTGATGAAATACATTCTGTGTTACTAAAATAACAGAAAGATTGCGATGATGGGAACCCTTTGTAAACAGTTCGCATACTTGTCTTGAAAACGCATTTAGCATCATATCATCCAGCACTATTAATATTGGCTCATTAGAATCGTTTGGGAATTCTTCAGGAATTGAGCTTAAGTACTCTATATTTTTTAGTGACTTCAATGCAGGTATAGCATGCTGCTCCACATTACACCACATGATTTTTTTCACCTGCGGATGAATCATTGCATCGCTCGTAAGAAGATTTTCTATAAAGGTTGTTTTACCACACCCGGAAGGGCCTGCAATCATCATTGTGAACGGGTGCCTAAATTGTATCATGTCTCTGAGTTGATATCGATATTCTATATAATGCCGTGAGGAATATTTATAACTTTAGCAAGATGAGTAGACGACAAGTTGTTAATGAGCTGCACAGACCTGCACGTAGACGATTCACTCGTCGACGGGTTACCATCAGGGGCATAGATGATTTATGGCAAGCGGATCTGGTTGACATGAGTGCATTCTCATCTCAAAATCAAGGTTTAAAGTTTCTTTTGACAGTGATCGATACCTTTTCTAAATATGCATGGGCTTTCCCCATTAAAAATAAGAGTGCAGATGTTGTAGCAAAGGCTATGGAAAAAATTTTCAAACAAAGACGTGTGCCTAGAAACTTACAAACCGATGACGGTACAGAGTTTTTTAACAAAGTATTTCGTCAGATGATGAAACATTATGAGATAAACCATTACTCTACATTCAGTGCGTTGAAAGCCTCCATTGTCGAGAGGTTTAATCGAACATTGAAAAATATCATGTGGAAAGAATTCAGCATGAAGGGAAATTATCACTGGGTTGATATATTGCCTAAGCTACTTATTAAGTACAACAAGACAAAACACCGTACTATTAAAATGAGGCCTATAGATGTCAAAACATCAAACGAGATTCATTTATTGTCTTCCTTCTATAGGAAAGTTAAGGTTATTTCAAAACCTAAATATAAAATAGGTAATCATGTTCGAATAAGCAAGCACAAACATGTCTTTGAAAAAGGCTACACACCGAACTGGTCGACAGAGATATTCAAGATAAAGCAAGTAAGAAAAACGCAGCCACGGACATATTCAATTGAGGATTATCAAGGTAACATTATCCAGGGGGGCTTCTATGAGACAGAATTGACAAAGGTCAAGCATCCCGATGTATATCTCGTAGAGAAGGTTTTAAAACGAAGAAAAGATCGCGTGCTTGTAAAATGGCTTGGTTTCCCATCATCTCATAACTCCTGGATTGATATAAAAGATGTTCTGTAACATTCAGATAGTCAGCCGCCATGATGAACTTAAGACATGAATACGATCGTCTAAAAACGTTCAAGAATCTGGATCTAGAGGAGAGGAAAGTGCTTAAACTTGTGAAAAGCGGCTTCTTTTACACCAACCTGAAGGATTACGTCAAGTGTTTCTTCTGTTCTCTGATAATGAGCGCATCTTCTTCACCGACTGATGTAGAAGCTGAACATTTACGCCTGTCTCCAGATTGTGTGTTTGTTAGCGGTAAGGACGTTTGCGGACCATATGACAAGCCGATTAAAAAATCATACAAATCCTGCCTTCCATCACTTTCTACTGTAATGCAAGTGTTTGCTCTGTTAATTCTGATATTTTTGCTGGCGATTGAATTCATCAACCTCTACGATGTCATCTACGGACGATAAACATGTCCACTTTGCCGATCATGTTTCGGTCAAATACATGATTGCCTGGGAGTATGCATATAGAAGTAGTAGGCAGAGTATTTGGCAAAAAAATGTGTTAGACCGACTCAGGTTTCGACGTAGGATTTTACAAATGGAGGAACTACTAAAACCTATTTTAATTAAGAAAATCAATTATGTGACTAGAATAATGTTATCTGCATGAACTTTCATTTCAATAAAAACAATAAAAAATAAAAACTGAGAATTTGTTTCATTCCCTCCAATATCATGAAATGCCCACATTTAGGTCCATTATACTACACCACATACTCATCCGATTTACACAACGCATCGAAATAATTATCACAAAAATTTCGCAATCTACATCTTAAAGATTAAAGAAGACCTACAATACACACTTTTTCCCGACTGTCTGGCTGAAGTGCCGCGCAACCCATTCAAGAATATCAGAAATCAAAATAAAGTACACAGATAACAGCAATAACAATAAAGTACAAAGATACCTGCAGTACCCTTTTTTGTCTTCTTAATACGAATTTACAAAACGTGCGACACAGTTATTTCATCATATGCAATAATCTTGCATATACGAACGTAATGCAAAAATTCTCCGACTTTTATACCGATTCTCAAGGCTATTTCGCATATTATCCAGTGCAATCTTTCTAACAGGTCATTATACCTCACACATTAATTATTCAAGCTAGTATGCTATACTTGCCAAGAAAAGGATTATTTTCTACAGAAGTACATTATCCGCCATGCGCATGTAGCCTACGCATGTCTCAAGCTAATAAATTTTCTATTTATAACACCACTCGCCCGTTTAGAATGAAAAGTGCATACTTAACTAGGCCTTTACCTATTTTGTTGCAAACGTTAGACTCACTGATTTATATGGCAAGAATGACAAACTGATCATTATTCGTTTTGGTTATTATACCATTATACCATCCAACCATCTAACTAGATAATACAGAACTCAGGAAAACGCATATTTAGCACGGTCTTTTAGCAACTTTGTTGCAAATGTTAGACTCTCTGATTTATAGGGAAAGAATGATAGTCTGATTATTTCTTTTCCTCTTACCATCAGTCCAAAGATTTATGGGTCTCGACTTTTCAGTTCATTACCTCGTATTGTGTAATCCCAATTCTTGACTATTTTACCTATCTTCCGCCGGGTATATAAGTCGGAGCTCCTCGTGAGGAAAATCATAATCTCCTTACAGGTCTGATAGTCAAATATGGTAAGTTTCATATTATCCGTTTTACTTTTTTGCCAATAACTTTATTTTTGTAATTTTTTTCAGAATACTTTCGAATTATTAGCTTCCGCTGTTGGGGGTGATGGGGACTCTATGATTCCCACTAGCTCCCTCGAGATCGGGAAGGAATATCTCATTAAACTGTTTCGGCTGGTGAAGACGAAATACGGAGTAAGGCTGGCACTCCATTTCGACGAAGGCATCTTCTGCTTCTTACCACCCCGATTTTCGGAAAGGGTGAAGACACAACGCCAGATAGATGAACTGAACCAATCTTCAGATCAGTACTTCGTCTTCGATGGTATAGATGAAACACGCGGTGGGTTTCTAAAAGTACGATTTTTGAAAAAATAAACTCATGCATATAAATAAAGAATGAAATGACATCTATTATCATGTGTTTTCTTTGTTAAAAACCCTCAAACTCTTCACATCGATCACGTCATCTCATACCAAATCCAGCTCCCAGCCAATCGGCTCAGTTCCACAACCCAGGCCCATGATTCCATGCCCAAGCAGCCAGCCCACAAGCCACACACTTTCAGCTTCTCAAACGCCAAACGCACTACTCTTTCAGCCTTTTTCCCCATTCAGAAGCCGGCCGCCGGAGTCACACACTTTGGACCTCGTAGCAAAAACTCACACCCTTTGGCCCCCACAAAAGTGTATGTCTTACTACTTAGGGACTAGCACACTTTGCACCTGCTCAAAGTGTAGTAGCACACTTTGGCCCCCACAAAAGTGTATGTCTTACTACTAACGTGTACGCCCTGGCGCTGGATTCGCCGTAGCCGGGATACCTGCGTCGTGTATATCGGACCAACGTGGTCGTTCGCCTACTTCCCTTTCTGGTGTTTGTGGGATTGGATTCGCGAGCTGGTTCACCCCCTGCTCTTGACCAGTTGAACCGTCAGGGGCATAAAAGACCCCACCGCCGACCGTTTCCCGCGGAAAATCTAGATTTAACCACCTTGGTGAAAGTCCGCCGGCCACTGACTTAGCTCTGCTGCGTGTCACGGCTCCGGTTCTGGCTGTCGCGCCCTCCACGCCCCTAACTGTCCAATAGTCCTGCGGTTCGAGTGCTTGGCGACAATTGGGACACGTTTTGTGGCGCAGCACCCACTCTTCCACACAATGCAAGTGAAAAGTGTGCCCACATTTCGTCCGCGCTTCCTCTTCGCCCCCCACGATATGTTGGCACATCGTACACATTTCTTCATTTCGCCCCAACGGCGACCGTGGCAGTGGCATAGCTGGTGAATGCAGGTGAGTGAACGGGTGATTGAATGAACGATCAAAGTTTGAATGTATGGATACTTACTGAGTAAAAAAAATGATCGAAGAAAAAAACAAACGACTGCTGTACGAATGTTGAATGAATGTTTGAGGGTTGTATATTCGTGCGAGTGCGAAATTGCAGTATGCAGTGGTCTCTGGTAGAGTGACTTAACGTGATTGATTGAGCGATTGCCAAAAGGACCTATTTAACTGAGTGCGTAGTTGTTAGTGAACCGTGACGCTGTGTATTGCTAAAATGAATGAAGGATTGTGTGAATGTTTGAATGAAGTACGATTGATAAAAAAAATATATAGGTATATCACTGACTTTACTGTGTGTAAGGATGAATTACAGCAATTTACTGCTGATACGAATGACGAGTAAGTGAACGTGTGAATGTTGACTAATGAATGTAAATATAAGTAGGTATGTGGAATTGAAAAAAAATTTGGATGTTTGTACGATTGAGTTATGATTACCTATGATGTACGAAAACGATTGATTGTCTGACGAACTGAGCAAGTAGTGTGAAATGAAATGCATGAATACTAGAATGTATGGATGAATGAGTCTTTGATTGACTGGATAACGAATTGTATGAATGTCGCCAACGAATGTAAGTATTACAAATACGAATGAATGATTGAATGAATTTTAAGTGTAATCACAACCGATTGTGTGAATGTTCGAAGAGTTATAAAAGAAATTGGTGAACGATAGAATGCGTTCTGAATATAAGAAAGAAAAATTGCACGATATTAAGATATATATGTCTGCGGTATTTGAAATCAACTAAAAAAATGAACCCTCACGTCGTCGCAACGTTGCCCCTCCCCTCATATGCAGATCAAATCGCGAAGCCGATCTTGATCTTCCTCGCTCCATCGGGAATCCGGAACGCGATAAAATTGCAAAAGAAAAAAAAAATGGGAAAATTTAGCAAACAAAATCAAAAATCAGCAATAAAAAAAAATCAACGTTATTATATGGTCAAAAGACTTATCAAAAAAAGTTTAAAAGTACAACAAAACTACGTTATATCAAAAAAATTTAAACTACGTTAAAAAGGTACTCTAAAAGGAAAGATAAGGATATAAGGTACTTAACAGATTTTCGACGAAATTTCCTATCATCGAACTCACCAATGTTTCACCAGTATTAGTCCCGATTGTCTGACGACACACCCGCCAAGACAGGGCATGCCCAGCACTCAAAAGGGTACTTGAAAAACAAAAGTGGAATGAATCAGGAAAATTAAGTTTTGTCACAACTTACATCCATCAATCCGGCATGCAGACAATGTTTCCCTTTCCTATGGAACCGAGTTGGCGTCTGAAGGTTGCCAAAACGGTTCGTCAATAGGATCGTTCCACATTGACCACATACAGGACTTTCAGAATGGTTTGCTGTTGATATTCGAAAAGCTTGAACACTTGAACTGTTGCCGTTCAGGCGAAAAATGATGTCGCGGAACGACGAAATTAAGTCCTTTTTGCCCACCAAATTTTTCTGTACTCGCGCGTGTTGATGGTCTACGCTTTGTGCTCGACTAGCCCCACGTTGGGCCCCACGTTGGGAGCCATTTGTTGTGTTTGAGGCCTTAGTCGAAAGGAAAAGGAAGGTTCGGGACAGAAGGGCCAATTCCACCTACGTCCGAATTGGTGGCTGAGTCTTTGCTGGTGCGACGCTCCTGCTGGCGGCCGGGACTAGCTACGGCAGTGGGGGGGTACTTGCTCCGACTCAGACCATAAACCCTTGGCCTGTACAACAAAAATTGTCAGCGCCAACTTATCCAAGGGAATTAAAAAAATTGGGATTATTTTCCCAAGAGGTTGTGAAAGACCAAGAAGCGGTTGGATTGGCGCGGCTTCGCGATTTGTCAGGGCGCTCTGGTATTGTTGGCGCCCTGTTCTTCCACCCTAAATCAGCCATATCTGTCCTAAAACAATTCTCACGATATGGCCCCCTTTTGAGGTTCGGGGCAAAAGGAGCTAAACGCTCGGGTTCACTTTAACGCGAAATTTTAGCCCATCGGCATTTCAATGACTAAGCATAAAAAAAAACCAAAACACCAAAAAAAATCCTGTCGACAACCAAAAGACTTAAAATGCTGTAAAAGGAAATATGTGCGAGAAAAAAAAAACAAATAAAAAAAAAAAAAGACTCACCTCATTTTAGTAATTCAGCATCTAGGAGTTTGATGTAAAAGCAACTTTTTTTTTTATGATTTATAGTTTTTTTTTTTTAATTTTTTTTTTTGTTTTTTTTTTTATTTATATCCGTCGTGTCCTGTCTGTTCCGTCTTGTCATGTTTTATTCTATTTTTTTTTATATATTATTACTCTTTTTTTTGTAATCTAAGTTTTAAAATTTTTTTAACCTAACTTGATCTTAAAGTTGGTTTCTTTTGTTTTCATTATCTCTTTTTCTCAGTATTATTTTATAGTTTGTATGATTTTAATTAGTTCTGAACAGCTTTTGGTCGGTTTCCGTGTAGTTTCCCAATTAAGAAAATTAACTATTTAGCTTAGCGTCACAATCATATTTTTTCAAACGAAGCGCATGACCTGGAGCTGGGAGCAAGGTTTTTGCCAATCGAAAATTCCGCGGCTTTTCTAGCAAAATATCCACGTGCTATGATAACACTATTATCCTACACGAATTTGCTGCATAATCGGATTTATTCGAACTCAACACAATCGTCGAGTCAAGAAACTCGACCTAAAATTCCGCCTTTGAAAGACCGAAAGACGAGGCGCGCATTTATTCCAGGCTCGGAGCCATTTTGTTTGCACCGAACCATTTTCAACACGCTTTTCGACCGTCAAATCACTGGAAATCAACTGCTACGATCGTCACAAAATCAATCGGACACCATGAGGCACGTTTTTTTCGTATATTATTTAAAAGAACACTTAACGAAGATTTAGAAGCCGCGATCGCGAATCTTTACAACCAAAAATTCCGGCTGTCATAAATTTTTACCCAATGGTTCGCCTCCAATACCAGACCGACGCGCTTTTTCCCGCCAAAAAGTCCCAACCGCACGCACACCAACGAAAAGCGATCTCTTCCCCGTGAAGTTGGTCGCAGTCGAGCTGATGCGATCACAACTCATCGCAAAGTTGAATTGTAATCGCAACAGCTCCACATGGACCTTTTAACGTTCTGACAGCGGCGACACAACATCCCAGGCGGTTCGCAACGACGACCCAACACGGTTGCCAGCCACCTAGGCGGTGCTATGGTTGTGGACGGGAGGGCATGCTTCGGAAATATAGCACTACATGCTCGGGAAACGAACCGCGAACTCCTGGCACGGCAGGTCAGTGAATTCAAGGGCCAGCACACCTGCCGTCAGAGGGGGAAAGGGTGGGGGTTCCATTAAGGAAAATGTAGGTATGGGCAAAGTGGTAAGTTTAGATTATGTACTAGATAAGTGGGAAGGGGACAATCGGCCCTATTTGGTAGTTAGTGTTCATGGGGTGAACCTGTGTGGCCTGCTGGATTCAGGTGCCTCACGTACAGTTGTTGGAGGAAAAGGGTGGGACATTTTAAGAGATCTGGGGTTTATGGTGGATAAGTCGTCGGTCGCAGCGGTATCGTTGGCGGATGGTTCTAACGTCGCGGTGTCGGGTACGGTGACGATCCCATTCGGCGCTAAGGGTAGAATTGGGCTAATTGAGTCGTTGGTTATTCCAAATTTACCGCAGACACTTATACTGGGAGCCGTTTTTTGTGCAAAATTTGGAATTGTTCCGGACCTTAGTAGTAGTGCCTGGGAGTTCTCAAGGCCGTCAAGGCCTTACGTCCGTTTAAAGTCTAGGCAGCACCCAAATCAGAATGTAGGAGTACTGGGAAATTATATGACCCATCCCTAGCCCTGAGCAACCGGCAACATGCGCTGTCTCCCGGAACTCCTCATTCATCTGCAACGATACAGAGGTTTTGACTGATGAAAAAAAAAAAATCAGGCCAGGACCTCTCCACTATCGTAGCACTGGATGTACACGGCCATAGTCAGGCCTGTCCTAGCCTATGGAATCTTAGTGTGGTGGGTAGGTCTGGAGAAATCCACCTACCTAAGTAAACTCACCAAGGTTCAGCGTCTTTGTTTCACAGGAGCATCGGGCGTACTTAGAACCACACCTACAGCGGCACTAGAGATGATCCTTCATCTTCTGCCACAGGATATCTATGGGAAGAGTCTTGCAGCGAAAAGTGCCGTGCGCCTAAGACAGTCAGGCAGCTGGGTATCTAGACCTGGGGGTCACAGCAGCATACTCGGACGATTTAGTGATTGTAACTTGTTAGAGGATACAGACTACTTGATTCCGCAGCTCGAATTCTCTAGACGATTTTCAACGAGGATCCCTAGCAGAGAGGGGTGGAATGTGGATCGGGCACACGAAGGGGTCTTCGGACAACTCGAAGACAGACGCGGGTACGGGTCTAGGGGTATTCTCCGCCGAATTGAACCATAGCAAGGCATTCCGAATAAGACATATTTCACGGTTCTCCCGATCTTAAAATCGAAAAAAGTGCACAGGCTAAGCAAACCTTTTATTGAAACGTGGACTCTCACTCATGCGTCTGAAAAATCAATAGACACTTTTGAACGACGAATTCTTCGAAGAATTTTGGGACAAGTAAGAGAAGGCACTGAATGGCGTATCCGATACACCAACGAGTTGTGCAACATCCATGACGACCCAGACACATCGACTCTTATAAAACTCCGTAAGCTACAATGAGCAGGTCATGTGGAGCGAATGGATGACGGAAGAATTCCCAAGCGCACAATGAAAGTTGAGCTCTGGCCAGCGACCGGTGGGAAAACCTCGAAAAAGATACGAGGACTCAGTTGACGCAGATTGCAAATCGCTTCTTAGATGCACAAATTGGAGGATGCGGGTGCTGAACCGAGATGACTTCAGACAATGTATCCTGCAGGTCCTGACCAGATTTGGGCTGTCGCGCCACTGATGATGAGGCATTCAGAATATCGGACTGCTGTAGCGTTTTTCTGGCGGAGATGATGGGAATCGTTCAGGCCTGCAATCCGGTAGAGGCTTGTGCGAAACAAATCCGTCGTCATACTAACAGACAGTCAGGCAGCGAACAAGGCACTTGACTCACACTGTATTAAGTCCCGCCTCGTGAGGCTATGTAGGGATAAGATTAGTGCTTTGTGCATCCTTTTGAACATTGCAACTTGTTGGGTTCTGGGTCACAGCGGGATTCTGGGCAACGAGGCCGCAGATGAAGGAGAGGTTCGGCGCTGAATCAAACGCTAGCGCTTAAACTGAGGAGGCCCATAGAGAACTTAGGTCGTTTCTCAATTCCTTGCTTAAGTCTACGTCTACGTCTAGTTATAACAGTTATGACGTCAGACCTAGCAAAAGCTTATCTAGATTTCTTGTTGGTTTGTGTCTTGGCTATCAGTCAATCTAAAGCTTGTATTACACTGTTTGACCAAGTGGTCAAATTGCAGTAATATGCGGTGCGAAGTAGGCGAATACAAATAAATCTCACAGTATTCATTCGGTTAAATTCACTATTTTGTATTGCTTACTACTGCAATTTGACAGCGTGGTCATACAGTGTAATACTAGCTTTAAGCTTGTAATACACTGTTTGACCAAGTGGTCAAATAGCAGTAATATGCAATGCGAAGTAGGCGAAGACAAATAAATCTCACTGTGAGACAAATAAATCTCACTATGAGATTTATTTGTATTCGCATTGCATATTACTGCAATTTGACAGAGCCGAAAGCTTGTATTACACTGTATGACCACTTGGTCAAACAGTGTAATACAAGCTTAAGGAAACGTAAAAAAATTCAAATTTTTGATTTTTGCAGTGTTAAATAAGCATCAGCTGATCCATTTCGAGCTTTTTCTAAACTGTTATAATAGCAATGCTATGATGTGACGTCAACATAGACGTAGACTTAGTAAGGAATTGAGAAACGACCTTAAAACATGCTATCGACGTGACAGCCATATCAGAGACTAAAGCCTAGTACTGTGTTCAGCGAAACGAACACGAACGAAAAATTCACCTTCGAAGTGGAGTGAAATATTCTACACAGTTCGCTACTAGATGTCATTGATAAAAAAAGCGCGAAATTTGATAAATATAAAATTTTGTCAAGTAATTACTATTCCGGCACATAATACAACAAAATATTACTCACACAAAATTTCCCGAGCACAAACTAACTGAATTGACAGCGAACTATTGAAAATTTTCAGTTGTCAAATATTTCGCTTGTCAAAAAGCCTCCCGTACCATTAAAAACGAAACGAAATTGTCATCTATTAGTGACTACGGCAAATGTCCATTCCGTCCACGAACACAGTACTGCAAAACGAACGAAATGTTTCGTCGGTGAAATGTCAACGAAAATTTCATTTCGTTTCGCTCGGAGCACAGTACTAGGATTAACACAAGATGGTCAAGCCTCACATCGTGTCTCTGGCCGACCCTTAATGCGAGCAGGACAAAGTTCATTCCACTCAGAGACAAGAATACTCTTCGTATCCTAATTGGTGTACTGACGGGCCATTAGGTCTGTTCTTTTTGAATGCACTTTCTACACTTTTTTGCACTAACTACTCTTAAGAATATTTGACGTCACAGCAATGACACAAACTCATACTAAAACCCTAGGCTTGTCTTCCCCATTCACCCTTCACACTTTTCTGCACTCGCTCGAGAACTAGTGTAAAAAAGTGTAAGATAGTGTAAAAAGTGCATGCATAAAGAACAGACCAATTGTCTAACCGGCAGGCACGCCAGAAGACTGGGTGTTGCGGACATTACATATCTGTGCCGCAGGTGTGGTGAACCCGACGCCGAGGAAAGTATTTTCCACTTGCTTTGCGAATGCCCGGGTCTGACGTACTCTTGGCACGTGCTTCGCCATAGATTTGGGCGAATTCGAAAGTACTAACTGGTCAAGCTGCTGCAGTTCGTCAGGCAGGCGGTTATCTTGGACACACGGGTATTCTTTTCCGGTGCATGTAGGATCACAACGGACCCTTTGGCGAACTTTGAGCTTGGTCACGAAGCGATCACCCACCTTACCTAACCTAACCATTTCTCGCAACTCTTGTCGATATGTTCTTCGCTCTAGTTGTTGGACCCGCGCCTCTAAATTAACTAAGTCTATCGCCAAGTATCCCTCAGCCGTTTTGGACAATTTGAATATATTTTAAGGTTGTGATAATGTTTGTTCTCTCATCTTAATGGTGTCTACACATAATAATATAAAATATCGGTAAATGAAAATACTGTGAATGTTAAGGTCAGAATAGGTATATAAAAATATAACCACTAATACCAATCGTTACTAGCGACGAATATCGTTACGGCTTTGCGAAATCTTCGGATACCGTCGCTAGCGTATCGATAATTTTCGAAGCGTAATGATGGCAACTATCGACAAATATCGTTAAATGCTTCATACGGAATAACCCATAACGATAATAGTCGATAGAGGAAGTTAAAGGCAACGATAATCATCGCCAGAGAGTTAGAGAATCCCACTACAGTTTATAGTTTAATATTTTTTATTACACTTGCACAAAAAAGTTTTTAAATTAAATTTAATGTCTTTACAATATTTACAACATAATAATAATAACGAAATATAAAATGTAACAGAATACACTTAGATAAGCTTTACAAAAAGGTTCGACAATCGGTTTTTTATGACTAATTGTTTGAGTCGAGGCCAATATTCCATGGTTAACATTTTTTTTAATTTCAATAATTTGTCTTTAGTGTCGATTTATATTAAATTATTAAAACATAATAATTATAGGCGGCAAGAATCAATAACATCCGAGTGATATGATGGTACTTCGACATTACACGATTGAGCAGATTGATTATCACAAGAATTATTGTCACTGGAATCGGAAGCTACTTCATTAGTATATCCTGTTCGGGTATGTTTGGCGCGAGACGTTGACGCTGCATTTAAGTAAAAAACAAATTTAATTTATAATATGTATTAAAATACAACTTAATTACTACAAACTATACTATACTATAATATAAACAAACAAAACACATACATACATACATACACATTTGTAATCTCTACAATATACAGGGTGTTTGGCACTCCGTGTGCCACCTTGTAAGGGGTTATTCCTTGATATATTTGGAGAAAAAAATTATTCTACAGGGTGGGTCAATTTTCAATATTAGTGGAAATACAGGGTGGTTAAGAAAAGTTTTTTTGACCGGTACCTTCATTCACTTAAAACGATATATCTTGAAAACGAATATTCATAAGGCAAAGCGTTATATCTCGTTTTTTAGGTAATCGAATGTATCAGTATAAATTGTAACTGCACCCAATCTTGAGATATTTACTCGAAAACACAGATTTTCGCTTCGATCAATGCAGTTTTTCAGAAAACCCCATTATAAAAGTGTCATTTTAATTTAATTTTTTTATTAACCCTATTATTACCTACAAAAGCTGCATACATATGTATGAGCTACATTTTGGAACCAATAGGTAAAAATACATATACCTCGTTCACGTGGTAGCGTAGTGTCATATTTTCTCATATAAAATCAATAAGCACAGGTTGAAATGGAAATTCAACAGCTGATTCTAATTTTTGTCTCAAAAATGTAAAGAACCAAGAGAGGGCAGTACAAAATTTTTATCAAAAATCAAGTTTTTATGAAATTTGAACATTGTAAATATAAGTATTTAATTACGAAAAATTTGTTTTATAAGAAATTGTACCGTTCATCATTTCAAAAACATTGTAATAGTAAATTCAAATCCAGTAACGTTTAAACTACCACTATATTGAATTGGAAAATTCAGAATCAGCTGTTAACGACGAGACTTACTCTGACAAGTGCCGCTGGCAATATAGATACTAATACATATATGGCTACGATAGCTGCTATCGAAGCAGCTATAGCTGAACATTGGACAGACTCCTGGTACAATGAAGTGCTCCGTAGCGTTATGTCGTTGACCAGGTGAACGAGGCAATACATTAAATGTTTAAAAAATCAGTGTCATAAGGTGAACCACATTTAAAAACCTGTTTAACCTTCCTCGGGCAGAAGAGGTACCCGGGTACCTATTAGTTTTTACTTTATTATTTTAATACAGTATTCTTTAACTGTTTTCGATAAACGAAAGAAGCTAAAATTTATATTATAATTTACTGCCTGTATGAGTATTTCGTAAGCATATGTACATGTAAACAATATATCTATACCAAATTTTTGTAGTGGTAACAACAGTAACGAGAAGTGACCCATCCACTGAGCCGCACAGACCGATCATCGCGTAGTTTGAAGAATAACCGGAATCTGAAACTGAATACTAATCCGAACTTATGTTATGTTTTTATTCTTATACTATTTGAATTATTAAAGAGACGTAGTTGAAGTAAAAGTGCCGTCTTTCAACTTACATTTGGGGGCTGAACCATTTCGCGGCGATAACGGACATATTAAAACCAAAACTGAAACCGAATTTCGTTTAAGTGCAATTACAAAGACACAAAAACGGAACTAAACAGTATAAAGAAATAAGATCAAAAAAAATTGTCAAAGTGCAAAAAGAAAGAAGCGAAAAAACCGGCGCGGAGAACAAAACTAACTAATACTCATACAACAGTGATTACTGTGTAAAATACCAGCAATATGTGACGTACAGGCGAAGCTGAAAAAAATGAGCACCGTATGGTTGCAGAAAAATTTACGGTAATTTCAACAGCCAGAAGATGGTGAAAGGGCAGAACTTTTGCAGCGCCTGCTGAGGTGCTATGGAGACGAAGGCATACAAGACAGAGTGGAAAGTGACGATAGCAGCAGCGACGACACAGACGGTGAATCGGATAAAAAAGCATCAGGTGAGACGAACGTCGGAGTTTGGAATACGGCGACTAGTGGTGCTACAGGGACAGTTAGCCAGAACAGGTGGGTATTCAGGATCAGTCTCATATCAAAAAAGTCACAATTAATTCAAAATTCATACAGAATTGAGACTTTCGGCCTACTTTGTGACTTGTGACTCAGTCCTGAATAGGGGGCAGAGTCTAGCATCCGAGGCTTTTCAGGAGATGATCATCTGTCAGTGGAGAAATGACTGTCAGATTTTGATGAAATATGTCAGCTATTCGGGTTTAATACATTGGAAAAATACGTTTACGCAAAACGGTGCATGTGCGGAACTGCAAAAGATGTGGTACGGACAGAACAACCCAAAAATTATAACCGGTTGAAGAAACTATTATTAGATGAATTTAAGGCGGATTTAAATAGTGCGGACATTCATCAATTGCTGTCATCATCAACAAAGAAGGTGGATGAAAGTTTTGTGTCGTATGTTACGCGAATGAAGGAGATGGCTAACCAAGGCGCAATGGGTATATCTTCCTTATTACAGTATTTAATAAATGGAATAAGAGACACCGCGGAAAACAAAATTGTACTGTATGGAGCTAAGAATTTAAACGAGTTTAAGACAAAACTTAAAGTATATGAATCCTTCAAAAGCAACGCACAAAGAAACTGTAACCCACAACCCAGGAAAAACTTTACGACCAGAATTAAAAAGTATCACATCTTGTACACATTGCAAGCGGAAAGGACACACCGAAGCAGAATGTCGACAGAAATTGCTCGAATGTTACAGTTAGTTTTTTTTTTTCTAATAATGCATGAATTTTTTTAATCTCTTATATATATTATAATCAATCTTAACAATATTTAGCACTACTCCCCCTTTTGAAACTTATGAATTCCGTATTAGGGGTGAGAAGCCTGGAATTAATATCAACATAAAATACTATACAATTTTGAGTTTCAAATGACTAAATACTTCAAGATAAACGATGCGAGAATATTATTGAGTTTAATATAATAGGTGAAAGAAATAATAAATAAAAAAAAAAACAAATATTGCTAGATTCAGTAAATTAACTCCTTTACGCTATTAGTACATAATTCATTAAATAGCGAAGTAAAACTTCAAAAATTTAAGTTTAAGTTCACCTAAGGAATAACTAAAAATAAAAATAATAATAAAAACAAAAACTAAAAAACCATATTTCAGTAATTAATAATAACATAATATCAAACTACATACTACATAAGATCGAACTTCCATATTTCAGCAAATAAAATTACACAGGATCAATCTTCACAATTCACAATCCATATTTAAAACTTCAAACCATTTAACACATCTCAAATCGATTTTTTGTAGTAGAGTTTTTTGACCCTCTTTTTGAATAATGTAATGTCATTGCAACTTTTTATACTAGGAGGTAGAGAATTAAATAATTGAACTCCGATATACGAATAGTGGAGTTGACCCATTTTAGTGCCTTTCCACGGCTGAAGTAGCATGTTATGAAAACCTCCACGAGTAGCGTTTGAGTTGGATGGTATTAGTCCCTTTTTGTTTTCCTTAAATATTTGGATCGTAGCAATCAATTTGAAAATTTGATTGACGTCTATTAATTCTAGTAATGGGAACAATAGTGAGGATGGAAATGTCCTTTTTTTTAGTAGTATTTTCACTAACATCTTTTGTGCTATTTTTAATGGTTCGATGATTGTAATTGATGCGCTACCCCAGGCGATTATCCCATATTGTAAAATAGAGTGCACAATAGCAAAGTAGAATAGTCGAATTGTCTTTCTATTTAAAAATGATCTAACCTCAAAGCAGAACGGAATTAACTTTTTTAATCTCGAGACTGTGCTTTGAACTTGTAAATCCCATTTCATGTATTGATCAAAAACAACTCCGAGGTATTTTGTACTGGGTACACGTGAAAGTAGAGGGCAATTACAGGAATGATCACAAGAGTTAGAATGTATTTTCAGCTCGAAATTATCAGGAAAACCATGGTGGGACAGGGCAAAAGTCATATAATGAAATTTAGCCGTGTTAAGTGTTAGGCAGTTGAAATTTAACCAGTCCTTTATAACTGGCAAACTATAAGTGGCTTATTACGGTTTTACCTCGCGTCGACGGTCTCAGTACCGCAACTACCCGGTAAAACAAAATCAACCGCAATTAAACCCCCAGAGACGGGTCGTGGGCGCCAGCGATCCTTTTTGAAAGGTCTGCTCTCCTTCCCTAGACCGGATCACTGGTCTAGAGAAGTTTTCTTACGAAAAATAACGTCCGTCGCGACACTACGATACGAAAACTCGCGACACACTGGGGGAACTGCTGAGAACACGGCACAAAAGTTTACACTCAAGTAAAAGAAATATATGAATTTGAATATAATATAATATAAGTGAAGGTAATGCGCAATTCAAAAAAACTTACACTAACTGGTCTCTAACGTAACCTAGTTTACTTAACAATTAGGGCGCCTCTGGTGCAATCTTAATCTTCCCACGACGATCGCTTGATTTCTCTCGTTCTTCTCGCCTACTATTCGTTTGACCGCCTCGGCAATTATATTCCGTCTTTTCAATACAGTGTTATCCTCTTGTCCCTCAGAAATTCGTCCCGTAGACTCGGGACCTCGAACTCACTTCCGTCGCTGCCAATCCAAAAGAGACCGTTTCATTTTTTTGCTGCTTCGATGAAAACTCCCAGCGGTTCTTTTCATCCACGGTTAGCTTCGACCAGCTTTTCAAAGTTAATTTTAAGTTCAACGGACTTGCACTCGCATGACATTTTTCGTACGGACTTCCAGCATTCCATTCGGGTATCTAGCCGAGATTCGCACCACTTTCCACGTTCCAGTTCATCGTCGTATGGAAATCGCTCGTTCAGTGGCTGATTGCCAAATGACAGTTTGGTTTGTTTACTTTTGGGTTTGTGTTTACTTTTCGTGTGTCGTATCGTGTGCGCGTTCCGCGTTATTTCCGCTCGTGACGATCTGCTCCGTTTATGTCGTCCACACGGTTCGTGGTGCTAAACGTACAGGAGCATAGTGACTTGTGAGTGAAGTGTTTGCTTTCACAGATCAACTTGCCGCATCCCTCGGACGATCGCAGGATGGAGTAACCCCGGCCCGCAGGACGGAATAAAAGGCGGGTATGGTCATTGTTCCCGGTAAGTACGATCTGCTCGCGTTATTCCCTCGGCGTGACAAAGTTTTCGGGTACAGTACCCACAGTTTCCGATGACAACCAAATCTTCGTATTTCAATACAAACAATATAAATAATCCTAACCTTAATAATAACCTAAACTCTATAATTCAAATGATACGTTAATTCTAATACTAAACCTACATATTAACTAGCAAAACCTAACTAACGTAGTACATACTAACAATACTAATCAATGCTATTATCGCATTTTCAGCTTTTCCTCCAATCCAGTGATATTTACTAATGCATTATTTTACGTTTACTTTTAGGAAAGCGTAACCGGCTGAGAGGCGTCGCCAGTGCATCGGAGGAATTTACTGTGCATAGAAGGTAATTCTTTTTACGATTTGATTTCTATCAATCCCGAAATTAACGATTGTTCTCTCTTGTCTTTACAGGAAATAGACACATTACGAGTCAAACTCGTAATAGGCTTTCAACCGTGTTCCCTCCCAAAACTTGTCCTCAATGAACAGCACAGCATCATCAGCAAATGAAATTATCTGCCCTTCTATATTTTGCATAAATAAATCGTTTATATAGGTTAGAACGAGAACCGGTCCAATCACAGTACCTTGGGGAACTCCAAATTCGAAAGACATTTCAGTACTGTTTTATTATTTATTTTGACAATTTGCCTTCTTTCGCTTAAGTAACTTTGTATCCACTTTGTCCATATAGCGGGTAGACCAGCATTTTGACATTTTCTAATAACACCTTGATGCGGTATAGAGTCAAACGCTTTGGCTAAGTCAAGGAACACTGCGCAAGCAAAAGGGACATAAGTCTCGCGTTTGTCCTAATCAGAGCCAATTGAAAGTTAAGATGTGTAGAGAAGAAGACACGAGCAGAAATATGTGCAGGACAGTAAAAATAAACTCGTGCATCGTAGAGGCTCTCATAAAAACGGGAAGCGATCTGAACTTGATCCGAGAAGATGTTTTACCATCACTTACACCAGTTCAAAATTAAACACAAAGATTGAACGGAATTGGAAGTGCATCAATCCTAACAAAGGGTTCGATCTCGGCATGCGTGGCTGTGGACAGTCTGCAGATATCAACGAAAATGCACATCGTAAGACAGTGCGATCCAGTGCCTTTCCGTGGGCGTTTGGCGCCCTGGTGCAGATTTTCAGTGGCGCCCCTTATATTTGTAAGGAATTGTAAAATAAAACATACTGATTTTTAAGTGCCCCAGTAAGCTTACTGGGTTAGCTTTTCGCGATAAACTCTCAAATCTAGCCTACTATCTACAGGATAAAGCAATAAAAACATGAAAAAACAACAGTATTATTGGTGTTTTCTATACGAATTTGAATCACTACTCTCGATCTGGATAAATCGCAAAAAAACACACCTATTGTAGCGATAATTTCACCTGGATGTTTGCATAACGGTTTTACGGCATTGATACGACTTCACCATCGCGTGGTACACAACGGCTTAAGCGTTTTTGCTTTTGTGGGTGCCAAATTTTTCTTTAGTAAATCCCAACGGTTTGTTGCGTCTGATAAAAATACGAAAATCTTTTGAACTATAGAAAAGAATTCTTTTGCCTTTTTGCAAGAATCCGCAGCATCATTAACTGCGAGATTTAGTGAGTGATTACCGCAGGGATTGAAAAATGCTCTTGGGTTCTGATCTAGGATTCTTCTTTGAACGCCGGCATGTATTCCTTTCATTGGAGCACCATTATCAAAGCCTTGACCACGCATGTCATCCAAATTCATTCCTAATGATTTTAATTCAGATAGAGCTGCGAAATGTAAAATTTATGAACGAAGAGCGTGTTTGGAGCACCTCCCTGCTGCAAAAAAGCACTCGTTAATGCATTTGCAAGCGCTTCATTTCCCGTTGGGTACCTTCAAAGGTTTCGGAGTGTTTTCTAGCTGAGTCCACTTCGTGAAAACACTGCAGTTGTGTTTTGTTCAGTTTGTGGTTTTTGGTTTGAGACAGAGTAAAGGTACAATCTGGCTGGTACTGCCGACCGTCGCGGACAGCAGTAACTGTCAACCTTTGCACTCACAACCATCAACTGCCGAGCAGTCGCAAACAGACAACACAGCTTGTTTTAGCCTGAAGCAGTAGTCTTAGTCTATTGCCGGCAGTTTCTGCTAACCGCGACGGCCGGTAGTACCAGCCAGACTGTACCTTAAGTTCTCCATGCGCTTCAAGGCCGGTTTACATGACGAATGCGAACATTTTTTATTGAGTTTGTGAGGGAGCTAGCTTATCGAATTTTCAATGGAGTAGAAAGCAACCACAGCAAAAAATACCATGCACAAATATCGTACATATTTTTTGCTTGATATAATATCTATTCGTTTCACTCCTGATCAGTTTCTCATTAGAGGATTTTCGTCTGGCGAAATTGTCGGTCCATACGTCTTCCAAAACAAAACTGGCAAAAAACATAGATAGCTGCTTGCCACATACCAAACTATCTTCTGTATTGGATAGTTCTAATGGGTGGATTATTTCAGTTCGAGGGGGTATTTTGATCTGAAATATTTTTGTGTTCATTGGAAGTGTATGTTCCCTAGAGTTTGTGTTTATAAAGAAAGTGTATGAGTCGTAGTCTACTTCAGCTCGAAATTTTGCTAAAAAATCTCGTCCTAGTATTCCGTCTGTTGACTACTTGGATTTTATGTGAAATCGATTCGTCCTCTAGACTGAATTCTAAACTGATAGTACCTAAAGTGTTAATTTCTTGATTAGTAATGCCTGACAGTTTACAGTATTCTTGTTCATTAATATCGTATCTGTTTATTGCGTTGTTCAATTTGCATATCGATATGTCCGCTCCCGTATCTATTAATAATTTTAGTTGTTTTTTACTGTTTGTTCTTAAAGTTATGTAATTTGTTATACCATCATCAAATTGTATTTTGTTGATTTTATATTTATTTATTTGTTGTTGGCAGTTATAGTCTAACACATTTCAAAAAATGTAAAAAAAGGTGTCGGGTCCAAAAAAAATTATGATATTCACAGAGTCGGCTTTCTTTCTATTAAATATTTCCACTTTCGTTTGTATTCAAATTTGTGATATTAATTTTCTCAAGAAACTCGACAATCGCTCGTCGTATGGCAAAATGATGATGTGCAAAGTTTACTTTTTGGTTGCTTTTAATCTGGAAAATTTGGAGGGTGGTATTTCTCCGAGTGATTGTCGGGTTTCTTGAGAAAATGAATATTGTGAATATCATCACTTTTTGTTGGACCCGACACCTTTTTTTACATTTTTTAAAACGTGTTTTTTTTATATCATTTCTTCATCTCTTAACTACTGCGGTTGAAAAGTTCGAATTTACATATTTACTTGGCAGAAGCACATCCTACGAATTGCGCAGCGGGATATGTTAATAAAGTCATATTTGCCGGTCTATATATACAAATTTTAATGAAAACTTGCATGTATGAAATTTAGAAAATTTAAAAATTAAAAAAAATTACTTTAACTTTTGGAATTGCCCAAATGTGCTGATTTCGTTAATTTTTAAAAGCCATGATCTCATAATCGATATAACAAACCGATTCAATGAAACTTTGGACTGAAGGAATAAGTCATTGCGACTGTAATTGTTTCATTGTCTACATCGGAAAGGAGCTGCTTTGAAATGAATTAACTAAAACCAAATTTAAAGTAATTTACATATAAAATTACATTTGTCCTTGGCAATCGAACAATGTCTTAGATACCCTCGTGCCATATGCTCTAAATCTCGATCCCAGTGCTGAATTTGAGGAAAAACCAAAAACAGGAATTATTTTCCAAACACTATTCCACAAATACCAAGAGTAACATATTTGCAATCTTGTAACGAACAGCAAACTTGTTTCGAATTCCGTTGTGACCAGTGATCAGCGTCGATTTTCTTCGGTTATTCATTCTCATGAGACAATTTTTTGTTCCTGGAGGAAATAGTTTTTCAAAACCAAATTACATCAAATACTGCATAGAGAAACAAACATTTCAACTTACAAAGTAACAAATCAAATCAAAATCCTCGCACGTATTATTTAAGCAAAGATCGCTTAATTTTTTCCGAATTAAAAGAAATTAATATCCTTTGAGATTTAGGCCGTTTCTCAATTCCTTGCTTAAATCTACGTCTACGTCTAGTTATAACAGTTATGACGTCAGACCTAGCAAAGTAGTGTCTTGATTCCTTATTGGTTTGTGTCTTGGCTATCAGTCAATCTAAGGAATCGTAAAAAAATTCAAATTTTTCTATGGAATTTAATTAATTTTTGGTTTTTGAAGTGTCAAATATGTATCAGCTGATCCATTTTGACGGTTTATCCGAGATTTTTCGAAACTGTTATAATAGTAATGCTATGCTGTGACGTCAACATAGACGTAGACGTAGACTTAGCAAGGAATTGAGAAACGACCTTAAATGACACTTAACAATAATATTGTTGCTTTAAAAATTGTGGACATTTTTAAATATTTTATGAATAGCTTTTGAATTGACGTTACCGTATGTTCTGCATAAGTCTCGACTACTGTGATTTTGAGGAAAGCTTAATTGGCGGAAGAATCGGAAGAACTAATGTTCATAAAAATCATTTAGCTTTTCCAAATTTTTTCCAAGTTCTTTCCATGTATTTTAATGAAATGTATGGCGAGCTTATAGAAAGCTCTCATGTACACAAAATACAGATAAGGACCCCGTGTCCGTATGAGATCCGTAAAGTAAAGTACGTAGTCGGTGCTGGGGGTTGAACCCGACGCACATTCGACCGAACGTACTGTTTGGCATATGTGGTTTCAATAAAACGGCGCTACGTGACACACAGTGCATGTAACATTCTGATATATAGCGCGGAGGCGACGTGAACTAGTCACCGTGATCGTGCGATCACGGTGATTTATTCCTTTGGGGCGGCTATCTCATCATCTCTCTCTGTCTGTCTCTGTTCTGCTCGTACTTCATCGTAGCTTATCGTTGCTCGTACTGCATAGACATCATGACACGGTTCTGCGCACGTCTCGGAGCGTTGCCTCTGCTCTACTCAGCTGTACTCTGCTCAGTCTTCGTCTGCCCAGACTTATGCGACAAACGCGTCGAAACCTCTCGAATACGTGCCACGAAGCAAAACCGAGGTGAATATTTGAAATTTTAGGTCCTTTTGAAAGACTTTGGTTTAATTTGAAAACTTATATGTTCAACTACTGCAGACATAAACTTTACTTATGACTTTTGAAGAGACAGAACATGTTTTGATTATTCATCCAATTCAAAATACCACACCCATAAAAAATTAACGTGAATGAAATATACAGGGTGTTTGGCACTCCGTTTGCCACCTTATAAAGGGTTATTCCTTGATACATTTGTAGAAAAAAATTGTTCTACAGGATGGGTCAATTTTCAATATCCGTGGAGATACATGGTGGTTAAAAAAAGTGTTTTTGACCGCTATCCTCACTCATTTAAAACGTTATATCTTGAAAACCAATAATCACAAGGCAAAGTCGTTGATTAGGGAATTGAATTACCTTTCATTTGATGTAACAGTCTAAATTGTAAATTGTCGTAATTGTAACCCAATCTAGAGATATTTATTCGAAAACATAAATTTTTGCTACCTCAACCCTAAAAATTCAGTGATCAATGTAGTTTTTCTCATAAAAATGTCTTACAAAATGTCATCTTAATTTAATTTTTTTTAATTAACCGTATTATTACCTACAAAAGCTGCATACATACTATATGTATGAGTTACGATTGATATTTTGGAAGTAGTAGTCAAAAATGCATATGTATCTAAAGCAATAGTTTTTCCCTAATACATAAGAGATCTGATCGTCAGCTACTCCAGTATTGGTGGAGCTAAAAGCACCTGAAAGTTGTTAATAAAAAATGATGCTACGAGAATTTTCATACCGTGTCAAAATTTCTGCAATGTTTTATGAGATCATCTCAACCAAAAAATAATAATCAGCTGTATTGAAGATGGGATTATATCGGTAATATTTTAAATGTTCATGTTATAACGTACAATTTGAAACACCCAAATTGTTAATCCGCGTTTTAGGGTTATATCTTAAAGCCTGGAAAGCTGTTAATGGGCTTCGTTTGCTGAGCTCTCCTAATCATACACCAGTCTTCTATTGAAAACTTGTCTATTTTGGAGGTTTCTTTTCAACACGTTGAATGCCATGGGTACCGGTGACCGGTACAGAAATTCTGACCCTTTAAATAGTATTGTCAAAATTTTTGACATGAAGTGTGGCACGCAAAGTCTTAATTTCCACCAGCTGGAAAATTTTCAACTTTCCCATTTTTCAATAGTAACGCATAACTCATACACCGAAAACGCACGAACTACCGCTAAACTATATGAAATCATCGATATTGTTGAAGCAACTCGTCTACCACCAACCAAAATGATTTTACTAATTTAAAAACCTTCGCGAACATGCCCCACCTTCGTGTGCGTACCCTCAACAAATCGCCAAAGTTTCATTGTAATCGGATGAATAGTTTAGGAACGCACACGAGACAAGCAAACATTAATTTTACTTTATTATTTTAATAATAAAGTATTGTTATCAATTTAAAAAAAAAAAAAATTTGCTACATTGAAAATTTTTTTTTACACGTTGTATGACCAATAAACGCCAAAAAAGCAAAAAAAAATTTCAGTTCGTCTGTTTTTTTTCTGAATAGACATGGTGGAACCCTTGAAGTGAAATTTTTTTGAGGAGTAAGGGTGTGAGGGGAAGGTGGGGAAAGCGTTTTAGACGACAAATTTTGGTTTCTAGATCTCAGCAACCGCTTGTGTTAGGAGGCTGAAACTTGGAATTTCTATAGAGCTTTGATAGTGGGCCCATTTGCAAAAAAATTTATGATATGGGTGAAGGGGTGTGGGAGTGAGTGGAGAGGGAAATTATAATAAATTATTATTATTATTAATAATAAAACAAATATCTGTAGTTATACTGGGAGAATAGATTGAAACAAAATTTTTGGGTGGGGGTACTGGCGTACGGGGGTGGGGGGTGAAAAACTTTAGATTACGATATCTCACAAACCAATTGCACCAGAAGAACAAAATTCGGTTTGAGTATAAAGATTGATAAATAAAGATTGCTCAAAGTAAAATCTTTGAAGGGGCGGGGGAGCACGGAAGTGGAGGGGATAAGAACTTTTCAAAAATAATACGTTTCATATCTCAATAACAGTGTAAGGTAGATGCTTCAAATTTTTACCAAATGTAGGCCTAATAGAACCCTTGTAGGGGAAAAAATTGGAGGTGGGGGTATAGAGAGTGACGGTGAGGAAGGATGAGAAGGAAAAAGTTCCGATGTTTATATCTTAAGAACCTATAATGAAATAAAGATAAAACTTGGTATTTAGATCGAGCTATAGTAGTGGCATCTTGGCAAAATAATTTTTTTTTTAGGGGTAGCATGGTACGAGGGTGGGGGTGTTTTTCCTAACTTTAGAACGGCTTATGCTAGAAAGTTGAAACTCGGTGTGTATATGTAAATGAAACTAGAAACGTAATTCTGATACAAAAAAATTCGAATATTCATTGGCGTTCAGAAAGGAGGGCAAAAAAATATTCAGTGGTTCAGAAAGGGGGGCAAAAAAAATGTCAGTATATATCAAATGCATATATTTTCACGATTTTCGTCATATCTACTAGGTCTTTCGAAATATTGAATTCATTTTTATTCTACGGATTTTTTATATGAATACCTAGAATGCGTTTTCAAGATTTTATGAAATTCAACCCCTAAGAGGGTGTAAAATGGTTGTATACTTTTTCAGGAATTCCACCATATCTCGCAGGTCTGATCAGATATCGAATATCTTTTTACTTCCCCAGGCTTGCTTAATAATCACCTATTTTTAAGTTTTGTCTTTTTCAACCTCTAAACCGCATTCCGGAATAAGACCCAATTATATAATTCATATCATACACTCTATTCTATCGGCTTCCCGAACTTTTTGTTAGGTTTTCAGTCATATAGTAACATACACCGCATCCCCGAATTGAACACGTTCCAAACTTCTGTCGGAAAAATAATAAAGTTGCGCCCAGACTGACTGTTGGCAGATTTTTTATCTTGTATATATGTATATGGTCACCATACTGGTGTCAGTAGATTTCGAGCCAAAAGCAAAATCCAGTCATTCAAAGAAATTTTAAAATATTTCAAAGTCGTGAATTCTTGTTCGTTTTAGTAAATTTTCCTTTTCTTTTGATTGATTTACATCGCCTTTAAAAGATTTTTTAGCATTTAAAAATTTAGTAGCGTGTGTGTAATGAGACAGAAATTTTTATTTTCAATTAAGCTGGTCTACTCTTCTCTGTTCCGGATAGTCGTTAAAAATACATATTACCGAGAATTGAATTACATAACATATTTCAGTGTTCGATATTATAAAGTTATAAATGTGTATGCAGGATAAAAAAAAATGTAGCAACCGCAATTTACTGAGAAAATAAACAAAATTGCAAGCATACATTAACAAACAATGTAGGCAATGAGGCAAGTTTTACGAATTAAAAAAAAAACACACATTAATAAGGTTAAGAGTGTTACGTACAGGACTAGGAGGTGGTGCAGCTGTTGGACGACAATCTTTGTCAGCTGGAAGGATACAAAGCATTTTACATACCCATCACCAACTAATTTCTAGATTTACTTACGTTGTTCAGGGCAGGTAGATGAACAAATCACATTTGTAGTTCGAGCACGCATATTCTCCATATTGATTCTCATTGAAATGTGACCGAAAATAAAATAGCCTAGTCCCATTGATAGGACTATCACAAGAAAAACATATCCATTGTAAACCATCACAGATAACATAATAATGTATCCCAAAGTTGTATGACACATAAAGACAGTGGCTTGAAGAAAAGGATTCCAAAATTTTTTCGAAAATGGGACCTTGAAAGCATTTCCTCGTTGGCGATCCGTTGTCAATAAATTAGCTGTTTCACTCGGTGCGCATGATGGAGTTCGTTTACGTTCGCGAGCTGCCCTGGCACGTGCACGAGTTTGCAAAACCTTTATGGCTTCATATGCGATTGATAAAATTATTAAAACCAAACTCAATAAAAAGAGTGCTTTTGATCCGTCGACGATAAGCCCGGGAAACAAATATTCGCCTATATTTGTATCCCAGTGGAAAGCTGTCAAATGTTGATGCATCTTATTCTTTTTTATAATATGATGATGACTGAGTTTTGTTTGTGGTGCGTTTATTAAGGTTCCGCATCAGCTGCAATTGTACAGAAAAAAATCTAATTTAATATTCAATTGTATTATTTATTTATTTATTTTTGATGGTCTCGGTTGGAAATTACGAGACCCATTCTTTCGGCCAGGCCCGTAGGGCATATGACGCCAAGCTGCATTCCGTTCAGATGTGAGTTATTGTTAACGGCCTTTCACATGTAGGGCTGGATACTTTCAGCTGCGACTATTATAAAATCAACGTATACGTTTAAGGTTTTTTGGTTTTAAGGACTTTTGTATGACAGCTACCCGAATGAGTCGACAGATAGCCATAATAAATGAACTCAGTTTTACCTTTGATATAAAACAAATTCCTGTAAAGTTTTAAATCCCTGCTTTAACTAGTTATAAGGGATTCTGTACCTTGCATATATTTGAAGGACTTTTGTAGGCTGCTACACGAAGGACTCTTTCGATTTGCATCATATTCTAAGCTTTCGCTTCAAACATTGTAAGCCTTAAGTCTGCAAAATTTCAAGTTCCTAACTTAAAGCATTCGAGCAATAATTGTGAATACGTTTTTTAGGGACTCTTGTATGGGAGGTACCCGAAGGAGTGGAAGGATATCGTCCATTAACGAACTTAGCCTTACTTTTTTTATTTTACAGGTTGTCACGACAACAGGGTAGTATCAACCCAGCCACACCAGCTGTGTTGATGCGTATTAGTTGCCGATCAGTAGCTCCAGTCTTCGATTGAGTGGAGCGGGTATATTCTATATCGACCGGCCACACCAGCCGATGATATAGCTAAGGATCAATGAATTTATAATGATCGGCCACACCAGCCGATGATATAAATTGAGGTAGGGAGGATTCTATAATGACCGGCCACACCAGCCGATGATATAGAGGTAAGGTAGATTGGGTTGAAGGAGACTTGGATTGCAAAAAGAAATACCTTCGATTTGTGGAAATGAAGTGAGAGTATATTTCAATATCTTAAGTGCTATTTATAATAAAAAAATGCTTACAACCTATAATAACATATTATTACACATTGACCCATACAATGTTTGCTTAATAAAAAATTAATGCTACGTATGTGAAATAAGTTGAATGATGGCATATCAAAATTGTTTACTTTGAATAGATACCTATGCGCGATCATTCAACTTATTTCGTGCGGAAAGAAATGCAAAAGTGCATAGTAATTACATGTGCGATATAATGCCATCAGAACAATGAAATTATGTCGGTCAACAGGTGCACCGACCTTACCGCTTGATTGGCATTGTTTTGATCGCACTATACCCTATGTTCAGCTTGTGAACAGGTTGGGCCTCGGGCAGCATGAATCGCATTGAACCTTTCTTCTAGAGTTGAACGGGTGTTCTGTTGTTCTTTTGATGGGCTTCTGATGTCGTTGTCATCTCCTATGGTGTAAATTTGTTTGGACTGCTGGCGATGTTTGATAACCTTCTTGCATTTCAGAAGTATGACAATGATGGTGCCGAAGATGATGATGATTAGTGCTGTTGGTCCAGCATGTCGTTTAATTTTTGTCAGAACGGTTGTAGGTAGTATGACATCGGGTGTGGTTTCGTCAAACAATTGCTGAGAAGTTTTGGCGATGATTTCACGATCCTTGATATGGAATAAGCCAGGTTGTAAATTGTTCGGTGGGATTTGCTTCGAGAAGGTACCGCTTACTTTGTGTTTCTCCGTCAAAGAGGAGCGAAGTGTGATTTGATCGGTCTGAAGAATACAGTTGCTGCGAATTTGGATTATACCGATCTCTTCTAAAATTGTCTCTTGTCTGTCATCCTTGCAGATAATTGCGGCTGCCACGGCGGTGTCTGTGATGAAAAGCCAGGTGTTGGGCATCATTAGCTCCTTCCAAATAGTTTGCGTGTTCACAACTTCGATCGTTGCGCATGGCTTTCTGTTATGTCTATTGTAGAGCTCGTCAAATGCGCAATTTGGGTTGGTATTCATGTTGTTGGTCATATCTGGGCTACATAGGTACACGCCGCCTTCAATAGCACATTCTTTCAATTGTTCTTCTCTTAGTTCAAAGTATAGTTGATGGTTGAAGCTTACTGCGATCGTTGAAAACTTTATCACGGGGATAAGGTAGTGATGCTGCTGCTTCTTGTGAGGAATCGCTGTCATGTGTATCAAGTCATACTTTAGTGTTTCGACGATGTGGAAGTATCCGTACACATTTATTTCATCGTCCTTCTTTTGTATTGTGGCTCGCTTTTGTGGAGTACTTATGATCCTGAAATGTGAGCCTAGTTTGTTCGAGGAGCTTTCTAATGTTTTATTTATATTGTCCGTGGTGAGAAAGTCAAGGATGCTTCCGTGTCCGAGAAGCATTTTTGTGAGTTTGGTGTACTTCATCTGCATCTCATCATAGTAGTCTACGTAGTAGTGACTTGATTATGATCGACCTTTACGTACCATTTGCTCATTTGATTTACCGAATCTATGACTTGATTCATTTTACTCCCGAACTCCTTGAGTTTATTGTTCATGATCTGATCGGAGTGTCTTATGCGATTGTTGATTAAGATTGCTTGTTGGGTGGTTGTTTGCAAGATGTTTTGCTGATTTCGCTGTAAGGTTTCGATGTTTTCATATGCTTCATCATTGACTCCAAAGACACTTGTTAGGAGATTACCCAATATACCTTTTCGTTGTCTTGGCGTCGAAGATTCTTTTCTGAGTATTTCATAAATTTGACGAAGGAGTACATCGTGTTTGGTCTTAAGGTGAAGAAGAAGCGTTTCACAATGAGTTAGCTCAGATAATTCTCTAGTTTTCATACACATGTCATCAACTTGCTTCCAGGTCCTTGATATGTATTCTTTGTCTTCTAGAATGCTTTTCAAGGGGAAGCTTACTTCTAGTCTCAAATTGCCCCTTAGGATTTGAGTAAAACCCATCTTTTCTATATAATATCCACTGTGTGGTGTAACGACCTTGAAGTTAGCTGCGATTGATTCATTAAAGATATCCGTTGCGCCTACGGTTAAAAGTGAAAACAGCATTATTGCTATGTTCAACAGGTTCCTTGTCCAGGTACAGGGAGCAATGCGTCTTTTCTTCGTTGTTGTCGGATTCTTTGGTGGTTCCTGTTCTTTTCTCTTGATGGGTTTTTGGGTATCTCTTGATGTAGTCGCAAATTGTGACGACGTTTCAACCATTTTTGGAATCGTAGGACTGTTATCTACCGGAATTTCTATCGGCAGTTGACAGAGATTTGTGATGGCCGTTTGTTTGAAATTGTTTCCGTGATATCTTACGGTTACCATTCGAACCTTCCCGTCCTCCCCAGGATGAACTTTGTGGATTCGTGCAAGTGGCCACTTCGTTGGCGAGGTATCAGATTCTCTTATTAACACCATTTCTCCTACAGCTGGGTTGGTGGTTGCCTTTGTCCATTTTGAACGTCGTTGTAGAGTGTGAAGGTACTCTGTGGACCATCGTCACCAAAATTCTTGGTGTACTGCTGTCAGAGCCTTCCAACGGTCGTGTAAATTTTTGTGAGATTTGTCTGGCTCCGGAAGTGCGAGGAGAGGGCGGCCAATAAGTAAATGCCCGGGTGTTAGAGCTTCAAGGTCATTTGGATCACTGGATATAGGAGTGAGTGGTCTGGAATTGAGGCAAGCTTCTATTTGGCACAAAATCGTTGTAAATTCTTCAAATGTTGGTATCATTGATGTCTCGTCAAGAACGCGTTTGCGATGTCCCTTGGCAGACTTTACACCGGCTTCCCATAATCCACCCATGTGGGGGCTGGCCACAGGTATAAACTTCCAAGTAATGCCATCCTTGGCAGAAATTCTTGCAATTTCGTTGGTGGATTTGGTTATAGCTTCCTGGATGTCCTTGTCCAACTTGTTATTTACCCCCACAAAGTTTGTTCCGTGGTCGCTGTAGATCTCCAAACATAGTCCTCTTCGACTCGTAAACCGCTTAAATGCCGCCAAGAATGCTTCAGGTGTCATGTCGCTGACGAGTTCTAGGTGTATCGCCTAGGTCACCATGCATACAAAGAGAGCGATGTAACCTTTTAATGTCGTGGCTCCTCGACCTTTTGACATACGTGTCTTGAATGGTCCTGCATAATCAACGCCACAGCAGGTAAATGCGTTTGATGGCGTTATCCGAACGGCAGGTAAATTTCCCATCAATTGGTTGTTTTGATTATTGGCAAATTTACAACAGGATATGCAGCGATGGATCTCATAGCGAATGACCTTCTGGTCGTTGATTATCCAATATCTTATACGAAGATAATTTCGTACAAGCTGAAGTCCTCCATGCATGGTCCTTTTGTGTGCATCTCTAACAATCAGATACGTGATGTGGTGCCGTTGTGGTAGTAGCATATGGTGTTTCGTGTCTTCCGAAATGTCTGCATTTTGGAGCCTGCCGCCAACACGTAGAATACCGTAGCTGTATATAAAAGGATTTAGTGCTCTAAGTCTGTTATTAGATCCTTTGGACTTCAAATCTTTTATTTCTTCACGAAATTCGGATTGTTGAGTAAGAAAAATTATTCTGCTGTGTGCTTCTTCAAGTTCTATCGTTGTAATTCTTCCGAATTTCTTCTGGTTGCTTCTGACCTTGAAGTTGTTTATAAATCTTAGGCAAAGTGCGACAATTTTTGTACGTTTTGAAAGGTCTGAATACCTTTCAAAGAGTGTCTTTTCGTCATGAATCGTGATTAAAGAAGTTATATTCATGTGATTGTCTTGGCGAGTTGTAGTAGATTTTAACCAATTTGGGCCATTCCACCACAAGTTGTGTTCTTTTAACTGCATTGGACTGATGCCTCTTGAAGCGCAATCGGCTGGATTTTCTTCAGATCGAACGTGATTCCATTTCCAATTACCTTCATCTAATTTTTGTATTTTTGTTACTCTGTTCGCGACGTAAGTCTCCAATGTCGTTGGATTCTTTTTTAGCCATGCAAGAGCAATAGTTGAGTCGGACCACGCGTATGTCTCAACATGTGGAATGTTTAAGGAATCGATTGTTTGTTTGATTAGGTTCGCCAAGAGTAAAGCTCCATTTAGTTCTAACTTTGGAAGTGTTATCTTAGCCTTGATTGGAGTAACCTTTGTTTTGGCACATAATAGCTGGACTTGTATTGTTCCGGATGCAGTGGTGGTTTTGCTGTACACGGCTGCAGCGTATGCTAGTTCTGACGCATCACAAAATCCATAGAGTTCAATTTTAGGCTCACCTTGGTAACTTACCCATCTAGGGATTTTTATTTCTTCCAATAGAGGTAATTCTGCTTCGAGGTTGTTCCAATCAAGTTGGATGTCATCAGACGGGACATCATCCCAACCTATACCAGACTTCCAGATTTTCTGCATCAATAGATTAGCTTTGACTGTTACTGGTGCAAGCCATTGGAGTGGGTCGTATATTGTTGCAATATTTGATAGTAATTGCCTTTTCGTTGGTTTTTCGGATTTATCAAATTTCATAATCTTGAACTGAAATTCATCATTTTTAGGATTCCAATTCAATCCTAAAGTCTTGATGGATGAATCTTCAACTATCTCCAACAATACCTTTTCTCTATCCTTCTCCGGGATCATTGCCAATAGCTCTGGAGTATTGGAAGTCCATTTCCTTAGATTGAAACTTCCTTTCTTCATTAAATTGCGAATATCAGCTTGTAACTGCATTGCTTCGTTTAAGGTATGGGCACCAGTCATCATGTCATCGACATAAAAATCGTTTCGAAGCGTCGCTGATGCGTTTGGGTGATTATTTTCTTCATCATGTGTTAACTGTAGAAGGGATCTTACGGATAAAAATGTTGCAGCAGCTGTGCCATACGTATTTAAACGATATTCTTCAATGCAGCTATTCTTACTGCATCTCCATAGGATTCTCTGATAATCACGATCGGCTTCTGCTACTAGGATCTGACGAAACATTTTTTCAATGTCCGCGGTGTACACATATTTATACTTTCGCCAACGAAGTAAGATATTTGAAAAGTCTTGTTGTAGTTTCGCACCAGTAAGGAAGAGTTCATTCAGGCTGCTTCCTCCCATGGTTTTAGCGGATGCATCAAATACGACTCTTAGTTTCGTCGTCGTACTTTCTTCTTCAAACACTGGGTGATGTGGTAGATAGTAAACGTTGCGTTCATCACCAATATAAGGCAGGACTTTCTCCATATGTCCAAGTTCTAAATATTCTTTTAAAAAATCGTTGTATCGTTTTTCTAATTCTGGATCTTTTCTTAGTCTTTTCTCAACCTGCCGGTATCTGAGCATTGCCAAGTTTCTGGATTCGCCAATCGGCTGTAAGCCGAGTTCATCCTTGAAAGGTAGACGAACAATGTATCTGCCATTGGTATCTCTGGAGTGAGTAGTTTGGAAGATTTCTTCACACCTCATATCTGAATTCGATGGTTCTCTTCGACCGTCTTCACTATCTATTTCAAAGAATCTTTCAATTTTCTTGTGAAAGTCAGTCATGAAGATCATGGATGTAACTTTATGACTTTGTGTGTTGGCCTCCATAATCTTACCAGATAGTAGCCATCCTAGTTTGCTTTTTTGACACAATAATGGGTTTCCTTTCATTAATCCGTCCTCCATTATGTCTTCGTATATGTCTGCTCCAAGGATAAGATCGATAGCTCCAGATATGTTGAACTTGGGATCTGCTAGTTTTAATGACCAGATCTGACTCGATTTGTGTATTGTTACCGTTTGCTCTGGCAATACTGCTGTTAACCTTGGCATGACAAGTGCTTCAGCTTGGATAGTGAAGTTCGAAGGAAATCTCGGAGCTATTGTTATTGATACCTTCTTTCGAATTGTTTTGGTTTCTATACATCCGATTCCGGTGACGCTTGCCATAACATCTTCCTGTTTGGCGCCGATTTTCTTGACAGCGTTGGAAGTAATGAAGGAAGACTGGGAGCCTGGATCAATTAGTGCTCGTAGTTGAATCCTTTGTCCTGACTTGGAAGTAATGTTGACGATCGCTGTTGCTAATAGGACTATGCCACTGTGTCCGAGAGTAATTCTTTTTGCCGGGCTACCATTTGTTGCTATATTGGCCGCTACAGGTGTTGGTGCTGCTTTAACGTAGTGCAGCAGCGTGTGATGGGGCTTATTGCATTCATAGCATTTGTATTTGCTGTTACATGGCGTGGCTTTGTCGTGTGAAATACAATTTGTGCATAGCTGCTTAGATTTGACGTATTTTTGTCTCTCATCCACTGATCATTTTTTGAAGTCTTCGCAGCGAGAGATAGCGTGGTTCGTGTCCTTGCAATAGAAGCAAGCTTTTGGTTCATTGGTGGGTCGTTTCATTGCTGACACAAACGAACCCTTTTTGTTGGTCTGTTTTTGCATGTCATTTCGATTCGAACCATTTGCATTTTCGGGTAATTTGAACGAAGTTAACGTCTGATGTCGTTTTAACAGAAATTTATAGAGTTGGGCTAAAGTTGGCATCTCCTTAATGTTTTCAATTCCCTCTTCAAACAAACGTGCACTTTCACTGTCTAGTTTCCTCATAGCGATTCGTACAACAAGCGGATCCCATTCGTCGGTGTTATACTTCAGATTCTTCAGCGCCACCAAACAATTTATTAGGGTGTCATAAAGTTTTATCAACCCCGTCTGGCTTCGATGACCAACCTTTTCTACATCGAGTAGTCCATCGATGTACGTGGTAACCATTTTTCGGTTATTGCAAAATCGTTCTTGTAAGATCGTCAATGCAGCTGCATAGTTGGACCCATCGAGTGTAAGATGAACGATCGCGTCCCGTGCGTCTCCATCTAGGTAACTGAGGAGATATTGCATCTTCTGGATGCTACCGATCGTAGGGTTGACATGTATGATGTTTATAAACATGTCAAAAAAGCACTTCCACTTCCTGTAGTCCCCGTTGAACTTTGGAATTTCTAAGCGCGGTAGTCTTGGGAGATTGTTGGCAATGTAACTTACCGGATTGTTGAATGAGCCATGGGATACTGACCCATCCGTATTCGTAGGAGCATACCATGTCGTTTCAGGTATCTTGAAGCTCCCCGATGTTGTTGTTGTTGTGTAAGTGGATGGCCACACCCAGGATGTGGTAGCAGGCAATCCGATCGATGAAGTTGTTACAGCGAGTGCTGTTTGGTTTCTGGCAACAGGCTCTGGAATCTTCATGATGGCTAATTGTCCAGTCTTGTAAATGGTCTGCGTTTGACCGTACAGAAATCCTACTTCTTCCAATATGTTGTTTGTGATATATGGATGATCTTCTGGTACTCGATTCACGATTTCATCGTGATTTTTGAGAAATGATACCCAGAGACAATCTAGGTCTCTTAGTTTTTTGGAGTAGTACTCCTCTGTTTTTCTGGAGCTACCGTCCTTACGGTAATTAACTCCTAAGTTCTTTAAGGATTCAGCAATCTTCTGCTGTTCCTCAATCAACTTGTCGACCTCTGAATCCATTACGTTTGGAAGGGTCATATGATGTATCTCAGCAATTGACAATTGATCGTAGAACTTAGCGTTTGAGTTCGTTGAAGCAAAAGGATCGCTGATGTGTCGACGTATTGTTGTTTAGACACCGCTGTGAACGCGTCTCAGTAACCAATTCGTAGAACCTTGCGTGCGGATTCGTTGAAGGAAAAGATTCGCTGATGTATCGACGTTACGATGTCTAGCGCTGCTGTGAACGCGTTTCAGTTAAGTTTATTCGCAGAACCTTCCGACTGGATTCATTGAACGAATAAACGGCAAATATATCGAAGGACTAATTTCCAGGATATATCCGGCTCGACGGACCAATGTCAAGACAACAGGGTAGTATCAACACAGCCACACCAGCTGTGTTGATGCGTATTAGTTGCCGATCAGTAGCTCCAGTCTTCGATTGAGTGGAGCGGGTATATTCTATATCGACCGGCCACACCAGCCGATGATATAGCTAAGGATCAATGAATTTATAATGATCGGCCACACCAGCCGATGATATAAATTGAGGTAGGGAGGATTCTATAATGACCGGCCACACCAGCCGATGATATAGAGGTAAGGTAGATTGGGTTGAAGGAGACTTGGATTGCAAAAATAAATACCTTCAATTTGTGGAAATGAAGTGAGAGTATGCCCCCTATTCAGGAACATAGTCTCATATCAAAAAAGTCTCAATTAATTCAAAATTCATACAAAATTGAGACTCTCGACCTACTTTGTGACTTGGGACTCGGTCCTGAATAGAGGGCTATATTTCAATATCTTAAGTGCTATTTATAATAAGAACATAATGCATTCACGTTCGGCTGCAAGCCAATCGTATGATACTCTAGATGAAATACTGAACTCCGATTTATATTTTAGTTGGAAATATATCAAAAGAATGAGGAGAGCACAAGCAATTATTACATGACTTTTTACTTACAGGTAGAAATTATTGTATAGTGGCCATTCGATTTTTTGATTTATAGTGAGTTCCATAAAGTAAGTTAGGACATTTTGCAGAATTTTTGTATGGCAACTACATGAAAGACTTATGGGATATTTTTCATATTAATAGTTTCAGCTGCGACTATTATAAAATTAATGTGTATAAGATTTCAAAGTCGTAGCTTAAAGTGTTCTAGAGTTATCGTTCAATATTGGTGAACATCCCGAGTAAAAAAATTTTCAGGCTAGCCTGATTTCCGGCGCCCTGATCAGGGCCATGTCAGGTGTCAGTACGGCAGCCTGATCAGGCTCGCCGGACTTGCGCCGGATCAGGGCCATGTCCGGCATAAGTACGGCAGCCTGATCAGGTCGCCGTACTTGCGCCGGATCAGGGCCATGTCCGGCACAAGTATGGCAGCCTGATCAGGTCGCCAGACTTGCGCCGGATCAGGGCCTTGTCCGGCATAAGTACGGCAGCCTGATCAGGTCGCCAGACTTGCGCCGGATCAGGGCCATGTCTGGTATAAGTAATACGACCATAGCTAGCCTCTGATCAAAGTCGCCAACTTTGCGCCGGATCATAGGGCCATAATCTGCTGTATGAGTATAAAAGGCATAAAACGTAAGTTCAGAGTCTCGTCGCACTTTTAAACCGGACTGGGCTACGTTTGGTGTAATTTTTGTAAAAGAATTACATTTTACAAATGACATTCAATTTATTATGTAGTCGCTGTAAAATAACAGTACTGCAGATATAGTATATGGGTTGTGTATATGTTTTATACCTAATAAATAATTAAATAAAAATAAATACTAATAAATAAAAATAAATACTAATAAATAATTAAATAAAAATAAATACTAATAAATAAATAACTTGAAACAATTAAATAATCATATATTTTAAAATAATATTCATTTATTCGGTATAATGCAACAAAATATACTTAAAAAATAATTTTTTTTAAAACAAAAAATTTCGATATAAACATATAGGTAGATATTATTATATATTATAAATAAATATTTTTTCTCTGCGTTATATACTGTTATTACTTATAATATTATTACTTTATTAAAAAAGGCATATATTATTATATTTGTAAATATATTATTTATTATTATTACTACGTTACGGTACAGCCAATATTTTTAGTGAAGAAGGGAAATAGCATATATTTTTTCTTCTGCGCCAGTCGTTATCGTAAGCATTACGAGTTTTACATAGATTGATGTTATTGAACGCGTTTTCGAAATTTTAGTTTTTTTTACTTGCCACATCTTGAGCATTTCTGAGTCACATGGATACTTGAAGATTGATTCAATTGTGTGCAAAATCTTTCCTGAGAATGTTATATCGTCTGACTGCAATGTTCACGAATTGCAACAGCAATTTTTTAGCTTCATCTTTGTGCCGCAACACCAAGCTTGCACTGCACAATATACGGCATGCAACATGGAAAAGCATAAAATGGCGATACAATCGCCTGTTTAAAACCATTTTCAACAGAATTGGACCGGAATATAAGAGAAAAAACCGAAATTCAGTTGCTTTCCATTTCGCAATATCATGCAATGATCTAGTTGTGCGTTGAAACTCGTCTGGAATTTGTGATTGCATCAAAATCAAGGCATTCGACAAATTCTGTCTACTAGATAGACTCAGCTGCGTTGCCGCTTTCTTATTCAACTAAAAATCCACAAGCATTTTCTTCATGACTCCGAGACAACAAAGGTGCATGAAGTCATGCGAGAATTGAGTCACCATGTTAATCGACGGTTCAATGCGAAGCAAAGGCGATATTCCGGTGTGATGTTCGGGATTGTCTTGCGTTCGAAATGTCTCTCCAGTTCGTTGTTTAAATAAATTTTTATGAGAATCAACTGCAGGATAGACAGTCCGATTTTCAACTCTCTCTCCTTTGACAATGCAGCGCTCGCATGCATAATATCCTCCGTGATTGATTATAGATTTAAGCAAAGATCGAGCAGGCCTATCGCAAATGAAAGATTTGATCCTGATATGGAGCAACGTGTTGTCGATCATAATACCATTCTGTAATATCTGGTTTAATTCTAAGATAAAATCTTTAAAATACTCCTCCAAATGTAATGGCTTTTGATTTCCTACATATATTGCGACCGGAAATACTTTGTATAAATCGGGTTCAGAGTAAACTTTGCACAGTATTAGCCAGAATTGTTTCGAGCTTGATTTAAACAAAGGCAAACCGTCTACATTGAAAAGTAAATAAATGATATGTTCTCTATGTAAGGATACGTTCACCGTTCTTTGAAGAATGTTAGTCATACCGAAGTATACAAGTTCACCGCCATCTCTGTTTGGTGTGTCAAGCTTTTGAATTGTGTATTCGATGAATGCTGTTCCGAGAAATGTTTTCGATGATTTGGGTAGTTGAGTAAGTAACCTCCTTCGTAAAATACCGAGAAGATCGTCGAGTTGTTTCTGAGGTATTTTTGATCGGTGCACCCACTGACGAAGTTCTTCCACTTCATCATACTCGGCTTCACTATCCTCATCATCGAAATCAGTACCGCTAATATTTTCTGATTCATCTCCGCTAACTCCTTCAGATAATATACTTGCTTCTGCTTCTATGGTATTTACCGAGTCCTCGAAAGTGTTATTATCACACGGTGATGCATTCTCCAGTACAAAAGATTTTGAGCACGAAGGGTGTTGCAAATATCCCTTATCGGTATTAGCCTTGACGTCATCCGTTTTGCGTCGTTTTGTTTCACGATGTCTTTCGACGCGTAAGCGGGTGAGCATACGTTTTTTTTTTTTTTGTTGATTCTCATCCATAATTCTGTTATTGCAAAAGAGTATGCCACCTTGTGCACTAATATTTTACTGTTTTCCACGAATTGCGATAACTCTATTGTTTTTACAAGTTCAAGTGCTTCGAACCTTGTTTGCGACTATGCAAACTCCTAATTAAAGATAAATCAACCAACGGAGAGTTCGATACACGACTGGGAGTTTTAGAAAAAAGGATCTCGCAAGAAACATGTAAAAGACAGGTATGTATAGAAAAAGAAGATGCGAAATTATCGGAAAAGGATGTTAGGAACAAACGAGTCTAAAATTTATGACGACCAGATGTCGACGCACTAAAGACAGTCCGTGTTGCAAAGGACGATTTTACAACACGGAAAAACCCGAATGAACATCTGGGGCAATAAACTTTATGGTAAGACCGAGGCGCGTCGCGGAAAAACCCGAATGTATTTTTTAGGTAATAAACTTACTCGATAGCGCGGCGCCTCTGCGACATGCGGGTCAACAAACTTTTTAACAAGGATTTAAACGTTCGAAAAAAATACTAAGGGCAATTGCTACCTGCCGGGCATCGGCCCTACTCGCCTGGCCTAAAACTTTGTTGCAACTACCCGTTTCATGTTGCGGCGGAAGAATTGAAAACTCTTCGACAAGCAATTAAAATATCACAGTCATCCGGTAGTTCTCATATTGACAAGATCGATTATCGCGACGAGGATCCGCAAGTAAAGTCCCTCCAATGTTTTAAACAATATTTTCGAGATATGTATATGGTTTATATGAGTTTTTCTCGTGTCTATCACTCAGGAACGTTCGAAGAAGCCAAGAAGATGTTGGTAAAACTCGGAACGGCAACGAATGAAAAGAATAAAGTAATAACCCGAAGCATAGTAAAGAATCCTTAAAGACCGCGTGACGAAGCACCTGTGGACAAAATGTTGAGTGACGCTGCATTCAATTTTGATATACCATCGTCTGTTAAGGAACCTCCAAAATGTGATCGGAAAATTTCATCGACAAATATAAGTGCGCGAAAGATTAGAGGTATTGATACTGTGCAGCTACCAAATGAATTCAGTGAGTAGTCACAATTCCATTTTGTACAAAAAAAAAAAACTTTCTTTACGACAAATTTGTCTGCGTTAATTTTATAATAATTCTGATATTATTTTATGCGCAGTTATGACGCCGAGAGGAAAAATAAGAAAAACCGACCCAGCACAACCTTCTACGTCAACAGAACAAGGAATTGATACCGATTCCAGTTATGAAGCTTTTGACGAGGGCAAACTCTGTACAGACGATGAAACATTGCCCGAAATGTCCGATATCATGCCACCGGAGCGCGAAGGCAATTCTAAATTGCAACCCAAGGATTTGGGTGTCACCTCGACAATTCAGCATGTACAGCAAGTTTCACTTCCGGACCAGTCGAGTGAAAATGAAATTGGCCTGGATATAAATGGTGAGTACGAAATTTTTTAGTTTGACAATTTTTCTTACTCTTATGCTTATGACACATCTATTTATTAACTTAATTTTAGTATTTCAGATTCAGACGACGTCAAAACCGTTGTATTGAAGTGCCACCGCAGTGTGTGTATGCAATTAACACAAATTCGAGCACAGCTTACTGACGCAAGGATTCGCCAGAATCAATTAGAAGCGATGATTCTGAGTAGTAGCTCGAAACCGCGAAATGCACAAAGCACGATTGAAATTTGCATGGCAAAATATCGCATGGGGCAGTTGCCATTTGAAAGTATGAGCGAGTTCGAGGCTTTCGACGAGCAACTGAAGTCGGTCCCATCATTTCGATCGGAGATCGTAAGTTTTACTACATTGGCATGATTAGATTGTTGCAGTATGCTGATTTTTGCATTTCTTCCTTTTCAGATAAGTGGAATGTCATTTTTGGTCAACTCAGATCTGAAGCTTATGCCAAGAACAGTCCGTGACATTATTCAAAAGTTCATGGGAAGAAAAGTAATTATGCAATTTACGGCGGTAAAGCGATCCAGCAATAAACAAGTGCTGAAAAGTGATACGGTGTTTTACACTTGTATACGAGGTAGGTTTCTAAATCTTTATATATTTATTATTAATCACAATTAAATTCATCAAATTACAGATGCGGTACTGTCGGGAGTCCCTGGGGGGTCATCACAACTCATAACCGAAAAAAGCATCACCGATGCAATTGGCCACGTCATCAACAACGCTCTTGATTGGGACGGATATCGCGAGATCCGCAAAAAAAGACACCAAGAATAATAATAAGTTTTATTATATAAAAAATGTATGAATTAATGAAATGTGTTCATCGTTATGAATTTAATTAATGTGTTCTGAAATGTAATTTTTTTTTTATCTAAAAAATTTTTTTTCTTGGAAACACATTTCTTTTTTATCACCATCTGGGTTAGTTCTCGCTCACGTTTGGGCTTGATCACACTCAAGTTCGGCTCAGAATTATAAGCTAAATCCGGTTTCCATCAGGGGTCATGTCGGGCCCATAAAAATTCTTATCCCCTCCACTTTTATGCTCCCCTGCCCCCTTAAAAGATTTTACTTTGAGCAATCTTTACTTGTCAAGGTTTATACTCTAACCGATTTTATTTTTCCAGTGCAATTGGTTTGTGAGATATCGTAGTCTAAAGACTTTCAACTCCCACCCCCGTACGCCACTGCCCCACTCAAAAGTTTGTTTCCGATGTATTCTTCTAGTATACTAGAATGTTTCGATCTCGGCTTGCGAGTGTTTCGGACGCATGATTATTCCGCCCAGTCCCACACCCCTTTACCTATATCATTTCTTTTTTTTTAAATGGGTCAAAAGACGATGCTCTATATAACTTCCAAGTTTCAGCCTCCTAGCCTAAGCGGTTACTGAGATCTAGAATCCAAAATTTTCCGTCTAAAACGCTTCCCCACCTCACTCCCCCCTTACACCTACACCAGCTAAAAGGTGGCCACATAAAGATGTTTGCTCAGTCTACCAACAAAAAAAAATTAGCTTAATAACTCAAAGAGTTTCAGAGCTATAAGCGGCTTTAGCATTAAATTTCATAAATCCAGCCAAAAATTTGTTCGGTTCGGACTTCTATCTTCTACCCATAAAATAATAAAGTTGCACCCAGACTGTTGATCAATTTTTTATATTGCGACAACATTCCTCTTTAAAATAAGCCCTATTTTATTGTTCTAGGATGAAAATTACCAGAGATATGAATTTTCAAAACTTCTAAAAGTACCAAAATTTTCAAAAGAATCCGAGTGTCTCAAATTACGTCATTCTTGGCTATTCTTCAAGAAATCTAAGCATGCTCCAGCAGTTACAACTTTGGCCGAGTGGTTAGCGTGTCGGACTTATGTGCGAGGGGTCCATGGTTCGAATCCGAGAGTGTGCAAAATTCTTGTAAGAAAAAATCCATTCGCATTTGTCAAAAAAAAATATCAAAATAAGCTCGTATTTATCTTACGGCGGCCTGATCTGGGCCGGATAAAATTTCTACTCGGGATGTTTATTAAGGACTTTTGTATGACAGCTACCCGAAGGAGTCAACAGATGGCGCTAATTAATGAACTCCGTTTTGGTTTTGGTATAAAACTAATTCCTGTAAAATTTTTAATTCCTGCTTTAACCCGTTCTGGAGTTATAGTGGATTCAGTAACATGCATACATTTTTGAAGGACTTTTCTAGGCTGCTACACGAAGGACTCATTCGATTTGCGTCATATTCGGAACTTTCGATTCAAACATTCTAGACCTTAAGTATGCAAAATTTCAAGTTCCTAACTTGAAGCATTCGAGCAATAATTGGTAAAACGTGTTTTAAGGACTCTTGTATGGGAGGTACCCGAAGGAGTGGAAGGATATCGCCCATTAACGAACTTAGCCTTACTTTTTCCATTTTACAAGTTGTGACAAAATTTCAACTTCCTAGGTCAACGCGTTCTTGGATTATCGTGCTAACGGACGGACGAACAGCAAACGGATTTGGGGGTTTTGGCCAAAAATAAACACAAAATAATATATAACTTTTTTTTGTCCGAGGATCGGTTCTATGCGTTACAAACTTTTCGGGCTGGATTAAACTTATAATACTCTATATGTTCATCGAGAGTATAAACATAACGCAGTCACGATCGGCTGCAAGCCAATCGTATGATACTCTAGATGAAACACTGAACTCCGATTTATATTTTAGTTGGAAATACACAAAAGAATGAGGAGAGCACAAGCAATTATTACATGACCTTTTACTTACAGGTAGAAATTATTGTATAGTGGCTACTCGATTTTTTGATTTATAGTGAGTTCCATAAAGTAAGTTAGGACATTTTTCAGAATTTTTGTATGGCAACTACATGAAAGACTTATGGGATATTTCTCATATTAATAGTTTCAGCTGCGACTATTATAAAATTAATGTGTATAAGATTTCAAAGTCGTAGCTTAAAGTGTTCTAGAGTTATCGTTCAATATTGGTGAACATGTTAATTGAAGGACTTTTGTATGACAGCTACCCGAAGGAGTCAACGGATGGCGCTAATTAGTGAACTCCGGTTTGGTTTTGGTATAAAACTAATTCCTGTAAAATTTTAAATTCCTGCTTTAACCCGTTCTGGAGTTATAGTGGATTCAGTAACATGCATACATTTTTGAAGGACTTTTCTAGGCTGCTACACGAAGGACTCATTCGATTTGCGTCATATTCGGAACTTTCGATTCAAACATTCTAGACCTTAAGTATGCAAAATTTCAAGTTCCTAACTTGAAGCATTCGAGCAATAATTGGTAAAACGTGTTTTAAGGACTCTTGTATGGGAGGTACCCGAAGGAGTGGAAGGATATCGCCCATTAACGAACTTAGCCTTACTTTTTCCATTTTACAAGTTGTGACAAAATTTCAACTACCTAGGTCAACGCGTTCTTGAGTTATCGTGCTAACGGACGGACGGACGGACGGACAGCAAACGGATTTGGGGGTTTTGGCCAAAAATAAACACAAAATATTATATAACTTTTTTTCGTCCGAGGCTCGGTTCTATGCGTTACAAACTTTTCGGGCTGGATTAAACTTATAATACTCTATATGTTCAACTAGAGTATAAAAATGCTTACAACCTATAACATATTATAACACATTGACCCATACAATGTTTGCTTAATAAAAAATTAATGCTACGTATGTGAAATAAGTTGAATGATGGCATATCAAAATTGTTTACTTTGAATAGATACCTATGCGCGATCATTCAACTTATTTCGTGCGGAAAGAAATGCAAAAGTGCATAGTAATTACATGTGCGATATAATGCCATCAGAACAATGAAATTATGTCGGTCAACAGGTGCACCGACCTTACCGCTTGATTGGCATTGTTTTGATCGCACTATACCCTATGTTCAGCTTGAGAACACAGGTGGTGACAAAAATTCAACTTACTAGGCCAACGTGTTCTTGAGCTATCGTGCAAACGGACGGACGGACAGACGGACGGACATCAAACGAATTTGGGTGTTTTGGCCCTAAATAAACACAAAATAATATACAACTTTTTTTCGTCCGAGGCTCAGTTCTATTCGTTACAAACTTTTCGGGCTGGATTAAACTTATAATACTCTAAATGATTTATACTCTAGATAAACATAATATCAATAATTTTGTTTGTATCTAATTTTTACTTTATTATTATACTCTAGATGAAATCATATAGAGTATTATAAGTTTAATCCAGTCCGTCTGTCGATCGCTAGGATGATTGCCGAACTGGGCGAGTTATGGAAAGGCGCCAAGCTTAAGGCGGTCTCTCCGTCGGAGTTGGAGAACTACATCCTGCCTAAGGCATGGGTGTGGGTTTCAAGGCCATTCCTGAAAGTAGAGAAGGTTCCGAATCTCCCTAAATTCTAGAATAGGGATCTCAGAGCGGACAGCTGGAAGGTGCTTACGGTGTCCTGACCTGGCCTGTCCAGACGCTCGGATCATATTCCGTCACAAAAAATTGTAATGAAATAAATGTATCGTCTGGAAACGAAATGCGCGCCGTGAATTTGCTGTGGTCTCAGATCATATTCCGTCTGACGGTGCAAAACTGATAAGACGGAATGTAAAATGGGACCCAGCATTTTCATAAGAATTTAAAGTTTAATTTAAAAGTTTCGAGACGAAATTGAAAATTATAGAGCAGTCGTATTCGACCGCTTAACGCATGAGTTAAATGAAAAATATATTGCGAGTAACTTATGTTGTATTAAGTACGTTATACAGTAAATTGGTTCCATTGACTTTCAGTCTGGTGGAACATTGGTCGGTATAAAATACAGATCGATAAATTCAAACACTTTTTGGTGACCCCGATATAAGCTTGTGAAAATGGTGATGTTCTGTGAGTTAGTTGCTCGTCAACAGGAGCAAGGTGGAGCGATCGGACAGTTAATTGTGAACATTGGCAAAGAGCCAGTTGATCGACGTACCGCGATTAATTACCAAAAACGACTTAAGGGGTTAGGTGGGTTTGAAAATTTCTAAAAATTGATTTTTTGGTTTTTGTCTTATTAAATAATACAACATGTCTAGAACATTCTCCCAAAATTTTAAATCGATCCAATTAAAATTCTAGGAGATGGAGCCTTCGGAAGTTCATCGGGCCACATCAGCTTAAACTCAAAACATTAGTCGCATTTTTCTCGAAACTATATTTTTGAAGTCTGTGGACACGATTTCTCGAAAAGTTATGAACCGACCGTGTTCAAATTTTGCACACTTCTTCAAAATAACATTATCTAGTGCTTGAACGAAGGATTTTTTTAAATCTTTATTACAACTTATTTTACGAGGCAATACATGGTGAAAATTTTACCAATAAATGAAATTTTTTGTTCACAGCTCCGCCAAGAATTCAAACTTCAAAATAATTTTTTTTCCTTCGTTCAAGCACGAGCTCTATGCATGCACTAACGGGAAATTTTTGGTTTTTTTTATTATGGATGAACCAGTCATGAGCTATCCTGTCTACGCGGAGAGCACTTTTTTTGAGAAGTCAAGGGAAATAAGGTTCCAACGGGTGAATTTCCAAAATTTTTAAACAAAAATTTTACGAAATACTTACGAAATATGTATCTTTGATGTACTAAATTTTTTAAATAAAATATTTGATTGCATATATTAAAAAAAAATTATGAAAATACCATTTTTTTAGTCCTTTGAAACCCACCTAACCCCTTAACGCGTTATCGGAATTGTTCAAAACTTTTAAAGAGAATAATGAAGTGTGTAGGTTGGACACGGTGAATACGGCCCAGTTATTTTACGTTGAACTTTTATAATCAAGTGAAGGAAGTAGTTCATATAATGGTGGCTAAACTAAAAAAGAATGTTTCGGCTCTTAAAAATCATCCATCCGACAGAGATACAGCATCAACTAGTGCACCGAAGTTTTTTTAGGAAACTTCGGAAGATGACGATCTTCAACGTAAACCCGGCAGTTCAAAAGGTATTGCATCGAAGTGTTTGGAGGAAACTTCAAAAGATGGATGGATTCGATGGAAGTCTACTAAAGCATGAAAGAAATGGTCCACGAAACAACTCTGGAGTTATCTGAAAAACTATCAGCAAGTGTAAAGCTAAGTGTCCACGATAGAGAAAAAAATCTGCCCACAATCTGGGCGTAACTTTATTATTTTTCCGGCAGAAGTTAGGAACGCGTTCAATTCTGAAATGCGGTGTAGACTACTATGTGACTGAAAACCTATCAAAAAGAACAAGATCATGGAAGTGAAAATCTGATTGGATCTGAGAGATATGGAATAGTTTATGAAAAAGTACACAATCACTTTACACCACCTTAGGGGTCAATTTTCAGAAAATCTTGAAAACACTTTCTTGGTATTCATATGGAGAATACATAGAATAAAATTAAATTCATTATTTGGGACGAGGTAGTAGATATGTCGAAAATCGTGGGAAAATATGCATTCTATTTTCACAGATAATTTTTTTTGCCCCCCTTCTGAACGCCAATAGATATTCGTTTTTTTTATTCAAAATTATTTTTGTAGTTGATTTAGATATACACACCGAGTTTCAACATTGTAGCTTATATATAGGAAAAACACCTCCCACTTGTACCACACTACTAGGGGTCGAATTTCAAAAAACCTTGAAAACACTTTCAAGGTATTCATACGAAGAATCCGTAGAATAAAAATGAATTCAATATTTGGAAAGACCTAGTAGATATGACGAAAATCGTGAAAATATATGCATTTTATATTTATTATATTTACAAATATTTTTTTTTGCCCCCCTTTCTAAACGCCAATGAATATTCAAATTTTTTTTTATCACAATTACTTTTCTATTTGATTTACATATACACACCGAGTTTCAACATTGTAGCTTATATATAGGAAAAACACCTCCCACTTGTACCACACTACCCTTAGAGGTCGAATTTTAAAAAACCTTGAAAACACATTCTAGGTATTCATACGAAGAATCCGTAGAATAAAAATGAATTCAATATTTGGAAAGACCTAGTAGATATGACGAAAATCGTGAAAATATATGCATTTTATATTTATTATATTTACAAATAATTTTTTTTACACCCCTTTCTAAACGCCAATGAATATTTTTATCACAATTACTTTTCTAGTTGATTTACATATACACACCGAGTTTCAACTTTATAGCATGAACCGTTTAATAGTTAGGAAAAACACCCCCTACCCCCGTACCATACTACCCCTAAAAAAAATTATATTTTCCAACATTCCGCTACTATAGCTCTATCTAAATACCAAGTTTAAGGCTTATATCATTACAGGTTTTCAAGATATAAGCATCGGAACTTTTTCCTTTTCACCCTCCCCCACCCTCCCCTCCCTCAACCCCAAAACTTTTTTTCCTACTAGAGTTTAATTAGCGCTACTTCTGGTAAAAATTCTAAGCATCTATCTTAAACTGTTCTTGAGATATGAAATGTGTTTGATTTGAAAAATTCTCATCCCCTCCACTTCTATGCTCCACCTCCCACTTAAAAAATTTTACTTTGATCAATCTTTATTTGTCAACCTTTATACCCAAACCAAATTTTATTTTTCTAGAGCAATTGGTTCATGAGATATCGTAATGTTAAGTTTTTCACCCCCCACCCCCATACACAACTTCCCCCATCCAAAATTTTTCTTCATTCTGTTCTCCTAGTATAACTACAAATATTTTTCAAGTTTGAATAGTGTGCCATTAACGGTTTAGGAGATATGGATTTTAGAATGTGTCTATCTCGCCTTTTTTGGGCTTGGGACGCATTACATTTCCCCCCACTCCCACACCCCTTGATCAATATTGACAATTTTTCTGCAAATGGGTCTACTATCAGAGCTCTATAGAAATTCCAAGTTTCAGCTTCCTAACATTAGGGGTTACTGAGATCTGGAAACCAAAATTTTCGGTCTAAAACACTTCCCCCTCCTTCCCCTCACACCCCCACCCCTAAAAATTTGGTCACTTCAAGGCGCCTACCCCGTCTATTCGTTAAAAAAATTTCAATTTAATATCTCAAAGCGTTTGGCAGCCTCCAAACGATCTTGCGTACGGCGGACAGACGGACTGAAAATTTTTATTGCTTTTTTCGCGTCTACTAGTTATGAAACGTGAAAATAAAAATTTTGAGGGTAGCAAATTTTTTTTTTTTAAAAATCAATCACAATACTTAATTATTAAAATAATAAAGTAAAACAATAGAGTTAGAGAAAATTCTCGCAAAATACGTGTACACACCACATAGTGAGAAATAAATTTCCTCTGTACGAAATTTCTCTACTAAAATTTCTCTGTCGTGTAGACGGAACTTTCTAATTTAATCGGGCGGTCTACATCGACTCTAAAATCTATTCAACGCGTTGAATAATCAGATGCTCTACACATTATTCCTGTTGTATTTGATGAGTAAAATATTCAGCTTCTTCTTTTGAGGGGTTGTGGTATGATGATGGAGGTAAAAGGAGTGTATTAGACGAACAATTTTGATTTCTAGATCTCAGCCACCGCTTATGGTAGGAGGCTGGAACTTGGAATTTCTGTACAACTATGATACAAAATATTAAAAAAACATTGAATTGCCATATCTTTCGAACTAATTGAAATAGTGAACTGCGATTTCTATTATAGTTGGGGATAAAGTCATAGAGTGCGCATGTAAATTTTCCTTTATTATTTTCGGTAAAAGTTTAAGAGGAGACTAAAATCCAAAATTAAAAATTTATATTTTTCCTTGATGGTATATCCACTTTTAAGCCACTTTTATTAAACAAAGCTCTCCGTTTGACCTGAAATTTAAAGATATAGCAGTTTAAAAATGTAGATTCTTCAACTTTCGGTAAAAGTTTGAGAGAAGACCAAAATCCAAAATTAAAAATTTATAGTATTCCTTAATAGTATATCCACTTTCAAGCCACTTCCATTTTACAAAACTCTCCGCTTGACCTGAAATTTAAAGATACAGCAATTATTACATGACCTTTTACTTACAGGTAGAAATTATTGTATAGTGGCTACTCGATTTTTTGATTTATAGTGAGTTCCATAAAGTAAGTTAGGACATTTTTCAGAATTTTTGTATGGCAACTACATGAAAGACTTATGGGATATTTCTCATATTAATAGTTTCAGCTGCGACTATTATAAAATTAATGTGTATAAGATTTCAAAGTCGTAGCTTAAAGTGTTCTAGAGTTATCGTTCAATATTGGTGAACATGTTAATTGAAGGACTTTTGTATGACAGCTACCCGAAGGAGTCAACGGATGGCGCTAATTAGTGAACTCCGGTTTGGTTTTGGTATAAAACTAATTCCTGTAAAATTTTAAATTCCTGCTTTAACCCGTTTTGGAGTTATAGTGGATTCAGTAACATGCATACATTTTTGAAGGACTTTTCTAGGCTGCTACACGAAGGACTCATTCGATTTGCGTCATATTCGGAACTTTCGATTCAAACATTCTAGACCTTAAGTATGCAAAATTTCAAGTTCCTAACTTGAAGCATTCGAGCAATAATTGGTAAAACGTGTTTTAAGGACTCTTGTATGGGAGGTACCCGAAGGAGTGGAAGGATATCGCCCATTAACGAACTTAGCCTTACTTTTTCCATTTTACAAGTTGTGACAAAATTTCAACTACCTAGGTCAACGCGTTCTTGAGTTATCGTGCTAACGGACGGACGGACGGACGGACAGCAAACGGATTTGGGGGTTTTGGCCAAAAATAAACACAAAATATTATATAACTTTTTTTCGTCCGAGGCTCGGTTCTATGCGTTACAAACTTTTCGGGCTGGATTAAACTTATAATACTCTATATGTTCAACTAGAGTATAAAAATGCTTACAACCTATAACATATTATAACACATTGACCCATACAATGTTTGCTTAATAAAAAATTAATGCTACGTATGTGAAATAAGTTGAATGATGGCATATCAAAATTGTTTACTTTGAATAGATACCTATGCGCGATCATTCAACTTATTTCGTGCGGAAAGAAATGCAAAAGTGCATAGTAATTACATGTGCGATATAATGCCATCAGAACAATGAAATTATGTCGGTCAACAGGTGCACCGACCTTACCGCTTGATTGGCATTGTTTTGATCGCACTATACCCTATGTTCAGCTTGAGAACACAGGTGGTGACAAAAATTCAACTTACTAGGCCAACGTGTTCTTGAGCTATCGTGCAAACGGACGGACGGACAGACGGACGGACATCAAACGAATTTGGGTGTTTTGGCCCTAAATAAACACAAAATAATATACAACTTTTTTTCGTCCGAGGCTCAGTTCTATTCGTTACAAACTTTTCGGGCTGGATTAAACTTATAATACTCTAAATGATTTATACTCTAGATAAACATAATATCAATAATTTTGTTTGTATCTAATTTTTACTTTATTATTATACTCTAGATGAAATCATATAGAGTATTATAAGTTTAATCCAGTCCGTCTGTCGATCGCTAGGATGATTGCCGAACTGGGCGAGTTATGGAAAGGCGCCAAGCTTAAGGCGGTCTCTCCGTCGGAGTTGGAGAACTACATCCTGCCTAAGGCATGGGTGTGGGTTTCAAGGCCATTCCTGAAAGTAGAGAAGGTTCCGAATCTCCCTAAATTCTAGAATAGGGATCTCAGAGCGGACAGCTGGAAGGTGCTTACGGTGTCCTGACCTGGCCTGTCCAGACGCTCGGATCATATTCCGTCACAAAAAATTGTAATGAAATAAATGTATCGTCTGGAAACGAAATGCGCGCCGTGAATTTGCTGTGGTCTCAGATCATATTCCGTCTGACGGTGCAAAACTGATAAGACGGAATGTAAAATGGGACCCAGCATTTTCATAAGAATTTAAAGTTTAATTTAAAAGTTTCGAGACGAAATTGAAAATTATAGAGCAGTCGTATTCGACCGCTTAACGCATGAGTTAAATGAAAAATATATTGCGAGTAACTTATGTTGTATTAAGTACGTTATACAGTAAATTGGTTCCATTGACTTTCAGTCTGGTGGAACATTGGTCGGTATAAAATACAGATCGATAAATTCAAACACTTTTTGGTGACCCCGATATAAGCTTGTGAAAATGGTGATGTTCTGTGAGTTAGTTGCTCGTCAACAGGAGCAAGGTGGAGCGATCGGACAGTTAATTGTGAACATTGGCAAAGAGCCAGTTGATCGACGTACCGCGATTAATTACCAAAAACGACTTAAGGGGTTAGGTGGGTTTGAAAATTTCTAAAAATTGATTTTTTGGTTTTTGTCTTATTAAATAATACAACATGTCTAGAACATTCTCCCAAAATTTTAAATCGATCCAATTAAAATTCTAGGAGATGGAGCCTTCGGAAGTTCATCGGGCCACATCAGCTTAAACTCAAAACATTAGTCGCATTTTTCTCGAAACTATATTTTTGAAGTCTGTGGACACGATTTCTCGAAAAGTTATGAACCGACCGTGTTCAAATTTTGCACACTTCTTCAAAATAACATTATCTAGTGCTTGAACGAAGGATTTTTTTAAATCTTTATTACAACTTATTTTACGAGGCAATACATGGTGAAAATTTTACCAATAAATGAAATTTTTTGTTCACAGCTCCGCCAAGAATTCAAACTTCAAAATAATTTTTTTTCCTTCGTTCAAGCACGAGCTCTATGCATGCACTAACGGGAAATTTTTGGTTTTTTTTATTATGGATGAACCAGTCATGAGCTATCCTGTCTACGCGGAGAGCACTTTTTTTGAGAAGTCAAGGGAAATAAGGTTCCAACGGGTGAATTTCCAAAATTTTTAAACAAAAATTTTACGAAATACTTACGAAATATGTATCTTTGATGTACTAAATTTTTTAAATAAAATATTTGATTGCATATATTAAAAAAAAATTATGAAAATACCATTTTTTTAGTCCTTTGAAACCCACCTAACCCCTTAACGCGTTATCGGAATTGTTCAAAACTTTTAAAGAGAATAATGAAGTGTGTAGGTTGGACACGGTGAATACGGCCCAGTTATTTTACGTTGAACTTTTATAATCAAGTGAAGGAAGTAGTTCATATAATGGTGGCTAAACTAAAAAAGAATGTTTCGGCTCTTAAAAATCATCCATCCGACAGAGATACAGCATCAACTAGTGCACCGAAGTTTTTTTAGGAAACTTCGGAAGATGACGATCTTCAACGTAAACCCGGCAGTTCAAAAGGTATTGCATCGAAGTGTTTGGAGGAAACTTCAAAAGATGGATGGATTCGATGGAAGTCTACTAAAGCATGAAAGAAATGGTCCACGAAACAACTCTGGAGTTATCTGAAAAACTATCAGCAAGTGTAAAGCTAAGTGTCCACGATAGAGAAAAAAATCTGCCAACAATCTGGGCGTAACTTTATTATTTTTCCGGCAGAAGTTAGGAACGCGTTCAATTCTGAAATGCGGTGTAGACTACTATGTGACTGAAAACCTATCAAAAAGAACAAGATCATGGAAGTGAAAATCTGATTGGATCTGAGAGATATGGAATAGTTTATGAAAAAGTACACAATCACTTTACACCACCTTAGGGGTCAATTTTCAGAAAATCTTGAAAACACTTTCTTGGTATTCATATGGAGAATACATAGAATAAAATTAAATTCATTATTTGGGACGAGGTAGTAGATATGTCGAAAATCGTGGGAAAATATGCATTCTATTTTCACAGATAATTTTTTTTGCCCCCCTTCTGAACGCCAATAGATATTCGTTTTTTTTATTCAAAATTATTTTTGTAGTTGATTTAGATATACACACCGAGTTTCAACATTGTAGCTTATATATAGGAAAAACACCTCCCACTTGTACCACACTACTAGGGGTCGAATTTCAAAAAACCTTGAAAACACTTTCAAGGTATTCATACGAAGAATCCGTAGAATAAAAATGAATTCAATATTTGGAAAGACCTAGTAGATATGACGAAAATCGTGAAAATATATGCATTTTATATTTATTATATTTACAAATATTTTTTTTTGCCCCCCTTTCTAAACGCCAATGAATATTCAAATTTTTTTTTATCACAATTACTTTTCTATTTGATTTACATATACACACCGAGTTTCAACATTGTAGCTTATATATAGGAAAAACACCTCCCACTTGTACCACACTACCCTTAGAGGTCGAATTTTAAAAAACCTTGAAAACACATTCTAGGTATTCATACGAAGAATCCGTAGAATAAAAATGAATTCAATATTTGGAAAGACCTAGTAGATATGACGAAAATCGTGAAAATATATGCATTTTATATTTATTATATTTACAAATAATTTTTTTTACACCCCTTTCTAAACGCCAATGAATATTTTTATCACAATTACTTTTCTAGTTGATTTACATATACACACCGAGTTTCAACTTTATAGCATGAACCGTTTAATAGTTAGGAAAAACACCCCCTACCCCCGTACCATACTACCCCTAAAAAAAATTATATTTTCCAACATTCCGCTACTATAGCTCTATCTAAATACCAAGTTTAAGGCTTATATCATTACAGGTTTTCAAGATATAAGCATCGGAACTTTTTCCTTTTCACCCTCCCCCACCCTCCCCTCCCTCAACCCCAAAACTTTTTTTCCTACTAGAGTTTAATTAGCGCTACTTCTGGTAAAAATTCTAAGCATCTATCTTAAACTGTTCTTGAGATATGAAATGTGTTTGATTTGAAAAATTCTCATCCCCTCCACTTCTATGCTCCACCTCCCACTTAAAAAATTTTACTTTGATCAATCTTTATTTGTCAACCTTTATACCCAAACCAAATTTTATTTTTCTAGAGCAATTGGTTCATGAGATATCGTAATGTTAAGTTTTTCACCCCCCACCCCCATACACAACTTCCCCCATCCAAAATTTTTCTTCATTCTGTTCTCCTAGTATAACTACAAATATTTTTCAAGTTTGAATAGTGTGCCATTAACGGTTTAGGAGATATGGATTTTAGAATGTGTCTATCTCGCCTTTTTTGGGCTTGGGACGCATTACATTTCCCCCCACTCCCACACCCCTTGATCAATATTGACAATTTTTCTGCAAATGGGTCTACTATCAGAGCTCTATAGAAATTCCAAGTTTCAGCTTCCTAACATTAGGGGTTACTGAGATCTGGAAACCAAAATTTTCGGTCTAAAACACTTCCCCCTCCTTCCCCTCACACCCCCACCCCTAAAAATTTGGTCACTTCAAGGCGCCTACCCCGTCTATTCGTTAAAAAAATTTCAATTTAATATCTCAAAGCGTTTGGCAGCCTCCAAACGATCTTGCGTACGGCGGACAGACGGACTGAAAATTTTTATTGCTTTTTTCGCGTCTACTAGTTATGAAACGTGAAAATAAAAATTTTGAGGGTAGCAAATTTTTTTTTTTTAAAAATCAATCACAATACTTAATTATTAAAATAATAAAGTAAAACAATAGAGTTAGAGAAAATTCTCGCAAAATACGTGTACACACCACATAGTGAGAAATAAATTTCCTCTGTACGAAATTTCTCTACTAAAATTTCTCTGTCGTGTAGACGGAACTTTCTAATTTAATCGGGCGGTCTACATCGACTCTAAAATCTATTCAACGCGTTGAATAATCAGATGCTCTACACATTATTCCTGTTGTATTTGATGAGTAAAATATTCAGCTTCTTCTTTTGAGGGGTTGTGGTATGATGGTGGAGGTAAAAGGAGTGTATTAGACGAACAATTTTGATTTCTAGATCTCAGCCACCGCTTATGGTAGGAGGCTGGAACTTGGAATTTCTGTACAACTATGATACAAAATATTAAAAAAACATTGAATTGCCATATCTTTCGAACTAATTGAAATAGTGAACTGCGATTTCTATTATAGTTGGGGATAAAGTCATAGAGTGCGCATGTAAATTTTCCTTTATTATTTTCGGTAAAAGTTTAAGAGGAGACTAAAATCCAAAATTAAAAATTTATATTTTTCCTTGATGGTATATCCACTTTTAAGCCACTTTTATTAAACAAAGCTCTCCGTTTGACCTGAAATTTAAAGATATAGCAGTTTAAAAATGTAGATTCTTCAACTTTCGGTAAAAGTTTGAGAGAAGACCAAAATCCAAAATTAAAAATTTATAGTATTCCTTAATAGTATATCCACTTTCAAGCCACTTCCATTTTACAAAACTCTCCGCTTGACCTGAAATTTAAAGATACAGCAATTATTACATGACCTTTTACTTACAGGTAGAAATTATTGTATAGTGGCTACTCGATTTTTTGATTTATAGTGAGTTCCATAAAGTAAGTTAGGACATTTTTCAGAATTTTTGTATGGCAACTACATGAAAGACTTATGGGATATTTCTCATATTAATAGTTTCAGCTGCGACTATTATAAAATTAATGTGTATAAGATTTCAAAGTCGTAGCTTAAAGTGTTCTAGAGTTATCGTTCAATATTGGTGAACATGTTAATTGAAGGACTTTTGTATGACAGCTACCCGAAGGAGTCAACGGATGGCGCTAATTAGTGAACTCCGGTTTGGTTTTGGTATAAAACTAATTCCTGTAAAATTTTAAATTCCTGCTTTAACCCGTTTTGGAGTTATAGTGGATTCAGTAACATGCATACATTTTTGAAGGACTTTTCTAGGCTGCTACACGAAGGACTCATTCGATTTGCGTCATATTCGGAACTTTCGATTCAAACATTCTAGACCTTAAGTATGCAAAATTTCAAGTTCCTAACTTGAAGCATTCGAGCAATAATTGGTAAAACGTGTTTTAAGGACTCTTGTATGGGAGGTACCCGAAGGAGTGGAAGGATATCGCCCATTAACGAACTTAGCCTTACTTTTTCCATTTTACAAGTTGTGACAAAATTTCAACTACCTAGGTCAACGCGTTCTTGAGTTATCGTGCTAACGGACGGACGGACGGACGGACAGCAAACGGATTTGGGGGTTTTGGCCAAAAATAAACACAAAATATTATATAACTTTTTTTCGTCCGAGGCTCGGTTCTATGCGTTACAAACTTTTCGGGCTGGATTAAACTTATAATACTCTATATGTTCAACTAGAGTATAAAAATGCTTACAACCTATAACATATTATAACACATTGACCCATACAATGTTTGCTTAATAAAAAATTAATGCTACGTATGTGAAATAAGTTGAATGATGGCATATCAAAATTGTTTACTTTGAATAGATACCTATGCGCGATCATTCAACTTATTTCGTGCGGAAAGAAATGCAAAAGTGCATAGTAATTACATGTGCGATATAATGCCATCAGAACAATGAAATTATGTCGGTCAACAGGTGCACCGACCTTACCGCTTGATTGGCATTGTTTTGATCGCACTATACCCTATGTTCAGCTTGAGAACACAGGTGGTGACAAAAATTCAACTTACTAGGCCAACGTGTTCTTGAGCTATCGTGCAAACGGACGGACGGACAGACGGACGGACATCAAACGAATTTGGGTGTTTTGGCCCTAAATAAACACAAAATAATATACAACTTTTTTTCGTCCGAGGCTCAGTTCTATTCGTTACAAACTTTTCGGGCTGGATTAAACTTATAATACTCTAAATGATTTATACTCTAGATAAACATAATATCAATAATTTTGTTTGTATCTAATTTTTACTTTATTATTATACTCTAGATGAAATCATATAGAGTATTATAAGTTTAATCCAGTCCGTCTGTCGATCGCTAGGATGATTGCCGAACTGGGCGAGTTATGGAAAGGCGCCAAGCTTAAGGCGGTCTCTCCGTCGGAGTTGGAGAACTACATCCTGCCTAAGGCATGGGTGTGGGTTTCAAGGCCATTCCTGAAAGTAGAGAAGGTTCCGAATCTCCCTAAATTCTAGAATAGGGATCTCAGAGCGGACAGCTGGAAGGTGCTTACGGTGTCCTGACCTGGCCTGTCCAGACGCTCGGATCATATTCCGTCACAAAAAATTGTAATGAAATAAATGTATCGTCTGGAAACGAAATGCGCGCCGTGAATTTGCTGTGGTCTCAGATCATATTCCGTCTGACGGTGCAAAACTGATAAGACGGAATGTAAAATGGGACCCAGCATTTTCATAAGAATTTAAAGTTTAATTTAAAAGTTTCGAGACGAAATTGAAAATTATAGAGCAGTCGTATTCGACCGCTTAACGCATGAGTTAAATGAAAAATATATTGCGAGTAACTTATGTTGTATTAAGTACGTTATACAGTAAATTGGTTCCATTGACTTTCAGTCTGGTGGAACATTGGTCGGTATAAAATACAGATCGATAAATTCAAACACTTTTTGGTGACCCCGATATAAGCTTGTGAAAATGGTGATGTTCTGTGAGTTAGTTGCTCGTCAACAGGAGCAAGGTGGAGCGATCGGACAGTTAATTGTGAACATTGGCAAAGAGCCAGTTGATCGACGTACCGCGATTAATTACCAAAAACGACTTAAGGGGTTAGGTGGGTTTGAAAATTTCTAAAAATTGATTTTTTGGTTTTTGTCTTATTAAATAATACAACATGTCTAGAACATTCTCCCAAAATTTTAAATCGATCCAATTAAAATTCTAGGAGATGGAGCCTTCGGAAGTTCATCGGGCCACATCAGCTTAAACTCAAAACATTAGTCGCATTTTTCTCGAAACTATATTTTTGAAGTCTGTGGACACGATTTCTCGAAAAGTTATGAACCGACCGTGTTCAAATTTTGCACACTTCTTCAAAATAACATTATCTAGTGCTTGAACGAAGGATTTTTTTAAATCTTTATTACAACTTATTTTACGAGGCAATACATGGTGAAAATTTTACCAATAAATGAAATTTTTTGTTCACAGCTCCGCCAAGAATTCAAACTTCAAAATAATTTTTTTTCCTTCGTTCAAGCACGAGCTCTATGCATGCACTAACGGGAAATTTTTGGTTTTTTTTATTATGGATGAACCAGTCATGAGCTATCCTGTCTACGCGGAGAGCACTTTTTTTGAGAAGTCAAGGGAAATAAGGTTCCAACGGGTGAATTTCCAAAATTTTTAAACAAAAATTTTACGAAATACTTACGAAATATGTATCTTTGATGTACTAAATTTTTTAAATAAAATATTTGATTGCATATATTAAAAAAAAATTATGAAAATACCATTTTTTTAGTCCTTTGAAACCCACCTAACCCCTTAACGCGTTATCGGAATTGTTCAAAACTTTTAAAGAGAATAATGAAGTGTGTAGGTTGGACACGGTGAATACGGCCCAGTTATTTTACGTTGAACTTTTATAATCAAGTGAAGGAAGTAGTTCATATAATGGTGGCTAAACTAAAAAAGAATGTTTCGGCTCTTAAAAATCATCCATCCGACAGAGATACAGCATCAACTAGTGCACCGAAGTTTTTTTAGGAAACTTCGGAAGATGACGATCTTCAACGTAAACCCGGCAGTTCAAAAGGTATTGCATCGAAGTGTTTGGAGGAAACTTCAAAAGATGGATGGATTCGATGGAAGTCTACTAAAGCATGAAAGAAATGGTCCACGAAACAACTCTGGAGTTATCTGAAAAACTATCAGCAAGTGTAAAGCTAAGTGTCCACGATAGAGAAAAAAATCTGCCAACAATCTGGGCGTAACTTTATTATTTTTCCGGCAGAAGTTAGGAACGCGTTCAATTCTGAAATGCGGTGTAGACTACTATGTGACTGAAAACCTATCAAAAAGAACAAGATCATGGAAGTGAAAATCTGATTGGATCTGAGAGATATGGAATAGTTTATGAAAAAGTACACAATCACTTTACACCACCTTAGGGGTCAATTTTCAGAAAATCTTGAAAACACTTTCTTGGTATTCATATGGAGAATACATAGAATAAAATTAAATTCATTATTTGGGACGAGGTAGTAGATATGTCGAAAATCGTGGGAAAATATGCATTCTATTTTCACAGATAATTTTTTTTGCCCCCCTTCTGAACGCCAATAGATATTCGTTTTTTTTATTCAAAATTATTTTTGTAGTTGATTTAGATATACACACCGAGTTTCAACATTGTAGCTTATATATAGGAAAAACACCTCCCACTTGTACCACACTACTAGGGGTCGAATTTCAAAAAACCTTGAAAACACTTTCAAGGTATTCATACGAAGAATCCGTAGAATAAAAATGAATTCAATATTTGGAAAGACCTAGTAGATATGACGAAAATCGTGAAAATATATGCATTTTATATTTATTATATTTACAAATATTTTTTTTTGCCCCCCTTTCTAAACGCCAATGAATATTCAAATTTTTTTTTATCACAATTACTTTTCTATTTGATTTACATATACACACCGAGTTTCAACATTGTAGCTTATATATAGGAAAAACACCTCCCACTTGTACCACACTACCCTTAGAGGTCGAATTTTAAAAAACCTTGAAAACACATTCTAGGTATTCATACGAAGAATCCGTAGAATAAAAATGAATTCAATATTTGGAAAGACCTAGTAGATATGACGAAAATCGTGAAAATATATGCATTTTATATTTATTATATTTACAAATAATTTTTTTTACACCCCTTTCTAAACGCCAATGAATATTTTTATCACAATTACTTTTCTAGTTGATTTACATATACACACCGAGTTTCAACTTTATAGCATGAACCGTTTAATAGTTAGGAAAAACACCCCCTACCCCCGTACCATACTACCCCTAAAAAAAATTATATTTTCCAACATTCCGCTACTATAGCTCTATCTAAATACCAAGTTTAAGGCTTATATCATTACAGGTTTTCAAGATATAAGCATCGGAACTTTTTCCTTTTCACCCTCCCCCACCCTCCCCTCCCTCAACCCCAAAACTTTTTTTCCTACTAGAGTTTAATTAGCGCTACTTCTGGTAAAAATTTTAAGCATCTATCTTAAACTGTTCTTGAGATATGAAATGTGTTTGATTTGAAAAATTCTCATCCCCTCCACTTCTATGCTCCACCTCCCACTTAAAAAATTTTACTTTGATCAATCTTTATTTGTCAACCTTTATACCCAAACCAAATTTTATTTTTCTAGAGCAATTGGTTCATGAGATATCGTAATGTTAAGTTTTTCACCCCCCACCCCCATACACAACTTCCCCCATCCAAAATTTTTCTTCATTCTGTTCTCCTAGTATAACTACAAATATTTTTCAAGTTTGAATAGTGTGCCATTAACGGTTTAGGAGATATGGATTTTAGAATGTGTCTATCTCGCCTTTTTTGGGCTTGGGACGCATTACATTTCCCCCCACTCCCACACCCCTTGATCAATATTGACAATTTTTCTGCAAATGGGTCTACTATCAGAGCTCTATAGAAATTCCAAGTTTCAGCTTCCTAACATTAGGGGTTACTGAGATCTGGAAACCAAAATTTTCGGTCTAAAACACTTCCCCCTCCTTCCCCTCACACCCCCACCCCTAAAAATTTGGTCACTTCAAGGCGCCTACCCCGTCTATTCGTTAAAAAAATTTCAATTTAATATCTCAAAGCGTTTGGCAGCCTCCAAACGATCTTGCGTACGGCGGACAGACGGACTGAAAATTTTTATTGCTTTTTTCGCGTCTACTAGTTATGAAACGTGAAAATAAAAATTTTGAGGGTAGCAAATTTTTTTTTTTTAAAAATCAATCACAATACTTAATTATTAAAATAATAAAGTAAAACAATAGAGTTAGAGAAAATTCTCGCAAAATACGTGTACACACCACATAGTGAGAAATAAATTTCCTCTGTACGAAATTTCTCTACTAAAATTTCTCTGTCGTGTAGACGGAACTTTCTAATTTAATCGGGCGGTCTACATCGACTCTAAAATCTATTCAACGCGTTGAATAATCAGATGCTCTACACATTATTCCTGTTGTATTTGATGAGTAAAATATTCAGCTTCTTCTTTTGAGGGGTTGTGGTATGATGATGGAGGTAAAAGGAGTGTATTAGACGAACAATTTTGATTTCTAGATCTCAGCCACCGCTTATGGTAGGAGGCTGGAACTTGGAATTTCTGTACAACTATGATACAAAATATTAAAAAAACATTGAATTGCCATATCTTTCGAACTAATTGAAATAGTGAACTGCGATTTCTATTATAGTTGGGGATAAAGTCATAGAGTGCGCATGTAAATTTTCCTTTATTATTTTCGGTAAAAGTTTAAGAGGAGACTAAAATCCAAAATTAAAAATTTATATTTTTCCTTGATGGTATATCCACTTTTAAGCCACTTTTATTAAACAAAGCTCTCCGTTTGACCTGAAATTTAAAGATATAGCAGTTTAAAAATGTAGATTCTTCAACTTTCGGTAAAAGTTTGAGAGAAGACCAAAATCCAAAATTAAAAATTTATAGTATTCCTTAATAGTATATCCACTTTCAAGCCACTTCCATTTTACAAAACTCTCCGCTTGACCTGAAATTTAAAGATACAGCAATTTAAAAATAAAGAATTTGCTCACCATTTCAATGTCAGCTGTACTTCAAAATGGCATTTCGCATGGCACCAGCATAGCCATATTCAAACTTTTGATGCTCTGTCTTCTATCTCTATCCCCCATCCTCTACCTGCTATCATTCATCCTCCATCCGCCGTAATCCATCCTCCATAATCCATCATCTACCGTTCATCCTCCATAATCCATCATCCATCCTCTATCCTCTATCCTCCATCATCCATCCGCCATCCTCCATAATCCATCATCCACCCTTTATCTTACATAATCCATCCTCTATCCACTATCTTTTATCCACCATCCATAACTAATAAACCGAAAACGAACAAACTGCCGCTAAACTATATGATATACACTCAAATGTTGAAATAACTCTCGAACCATCAATTGTTAATGCAGAAACCTTCGCGGGGGTGCCCTCAACAAATCACCAAAGTTTCATCGCAATTAATTAATTAATTTACATAAGTCACCTCAACTTTGCAAACCAATTTCAAATGCCAAATCGTGCTCTATTCTCAATATCTCGGCGAGTCAAAAGAGTGTAGTGCGTGGACACGACATGTAGTGACCTACGAAATGCACTACTGAAATTTTCACTACGGGCACCCTATGATGAGAGAATTTATTGTAGAGACGTCGCCTCGTGTACACACTTTTCGTAGATAAGATTTTTTTCTCAGTACAATTCTACTGTTTTTTCTCTATCGTGTACACTTAGCTTAACAATGCAAAAACTCAACCTAAATTGCCAAAATAACGATACCAACGTTTGATGGTGACGACTACCTTAAGGTAGTACTCTGATAACTTTCACGTTTTTGTAAGCTTTTATTCGGGAATTTTTCCTTAGAAGAAAATGAAATTCTACCGATTTCAGTTTTTTATATGTTATTAAGGGAATTTCAAGGTATACAAAAAACATTTTTATTTATTTTCTTTTTAAATTATTTGTTGTAGTTTTATAACACGAAAGTTAACTCTTTTTAAAAAAGGTGGGTGGCTGGCCCACTACAATCCTCCGCTTCTGGATATCGGAAAAAAAAATCATATATATTATTTTTCTGTAGGCTTGTAATTTTGGTTGGAACCTCGAAAAATAACAAAATGGCGGACTTAAAAAAAAAAATGCATTTATTTTAGCGAAATATAAAATTGCAGCCCGATCGGCCGGATAGAAAAGCTGGAATTTGGAGGGCCAGCCGAAAAAACGTTGTTTCGAGTAAATCGATTTTAAAGATTTAACAATAGATTTATTATAGAAAAAGCATACTAGCCATTTTCACTATTTTCACACTTTTACCTTTTCCCCAACCCACAATATTTCCAAAAAACAATGACAACTGGTTTTATTCCTCCTGAATCATTCGCGTGAAAACGGCTATTAGACGGAAATTGTCGATGTTCGAAGTCCGTATCATCCCGGTCACGTTTTTCATCTCGAAGTTCTCAATTCCGGCACCTTTCTTCAGCAGTTTATTACGGTTTTTCACAACATTACCTAAAGGGGAAATATATTAAGGGAACGGGGTAAGTAAGGTGCGCAAAAGGGCGTTACCTCCTGCCGATTTCGTCAACTCGGCAATCACCAACGTTCGAAAAGAACAGAACCAAAGTATAAGAACCAATCAATTTAGTCTCTACGATATCACTAACCCACAAAACCACTATCTTTTCGTAAGAAGGCCGTGCGGTCTAAAGCCTAGTATCCAGATCGAGTGAAATCAAAAAACACATACAAAAAAAAAGCTAGCGAAATGCTAGTGAACAATTTTTTCGCTTTCATTTCGCTTGCTAGTATCCACTTCAAAAGAAATTATTTTCATTGTTTGAACTTTTCTAACGGATGGCGCTGGTCAAAGATTCCGCAGTGAAATGAGCGTGCAGCGTAGTTTCACGGTGAAATTGTGACGTTTTGTCTCGAAAATTTTATTACATGGCCTACTGCATTTGGAAATCCCTTATAGATTTCTTTTTTATTTTGATGGTCGTTCAGTGTGGTTTTCCAATGACGCATTATTCATACTGTCGTTTGAAATCCTTTTTCTGCATTCACTTTTGATAACTTTTCCCTTTTCATTCAATCCATCAGCATAATTCGGTGGGAAATACTCGATGTTATTTCGACATTAAAAAAATTATGGAGCACACAGCAACAATGTTTTGTGCCCTGTCTGGTCCACAAAACATTGTCCTTTTCACGTATTGAGAATTGGAACACATTATACCGAAAGAAAATATTAATTATATCTTATCTAATATATAAAATAAAGTCAGTTTTTATGGAAATTACGGTTGTAACCTACACCTGTGAACCGTTCCTTCCCAAATTTTGCATGGACATTCTCGAGACTACCGCGCAGGTACCGGACATAATTTTATATTCCCGAAATTAGTGGTTCACGAGTTATTTCAATATTTGAGCTTTTTAGTAAGTTAAATTAGATGAACTAGAAACAAAAAGAAGAATTTACAACTGCAGTCGTAGCCGAGCGGGTAAGGCGTCTGACTAGAAATCAGATGATGATCGGTTCGAATCCTGCCGGCCGCGAACATGTGTGATTTTTTTTTTTAATTTATGTATTTCGATTTTACTACCGGCTGCGAACACGTGACGTGAGTAACATGGGCGATGAAACATAATTACATATTCCCGAAATTGGTGGTCGTGAGTTATTTCAACATTTGAGCTTTTTAGTAAGTTAAATTAGATGAACTAGAAACAAAAAAGAGAATTTACAACTGCAGTCGTAGCCGAGCGGGTAAGGCGTCTGACTAGAAATCAGATGATGATCGGTTCGAATCCTGCCGGCCGCGAACATGTGTGATTTTTTTTTTTTTTAATTTATGTGTTTCGATTTTACTACTTTAATAAGTTGAACCAGGTAGTCATAATAGCTTAATAAATCAGTTTTATTGTGACTTTTGAGCTGAGAAAGTGGAGTAATGTATCAACGGGAAAAAGGAGGAGAACAACGTGAGCGTAGCGAGCGTAGCCGCGGTACGCGGCTAGTTTAAAATAAATTGATTTTAAATTTAAAATAAATTGTTGGTTTTTTTGTGTTTTATCAAACGACATCTTTCGGTAACGTTCACGAACTAAATTCACAGCGCAATGAGCGCAGTGAGAGGTAAGCGAAATTTCACTCGATCTGGATACTAGGCTAAAATGGAAGTCGAAAGCGTAAAATTAGTACGCTTAATTACGCCTAAAATAATGCACCGGAAATTGAATCACTACGATGTAGGTTCTAGAAAATCCGTTTAAGTTAAGTTAAGGCAAACTGGAATTGGAGGATGGAATTAACTTCAGTTTCCCGAAATATTATGTTAGTAGCGTTAGTTATTTGATAGAATTAGCTTTAAAAAATACCCAAATAGTTAATATGGATTAGACTAGTATTAAGAGTCGACGTGGACTACACAAAACACAACACAATGAATTTAAAAGGAACTCGCATTTACACTATCAACTTAACACTATCAAATCCGTAACATGGAACAACAAAGTGTTAAGGGCCAAAAACATACAATACGAAAAGGTAAATAACTGATACTGCACAGGCGCGGGAGTTTCTAATCGGATAATGCAGTTCTCCATTGTTCGACTTCGAACATACGGTAAACAGCTGAAAGTATAACTCGACTATAAAAGTGATTACCTGCGACAATTAAGAGAAAGTAGGACCAACGACCGGGAGAAAGCAGTCGTCGACCTACGTTAACGGTATTCGATATTCAGACGCATGGACATCCATCAGCTCTCGCGCCACGGATATGATATGATTAAAAATTCTTAATCTCTCTCTCAGGTCTTTAAGATTCTAGTCTTAGTTTTACTCTTCTTTTTTTTTAATTACATTCTTATTGTTACTCTTTTTGAAGTGAAAACTTCTTTAGCCACGTTGTTATTTGACCCTCGATGAAACAAGAAGATGAAACGAAAGAGCGTCAGGAAACAGTGAATCGAAAAAAGCGACAGTAAAAAGAGATAAACAAAACACCTGCGTGGTACTGATTTCCCTCACCCCTGTCACACCCCGTACTTTTTTTCTTACACCCCATTCTCCAAAATTCAACCCTTCACCCCCAATGTATACCCCCCCTCTTGTACCCTTAAGCCCCGATCACAATGCATCCGTTCCGTTCCGTCACGTTCAGCTGTCAAAGTAAACCTTATGGGCTGGCCATGTAAATGCACACAATGGTCGTAACGGAACGGACGAGTTGACCAAAATTCAACTTTTACGGATCACATAACCTCACTTGTTGGAAAGTGACATTTCAAGTCAAGTGTCATTCTCAATTTTAACAGAATAGTGAAAATATGTCGTGCGGTAGCTCAGCTGGTTTCGATAGTTACATTACAATTTTCTCGCCTGAAGGATGGCTCTATCAAGTGGGTAAGAATTTCGTGAAATAACAGCCTGTATTCGATGGCGATTTAAACCTGTCTTTCGACGCTACAGAATATGCATGCAAGTCGATTAACCAGGAAGGCTTGATTTCGGTGGCTGTAAAAGGCTCCGACATGGCAGTCATCGCCACCCAGAAGAAAGTCTCGGAGAAGCTCATCGATTTCGAGACCGTAACTATCTGTTCCGCATCACGAAAATCATCGGCTGTGTCATGACCGGACGTATTGCGGACAGTCGTTCTCACGTACAAAGAGCTCGCTACGAAGCAGCCAATTGGCGTTATAAGTTCGGTTACGATATCCCGGTCGATATCTTGAGTCATCGGCTTGTCGACAACAATCAGGTGTTCAAACAAAACGCAAAACTGAGACCGTTGGGCTGCAGTAAGTATCCCAACTCCACCGTCCTTCAAAATGATCACTTAATCTCAATGAATCCTTGCAGGGATGATTCTAATTGCATTCGATGATAAAAGAGGTCCGTGCGTCTACAAAACCGACTCGGCTGGCTACTATTGCTGTTTTCGTGCAGTTTCGGTGGGAGTGAAGCAAACAGAGGCCAACAGCTACTTGAAGAAGCCGGTAAGAGATTCTAAATTCAAGCCGACTCCACGATTTCTAATTGTTTCGCTTCATTCAAGTTCATACTGGCGAAGAAGCAATTCAATTGGCTATCAGTTGCCTTTCTACAGTTTTGGCAGTCGACTTCAAAGTGTCTGGCATCGAAATGGGGTTGTGCCCAAAGAAGATACCACCTTCAGAACTCTGACAGAGGCAGGGATCGAGGACCACTTAAATAAAATTCACCACAAGGTTTGGGTTATTTCTATTACAGGTTTTTATTAAGTTCTTATAAAATAAATTATCTTTACAACTTGGAAAAAGTTTTTGTTGCTTGTGGTGCTGCCGCCGTCGCAAACGGTTTGCGAAAAGTGACGTATTCGTAAAGTATCCACTGACATAACGGAACGGTTTGGATCGTGACGGAACGGAATGGAACGGATGCATTGTGATCGGGGCTTTATCATTCTACCCCTCACCCTACATATTGTTCACCCTAATCTACTTTCTCTATCCCCCACCCTATTTTCTATCCCCAACCCGTTACTGAAGTCTTAAAATCATACCTCTCTGGTCGAAAAATGCGTGTCGCGTTCAAAGGTAAGCTGTCTGAAAATTTCTCGGCTCCCTCAGGAGTTCCACAAGGTTCCATACTGGGGCCTGTTCAACCTATTTATTAATGATCTTCCTCTTGGCATTTCCTCCACTCCTCTTCTGTATGCCGACGATCTCAAACTCTTCAGAACAATTAAGACTAATGATGATTGCATCTTGAATTGAACGACATGTCACTTAACATAGTGAAATGTTTTTTTATGAGCTTCACCTACAAGACGACTCCTGCTGTGTTCCACTATTCTATTAATGGTACCAGTTTATCCGCTGTCACTAATATAAAGGATCTAGGTGTTACTTTTGACCCGAAGCTAAAATTTGATGCACATCGTAGAAATCGGCTCTCCGGTTTTGTCCTTCGTGTTTCGTCATCCTTTAAATGTATTCATACTTCTTTGTTATTGTTTACATCTCTCGAGCGCAGTGTCTTGGAGTATTGTTCTATTGTTTGGAATCCCCATCACAACTGTCACATTGCTACGATCGAGTCTGTGCAGCGCAAGTTTACACGTTCCCTCTTCTACAGATTCAACATACCATACGCGGATTATACTACAAGACTCACAGAGTTTCAACTTCCTCTACTAAGCCAACGTAGAACGTACCTTGACGCGACCTTTTTATTTAAAATTTCTAGCAATAGCATTTATTGTAGTGTTTTACTTGACGAGCTCTCTTTCAGAACGGACTCAGTTGGTACTAGGAATCGTAACATTTTTTGTCCTCCACGAACATTACTTGATGTCTACTATTACTCTCCAATGGTTAGGCTCCAAAGGTCGCATGACACACTCCAGCTCGGATCTCTTTCCACTTCCTATTCATCTTTTATCATAAACTTAAACAAGTACTTTTTTCGCTCAGATTTGTTCTATTTTTTTACTGTATTATTTATAATACAGTATTGTTATCGATTTTTAAAAAAAAAAAATTTGCTGCCCTCAAAATTTTTTTTTCCACGTTTCATGACTAGTAGACGCGAAAAAGGCAATAAAAATTTTCACTCCGTCTGTACGCCGTACCCCGTACGCCGTACGCCGTACGTCGACCGCCCCAAAATCTTTGAAGGCTCGTAGCTCTCAAACCAGTGGAGCTATTAAATTAAAAAATTTACTAAGAATAGACTTGGTGGACCCCTTGAATTTACATTATTTTCAGGGGTGGAGGTGTAAGGGGGAAGGCGGGGTAAGCGTTTTAGGCGAAAAATTTAGATTTCTAGATCACAGGAACCGCTTGTGTTAGGAAGCTGAAACTTAGAATTTCTTTAGAGCTTTGATAATGGACCCATTTGCAAAAAAAAAACAGATATGGATGAAGGGGTGTGGGAGTGGAGGGGGAAATAATGCGTCCGAAACGCAAAAATGCCGAGATCGACAAATTCTAAAATCCATATCTCCTAAACCATTAATAGCAAGCAATTAAAACTTAACAAATATCTGTAGTTATACTAGGAGAGCAGATTTAAACAAAATTTTTGGATGGGGGAAGTGGCGTACGGGGGTGGGGGGTAAAAAACTTTACATTACGATATCTCACAAACTAATTGCACCAGAAAAACAAAATTCGTTTTTATTATAAAGATTGATAAATAAAGATTGCTTAAAGTAAAATATTTGAAGGGGGTGGAGGAGCACGGAAGTGGGAGGGATTAGAATTTTTCAAAAATAACACGATTCTTCCAATTTTTACCAGAAGTAGGCCTAATAGAACCCTAGTAGGGAAAAAAAGTTTGGGGGTGTGGGTGTAGAGGGTGAGGGTGGGGAAGGGTGAGAAAGAAAAAGTTCCGATGCTTATATCTTAAGAATCTATAATGATAGGAAGCTGAAACTGGGTATTTAGATAAAGCTATAGTAGTGGCATGGTGGAAAAATACATTTTTTTTTAGGGGTAGTATGGTACGGTGGTGGGGGGTGTTTTCCCTAACTTCAGAACGGCTTATGCTAGGAAGTTTAAACTCGGTACGTATATGTAAATCAACTAGAAAAGTAATTCTGATAAAAAAAAATTCAAATATTCATTAGCGTTCAGAAGGGGGGAGGGGCAAAAAAAAAATATTGGTTAATATAAAATGCATATATTTTCACGATTTTCGTCATATCTACTAGGTCTTTCGAAATATTGAATTCATTTTTATTCTACGGATTCTTCATGTGAATACCTAGAATGCGTTTTAAAGATTTTTTGAAATTCGACCCCTAAGAGGGTGTAAACTGGTTGTATACTTTTTCATAAATTCCACCATGTTTCTCAGGTCTGGTCAGATATCGAATATCTTTTCACTTCCCCAGGCTTGTTTAATAATCACCTATTTTTAAGTTTCTTATTTTTCAACCTCTAGACCGCATCCCGGAATATGACCCAATTATTTAATGCATATGTTACACCCTTTTCTAACCGCTTCCCGAACTTTTTGTTAGGTTTTCAGTCACATAGTAACATACACCGCATCCCCGAATTGAACGCGTTCTGAACTTCTGCCGAATAAATAATACAGTTGCGCCCAGACTGGTGGCAGATTTTTTCTTTTTTATTTGTAAATATTTTTATATGTAAATTTTTATACTTCCTAAGCCCTAAGCTATTGTGTAAGTGAAATGTATATTTTGTTCAATGGCTTTAAATTAAATTAAATTAAATTAAAACCCCTCCAAAATTCAACCCTTCACCACCCCCACTGTATACCCTCCCCCCTATGTGTACCCTTAACATTCTACCCCTCAACCTACATATTGTTTCCCCTCATCTACTTTCTCTCCACATTGCTGCTACACTCGACAAAGTCAATAATTTAATACGCACCTCCACGAACCTGAGAGCCAGTTCGGCCATCATACACGTCGCGCGAACACTCATCCGCGGCCACACGCAATATGGAATTGCCTTATACTGTAACACACCTTGTTAGTGGTCGACGCAAACTCCAAGTAGCGATCAACAAAATACCTCGAACAATATACCGCACCACCCTTATAGACTCCCTTCTAATAGAGTCAGAAGGGGAGAAATTCGACATCTTGGCAGCTGAGGCCCAAATAAACATCGCCGCTAAGAACATCATGACCATCAAGAACGTCCATCACCACATCTTTAGCATATTCGAAACCACAGGCTCCGATATTCCCCACTCCAGGCCCTTAAGCTCCGCCCTCTGGAACGCCCGCTCTACCATACTAACACACTGCCCTTACACTCCCTCCCAATCTCCCTCCCTCTCCACCCACCTAAGATGATCATCACCACCCTTCCAGTATTCATCACCCGATACCCCAGAAAATTGCACACGCCAGCTGATAAATATAGTAAACAGTTACACAGAGAACGCATTGAAGAACTTGGTACTATACCCAGTCACCACGAAAATATTCTGGATTCCCGGACATGCCGGGATAGCTGACAACGAAATGGCAGACCAACTCGCTAAGAGCCCAGTAAAACCGCACGAGGAAGAAATTATTCCTCCCCACCTAAGCTACCTACGGCGAACCGCGAGGAAGAGCCTCGACACCCAAAAAACATCAAATTGTGCCAACCAAACGCCATTTCTGGCAAAGCATTGGAATTACCTAGTTTTACTTATTATTACTTTATTATTAAAAAATAATAATATTATTTTTTAATAATAAAGTATTGTGATCGACCTGAAATTTCAAAAAAAATTGCTACCCTGAAATTTTGTATTTTCACGTTTTAGGACTAGTAGATCCCAAAAAAGCAATAAAAAAAAATTTCCGTATGTACGCCGTATGCCGTACGCAAAAATAGTTTGAAGTCGCGTAGCTCCCAAGCCCGTTGAGGTATTATCATGAAATTTATAAGGTGGGTAGGTTGGGTGAACCTCAACGACTGGTATCTTTTAGAAGGGTGTGGGTATGAGGGAGGAGGAGTGGGGAGGGTTTTAAACGAAAAATTTTGGTTTCTAGATCTTCTAGGCTGAAACTTGGAATTTCTATAGAACTTCGATAGTGAACCCATTTGCGCAAAAAATTTTTGATATGGGTGAAGGGGTGTGGGAGTGGAGGGGAAAATAATTCGTCCGAAACGCGAAATGCATTCTAAAATCCATATCTCCTAAACCGTTGATGGCACGAAATTCAAACTTAAGAAATATCTGTACCTATACTAGGAGAAAATATTGAAAATAAATTTTTGAGTGGGGGTAGTGGCATACGGGGGGGGGGGGTGAAAAACTTAAGGTTACGATATCTCACGAACCAATTGCTCTAGAAAAATAAAATTCGATTTGAGTAGAAAGGTCGACCAATAAAGATTGCTCAAAGTAAATTTTTTTAAGGGAGTGGTGGAACATGGAAGTGGGGGGGGGGGGTAAAAAAATTTCAAAAACATTACGTTTCATATCTCAAGAACAGTATAACATAGATGCTCAAATTTACCAGACGTAAGCCCAATAGAACCCTAGCAGAGAAAATTGTTTTCGGGGATGTGGGTGTAGAGGGTGAGGGTGGCAGAGGCTGAAAAGGAAAAAGTTTCGATGTTGATATCTCAAGAACCTATAATGATAAAAAGCTGAAACATCCCAGCGAAAAATTTCAAAGCGCATTGATTTAAAGCGCACACAAAGCGCTTTGGTAACAAGAAACATTAAAGTGATTTGAAAGCGCTTTGAAAGAAGCGAGAGCAAAGTAGATGCCAATTTTCATTTCTATATTTTTTATATACATATTTTCTAGAGTTCTGTGAAAATTGCCATATATTACGGGGATTTTCGACTTATTGAAAGAAGCGCGCTATTCTTTACATTTGCAGTCTTAGTTTTCAGCATTCGTGAAGTGGTCAATAAAGTTTTAAGTGTTATTTTCTATTTAAAAGTAAAATTAGTGATCACACGTAAGTAGAATATTATTATTATTATTATTATTTTAGTATATTATATATCTGTGGTAAAAAACAATATCAGCTTATGTCGAAATAATAAAAAATTATTTTTCAAGTTTTCAATTGCATATTTTAAGAAAATTGCCATTCTTTGAAAGATTTTTATGTCATTTTTATGTCATTTTTATGTCACTATGTATTATTATGTCATATAATATATTTTTATCGTGTTGTATTATTAAATTCAATAAATAAGATCTTCTAACATATTTTTTATTAGTTTATTTATCAATTTTGATATGTATACGTAACCGCCAAATTTTTTTTTTTCGACCTAAGCTTTTATCGCTTTTTACCAATGATATTGTGGCTATATATGTTTTATAACTACAGTCCAACCCGATTATAAAGTTCACTTTTATAACGTACTTTCGGTTATAGCGCACCTTTTTTATTCGCAATTGTGAAACGGTCTTATGTTGGTTATAGCGTACTATCGATTATAACGTCCTACTTTTTTGGTCCCCAAGGTACGTTATAACCGGGTTATTAAGACTGTACGAAAAATTTAGATGTTGTTGAAGATATGCTAAAGGTATTCGTACATAATTTTCAAAGCATTTATGGACAAAATAAAATAAGCTACAGCGTTCATAACTTGCTTCACCTTGCGGAGTGCGTAAAAATATTTGGTAACGTTGACTCGTTCTTTGCGTACCGCTTCGAAAATTACATGCAAACTCTCAAGAAAGATTGTAGACAACCTACAAATATTTTGCAACTCAATAATCGAGCTAATGAGAGATTTTTTCCAATAAAATCCCAGATAATTTTTGTTATGTGAAACCATCGCTACCATTGAAAGTTACCAAATTTTTTAAAAACGTGGATAGACAAGAGTTTGTAAAAGGTTTCAGTTTTTCATTTATAAGCAATTTTTTTACTGAACCTATTGAATCGATAGAGGCACTAGGCATAACATTCGTTTCTAATATTAAAACTGAGGAATTACAATTCAAAGTAGAGGATGTATATTGCAAAGTAATGGCATTACCCTCTGACAATGGGTTTGTTCTAATTCCAATTTTGCATCAGTGTTTATAGAAGTATATATATAATAATTTTTCAAAATTTTTTTAAACAGTAAAACATAAATTTTATTTTAGAAAAAATGTCAGAAATCGAATATAACGCCACTCCAGTACATAAATGCAATGCTTTTCTTGACCAAATTCCCAACCAATGCGAAAATGTAAAAATTTAGGTACTTTTTTTGTTGATGCTAACGTACATATGTACATATTGAACGTATAATACTTCCGTATATTATTTCAGAATCAGAAAATAATAATTTTAAAGCAGTAAATCAAGACTATTGCAACAAAATTGACGAAATAAAGGCAATATTATTGCGTCAAAATGAGTGTCTTGCTATTCTTAAAAAATTGACGCAAGCGATTATCCGACCGCGAACTGATTTAAAAAAAATTCCAATTGGAAATCTGGAAGATATAGCAAGCGCCGAGGAGAAAATAAAGAGTATTCCTTTTCCTGAATTTGTAAGACAATTGATTATTACGTATTATATAATAAATATCAACAACGATGTTACAGGTTACCTATTTACTTTCCATTACTGGAAAGCAAGCAATCCGGAAATGTATCCCGTTATTTTTAACTAACGAACTCCTGTTGACCGTGAACTGGAACGGTCAACAAAAAAAAATCCCTTTAAAAAAAAAATTGTTTTCGCAATATGTACATATACGGTAAGATGATATTACTTTATTCATTATGGAAATGGACATTTCTTTTACACAGATGCCGTGAAGGATGTTTTGTCTCGAGAGCAGTTCGAAAAAGAAATGAGGATTGGAATCCGAGGCCAAAAAAAATTAATTCCACTATGGAAACCATGTTAAAAAAAACAATAAATAAATCATAGAACAAACTATTGTATCCTGTTTTTTTTTCTTATCTTTTCCAATATCTTATCTTTTACTTTGTTTTTGAATCTTATTTCATGGGTTTATGTCTTTCATTCCTCGTAGGAAAATGAGGTTGATAAGAATTTTATTTTCCGTTTTATTCATCGAATTTTATTTTGTGGTCTAGGTTTTATTTAGAACTAGTCGTGTACCGCGGTGCTATACAATCGAAGCTACAAATCCTGCGGTTTCTAGTTTTGGTTCACGTTGCTCCATCACTCCTGTTGATCCATTGCTCCTGTTCCTCCCGTTGCTCCCATTTCCCCCGTTTCTTTTTCGCTCCCGTTACTCCATCCTCTTTCCCCCATCCACCATCCTCCATCTTGTATCTATCATCCATCGTCCTCTATCCACTATACTCTATCCCCTATTGAACATGTATCGTCCAACTTTATCATTAAGTAATAGGAATGCATAACTAATACAGGACGAAATGGCGCTAAACTATATGAAACACTCTCAAATGTTGGAATAACTCTTGTACCTCTAACTTTCAAATGATTATATGATATAATGAAAATAAAATCTATATATGTATTTACGTATTAAAAAAAAAAATCCATTTTCAATTTTGAACTCGGCCCTTAGAAATTATAATAACAACAGCATAATCCAATAATAAGATCAAGCATCAATAATTTCTTGTTCAGTTGAAAATGTTTCATTTTGGAATTTAAAACGGTTTCCAATTAATCAAGCAAAGCACTTTACAATAACTTAGAAAAAGCGCTTTGTAACTGCTTAAGCTTTAGCGCTTTATAAGCGTAGAAATGATAACGAGGCCCAAGCGCTTTATAAGCGATGAAATTATAGCGAGGCCCAAGCGCGTTATAAGAGATGAAATGATAGCGAGGCCCAAGCGCTTTATAAGCGTTGAAATGATAGCGAGCTCCAAGCGCTTTGTAGCAATGACATGCAATGTTAAATTTGAGTGAACGCAAAGCATGTTCAAAGCGGTTTGCTGCTTTAGCAAAGCGCTTGCATATCGATTATAAAGCGCTTTTCTTTTCGCTGGGATGGTATTTAGATAGAGCTATAGTAGTGGCATGTTAAAAAAATATAATTTTTTATAGGGGTAGTACAGTACGGGGGTGGGGGGTGTTTTTCCTAACTATGGAACGGCTTATGCTAGAAAGTTGAAACTCGGTGTGTATATGTAAAACAACTAGAAAAGTAATTTGGATTAAAAAAAATTTGAATATCCATTGGCGTTCGGAAGTGGGGGCAAAACAAATGTTCAGTCAAAATAAAATGCATATATTTTCACGGTTTTCGTCATATCTACTAGGTGTTCCAAAATATTGAACTCACTATTATTCTACAGATTCATCATATGAATACCTAAAAAGTGTTTTCAAAATTGACCCCTAAGTCATTGTATACTTTTTCATAAATTCTTCCATATCTCTCAGGTCTGATCAGATATCGAATATGATTTCACTTCCACGAACTGGTTTAATAATCACCTATTTTTAAGTTTTTTCCTTTTACAACCCCTAGACCGGATCCCGGAGTATGACCCAATCATGTTATTCATATATTACGCCCTGTTCTAACCGCTTCCGAACTTTTTGTTAATTTTTCAGTCACATAGTAACCTACACCGTATCTTAGAATTGAACGCGTTCCGAACTTCTGCCGGAAAAATAATAAAGTTGCGCTCAGATAGGTGGCAGATTTTTATAATTACTTCCACTGAACTGAATTGTTTGCACATCTTGGCTTAATACTTAATTTTGATTTACATCGACTTAGCTAAAGGCCTTAATCATGGCCGTAGCCAAGAGGGGGGGGGGGGGACCGACAGGGACCGGACATCCAACCCCCCCCCCCCCACCTTGAAATTCTTAAGGAATTTTTAAGTACTTAAAATCAAACTTATTTTTTGGTCAAATGTATAGAAAAACACTCTATATAGTAGGCTTGCGCATTGTAGTTCACCTTAGTGACCGCGAACGAACTAGTTCCTTAGTCTTCGAGAACTAGTTCGTTGTTGTAGTTCATCGTTCACCAAAAAAAAGGGACTAGTTCGTTTGAAGTTGGGATTGAATATGAGAACCTAAAAAAAAAAAAAGTCGCCAGGCCGGAAGGAACTACTTCGTTTCAAGTTGAGATTGAATGTGAGGACCTGGGAGCGATCTTCCGAACTAGTTCGTTCACGAACTACACAAGCCTACTATATAGTAACAAGAAATCTACAATGTATCATTCATTATCTATGTACGAGCAGACCTTACTTAATCCATTCTACTATGAGTCGAATAGCGGAGTTTAACCCATTCTGCTATGGTCCGAAATAAAGAATAGGAGATAACAGGACTGAAGAGGACTGAAGAGGAGAAACGACGATGAGTAGAGAAAAGACCGTGACACAGTTACGAAGCCAGAATTTTCGCGTTGACTTGAAAACTACTTTTTATATAATTTTAACCACATTTTTTTTGAATTAAAGAATAATTTTTATGTTGTAAGCTCAGTGTTTTTCTAAGAACAAAAAGCTAAGCCCCCCACATATTTTGGTGTCAGAAGTGGGATCATCAGTTAGAAAACCGAGAAAATTAAAAATTCGGAAAATTTGAAAAAAAAAATTATAAGACGGGAAAGATCGCGAAAGAAGGAAAAGGACGGGAAAAGTGAAAACGGTATAGACAAGCTGGAAAAGAGAAGAAAATAAATTGTGAAGGCAGTCATAATTGTGAACATTTGAAGTTGTTGCTAAGCACGCCATAGTTAAATGATTCTTGGTGTATGTGTGGTAGCTTGTTCATAAACAGTTCATACACGACAAGCTGGTAAAGAGAAGAAAATAAATTGTGAAGGCGGTCATAATTCTGAACAATTGAAGTAAGCACGCCATAGTTAAACGATTCTTGGTGTATTTCTGGTAGTTTGTTCATAAACAGTTCATACACTAACCTGTCATTTTAGTAGTGCGCTGATGGATGTGGAGGCACTAACGACCAGGGAATTGCAGCGGCTACTTCGAGAAAGGGGCCTTTCACACAGCTACAGAAGAAAAGCCGACCTAGTAAACAGACTGAACACTGCAATTATGTCCAACGTCAAAAGTGATACCTCGACCGATTCGGAATCCGACAATAATAAAGGGGACCAGCCGTTAATAGGAAAACCACTGGTAACGGCTAAAGACAACGAGGGAAATGGTGATTCTGGTGAAGCGAGTAATATTGCGGGTACTCATCCTCAGCGCAGAAGATCCGAAGTTCATCCGACTATGAATCAGCTCGCTTTCCGAGATGTCAAAGATTCTTTGAACGATTTCGACGGTGAATCGAGCAATATTGCTGATTGGTTGCAGGAGTTCGTGGACGTAGCATTGGTGTGCGAGTGGAGTCCAGTCTAGAAATATTTGTATTTGCGAAAGTTACTGGTCGGTGTTGCGAAATTGGCCATTCAAGCAGAGAGGGATGTTACAAGTTGAAAAACCTTACGACGAGTACTTCTATGTGAATTTGACAATCTTCCACGCAGCATCGACATTCATAAAGTATTACAAACTAGGAGACAAAAATCGGGTGAGTCTTTGTTAGCATATCTGTATGAGATGAAGCGGTTTGCAAATAGGTGCGATATTGATGAAGAATCTCTGGTGATGTACGTAGTAAACGGGATACTCTATGATGCTGGAAAAAAGGTTATGCTGTACGAGGCCAGAACTTGTGAGGAATTGCATTGAAGATTTAAAGTATATGAGCAAGTTAAATCGAAACGAACGAAAAAAAATCAAGACCTCCCAAAGAAAATTACTGAGCAGAATGTGGATAAAAGTTCCAAGATATGTTTCAATTGTGGTGCTCGTAATCACGTGTCCGTGAATTGTCCGCATAAGTCTAAAGGGGCTAGATGTTTTAAATGTAATGGTTTTGGTCATGTTTCTACGAATTGCAAGTCACCCTCCTCCAAAGATGTCGCTAGCACATCAAAAGTACAAGTCAATACGATACGCAGTCCAGAGATGCGTATTATTGTGCATATATATTCAGTGGAACAAACGGCTCTCGCCGATACAGGCAGCGATATTTCTTTAGTTAAAGAATCTGTGAGTAAGCAACTTCCAAAGTCGCATGTGATAGGAAAAGGAACCATTTTGCTAGGATTAGGAGGTAAATACAGGCAGTCCAAAGGTTCCATTGCCGTCGAATTTGGGTGAATGGTGAAGCAAGCTTTCAAATAGTACCAGATAGTTGGATAAGCGATGATATTATTATTGGGAAAGATTTACTTCGAAATTTTTGTTTGACGGTCGAAAATGGAAGAGTAAGTTTAGTGAAGTCGAGTCCCATTGCGGAAGAAAACTATAATCCGACTATTGAAGAAAGCGAAGACGATGAAGAAGAGAATTTTATTGCTAAGATTCAGATAATTGAGGAGAAACAACCCAGTAGTATCAGTGTGATTGCTAATAGGAACTTTAGGCAAGAAGTCGAAAAACTTTATAGCGATTATATTCCGAATAAACCTACGAAATCTTGTATCCAAATCAAGATAGTATTATCAGACGAACGTCCGATCTCTCAGTATCCTAGAAGATTGTCTCCGAAGGAGAAAGATATCGTTAATGAACACATAAGACAGTGGCTGGATGATGGTGTCGCACAGCATAGCTCGTCAAGTTTTTCTAGTCCTGTTGTTCTAGTCAGGAAGAAAAACGGTGGATACAGACTCTGCATACACTTCGGAAATTAAACTAAAAATAGTAAGAGATCGATACCCTTTACCATTGATTGAGGATGTACCATATTAGACTTGCACTCCGCCGAAGTATTTTCTGTACTAGACTTAAAATAGGATTTTTCTATGTTGATGTGGAAGAGTCAAGCCGCAAATATACCTCATTTGTAGTACCCGATGGACAGGTCGAATTTAAGAAAGTACCATTTGGATTGTCTAATTCACCAGCGGTTTTTCAAAGGTATATCAACTCAGCTTTCCACGACTTATATATCAACTCAGTTTTCCACGACTTAATTCGAAAGAAGATTGTAAGCGTCTACATCGATGAACTCCGCCATAGACGGTCCCAAGCCCGGTTGAGAAAGGAGGAGGGGTATGGAGTTATCCTGAATGGCCAGGAACACCAGTGCGTCTCAGGAAGTAGGCATAAGTATGTATGATATAGTTGGACTCGCAGCATAGCTGCGAGAACTCCAGCATACCATATCCAGCTGAAAACTCCCGCCCTTTGCCTACCAGGGTGTAATAAAGAAGTAGGACCGGCCCTCCAGGCTAGGGGGTTGAGCGATGTGTTAACTACTCATCCTTGGAAAAACAATCTAGTTTCGAAACCTGATCCACCGCCTCGGACTGAATTGTTTCAACGGCAACGACCACGCAAACGAAAAACTGACTATAGATGTAGAAACTGGAGGACGCGGTCACTGAACCGAGAAGGCTGGAGGCGGCACATCCAGGAGGCCAAGGTCCGATTTGGACTGTAGCGCCATCGTAAGACATAAGACATCGATGATCTAGTCATTCCGTCGAAAACCGAAGAAGAAAATTTGAGCAAGTTAAGAATAGTCTTAGATGTTGCGAAGAACCATGGACTGATTATTAAATGGGAGAAATGCAAGTTCTTGGGTTATGTTATCGAGGGTGGAACTTTAAAGCCGTCCGATGAGAAAATTAGAGCACTAAAAGATTTTCCTAAACCTAAAACCTGATTGATACCGGATCCAATAAAAACTACATCCAACACCGACACATACGAAACCCGCTCCCTAATAAAAAGACGTTCTATGCAAATTCAGTTGGTGGAAATATTAAAATCACACATCATTCCCACATTCAACTTTTTAGCGTAGATACAGGAAAAATACAGTTCTTTATCCTTCCAAGCCTAATTTCATTCGATGGAATAATTGGCAACGATACCCTTAAACAATTAAATGCAGTTATCCATACCAAAGAAAATCTCATGACTATCCATCCAAACGTACGTATTCCCCTTAAACAACATATCTCGGAAACAGTCAATAACATCAACCTAAGAACTTCTCACCTAAATCCGACACAGTCCGAAAAGTTGCGTCACACTATTACCAACCACTCCGGTCTCCTCGCAGAACCTAACGAAAAACTAACGTATCCTACTAATGTTAAAGGAGAGATAAGAACTATAACTAACGATCCTATCTACTCCAAGTCTTATACCACGTTTCCACTACACCTTAATCTCGCGATTAAGAGAACTCGATTAAGCACGCAGGGACGTTATTTGTGGGGTGAGGGGGGGGGGCGACAGGCAGGGCATTTGCCACAATTGTTATATACAATATATGAAAATACCAAATTCCCCCCCCCCTCACAAATGAAGTCCCTAAGTGCTTAATCTCGTTCTCTTAATCGCGAGATTACGAGGCAGTGGAAACATGGCATTATCCCTACCCTATGGCTCTTAAAAACGAAGTAGAAAAAGAAGTTAACACACTTAGTGAAAATGGAATCATTAGACCTTCGAAATCGCCATACGATTCACTATTCTGGATAGTCCCGAAGAAAATGGAAGGGTCCGGCGGGAAAAAATATCGAATGGTGATCGACTATAGGAAATTAAACTCCATCACAATCTCCGATAGGTATCCTATTCCAGAAATCAATGAAGTTCTTACGAATCTTGGCAAGAACGATTATTTCACTATTCTTGACTTAAAGAGTGGCTTTCACCACATCCCGCTCAAAGAACATGATATCGAAAAAACAGCATTTTCAGTTAATAATGAAAAATTCGAATTTACACGGCTTCCCTTCGGATTAAAAAATGCACCCTCTATTTTCCAAAGAGCTTTATAGATGATACTCTTCGAGAACATATCGGGAAACACTGTTACGTCTACATCGATGACATTGTCATCTTTGGCAAGAACGAAGAAGAACATTTCGAAAACCTGGAATTCATATTTGAGACCCTCGAAAGAGCAAATATGACAATTCAACTTGACAAGTGCGAATTTCTAAAGAAAGAAATTGAATTCCTAGGCTACATTGTCAGTATTGACGGTATAAAAACCAATCCCAAAAAAGTTCAAGCCATCGCAGAATTCCCACCTCCTAAAACTCTTAAGGACCTCCGCTCGTTCCTAGGCATGTCTGGGTACTATCGGCATTTCATAAAAGATTACGCTCAATTGGCAAAACCCTTGACATCCCTCTTAAGAGGGGAAGATGGACCAGTGTCCAAAAACGTTTCAAAAAATAAACTTATATCTCTCGACCAAAACGCTGTCAACTCATTCATTAAACTTAAAAATTCGCTTCAATCCGAAGAAATCGTCCTATCCCATCCGAACTTCGAAAAAGAATTTGAACAAACGATAGATGCTTCTAATTAAGCCATAGTGGCAGTCCTTTCACAAGAAGATAAACCCAATTTCATTCCTTTCCAGAACCCTAAACAAAACAGAAGAAAACTACGCCAATACCGAAAAAGAAATGTTGGCCATAATCTGGTCACTCAATTCTCTCAGAAATTTCCTTTACGGATCACGAAAAGTAAAGATCTATACCGATCATCAACCCCTCACGTACGCCCTAAGCAATAAAAACACAAATAGTAAAATGAAGCGCTGGAAAGCAATTCTCGAAGAATATAACTACGAATTAAGATACAAACCTGGCAAGGCGAACGTAGTCGCTGATTCCCTTTCAAGACCACCACAAACAACGGAAATAAATTCGGAGAAATATCACTCTCCAAATTTTCCAGATTAAAAGCAACCAAGAAGTAAACTTTGCACATCATCATTTTGCCATACGACGAGCGATTGTCGAGTTTCTTGAGAAAAGAATATCACAAATTTGAATACAAACGTAAGTGAAAATATTTAATAGAAAGAAAGCCGACTCTGTGAATATCATCACTTTTTGTTGGACCCGACACCTTTTTTTACATTTTTTTTTCATTTTTACTAGAGCTATTAAGTGAAATCGACAAGTTATGGGAGGAGTTCGAACAGAACGACGGGCGCTATTAGAGTGTGAAGACAGACAAAAGTTGTCTGCGCACAACTATTTCGCGGACGGTTTTCGAAAAACCAAACTTTTTTATTCCGACTTTGTTGCGCGAATAAACGAGAATTTAAAGACAATTGATACAGTAAAGCCATTGTCATTAAATAAGGGTGAATCGTCAAGTGAAGTGAAAACTCTGAAACCTGCTTTAATGTGGAAAATACGTAGTCTCCCAGCAAACAAAAAGTATCGTAATTAATTCATAAAAGAGTCATAATTTACAAGCCTTTCACTCGTTTACGAGTTCGCAAATGAATTAAAAACGACTCATTGGGCATACCAAAATGGCCATCAGAGAAGAGTCATTTTTTACGACTCATTAATGAATTAGAAAAAATGTGGTTTAGCGAGTACAAATACACACACACTATATACTCTTTAAAAATGATTCCCTTATGAAACGAAGACTAAGACTCTCGATGAGGGACGACTGAGAGTCTCTGTGCGAATTACAAGGTTGGAAACTAGAACAGAAAAGACAAAAAAACTAGATTCAAGGGATTTTTTTTTAGGATAAGTAAGTTATTTTTTTAACAATTACCAGAGATATGAACTTTCAAAGATCGCTCGGACACCGCTTTTGCGAAAACTTTAACATACTAGGTATAACTTACAAAAAAAAAAGAAATAGAGACAAAATATTGAAATGTGTCTGACGAATACGAATTACTTAACGAAAAATATGTATCGTTAGGAAATAAAGCAAGTGATAAGAAAGTGAAAGGTGAATTATTGGTTAAAAATTGTGCAGTACCGCCTGTGGCGCTCCCGAAGTTTAATGGAGATATAAGGGAATGGGTTACTTTCAGAGACTTGTTTCTTGTGTTAGTAGATAAAACAAGCTTAACATCTATTCAGAAGTTAGCACATTTGAAAGCACATGTGCAAGGTCCTGCTGAAAGAATTATTCAACATATAACCATTTCTGAAGCGAATTACACAATTGCTTGGGAATTGTTAGAAAAACGCTACTCCAATCAAAGATTACAACTATCTGCGTTGTTTTCACAAATTTTAGATGCTCCTACCTTATCTCAAGGTACGGTGAGTGCATACAAATCTCTTCAAGAAACTGTCACATCAGCTTCAAGAGCAATCGATACTATGAATCTTTCTGATGGTGAATGGAAAGATGCATTTCTGCATTTTATAGTATTAAGGAAGTTAGATATGAACAAGGATTAAAAAATCATAGAGAAATTACAGGAGTTACTAGTATCTTGGAATTTATAGAACAACAATTTAGTGCTTTAGAAATCGTAGGGAAAAACTACGCAAAATAAAGGTTCCGTCATGTCGTAGCCGAAAGGTTCTTCTTTCCTTACCGTTCAGAAGAGTTGTTTAATAGGATGTAAAGAGAAACATCACTTATCCGTTTGCGAACGTTTTAAAAAATTATCTACAATCGAAAGAAGGCAAAAGATTATAGAAAATAAATATTGTTTTAATTGTTTAAATTCAGGGCATAATGTGTTAGATTGCAAGAGTACTTGCAAGAAATGTAATAGAAAGCATAATACACTTTTGCATGATGATAGAGGTAATCAAGCATTGATTAAAGCTAAACCTGATTCAGCCAAAATTCAAGACGAGAAAGTAGTTGAGGGGAAGTCTTCATTTTCAATACAAGATTCAGTTAAGGCGGGAAGAAAATATGTTTTACTTGAGACAGCAAAAGTAAAGGTTCAGAAAGGAGATGGAGGCTGGATTATTTGTCGTGCGTTATTAGATAAAGGATCTCAATTAAATTTTATAACTTCAAAAATGACTAAGAATTTGAATCTTACTTCCAAGGAATGTAGTTGGTCGGTTGAAGGGATTGCGGGTAAAATAGCAAGTCCAAGTAAGCAAGTGAACATAAAGATAGCGTCAAACGACATTCAGTTTGAAACTACTTTAGAAGCATTTGTATTACCAAAAATTTCATCGTCAAATCAACCGAGTCAAGAAGTTAAATTTTCGGATATTCCCAAAAACATTAAATTAGCCGATCCGGAGTTCAATTTGCCCGATAAAGTTGACTTACTCTTAGGAATAGAATTATATAGCGAAATCATACTCCCTAAACAACTTAAGGTCGGCGATCATAAAGTAAGTCTTCAAAAAACAATATTCGGTTGGACTGTTAGTGGCGCAATATCTATTCCAAAACAAAGTTATCAAAGTTATCATTGTGGGATAATAACGAAAAGCGATTTAGCTTTAGAAAAGAAACTGCTTAAATTTTTTGAACGGGAAGAAGTCGAAGAAGAATCTAAACCAGAGGTGTCCAAACTGCGGCCCGCGGGCCAAACCCGGCCCGTCAGGTGATTTTATCCGGCCCGCCACGGTTTTTGAAAATTGTGAGAATGAACGCGAAGGTACCTCATACAAACTTGGGAAGAAAATTCATCAACAGGAAGTGAAAGAATTGCGTTTCGAAAAGAGAAAGGAGCATTTCTTTTCTTTTTTATTCAAGCCTATGAAATTAAATTAAACAGAATTTATTTTCTAAACTCAGCCAACAACATAAATACGAAACGGACACTACTACACAAAATTGTACACTCATACCTCACTATACGGCCGCTCTTTTTACGGCATTTCACTACAACGACCCTTTACAATTCTGGCACTTTTTCGTTTTACGGCCCAAAATTTTCATTATACCGCCTGATTTTGGAAAATACTCTAAGAAATTCTGTTGATTTATAACTTAAAACTATTCATTCGTTATACGGCGATTTCGCTTTACGACCAACTTTCTCGGAACGTATCTAGGCCGTATATCGAGGTATCAGTGTATTGTGTAACATGAAGGCCAGAAGGCCTGGCGCGCTCATTTTTTCCCTATTGGGATCGGATCATAGCGACTGTCTCTCTACCTAACACTACTCCATATGCCGACAAATGTTCTTGACTTCACTGGCGTCAACTCCATTTACTTGCCTGCTCAAAGGGTAAATGCGCAAAAGCAGCATAACTCACTAAATATCTTTTGTGAGTCTACTAATTCGTGTAATTTACTGAGACTAGATAGAGCAGTTGATCTTGGGATTTTTTTCTATTGTGTTCTGTTGTGCGTGACTCATTTTCAAATTGGTATATTTAAATTTATATTTAATATATTACAAATTAATTATTAAGTTAATATTATTTTTTAAAGTTGAACATGGAAGGAAAAAAAAGAAAAGTTGATGACGAGTGCCGCGTTTTTAAAGAAGAATGGGGAATCAAATACTTCTTTGTGCAATCGCAGTCAAAGAATGGCAAAGCTGTATGTGTAATTTGCAATGACACTGTTGCTGTAATAAAGGAGTATAATTTACGTCGACATTATGACATAAAACATGCTACAGTCTACTCACAATTTAAGGATAAGCAGCGTATTGAAAAATTTGAAAAAATTTGTCGTAGTTTGTCTTCTCAGCAAAATCTATTTAAGAAGGCAAACTCAGAAAACGAAAAATTGACATTAGTTAGCATGAAAGTCGCTTATTTGTTGGGGAAGAAAGGAAAACCCTTCATGGATGGAAACATCGTTAAAGAATGCATGATGGAAGCTGTTGGGGAATTATGTCCAGAAAAGTTGAAACTTTTCAGAATGATCAGTCTATCCCGTAATACTGTTGCTCGTCGAATTGACGATATTGGAAATAATATTCTCCACCAGGTTACTGGGAAAGCACAGCGATTCAGTCATTATTCTCTCGCGATGGATGAATCAACTGATATTAGTGACACCTCACAACTTTTAGTTTTTGTTTGTGGAGTTGACGACGACGTTAATGTCACACAAGAATTAGTATCTGTTAACAGCATGCACGGCACTACAACTGGAGCAGATATTTTCAAGGAAGTACAAAACACGTTGGAAAAATTTAGCTTGGACTGGAATCGACTCCAAGGTGTGACAATTGACGGAGGAAGAAACATGTCTGGTGCAAATATCGGGGTGGTTGGGCAAATAAGAAAAGCTTGTGAATGTGCAGGAGCATCAGCACCAATTTTTCTGCACTGTATCATCCACCAACAAGCTCTATGTGTAAAACATATCGACATGAGCTGCGTTTTGAAACCAGTTGTTTCTGTCATAAATTTTATTCGATCACATGCACTCAACCATCGCCAATTCCGATCTTTTCTCGAACAAATTGAATCCGAGTCTGTTGACTTGTCATATTATACTGCAGTTCGATGGCTTAGCTGTGGAAAAGTGTTATTGCAGTTCTTCAAGCTCAGAAATGAAATTGATTTTTTTCTTGTGGAGAAAAATCACCCTGAACCGCTTTTATCGGATGCTGAGTGGCTCTGGAAGTTAGCTTTTTTTGCAGATATCGTGACACACGTGAATAACTTGAATTTAAAGCTCCAAGGTAAAAACAATTTAATTTGTGATTTATTCGCGCAAATCAAAGCATTCAGAGCAAAGCTGATATTGCTCGAAAGTCAGATAAATGAAAGTAATTTTACTCATTTCACGTGCTGTGAAGAATTCAATACAAAAACTGAGGAACAATTTCCCACCAGATATGCAGTAAAAGTCATCGCGGATTTAAAACAACAATTTCAAAAGCGATTTTCTGATCTTGACATAAATTCAAAGGAAATTCGTCTGTTTCAGAATCCATTTGACTGCAATGTTGCCGACGTTCCAAGCCAGTTTCAAATGGAAATAATTGATCTTCAAGCTAACGATCAAATCAAGGATAAATACAAGGAAGGAAGTTTGATTGATTTTTACAAATTTTTGGACGCAAAAGAGTTTCCAAATTTAAAGCAATTTGCTTGTAAATTTATTTCTATGTTTGGCACTACCTATGTATGTGAACAAACTTTTTCCAGGATGAAGTATCTGAAATCTAAACACAGGGCAAATTTATCGGATGATCATTTGCAATCATTGCTAATAATTGGTGTTTCAGATATTAATCCCACCTTTGATGAAACTCTCCAGGAAAAAACACAGTTCCATCATTCCCATTAATGTTTATTGTTGTATCTGTATTTTACTGTAAAAAAAATAAAATGCAATGCTGCTTTACTTAATAAGATTTTTAATTAACATAGGTATTTACTTGGCCCCCGCAAGTGGATTTAAATCCCAAACAGGCCCTCACAGCGAAAAGATTGGACACCCCTGATCTAAACAAATTTTAAGTCAAGCAGAACTCTCTGCTTGACTTAAAATTGAAAAAAATTGAATATGTGAAAAGCATTTTATTGAAAATGTGAGAAGGGCAAAGGACGGGAAATTTGTTGTAAGCTTACCATTTTCTGTTGATCCATCTACTCTAAGTGAATCAAAGACTTTAGCGTTGCGTCGTTTCTTCTCGTTGGAAAGAAAGTTAGAAAAACCAGAAAAATTAAGGGAACAATATCATGATTTTATTCAAAAATATATAAATATGAATCATATGGAGGAAATTACGGAAATTTCATCACAACATTATTTCTTGCCTCACCATTGTGTATTAAGGCTTAAGAGTTCTTCCACCAAACTTGGAGTAGTATTTGATGCATCTGCAAAGATAACAACTATGTATCTTTGAATAATACTTTTTAATCATAATCATTTATTTCATCGGTAAAATTCATTTTTTGATTAGATGCAATATATCTTTACAGCTTTAGTATAGTTGGTGGCTATAATATACTATAATATAATATAACTATAATATATACTTAAGGAAAAATTTCGACAAAAACCTTCTACGATTAATAATTAATTAACCTACTTTAAACCAACTTAAGGCTAACTTAAAGCTAATAACGTTCCTACTCTATTCCTTATAGGGGGGTGCTAGTCAGTGCGTTAATGAGAGGATTTGTATTGTTCCTGCATTTATTGATGAAGGAATTTGAAATTTTACTAGCTAATTCGCTAATTTTAAAAACTTTGGCTTCATTATGCAGTCGGAAGGTCGAGTAATAATATGGTTTGTTAAGAACCACTTTCAAACATTTATTTTGTCTAATTTGTAGTTTGTTTTTATGGCAGGCTGCACATATATTCCATATTGGGCAGCGTATAAGAATATTGGTTGCATGACCATTTTAAAAATTAAGAGTTTGTTGTAACAGTTTACAGTTTACTTTTACGATTTATTAAAGGATAGGGTGCATGGATACTATGAGTTAACTTTTCGCAAGAATTTTCTATGTGAGTTTGGAAGGTTAATTTTCTATCTAGAACAAGACCTAAATAGGTGATTGAGTTTGACCAGTCTATGGGCACGTCATTTAGGACCAGTGGTCTGCTAGGGAGTTTTCGACGTCTTCTTTTCCGCGAGAAATAAATAAGTTGCGTTTTACTGGGGTTTATTTTGATTTTCCATTTATGATAGAATGAGTTTAAGATATGTAGGCCGTTTTCAAGATTTTTGATAACAGTATCAGGATTTGTAGATTCTGTAAGTAATCCCGTATCGTCGGCAAAAACTGAGAGTTCACAATGTGGTGGCACTGGAATGTCTGCGGTATATATGTTATAGAGAACCGAACTGAGGCAAGATCCCTGGGGTACTCCAGCCGGTAATAATCGGTCAGTAGATAGATGAGTTTTCATTTTTACTGAGAAGGTTCGCTCAGAGAGAAAGGATCGTATGATTTTAATTAAAAATGTTGGAAAGGAGAATTTCATTAATTTAAATATGAGTCCTTCGTGCCTGACTGTATCAAATGCCTTTTCTATGTCTAAGGCTATCATCCTATCCTATCCAATGATCTTTTAACTAGTGAAACAATTCTGTATAATTGATGCGTCGTTGAGAAGCCTGGCCTAAATCCAAATTGGAAGTCCGGTATTATGGGGGAGTTGCTGAGAACTTTATGAATTCTGTTTAAGATTATTTTTTCGAATATTTTGCTTAGTACCGGAAGTAAGCTGATTGGTCTATAGTTGGAAGGTTGGAAAGGATCTTTACCCGGCTGGAATTACGATGGCACTTTTTCATTGCGAGGGGAAATAATTCAATTTTAGACAGGAGTTGTATATAAAGTTCAAGAATATTGTAGTCTTTATTGGAATATGTTTTAGGATGATATTTGGTATCAAGTCTTTTCCAGGGGCTTTTTTGGATCTTAACTTTTTTAAATTTGTCTTAAGTCCCTTGGCGAGCATAAATCTTGACCTGTAAAATCAGTTTGTAGATGAGGAATAGTTTCAACAGCGTCTGTAACAGTTTTTTCGGTAACAGGATTACCTAAATTTTCGGCAGTTCGGTGGGCGGATAAGGTGTCACTTAACAATTCTACTTTGTCTCTGTCTGAGTAGTGCAGGGTGTTGGTTGTGTCTCTTAGTGGAGGAATTGGATTCTTACGTTTTTTGAAGGTTTTATTTAATTTCCAAATTTTGTTGGAACCAGTTTCAATGCTGGAGAGCATGTTGTTCCATTTATTGTTGCGATAAGCGAGTAGTTTGGATTGAATGGTTTTGGTCAGTCCGTTTACTATTGTCTTTAATCCAGGATTTCTGTTTCTTTGCCGTTGTCTTCGCAGAATATTTCTGTCTGCGATGATGCGTTTTATTACTGGATCAAAAAATTCAATTATCTTTTTTGAAAATCGCTTAGGGGTGGCTGTCTTAGTTGCGTTCCTAACATCATTTAAGAGTGTTTCTATCATATGGTCGACTTTTTCGGTCCTTGTGATGGACTGTAGGTCGAGACTGGAAGTATTGGCTCTATCTGTAAGTATTTTACGGAATTTTCGCCAATCCGTTCGTTTGTAATCTAGGTAGGCAACATTTTCCGAGGTTGGAGTTTCTTTTTCGATGCGGAAAAGAACAGGTAAGTGTGGAGATGAAAGTGCACTTGTGGTTATGGGTTGTGAGGTGGGAATAGTAACGTCGCTTAAAACAAGATCTAGTGTTGAGTCGGTGCCCCTGGGATTGATATAAGTCGGTTCAGTAGGGATATGGACAAAAAAGTTTTGGTTAGAGAGCTCTTCGAAAAGAATTTACCTTGCTTTGTTCCCTCTGATACAATTCCAATATCTGTGCTTGGCGTTAAATGTATCGACAGATATGGATCAATGAAACCGATCAACAGTGGCAATTAATTGTTTGGCGCTGGAATCAACAAGAAGCCTTACGGTATTATAAGTTAAAAACAGTGACATACGGGACTTTAGTTGCACCGTATTTAGCTGTAAAATGTTTACAGCGATGTGTGGGTCTTAGAACTGAAATGGACCCATTAGTATCTCGAGTGATCAAACGGGATTTCTATACGGATGACGTTATGAAAGGTTCCGATTGTTTGAAGGAATTATTTGATGTTCAACGTCAATTGTCTAGTTGCCTATCTCAATTCGGATTTCCAATTCGCAAATGGTGCGAAAATCACCCCGAACTTTTAGCTAGTTTCTCTCCGGAAGATTGTGAAACGCAGTTAGAGTTTTTTCGTGAAAATCCAGAAACTATTAAGGTATTAGGGATGTTGTGGTTGGTATCGTCAGATGAATTTTCTATAAAGGTGAATTTAACTAATTCTAGGAATATTTCTAAAAGAACAATTCTATCAGAAACAGCGCGATTGTTTGATCCGCTAGGGATTATTAACCCAGTTATAGTAAATGCTAAAATTTGTATGCAAGAGCTGTGGAAATTAAAAATTGATTGGGATGAGGAAATTCCTGAGACAATAAAAACTAAATGGATTAGATTCAAAACTGAGCTTGAGAGGTTAAAAGAATTTCGATTACCACGACAAGCAATTTATAGTAAGGCCAAGACCATTGAACTTCACGGAGTTTGTGATGCTTCAGGAAAAGCATACGGTGATGTAGTGTATGCGAGATGTATTCAACCAAATGGGGAAATTTAAGTTATATTAATTTGTGCAAAATCACGTATTGCACCAATAAAAAAAATTACAATACCAGCTTGAAATGTGAGCAGCTAAACTGCTTGCTTAATTAACAAAGCAAGTTCTAATTTCTCTAGAATTTAAATTTGACAGAATCTGTTATTATACCGACTTCACAATTGTGTTATCCTGGTTAAAAACTGACTTATCCTTCCTCAAAACTTTCGTAGCAAACCGGGTTCAAGCTATTATAAATTTAAGTATGATAAATGAATGGAACTACGTAAATACCCTTCAAAATCCTGCAGACATTATTTCTGGGGGTATGATGCCAAATGCATTCATTCATTGTTCCTTATGGTTAGATGGTCCCTCATTTTTAAGAAAACAAGAAACAGTTATATTTGATCAACCAGAGTTAGATTTGGATGAAGTGCCTGAACTAAAGAAGGTTAAAACTGCGTTAATCATAAAAGAAGATAATCACTTTCTCGATCAAATAGATCATAAAAATAACTTTCATTTTTTGCAGGCAGTTGTAGCAAATGTATTGAAATTTGTTCATCATTTAAAAAACAAAGGTGAACGAAAACCTAAGAGTATTTGGCTCGCTGATTCTTTAACCCGAACACAGTCAATTCATTTCACAGATGAGATCGAGGATTTAAAAAATAGGCGAACGGTAAAACTGTCATCACAATTAAAGACATTGGCGCCATGGTTAGATGCCGATGGTCTGATACGTGTAGGGGGAAGACTCAGCAATGCAGAGGTACATTATGACGTAAAGTACCCGGTTCTGCTACCATATGATCACTATGTAACAAAATTGTTAATGACACAGATACATAAAGACCATCTTCATATTGGTCCACAAGGCTTAGTAGCCATAGTTAGACAACGGTTTTGGCCATTGATTGGACGATTAATGGCTAAGAAAATTGTGAATAGTTGCTTCAGATGTTTTTCTGCGCAGCCGCGCGCTCTTCATCAATATATGGCAGATCTACTCAGTAGTAGAGTGCAAGCTTTTCGACCGTTTTATACGGTAGGGATAGATTATTGAGGACCCATAACACAACACAAGTAGGCGAATACAATAAATCTCAAAGTGAGATTTATTTGTATTCGCCTACTTCGCATTGCATATTACTGCAATTTGACAGCGTGGTCATACAGTGTAATACAAGCTTAAGCAATGGGATTTCTCTATGATCATTTTTTGACAGGATTTATGTATAGTAGCCACTCGAAGGTCTGGTGGGATCTTGCATATTCATTTATTTAAAAACGTTTGAAAATCCAATGTATACGAAATTAAGAATTCATAGTTCCCAAAGTTATTGCCCAATATTCTTATTGGCCAATATTCTCAAGAATGGAACAAGCAATGATTTTTTGTATGGCAGCTACCCGAAAGAGTAAGACGATTTAGCCTTACAAATTCGACCAAACAAACTTTTTATTTCCGTGGAGCTTAGGTCTCGCTAAACTGGAAAAACCTCGCAAACCACTTTCAGAATATTTCCGAAACTAACCATGTATGTACCGTGGTGGCCAAATAAAAGTTAACACCTATAAATATGTGGTGATATTGCCTCTACATAACGATATCTGATTATTAATAAAACGAACTGGTCTTAATTTATTTAATTTTAGTGTTATACTTAAAATTTGTAAAACTTAAAAACAAAACATTTATTTATCTTGCCACTTTTATGTTTTATCAGCAAAATGAGCATTTTCGCAATAAAAGTTTTTAAATTGAAAATTACCAACTATTTTGGATTCTTAACAGGGAATTTGTATGGAAAGTTACTAGTAGGTAGGTAGGAACAATATTCTTTAATGAATAGCTAAAACTAATATTTTGTGTATCCTCCGCGAGCCTTGATGACAGCGTCAATCCTTCGAGGCATAGATTTTATCAAAGTTTGACAGTAATCGATGCTTATGTCGTCCTTCCAAGCGTCTTTGATGGCGTTTTTGAACTCCTCGTTAGTCCTTGGTCTCCGACTTGCCACTTTTCGTTTGAGTTCGGCCCAACAATTCTCGATTGGGTTCAAATCGGGGCTGTTTCCTTGCCACTCAAGTGTGGAAATTCCCCTTTCTGCGACGAATTCTTTAACCTGTTTAAAAACGGAACAATTATTTTAGGCTTTTAATTTTTTTTTATGTTTGTATTGAACTGTTGTTTGTAAAAAAAACCACAACTTACGAGCGCGATGACATGGCGCAGAGTCATCTTGAAAAATTGGGTCGTAAATGACTGGGAAGAGCCTATCTATCGACGGGATCAAATGGTTGTCAATTATGCTGATGTAACTGATCGCATTCATTGATCCTTCTATAAAAGCCAAAACCCCGGTGCCAAAATAGGAAATACAACCCCAAACCATGTAACTCAGAGAGAATTTGTTTCGAGTCACTACACAGTCTTCGTGAAGTTCCTCTCCGATTCTGCGACGTACATACTGCAATCCGTCCGATTGGTTCAGGCTACATTTTGATTCGTCGGTGAAGAGTACTCTCTTCCAGTCATTTTCCGACCAATTTCGATGAGATCGGGCGAAGTTCAGCCTCGCTGTCCTCATTTTAGCCGTTAAAGATGGTTTTTTTCGGGGTTGCCGAGCTAAAAGTCCACCTAACTGTAGTCTTCTTCGAACAGTTCTGTCGATAATAACTGTTCCAGCTTAGGCTTAAGTTCTTAAGATGTCGGTCATCTCTCTCGGTCGTCTTTTTGTTCCCACGTCCTGTTCCTGGTTTCCGCTGGAGAGGTCCTTTCGCGTTTTTTATCAAAATTTTTGACACTGTCACATGGCTACAACCAATTCTTCTGGCTATAGCCCTAGTGGAAAGCCCTTCGTTGCTTAACGCGATAATACTCCCTTTTTTTCACTACTCAACTGTGGTGTCATGTTTACTCATTAACGGCTCAACTACAATAAACGCTTGGCAGCAGCCGATCTTGCCAAGAAACCGACAGGTAGTTAACAACAAACCGACTGGTAGTTAACAACAAACCGACAGGTAACTAGCCCCGCAAGGGATTTTAACTATAAGACCCATTTAAATAGGGTTTTATAGCATATTTCCCTTTTTTTTTAGAGTGCTAGCTTTTATTTGGCCACCACGGTATATAGTGAAAGTATTCATTTAAAAATATTTTATTTTAACTTCCAGGAAGCACTCTGTTGCACAGGATGTTATAGACTATAGACTATAGACTTCCTTAACGCCCCATGTACATGTTAAATGCGATTTTGTTGATTTATGACTGTTTTCATGCCAATTTTTCACGTTAATGGCAACAAAAAAACAAAATAAAATTACACTACTTTATTAGGTGGTATGTAAACTAGGTCGTCCATAGAGAAAAAATCTGCCAACAATCTGGGCGTAACTTTATTATTTTTCCGGCAGAAGTTAGGAACGCGTTCAATTCTGAAATGCGGTGTAGGCTACTATGTGACTGAAAACCTATCAAAAAGAACAAGATCATGGAAGTGAAAATCTGATTGGATCTGAGAGATATGGAATACTTTATGAAAAGGTACACAATCACTTTACACCCCCTTAGGGGTCAATTTTCAGAAAATCTTGAAAACACTGTCTTGGTATTCATATCGAGAATACATAGAATAAAATTAAATTCATTATTTGGGACGAGGTAGTAGATATGTCGAAAATCGTGGGAAAATATGCATTCTATTTTCACAGATAATTTTTTTTGCCCCCCTTCTGAATGCCAATAGATATTCGTTTTTTTTATTCAAAATAATTTTTTTAGTTGATTTAGATATACACACCGAGTTTCAACATTGTAGCTTAAGCCGTTCTATATATAGGAAAAACACCTACCACTTGTACCACACTACCCTTAGGGGTCGAATTTCAAAAAACCTTGAAAACACTTTCTAGGTATTCATACGAAGAATCCGTAGAATAAAAATGAATTCAATATTTGGAAAGACCTAGTAGATATGACGAAAATCGTGAAAATATTTGCATTTTATATATAATATATTTACAAATAATTTTTTTTGCCCCCCTTTCTAAACGCCAATGAATATTCAAATTTTTTTTTTATCACAATTACTTTTCTAGTTGATTTACATATACGCACCGAGTTTCAACTTTCTAGCATGAACCGTTTAATAGTTAGGAAAAACACCCCCTACCCCCGTAGCATACTACCCCTAAAAAAAAATTTATTTTTCCAACATTCCGCTACTATAGCTCTATCTAAATACCAAGTTTAAGGCTTATATCATTACAGGTTCTCAAGATATAAGCATCGGAACCTTTTCCTTTTCAACCTCCCCCACCCTCCCCCTCTTCACCCTCAACCCCAAAACTTTTTTCCCTACTAGAGTTTAATTAGCGCTACTTCTGGTAAAAATTCTAAGCATCTATCTTAAACTGTTCTTGAGATATGAAATGTGTTTGATTTGAAAAATTCTCATCCCCTCCACTTCTATGCTCCACCTCCCACTTAAAAAATTTTACTTTGATCAATCTTTTTTTGTCAACCTTTACACCCAAACCAAATTTTATTTTTCTAGAGCAATTGGTTCATGAGATATCGTAATCTTAAGTTTTTCACCCCCCACCCCCATACACAACTTCCCCCACCCAAAATTTTTCTTGATTCTGTTCTCCTAGTATAACTACAAATATTTCTGAAGTTTGAATGGTTTAGGAGATATGGATTTTAGAATGTGTCTATCTCACCTTTTTTGGGTCTCGGACGCATTACATTTCCCCCCACTCCCACACCCCTTGATCAATATTGACAATTTTTCTGCAAATGGGTCTACTATCAGAGCTCTACAGAAATTCCAAGTTTCAGCTTCCTAGCATAAGGGGTTACTGAGATCTGGAAACCAAAATTTTCGGTCTAAAACACTTCCCCCTCCTTCCCCCTCACACCCCCACCCCTAAAAATTTGGTCACTTCAAGGCGCCTACCCCATCTATTCGTTAAAAAAATTTCAATTTAATATCTCAAAGCGTTTGGCAGCTACGAGCCTCCAAACGATCTTGCGTACGGCGTACGGCGGACAGACGGACTGAAAATTTTTATTGCTTTTTTCGCGTCTACTAGTTATGAAACGTGAAAATAAAAATTTTGAGGGTAGCAAATTTTTTTTTTTAAAAAATCAATCACAATACTTAATTATTAAAATAATAAAGTAAAATTCAAAACTGTATTTGGAAAAATTGCTATTAGAACAACAACCCTTGAACATTTTTTAAAATGCGTAAATTCGAGTTTTTTAAACGTATATTTCCTATTTCTAACATGTCATTTTCATTAAAATAATGCTAAAAAAATCTTAAAGAATGTTCACCATGTATCAAATTTTAAAAAATTTTTATTTTTGTTAATAATATTGTATATGAAGTCAAACTTAAGCAATTTTTCACGATTTTCATGGCAGGAATTACATAGATAGTATACCTTATTGGTATAATAATCAATGGCGCAACAGCCCAAATCGGGCCTAGACCTTGAAGTAATGCTAGAGTTACTTCATTGCGAGACCAACGGAACACTAGGAGGTGAAGTGGTCAGCTACACGCTCGTCCGTGATTATTACCCCGATTTTAACTCAGGTACTCATTAACAGCTGAGTGAACTGGTAGTCCGGCACCCAATCCCATTTTCGAAAATTACTTGTTCCCAAGCAGATTCGAACCTGGTACCAGGTGCACCGAAGGCAAGTGCTCTAGTCACTAAGCCACCCAGACTAAGGCGCTATACACATTGCACACGACCGAACGAATTTTCCGATACGAATTTTTGTTTTTCTGCTTAATGTAAAATTTTCTGATATTAGAAAATTGGTTTAAATCGTTAATAATAGCATTTTTAAGAATATCATAATAGAAAATTTCAAGAGATTTGGATTTTGATTGATAATACTCAATAAAAGTCCGTTTGTCGGTACGAATATTTTTAGTCGTACGACGGATAATTAAGTATTGTGATTGATTTTTTAAAAAAAAAAAATTTGCTACCCTCAAAATTTTTATTTTCACGTTTCATAACTAGTAGACGCGAAAAAAGCAATAAAAATTTTCAGTCCGTCTGTCCGCCGTACGCAAAATCGTTTGGAGGCTCGTAGCTCCCAAACGCTTTCAGATATTAAGTTGAATTTTTTTTTACGGATAGACGGGGTAGGCTCCTTGAAGTGACCAAATTTTTAGGGGTGGGGGTGTGAGGGGGGAGGAGGGGAAAGTGTTTTAGACCGAAAATTTCGGTTTCTAGATCTCAGTAACCGCTCATGATAGGAAGATGAAACTTGAAATTTCTACAGAGCTCTGATAGTAGACCCATTTGCAGAAAAATTGTCAATATTGATCAAGGGTTATGGGAGTGGGGGGAAATATAATGCGTCCAAAACCCAAAAAAGGCGAGATAGACACATTCTAAAATCCATATCTCCAAAACGTTAATGGCACACTATTCAAACTTAAGAAATATTTGAAATTATACTAGGAGAACAGATTGAAAAAAAAATTTTTGGTGGGGGAAGTTGTGTATGGGGGTGGGGGGTAAAAAATTTTAGATTACGATAACTCATGAACCAATTGCTCTAGAAAAATAAAATTCGGTTTGGGTATTAAGGTCGACATATAAAGATTGATCAAAGTAAAATTTTTTAAGTGGGCGTTGGAGCATAGAAGTGGAGGGGATAAGAATTTTTCAAATGAAACACATTCCATATCTCAAGATCAGTGTAAGATAGATGCTGAGAATTTTTACCAGAAGTAGCGCTAATTAAACCCTAGTAGGGAAAAAAGTTTTTGGGTTGAGGGTGTAGAGGGTGAGGGTGGGGGAGGGTGAAAAGGAAAAAGTTGCGATGCTTATATCTTAAGAACCTGTAATGATATAAACCTTAAACTTGGTATTTAGGTAGAGCTATAGTAGCGGCATGTTGGAAAAATATAATTTTTTTTAGGGGTAGTATGGTACGGGGGTAGGGGGTGTTTTTCCTAACTATTAAACGGTTCATGCTAGAAAATTGAAACTCGGTGTGTATATGTAAATCAACTAGAAAAGCAACTTTGATTAAAAAAAAATTCAAATATGTATTGGCGTTCAGAAGGGGGGCAAAAAAAATTATCTGTGAAAATAGAATGCATATTTTTCCACGATTTTCGTTATATCTACTAGCTCGTCCCAAATATTGAATTTAATTTTATTCTACGGATTCTTCGTATGAATACCTAGAAAGTGTTTTCCAGGTTTTTTGAAATTCGACCCCTAAGGGTAGTGTGGTACGAGTGTGGGGGGTGTTTTTCCTATATATAGAACGGCTTAAGCTACAATGTTAAATCTCGGTGTGTATATGTAAATCAACTAGAAAAGCAATTTTGATTAAAAAAATTCAAATATGTATTGGCGTTCAGAATGGGGGGGAAAAAAATTATCTGTGAAAATAGAATGCATATTTTTCCACGATTTTCGTCATAAATACTAGCTCGTCACAAATATTGAATTTAATTTTATTATGCGGATTCTTCGTATGAATACCTAGAACTTGTGCCGGAAAAATAATAAAGTTACACCCAGATTGTTGGCAGATTTTTCTTTTTATTATCAATTAAAACTACAAATTCCTGGCGATTTTCTTTCATAATATTTTTGAAAATGCTATAATTTACGATTATAACTAATTTTTCAATAACTAAAGATTTCTCAATAGGTCGAAAAACGAAAAATCGGATCGGAAAATTCGTTCGATCGTATGCAATGTGTACAGCGCCTTACACATTATTGGTATATCTAGAAGATGAATCAATGAAAAAATTATTGATTTTTAATAGTTGTGCGTGAAAACCTGTACACTGTTTTACTTTATTATTTTAATAATTAAGTATTGTGATCGATTTTTTAAAAAAAAAATTTGCTACACTCAAAATTTTTAGTTTCACGTTTCATAACTAGTAGACGCGAAAAAAGCAATAAAAAACTTTCAGTCCGTCTGTCCGCCGTACGCCGTCCGCCGTACGCAAAATCGTTTGGAGGCTCGTAGCTCCCAAACGCTTTGAGATATTAAATTGAAGTGACCAAATTTTTAGGGGTGTGGGAGTGAGGGGGAAGGAGGGGAAGCGTTTTAGACGGAAAATGTTGGTTTCTAGATCTCAGTAACCGCTTATGATAGGAGATAGTAAACCCATTTGCATAAAAATTGTCAATATTGATCAAGGGGTGTGGGAGTGGGGGGAAATATAATACGTCCGAAACATTCTAAAATCCATATCTCCTAAACCGTTAATGGCACACCATTGAAACTTAAGAAATATTTGTAGTTATACTAGGAGAACAGATTGAAAAAAAAATTTTGGGTAGGGGCAGTTGCGTATGGGGGTGGGGGTGAAAAACTTTAGATTACGATATCTCATGAACCAATTGGTCTAGAAAAATAAAATTCGGTTTGGGTATAAAGGTCGACAAATAAAGATTGATCAAAGTAAAATTTTTTAAGTGGGAGGTGGAGCATAGAAGTGGAGGGGATAAGAATTTTTCAAATAAAACACATTTCATATCTCAAGAACAGTGTAAGATAGATGCTTAGAATTTTTACCAGAAGTAGCGCTAATTGCACCCTTGTAGGAAAATTTTTGGGGTTGTGGGTGTAGAGGGTGAGGGTGGGGGAGGGTGAAAAGGAAAAAGTTGCGATGCTTATATCTTAAGAACCTGTAATGATATAAACCTTAAACTTAGTATTTAAATAGAGCTATAGTAGCGGCATGTTGGAAAAATATAATTTTTTTTAAGGGTAGTATGGTACGGGAGTAGCGGGTGTTTTTCCTAACTATTAAACGGTTCATGCTAGAAAGTTGAAACTCGGTGTGTATATGAAAATCAACTAGAAAAGTAGTTCTGATAAAAAAAAAATTTGAGTATTCAGAAAGGGGGGCAAACAAAATTATCATAATAATCAATGGCGCAACAGCCCAAATCGGGCCTAGGCCTTGAAGTAATGCTAGAGTTACTTCATTTCGAGACCAAGGGAACACTAGGAGGTGAAGTGGTCAGCTACACGCTCGTCCGTGATTATTACCCCGATTTTAGCTCAGGTACTCATTTACAGCTGAGTGAACTGGTAGTCCGGCACCCAATACCATTTTCGAAAATTACTTGCCTCCAAGCAGATTCGAACCTGGTACCAGGTGCACCGAAGACAAGTGCTCTAGCCACTAAGCCACCCAGACTACTAGAAACAAAACAAAACAAACAAAATTATCAGTAAGTATAAAATGCATATATTTTCACGATTTTCGTCATATCTACTAGGTCTTTCCAAATATTGAATTCATTTTTATTCTACGGATTCTTCGTATGAATACCTAGAAAGTGTTTTCAAGATTTTTGAAATTCGACCCCTAAGGGTAGTGGGGTACAAGTGGGGGGTGTTTTTTCTATATATAGAACGGCTTAAGCTACAATGTTGAAATTCGGTGTGTATATGTAAATCAACTAGAAAAGCAATTTTGATTAAAAAAAATTCAAATATGTATTGGCGTTCAGAAGGGGGGCAAAAAAAATTATCTGTCAAAATAGAATGTATATTTTTCCACGATTTTCGTCATATATACTAGCTCGTCCCAAATATTGAATTTAATTTTATTCTACGGATTCTTCGTATGAATACCTAGAAAGTGTTTTCAAGGTTTTTTGAAATTCGACCCCTAAGGGTAAAGTGGTACAAGTGGGGGGTGTTTTTTTCCTATACAGTAGAGTCTCGCTAATCCGGATCAATTAAAACCACCCCCAATCCGGATTATGCGGGAATTCGGATTACCAAAGGTATATGCAAATTATTAAAGATAAACATTTACAAACGCTTATTCATTTATTACAACAAATAAAACATATAGTATCTCAAAAAAACAAAAACAATACTTTCAAGATAAACGTTAGAAATAAGTAAAAAGTAGTGAAATATACATAAACTCAAAATTTAGTGAACGGAAAAACGCTCACAAGCCAAAGTTGGCTTGGTTGCACAGAGTACCAATACTTATTGCCATATGAAATATGTACATGCATACATACAAAACGATGTATATGAAGTGTCTATGAGAATATTCGGGAATTTCCCGTTCTACACTTGTTTGATTTGACTGTATTGTTCATCATTCCTTTAGTTAACATACAATCCGGATTAGCGAAATTGTGGTCGATCCGGATTACAAGGAACATAATGGAAATTTTTAAATTTTTCATCCCACCCGGACTACCGAAGGATCCGGATTAGGCCGTATCCGGATTAGTGAGACTCTACTGTATATAGAACGGCTACAGCTACAATGTTGAAACTCGGTGTGTATATGTAAATCAACTAGAAAAGCAACTTTGATTAAAAAAAATTCAAATATGTATTGGCGTTCGGAAGGCGGGCAAAAAAAATTATCTGTGAAAATAGGTAGAATGCATATTTTCCCACTATTTTCATCATATATACTAGCTCGTCCCAAATATTGAATTTAATTTTATTCTACGGATTCTTCGTATGAATACCTAGAACGCGTTTTCAAAATTTTTTGAAATTCGACCCCTAAGGGTAGTGTGGTACAAGTGAGGGGTGTTTTTCCTATATATAGAACGGCTTAAGCTACAATGTTTAAACTCGGTGTGTATATGTAAATCAACTAGAAAAGCGATTTTGATTAAAAAAAATCAAATATGTATTGGCGGTCAGAAGGGGGGCCAAAAAAATGATCTGTAAAATCTACTAGCTCGTCCCAAATATTGAATTTAATTTTACTCCACGAATTCTTCGTATGAATATCTAGAATGTGTTTTCAAGGTTTTCTGAAAATTGACACCTAACGGGGTGTAAGGTGATTGTGTACTCTTTCATAAATTATTGCATATCTCTCAGATGCAATCAGATTTTTAATTCCACGATCTTGTTCTTTTTGATAGGTTTTCAGTCACATAGTAGCCTACACCGCATCTCAGAATTGAACGCGCTCCTAACTTCTGCCGGAAAAATAATAAAGTTACGCCCAGATTGTTGGCAAATTTTTTTTCTCTAACTTCAAAATTAGTTGGCTGATAGGCAGCGAACGATGCAGACGTCCACGCCAAATTACACGAACGAAAAACGATTTCGAAATTTTGATACAATTTCCTACATTCAAGTGAAAAAAAGACCTAATCGTATTTTGCCGTAAAGTGACTATATATCAACAACCAGGAGGATAACGCTAAGACACGCTTCACCATAAACAATCTCCTTATTGAATTATTCAAAACACTGAAAGAACTAAAACTAAACACAATTCTATTAGTTCAAATCAGATATTTTTTAATTACGACAGCGTAATAGAATCGACACTTTCGATGGAAATTCTCAAACTGAGTGTCGACTCGAAACATTCACATTCCTGGAAAAAATGAAAGTCAAAAATGTTCTTCGTAATCCCATTTTCATCCATTTGGAGCGAAAAAATGGAAGTGGCGTTTTTCTCCATAAATTTTTTAAAAGTCTCCTTTTGGAGGACTAACCATTGATAGTAATATTAAACTATTGTAGATACCTCAATATTTGCCCATTCATTGAGTTTTCCACGAACTTCCTACTGGGTAACTATCATATCACTACATTACATGGCGAGTTAGTTTTCATAGAATTGAGTTGAGTTGAAATTAGTATGAAAACCACAACTTAACTGAGCTCAAGTAATTAGTATCTTAAAAATTTATATCTAGATTTAGATGTGATTTTTTAATTATATCATTTCGGGTGGGGTTTGAACCCCCAAAACCCCCCCCCTGCGTTCGCGCCTGATAAGAGGTAATGAGTTAGCAGACGAAGAGGCAAAGAAAATAGTAAGCGCACACGAAACAGAAATTATACCACAATTCGCAGCGTTCATGAAAAGAACAGCCAAAATGAAGCTGAGCCGAGAACAAAAAACGAGTTGGGAACAAAATAGAACATTTTTGGCAAACACTGGATCACCATACACCCACCAACCTACGGCCCAGATTCACCAGACAAGCTTCAGTATCAATAGCAAGGGTAAGGCTTGGCCACACTAGGCTTACCCATGAATACATAATTACGAAAACCCCACAGCCAGGATGTCTAATATGCCAGGAAACAGTAACAATAGAACATATTATTGTATACTGCATCAGAACAGCGGATTTCTTTCGAAATAATCCTCCGCCAATCGAAGAACTCCTATCCACTTCTGAACCTAGTGATCACCTTCAATTTTAGGCTAAAAAAACGATAGAAATATGATAAAGATATAAATATATAAATATGTTAAAGTAAGATACAAACGAAGTGCCAATTGCCTTTTAGTGCATGGCCGAGCGAAGAGTGTCCTTTATTATTAATAATAAAGGAACATTGATTATATAAATAAATCAATAGAAAAAAGTATAGATAAATGTATACCAAATTCAACACAACTCCTATCAAAATATGTTATCTTATCAGCAATATGTATTGACAATTAATTCCTAGGCTCATGAACATCTAATATACAAGTTATTGCAAGCACCTAAAACGTTTTGGTTTTATTTTCATTATTTCGGATAAGCAGTCATGTTCATGTAAATGTCTCTCAATCTGGGATCGTTGAACTTTCATCAGCGATTAAGTTGCGATTGCGTATGATCAGTTTCCCAACTCTATCGTAAAATAACTATTCAAATTGAATAACGAAATATTGAATGGGCCCAGACTTCAGATACAAACAACTTTCTCTTTCATGCTATGACTTTTGAATTATGCAATAGTTTATCTTATGTACAGTTACTCACATAATTATTGGGTCGAGACCAAAAACAAAGTTTGGGGCAAAATTATAACTGAAACGAGGAGGAAATAAAAAAAAAAAAATTTTGTTTGTTATTGTCTGTACTATATACTCATGGAAATAAGTGTTTTTTCAAAATATATATTACACAAATATATGAAATAAATAAAAACAATTCAAAAATCTGCCAACAGTCTGGGCGCAACTGTATTATTCTTCCGGCAGAAGTTCAGAACGCGTTCAATTCGGGGATGCGGTGTATGTTACTATGTGACTGAAAACCGAACAAAAAGTTCGGGAAGCGGTTAGAAAAGGGTGTAACATATGAATTAAATAATTGGGTCATATTCCGGGATGCGGTCTAGAGGTTGAAAAAAACAAAACTTAAAAATAGGTGATTATTAAACAAACCTGGGGAAGTGAAAAGATATTCGATATCTGATCAGACCTGAGAAACATATTGGAATTCATAGAAAAGTATACAACCAGTTTACACCCTCTTAGGGGTCGAATTTCAAAAAATCTTGAAAACACATTCTAGGTATTCACATGAAGAATCCGTAGAATAAAAATGAATTCAATATTTCGAAAGACCTTGTAGATATGACGAAAATCGTGAAAATATATGCATTTTATATTAACCGATATTTTTTTTTGCCCCACCCCCCTTTTGAACGCCAATGAATATTCGACCTTTTTTTTATCAGAATTACTTTTCTAGTTAATTTACATATACGTACCGAGTTTCAACTTCCTAGCATAAGCCGTTCTAAAGTTAGGAAAAACACCCCCCACCACCGTACCATACTACCCCTAAAAAAAATGTATTTTTCCACCATGCCACTACTATAGCTTTATCTAAATACCAAGTTTCAGCTTCCTATCATTATAGATTCTTAAGATATAAGCATCGGAACTTTTTCTTTCTCACCCTTCCCCACCCTCACCCTCTACACCCACACCCCCAAACTTTTTTTCCCTACTAGGGTTCTATTAGGCCTACTTCTGGTAAAAATTGGAAGCATCCATCTTACACTGTTATTGAGATATGAATCGTGTTATTTTTGAAAAATTCTAATCCCTCCCACTTCCGTGCTCCTCCACCCCCTTCAAATATTTTACTTTGAGCAATCTTTATTTATTAATCTTTATAATAAAACCGAATTTTGTTTTTCTGGTGCAATTAGTTTGTGAGATATCGTAATCTAAAGTTTTTCACCCCCCACCCAAAAATTTTGTTTCAATCTACTCTCCTAGTATAACTACAGATATATGTTAGGTTTTAATTGCTTGTTATTAATGGTTTAGGAGATATGGATTTTAGAATTTGTCGATCTCGGCATTTTTGCGTTTCGGACGCATTATTTCCCCCTCCACTCCCACACTCCTTCACCCATACCTGTTTTTTTTTTTTGCAAATGGGTCCATTAGCAAAGCTCTATAGAAATTCTAAGTTTCAGCCTCCTAACACAAGCGGTTCCTGAGATCTAGAAACCTAAATTTTTCGTCTAAAACGCTTCCCCCGCCTTCCCCCTTACACCTCCTCCCCTGAAAATATTGTCAATTCAAGGGGTCCACCAAGTCTATTCTTAAAAAAAATTTTAATTTAATAGCTCCACTGGTTTGAGAGCTACGAGCCTTCAAAGATTTTGGGGCGGTCGACGTACGGCGTACGGCGTACGGGGTACGGCGTACAGACGGAGTGAAAATTTTTATTGCTTTTTTCGCGTCTACTAGTCATGAAACGTGGAAAAAAAAATTTTGAGGGCAGCAAATTTTTTTTTTCTTAAAAATCGATAACAATACTGTATTATAAATAATACAGTAAAAAATGAAATCTTACATCACATAATTATTGGGTCGAAGTTTTTTCAATTTAAACTGCTAAATTAATATTTGGTGGGATCTCCTTTTTTATTCAGGATCCACTTGCATCTATTTCGCATTGATTCTATAAGTTTCCGGTTAGCTGATTCGAAGATTTCTGTCCAGTCATCTTATAGAATCCTTTTCAACTCCGGTGTACTGCTAATTGGGTGCATCCAGCTTCTTTCATCAAACTCCTCCTGAAGATGTCTTCTGGGAGCAGATTGGTGGAAGGTTGAATAGTGGTGGTCGGTTTTTTCCACTTTGGGACACTTGTAGTGTAGGAATTCTCGAATGATATGTGCTGAATGTTTAGAATCTTATCTTGATAGAGTTGAAATGTTTCTAAAATTCACATTTCCTCTGAAGAAGTTTTCCATTAATTTCTTGAAAATGTGTAGCAACACATTTTTGGTCATAATGACAACAATAAAAACCATGTTTTCAACTGCTGAGAACGATATACAGCCCAAACCATTACTGATCCCACGCTATGCTATACAGTCCTATGAGTGGATTTTCTTTTTTTAGTTCAACATTAGTCAAAAAACCGTCACTTTGACAATTGTAAAAGTCAAAACAGAAGATCAGCTGTTTACTTCTTCACATTATTCTACACAACGATTTTTTCATTCTGGAAATGGGAGAGATATATAGTAAATTTGCTAATGAAAATTTTCATCGAGGTCCGTACTAGGCTTAAGAAATAGCCAGTAAATAGCCAGTGTCATTATCATAACAGCATTAATTTGCTCCGTGGCTCAGCTTGTCGTTGCCTGGCTCAACGTTCCGTGGTTTTTCGCTGCTTGGCTTGTCGCTGCTGTCGTCTCGACGTGTCTCGTCTTGGCTCATCACATCAGTGTTTGGCTTGATCCGCTGTTTGGCTTATCGCTGCTCGTCGCTGCTTGGTTAGTCTATGCTCGCTGTATCTCTCTGCTTATACTTGTAGGCTGTAGGAGTTCGCTTCTGACTGCTAGATCGGGATGGCTACGCTTGGCTCCGTGCGTTTTGTGTCCTTCTGGTCGCGTTTACGTGCAGACCAGACCAGTCCACATAGACCGGTTTGGTATTTTTCGGTCAAGCATTTATGTGCGCATTTTCACAGTACGCAGACTGGTTGGCATTAGAGTCACTGTATAAGAACTAACACAAACATCCATTATCTTGAGTACGGACAATGACCGCTTTTGGTACCTTTTTAGTACTCTTGAACCCTGCGAACTCCAAAGTTCGCAGGTTTTTTAAATGGCATAGTTTTAGTGTGTATACGTGTAGCAGATGGATTTTGATTAACGTTTCACGGAATCGAGATACATATGTCTCATGAAATGTCAACTAAATACAGCGTTTATCCACTTTAGTGGAGATAAAAATGAAAAATCGGACAACTGCAAAAAAATTTCAAATGTACTGGTTTCAAATGAAACACACATTGTCCGTACTCAAGATAATGGATGTTTGTGTTAGTTCTTATACAGTGACTCTAGTTTGCATTTGGTCCGTACTAAAATTAAGACTAAAATCAGTCCAAATAGACTGGTTTGGTTTGCGTTTATGCGTGCGATTAGAATGTTTTTTTTATCTATTCAGACTGGTCTGGTCTGCACGTAATTGCGACCTATGATACAAATATTGCGTGATCTGCAGCAGCAGTAGGTTATCCGTTGCAACTTTGTTTATGTATATAATGGTTCTGAAAGCTTTTATTGATAGCATCCTCCATAGGGACTATAGAACAGACAAGACAGAAGAGACAAGGCTTTATTCATCGATATTTAGATTTTAGCAAAACTGAGAATACAATAACATTTTCAGTGGAGGAAGTCACCCATTAGGCATAGGCCATAGTATAAAGACTTACATAGTAGGCAAACTCCCTATCTTCACCATAGTCCACAAAATGTTTCGCATAAAAAAAAATTACCTCTCAAATGGACGGTTTTGATTGGCCGTACCTCTCAAAATTTTAAACAGCTGATGACTGAGACAAATCTTTCGTCTCTTTCAATTACGTACGTGCAATGTAGCTTTACCGCTTTTTTGATCTGTTTAGGTTGTTTTTATGCTTGTTTCGTGTATTGCCATATCCCTCACCCTCACGTCATTTTTCACTAACTACTACTCCATACATACCAAATCGTGCAAAAGAAACAGAAATGTGTGTCAGAGCAATCACCCATGACTGAAAGAGAAGCAGCTTCTGAATACGTGTAGATTGTACGCATGTTGGTTTGTTTACGTCGAGAACTCGAGCTGAGTTTGCCTACTATATAAATCTTTATACTATGGCATAGGCTATCACAAAATACAACCCTATACATGTATGTATTCTCTACGGGCACTCTTTCGAGTCAATCATCCCGTCAAATTAATTAAGAGCAGATTTGTTCTCCAAAAAAATATTGCAAAAATGTGATCGGAGTCCGGAAATTAACATACCGGTCCACCAAACTAATGAAAAAAACCACTGGCGGCTGCTTACCAATTCCAGGTAAAATACGTGATAGCAAATATTTCAGTTTACACTTTGCTTAAATTTTTAATAGCACTACTTAGAGATGTTTACCTTGAACTGACGTATATCGTTCTGATTTAATTCGGATTTAAGTTAATATCACTTGACACACAATATAATCACTGATTTTTATTTTCCGAGGACTCCACTACCAAAATTATTAATGAGAATCGCAGTTCGATTTTTTTCGCACGGCGAAAATGGGCGGCACGAAATACAACTTACAACAATTTCTAAAGCAAAACAACAACGTTATGGCACCATCACCTATCTCTTCGCAACCGTTGACTGTGTCACAGTGACAGAGGCGAATTTATGGTCACCTCCAGGGCTACCACTTGGACTTTTTAAATTCGAAATAGGTCGAGCGGAAAAATCGAAGTAGATGTGAATTTTTCGAAGTAGATTTTTAGAATTTTGGAGAGCGGGAATTAAATTTGAAAAGTTGTTAAAAATAATATTAAAATTAATAATATTAAGATATTTCTAATATACTAGATATAAAAAAAAGTCATATTTAGAAATCAATAATCGGTTTTTTAATACAAATATTACACAATATTTATATCAACAAAAAATTCTAGCTATTCATGTCCTAAATTGCACTCTTGCATTAAAAGTTAAAAAAATATATATTTTGGTTTTCTACGTTTTTCGCCTTTTGTGGTATTTAACTTACTAATACTAGATTAGTCTTTATAGAATAATACACATTACAAATTTCTTCGACCTTGTTTAATTATTTATGCATAAATGTATATAAACGAAAACCATAACAAAATGGTCTATATAATAAATTAAAGGGCTTGGTGTAATGAAAGAAGCGATATCTTACTTTTTTTATTGACATGTTGTATAGTAACATGAATTTGTATGGAAACTTCATAGAAAACTAATGCCATAAAATCTGTGTATGGTATAGACAGACTTTGTAGCATTATTATTGAATTAAATTTCCTTACAAAATTATGGTAATACATTTTTTCAAATACTGGAAATAAATTCAAAATTTTCTTACATGGCTTCCTATTAACCCATATAATACATACAAAATATAACATAAATTTAAACAACGATACTATTAGTAAAAAAAACTTCACTTCAACTCGCAATGAAGTAACTCTAGCATTACTTAAAGGCCCGATTTGGGCTGTTGCGCCATTGATTATTATTTATTAATATTAAAACATACGGCAGTCACGATCGGCCGCAAGCCAATAGTAGAATACTCTAGATGATACAGAACTCCGATGGACATATATTGATGTTAGGGATGAAGAAGTATTATGTGTGTGCATGTTGTATGTCCTTCATTATGGAGTCCCATTAAATTGCTACTCAAACCTGAAAGACAATATTCACTGTTTAATTTCATGTCTTGAACTGGAAAAAAAAAAATCCTTTTTGAAGGACTTTCATATGGAAGGCGGAGCAAGGACTCACTTGATTTCTTACATATTAATCCTTTTTCTTGGAACCACTCAAAAATTAATGTGTACAAAATTTCAAATTTGTAGTTTGAAGCGACCAAAAGTTATCGAAAAATATTGTTGAACACGTCTCTTAAGGATTTTTCGTATATAAGGTGCCAGAAGGAGTAAAAGGATTTCGCTGACTAGTAAGCTCGAACTTTGTTTTCACTCAAAACTTATTTGTACAAAATTCTGAATTCATAGCTAAACGATTACTTGAGTAATAGTGAGTTTCGTAAATTAAGTGATGTCATTTTTACGGGATATTTGTATGGCAGCCACTCAAAAGACTATTAGGATTTTCTTCATAATCATACAGTTAGCTCCAACTCTTGAAAAAACAACACATACGAAATTTCAAAGTCGTAGCTTAAATACTTATGAAGGTATCGGCCAATATTCTTGAACTAGTGTTTTAAGGATTTTTTGTGTGGAAGGTACCAGAAGGAGTTAAAGGATTTTGCTGACTAGTACTTGAACTTCGTCTTCATTTGAAACTAATTTGTATAAATTTCCGAATTTGTTGCTAAAAGATTACTTGAGTTATAGTGAGTTTCGTAAATTAAGTGAAGTAATTTTTACAGGATATTTGTATGGCAGCCCCTCGAAGGACTATTAGGATTTTCTTCATAATCATACAGTTAGCTCTAACTCTTGGAAAAATAACACATACAAAATTTCAAAGTCGTAGCTTAAATATTTATGAAGTTATCGACCAATATACTTGAACACGTGTTTTAAGGACACTTTGTATGGCAGCTACCCGTAGGAGTAAGAGGATTTGCCCATTAACGAACTTAGCCTTACAAATTCCACCAAACACCCAGATTCAAAATTTCAAGAGCCTAGGTGAAGGCGTTCTTGAGTTATCGTGCTAATGGACAGACAGACGGACGGACGGACGGACGTCAAGCAGGTTTGAGGTTTTCGGCGACAAATAAACAAAAAATACTATGTAAATTTTTTTCGTCCGAGGCTTGGTTCTATGCGTTACATATTTTTCGGCTGGATCAAACTTATAATACTCTATATGATTTCATCTAGAGTATAATAAGGGGGATTTCACTCCACTGACGCCGGAAAACAACAAACATTTAATCAAATTTACTTCTATGGTAGCTTACCATAAAAAATTCATTGATAAAAGATACTGCAGTCACGATCGTCTGCAAGCCAATCGTATAATACTCTAGATGATCACTGAACTCCGATTTATATTGTGTATGTTGTTGGGGATAAAGTATGATTACATGTGCGCGTGCTGTATGTCGTTTAATACGGACGCCCACTTGATTGCTACTCAAACCTAAAAGGAAATATTCAGTGTTTAATTTCATATCTTGAACTGAGTGAGTCACACCGAAAAAAAATTTCTTTTTTGAAGGAAGCCATCGCATTTTACTGAGATATAATATTTTATGGATTTTAACGTTCAAATTTTTTTTAAAATCCTCTTAAGCACCTACTTGCTCCGGGCTATGAGAAAAGTGAACATATATGTTTTTAATGTTTATTTTGACACCTTCCGGTAAAACTTTTACTGCGGCTGATGCACACAAATGCATCCCATGAAAAAATATTTGGAATCACTGTTTCAAATCTGGTTTTAACGCCAGTCAACGATCCTACCATTACGAATGCGTTGTCGGATGCTAAGCCAATCATTTTATCAAGCGGTATATTTAAGTATCCAAAACTTATAATAATAATAAATATAAAGTAGAAAATATAAAATTGCAGTAGAAATCGTTTACTTCGCACTAGAAATCATTTTCCGAAAAATCGAAGTAGATCTACTTTGATTGAAGGAGAGTGGTAGCCCTGGTCAGCTCTCAGCTGTGATTAATGAACTGACCCAGTAGGAAATAGGAGCATCCCATGATTAATCCCGGACTACTCCTTAGGGAGGTTTGGAGACCTCGTTTTCTCCTCCATTTGGCCTCCTTTTTGCAAGAGCATGTCCGCTAAAATCAGATTTCCAATAGAAATCATTCAAAAATACTTGTAAGGTAGAGTCACTGTATAAGAACTAACACAAACATCCACTATCATGAGTACGGACAATCACCACTTTTGGTACATATTTAGTACTAAAAACCTGCGAATTTAAAATATCGCAGGTTTCTTAAATGGCATAGTTTTAGTGTGTATACGTGTAGCAGATGGATTTTGATGGACGTTTCACGGAATCGAGATATGTCTCATGAAATGTCAACTAAATACAGCGTTTATCCACTTTAGTGGAGATCCTTAAAATGTAAAATCGAGGCAACTGCAAAAAAATTTCAAATGTACTGGTTTCAAATGAAACACACATTGTCCGTACTCAAGATAATGGATGTTTGTGTTAGTTCGTATGAAGTGACTCTAGTAAGGGAGCTAAAAACGAGATCTCTAATGGGACTAGTTCTGCAGTAAAACTCAAAAATGGTTTTTATATAGTCCCATTTTCATCCATTCAGAGCAAAAAAAAATAAGTGACGGTTTTCTGCATAATTTTGTTATTAATCTCCTTTTTAGCTCCATTGTGAGGGATACTTGGAAGAGTATGGAATGGCTGATAACTTCACCTTTCGTAATGAAATCTGGTTGTGTTTGTTACTACTCGTTTTTGTATTAGTGGCAGCAGTGCAGGCCCACATAAAAGTTGTATTTTGAGAGGGGCAACCAAAAAGATTGTCAGTTAATTTCAAAATTATGCGATTGTTAATTTGATGACTATATCACATTTTTTAAAGTGATCCTCACAAATGCCACTTTTTGTATTTGGAGTGAAGCCTTGTCTTCCTATTGCTTCAAGTCACTTCTTTTTCAATGTTGATTCCTTAGGAAACCTGAAAATGGTAATTTTTGATTCGATTTTTTAGTGATTAATGTCCCAACGAAACGAGTGCGTTACAAATACGTTTTAGTTGAAGAGATAATTAATAACTGATTGTATTTGCTATATGTACTATGAAGTTGAAAAGCATTTCCTTCAAAGAAGAAATATTTTACACGCCGTCACTGCTTTCATATTCCGAGAAATGCTAAGAAGTAAACAAAGTTTGTATGCAAGGAAACTTTGATCAAAATATACATTTTATAACTTTAATTGAAATGTATTCTTCATTAATATCAACTACAGTAGAACTACAGATAATTAGAATCGGTTTACTTGCCTGAAGAACGATTTATTTTGCCGGAACTCTCTTCGGTTTCGGCAACCATCGAAAGAACACTTCATGTTTCTTTTTATATAGTTTTTAATAGTTTATCGCACGAATCACTGGCAGCAACAAATTTCACACAATCTAAATTTTATAATAGTTATTTTTTTTTACTAAAATCTTTACTGAAACTGTCTAAAACACACAATTCGGTAAACTTTCCCTGAAACACTTGTAACACGGTTGTAAACAAACTTGACAGTCTGGTCCCAAACACCAAACTTGCGTCATGCTTGCCATCTCACTTCCACTTCAAACTGTTTTTTTTCCATTATTTTTCCGTCTCCTTCTTTTGAAACCCTAGCACCGAAAAACCAGGAAAAACCTCTAGTATCTCACTTGCTCTTCGGTTTTCTCTTTCTCTAAAAAAATTACGTTCACGTACACGACTTTTATACGTATCACCCAGGGACCTGGTAATAGTATGGTCACTCCATGTACACAAGACACACTACTAATATGGTCCGGCCTCCGCGAGACCGTCAAAAAACGTTAAATTCGAAAAACCGCCGACGTTTTTTCAGAAACACTATAATAAAAAACCAATGCTTTTAATAGATTTATAGGCACTGGAAAGCTACGAAAAAAATTTATTTTAAGTACAATATTTCAAATGAATATTAGAAATCTTAAAAAGAAATCTAATAAAAAGTTCACATACACATTGAAAGAAAACTTTCGAACTTTTTCTATTTCTTGCTTTCGAAATTGAGAATTGACACTTTACAATGTCAAATTGACAAGTAAACCAGGGACCTGGTACGTCTAACGCAGGAAGTGATCAAAACAATTCGCGATATAATCACCATGAATCCGTTGTATTGCTAAAATCAGTTTTGCGTTCTTTGTAGAATTTTTGTAACAATATTCTTTTTTTCGGACAGAGAAAGTCTGCAGCAGATGCTCCATCAGAATCAAAGAGTGGTCGCCAATCCCATTTATTATGCGATTTAGGAGCATCGCTGTCAGCAGTTCGGAGTTCAAGTGAGTTCCTGTAATTGGTGATCGAGTTAAGGTTATATTTGGGGTTGTTTTTTAATTAAAGTGCTACTCGGAACTATTTGGACTGGCTGACATCATTGCCGTGGGGTGTAATGAACAAAGAAAATCTCAGCATCGACGAAGCTGTTACGATATTAGAAAAAGACCATTATGGCATGGAAGACATTAAGAAACGAATTTTAGAATTTATCGCTGTTAGTCAATTGAAGGGAACAACACAGGGAAAATTCTTTGCTTCCATGGTCCACCGGGAGTCGGTAAAACTAGTATAGCAAGATCGATTGCGCGTGCCTTAAATCGAGAATATTTTCGGTTCAGTGTGGGCGGTATGACGGATGTGGCGGAAATTAAGGGACTTCGACGTACCTATGTCGGAGCCATGCCAGGCAAACTGAGTGTTTGAAGAAAACGAAAACTGAAAATCCGCTTGTTTTAATCGACGAAGTTGACAAAATCGGAAAGTACGAGCGAAATTAAAGACAAAATTAAATTCGTTGTTACAAATAATATTTGCTATTCTAGAGGATACCAAGGTGACCCCAGTTCGGCGCTGTTAGAGCTTTTACACCCAGAACAAAATGCCAATTTTATTGATCATTACCTGGACGTCGCTGTTGATCTTTCACATGTTTTGTTTATCTGCACGGCCAATGTAATTGATGGTATACCGGAGCCGTTGAGAGATCGAATGAAAATGATTGAAATGTCAGGTAATATATTCTATTAGTTTCTTTAGTTTACTTAAGTTAAATTTACCGATTTCTTTTGAAGGCTACGTGGCTGAAGAGAAAATTGCAATTGCCAAGCAATATCTAATACCGCAAGCAATGAACGATTGTGGCTTGGAAGATAAACACATCACGATTAAGGACGAATTGTTAACCATGCTAATTACGAATTACTGCCGTGAGTCTGGTGTAAGGAATTTACAGAAACATCGAAAAGGTTTGTCGTCGAAATAGTTCTGATCTTTTGACCGACACTAACCAAACTCCAATTTCAGATAATTCGAAAAACAGCATTCAAAATTGTGAAAAAAGAAGCCGAACACCTTGAAATAACCGAACAAAACTTCAAACTCATTCGGCGCTGTTAGAGCTTTTACACCCAGAACAAAATGCCAATTTCCTTGATCATGGACGTCGCTGTTGATCTTTTACATGTTTTGTTTATCTGCACGGCCAACGTAATTGATGGTATACCAGAGCCGTTGAGAGATCGAATGGAAATGATTGAAATGTTTGTTTCTTTAGTTGATTAAAGTTAAACTTACCGATTTCTTTTCAAGGCTACGTGGCTGAAGAGAAAATTGCAATTGCCAAGCAATATCTAATACCGCAAGCAATGAACGATGATGGCTTGGAAGATAAAGACAGCACGATTAAGGACGAATCGTTAACCATGCTAATTAAGAATTACTGCCGTAAGTCTGGTGTAAGGAATTTACAGAAACATATCGAAAAGGTTTGTCGTCGAAATAGTTCTGATCTTTTGACCGACACTAACTAAACTCCAATTTCAGATAATTCGAAAAACAGCATTCAAAATTGTGAAAAAAGAAGCCGAACACCTTGAAATAACCGAACAAAACTTTAACTCATTCCTAGGCAAAGCGATATTCACGCAAGATCGAATTTATCCAGAAACACCGCCCGGTGTAGTAATGGGCTTAGCATGGACTGCAATGGGCGGTTCAACTCTATTCATAGAAACAGCAAAACGGAAACTGATCGCGACAAAAAAGGATGACCGTGAAGACGGTTCCCTGCATATAACCGGTCATTTAGGCGATGTTATGAAAGAGTCGGCACAAATTGCATTAACAGCGGCTCGTAGTTTCATCAGAAATGTTGCAGATGAAAATACTTTTCTGGAAGCAAGGTAAGAGCTTTTAATTGCGCAAAATTTTTGAACGATAAACCACAGAACTGTGATTGTTTATAGTTATATTCATCTACACGTCCCAGAAGGTGCGACACCAAAAGATGGACCCAGTGCAGGCGTAACCATTGTCACTGCCTTATTATCTCTAGCTCAAAATAAGCCTATCCGGCAGAATATTGCGATGACCGGAGAAGTATCTTTAATGGGTAAGGTACTGCCAGTAGGGGGAATTAAGGAGAAAACAATTGCAAAATCTTTTTGAAATTTTGATTTTTAATTCGGGTTTTCTTTTAATAGGCGAAACAAAGCGGTGTTACATACGTGCATTATTCTTCCCGAAGAAAATCGAAAAGATTTTAACGGACTACCGGCATTTATTACTGATGGACTCGAAGTGCATTTTGTTTCGAAATACGACGGACTTTATGAAATAGCTTTTAAAAATGATTAGTTTTTACCGTAGAAGATGTATTTGATAGATTCAATAAAGCAAAAAAAACGATGTACCACTGTGGGCAATAAATAGTAAGACTTTGTTCATAATTTTAAAATTCTTTATTAATTCTTCCAAATATATTTCGTCCCCCTCAAAGTAATCCCCCCGGCCACAATACACTTGCACCAACGTTTTTTCCAATCCTCGAAACAGTTGTTGAAGTCAATTTCCGAAATAGCCTTCAATGCGCGTAGCGATTCGCGTTTAATGTCTTCAATTGTCTCAAAACGGTTTCCCCGGAGCGGTCGTTTGAGTTAACTGAACAGCCATAAGTCACACGGAGCTAAATCAGGCGAATACGGTGGTTGTGGAACGATATTGGTTGAATTTTTGACGAAAAAATCACGAAGAATCAATGGAATATGCGACGGTGCATTATCGTGGTGCAAAAACTAAGAGTTGTCTCGCCACAATTCCGGCCTCTTTTTACGAAAGTCGGAAGGAATTCGGAGTGCACCACACCTCGATAATCGAAGAAAACTGTCAACATGAACTTGATTTTTGACTTGCTTTGACGATGTTTTTTCGGCTTCGGCTCACCTTTGACACGATATTCGGCAGATTGATCGTCTGTTTCTGGGTCGTAAGTATAGATACAAGACTCATCGCCAGTTATAATACGTTTTATGAAATCCTTGTAGTCGGAAAGCATTGTTTCACAGACGTCAACGCGACGCTGTTTTTCAAGAAAATTTAGTGATTTTGGAACCAATCGTGCTTTAAATTTTTGTTAGGCCCAAATTATCTTTTAAAATGGTTTTCGCTGATTCTTCCGATATTCCAACGATGCCAGTAAGGTCTCGACTGTTAGTCGTCGATTCTCAAGCACCAATTCCTAGATTTTATTACGTGTTAATCATCAGTTGATGTTGATTGGGCGTCCTGGACGTGGTTCGTCGTCAACGCGTTCTTGACCCTCTTTGAACAGTTTGTACCAAGCAAAAACACTTGCTCACTTATCACTGAAGGCCTTTTGCAACATTCTGAACGTTTCGGCACCAGAAATTTGATTCCGCACCCAAAATTTAATGGAACTTCTTTGTTGAATAATTTCACTCATTGTAAAAATCGGAAGGAACCTTCTGGCGCACAAGTTTTGCTGTTTCTACGCGCTCTGAAGTAATCGAAAAGATTCGAATTGACTTTCGGTGGAGTAGGCTACCCAGCGACCTATCTTACAAACTATCTTACAAAAAAAAAACAATACTTGTACAACATTTTTTTTTTTTTAAATTTATCAATAACAATTTATTTATTTAATATAGCAAGACACAATTCTATCATCTGCCAAATTCAATTATAAAATATCACTTTTTTTTAATTTTATATAACAAATATTTTTAACGGTTTTCATTTGCGAAATGCAACGGTCAAATCACAGCTGACACCAAAATTTCACTTTCCATGTTCGAAAACAGTACACTCCATCTTCTTCTAATTCCCACGATCTGAATGCTTTTATCTCTGTCCCGCTCAATAAGGGAAATTAATTTCCCAAATTGTGTCCCTCAGCTTTCGAAGTTCCATAAACGAGCTAAAATCAAGTAAAAAATGGTATTTCTGAATGAAACTACAATAAAAATTACTATCAGAAATTATTTAATGTTCATTTACAATTTTAGAACGATATCTTGCTTATATATATTAAAAAAAAGTTCAAAAAGTGCAAAACTCGACTAAGCACGTACAATTTTTTCGAAACATCAAATCCAAAAACTTGTCCCACGTGAGATAGAAAAACAGGTAGTCCATTCTATTACCAGGTCCCTGGTATCACCACCGCTTGGAGGGATAGTAGATACCTCGTTATTTGCTCCCTCACGGAGTTCTCCTCAAATTTCCTAGTGGGGAGTACTAAAGCTTCGTCTCTCATATCCTGCACACTCATAGCCCTCTGAACTATAGCCGTGCAGCTTATTCAACATAATAAATCAGAGTCATACCATTGCCCTCTGGATAAAAGCCGCGCAACTGAATTTTCGAAGAGCGAAAATGCCTCGATTTCCCCTCGATGAGTGACGATTTTGTATGGAGATCGAGCCATGACGTCACCAATCGAGGCAAAATCGAGGCATTTCTCATGACGAACTGTCATATGTGCGCGGCCTGAGTTTAAGTTGGCGGTGATCTCAGTGGATTTGACAGGTTGAAATAGCCGACGAAATCGTATCCTCTCGCTCCCAGCGCCAACTTAAACTCAGGCCGCGCACATATGACAGTTCGTCATGAGAAATGCGTCGATTTTGCCTCGATTGGTGACGTCATGGCTCGATCTCCATACAAAATCGTCACTCATCGAGGGGAAATCGAGGCATTTTCGCTCTTCTAAAATTCAGTTGCGCGGCTTTTATCCAGAGGGCAATGAAACTGTTCAACTGTTGTCGGCCGCCCTCCATTGCTTAACGGTTGCGATTTATACGTAGTAAATGCCGGTGATTCGCGTTGCGTTATATGTCGAAACGGAAAGGCAATTGAAACAAGCTTCGATTAGAAATTGGCATGTCGGTGATTTTTTTGTTGCTTTTTTTATAGAATCAAGATTCACCCGACGAAAAACAAATGATCTCAGCTCTGCCGGATGCTAAGAAGCTAATAATCTCACCAAACAATGAGTTTATGATTCTAGCATGCGACGGCATCTGGAACTTCATGTCCAGTGACGAAGTGGTCGAATTCATTAAGAAAAGAATCGACGAAGGATGCGAAAAACTATCACAAATTTGCGAACAGGTAAAAGAAAAAAGGAAAATATTTGAAAAAATGTCCAAAAATCTTATCACCACCTCATTCTCTTGCTCTTCAACAGTTGCCTAGCACCAATGGGCGACGGAACCGGCTGTGATAACATGACGGCAGTCACAATCCGCTTTTAACCAGCAATTCTCGATCTACCGACGAAAATTTCCAGGGAATTGGAAGCAGTTCCGATTGCCCCATCAAGAAAACGTGCCGCATCGCCCGCTCGTGTTGTCACCGACGACGGTACAGCAGCTGCAGCAGCCGATAGCGAATCATCGTCGACAAATGAGTCGGCCAGTAAACGTATGAAAATCGACGATGATGTTAAACCGGTAAGCGCTCAGGATGACGACGATGTCACAATGTCTTCGACGACAAGCGATAATCGAAGTACAATGGCGTCGACGACAGCATGAACGACATACTAAGAACCGATGATTTTACGAGAGGCGCAAGAGTCCGAACTGATTGCAGCGCGGCAAGAAACTAGGAGTTTTCTTTTTCTTTTTATCATTAATGTTCTTTTTTTTTTATTAAATTCAAACAACAAACAAATTGATCGAGGAACGAACGTCGGATTTAATTTATCTCAGATTGTATAATGGAAACCGAATATATTTTGGTTTATTATAATTTACGTTTTTATTTACTTAATTTTCGTGATGTCAAGCTTTTTTAATCAGGCCTGAATTATGCCCCAAACAGAACACGGACTTCGACTTCGAAGTCTCTGTCTTTTTAGAACAAACATTATATAGTGATGCCTAGAGCCACTGTATAAGAACTAACACAAACATCCACTATCTTGAGCACGGACAATGACCGCTTTTGGTACCTTTTTAGTACTCTTGAACCCTGCGAACTCCAAAGTTCGCAGGTTTCTTCAATGGCATAGTTTTAGTTGTGTATACGTGTAGCAGATGGATTTTGATTAACGTTTCTCGGAATCGAGATACATATGTCTCATGAAATGTCAACTAAATACAGCGTTTATCCACTTTAGTGGAGATAAAAATGAAAAATCGGACAACTGCAAAAAAATTTCAAATGTACTGGTTTCAAATGAAACACACATTGTCCGTACTCAAGATAATGGATGTTTGTGTTAGTTCTTATACAGTGACTCTAGTGATGCCCACAACACCGACCTCGACTTCGGTAGAGTAGGCAAATGGCAAAATCGAAGTCGAAGTCCGTGTTCTGTTTGGGCCAATACTCAGGAATACGACAAATGGATATCAGCCCTAACGTTTTTACCTTAACCAACAACCAAACTTTCTCCACAAAAAAAGTGATCTATAATCAATATTTTTCACTTACTTGAAAAAAACAGGTAAATATTGAAGTTCATTTTCATTGCTGAAACAATTTTCTATAATACACTAGTCATTTTCAATAAGAAACACGAAATTGACAACTGAAATCACAGTTCAACTCAATAAATAACAGGAAATAACAGTTCCTTGGGAAAATTTATAACGGTTGAGCATGTAATTCGTTATTTTTGAATATAGCGCCATAACGATAGGTAAATGGTATTATATTCGTACTGCAGTAGCCAATATTGCCTGTAAAATTTACACAACTTAGTTGCAATTTTATGAACTCATTTTCTTTCAATGCCTTCTTTATCCAAAAAAGTATTTATCAAATTCAAATTATTTGCTCCCAATTCGAAATTACACCTAAAAGTTCGAATTTTTTTTCATGTTGTCTGTAATTTTGCTGTCTGTTGTCTGTAATTCTGTCATTGACATTGTCGTTGCTTTTCTTCTCGCTTTAAATACATGCGAAACCATGCTACTTACTCTTTCCTTCTTTGCATTTCCGGTTTCGAAATCGGATTTTCCAATTTGTGTCCTGGATAACTTTCGAAGCTACTTCAAACTAGAGTCACTGTATAAGAACTAACACAAACATCCATTATCTTGAGTACGGACAATGTGTGTTTCATTTGAAACCAGTACATTTGAAATTTTTTTGCAGTTGTCCGATTTTTCATTTTTATCTCCACTAAAGTGGATAAACGCTGTATTTAGTTGACATTTCATGAGACATATGTATCTCGATTCCGTGAAACGTTAATCAAAATCCATCTGCTACACGTATACACACTAAAACTATGCCATTGAAGAAACCTGCGAACTTTGGAGTTCGCAGGGTTCAAGAGTACTAAAAAGGTACCAAAAGCGGTCATTGTCCGTACTCAAGATAGTGGATGTTTGTGTTAGTTCTTATACAGTGACTCTACTTCAAACTTAAAATTAATTGAATTTCTGAAAGAAACTAAAAGAAATGTTTTGATCAAAAATAATGTTATCTGCATTAGAGTCACTTCATACGAACTAACACAAACATCCATTATCTTGAGTACGGACAATGTGTGTTTCATTTGAAACCAGTCATTTGAAATTTTTTTGCAGTTGGCTCGATTTTTCATTTTAAAGCTCCCCGCTACACGTATACACACTAAAACTTTACCATTTAAGAAACCTGCGATTTTTTAAATTCGCAGGTTTTTAGTACTAAATATGTACTAAAAGTGGTGATTGTCCGTACTCATGATAGTGGATGTTTGTGTCAGTTCTTATACAGTGCGCGACTGCCTCACAGCAAATGTATTCAGAGGTTTCTGCCTGCAGTTGGCAGAAGCAGAACCTGCCCCAGTTGGTCGCTTGTCTCTTACGAGACATAATCTCGATGGTTTGAGCCTAGGAATCATGTTGCTTATCTTTCTTCACCCCCTTTCTTATTTCCAGCCGATGTCAATCTCCGAGTACGAACTTTTATAACAACACGCTATCATCAAACAGATGGTGCTACGATAAACAAAAATTTGCTATCGAGACATTTGCAGACATGTCTTCGAGATGTCGGGAGCATTTGTCATAAGCCGTCTCGAAGAATCTCGCAGACAAGTCGAAATGTCTCCGAGAAATTTGCGAGATTCTCGCAGACGCGACCAATTGGGGCATATGTTCTCACCCAGTTGGTTTCGAGTCTCTTTCACGACTTTTCCTTATGGTTTGAGCCTAAGGTGTCGTATGATTTCTGCTCCAACATCAACTTTTTTAAAAATGTAGAATATGATCACCAGGGGGTCAATTCTGGTTCCGTGAAGTGATAAAATGATAAAATGAAAAAAATTTTGTCATTCCTGTTTGCATGAAAAAACGAAAAAAAACTGTCAAACTGTTTTCATTTCATAAAAAGGTAAGCACTGGCAAATGCAAATTTGTTATTCAGCATTTGATTCAGCAAATTTTTTCATGCAAACATTTATAACAAACATTTTTTCATTTTATCATTTTATCACTTCACGGAACCAGAATTGACCCCCTGGTGTTCAGACAAATAACGACACCATCTGACGGATTCTTAATGGTGCTGACAGTTAACAGAAAAAATAAAATGTGACTTTTAAAACTAAAAATTAATTATTTTGTGTTAATTGTTGTGTGCAAAGTGAGTGATATCACAATACGCCCACTAAAGCCGCTTAGGATCGACATTTTTACTCCATCATCCGCCGTCTACAAAGTCATAATATACATAAGTTTATTTGCTATGAAATAATTGCAATAAAATGTCATCTCAGAATCTCTTCGATTTTTTTGCAGAAGTTTGTTTTGGAAGGAAAGAAAACAGATTAGGATTTTGTGTCGTTGACGCTGATGACTAATTTCTTCCAAGAAGCAGTAGCTTCTGTTAGGAACCTTTCCAGGTCAAGTTGAGCTGTCTGATATCAAATTACATCAACTGCGGAAATCGGAGTAGGGAGATCGGCAGTAAAGAAATTGTTCAGAATTGGCCCGGAAACTCATTCCTATGGAACTCCTAAGGGATGAGTTCTAATTAATTTAATTTAAATTTTGTTATTTTTAATAATATTGTATTATGTTCAATATTATATTATAATTAATAATTTTAATAAATAATCATTGAAATTTGTATCAAATGTCGTTGTTATTTATTACCCATATATCTTGCTAGTGGAGCATATTTAGTTGGTAAAATCTGCGAGAATCTCGGAGATTTCTCGGAGACATGTCGCTCTGTCTGCGAGAATCTTCGAGACGTTGTATGAAAAAAATACGCGTATCGAGACAAATGCGCACCGATTCTCGGAGACATGTCGGCGAATGTCGCGATAGCTAAAACTCTATTACAATAGATGGCGCTGAAGAATATAATTTTTACCTATCGCGACATTCGCCGACATGTCTCCGAGAATCGGTGCGCATTTGTCTCGATACGTGCATTTTTTTCATACAAACGTCTCGGAGATTCTCGCAGACAGAGCGATATGTCTCCGAGAAATCTGCGAGATTCTCGCAGATCTTACCAACTGGGCAGCTATGATTCCCGTTCCTGTTCTGTTCTTCAATTGATTTTAGTTACAGATGGCGCTGATGGCAGTTAGAAGATGGCAATACCAGCTCGAATTATCGAATTTGCATACAAGGAAAGACTTTGGATACTACGTTAATATCAGCTCATTGACGTACTATATGCACTTTATTGGGTGATACACTGGTGATATTGACGATATCATGATTTGTATACAAGCACTGTATCTATGGTATAAAATTATCGAATTTGTATACAAGGAAAGAGTTTGTTTATTACGTTAATAACCATAATGGTGATTTCTTTTCTCAAAAAAAATGTGACCTGTAAAGATGCAAAATTATTGCAGTTCTGCCCTCTTTTTTGACAGTTCCGTCCGACAGGTCAATTTACAATAGAACGCTTTCAGGGCAAAAAGCTATTATCAAAATTGAAATAAATTTTCACTACACTCCGTATGATTTCTAATTACCGTATGACCCGTTGGACAGTTTAATTTATGCTTTTAAATCGTTTGCCGCTGTGTCGTAGGATATTTTTTTCTTATTTTCATCGTTTCTTACGCACATTTGAGGTTAAAAGAGTTGCACCGCCGAAATTTTCAGGGCAAGAAATGCAACTTTTCAGGTCAATTTTAACCACGGACTCAAACCCCTTTTTCTAGCAGGTCAAAAAAAAAATTGAGAATAGAACAGCGGAACTGCTAGAACAAAAATTGAGGGCAGAAACGGGTCACATTTTTTTTGAGAAAAGAAATCACCATTAAGCAGGGACCTGGTAATATAAATGAACTACCCATGTGAAATTTTCCCATACAATTTCCGAGACAACGATGGGCCAAAAAACATGTCCCTCTCTTTCCCGCTCAATTACACGGTGTTGTTGTTGTGCGGATTTTTAATTTTCGAAAAGTTTCGAAACTTCAAAGTGACAACAGAAAATTCATAGTGGAGAACTGTCACAACAAATCAACGGACCGATGGTAAATATTTTTCTTCTCGTGCTATTAAATTAAAATTTAACTAAACTTTAATTTAGAAGACGTAGTCAAGCGACAGGACCGGAGATGACCGCCGGCTGAATGTTCTTCTGAAGACTTTCATTAAATGGTGTGACACAAATGAATCGCAGGAAAATAAGTTAGTCAAAACGAAATTGTGTTTAAAACACCAGCACCGGCAAAAAAAGGTTGGATAAGAAATCACATTTTTGTTTGTTACTTAGTTCATTTGTCTGTGAACTGTTTAGTAAGTAAGACATCATATCTTGATTATTAATTACAACACCATGCATAGAAATGACACTGAAATATCCGATGCTTAATATGCAAATTAACGTCACAGTTGATGAAACCGATGCGGACCGAAGAAGACGAAAGCACTGGCCGCTTCGGAATTCAACGAAATCGACAGCCACGAAAATGGTCGCTGCTGACGAAAAGATTGAACCAAATGAATGGAAAGACGCCAAAGATACTCCAGATCCAAAAAAGACTCCCGTCGAAGATTCGGCAAAACGTGTCCCGGTAGGTAGCGAAAACCAGCCGTTGCTTATGGTGGAAGTTGAAAATCTGAAACTCAAAAATTACACGCAAACCGAAGAAGTTAAGGCTCTAACGCAGGAAGTGATCAAAACAATTCGTGATATAATCACCACTAATCCGTTGTATAGGTAGAATCAGTTTTGTATTCTTTGTAGAATTTTTGTAACAATATTCTTTTTTTCAGACAGAGAAAGTCTGCAGCAGATGCTCCATCAGAATCAAAGAGTGGTCGACAATCCCATTTATTATGCGATTTAGGAGCATCGCTGTCAGCAGCCGATCTAGAAGAACTTCAAGATATCATGGAAGATATAAATGTAATTTACACACATCCAAAATTATGATTAACCAATAACGGTTCAAAATTCCACGATAGATTCCAAAGCGTTTGATGCTTGCGTTGTCTCTGCTCAAAAAGGAACTGGAGATTTCGAAGTCGCAGCAGAAAATTGGCCGAGAAGACGAGGAGAAGGTGAAACAGCAACATCGAAAATATACAAGAGCAGCTTAAAGTGATCAAAAAAGAGCTGGGCATTAAAAAGGACGATAAAGACGCAATCGGTGAGAAGTACAAGAAACGACTTAAAGAGAAAATAGTTCCGGCCGCTATCATGACTGTAATCGATGAGGAGCTCAACAAATTAAACTTTTTGGAGAGCCACAGTTCGGAGTTCAAGTGAGTTCCTGTAATTGGTGATCGAGTTAATGTTATATTTGGGGTTGTTTTTTAATTAAAGTGTTACTCGGAACTATTTGGACTGGCTGACATCATTGCCGTGGGGTGTTATGAGCAAATAAAATCTCAGCATCGACGAAGCTGTTACGATATTAGAAAAAGACCATTATGGCATGGATAATGTCTAATTTTAGAATTTATCGCTGTTAGTCAATTGAAGGGAACAACACAGGAAAAAATTCTTTGCTTCCATGGTCCACCCGGAGTCGGTAAAACTAGTATAGCAAGATCGATTGCGCGTGCCTTAACTCGAGAATATTTTCGGTTCAGTGTGGGCGGTATGACGGATGTGGCGGAAATTAAGGGACATCGACGTACCTATGTCGGAGCCATGCCGGGCAAACTGATTCAGTGTTTGAAGAAAACGAAAACTGAAAATTCGCTTGTTTTAATCAACGAAGTTGACAAAATCGGAAAGTACGAGCGAAATTAAAGATCAAATTAAATTCGTTGTTACAAATAATATTTGCTATTCTAGAGGATACCAAGGTGGCCCCAGTTCGGCGCTGTTAGAGCTTTTAGACCCAGAACAAAATGCCAATTTCCTTAATCATTACCTCGACGTCGCTGTTTATCTTTCACATGTTTTGTTTATCTGCACGGCCAATGTAATTGATGGAGCCGTTGAGAGATCGAATGGAAATGATTGAAATGTCAGGTAATATATTCTATTAGTTTCTTTAGTTTACTTAAGTTCAATTTACCGATTTCTTTTGAAGTCTACGTGGCTGAAGAGAAAATTACCGCAAGCAATGAACGATTGTGGCTTAGAAGATAAACACATCACGATTAAGGACGAATCGTTAACGATGCTAATTAAGAATTACTGCCGTGAGTCTGGTGTAAGGAATTTACAGAAACATATCGAAAAGGTTTGTCGTCGAAATAGTTCTGATCTTTTGATCGACACTAACCAAACTCCAATTTCAGATAATTCGAAAAACAGCATTCAAAATTGTGAAAAAAGAAGCCGAACACCTTTAAATAACCGAACAAAACTTAAACTCATTCCTAGGCAAAGCGATATTCACGCAAGATCGAATTTATCAAGAAACATCGCCCGATGTTGTATTGGGCTTAGTATGGACTGCAATGGGCGGTTCAACTCTATGCACAGAAACAGCAAAACGGAAACTGATCGCGACAAAAAAGGATGACCGTGGAGACGGTTCCCTGCATATAACCGGTCATTTAGGCGATGTTATGAAAGAGTCGGCACAAATTGCATTGACAGTGGCTCGTAATTTCATCAAAATTTTTGCAGATGAAAATACTTTTCTGCAAGCAAGGTAAGAGCTTTTAATTGCGCAAATTTTTGAACGATAAACTACAGAACTTTGATTCTTTATAGTCATATTCATCTACACGTCCCGGAAGAAGCGACACCAAAAGATGGATCGATAATTCTGGCATTGATCCTGGAAGGACGTCGTTCGCAAGCTCGACACAAATCTCGAGGAAGCGATCACATTGTCAACGACCAGCGACCGAACTTCGCAAATCATTTACTGAAGTCGAAAATGCCGCCGATTTAGCGATTTTCGGGCTGCCGGATAGCAAAGAATGATCGCTGATGTTACTCCAGGTCTAAAAGTAAGTAATTATTTTAATATTGGGAAAAAGTGGCAGTGCATTAGTTAGATACTACGGTTGTGTGTGGATTCGCGGCTAAATTCAATTTAGTGCACTAATTTAAAAAGTTTTTAGCTTAGGAAACCTTCAAACGTTTATACTAAATTCGTTCGTTCCCAATTTCATTCCCAACCTTTTCCAAATGGCAACTTATTTCAGAAGAAATGTTGTGTTTGAGGCCTTGGAAGGACTATTTCGACTTGAAAAAGTCAAAATAGTCGAAAGGTGCGACGCTCTTGCTGGCGGCCGGGACTAGCTACGGCAGTGTGGGGGGGTACTTGCTTGAACTCAGGCCATTAAACCCTAGGCCTGTACAACAAAAATTGTAAGCGCCGACTTATCCAAGGGTAGGTAAAAATTGGGATTATTTTCCCAATTGGTCGTGAAAGACCAAGAAGCGGTTGGATGGCGCGGCTCCGCGATTTGTCAGGGCGCTCTGGTGTCAATGGCGCCCTGCTCTGCCCACCCTACCTCAGCCACGACTGTCCTTAAAACATTTTTCGCGTCGTGGCCCCTTATTGAGGTTCAGGGAATAGAGCTTAAACGCTCGGGTTCATTTACCAATATTCGTAAATGAACCCGAGCGTTTTTAGCCGTTCATCATCTTTATCAACAAAACTAACCCATAAGATAAGGCAAAAAAAAAAGGTAATACCTGCAACATGCTACAACATACCAAATATTGTAAATAATCAAAATTATATAAAATAAAATAAAAAAAATGGACTCACCCCATTTGTTTTCTGCCGCTGGTTTTTCTTTAATTAATTATTTCTTTCTTATTCATTACTTTTTAAAATTTGATTTTTTTTCTTCGTTTAATTTATTTCTTTATATTTAATTCGTCCCGTCCTTGCCTTCGTCTGTCATTCCATATTATATTTTAATTTAATAAGATTGTAATATAATACATTAGGTCTTTATTAGGGACTCGATTTTTCTAGCGGTGCACGATCACGCATTTCGATGTGCCGTTGAGAACCGCACGAAACTCGTTACGCGGAACAATTCGATATATCTCCTTGAAACTAAGGCAGCGAAGATCAAAGCGCGGCACGAAAATTCCCAGACAATTTACGCGCTCCGATTTCCTACTCGAGAACAACCAAAAACAAAACCCGAGTATCGTTTGCTCCAATGGTCGAATCGTTTTTCTCTCGTATCGACGCGCGCTTCCCAAAAAAACTCGTCCCGTACTCCAGCCGGCATCTATCTCCTAGCGGTGCCTTTCCCGTCGCCAAGCCGGTTTCGTTTTGTTCGTTCCAGTGCTTACAAGTGCGCTCGGTACTTTATTAAGTATCGAAAGCACCTGTAAGCACCGGAAACGAAATTCCGGCGGCACTCAACAGAAATAAGCTGCTTATTTTGCAATTCTTTTAAGATAATATTTAAGGATTTGATTCTTGACTCGCGGCGATTTATTAATCGAATACAATTTTTTTTAATTTTATTTTTTGCTTTTAATGCAGCTTGATATTTTTTTCTTAAAATTAAATTTTTGTTTTGTTTTCTCTTTAATACAGGGGCAATTTCGGATATAGAGGAACAAGGGTATTTTAGAATTTGACCCTCTGGAGATTTCGAAACAACTAATTCCTCAAAGCTAACTACTTCGTCGTTTACCCTGTCCATATCGATATAATCGCTTAGAATTGCAAGTGGTTGTTCTTCTACCTTCGTATTATATATAATATGAAACAAAATTTTGTATATATAAATAATGTGAAAATATATGAAAGAAAATAAAAAAAGGAAACAGTGAAATCTTTTTTTTTTTAGATATTCGACCTCCATCGGAATTGCGTACTTGCGAAGGCTTGTTTTAAATGCTGAGTGCGTTATGTCCTTCTCGTCGAAATGAAGGCTACACAGCATTGGCGTTGCCTGTTCCAATATACATAGCTGCAGGTTCTATTCGAAGGACCTCGCACCAGCTATAAAAAGAAGGTGACGTGGTCTGAGGAAATCTGAAAATTTCATGTTCATTATTACAGTAGGATATATTTGAAAGACATTTTTATTAAGGGGGTCATTCCGTGTGCAGACTCTTTTTTTACGCCATTTTTGGGGATTTCTTTTGGCGAACTTAATAATGATACAACTGTGAAATTTTTATTACATGTTGAGCACACTAAAGAAATTTTTCAGCCCCAAATTGTCAGTCATTGCTCAGGTATACGCCAACTAAGCCACCCATTTTCAAAAAACCTTGTTTTCAGTAGACACGATTGCAGGTGTTCTGCTTATCTCAAATAAAAAAAATCAAACTGCATTTCAATCTGTGAAGTTTGAACTAGTCTTGGAAGTAGGATTATCAAAAAATATTGAACAGTTAATTTTTAGCAGCTTGTTGAACTTTTTATCGTTAATTTTGGTGTGTTTTTACGACTTCTTCAGGTCGCCAAAAAAAACGGCTTGATGAATCACAATTATCCTAGTTTGGAGACTGTATATATTAGTACTGAACAAGTTTACCAAATTTCAAAGAAATCCATTGGATAGATTTCGAGATATCGTGTCTACCGATTTCAAAACTACCGGTTTGAGAAAAACGCGACTAAACTTTTCATTATATTCGAAACAACAAAGGAGCTTGGAGAATATAACGGCCTGTAGCTTCCGAACGGCTTCGAATACCCGAATATTACTCCGCCCACATACTCTACACTATATTTAGATGTAATTTATGCAAAAACAAAAAAGTGCACTTTATTTTGACATGGTAAACTTCACGAGACTCAATGCCGGATTTGTCGATATTTTCCTTTGAAATTTCCACTGAATGTTGTTTAACTATAGGGGAAAGTGGGGCAGATTCGCACGATTTTTCCTTTTTTGCTGAAAAGTAAAAAACTAACAGCTCTTTCAAACTAACTAGTATGCAGTTCCATAGACACAATATTAGGCTTCTAAAATAATGTAGGTTAAAGTTGATACGATGTACCATATTTGTGTAATGGCAGATTTTGTAGAGGAACTGAAAATGTACGAATGTACCCCATATGGAGGGTACATTCGTACATAGTGTGGGTCACATACATATAATGGAGAACATCCGTACATGAGCAAAATAAAGAACAAATTTACTAACAATTATCATTTATTATAATTATTTTATAATTTATTATAATATAATTTGAAAAGTTAAATTTTGAACACTTCCTTCTTTTTGGTTTTGCTGCTGGTCCCCTTTCGCTTGTAATTTCGTACCATAGTTCTGAAATAATATAATTATTCAAAATAAATATCGATTAGAATGCATGTGTTTACAGAGATTTCAATAAAAATGACAAAAACCCCTAATGACTGCTTTGGGGCCCCTTTCGTACTGTACGAATGTACCCGACAACTGTATGTACGAATGTTCCCCAAAGTGACCAAGAATGGTTTTTGTTATTTTTATTGAAATCTGTTAACAACATCGCATAACTAGTACACACACAGTAAAATAACACATCACCTTATGAAAAAACGGAACTACTATAAACTTTCAGCAAAAATTCAATACCGTTAACCGAAGTTGAAGTCACATGAAAAAAATACTTCTGTACTGAAAAAACATACAACGACTTGTCCAAGCAAAGTTAACAATCGCACTGCTGCCTCAATTCACGTGCTAACTGCGTGCAAAAGCACAAGTCTTCCATGCAAGCGCGAACATGTCAACGTGTATAGTTTCCTTATTACAGCCGCAGTACGAATGTGCCCCACGTACGAATGTACCCTACCTTCCCCTACATAGTTCTTTTATATACAATAAATTAAAATTGTATTATACTTTTTGGCCCTTTAGACCCGCATAAGCCATTAAATCACTTTTTAGAATTTAAAAAATACCGCTATGGTAACTTACCTGAAAAACTTAATATATTTTGAACTGTTGTAGCAATGCAGCTGCGCATTGCTCAAGCAGTTCTCTAAACTACACTTCCACTTATTCACGGACATTGTTCAATAGTTTATTATTTAACTTTTCGCTAAATCGCTCGAAACACTTTCATATATGACAGTAAATCAGAATGCAAATTCTCGGAAACAAAAGGTTTCTCAGAGTTTATTCTGGCAGTACTTTGTGTGTAAACAAATTTGCCGCGAAAGCTATGTAGCACGGTTTAACCGTTTTCAATTCTTAATAGATTTAAATAATTACAATAACATAATATACAACATCTCTCAATACCCTTTTTGGGAGTTCGTATATGTATTTTACAGAAACTATCTTACAAAAAAACAATACTTGTACAAAATTTTTTTATTTAAATTTATCAATAGCAACTTATTTATTTAATATAGCAAGACAGAATTCTACCATCTGCTAATTTCAATTATAAAATATAACATTGTTTTATTTAATATAACAAATATTTTTAACGGTTTTCATTTTCGAAATGCAACGGTCAAATGACAGCTGACACCAAAATTTCACTTTCCATGTTCGAAAACAGTACACTCTATCTTCTTCTAATTCCCACGATCTGAATGTTTTTATCTCTGTCCCGCTCAATAAGGGAAATTAATTTCCCAAATTGTGTCCCTCAGCTTTCGAAGTTCCATAAACGAGCTAAAATCAAGTAAAAAATGGTATTTCTGAATGAAACTACAATAAAAATTACTATCAGAAATTATTTAATGTTCATTTACAATTTTAGAACGATATTTTGCTTATATATATTAAAAAAAAAGTTCAAAAAGTGCAAAACTCGACTAAGCACGTACAATTTTTTCGAAACTTCAAATCCAAAAACTTGTCCCACCTGAGATAGAAAGACAGGTAGTCCATTCTATTATCAGGTCCCTGCTCTTAAAGCCTAGTACTGTGCTCCGAGCGAAACGAAACGAACTGTCAAAGTTCATATAAAAAAAACGGAATTTTCGTTGACATTTCACCGACGAAATATTTCGTTCGTTTTGCAGTACTGTGTTCGTGGACGGAACGGACATTTGCCGTAGTGACTAATAGATGGCGCTCGTGGCGATTTCGTTTCGTTATTAATGGTACGGGGGGCTTTTTGACAAGCGAAATGTTTGACAATTCGAAATTTTCTATCGTTCGCTGTCAGCTGACTTTGTTTATACACACGGTTTTTTTTTCGTTTCGGGTTTTATTTCATTTTCTGAGTGAAAAGTGTATGTTTTAATAAATATGTCGGACAAAAAAGTTTTAAAGTTCATAAAAATTGAAAAGGTACGTGTGTACGGGATACCACAAAAATAAATAACGGTTCTTTTGTGATGTTTACGTGACAACTTTCCCCGATAATTAAACTTAACTGAAAAGTTTTATAAAATTTCAGAAGCATCCAAGGAGCGAGGCCGGTGCTGTCGGCGGAATAGCAGAAGAAAGGGTTCGGGGATTTATTCTGCAGGCTAGGACGCAGACGCAAAAGATTATTCGTAAGTAACTCGCAGCAAACAGTTATTCCTGTAATTTACATTGCATTTTTTACAGCAGCGTCAAGTTCGTTAGCGAGGAGCCAATCCATTTGTTTAAATGTAGGGAATCCTGTGGAGGATATGGCCCCTCGATTTGTTCCGCAGCCTAGGCGGCGCGCGCATGAAATTATTCGTAAGTTACCCACGCCTTATTGTTATTTCTTTCATTTTCAATGCATTTCTTCAGCCGCGGCAAGCACGTTTTCACCCCCCACCACCACGTACGACTATATGTCTGCGTTTGATGTGGACACTCGTGCGGAGTACACGGCCCCACTGTCAATTTCGCAGCCTAGGCGGGCCACGCATAAATTTATTCGTAAGTTACGCGAACCTATTGTTACTTCTTTCATTTCCAATGCATTTTATTTAAGCCGAGTCCAGCACGTTGTCCACCACGTACGACTTTATGTCGACGTATGATGAGAACACGCCTGCGGAGGACAAGGCCTCACGGTTTGTTCCGCAGCCTAGGCGGGCTATGCATAAAATTATTCGTAAGTTACATGCACCTTATAGTAACTTCTTTCATTTTCAACGCATTTTATTTCAGCCGAGTCAAGCACATCATCCACCAGTTATATGTCGGCGTATGATGTGGATACTCCTGCGGAGGACACGGCCACACGATTTGTCCCGCAAACTAGGCGGACGAAAGAAAAAATTATTCGTAAGTTACGCAAACCTTATAATTTTCTTAAATTTTCAATGCATTCCATTTCAGCCGAGACAAACACGTTGTACAGCACTTTAATGTTGCCGTATGACATGGACACTCCAGCGGAGGACACGACTCCACGATTTCTTCCGGAGCGTAGGCGGGCCACACACAAAACTATTTGTAAGTTACGCACACCTTTTACCTATTTCTGTCATTTTCAATGCATTTTCTTTCAGCCGAGACAAGAACTGTTCCGCAGGCTAGTCCACCAACGCAGAGCATTATTCGTAAGTTGCGATCACTTCAACAAGCACAGAAGTCAGGAAGCGAACTAGAGCTGGATATGCTGCAAGAGGAAGAGGATTGTGCATCGGAAGAAGCGTGTGAGTGGGAACTCTCCGATTCACTTTCCTTTTTACGATCGACGTCATCACAATGAAAGTAAGTAGAGAAGAAAATAATATATGTAGTTAGATTATGTTCAATATCGAACTTTAAATTTCTATTAATTTAATTTCTTATTTATAGAACGTTCGCAACTCCATTAGTGGCAGAAGACACGCGTGATTGCGCATCGAGGCAGACCACGTACTCATATGTATGTTAATATAACCCTTAGATCTGAGCGTATATTATCTAAATTTTGTTGTTTTAGGCCAGCACTCCTTCTCCGGCAAACAGAAGGATTTCCAATTTGGAAGATAAGGCAGACAGCATTATCAATATAATGTCCAATGTCTTAGAAAAGGACAAAAGCGAGCTAAAATACAAAGGTATGCTCGCAAATCTAGATGACCTGCTACAAAAATTGCCAGAGGAAGATGTGATGGAATTAAATGTTAAATTTATATCTATGACGGTTGAAGCCATTAAAAAAAATAAAAGTTAAATTTTATTGACTTTACTAATTAATATTACAAACATTTATTTTCATAAGTTTTATTTTTTTATATCTACATATATTATGGCAAGTGGCAAGCCTTGTTTTGCCAGGCTACCGATCCTACGTTGGAATTGAGATATTTTTCCAAACTTGTCCTTATTTGTTTTGCCAGATTACTGTGCCGACCTTGCACAAAACGGACGTCTGCGCTGTATAGAGTCTTTTCCCCGACTTCTTTCCTCCATTCACCCTCAATGATATTTCCTTGGTCATCAAGATAGTCGCAATGTTTTAGCGGGCAATAAGAACCCCTATTTGTCGTCATCAAGTAATTGTGCAAATAGCAACATGCAGTGATAATTTTTGATGCCGTGCCTGCTGAACAGTGCATTTTTCTAGCAAGACAATAAAACCTTGAGCATAAAATGCCATAGGCGTTTTCTACACAACGTCTGGCGCGACTTAGACGATAATTAAAAATTCTTTGCTCTTTGGTAAGTGAGTGCCCTTTTCTTGGCACATATGGTTTCATCAATCGTTCGTTAAGGGGGAAGGCATCATCGCCTATGAAAAAGAAAGGCAGTTTTTCTTTCCCAACTGTAGCATTTTCCGGGAATTTTAACAGACTTTTCGTTATGGCTTTCCCTAATACACAATCAGCAAAAACAGCTGCATCACTTTCGCTTCCATAAGCTCCTACATCCATAAAAGTAAATTTATAGTTTGCATCAGCTGCAGCCATTAAAATAATACTATGAAATCCCTGAAATACCAAAATCGGGTTATAAAAATGTTTTTAAAAATAACACTACAAATAAGAAACCTTATAGTTATAGAATAAACTTCCCGCGTTGCTTGGGCATTTAATGTTGACGTGCTTTCCATCGATCGCTCCAATGCAGTTTGGGAATTGCCATTTCTGATGGAAATCATTTGCTGTTTCTAACATCTGTTTTTCAGTCAACGGTGGAAATTGTTCATGCAATGCTCTGATTAAAGCATCACACACGTCGTTTAAAATTGTCCCAAAATGTTGTTTGCTAATTCTATATACGGATGCCACGTGCCGTTGGAGCGATCCACTTCCAAAATATCTACAAGAACAAATAACAAATAAAGATAGTTTCATGAAACTCACATTCGTTTTACTCTAAAACTGCAGCCAATTTTTCTTTCGGAGATATGGCGTTTCCGGGATGTGTGGGACGTTTCGGCAGCAAATATGGTTCAACTAATATATATAAAGCGTCGAAAACAACAGGATCTACGCGATAGTTTTCGTAAAATTTTTTTTTGTCGATCGCAAATCTGTAAACTATAAAACCAATAATTTTTTGTTTTCTTAATTTTTTCTTTACATGTTCATACGTCATTTACAAATCGGCCCTTCCGAGGACGGTCCTTCAAATATGTGTCCAGTTTTGCGCGTTGTTTAGTGTGTCTTTTATACTTGAGAAGACAAACAAGTACACTGGCCGCGCATCCCAAAATAATTCGTTTTTTCAATGAACTCATAGTATTTATCACAACCCATATGGAAATGTAACGATTGTATCGACGTCGCGATTGACATTTGACACTAGTCAAAAAACATAACTACTGCCATCTAGTAGTCACCAGTAGGATATATTTCACTCTACTGAGAAGGTGTCTTTTTCGTTCGTGTTCGTTTCGCTGAACACAGTACTAGGCTTCAGAGACAAGCGACCAACTGGGATCAGCTGTTTATCTGTCATTCTGGTGGTTATGTTCATTTCATTTGTTGGAAGTCTTATTTAGCAGAACATCCACAGGCTGGAAAGTGGCGCTGCTTACGTGGTATACCAGGGGTGTGTTCAAGATTTCTGCTATAGCTGCTATTAGCTGCTTTTTTATGCTTTTTTGTGTTCAATGCAACCAAAAAGCTGCTTTCTCGTGCTTGCGTGGCGCTAGATCTGTTCAAGATTTTTAAAAAGCTGCTTCCATAGCTGCTTTTTCTTGCTCGTACTCCCGACTATAGCTAGAAAGCGGCTATTGCAATATTTATATGTGTGTGTAGCTGTCACTTTCGTCGGAACGTTATTTTCAGTGTTTAAAAATGGACGAAACTATATCATTAGCGTTAGAAATTATAACGAACAATTTAAGGAAGCATTAGAAGCAGTTAATGCGGTAAGTATTCAAAGTCATTCAAACAAATCTCTTTTATGCCACGCCAACTTGCGTATGTGTGTGTCGAACAGCTGTTATTAGCTATAAAAGCTGCCTTTGGCTGTTCAAAACCCGAAGAAGCTATTTCATGCTATGGCTGAATTTGACAGCTGCTACAGTCTTGCTATGCTATGCTTTCGAAGCAGCTATAGCAGAAATCTTGAACAGAGCCCAGATAAAATTATCGCATCTGTATACTACGAAGTGACTCCAAAACCACGATTAAACTTGTAACGACTCGATTTCCGGGGTAGGCTCATCGGGCGCCAAGGGTTCGTTACAAAAATTTATTTGGTTGGACTTCAACTTATTTATTCAGGTTCTTACTAATATTTATACTTATTATTACATTTCCTATTTCATATGAGTTAGAGGTTATGTTATTCTGTTGTTTGACTTAGTTCTAGTTCATTCACTTAGGTTAGATTGCGTATTATTCCATCGTGCTACTTAGTTCTAGTTAATTCACTTGATTCACTTAATTAGCGGTTATAATATTATTTACTTATTATTATCACTTTCGTACTCATCCGCGTCTACTGTGTTCGGTTGCGTTGCCCGTCGCGTTACGTTGCTGGATACGTTGCGTTGCTCTGTGCGCTGCGTCGCTTCGTGCGTGGCGTTGCCCTGTGTGCTGCGTGGTTCTGCGTTGCGGTGCTCGGTGCGTTGCGTGGCTTCGTGCTGGGCGTTGTTGCGTATCTCCGTGCGTGGCGTTGCTCGTGCGTTACGTAGCGATTCGTTGCTTAGTCGCGTGGCGCTGCGTTGCATCGCTTCGTGCGGGGCGTAGCTCTGTGCGTCTCGTGGCGCTGCGTTGCGTGGCTTTGTGCGTGGCGTAGCTCGGTGTGTAGCGCTGCGTTGCGTGGCTTCGTGGGGGGACGTAGCTCTGTGCTTCGCATGGCGCTGCGTTGCGTTGCTTCGTACGTGGCGTGGCTCTGTGCGTCGCATGGCGCAGCGTTGCGTTGTTCCGTGTGTGCTTTCTCTCGTGCGTTTGCTCGGTGCTGCCGCTGATGTCCCCCAAGATCCTCGGGTCCCTAGGTCATCGTCCTCGGGTGGCCGTCTGCGTTCCGTTTGGGATCTTCGGTCGCGCCTCTTCGTCTTGCGTTTTCTCTCGGCGTCTTAGTCTTGGTGGAGCACGGTTCCGTGGTTATGTTCACGGGAACTGGTTGGCTGATCTAAGCGGACTTCTATAAGCCACAGACCTTAGACTTCTTCAGCATGGCCAGGAGTAACCGTAGCGTCGTAGCCTCTTCGTCTTGCGTTTTTCTCTCGGCGTCTTAGTCTTGGTGGAGCACGGTTCCGTGGTTATGTTCACGGGAACTGGTTGGCTGATCTAAGCGGACTTCTATAAGCCACAGACCTTAGACTTCTTCAGCATGGCCAGGAGTAACCGTAGCGTCGTAGCTCCTCTGAAGTACTTTGAGCCTAAAGATTTGACGGACTTCTATAAGCCACAGACTCAAACAATAGGTCAGTTCGTTCAAAATTGGCGTCAGCTTTCGCTTTGGGAGGAGTTTTACCTCGACCCGCGGCTACTCACTGACGCCGCCGACTGCCCAATTTGTGCTGATAACTTGACCTTACGTAATGAAATCTGGTTGTGTTTGTTACTACTCGTTTTTGTATTAGTGGCAGCAGTGCAGGCCCACATAAAAGTTGTATTTTCAGAGGGGCAACTAAAAAGATTGTCAGTTAATTTCCAAAACTCAAATACTAAATATGTAGTTTAGTGATTAACGTCCCAACGAACCGAGTGTATTACCAATACGTTTTAATTGAAGAAATAATTAATAACGGATTATATTTGCGTTATATATTATATGAAGTTGAAAAGCATTTTCTTCAAAGAAGAAAAATTTTACACGCCGTCACTGCTTTCATATTCCAAGAAATGCTAAGATGTAAACAAAGTTTGTGTGCAAGGAAACTTCGATCAAAATGTACATTTCATAACTTTAATTGAAATGTATTCTTCATTAATATTAGCTACAGATAATTAGAATCAGTCTACTTGCCTCAATAACGATTTATTTAGCGGGAACTTGCTTTGGTTTCGGCAACCATCGACAGAACACTTCATGTTTCTTTTTAAATAGTTTATCGCATGAATCACAAACAAATTTTACACGATCTGAATTATATATTAGTTAATTTATTTTATTAAAGTCTTCACGGACACTAACTAAAACACAATTCGACAAATTTTGCCTTAAACACTGCATGAAACGCATGAAACACTGTAGCACGGTCAACACGGTTGTAAACAAACTTGACAATTCAATCACTTGCATCTCACTGCCTCTACAAACTGGTATTCTTCAGTCTCTTTCGTTTGACAATTTTATCGCTTGCATCGCACTTTCTCTACAAACCATTTTCAGCCTTTCTCCTTCTCATAAGAAATTACGCTCATACACACGAATTTTACGGGTATCACCACTGCTTGGTCGTAAAGTCAAATCAAATCATGGAAGTACAGAACATGGATGTATTAGTATAACTGGATCGGCTGTATTGCATAAAATTCCTATATGTGAGACTAATTCGTTTCTGACAGTTGTTCCCATCTATCAAAAAAATTTTGTACGGGTTATGACAATCATTTCTGACAATTGTTTTCACCACAGCGTCGGAACAAAAAAATTTCACGTTTACAATACGTATTTTCTATTTTGTAGCCCCCCCCCCCCAATACACTTACACTAACGCAAATAGGCAACTCACACAACCAGAACCTATTAGGCAAAATTTCGCTTATTGCCGATCCAGTTATACTACTACATCCATGGTACAGGAGTTCGCGCCATGGATGTATTAGTATAACTGGATCGGCTGTATTGCATAAAATTCCTATACGTGAGACTAATTCGTTTTCTGACAGTTGATCCCATCTGTCAAAAAAAATTTGTACGGGTTATGACAATCATTTCTGACAATTGTTTTCACCACAGCGTCGGACCAAAAAAATTTCCCGGGTACAGTACGTATTTTCTATTTTGTAGCCCCCCCCCAATACACTTTCACTAACGCAAATAGACAACTCACACAACCAGAACCGATTAGGCAAAGTTTCGCTTACTGCCGATCCAGTTATACTACTACATCCATGGTTCGCGCGCTTTTTTTGACATCTAGTAGCGAAGTGTGTAGAATATTTCACTCCACTTCTAAGGTGACTTTTTCGTTTGTGTTCGTTTCGCTGAACGCAGTACAAGTGCGGCTGGCAATATATATACTAATGGTGATTTCTTTTCTGACCCGTTTCTGCCCTCAATTTTTGTTCTAGCAGTTCCGCTGTTCTATTCTCAAATTTTTTTTGACCTGCTAGAAAAAGGGGTTTGAGTCCGTGGCTAAAATTGACCTGAAAACTCGCATTTCTTGCCACGAAAATTTCGGCGGTGCAACTCCTTTAACCTCAAATGTAAGAAACGATGAAAATAAGAAAAAAATATCCTAGGACAACAAACGATTTAAAAGCATAAATTAAACTGTCCAACGGGTCATACGGTAATTAGAAATCATACGGAGTGTAGTGAAAATTTATTTCAACTTTGATAATAGCTTTTTGCCCTGAAAGCGTTCTATTGTAAATTGACCTGTCGGACGGAACTGTCAAAAAAGAGGGCAGAACTGCAATAATTTTGCATCTTTAAAGGTCACATTTTTTTTCAGAAAAGAAATCACCATAATACATATATGAGCATTATCGATAGTTTTCCAGCTCTACTCCAGAACAGTCAGATTTGACATCCGTAGAGAAAATGGTATAAAGCTTAGTACTGTGTTCAGCGAAACGAACACGAACGAAAAAGTCACCTTCGAAGTGGAGTGAAATATTCTACACACTTCGCTACTAGATGTCATTGATAAAAAAACGCGCGAAATTTGAAAATATAAAAATAATGTCAAGGAATTACTATTCCGGCACATAACACAACAAAATATTGATCACACAAAATTTCCCGAGCACAAACTCACTGAATTGACAGCGAACTATTGAAAATTTTGAGTTGTCAATTATTTCGCTTGGTAAAAAGCCTCCGGTACCATTAAAAACGAAACGAAATCGACACGAGCGCCATCTAATAGTGACTACGGCAAATGTCTATTCCGTCCACGAACACAGTACTGCAAAACGAACGAAATATTTCGTCGGTGAGATGTCAACGAAAATTTCATTTTTTTTATATGAACTTTGACAGTTCGTTTCGTTTCGCTCGGAGCACAGTACTAGGCTTAAGGAAGAAACGAGACCCAGTTGGTCGCTTGTCTCTTAAGAGACATAATCTCGATGGTTTGAGCCTCGGAATTATATTGCTTATCTTTCTTCATCACTAGATAGAAAGAAATAACAATATAAACATGTGCTCCCACCACGATCTATTTCTAATGCAAAAAACAGCCGCATTATCCGAGCGCAGCAAATGTCATCCGCGACTTACACGATAAAAATTAAATACGCGTAAAATTACAGTTCAAGTGCGGTTACAATAAAACGACACAAGTGCGATGTGAAGTGATTGGAAATGTGTCACTACGTTATTAGTTTCTTATATTTATTATATAGCAGTTCGCCCCTGCCTGCACGTTTCATTTTATAACCCCCTTTCTCTTCCAGCTGATGGCAATCTCCGCGAAATATTCATACGAGTACGAGCTTTTATCACAACACGCTATCATCAAACAGATGGCGCTACGCTAAACAAAAACTTGCTATCGAGACATTTGCGAGACATGTCTTCGAGATTTCGGGGTGCATTTGTCTCGATACCGTGTATTTTTCCCATAAGACGTCTCGCAGAAATCTCGGAGACAAACCGAGGAAAATTTTTTGCGGTGGACTAACACTCCAAAATTAAAAATTTTATTTTTCATGTCTAGAACATGCACTTTTAAACCATTTCCATTTGGTTTCATTCCATGGTCGACCTTAAATAAAAAGATATAGGCACTTAAAAAATGAACAAATTACTCACAATTTTCTGTCACTTTGACTTCAAAATGACAATTTGAAGGGCACCAGCATTGCCAGATTCAAATTTTTGTGGTATTTAATGACTTTTCGGATTGCATCAGCATTGCCCTGTTCAAACTTTTGTGTTCTTTGTTCCACATCAGAATTCCATCAGGCAAAACATTTAATGGCGCGAAAAGTTTGAAAACATTTACAGAAATTATTGTTTTTGGGTGACTAATGCTTCGAAATTACTTTATTTGCAGGTAAAAGAGTTATCATCCGTTCCAACCTGAAGATGGAGTAATACAGTATGTTTAATACAGTGTGTTTATGTTGTAGCAACATCGTGAAACCATTTCGGGTGTACCTACTGGGTGCATCATTTTGCAATGTACATTTATTGTTAAAGTAAAACTTGTAGACGATGTTAAAAAATATATATTGTTAAAAAAAAAATATCTTCTAAAAAATTTGTTTCGTTTGAGTGTGTTTGTTTTTCTTATGATGTTAATGTGCGATGACCAACTTAATTTGTCATCGACAGTTAATCCGAAGTATTTTGTGAAATGGACTCGTATTAGAGGAATTCAATCGATTTGCGGTTTGAGGTCAATGTTAGTGGTGCTGGCTCGTGCCTTTCTTATGCAGTTATGACACTGGCTATTTTTGCGGCTTTAAAGCGGCTAGTAAATCCAAATGGAGAGGGATAAAAGACGTAACATACAATTTAGACTTTGGAGTGAGAGAGACAGTCCGAATAGCTATAAAGTGAGTACTGTCAAAAACTAGCCGCTCGCAGTGGCCGCTCCAGCAGTGGCTCGCAACATTCTAGCACTTAATCCAAGAAAAATTCTGCTTCCAGTGGATTTTTGAACTACTACAACCGCAAAAATAGCCAGTGTCAACTGCATTATTGTGACATTTATCAAGTCCATTATGAGCCGTTGATTTTGAAAGTGGAATAAATCACTTTTTCAATAAAAAAATTGTTGTAATATTCTAACGACGTTTTAAAGAACACGAAGCAACTTTCTGAGAATCTATTGATGCAATTGTTTCATCACACTTTTAAGAAATACAATTAAATTTTCTTGAAATCAGTCGCAAGTAAGTTCGCAATGTTTGAAAATGATCGCAAGTGGTCGGATCGAACTGTCAAATATGACATTATCACAATCTAAGACGCACTGTTTTATTTAAAAAAGAAAGTAGTGCAATGAAAAATGCAAGAGATTTCGATGAGAATTAAGAATAATTCACTGATTTTCGCGTTCATATCAATTTCGCTTGGATTATTGACGCTAATAGAACTGCGACTCAATCCGGCCATTGTGTTCATGTAGCGTTTATGGACAGCTTACAGCGATCCATTGCAACTCGTTGCGATATTTTGACGATTGCGTTCATTCTATACGGCTCTTTAAGCATGTCGATTTATTATTCCACTTTCAAAATAAACGGCTCAGTACAAAAATAATCGGTATGAAGTTTCGGAACTTTTTTCTCATGTTCGCGTTAATGTCCACGTCTCGCTGCCAACACAGAGAGCACAGGTCGTGTAATAGTTTTATATCTTCGCAGCTTATTGTTCCGGTACACTTTCTTGGATTCCATTATTGGAAGTGCCGAATAATACGTTTTAGTTGCTAGCATAATCCGTCGGTTGATTTCGTCCGTTTGGTGGAATGCCAAAAAGGAGCATGATACAGTACAGTACAGTACAGTAATGAGAGTATAGTATTCATATTTGTAGTGTTAAGTCGAACATGTGCAATGTAAATTTTTTCCAAATAAAGGCACATAAATTATCCATACTATCCACATACCTTTACAGAATGGGAAGTTGAGTGAGCTTCGCATAATTCTTCGGAAGGAAGATAGTGAATTAAAACTGACTATTATTAACAACAAAGTCTGATCTCAAAGGTAGGTACATATTAACGTATAAAATGAATTCTGTTTTTTTATATTTTGTGCAATGAAATTTTTTTTTCTTTTTTTTTAAGTTCAAATTTTGCTACTCAATGCTACTCTTTCGAAATTTTATTTGCTACTTTCTTCACGACCTGAAAGTTTTGACAAAGGTACGGCTACTCGATTTCGTCGACGTTATGTGTCAGCTATTTACCGGAAATCCTCTCGTAATCGTGGTGCGTGACACCTTCGACGATTGCCATCCTATCGATGACTTCGCCGAGTGTAGAGTGCCACTGAATTCCCCTTTTAAATGCTCGGCCTGTTCCATGTATTCGGTGATTTTCTTTAGCAGACGCGAAGTTTTTCGTCCGAGCTATCTAGAAATTATGAAGAGTACACACATGTTTGCCGACGTTTCATTTTACACAATTCTTACTTTCTTATTTGCAGCAACTCTAAAATGCAGTCCTCTAAGTTTCGCTTCCAGTTTTCAGCCACTGGTGTCACCCGCTCATGTTTCGCAACAGCTTTTAAATAATTAAATTTTATTTTAATTAACTTCGTAATTACAAACGCTAACGCTATGTTCAGACTATGCATTTTAAATACATTTAAGTAGGCAAAATTAACGTCATAAAAAAGGAGTGTTCTCACTAGGCAACTCGTTTTATTTTGATACCCGAAAGCTTGACGTGATTTTTTCTGACAAGTAGATATTCAGCTGTGATTCTTTACCAAATTTATGGTTGTTGTACAAGGGCAAAATTCACTTTTTACAGCATTACAAAGTTTCTTCCAAATTTTACTTCGATTTCCGCGAGAAGTCGCAGTGCATTTTTCCGGTTAAACGCGTCGTAGCTACGTGTTTTCGTAAACGCTTTCGGGAAGTGTTTTCAGCGCATTTAACTCGATTTAAACTCGTCAATCTCGTAGCCTGAACATAGCATAACCGTATCTTAAATTGCGTGCAAAAAATTCTATTCACATCACGAACGAAAAGTTGATATTTATTTTCCTGTCAGGCTGACTGACAGATAAAACGATAGCATCAGTCTTCTCACTCTCTCGTAATCGAGGTCGCCTTGTCGCACGATTGGCTATTATTGCACTTTTATTGCACTTAAGAAATAGCCAGTAAATAGCCGGTGTCAAACAGCATCATGCAGTTATGACACTGGCTATTTTTGCGGCTTTAAAGCGGCTAGTAAATCCAAATGGAGAGGGATCGAAGATGTAACATACAATTTTGGCTTTGGTGTGAGAGAGACAGTCCGAGTAGTTTAAAGCCAGTACTGTCAAAAATTAGCCGCTACATAGCCGGCAACATAGCCAGCAACATAGCCGCAAAATAGCGTATTCGAGCAGTGTTTCGCAACATTCTAACACTTAATACAAGACAAATTCTGCTTCCGGTGGATTTTTGAACTGCTACAGACTTGTTTTTAACAGTTCGGTAAGTATTAATTTGTGGAAAGTGACATGTTATGTTATAAAACGCGCTAAAATCGATATTTTTCTTAACAATGCGGTTGTTAATGTTGATTACTAGATGCCGCTAGTGTCGGAAAGAGTGGTATCTCTTTCTTTTAATGTTGTTCGCCTTGTCGCACGATGGGGCCTTTGTTGCACTTTATTGCACTTAAGAAATAGCCAAAAAATAGCCAGTGTCATAACAGCATTAAAGCCGCAAAAATAGCCAGTGTCATAACTGCATAAAAGAATGAGATACCACTCTTTCCGACGCTAGTGGCATCTAGTAAACGAAATTAACAACTGCATCGTTAAGAATAATACCGGTTTTAGCGCGTTTCATAATCAATTGTTTACCCCAACAATATCCTTTTATTGGTCGAGGGGTTAGCAAAAAGCACACAAGGCATGGTGGCAACTACCCAGGAGTTGAATTAGTATTCGTGTCAACAACAATGCGATGTACGAATAGATCAATTCTAACATTGAGCAGACATGGGAAATTCACATATGACCCATTTGGTATATCACAGCTATGAGCAATAAAAAAAGCAAAAGATCCTACAAGAAAGGTGAGGATCCTTGATAAGTGGTTAGGATAAATATTAATTAATTTTGATGAATGAAGTGGATAAAGATGCATGGAAACAAAGATGGAACAAGTGTATGGACAACACATATGCGTAAGTGGGCATACTGCAGTTAAAAAATGACAAGAAAAGTAAAGATCTCAAAAAGAAAGTTGCATTATAAGAAAGATAGATGGCAGCACGACAGATAACACACAGGGTAAAGTTCACGTGTATGTAGTCAAGACAAGAACCCAGGAACCGTAAATGAATGGGAGAGGTCACAGGGGGTAAAATAGGAAAATACAAAGCCATGAAACAGCAATTAGGAAGAGTCTTAGAGAGGAAGTAGATGAACGAGAGCCCTGAGATCATGACTGATCTTTGAATAATACTAAATGGGAGTACAACAGAGGACATAATCGGAATTATCACATAGAAGGGTTTAACAAAAAAATTAAAAGTTAATACAATCAAACTCAGGGTAAAATTGATAAACATATAACATGTCCCCTTTTTTTGGATGAAAATAGAGGTGCTGGGGTCCCTGGATGATGATATTTACCGATAAAAATACATAAAGGGGGGGGGGGAGGGTCTTTAATAATGCTTTTAAAGAAAACAACCTGTTGTTTGTCTTACTACACTGGTCTCAGGGGATTAGTACCAAAGTTGAAACGGGAGAAATTTCATACAAAAGACTTCGGTTTATAACTTATTATACATAGGAGTGTTATAGTGCATAGTTTCGGGGGTTTCTCTTGCCTTTTCTTTTGAGTTGACATATGAATGGGAACAATGTTTTCAGGGAATAATATTTGTAGATCGCAGGTCATTATAGGTTTGGGTAATTTGCCAGGCAAAATTAAGCAAGGAATCCAGGAGTAATAAAATAGGGGAAAAGAAAGGTCACACTGAAAAGAAATGTAGATAATTAGAATGAAAATAGGATTTCAAGGGAAAGATAATATTTTGAGTAAGTAGTAGTAGATGCTGTACTCACGTGAGGTGAGATGTATTGTGTATAAGACATAAGGTATTAATAAAATAAATGTAGAATTTTGTCTGAATTTTAGAAAAAGGAGATATAAATTTTGAAAAAGGTTAGAATTAAAGTAAAAATTGCAAGTGTCATTTGGACATTTTTAGGACATTAGGCAAATCCTGGTTCCACCTCCCCAAAGGTGTAAAACACAGGTTCCTGGTTGGGAACTTCGGCCGGTAGTCTGATCCTATTAGAGGATTAAGACAGTAACCTTTGCTCAATTACTTATCGTACTGCATACCAATTAAGGAATGTAGTATAGCTTGTAATTTGACTGCATACTTTAAATTCAGTTATTTTTTATAACAAAGGAGGTTCCTCTACAATAGCAATTTTAGTTTTTGATTTTTGCATCATGCAAAATCTGCAAAAGTAGTTATGACTAAAACCCTTTGCGAACCCAAAAATATTGTTAAGAGCTAAGTTGTCACCCAGTACCAATGCAAGTATAAAATATACTTTTTTAGTACCTGTTTGAGTGCAAATAATTAATTTCTTAATGGTATCTACTAGTCTGTAAATGACTGCAACAAAACCTAAATCTTTTACATATTTTGCTTTAATAAACATCGCAGGAAATATATTTTCTAACGTCGATATTTCATACTCAGGGAGAATGGGAAAGCTGTAATAAAAAGCTGAAATCGACTGAGTTTCATCATGATTTCCAATAGGATCATTGGTTTCAAAGTCGTCGTTATATAAAAAGTATAGAATTATTATTTTTCCCTGTATGAAATTAGATATATCATTTCTTTCCTTTATTTCTTGCATATATGTATAACAAAGTGTCATCTAACATATTCGGCAATTCAAAAAAAGATTTCATTTGAAATTCTATATTCATTATAGAGCCATTTTCGGTAACTTCTTCAATATATGGTATCCCACCTTTTATCGTTTTATCGACTTTGTCAGACACTACAAATTTTTTAGGTGGTTTAAAAACATGAAGGTCAGATAAATAATTTCTAAGTTTGTGTTCTACTTGATCTAGAATTGTATTACAATAACTGAGCAATTCATCTATACTGTGCATTCTGCCTTCTCCAACTACTTCTAACATTATTCCTTTAAGTGAGAAAATTAATAACGAGAAAAGGTCAGATACATCATGTATAATCCTCTCTATCTGCGTGTTAGTCATATTACTTAAACTATTAAGTTTAACGACGAATTTCAGAGCGTTGGCCGTCAATTTTTTTTTCCAATCGAAATCTTTTGGAATTGGTTCAATAATCGGTAAATTACCATCGTCTATGGGTGACAGTAGACGATTATCTACTGAACTCGAAGAACAAGGATTTGAATTGGAGCTATTATTATTAGTTTTTACTTCATTAGAACATATGAAGCCATATATGGCGTTAATTTTTTTTTTTTTCTAATCTAACACAAAGTGGAGATAACAGTGATTTCTTTTAATCGTGTACATTCACAGAATCGCAATATGAAATAGCAACCTAGACGCGATTCGATAATGCGTTTCGATCCGTGCTAATGGATCTCATTAGTAGGCAATTGTATTGGTTGGCTGTGTGTTTATTTGAACTTCTGTCTTCGGCGCAAATCATCCGTCGACGGAATGTTTTTATAGAAATCGTAGCTCAAAGTGATAACCGGCTGATTATCAAAGAGCTAAGTCAAGCAACTACCAAGGCAGCGCTGAAAAGACGGCAACAACAAGAAAACATTCACACTCTCTCCTCCTTCACAATTGCATCAATTCGAGACCGAATTGAGGCAAGGATTTCTCTTATCATTCAACCATGCAATTCAACTCAAACTTTTTCACAGTATATTAACAAATTTTCTACAATATAATAATATAATAATAATATTATAATAATATTTTTTTTAGAAGATATTTTTTTTTTAACAATATATATTTTTTAACATCGTCTACAAGTTTTACTTTAACAATAAATGTACATTGCAAAATGATGCACCCAGTAGGTACACCCGAAATGGTTTCACGATGTTGCTACAACATAAACACACTGTATTAAACATACTGTATTACTCCATCTTCAGGTTGGAACGGATGATAACTCTTTTACCTGCAAATAAAGTAATTTCGAAGCATTTGTCACCCAAAAACAATAATTTCTGTAAATGTTTTCAAACTTTTCGCGCCATTAAATGTTTTGCCTGATGGAATTCTGATGTGGAACAAAGAACACAAAAGTTTGAACAGGGCAATGCTGATGCAATCCGAAAAGTCATTAAATACCACAAAAATTTGAATCTGGCAATGCTGGTGCCCTTCAAATTGTCATTTTGAAGTCAAAGTGACAGAAAATTGTGAGTAATTTGTTCATTTTTTAAGTGCCTATATCTTTTTATTTAAGGTCGACCATGGAATGAAACCAAATGGAAATGGTTTAAAAGTGCATGTTCTAGACATGAAAAATAAAATTTTTAATTTTGGAGTGTTAGTCCACCGTAAAAATAATACCCAAACCGATATGTCTTCGAGAAATCTGCGAGATATCTCGCAGACGCAACCAACTGGGGAACTAATTTCAGGCGTCAAGCTCACGTCAACGGCCACCGTACATTCGATTTTAGATTATAATGGGTGTCGTGTTTGTTTCCAACAAAAATTATTATAGTAACGTTTTGCATAATTTCTAGACTGCGAACTGTTTTTTACGTGTACTATATTTCAATGTCAGGATTAAACGCGCAAATTAGTACCGCAAAAGACGCTCTGAGCCAAGCGGTGCAGAGTAATATTATTCCGAACCAGGAATACCTTCTGCAAGGCTCAATTCTGGATTCGTCAGTGGAACACCTGCTTCACCGGCTTAAAGGCCTATGTGACAATGTGGATACCGGCCCTGAATCCTTCCAAGACCATGAGGTGTGCCTCAGCTTGCGAACTCCCAACCAGGTTTGTACAATTTTTATATAAAAAGCTATGGTATGTTTTATGTTTCTTGCTGAGGTTTCACATACGAAATTTTTGGAAAATTTTTCGTACCGCGTACAAGCGAAAAACTAATGTAAGAGATTTTTAATATTTTACATATACATACTTTCTAAATGAAACTTTGGTATGTTTTAGGATGTGGACAATAAATTTTTTTTTTTTTTTTTAATATTAATAGATTTAGTCCCTTCATGCAAAATGGGCTATTCCTTCCCAACTCAAGAGTTATAGAAAAAAATCCCCATTTGGGCTCACTTTCTCAGCTTAGAGAACTGATGAAAATGCTGTCACTCAGCTCAATGAACTGGAAAATTTTGCACCGTATCGACATACTCATGCATGTATGCCGATATTCGGCTCAGTCCAATAAAATTAGCTTAACTTAGAGGTACAGTGCAACTCACTGGTATAAGGGGTAGTACCGAGAAATGTAGTTTACAAATATCTCAGTATCGACAAATAGAAAAAGAGAAAAAAAAATATTAATGAGTATAAACAAACATAAATGAAGGTGGGAGAGGGTTGTGAAAAGTTTTAAAAATAAACACGTTATTCATGCAACCACACAATTTATAACCATTCCTTAGTATCTTCGATAATCTCGAGAAACCGCCTGAATAATTATCTGATTGACATTTGGGACGTAAAACAATGAATAAAAACGATCTAAAATGTTTGATTTCATCCCGCCAGTAAAATTCGAGACGCGATGTTTGGCTGACGCGCGCTACGCTCCAACTACTTTTCGTGCAGCCCTGCGGGGCTCAGGGATTAAAACTCCCTTTTCGCGTTCATGTTTGGCTGGCGCGCGCTACGCTCCAACTACGTTTCGTGTAGCCCTGCGGGGCTAAAGGGATTTCAACTCCCTTTTTCGCGTTCATGTGTGACGAGAAACATCAAACGGAATCGTCATGGCGGTTCGAATAAAATGTACTGAGTGAGAAAAATTTTAAATGATTTTTTTTTGTAGCTATAGGTTGGAAATGCCAAATATTTGTGTTGACCACAATCGGAAATTAAAGCTTAGTTTATAAAGTGTTTCAAAAATACGAAAAATGTTTTTCATCCTTTTTTCGCTAGTGCTCGATTCTAAAAATTTACCAGATTTTTTCCCAAGTTTATGGTTTCTATCACGTTTTTGAGATTATGGTTTTTATAAAAATTTAGACTTGATAAATTCATTTTACATCTACATATAAACCTTCATAGGAAATTTGTTAATTATGCGTTTAAACTCTGCTTCTGCATTATTTCAATGGCTTATGCTGTTATGACACTGGCTATTTTATTTTATTAACTGATGGATTAGTTAGGCCGCGAACGAAAGCAGATGATGCAGCTACGGATAACCCCTTCGATTGTGGTCTTCCCGTCGATGGACCAAAAGCGCGTCCGAATGATTGCAAGCAGCGTCTGAGCACCTGCATGCAAATTCTTTCGATGATAATAGTTTAATAAAGCTGTCGTAAAGCAATGTGATTTTGGCAGTATTTTTTGATGTTCCGCGTCATAATCCACATTTGAATTTTGTAGCCTACCTCCGACGCGTACAATTCCGTTGCTGTCAATGAATGGATTTAAATTGTTAAAAGGTCCCTTGACCTTTTTATTGTTTCTAATTTAATTGCCCAGTTGGTAAAATCTGCGAGAATCTCGCAGATTTCTTGGAGACATGTCGCTCTCTCTGCGAGAATCTCCGAGACGTTGTATGAAAAAAATACACGTATCGAGACAAATGCGCACCGATTCTCAGAGACATTTCGGTGAATGTCGCGATAGCTAGAATTTTATTGTTCCGCGCCATCTGTTGTAATAGAGTATTAGCTATCGCGACATTCGCCGACATGTCTCCGAGAATCGGTGCGCATTTGTCTCGATACGTGTATTTTTTTCATACAACGTCTCGGAGATTCTCGCAGACAGAGAGACATGTCTCCGAGAAATCTGCGAGATTCTCGCAGATTTTACCAACTGGATATGCTCCACTAGCAAGATATATGGGTAATAAATAAAAACGACATTTGATACAAATTTTAAAGATTATTTATTAAAATTATTAACTATAATATAATATTGAACATAATACAATATTATAAAATATAACAAAATTTAAATTAAATTAATTGGAACTCATCCTTTAGGAGTTCCATAGGAATCAGTTTCCGGGCCAATTCTGAACAATTTCTTTACTGTCGATCTACCTACTCCGATTTCCGCAGCTGATGTAATTTGATATCAGACAGCTCAACCTGACCTGGAAAGGTTCCTAACAGAAGCTACTGCTTCTTGGAAGAAATTAGTCATCAGCGTCAACGACACAAAATCCTAATCTGTTTTCTTTCCTTCCAAAACAAACTTCTGCAAAAAAATCGAAGTGATCCAGAGATGTCATTTAATTGCAATTATTTCATAGCAAATAAACTTATGTATATTATGACTTTGTAGACGGCGGATGATGGAGTAAAAATGTCGATCCTAAGCGTGATGCACACAACAATTAACACAAAATAATTATTTTTTAATTTTAAAAGTCACATTTTATTTTTTTTGTTAACTGTCAGCACCATTAAGAATCCGTCAGATGGCGTCGTTATTTGTCTGAACACCTGGTGATCATATTCTACATTTTAAAAAAAGTCGATGTTGGAGCAGAAATCATACGACACCTTAGGCTCAAACCATAAAGAAAAGTCGTAAAAGAGACTCGAAACCTACTGGGTGGGATATTTCAAAACGAAATTAAAGTTTTGCTGAACAACTTTAACCATGAGCTGCAAACCTGATTCTAACTCTTCTGCATCCAATGGACCATATAGCTTGACCGGATTGGGTGGTTGTGAATTGTGAATAAAACGATGAATATATGCGAAAATTCTTATATTGTTTTGTTTTGGCTAGAAATTCAGGCCCATGAAGCTACAGCGAATTTCGAACGAAGTCCGAAGGCCAAGCTCCTCTGCTTAGCAAGTCTGCAGGATTATCCTTTGTTCCAACATGATTTAACTGAACATCATTCGAAAGTTGTTAGATTTTTGATACCCGATTTGCGATAAATGTAGTAAACTTTGATGAGGGTGATGACCCGTATAACCAGGCGCAAAGTAGCTTAATCCATCGATATACACAAATTCAGACCTTTATAGTTAGTCAACGATTTAGTAATTCATCGATATCATTATTCTGATAAAGAAATGTCGTTGCATAACTATGAATCTGTATCGAATAGTATCGGCGGTCAAGGTATCATAACGGAACATGAAGCATTCGAGCGCGATTTTCGGTAAAGATGTTTATTGAATGCTGCGAAAAACCTTTATAAAGAAACTTCTCGCCACTTTAAGTTCAAAAACTATGCGTCACCGATTCATATCAGTATCCATCGTCACTTAACGCTAAATAACGACAATTCACGTATCACGCCTTTAATGTACAGTTCCATAAAGGCCGGTTACGGCCCTTAACAGTTGACAGATTGAATTTCATTATTATTATCACTTATATTTACTGTGATTAGCTGCATTCAGTAGCTTTTATTCTCCAATACCTATTTCACACTTGCTGATATACTAAGCGCGGCATAAACGCCTTAAAATTTTCTAGTCGCTCATTTTTTAATCGCAATATTCGTGATGCTAATGTTTTTCTGTTTACTTCTGTAGACAAAAGAATAATTATTTGTTTAAGGGTGCTTTCATCAACATCATGCATCTTATCAAGTGGAAAAAGCAACACCATTAAAAAGCTTCCGTATTACTATAATTCTCCCATCCTACTCTGATTTAACAATTCTAACAATATTAGCCCTTATAATGAACTATCATTTTACTTAAATGCTCCAGTAATAGGCCTGCAACTACATTTGATGCCTGGGAAGAAATGAAATCAGTTTATCCGAAACTCTACAACGTAGCAAGGAAATACTCCCTGGGAATATATGTACCGTCTGAGCGCCTATTTTCTAAAGCCGGAGCGACAGCAACTGAGAAGAAAAATAGGCTGACAACCAAAATATTGTCTAAGGCCCGTTCCTACGATCATCATTTACGTTCTAATTAGTACTTTAACTGACATATTTGCATACAAAACTTTCAGTTAAATTTCCGGTTAGTATTTAACTGACGATCCACAGTGGGGTATTTGAACAATCTACGCGGCCAAAAGTCAATTTACCAAAATGTGAAACGGTTAAAAACAAAATACTACATGAGCTAGTAGACTAGTCTAAGAACAATACTCTGCCCCTCCCGCCTTTCCTCTGTGCGCGCGTCGCGTGTTTACGTTCAGTTGAAATTCGATCAACCCACTTGGTGTATGTGTCTGTTTTCGGCGTTCATGTGAAAACAGATTTGAACAGTGAATATTTATTAGTGTACCTTCATTTCGGAAGTAAAAGTGATGGATACTGAAACAGCAGGTAATAACTCACTAACTATATTAGGATTAACATTATTATTAGCGTTATACAGTTTAGATTATTGTTTTGAAAGGCACACGTATTGTGGAGAATTTTTTAGCTATTATTTTTGTTTATTTATGTATTTCTTATACTTCCAAGTTAGATCCTACTATAAAGTCGAAGGTTTGAAGCTTTCAGTAGTAATTTATAAAAAAATTAGCCGCGGAAAAGCGTGGTTAAGTATTATTTCGGTACTTTGAATTTTTTTTGACTAAAATGTTCAAAAAATTTAATTGAAATTTTTTTTGGTTTAGGTTAACAAGGTACCTCTGGAGTAAAAATTGTAACCGTATTTACTTATTCGACCGTATGCAGTATCTTAATTTGTCAAATCTTAATTTGTCAAATCTTAATTTGTCAAGTCTTAATTTATCAAAAATTTTTGTCAATAAATATGTCTTGATCAATAACAGAAAGCTGTTTTACTTTATTATTTTAATAATTAAGTATTGTGATTGATTTTTTTAAAAAAAAAATTTGCTACCCTCAAAATTTTTATTTTCACGTTTCATAACTAGTAGACGCGAAAAAAGCTATAAAAATTTTCAGTCCGTCTGTCCGCCGTACGCAAGATCGTTTGGAGGCTCGTAGCTGCCAAACGCTTTGAGATATTAAATTGAAATTTTTTTAACGAATAGACGGGGTAGGCGCCTTGAAGTGACCAAATTTTTAGGGGTGGGGGTGTGAGGGGGAAGGAGGGGGAAGGAGGGGGAAGTGTTTTAGACCGAAAATTTTGCTTTCCAGATCTCAGTAGCCCCTTATGTTAGAAAGCTGAAACTTGGAATTTCTATAGAGCTCTGATAGTAGACCCATTTGCAGAAAAATTGTCAATATTGATCAAGGGGTGTGGGAGTGGGGGGAAATGTAATGCGTCCGAAACCCAAAAAAGGTGAGATAGACACATTCTAAAAGCCATATCTCCTAAACCGTTAATGGCACACTATTCAAACTTAAAACATATTTGTAGTTATACTAGGAGAACAGAATGAAGAAAAATTTTGGGTGGGAGAAGTTGTGTATGGGGGTGGGGGTGAAAAACTTAAGATTACGATATCTCATGAACCAATTGCTCTAGAAAAATAAAATTTGGTTTGGGTGTAAAGGTTGACAAAAAAAGATTGATCAAAGTAAAATTTTTTAAGTGGGAGCTGGAGCATAGAAGTGGAGGGGATGAGAATTTTTCAAATCAAATACATTTCATATCTCAAGAACAGTTTAAGATAGATGCTTAGAATTTTTACCAGAAGTAGCGCTAATTAAACCCTAGTAGGGAAAAAAGTTTTGGGGTTGAGGGTGAAGAGGGGGAGGGTGGGGGAGGGTGAAAAGGAAAAAGTTCCGATGCTTATATCTTGAGAACCTGTAATGATATAAGCCTTAAACTTGGTATTTAGATAGAGCTATAGTAGCGGAATGTTGGAAAAATAATTTTTTTTTTAGGGGTAGTATGCTGCGGGGGTAGGGGGTGTTTTTCCTAACTATTAAACGGTTTATGCTAGAAAGTTGAAACTCGGTGTGTATATGTAAATCAACTAGAAAAGTAATTGTGATAAAAAAAAAGTTGAATATTCATTGGCGTTTAGAAAGGGGGGCAAAAAAAATTATTTGTAAATATAATAGATATAAAATTCATATATTTTCACGATTTTCGTCATATCTACTAGGTCTTTCCAAATATTGAATTCATTTTTATTCTACGGATTCTTCGTATAAATACCGAGAATGTGTTTTCAAGGTTTTTTGAAATTCGACCCCTAAGGGTAGTGTGGTACAAGTGGGGAAAGCTGAAACTTGGAATTTCTATAGAGCTCTGATAGTAGACCCATTTGCAGAAAAATTGTCAATATTGATCAAGGGGTGTGGGAGTGGGGGGAAATGTAATGCGTCCGAAACCCAAAAAAGGTGAGATAGACACATTCTAAAAGCCATATCTCCTAAACCGTTAATGGCACACTATTCAAACTTAAAACATATTTGTAGTTATACTAGGAGAACAGAATGAAGAAAAATTTTGGGTGGGAGAAGTTGTGTATGGGGGTGGGGGTGAAAAACTTAAGATTACGATATCTCATGAACCAATTGCTCTAGAAAAATAAAATTTGGTTTGGGTGTAAAGGTTGACAAAAAAAGATTGATCAAAGTAAAATTTTTTAAGTGGGAGCTGGAGCATAGAAGTGGAGGGGATGAGAATTTTTCAAATCAAATACATTTCATATCTCAAGAACAGTTTAAGATAGATGCTTAGAATTTTTACCAGAAGTAGCGCTAATTAAACCCTAGTAGGGAAAAAAGTTTTGGGGTTGAGGGTGAAGAGGGGGAGGGTGGGGGAGGGTGAAAAGGAAAAAGTTCCGATGCTTATATCTTGAGAACCTGTAATGATATAAGCCTTAAACTTGGTATTTAGATAGAGCTATAGTAGCGGAATGTTGGAAAAATAATTTTTTTTTTAGGGGTAGTATGCTGCGGGGGTAGGGGGTGTTTTTCCTAACTATTAAACGGTTTATGCTAGAAAGTTGAAACTCGGTGTGTATATGTAAATCAACTAGAAAAGTAATTGTGATAAAAAAAAAGTTGAATATTCATTGGCGTTTAGAAAGGGGGGCAAAAAAAATTATTTGTAAATATAATAGATATAAAATTCATATATTTTCACGATTTTCGTCATATCTACTAGGTCTTTCCAAATATTGAATTCATTTTTATTCTACGGATTCTTCGTATAAATACCGAGAATGTGTTTTCAAGGTTTTTTGAAATTCGACCCCTAAGGGTAGTGTGGTACAAGTGGGGGTGTTTTTCCTATATATGGAACGGCTTAAGCTACAATGTTGAAACTCGGTGTGTATATGTAAATCAACTAGAAAGGTAATTGTGATAAAAAAAAATTTGAATATTCATTGGGGGGGGGGGGGGCAAAAAAAAATATTTGTACATATTGTTGCGAGCTAGGGGTTCGCCGGGATTTCAAGTGAAACAAACAATTCGGTTAAAATAAAAATAAGTGATTTATTTTTTCGCACTTTAATTCACTAACACAAATAATTATCCGTACAATAATTCGCACTGTATGGCAAAATACCCGCTTTGACTTTCGCTTTAACTCGATCACAGTCTATCGTACGCTAGATATCGCTTCGACGTAATCCACAAATTACAACTGTGTCTCCAGTGAAGTGGAGCTTCTTTTATACCAGTTCGGTGGAAAGTCTAGGGTGTGGTAGAACTTTCCAGGGTCTATGAAGGTTCATTCTGGAACCCTTTAGATTGTTCGATCATTGGTTGGTTCTCGAAATATTTAGAAAGCTCGGTCTACTCAGTCTGGTTGGTTGGTGTCTTTGATGTAGCTTTGAGTACTGGCCGCTAGGTGTCGGGTTTTTATTCCCAAGATCGAGTTGCGGAGCTGCCAGGCTTGCGCGTAACATTACTCCCTCCTTAGTTCCTGTTCGTCCCGAACAGAGCCGTTCAATTCGTCAATCGCGCCGTGGTACTTTGTTAGTCGATCGAGATGTACAACTTTCATTTTAGTTCGAGGTTTTTGATGTAGCTGAATCCGATAGACTACATCATTTAACCGGGTGATGATTTGGTAAGGGCCTTCCCAATTGCGTTGTAGTTTCGGCGATCTGCCCTTCCGTCGTTTGGGATTGTATAGCCAGACTAAATCGCCCTCTTGGAATCCTGATGAATTCGCCCGTTGATCATACCTCGTTTTCATGCGGTCGGTCGCCACATCAATTTTATCCCTAACTAGGTTATAAATTGTGTGTTGTCGATGTCGAAGATCCGAGACGTAATCTTTTGCATTTGTTGGTTGGTCCGATGGCACTCCAAACATTAGTTCCGCAGGGACTCGAATATTCTTTCCGAAAATGACGCGGGAGGGGGTTTCTCCTGTTGTTGCGTGTACCGATGTTCTGTAGGCCATTAGAAATAGAGGAATGTGTTGATCCCAGTCCTGTTGCCTTTCGCTGACGAGTTTCGACAGGTTCGAATTCAATGTCCTGTTGAATCGTTCCACCATTCCATCAGACTGTGGATGTAGTGGAGTTGTCCTCGTTTTGTTTATCCCCAGCATTTGACACACGTGTTTGAATATATGAGATTCAAAATTGCGTCCTTGATCGGAGTGTAGTTCCCGTGGTACTCCAAATCTGCTCACCCAGTTGCTAACAATTTGTTCTGCGACGGTAACTGCTTCTTGGTTTGGAATAGCGTAAGCTTCGGGCCACTTGCTAAAATAATCGATGACCACAAGAATATAGCGATTTCCATGTTCTGATTCCGGAAAGGGTCCAGCAATATCCACAGCAATTCTCTCGAACGGAGCTCCCACGTTATATTGCTGCATTTCTCCCTTTGATCTGCGTTGCGGGCCTTTACTCGATGCACAGGTAGTACATTTACGGCACCAATTTTCGACATCATCTCGGAGATGGATCCAATAGAACCTCTCTCGTATTTTTGCCAAGGTTCTATTTATACCTAAATGTCCACCGGAAGTACCTCCGTGATATTCCTTCAAAATTTCCTCGACTTTAGAATGCGGGACGATGGTTTGCATGTGATGCTATGTTCCGTCAGCGGTTTCCCATTTCCGTTTTAATAATCCGCCATCCAGGTGAAGGGAGTTCCATTGTGCCCAATAACTCTTTAGGGTTTCGCTGAATTGTGAGATGTCCTTCCACTCAGGCCGCTCCATTTTGTCCTTCCACTCAGGCCGCTCCATTTTGTCCTTCCATGCCATGATCGGTGAAATATCTGGATCTTTTCGTTGAGCTTCCTCCAATTCTTGATGATTCCATCCATCCTTTGGTTCGGTAGTTATTCGCTGAATGATTTCTCCGACTTCTTTTTCTTCTACACGGTGACAATGCTTGCAGTTTGGTGGGCAAGGGCGACGTGAGAGCGCATCGGCATTACCGTGAATTCTCCCTCTTCGGTGAACAATTTCAAAATCGTAAGATTCCAGCCTTTCTATCCATCTTGCTACCTGGCCCTCGGGATTCTTAAACTGAAGTAGCCATTTAAGCGATGCGTGATCTGTTCGGAGAAGGAACTTTTGGCCATAGAGATATTTGTGAAAATGCTTTGTTGCTTCTACAATGGCTAATAGCTCTCGGCGAGTTACACAATAGTTCCTTTCCGATTTTGAGAGTACCCGGCTGTAGTATGATAGCACTCTCTCTTGCCCGTCGATCTCCTGTGATAGTACTGCTCCGATACCGACATTGCTGGCATCAGTGTCTATGATGAAACCGTGACCTGGTTTTGGATATGCCAGAACTGGGGAATCGCAGAGTTGGTCTTTTATTCTCTCGAATGCCTCCTGGCACTGTTGATTCCAAGTAAATGGCTTTCCCTTTTCTGTTAGCTGATGCAGACATTTCGCCGTGTTGGCAAAGTCTTTTACGAATCGACGGTAGTATGTCGCTAATCCTAGGAAGCTGCGCAGCTGGTGTTTATCACTCGGTGTAGGCCAATTTTTCACCGCCAGTATCTTTTCCGGATCCGTCTTTACGCCATCAGCTGAAACGATGTGTCCCAAGTACTTTACTTCTGCACTAAACAAAGTGCACTTCTTCGGACTCAGCTTTAATTTTGCCGCTCGCAGTCGTTGAAACACTTCTTGTAAATTTTTCAAATGTTCCTCGAAGGTCTTGCCGATAACGATCACATCATCCAGGTAAACGAGACAAGTTTTCCAGCTCAGGCCACGCAAAACAAATTCCATTAATCGTTCGAACGTAGCTGGAGCATTGCACAGGCCAAACGGCATTACGATGAATTGCCACAGTCCGCTGCCGACGGAGAATGCTGTTTTCTCTCTATCATTTTCGTCTATTTCCACTTGCCAGTAGCCACTTTTCAGGTCCAACGTTGAGAACCATTTAGCATCTGTCAATGTGTCCATGATATCGTCGATTCTAGGAAGAGGATAGCTGTCCTTTTTCGTAACATCGTTTAGTTGTCTGTAGTCCACACAAAAACGGGTACTGCCATCCTTTTTCTTTACCAGCACCACTGGTGATATCCACGGACTCTTTGATTCTTCGATGATTCCCTGATGCTCCATAGTTTTGACCATTGAGTTGACTTCTCCCTGTTTCGCTAATGGTACTCTTCTTGGTGGTTGACGTATCGGTGTAGCACTTCCGGTATCTATACGATGTTTCACTAGGTTTGTTCTGCCATAGTCCTCATCACCGGTGGAAAAGACGTCGCTAAATCCTTCGATTAGATCAACCGCTTGCTTGTGTTGTGCTCCTCTAAGGTTACTTGACTGAAGAAGTGATGATGTTACATTACTTTTCTTTCTTTGATTATTTTTAAAGGCTACGTCAAGATGTTCTTCAGTGTCGATACTCGTCACCGCCGAGATTGGTTCGCAGCTGCCAATTACATCTCCTTTCTTTACGCTAGTAATGCTGTCCGAAACGTTGAGTACTCTTACCGGTACAATCATCTTCTCATTCCTTTTTACTAGTGTTTTTCCTAGTATCAGACTTCGTAATGCAGGTGTCGTTTCTGGTTCTATGAGGTAGAATCGGTGGTTCCCGGGATCACCATCGAGCTCTGCCCAAATAACATTCTCCGATGACTTTGGTATATCCGCATCTTCGCACAATATAACTCGCAGCTTTGTTGAGTTGGAGGATGCTATTTCCATTGGGATTTCGATATTCCGCCACTTCATTATTCGTTGTCCTAAGTCCAGCTGGATACCGTGTGGCTTCAGAAAATCCATTCCAAGGATACACTCATCGGTAATATCAGCTACTACGAATACATGCGAGAATGTCAAATCTCCAAGCTGTATGTCACGAGCTATCTCCCCATGGACGGTTGTAGTTTCTCCTGTTGCTGTACGAAGTGCGTACCTTTCGGAGTTGTGAAGCCAAGTACGGTCTACGAGGTCAGATCTTAGCACTGATCGTGTTGCGCCTGTGTCAACTGTTATTATGCAGTTTAATTTGTCGACTCGGCCACTCATGCATAAGTCGTTTTCGCCACGATGTAGTCGAGAAACTGCGATGATGGTTCCGGGGGCGTCGATTCTACCAGCCAACTTCTGCCCCATGAAGTTGGCCTTTACTCGTTTCCCGAACTATCATTAGGCGAAGCGTGCTCTCGTGACGGTTCGCCTCGTTCACCCTTTTGCTTAGATGCGCAGCTGGAACAATAGTTTGTAGCCTTTCTTGGTTTTCGGCAGTCGCGTCTCAAGTGTCCTGCCTGTCCGCAATTCCAGCATCGGGAAGCTCCAGATCCTTCGCTCCGCTTGGTGTATTCTGTTCTCTGACATACACACTCTTCTGTTATTTCTCGAACTCGGTAGTGACTCCTCGAACTTTGCTTGGCAGCTTCGAACGTAAGCCCATGTACTAAGGCTTCACCAATCGTTTTCTTCCCTGCCAATTTCAGCGCCAGCTGCAGCTCTCTATCCTGTACAGCACTGTTAAATGCGAAAACAGCTGTTTCGTTGCGTTGTTCTGTTTGTGCGTTGGGAGACGATAATAGTGTAAGCCGTTCTATATCGCGCGCCAGCTCTTGAAGTGTTTCACCATTCTTCTGGGAGCGGCTGTATAGTTGTGTTTTGTAAATCTCACGCATGTGCTCACTGCCGTAATGAAGGTCCAATGTGTGTACCAATGTCGAAAAATCTTGTTGCTGCTCCTGAGGAATCGTTTGAAGAAGTTCTGCTGGTGGACCTCTTAGCGCCAATATCAAAGCCGTTCCCCGTTCCAAATCATTCCAATGATTATTCCTTGCGGCTGCCTCAAATTGGGTCTTGTAAATAGCCCACGGTGTTTGTCCGTCGAAGATTGGAGCCTTGAGATCCTTGTGCGTAACGTGTTCTGTTTTGATGACTCCAGTTGCTTTCACGTTATCGAAGTCCCTTTTTAGGCGTTCAACTTCTTCTACAATCTTAGATGTCTTTTCTTCGAAGGTTTGAAGTTTCTTCTCGACATTTTCTTCTATTGTTTTACCCATGGTGTCCATTGACTGGCTCAGATCTTTAACTTTATTATTTAGATCCTCTTTTAGCTCTTTTGTCTGTTCACTTTGGTGTTCTAATTTTTGGTTGAGGTCCTTCGAGGTTTGGTCTAGCTTCTCGTTCAGGTTTGTTAATGTTTGATCAAGCTTCTGGCTGAGATCTGCTGAGAGGTCTGCTGAGAGGTCTGCTGAGAGGTCTGCTGAGAGCTGTCTCTGTTGTTCTAATTTTTGATTAATGTCCACTGATAGTTGTTGTATTAAATTTACAAGAATATCAGAATTTCCAGGATTCTCGTCAGCAACTTCTTCCGTTGTAAACTCGTAATTGTTTGCGTCTTTACCTTCAGCTTCCAGTACCTCAATCATTCGGCTCACAAGCTCAGACTTGTTTCCAACTGTTGACAAATCCCGTCTACCAAGCTCTTCCTTCAACTCCGTTAACTTTAAATCTTTCAAATAACGCGGCATTTTCACTGTCCGTTAACTATTTTCCCGATTCAAATTCACTCGAATTTTTCAACTTCGCTAATTACAGTTACCGCTCACTAGAGCACTCGAGAATACTCGATTTCACAAAATTCTCACTGCTCGTTCGAGAATTTTTACTTCACTTCACAGTTTGAAAACTTATTCTTCGCGCACAAAATTCTCACTTTGTCCGTCCGAGAATTTTAATTTCACTTTTATCACTCGCGATTTCAACCCGAATTAAACCTTGAAATCCCACTTCTGACACCAATTGTTGCGAGCTAGGGGTTCGCCGGGATTTCAAGTGAAACAAACAATTCGGTTAAAATAAAAATAAGTGATTTATTTTTTCGCACTTTAATTCACTAACACAAATAATTATCCGTACAATAATTCGCACTGTATGGCAAAATACCCGCTTTGACTTTCGCTTTAACTCGATCACAGTCTATCGTACGCTAGATATCGCTTCGACGTAATCCACAAATTACAACTGTGTCTCCAGTGAAGTGGAGCTTCTTTTATACCAGTTCGGTGGAAAGTCTAGGGTGTGGTAGAACTTTCCAGGGTCTATGAAGGTTCATTCTGGAACCCTTTAGATTGTTCGATCATTGGTTGGTTCTCGAAATATTTAGAAAGCTCGGTCTACTCAGTCTGGTTGGTTGGTGTCTTTGATGTAGCTTTGAGTACTGGCCGCTAGGTGTCGGGTTTTTATTCCCAAGATCGAGTTGCGGAGCTGCAAGGCTTGCGCGTAACAATATAATATAAATAAAATGCAAATATTTTCACGATTTTCGTCATATCTACTAGGTCTTTCCAAATATTGAATTCATTTTTATTCTACGGACTCTTCGTATGAATACCTAGAAAGTGTTTTCAAGGTTTTTTGAAATTCGACCCCTAAGGGTAGTGTGGTACAAGTGGGGGTGTTTTTCCTATATATGGAACGGCTTAAGCTACAATGTTGAAACTCGGTGTGTATATGTAAATCAACTAGAAAAGTAATAGTGATAAAAAAAAATTTGAATATTCATTGGCGTTCAGAAGGGGGGGGGCAAAAAAAAATATTTGGAAATATAATAAATATAAAATGCATATATTTACACGATTTTCGTCATATCTACTAGGTCTTTCTAAATATTGAATTCATTTTTATTCTACGGATTCTTCGTATGAATACCTAGAAAGTTTTTTCAAGGTTTTTTGAAATTCGACCCCTAAGGGTAGTGTGGTACAAGTGGTAGGTGTTTTTTCTATATATAGAACGGCTTAAGCTACAATGTTGAAACTCGGTGTGTATATCTAAATCAACTAAAAAAATAATTTTGAATAAAAAAAACGAATATCTATTGGCGTTCAGAAGGGGGGCAAAAAAAATTATCTGTGAAAATAGAAAGCATATTTTCCCACGATTTTCGACATATCTACTACCTCGTCCCAAATAATGAATTTAATTTTATTCTATGTATTCTCCATATGAATACCAAGACAGTGTTTTCAAGATTTTCTGAAAATTGACCCCTAAGGGGGTGTAAAGTGATTGTGTACTTTTTCATAAACTATTCCATATCTCTCAGATCCAATCAGATTTTCACTTCCATGATCTTGTTCTTTTTGATAAGTTTTTAGTCACATAGTAGCCTACACCGCATTTCAGAATTGAACGCGTTCCTTACTTCTGCCGGAAAAATAATAAAGTAACGCCCAGATTGTTGGCAGATTTTTTTATACTCTAGATGAAAATATAGAGTATTATAAGTTTAATCCAGCCCGAAAAGTTTGTAACGCATAGAACCGAGCCTCGGACGAAAAAAAATTATATATTAGTTTGTGTTTATTTTTAGCCAAAACCCCCAAATCCGTTTGCTGTCCGTCCGTCCGTCCGTCCGTCCGTTAGCACGATAACTCAAGAACGCGTTGACCTAGGAAGTTGAAATTTTGTCACAACTTGTAAAATGGAAAAAGTAAGGCTAAGTTCGTTAATGGGCGATATTCTTCCACTCCTTCGGGTACCTCCCATACAAGAGTCCTTAAAACACGTTTTCACAATTATTGCTCGAATGCTTCAAGTTAGGAACTTGAAATTTTGCATACTTAAGGTTCACTATGTTTGAATCGAAAGTTCCGAATATGATGCAAATCGAATGAGTCCTTCGTGTATCAGCCTAGAAAAGTTTTTAAAAAATGTATACTTGTTACTGAATCCACTATAACTCCAGAACGAATTAAAGCAGGAATTTAAAATTTTACAGGAATTAGTTTTATACCAAAACCAAGACGGAGTTCATTAATTAGCGTCATCCGTTGATTCCTTCGGGTAGCTGCCATACAAAAGTCCTTAATAAACATGTTCACCAATATTGAACGATAACTTTAGAACGCTTTAAGTTACGACTTTGAAATTTTTTACACATTAATTTTATAATAGTCGCAGCTGAAACTATTAATATGAAAAATATCCCATAAGTCCTTCATGTAGTTGCCATACAAAAATTCTGTAAAATGTCCTAACTTACTTTATGGAACTCACTATAAATCAAAAAATCGAGTAGCCGCTATACAATAGTTTCTACCTGTAAGTAAAAGGTCATGTAATAATTGCTTGTGCAGTCCCCATTCTTTTGATATATTTCCAACTAAAATATAAATCGGAGTTCAGTATTTCATGTAGAGTATCATACGATTGGCTTGCAGCCGATCGTGACTGCGTTATGTTTATTTAGTAATGTCGTTTAGAATCGATGTAGACATTAAAATAATTTTGGCCGCGTAGATCGTTCGAATACCCGTATGTGCGATCGTAGGAACGGGCCTAAGTTGTCATTTTTGAGCTCATGGCTTAAGAGTACTAGCAAATATAAAGCTCATTGAAATGAATCTTCACTTCTCTGTGGAATTATAACTTAATTGAATTACTACATATTATATTTTTCCATGAAATCAATAACATTTATTTTTAACTTCATTATTGTTTTATAAAATATATGCATAGGTAGTTATGGATCAAGAATTTGTTTTCTTCAATTTTTTCCTTTATTACATGGTACCTTCGTGATGAAATAAAATGTGGTAACATATTGTTAGTTTTAAAGGCGAAATTAAACGATTATTTTCTACAGATTTAATCGTAAATCGATTATCACATTCCGATTAATCAAATGTTTGATTAATCGATTAGTTCATTTAAATTGCCATCTCTCGTTGTGATCACCTATTTCGATGGTCACAATGTTGTGATGTTTTTTTTTAAACGTAAGAATTGTGTAAAAAAAATCTGACTCTCAGCTAAAATTGTGACTTGTACACAGAATAGGCCTGATAGCATAATTCTAATTCAAAAATAACAAAAACAAAGTTAAATTTTATAAGCTTTTGGAAAGGAAAAAGCTTAGGGAAATGCTCCGGACATTTCTCAAGAATTTCGGTAAGAAAAATTTCACGGAACAGTGTCAACCTCGCCATATGGAAATCTGTTGAAAATCGCATGGATTTCTAGCCCGGAATTCTGACTATATAAAGAACTGACAGATTTCTATGTTTTTGGTCTGATGGACAGTGTCATAACAAACATAGTAGGTATGGCAGCGCTTGGGCCAGACAGTTTGGCCTCAAGTGCTGCCAGGCTCAATGACCTAAAAGGGGCGGGGGCTAATGACCTTGGAGCTAATGCCCTCTGGCGGGGGCTAATGACCTTTGATGGGGGCTAATGACCCTGGGCGGGGCTAATGATCTTGAGCGGGGCTAATGCCCTCTGGCGGGGCTAATGATCTTGGGCGGGGCTGATGCCCTCTGGTGGGGACTAGTGACCTTGGGTGGGGGCTAATGACCTTATACAGTAGGCCAAGCTCGCAGCCGCTAGTGTAGGTAGTTGACCATAAGCAAAGGGGTGGGACTAACAACCCTAGACAATTGGACAAGGACACAGAGCTTAGTATAGGTAGATGGCTTTATACAGTAGGTAGGTAGCTTTATGCAGCAGGTAGAAGGTCATAAGCAAAAGGACAGGGCATAAGGCATGGGTAATGCCCTTATGCACTAGGGCAAGGCAAGGAACTTTGAGTCTGGAACTGTATTTAGTTTAATGTTTAATGGGCGGGGCTGTGATGATGTCGGTGAGACCGAGTACTCTAATTAGCATGGAGTATACGTTTGTATCAATGTAAAAGAGGCGGAATAGATAGATGTTTACATCCAAAAAGAATGAAGAGCATGTACGGCTTCTTGATACAATTATAATGCAGCGTTTTCTTTTTATGCAGCCTTTTGATCTTGCGAGATGACGAAGGTTGTTTATTATTTATTTTGTACGAGCTGAATTTATAGTATGACGATTATGCACTTGTACGTGCATTTTTCCTGGGCCGTATAATAAAATCAGGTTATGCGTAATTTTTTTTTTTGCTAACAAAACTGGCATTGGGTCAAGTTCGAGGCGGTACAAGTGTATATCTGAGAGATATTATCAGTTCTGCTTATGCTTCGATTTTTGCGCGTTTATTTTTTGCTACATCATTAAGATTGGCATTGGGTCAAGTTCGAGGTGATACAAGTGTATATCTAAGAGGGTTATTAGCAATTTTGCTTATGCTTTAATTTTCGTGCGATTATTTTTGTTTTGATTGAGTTGATCCATCTTTTTGTCCAATAACACTGCATAATATTGCGAAATTGTGTCTGAAAACTACAAAAAGTATTGAATGAAACAGGTTTTTTCGCATTTTAGCGTTTTATTATTTTCTGATTGAGGAGATGCATCACTTTAACCAAAATTATTACCTAATGTTGTGAAATAGTGCCTGAAAACTTCAAAAGTATTTAATGAAGCAGGATTTTTTCGCATTTTTCGCGCGTTTTATTATTTTTGTAGGAGACGATGCAACACTTTTGCTGATGTTATTGCCTAGTATTATGAAATTGTAGCTGAAAACTTCAAAATGTATTGAATGAAACCGGTTTTTACGTTTTTTGCAGTCAAAAAGAACTATCACAGACAGTTTAAACAACTATTTTTTAGATTATGTAATGAGGTGCAGTAACTTTAACGCGTATTTTTCCAGTTCATGTAACAACTTTTGTGTACTTATTAGTTTTTTGATTAAGGTGACGCATCTTTTTAGCCAGTATTATTGCCTAGTATTATGAAATTGTAGCTGAAAACTTCAAAAGGTATTGAATGAAACAAGTTTTTACGTTTTTTTGCAGTCAAAAAGAACTATCACAGACAGTTTAAACAACTATTTTTAGATTATGTAACTTTGAGCGTATTTTCAAAGTTCACGTGACAACTTTTGTGTATTTATTAGTTTTTGATTAAGGTGACGCATCCTTTTAGCCAATATTATTGCCTAGTATTATGAAATTGTAGCTGAAAACTTCAAAATGTATTGAATGAAACAAGTTTTTACGTTTTTGCAGTCAAAAAGAACTATCACAGACAGTTTAAACAACTATTTTTAGATTATGTAATGAGTTGCAGTAACTTTGAGCTTATTTTTCCAGTTCACGTGACAGCTTTTGTGTATTTATTAGTTTTTGATTAAGGTGACGCATCTTTTCAGCCAATATTATTGCCTAATATTATGAAATTGTAGCTGAAAACTTCAAACGTATTGAATGAAACATGTTTTTCTCATTTTCCGCGTGTTTTATTATTTTTTGTGAGAGATGAGGCAACACTTTAGCTAATATTATTGCGAAATTGTGTCTGAAAACTTCAAAAAGTATTGAATGAAGCAGATTTTACGTTTTTAGCAATCAGAAATAACTACCGAGACAGTTTAAACAACTATTTTTTAGATTATGTAATGAGTTGCTGTAGGTTTTTACACGCATTTTTTCGGTTAATGTGTCAATTTTTGCGTATTTATTAGTTTTGATGGCGATGATGCACCACCTTAGCCAATATTATTGTGAAATAATGCCTGAAAACTTCAAAAGTAGTAAATGAAATAGGATTTTTTTCACATTTTTACGACTCTTGCAGCATTTTTGCGCGTTTCATTAATTATGTACGAGACGATGCAAAACTTTAGTTGCTATTATTGTGAAATACAGCCTGAAAACTTCAAAATATTGAATGAAACAGGTTTTTTAGTTTTTTCAAAATACGTCTATTTATACACGTCTATATAATACAAGTTGTTTTAATATAATGCAATGCTGTGATATACTACAAAACTTTTTTTTAAATTTACAATATTTGTTTAGCCTAAGAACCTTATTATATTCGTTATTATCTTATAAATTAAATACTTTACATGTTAGACCTTATACACAAGGAAATCGTTTACAGTTATCACGATTTTACTACAAATTTTTCGTATATCTTTTTGAAATGTCTAAAAATTGAGCAAAAAATAAAATTAATACCAATTCATAAAGTTTAAATGAAAGTAATATAAAAAGTGTAATAAGAACTAATTACTGGTACTAAATTTTATTTAGAACTACATATTAATTCTATAAATACTTCTTTCTCTTATAGCCGTAAGGAACAGAGCCGTTGTCTTCTAGAAATCGTCTCTTTTCGCATAGGAGTCTGTACTTTTTTATTTCTGATTTGGTTATAACCAAATGGTCCTCTGTACGTCGGAACAGAGCCGTTGTCTTCTAGAAATCGTCTCTTTTCGCATAGGAGTCTGTACTTTTTTATTTCTGATTTGGTTATAACCAAATGGTCCTCTGTACGTCGAAAGTTTTGCGTGGGCAGTAAAATATATTGGTTTGTCTCTGGATACAAAACCATGTTCTTTATTGTATCAAAATTTACAAGTTTTGAGGCCTCGTAGTTTAAGCAAATGCCCTTAACCTTGCAAACTATATTTTCAGCGTTTTCTCTCGTGCTTAAAAGTTTATATCCATAGTTCTTCGGGCCTCCACTCACAAACTCGGTTATAAAGCTACCGGCACCATAAGGCTCTAATTCATCTGTCATATCTCCTATAAACTCTCCAGTTGGTGGCTCGTATTCCCCCTCTCTAGCTATGTAAACTACGGAATCTGTATCATAGTATAAAACGCGATCTCCTAGTTGATCTAAATAATGGTACAGTTTCAAGCGGGCTTATGTCGTTGTGTAGGCTGCTATACATACGTTAACAGTAGGTAAACACTCGGCTACTTCTTCCTTATATTCCCAGTTCACAACTAAGGTTTCTTCGTTAATGGTAAGCAATTCATATACTTTTGAGGGCTGATTTATTATGCTTGTTTTTTGGCAGGTTTTCCCTCTGTCCAAATTTTCCCCAGAACGAGTTTAATATCAATTTAGCTAGAGATCTTAAACCAGGGTTGCCGACAATTTCATCGAACTCTAGTTTCACGTTCTCGATAGACAGAAAATCCTCAATATACTTTTCTTTTGCCTCTTGAGATGAGCATTTACTCGGCCAGCCTGCTGTTTCATTTTAATAAACTTATGCATCATATCTGTGAACAATCCATCAGTAGCTGCTAATTTATCGTACTGCCTCACATCATAGCTCCTTATCTCATATCTCATAAAGTTCAAGCAGCTTGTACCCCTTTTCTACAGCCTTCGTCACCTCATCTATCACCCATGTCCCCATCAATGCTCTTTCTTCATTAGAGTGGGGGCAAAACTCGTCTTGATTTTTATTTTCACTACAAGTTCGGCAAAGTGAAAACATCAATTTGCTATTCTGCTTAAGAGGCAGCACGGGGTGTAGTAATTCTTCTGGTGCTAGTATTTTACACTTAATTATCCCCTCTATCTTCTTTAAATCAAGTTTGGAGCAGTTATCATCTCCAACATATAGCGTTGGGTGCCCAATAGGAAATTTACTATTTTTGCAACACACATCTAAATATTTAATTTTTTCACCGGGTTTGCACTTATAGTAACTATAGGTATTCCCAGTTCGTCCACCATAAAAGGCATCTCTCGGTTTTAGGGGTGAACTTTTCAACAGCGGATGATAGGTTAAATAATTCATCATCTTTTTATCGATACTAAGTCGTTTATCGAAGTCACAGGCCATCATTTCAACTACTTCATATCCAAGAGCACGTAAACGATCAGTTTTTGAAGCAGTTCTTTCATATCGATGGCTTAACGTATCTGTTGGATAGTTATTTTTGGCAACTAAAAACGTAAAAACCTGTTTCATTCAATACTTTTTGAAGTTTTCAGCTACAATTTCATAATATTAAACAATAATATTGGCTAAAAAGATGCATCACCTTCATCAAAAATAATAAATACACAAAAAATGTCACATGAACTGGAAAAATACGCGTAAAAGTTACTGCAACTCATTACTTATCTCAAAATAGTTGTTTAAACTGTCTGTGATAGTTCTCTTTGACTGCAAAAAACGTAAAAACCTGTTTCATTCAATATTTTTTGAAGTTTTCAGCTGCAATTTCACAATATTAGGCAATAATATTTATTAAAAAGATGCCACCTCTATCAAAAATTAATAAATAAAAGTTGTCACATGAACTGGAAAAATATGCGTAAAAGTTACTGCAACTCATAACATAATCCAAAAACAGTTGCTTAAACTGTCTGGGTAGTTATTTCTGATTGATAAAAACGTAAAACCTGCTTCATTCAATACTTTTTTGAAGTTTTCAGCTACAATTTCATAACATTAGGCAATTATATTGGCTAAACAGATGCGTCACCTTAATCAAAAACTAATAAATACACAAAAGTTGTCACATGAACCGGAAAAATGCGAACTACATAATCTAAAAATAGTTGTTTAAACTGTCTCGGTAGTTATTTCTAATTGCTAAAAACGTAAAACTTGCTTCATTCAATACTGTTTTGAAGTTTTCAGCTACAATTTCACAACATTAGGCAATAATATTGGTTAAAGTGGTGCGTCACATATATCAAAAGCTAAGAAATACGCAAAAATTGCTAGTTCATAGTTCATTTATTTCAATAATACTTAATTTATATACACACAGTTGGTAAATATTTTAGAGAACTCAAAAAATGGCGCATGAACCAAATAAATGCGTGTTAAAGTTACATCAACTCATTACATAATCTAAAAATAGTTGTTTAAACTGTCTCGGTAGTTATTTCTGATTGCCAAAAACGTAAATCCTGCTTCATTCAATACTTTTTTGAAGTTTTCAGGCACAATTTCGCAATATTATTAGCTAAAGTGTTGCCTCATCTCTCACAAAAAATAGTAAAACACGCGAAAAATGCGAACAACATGTTTCAGTCAATACTTTTGAAGTATTCAGACACAATTTCGCAATAATATTGACTAAAGTGTTGCATCTTCTTCTACAAAAAAAAAATAAAACGCGCGAAAATTGACGCGTTATCCGTGAAAAATGCGAAAAAGTCCTGTTTCATTCAATACTTTTGAAGTTTTCAGGCTGTATTTCGCAATAATAGCAACTAAAGTTTTGCATCGTCTCGTACACAATTAATAAAACGCGCAAAAAATGCTGCAAGAGTCGTAAAAATACGAAAAAAAATCCTATTTCATTTACTACTTTTGAAGTTCTCAGGCACAATTTCGCAATATTAGCTAAAGTGTTGCCTCATCTCTCACAAAAAATAATAAAACACGCGGAAAATGCGAAAAACATGTTTCATTCAATACGTTTGAAGTTTTCAGCTACAATTTCATAATATTAGGCAATATTACTGGCTAAAAAGATGCGTCACCTTAATCAAAAAACTAATAAGTACACAAAAGTTGTTACATGAACTGGAAAAATACGCGTTAAAGTTACTGCACCTCATTACATAATCTAAAAAATAGTTGTTTAAACTGTCTGTGATAGTTCTTTTTGACTGCAAAAAACGTAAAAACCGGTTTCATTCAATACATTTTGAAGTTTTCAGCTACAATTTCATAATACTAGGCAATAACATCAGCAAAAGTGTTGCATCGTCTCCTACAGAAATAATAAAACGCGCGAAAAATGCGAAAAAATCCTGCTTCATTAAATACTTTTGAAGTTTTCAGGCACTATTTCACAACATTAGGTAATAATTTTGGTTAAAGTGATGCATCTCCTCAATCAGAAAATAATAAAACGCTAAAATGCGAAAAAACCTGTTTCATTCAATATTTTTTGTAGTTTTCAGACACAATTTCGCAATATTATGCAGTGTTATTGGACAAAAAGATGGATCAACACAATCAAAAATAATCGCACGAAAATTAAAGCATAAGCAAAATTGCTAATAACCCTCTTAGATATACACTTGTATCACCTCGAACTTGACCCAATGCCAATCTTAATGATGTAGCAAAAAATAAACGGGCAAAAATCGAAGCATAAGAAGAACTGATAATATCTCTCAGATATACACTTGTACCGCCTCGAACTTGACCCAATGCCAGTTTTGTTAGCAAAAAAAAAAAATTACGCATAACCTGATTTTATTATACGGCCCAGGAAAAATGCACGTACAAGTGCATAATCGTCATACTATAAATTCAGCTCGTACAAAATAAATAATAAACAACCTTCGTCATCTCGCAAGATCAAAAGGCTGAATAAAAAGAAAACGCTGCATTATAATTGTATCAAGAAGCCGTACATGCTCTTCATTCTTTTTGGATGTAAACATCTATCTATTCCGCCCCTTTTACATTGATACAAACGTATACTCCATGCTAATTAGAGTACTCGGTCTCACCGACATCATCCCAGCCCCGCCCATTAAACATTAAACTAAATACAGTTCCAGACTCAAAGTTCCTTGCCTTGCCCTAGTGCATTAACCATGCCTTATGCCCTGTCCTTTTGCTTATGACCATCTACCTGCTGCATAAAGCTACCTACCTACTGTATAAAGCCATCTACCTATACTAAGCTCTGTGTCCTTGTCCAATTGTCTAGGGTTGTTAGTCCCGCCCCTTTGCTTATTGTCAACTACCTACACTACAGGCTGCGAGCTTGGCCTACTGTATAAGGTCATTAACCCCCACCCAAGGTCACTAGTCCCCGCCAGAGGGCATTAGCCCCGCCCAAGATCATTAGCCCCGCTAGAGGGCATTAGCCCCGCTCAAGATCATTAGCCCCGCCCAGGGTCATTAGCCCCGCCCAGGGTCATTAGCCCCGCCCAGGGTCATTAGCCCCCATCAAAGGTCATTAGCCCCCGCCAGAGGGCATTAGCTCCATGGTCATTAGCCCCCGCCCAAGGTCATTGGCCCCGCCCCTTTTAGGTCATTGACCCTGGCAGCACTGGAGGCCAAACTGTCTGGCCCAAGCGCTGCCATACCTACTAAACATGATCATACAAACAGCAACAATTTTCTATGGGGATGCATAACTATTAAGGCTCAATAAAAGCAGAAAGCAGCGGCAGAAGCAGAAACGAAAACTGCTGCTTTTTCGTTCCAAATTCTGCCTAAGCTTCAGTACTGCCAACGTAAATCGCTTAAGAATTCGGAATGTTGTCAACAAAGAAAATGTTCAAGGTGTCAAAATTGTGCTGCTTTTTGCTCTGGTTTATGATTTTAAATAAAAGCAGAAGCAGAAGCATCTTACTACCACCGAAGGTAGAAGCAAGGGATGGTGTTTCCCTGCTAACTGTCAACAGTAACAAGTATTTTAGTCTGTCATTTGAGCAGACGAAATATTTTGATTCCATTAATTTTTCACACCGCACTGAAGAGGTAATACAAAAAAATAAAAAATAAGTCAAGTTTAGTTTTCTAGTAAAAATAAAAAATTTAAGTAATGAATAAAGAAAATAAGTTCAAAATGTTAAAAAATGCATGCAATGATTATTCCGTTTTATTTCCTATATTACACAGGTAACAACAACAACAACAAATAAATTAAACCTGATGAAGAAATCCATTACAACAAAAAAATCTGCCAACAATCTGGGCGTAACTTTATTATTTTTCCGGCAGAAGTTAGGAACGCGTTCAATTCTGAAATGCGGTGTAGGCTACTATGTGACTGAAAACCTATCAAAAAGAACAAGATCATGGAAGTTAAAATCTGATTGGATCTGAGAGATATGGAATAGTTTATGAAAAAGTACACAATCACTTTTTCAGAAAATCTTGAAAACACTTTCTTGGTATTCATATGGAGAATACATAGAATAAAATTAAATTCATTATTTGGGACGAGGTAGTAGATATGTCGAAAATCGTGGTAAAATATGCATTCTATTTTCACAGATAATTTTTTTTGCCACCTTTCTGAACGCCAATAGATATAGATAGGAAAAACACCTCCCACTTGTACCACACTACCCTTAAGGGTCGAATTTCAAAAAACCTTGAAAACACTTTCTAGGTATTCATACGAAGAATCCGTAGAATAAAAATGAATTCAATATTTGGAAAGACCTAGTAGATATGACGAAAATCGTGAAAATATATGCATTTTATATTTATTATATTTACAAATATATTTTGTTGCCCCCCCTTCTGAACGCCAATGAATATTCAAATTTTTTTTTATCACAATTACTTTTCTAGTTGATTTACATATACACACCGAGTTTCAACATTGTAGCTTAAGCCGTTCCATATATAGGAAAAACACCCCCACTTGTACCAAACTACCCTTAGGGGTCGAATTTCATAAAATCTTGAAAACACATACTAGGTATTCATACGAAGAATTCGTAGAATAAAAATGAATTCAATATTTGGAAAGACCTAGTAGATATGACGAAATTCGTGAAAATATATGCATTTTATATTTATTATATTTACAAATAATTTTTTTTGCCACCCTTTCGGAACGCCAATGAATATTCAACTTTTTTTTTATCACAATTACTTTTCTAGTTGATTTACATATACACACCGAGTTTCAACTTTCTAGCATGAACCGTTTAATAGTTAGGAAAAACACCCCCTACCCCCGCAGCATACTACCCCTAAAAAAAATTATATTTTTCCAACATTCCGCTACTATAGCTCTATCTAAATACCAAGTTTAAGGCTTATATCATTACAGGTTCTCAAGATATAAGCATCGGAACTTTTTCCTTTTCACCCTCCCCCACCCTCCCCCTCTACACCCTCAACCCCAAAACTTTTTTCCCTACTAGGGTTTAATTAGCGCTACTTCTGGTAAAAATTCTAAGCATCTATCTTAAACTGTTCTTGAGATATGAAATGTATTTGATTTGAAAAATTCTCATCCCCTCCACTTCTATACTTCACCTCCCACTTAAAAAATTTTACTTTGATCAATCTTTATTTGTCAACCTTTATACCCAAACCAAATTTTATTTTTCTAGAGCAATTGGTTCATGAGATATCGTAATCTTAAGTTTTTCACCCCCCACCCCCATACACAACTTCCCCCACCCAAAATTTTTCTTCATTCTGTTCTCCTAGTATAACTACAAATATGTTTTAAGTTTGAATAGTGTGCCATTAACGGTTTAGGAGATATGGATTTTAGAATGTGTCTATCTCGTTATTTTTGGGTTTCGGACGCATTACATTTCCCCCCACTCCCACACCCCTTGATCAATATTGACAATTTTTCTGCAAATGGGTCTACTATCAGAGCTCTATAGAAATTCCAAGTTTCAGCTTCCTAACTTAAGGGGTTACTGAGATCTGGAAACCAAAATTTTCGGTCTAAAACACTTCCCCCTCCTTCCCCCTCACACCCCCATCCCTTAAAATTTGGTCACTTCAAGGCGCCTACCCCGTCTATTCGTTAAAAAAATTTCAATTTAATATCTCAAAGCGTTTGGCAGCTACGAGCCTCCAAACGATCTTGCGTGCGGCGTACGGCGGACAGACGGACTGAAAATTTTTATTGCTTTTTTCGCGTCTACTAGTTATGAAACGTGAAAATAAAAATTTTGAGGGTAGCAAATTTTTTTTTTAAAAAAATCAATCACAATACTTAATTATTAAAATAATAAAGTAATAGAGATATATTATTATAATAATAATAATTGATTTAATCTCTTCATGCAAAATGGGCAACTTTTCCTATACTCAAAAATCATACTTATTTGCCTTTCCACTTTGCTTAATTACTTTCCGTAAACGATTTTCCATTGAATATACCAACTTTCTAGTTGTTGCTGCAGTGGTTTTTTCCCATTCGTCCTTTATTACAGATTTCAGCTGGCTCTTTGAAAAAATATGGTGTTTTCTTATTTACTTATCCAGGGCATCCCATAAATGTTCTATGGGATTTAGGTCTGGTGACTGGGGAGGAGTTTTCAGGTTGTGTGGTGTATTATATAGAATCCACAAGCGCACTATTGCAGCAGTATAATTAGGATTGTTGTCCTGCTGGAAGTAATAATCGTCTACAATGTTCAATTTTTCGGCACTTTTTTTTAAATTTTCCTTTAAAATATTTAAATAATCTTCTTTTCTTGTAATTACCGTTCACAAACGCAAGTTCTTCCACCCCAGAAGCCGCCATACACCCCCATACCATCTCTATATCGCCACCATGCTTTACAGTTGCTTGAATATTCTTTTCGTCGAATTCAGTTCGTGCTCGTCTCCATACGCGGATTCGTCCATCTGAACGATACAAACAAAATTTACTTTCATCTGAGAAAATAACCTTATCCCAGAAGTTTGTTGGTTTGTTAATGTAGTCTTTGGCGAACTTCAACCTCTTTATTTTGTTAACTTAATTGAAGGTTTTTTTCTGCAAGATCGTGACTTGTATCCATCGCTTTGTATGACACTGCGTATAGTACGAGGATGCACATCGATCCCTGTATCTTCCCGAAATGCTGCAGCAATTGATGATGAAGTGGATTTCGGTTTTTTTTTTTTTTTAACAAATTTAGCAATTTTTCGCTTCTCTCTAGCATTAAGTTTTCCAGGTCTCCCAGATCTGTTTCTATTTCGAAAATCACTACGGCCTGTAAACCGTTTTATTGTATCGCGAACTGTAGTTCTACTACGTTTAACTATTTCACAAATGTCCTTCAATGATTTGTTACTACTAGATAAATTTAAAATTATGTTTCTTTCTTCCACGGTAGTTTCTTTACTTTTCGACCCATTTTACTTTATTATTTATAATACAGTATTGTTATTGATTTTCAAAAAAAAAAAAATTTGCTGCCCTCAAAATTTTTTTGTCCACGTTTCATGACTAGTAGACACGAAAAAGGCAATAAAAATGTTCACTCCGTCTGTCCGCCGTACGCCGTACGTCGACCGCCCAAAAGACTTTGAAGGCTCGTAGCTCTCAAACCAGTGGAGCTATTAAATTAAAATTGTTTCTATTGTCTCCCAGATCTGTTTCTATTTCGAAAATCACTACGGCCTGTAAACCGTTTTATTATATCGCGAACTGTAGTTCTACTACGTTTAACTATTTTACAAATGTCCTTCAATGATTTGTTACTACTAGATAAATTTAAAATTATATTTCCTTCCTTCCACGGTAGTCTCTTTACTTTTCGACCCATTTTACTTTATTATTTATAATACAGTATTGTTATTGATTTTCAAAAAAAAAAAATTTGCTGCCCTCAAAATTTTTTTTTCCACGTTTCATGACTAGTAGACACGAAAAAAGCAATAAAAATTTTCACTCCGTCTGTCCGCCGTACGCCGTACGTCGACCGCCCAAAATACTTTGAAGGCTTGTAGCTCTCAAACCAGTGGAGCTATTAAATTAAAATTGTTTCTAAGAATAGACTGAATTGACATTATTTTCAGGGGTGGAGGTGTGAGGGGGAGGGTGGGGGAAGTGTTTTAGACGAAAAATTTTGGTTTCTAGATCTCAGCAACCGTTAATGGTAGGAGGCTGAAACTTAGAATTTCTGTAGAGCTTTGATAGTGGACCCATTTGCAAAAAAATTATTGATATGGGTGAAGGGGTGCGGGAGTGGAGGGGGAAATAATGCATCCGAAACGCAAAAATGCCGAGATCGACACATTCTAAAATCCATATCTCCTAAACCGTTAATGGCAAGCAAATAAAACTTACCAAATATCTGTAGTTATACTAGGAGAGTAGATTGAAACAAAATTTTTGGGTGGGGGTAGTGGCGTACGGCGGTGGGGGGGGGGGGTGTGAAAAACTTTAGATTACGATATCTCACAAACCAATTGGACCAGAAAAACAAAATTCGGTTTGATTATAAAGATTTATTAATAAAGATTGCTCAAAGTAAAATCTTTGAAGGGGGTGGAAGAGCACGGAAGTAGAGGGGATTAGAATTTTTCAAAAATAACACGTTTCATATCTCAATAACAGTGTAAGGTAGATGCTTCAAATTTTTACTAGAAGTAGACCTAATAGAGCCCTAGTAGGGAAAAAAATTTGGGGGTGTAGGTGTAGAGGGTGAGGGTGGGGAAGGGTGAGAAGGAAAAAGTTCCGATGTTTATATCTAAAGAACCTATAATGATAGAGAGCTGAAACTTGGAAATTAGATAGACCTATAGTAGTGGCATGTTGGAAAAATATTTTTTTTTTGGGGGTAGTATGGTACGGGGGTGAGAGGTGTTTTTCTTAACTTTAGAACGGCTTGTGCTAGGAAGTTGAAACTTGGTACGTATATGTAAATCAACTAGAAAAGTAATACTGTTAAAAAAAATCGAATATATTCATTGGCGTTCAGAAGGGGGGGGGGGCCAAAAAAAAATATCAGTAAATATAAAATGTATATATTTCCACGATTTTCGTCATATCTACAAGGTCTTTCCAAATATAGAATTCATTCTTATTCTACGGATGCTTCATATGAATACCTAGAAAGTGTTTTCAAGATTTTTTGAAATTCGACCCCTAAGAGGGAGTGTAAAGTGTAAGTGTAAGAGTGTAAAGTGGTTGTATACTTTTCATGAATTCCACCATATCTCTCAGGTCTGATCAGAAATCGAATATCTTTTCACTTACACGGGCTTGTTTAATAATCACCTATTTTTAAGTTTTTTATTTTTCAACCTCTAGACCGCATCTCGGAATATGACCCATTTATATAATTCATATGTTACACTCCGCTTCCCGAACTTTTTGTTAGGTTTTCAGTCACATAATAACATACACCGCATCCCCGAATTGAACGCGTTCCGAACTTCTGCCGGAAAAATAATAAAGTTGCGCCCAGACTGTTGGCAGATTTTTTACTCTTAAAAGCCGAAAAACACCTAACGAGCGTTTGCACAGTAACCAAACTGCGGAAAAGAATCGTAGACTAAGAAATGTTCCTATTCTTTTGGTACTAGTGCAGTTTTGAGAATTAAACCGTCTCTAAATTCCCGGTATCTTGACGAGAAATGCAAGTGGCGAATACTTTTGTCCAAGCGATTTTCGTATCATGCTTATATGTATTATTAGTATTTTTCTTGGAATGAAGGCAATAAATAAAATGATTTTATATGGAACGTTAAACTAAAAATAAAAACATCGATTTCCCGTAAAAATGTTCTTATAGGTTTGTATCAGGAAAATTCTAGGAACGTTAAAAGTCGGTATACGTACAGTGGCGAATACTTTTGTCCCTCTGTGTACACAAATTTCAAACGGTAAAAATGTCGTTGTCGTTCTGCTGGGATGTGTTTTTGTTGAGAGAGATTTCGGTACCAGCCTTTCCTCCGCCATGTTTATCGAAAAATAATTCTTTTTTCTGAAAGTAAATACATAACACTAAAGTCTACCGAGCCGGAACTTTAAAAATAAATTTTGTCAGATCATGGCAATTTTTGGAATTAAAGATGCGATTTTTCACCTCAAAGTTTTTCAGTAATTATAATAAATAAAACTATGCAACGCCGGAAAACAACAAGAACTTAAACTAATTTGCTTCTATGGTAGCTTATCACCATGAAAAATTCCATTCTTATAAAAATTTGTAGAAAAAAATAGAATTACTGTTGGCGGGAGGGGTGAAAGGGTTATAAAAAGTTTTTTGTTTTTATGTTTTAAACTCAATTCTGCGTAGAACTGCTTAAACCGCATGATTCCACGACGTCAGGAAGTGCGATAAATACACGGTCATATATACAGGTCTGGAAACTAGACACCCTTTTGAAGCATATAACCTTGCAGTTATTATCAACAGAGTCGCTACTAGTGATTCGTTGCGCAAGCGCAAGAACGTGCTTTCTCGACGATATTGTCACAAATAACCGTAAATTTCGAAAACTGAACTACAGCTTCTTAGATTATGTACCTAAAAGTAGCGCTGCGACATCGACATCGATGTTTTAGAAACATCGGTGTCGATGTTTTAAAAACATCGATATTTTGCAAAAACATCGGGTACTTTTACCATCGATGTTTTTACTTCGATGTTTTTCAAACATCGATGTTTTACAAAAACATCGACATCGATGTTTCAGGCACATCCAGGTTTTTTTTTTGATCCTCACACTATTTAGCGGCTATTTCTTAAGTGCAATAAAAGTACAATAACTGCCGCATCGTGCGACAAGGCGAACAACATTAAAAGAAAGAGATACCACTCTTTCCTACGCTAGCGGCATTTGGTAACCGAAATTAACAACTGCATTGTTAAGAAAAATACCGATTTTAGCGCATTTCATAACATAACATGGCGCTTTCCACAATTTATACGTACCGAACTATTAAAAACAAGTCTGTAGCAGGTCAAAAATCTGTAACGGAACGCTTTCGTGCTAGACGAATTTCGTCCCGTCTTCAGAATTAACGGGTCCCTCTGGGTCCTTACAGCACATTTTGCCGGCTAGTGAGGAACGTGGGAGTGGGTGAAAAAAAAATACGACCCAGAGGGAGTCACCGTCCTTAAGAGTGCTGTCTAAAACACATATATTGCACAAATGTAAGACAAAGAGAAGAAAAAAAAATGTGGTGAATAGGGAAAGGTCATTGCGTGACCGGGAATGACCCTACCGCGCTCGCTAAACCGCTGCGTTAAGCGGATTTCCCGCTCGCCATGCCGCTACTCTACGGGATTACCTATACACCGGAAAATGTGCTGAAAAAAAAATAAGCCCAACCTTAGTCATGGGATGACCGATTCTCCAGGATTCTCTAGTTTTACCCTAGCCAACCGTCATCTTCGCTCACCTGTTTCTCAAGGTAACAATTAACCCGAATCACCTGTAAACAAAGTAATACCCGCACTCAAACCAAATCCACCTGAAGCTTCACAAATATCTTCACAGAAATACTTTTATTAAATAAAAAAACGCTGTATTGAGAAGGAAAATATATATAATAATAGAAATAATTAAGTAATTTTTACAAGGACTTCTGGCATTACTTGGATTTTTTTTTTTTTTTTCTTTTTATTTTTTCTTAAACTTATGGTACCTTGTTGACGTTGGGGCCCTTGCTGCTACTTAACGGAGAGAATTCGCATGGGGTTTCGCGATCTTTTATATATGTACTGTTTGAAACTCACGGTTTTTTTTATATGTTTTTAATTAAATTAATTTAATTCGTATTTTTTTTGTAATTATGTAACAGACTTCGTAGTCTAATTCACTTTTCGTCTTTATATAAAATTTCTCGTAGTATAATTCACTGTTCGTAACTATATATATTTTTTTGTAGTATAATTCACTTTTCGTCTTTATATAAAATTTCTCGTAGTATAATTCACTGTTCGTAACTATGTATATTTTTTGTAGTATGCTTCACTTTAAATATTCTTTGAATTATCTCAACATTTTTGTTTGTTTTTTTTTTTTTCATTTCCGAACTTTCACAAAAAAAAAACCTTGTCCGCTTTCTTTCACCTCCAAAAACCCAATCGCCGAAAAAAAACCACCAAAAAAATCTCAAAGAATCATTTTTTTCTTTCTCTCATTTGATGGTCTATTCATGAGATGTTACCGACTTTCGTCGCTTTTACAAATTTAGGTGCTAATTTAGCAGCAAACCTATCAATTGCATTGCTTTGGACGAAATTCCTTACAAATACAGTCTGGCCTGGTGCATATTCCTGATCCCTACTCCGTAAATTGTACGTATGGGCAGATCTTTTATAAGCCTCAGCTAAACGCGCCTTTACATGATTTTGAGCTACACGTAAACGCTCTATGTGCGGGTTTAATTCCAACTCTCCTTCGGAAAGAGTAGTCAAAGATCGCAAAAGTTTATAATCGGAACCATGATTAATTCTATGGGATCCGAACATTAAGTAATGTGGCGTAAATCCAGTGGAATCATGTACGACATTCCGTATGGCAGAGCATATTTCGTGTAAATGATCGTCCCAATGTTTATGATCCGTTCCCAAATAAGCTCGAATTCCTACCAAAATAGAGCGATTTACTCGTTCCGACGCGTTAGCCTGGGGAGCATAGTAAGGTGATCGTGTATGATGTATTCCAAAGGTTTTCACGAGATTTTCAAACAACTTGGAGATAAACTGTACGCCATTGTCCGAATGGATATATTCTGGTACCCCATAAGTTAAGAATATATCGTGCTCCAAAAATTTGACAACATTTTCCGCCGTAGCATTTGGAAAAGGCTTCAGCCACACAAATTTTGAAAACTGATCGAGCACAACGAATATAAAACGGTTGCCATGCCGAGAACGTGGGTAGGGCCCTAGGAAATCTATGTACAGCCTCTGTAATGGTTTGTCTACTTCAATTTGATTACCCATGAGTGGTCTCATATTGTAATTCGGTGGCTTGCATTGTTTGCATGTAACACAATTGGAGATATACTGAATAACCTGTTGCCGAAGACCTGGCCAATAATAGTATCTTTGGAGCAACTCCACAGTCTTTGCTATGCCACAATGAGAGGATAGAGGGTTATCATGTCTGCTCTGAACAAGAGAATCTGTAAGGGACACAGGAATCCACAATTTCCATACTGGAATATCGGAATTCTCTGAAGCCAAGCTGGGCTTCTTTATGTATATTTTTCCCTGACTAACTTTTAAATTGTAGAAGCGATCCGGGGTCTTCTTTATCAGATTGATTCGATCTACATACTCTTCGTCTTCAAATTCTTTGGAGTTTAAGTCTAGGATAGGTAATTCCGGATCGATGGTGTCTATTTCGGAGCAAAAAACGCGTGATAACGCATCAGGAACTGCATTTAATGTGCCCTTGCGATGCTCAATGCTGAAATTGAACCCTTGTAATTTAAGGCTCCACCTTGCTAACCGGCCGGACAAATCTTTTTGACTCATAAGCCATTTCAAACTCGCATGGTCAGTTATAACAGTGAATTCCAGACCTTCAATATATGCCCGAAATCTCTTAACACTTTGTACGGCTGCTAAACACTCTAATTCAGTCACCGTGTAATTGCGTTGCGCAGCGTTTAGTTTGGCTGACATAAATGCTATTGGGTTCTCCCCACCTGTCTCAGATCGTTGAAATAGTACGCTGCCAATGCCGGTAGCGCTCGCATCGCATTGAATAAAGAATGGTTTTTCAAAGTTGGGGTTGACCAAGACTGGTGCTGAAGTTAACAAATCTTTAAGAAGTACGAATGCCCCCTCAGCCTGTTCGTTCCACAGAAATTTCTTATTTCTTTTTAATAAATCAGTTATGGGAGACGCAACTGATGCAAAGTTAGGAATGAACCGCCGATACCAGCCAGCCATGCCTAAAAATCGTCGCACATCTCGCACGGATTTTGGAACCGGGTAAGAAGTTATAGCGGATAGTTTTTCCGGGTCTGTTTTGAGTATTCCGTCACCAACTACATATCCAAGATACTTCACCTCCTTGAGCAGGAATTTACTCTTCTCAACATTTATCGTTAGTTTGGCTAGTTTAAGGAGACGTGAGACTTCACGAAGCAGGTCGAAATGTTCCTCAAGAGTCTTTGAAGTAACCAATAGGTCATCAAGGTATACAAATACTCGATCATGAAGTTGATGTGGAATGACCTTATGCATCAATCTACACATGGTCTGCGGCGCGTTGCATAGACCAAAAGGCATTACCGTAAATTGATACAACGGACGACCTGGTACCGAAAAAGCGGTTTTGTCCCGTGAAGCAATGTCAAGTGGGATTTGCCAAAAGGCATCCTTCAAGTCTAAACTCGAAATGCATCTTGTGGATTGTAGACGAGATAGCAAACCATCTATCAAAGGTAAGGGATAAGCGTCTTTGACAGTAGCTTCATTTAACCTGCGGGCATCCACACATAATCGAACCTTACCAGGTTTGCTGACAATCTTTATGGGAGAGCTCCACGAACTAGAACTTTCTTCGATCACACCCAAATTCAACATCCGATCTAATTCTTTGTATAATTGCTCCTGCACAACCGGTGATACTGAATAGTGTCGTTGTTTAATCGGCGCAGTGGATCCTACATCAATATGATGTGCAAGAAAAGAAGTCTTTCCCAGTCCTAACCGATTAAATGATGGAAAGTTTCCTATGATTCCGTTGACCTCCTGCCCTTCCTTTTCATCCAATTGATCTAATGATTTAAGAGGTGAGATCATACCGTCTAACTCGTTTACCACAACGGGTGCCAAACCAAACGTGTCCCAAAAATCGATACCCAGATAAATTGCATTCTTAAGAGAAGGTGCTATTAGAAAACGCATCATCTTGGTTTTACCGGAGAAAGAAACCAAAGTCCTAACATATCCTAACACGTCGCATTTCTGGCCAGATGCTGTCGATATTTGTGTGTGCAATGAATGCATTGGAAGCGATAGTTGCTTAACAAGGGCAAGCGAATTTGCTCCCAATATGCTGGTGCTAGCTCCGCTATCCAATAACCCCTGTAAACAAAATCCCCCAATAAAAATTTGTGCAAATGGACGCTTATCTCCCGAAGCTTGAATAATTTCCGACAGAACCGTGTTTTTCAGTTGATGCCGTATTCTCCAGTAACGATCTGCGCGAGATACACGAGTTTTTTTTTTTTTTTGAATCGCATAGGTGTACTAAATTGATCCGAAGAATCACTATGGGAGGGAGACGTTACTGATCGGAGTTCGTCTTCACTGCTGTCAAATTGGTACTCTGTGAGGGACTGCTGGAAGGAGTGCGATTTGTCCCTGATTGAACCGCACTCTGCACACCGTTTCCCGTAACGCGACTTTGACAATTTGTACAGTTCCGCTTTATTACATTCTTGGTCCCACAACCGAAATAGAAAATGCCATCGATTGACCTAGGACAGTTCGTGAAACTATGTCCTAGGTCTGAACAGTTCCAACAAATTAACATTTTACTTGCAGTCCGTGTTGGATTGTGCTGTGCCGGGTTTGACCGCAAGGCTGCAACTTCGTTGTGAAATTGCCCTAAATCAACTTCAATTTCGTTCACTTGGCGGCGATTAGAGCAGTTTATGTCGGAGTCATATCCGATCCTGCGCCAAGTAGTTTCCACCGATACGCATTTTCTTTTCAGATGCTGAACGGAAATAAAATCAATTCCAGCGAGATGAACTTGCAAACCGGGTCGCATGTTCCGAAGCAAAATTTGCTGATGATATTCATCGGTTAGCGGCGACCTCAGTTGCAAGGTGAGTTTATCAATCGCGTCAGCAAAATCACAAAAAGCTTCCCTATGTTTTTGATATCGGGCATCAATCTGCCTGCGCACATCCAAATCGGTAGTTTGCGTCTCAAAACGTTCCCGTAAAGCACCACAAAATTTGGACCATGTGAGGTCAGGTGTGGTTTCGCGATACGTCCAATACCATTCATCCGCAGCCCCGCGTAACAAAAGAAATATTTCTGCTACGAGGTTTTCTCCCCCAATCTCGTTAGCCTTTGCCAAAGTTTCAACCCTGAAGATAAAACGTCCGACGTTTATACCAGAACTAGATCCATCAAAATGAACCCCCCATTTAGAAACTGGAATGAAACCTTTTCGATTCCCATTGCCTGTCGAAGTTACATTATCTGTCTGTCGCGATGGTGGTGCTGGTGGTGGTGGTGGCAATTCGTGTCGGGTACTACTTGGACACCATCTTTGTGACTGCCCCTGGAATAATGCGTTCCTCTCAGGATATACATTCGAAGGAGAATCGATTGGTTCCCCATTACCTGGGGCCTCCTGTTCTAATTGATCCAGAGGAACATTTTGATTTTGACTTACCGCTGAGGTGGAAGTAAAATTTATTTCCGCCAATTTTTGGTAGAAGGGTTCCATATCGGTACCGTCAATTTTGTGAATTTCAGAAACCATTACTTGCAATTGGATTACTTTATCTATACAGACTTTTCCTAAGACTTTCAACGGGGTGGTTGCACATTTCACTAGACGACATAACCGCCCGTGATAATGCTCTAAACGGGTGGAACATTTGGCTATCTCCTCCTCATTTGCATCTTTGACCCCCATTAAAAGTGTTGATATTTCCCCAAGACCTTCGAAGCAGGAATCGAGTTCTTTTGGGAGATTCTGTCGTACTTGCTCCGGCAAAGTCGAAGAGGGTCGAAGAACGGGCCGATTCTCCTCTAATTTAAGCCTAGCCTCCAGCTTATCATATTGAGTCGGTGCATCCCCACTAATTTTCCGTATCAAGCATTCCATTTCAAACTCATCTGGTTCCAGATGATCAATCAGGAAGCTTGACATTTTTTTTTCTTTCCTTCCTTATATTCTTCAAAAGAACCACAAAAAGAAATTTCCGATAAAATGTATACTTATGTACCTATTACTCGTGTTATATATATGTATGTATGTATATACATATGTATGTATGCAAATATAAAGTAATTAAATAAAGAATAATAATAAGATAACAAAAAAAATAATGAATATACCGATGCTGAAGAGAAAAAAAACCCGAAATAAATATGTACTAAATAATGTTATTGAAAAAAAAACGTAAAATTCGGAGAATCCTGGAGTCTCGTGACACCCCAAGAAGACATAACCGGCACTCATCTCGTTTCTCACACCCTTACTTTAATAAGCAAGATTTAATATTGTAACAGGTTTTTGGTTGCGCGAGCTCTGTAGAGTCAGGGATATAGGATTAACGTCCGAGGATTGAACTCTTAAAATACGTGTCTTTATACAATAATACGAGAGACGCTTCAGTGTGATCCCTTAGAACTAACAAAATTATTCAGGAGGCCATGAAAGAAAATCATGCCGACGGAATCTATCCGGATAAAATTTCGCGAGAGACCAAACTGAGTTCTTATACGCGAAGCTGAATCAAGCTGTCACACACAATGACCTTCAGGAGATGATAAACTATTATACATCGACGCCACTTGGCGGATAATCGTCGCGAACAAGTCCGATCAACTATTCTACTGAGTTTTTTTTTGTTATTCCAGCTAGTTAGACTCCAATAACGAATCTGCATTTAAGATGCACTAGCAAACCTCTTTATCTAATACAAAAACGCGCGAGATAAACTAAAAATGCAATTCAACAGTGTTTATGGGTTAAAGGATGGACGGTAGAAAGAAAAAATAAAAAAAATAAAATGTAATCCGAAAGTGTTCCTCATTTGCATAGGTGTTAACTACAAGTAAAACGAAAATCTCGCCTTAACGCAATCAATAAAAAAAATTATTACTACTGCATTTTCTTTTGTTAGCAGCTCGAATGCACTCAGTACATATTTATCACTTGAAGCTGTTCACCAAAGAATATTTATTGCCAAAGCAAAATTACGCCTTACCATAGGCAAGCGTAAGCACACCGATACATACAGTTGTGGTACTCGCTACCGAAATGTAATTCTGCAGAAGTTCCAATTGCTCTGTTAAGACCCACAATGTATGTCTATCAGCTGCAAATGTTCTATTATCTGTCTGTTCCTCTAGCCTCTCTACATTGAACGTAAAAGCTTACGCAATTATCCCTGTAGCCTTCACTTGTCGCTGAGAATTCATTAGGAAGAAAAACAAAATTGATCCATATATTTAGCTAAAATTTGGAAACCCGACTGAAGCGATTTACGATTGGTATCACCAGCCGCTGTTAACAACATGTTAATTATGTCCGACAGATTATAAAAGAACCGGCGCATAACCAAGCGAGCGCAGCGTCATAAAAATAGCTGGATTCTGGTTATTAACATTGATCAATTGTAAGTTTAATGAACTGCACGTGAATGTGAAGTCTATCACTGCATCAATATAGGTGTGCATTATAATAACCATAGGCTGGATAAAAATACAAATGCTGTTTATGGGCTGCTGACTTATGCGCGCCTGTTTTTAGAGAAATTGAATGTCTCGAGAAAACATGTTTGATTTCTTGAAATGTTTTGTTTTAAGAAACCATTCTTACAAAACAGAGATCAATTGGACACACAGCAAATAAGGAAGCACAAGATGAACGTCTAAATTAAGAAGGATCTAAAAAACGAAAACCGATTGCTTGGGCGCCACTGTAACGGAACGCTTTCGTGCTAGACGAATTTCGTCCCGTCTTCAGAATTAACGGGTCCCTCTGGGTCCTTACAGCACATTTTGCCGGCTAGTGAGGAACGTGGGAGTGGGTGAAAAAAAATACGACCCAGAGGGAGTCACCGTCCTTGAGAGTGCTGTCTAAAATACATATAAATTGCACAAATGTAAGACAAAGAGAAGAAAAAAAAAATGTGGTGAATAGGGAAAGGTCATTGCGTGACCGGGAATGACCCTACAGCGCTCGCTAAACCGCTGCGTTAAGCGGATTTCCCGCTCGCCATGCCGCTACTCTACGGGATCACCTATACACCGGAAAATGTGCTGAAAAAAAAATAAGCCCAACCTTAGTCATGGGATGACCGATTCTCCAGGATTCTCTAGTTTTACCCTAGCCAACCGTCATCTTCGCTCACCTGTTTCTCAAGGTAACAATTAACCCGAATCACCTGTAAACAAAGTAATACCCGCACTCAAACCAAATCCACCTGAAGCTTCACAAATATCTTCACAGAAATACTTTTATTAAATAAAAAAACGCTGTATTGAGAAGGAAAATATATATAATAATAGAAATAATTAAGTAATTTTTACAAGGACTTCTGGCATTACTTGGATTTTTTTTTTTTTTTCTTTTTATTTTTTCTTAAACGTATGGTACCTTGTTGACGTTGGGGCCCTTGCTGCTACTTAACGGAGAGAATTCGCACGGGATTTCGCGATCTTTTATATATGTACTGTTTGAAACTCACGGTTTTTTTTATATGTTTTTAATTAAATTAATTTAATTCGTATTTTTTTTTTTGTAATTATGTAACAGACTTCGTAGTCTAATTCACTTTTCGTCTTTATATAAAATTTCTCGTAGTATAATTCACTGTTCGTAACTATGTATATTTTTTGTAGTATGCTTCACTTTAAATATTCTTTGAATTATCTCAACATTTTTTTTTTGTTTTTGTTTTTTCATTTCCGAACTTTCACCAAAAAAAAACCTTGTCCGCTTTCTTTCACCTCCAAAAACCCAATCTATTCACCTCCAATGATTTGGCGCGCAATTCTACTCTCTGATCTATTACAATTTTTATTTAATTGCCTCACAGAGGGCACTAATTTTTATGCCAGCGGTTTATTTATTATCAAAAAAAATTCTTTAATTTAGTTATGTGTTACACTGGTAAGAACTATGAAAAAAAACTTTGAGGGCATTCTGGTTTGAGGAAAGAAAACTAAATACGGAACTATGAATAAAAATTTAACTTAAAATAACAGGGCGACGGACGGAAGTTATAATAAAAAAATATAGACAATAAAAATATATATATATATATATATATATATACTTATACATACATATATACTTATAAAAAAAAACAATAGAAAAAAAAAAAAAAAATAGACAAGAAAAATAAATTCGTCACAAATCCACTGGTAGAAAGATTTTCCTAGGATTAAGTGCTAGAATGTTTGCGAAACACTGCTCGAATGCGCTATGTTGCGACTATTTTGCGGCTATGTTGCGGCTAGTTTTTGACAGTACTGGATTTATACTACTCGGACTGTCTCTCTCACACCAAAGCCAAAATTGTATGTTACATCTTCTATCCCTCTCCATTTGGATTTACTAGCCGCTTTAAAGCCGCAAAAATAGCCAGTGTCATAACTGCATTAAAAAAAGAGGTAAAACATCGATGGGACCAAATGAAACGAAACTACTAAGCAGGCAAAGTTTCTGAAAATACATGTGCGGAAATTCGTATGAGTCGCAATCAATTTTATTTGACTTGACGCTTGAAAATTGTCTTGCTTCTTGCATTTGTTTGGCTACGTAGATGATATCATTTTTTTAAGTGTTGTGATAGATGTGTAGAAAATCTATTGAATTTTCCTTGTATTTGTACGGAGTCTTTTGAGTACCAATATGCCATCCCTATCGTACATATGCACTTACATATATGTTATTTCACGACTTTTCGATGGCCATTGGCAGCAGGGGCGGATCTAGACCTTGCTGTGGGGGCGGAATTTTTTTGATTTGAATTTTTTGTTTGATCAAGTTCTGTGTGATTTTAGCTACATATTTAGCACTTAGCAAAAAAAAGGTCATCTGGGGCCTTATTACTGAATACGATACGATCAAAATCAATCGTAAATTCTAAATGTCAGTATGCCGAATTTAGAAATTTACGTTTGATTTTGACCGTATCTTATTCAGTAATAAGGCCCCAGATGACGGGATCATATTGTTTTCATCGCCAAAGTTGTGACCTTACCATCTCCGATTCTTTCGAAAATTTTTGTTCTTGAAGGACTAGTGAATACAATAATGGAAAAACAAGTTTTTGTTTCTATTCATTTTTTAACTAACAAAAACAACATCAATCTTTGAAATAAGCCCTACTTGATTTTCCAAGGATAAAAATTACCAGAGATATGAATTTTCAAAGAGAAATGGGAAATTTTTACTATAACTAACAAAACAATAAGATAGAAACAAAAAATTGAAATCATGTTTTTTTCACTAATTCTTTGAGTATACAAATTTTAAAAAAATCGAAGACGATAAGGTCAAAATTTCAGCGATTCTTGATTAAATGACCCCTTTTATTTAAAATAATTGAGAACCACTATAATCTTCTTCGATTTTTTTGACCCCGATCCCATTGAGATCCCAAGTTAATTTTTTAGCTTGTTTCGAAAAACAGAATAACCCACAAAAAAAAAAACCGTTTTGAGATTTTCAAGGATAAAGAACAAAGTATTTATCCTTAAAAAAAATTTCAAGGATAATTTTTATTGCGACAACCCATCCCTTTAAAATAAGCTATATTTTATTATTCTATAATAAACATTACCGGTGATATGCATTTCCAAAGAGGACTCGGAAACCATTTTTACTAAAACTTTAACATACTATAGCGTACAAAAAACATACTGCAGTCACTATCAGCTGCAAGCCAATCCTATGATACTCTAGATAAATACTTAACTCAGATTTATATTGTAGTTGGGGTAATGTAGAATTACGTTTGTGCATGTTGTATGATTGCTACTCAAAGCGAAAAGATAATAATCATCGCTTTCTTATAAATTTATCCTTTTCTTTGGAACCATTCAAAAATTAATGTGTACAAAATTTCAAATTCGAGCTTGACGAGTTTAAAATTTATCGGAAAACATTGTTGAACACGTGTTTTAAGGATGTTTGTATGGAAGGTACCATAAGTGTTAAAAGAATTTCGCTGACCAGTTCACTACTCGATCTTTGTTTTCACTTAAAACTAATTTGTACAAAATTCCAAATTCGTAACTAACTCAAGTAATCATGAGTTATAGTGAGTTCCGTAAATTGAGTGTAGATATATTCACATGATATTTGTATAGCAGTTACACGAAAGACTAGTAGGATTATTTTCATAATCATACATTTAGCTCCAACTGTTAAAGACCCAACTTACACAAAATTTCAAAGTCGTAGCCTTAAGCGTCCCGAAGTTATTGATAAATATTCTTGAACACGTTATTTAAGGACATTTTGTATGGCAGCTACCCGAACGAACTTAGCCTTACAAATTCAACCAAACATCCAGATTCAAAATTTGAATGAATATATGAATTTTTCTCGAAAATCTCGTGTATGGGGCTGCATGATGGCATGAACTCTAGCATTACTTCAAATATGTATTCATGCAAGAATAATAGTGTATGTTGGCCTTTAACGTGCACTTCTACGGAGACGGTTTTCATTCGCTGTCCCTTTCTTTGACAAAAACCTTCTCGGTTTTCATGGAGCAAACATTTGCTTCTTCTCTAATGTCTCACCTAAAATTCTAAAAACATCGATGTTTAGAAACGTCGATGTTTTTCACCGAGGTTTCATCGACATCGATGTCGTTAATTTCAAACATCGATGTTTTGAGGTCGATGTCGCAGCACTACCTAAAAGGACACACCCCAATAAAAAATAGCCAAATTGTTCTATGCGCTTATAGAAGTAAAAGCTGATTATTTTAGTTGCAAAAATGTTGGCGGGCATTTTAAATTTTTTTTGCATATATTAAATAGTTCATATTTTCCATAAACATACTGCAGTCACGAAGTGAAGCCAATCGTATTTTACTCTAGATGAGGACGGTTTTTCCCGTTAACGAACAAATTCGATTAAACAACCAGATTCAAAATTTCAAGACCATAGGTCAATACGTTCTTGAGTTATCGTGTTAACGGATATACGGGCGGGCGAACGGACGTCAAGTGCATTTAGAGTTCTTATCCCCAAATAAGCATTAACTTTTTGATTGGACTGACTGGACTTGTATTGTTCCGGATGCAGTAGTGGTTTTGCTGTACACGGCTGCGGCGTATGCTAGTTCTGACGCATCACAAAATCCATGGAGTTCAATTTTAGGCTCACTTTGGTAACTTATCAATCTAGTGATTTTTATTTCTTCCAATAGAGGTAGTTCTGCTTCGAGGTTATTCCAATCAATTGGATGACATCAGACGGGACATCATCCCAACCTATGACAAACTTCCAGATTTTCTGCATTAAGGGGCTCATATGAGTAGAAAATTTTTGTATTTTCAAAATTTTTGTATTTTCAAAATTTTTTTTTTCGCTCATCTTAAATTTTATAGTCTTAAGAATGTTGTCTGTAAATTTCATATTGAAATTCCAATAATTGTGGAAGCTATGGGCAATTAACCGATATGGGCCCTTCGTGAATTCTCTATATAGCACGTCATTCAAACGCGATTATCTCGAAACATACTTTTCAAAATCTTTGGAAAACGGCTGAAACGATTACTTCCAAAATTTAACACATTATTCTTGAGTATGTACTCCCCTTCGCTACGTAGGATTTTTTTTTTATCTTACTTACTTTTTTTATCAAGCAGGAAAGGTCGATAATTGAAGTTGAAAACTGAAAATAAAGTTCAATCGGCCGCCATTTTGTGAAAAATTGTTTTTCAGAATCATTTTGAAATTTTTATTTTGGACCAACCGCCTGCATGTAATCGTGGGAACCGTAGAGCGTGCGAGCGACGGACATTGTTTGTGTCGACCCTGACTTCAGCGCCCCTGGTTGATGTATATTTATAAAAAAAAATTATTAGCGTACCTCAACTTTTATACTTTCGAATAAAACCAATCTGAATAAAATCGAAAAAATAGTTTTTGAGATAATAATTTCTAAAATTCACTTAATTTTTCAACTTTCTACTCATATGAGCCCCCTTAATAGTTTAGCTTTGATTGTTACTGGTGCAAGCCATTGGAGTAGATCGTATATACAGTTGCTCACATAATTATTGGGTCGAGACCAAAAACAAAGTTTGGGGCAATATTATGAATGAAACGAGTTGAAAATAAAAAAAAATTAATTTTCATTTATTATTGTCTTTACTATATACTCATGGAAATAAGTGTTTTTTTCCAAATATATATTACGCAAATATATGAAATAAATAAAAACAATTCAAATAAATGAAATCTAACATCACGAATTTTTTGTACTCTTTTAAATTTAAACTGCTAAATTAATATTTGGTAGGATCTCCTTTTTTTCGCATTGATTCTACAAGTTTCCGGTTAGCTTATTCGAAGATTTCTGTCCATTCATCTTATAGGACCCTTTTCAACTCCGGTGTACTGCTAATTGGGTGCATCCTGCTTCTTCCATCAAGCTGCTCCCAAAGATGGTCACCTGGGAACAGATTGGTGGAAGATATAATAGTGGTGATCGGTTTTTTCCACTTTGCGACACTTGTAGTGTAGAAATTCTGAAATGATATGTGCCGTATGTTTAGAATCTTATCTCGATAGTATTGGAAGTCCATTTCCTTACATTGAAATTACCTTTCTTCATTAAATTTTGAATATCAGCTTGTAACTGCATTGCTCCGTTTATGGACGTAAAAATCGTTTCAAAGCGTCGCAGCTGCGATTGGGTAGTTATTTTCTTCATCATGTGTTAACTGTAGAAGCAGGACCGTGCCCGGGGGGGGGGGGGGGGGGGAGTTTAAACCCCAAAAACACCCCATTGGCTCATTTTCATTGGGAAGGGAGGACTTTTTTTTTAGGTCATTACATTCAGTTGGTGGAAACTTGATAATTTATTATGAAACCCCCCCTTGTTGTGTTCGAGGCCTTGGAAGAATTATTTTGACTTGAAAAAGTCAGAATAATTGATAGGAGAAAGAAGGTTCGGGACAGAAGGGCCAATTCCACCTAAGTCCGAATTGGTGGCTGAGTTCAGCTGGTGCGACGCTCTTGCTGGCGGCCGGGACTAGCTACGGCAGTGTGGGGTGGTACTTGCTCAAACTCAGGCCATTAAACCCTAGGCCTGTACAACAAAATTGTAAGCGCCGACTTATCCAAGGGTAGGTAAAAATTGGTATTATTTTCCCAATTGGTCGTGAAAGACCAAGAAGCGGTTGGATGGCGCGGCTCCGCGATTTGTCAGGGCGCTCTGGTGTTAATAGCGCCCTGCTCTGCCCACCCTACCTCAGCCACGACTGACCTGTAACCATTTTGTGTCGTGGCCCCTTTTTGAGGCTTGGGGCTAAGGAGCTAGACGCTCGGGTTCATTTAAATAAGTGGCCTATTAGCCGTCAATCATCTTCAAGAAAAAAAAAAAACAACCAACTGAAAGAATAAAAACTGAAAAAAAATATATGGAACAAAACAAAAAAAAAAATATAAAAAAATACATAAAGAAAAAATTAAAACTCACCCCATTACGTGTGTATTTTCCTGCTTTCCGTATATTTTTTCTTTTTTATGGTTAATTTATTTAAGTGATTTTGTTTATTTAAAAAAAAATTCCGTCCTCGTCGGTCCTGTCCGTCTGTCTTTTAATTCATTTTTGATTTATTTTTATTTATCTTATTTATTTTTCTTCATTTTTTTTTTTTTTTTTAAAGAAACCTCGCTTTAATTTTCGCGGATGTTTTTAATTTTATTTTAATTCATTTTTGATTTTGATTTATTTCCATTTATATGTTATTTATTTTTCTTCATTTTTTTTTTAAAAGAAACCTCGCTTTAATTTTCGCGGATGTTTTTAATTTTATTTTAATTCATTTTTGATTTTGATTTATTTCCATTTATAGGTTATTTATTTTTCATATGACTCGGTGCACAATTTTCAAGGAAATGCTCGTTTGCTTCGAAACTATATGTTTTGCATGTTAGCACAGGTCAAACTCATCGATTCTTAATCACACCTATTGTAGCCTTATCATCAAATTGGATCACGAAAGTGTATATACCTCTATTAAGTATATAACTATTAGCAACTGTAATCGGGCCTCGAAAACAACGCCGTCATTGCTCTAGTATGTATAGTTACGAATTGGCATGTAAAAGAAATGTTAACAATTTTACTATCTGACAAAAATATGTCATTTGCATTTTAACACTGATAGTTTAGAAAGAGAAAACACTGTTGGACCACAATTGAAGAAAAGTAACTTTGCGCATAATTTTCGCCCAACACTTAAATTACTTCGTTTGCAAAACCTAACGTGTGTTGAGTGCCGCCGGAATTTCGTTTCCGGTGCTTGCAGGTGCTTTCGATACTTAATAAAGTACCGAACGCACTTGTAAGCACTGGAACGAACAAAAAGAAACCGGCTTGGCGACGGGAAGGGCACCGCTGGGAGATAGATGCCGGCTGGAAGCGCGCGTCGTTGGAGAGAGATGGATGATGGCTTCCTAGCTACGTGGAGGAATTTTTTTTTTGGTTTTTCGGTTTGACATTCACAACGTACTTTATTTGCACTCTGGTTAAGTTTTGTGGTTTTGACTGCAGAAAAATTAACGAAGTCGGACTGCTGACATTTGTGAAAATTGAAAACGCGAAATCTTGGGCAAGATCGACTTTCATCACGCAGTAATTGGAAATCGCGACGTGAAGTTTAGTGAGAAGTGTTTCCGACAGGCAGGTGGAAAACCTGAAAATCAAATTACCTTGTCACGTAAGCGGGAATTGAGGATTTGTAAAGGAAAAGAAAAGTGTTGAATTCGAATCGGGGGAAAAAGTTGTGAAGTTTGTGGAAGGAGTCGGTTGAGTGATTGCATTATTGCATACGTTCGAAAGAAATACAAAAGTTCGTCGCCATTCTCGACTCAGTAGCGTGTGTTTTCACAGATTTTCCATAATTTCGCCCGCGATAAACTTCCCGATCGCATTGTTGAGAATATTTAAGTGTTCGACCGCGCACCAATCAATTGCAGTTCTGTTGATCGCGCATCAATAAACACCAGCAAACGTATAAAAACCGTTTCGGTCGCCTTCTATGCCAGTGAGTGTAAAGGCTGACAGTCTTTAAGAAATTTTCAGTGCCGTCATTCATTTAAACGAGAATTTTTTTCCCCATGCGGACAATTCCCGATCGCAAAGAATCCGTTTTAGTTTCTCGAAATATCCAAATTGCGGTAAATTCAAAGTCGACATCGTCGTAGTTCAAGTCAATTAATATCGAACGTTTCGTACCTTTTTTCACCCCGTGCAAAGAATGAGTGTCATCGACGAATTAAATTTAAATCTTCGACACTGTCAGTGCTCGTCGTTCCCAATTGTGTCATTTCTCCTTTATCATTTTCGACTTTCGCTTGTTGCGATCTTGATGAGCAAATAATTTTCTTTCGTGTGCGTATGTGTACACATGAAGGCACAACTACACTAGTGCACTGTTAAGGAGAGCGACGACGAATAATTTTGACACATGTGTTTAAAATGCTATTTTGAACTGAATAAAGCTGCGTCGTAGCTACCATTTCCTATTGGAAAAATATCTGAATTGGCTAACGGAAGAAAAAAAAAAAAAAAAAAAAAGTGAACGCCGAATAAAATAAATTTAAAAAGAAAAAAAAATAAAAAGAGAAAATATCGTAAAGTTTGAATAAAGAAAAAAAAAATTTAACTAAAATGACAGACGTAGACAAAGACGGGACGGAATAATTTAAAAAAAAAAAAATAATTGCAATTAAATTTAAAAAAAAAAAAAAAAAAAATAAATAACTTAACAACACACCAGAAGAAAAAGAAAAGAAATGAGGTGAGTCCATTTACATATTGCTTATACATATATTTTGAATTTTCTTTGGTTTTGATATACTTTCTATCTAAAGATGGTTGAAGGCTAGAAGAGCCATTGTAATGAACCCGAGCGTCTAGCTCCTTCGCCCGAACCTCTAAAAGGGGCCACGACGCGAAATGTTTTAGAGGACAGTCGTGGCTGAGGTAGGGTGGGCAGAGCAGGGCGCTATTAACACCAGAGCGCCCTGACAAATCGCGGAGCCGCGCCATCCAACCGCTTCTTGGTCTTTCACGACCAATTGGGAAAATAATCCCAATTTTTTTTATTTCCTTGGATAAGTCGGCGCTGATAATAATTTTGTTGTACAGGCCAAGGGTTTAATGGCCTGAGTTTAGCAAGTACCCCCCCACACTGCCGTAGCTAGTCCCGGCCGCCAGCAAGAGCGTCGCACCAGCTGAACTCAGACACCAATTCGGACTTAGGTGGAATTGGCCCTTCTGTCCCGAACCTTCATTTTCCTTTCGACTATTTTCGAAATAGTCCTTCCAAGGCCTTAAACACAACAAATGGCGCCCAACGTGGGGCTAGCCTCAGCTACGCTACGTGCACAGAGCGTAGCCCATCAACACGCGCGAGCTCTGAAAAATTCCGTGCAAAAAGTTGATGGGCAAAAAGGACTTAAATTTCGTCGTTCTGCGACAGTATTTTCGCCTGAACGGCTACAAAAGCCTAAGTGTACAAGCTTTTCAGTGTTTTATCAGCAAACCATCTTATTGATCTTGGATGGAGACAATGTGGAACGATCCTATCGACGAACCGTTTTGGCAACCTTTAGGCGCCAACTCGGTTCCATAGGAAAGGGAAACATTGTCTGTATGCAAGACTGATTTGATGTAAGTTGGGTCAGACTTTATTTTTTTTTGCCATTCCACTTTTGGTTCGTGAGTACCCAACTGAGTGCTGGGCATGCCCTGACTTAGCGGGCGTGTCGTCAGACAGTTGGGAATCATGCTTGCGAAAAATTGGTGAGTTTGGTGGGAAAAGGTATCGTCGAAAATTTGCTAAGTACCTTATTTCCTTATCCATCCTTTTAGAGTTCCTTTGTAACGTAGAATATTTTTTTTTGAAATAACGTAGAGTTTTTTTTATACTTAAATTTTTTTTGATAAGTCTTTTGACTAAAATTTTAACGTAGATTTTTTCTTATTGCTGATTTTTGATTTTTGTTTGCTAGGTTTCCCCAATTTTTTTTGTTGAAAATTTTTATCGCGTTCCAGATTTTCCCGAGGGGTCGGAAAAGATCAAGTTTGGCTTCGCGATTTGTTCTGCATAGAGGGGAGGGGAAAGGTTGCGACAACGTGAGGGTTCATTTTGTTCTAAATTCAAATACGCTCACATACATTAACATACACACAATCATTTATTCTTGGGTTCAAGTTTCATTCTATCGTTCATTCGTTATATTTTTTTTTTAGACATACAACCATTTTCGCATTCCATCGTTCATTCAATTTTGTGATAGCGTTCATTCATTCGTTTCGGGTTTGGATATATACATTCCTTCTGACGATCACACGGTCTAAATGCGTTCAAACATTCATTCATATTTTTTTTTTGAATTCCTTTACCCCGCATATAGTCAGGAATATATTCTTCATTCATTCGTTTTTTTTTGTACTCGAACATCCAAAATTCATTCGATTATAGCTAAACTACGCACTCAATCAAACACAGTCGAAAACACAGTAGATTCATAGACACGCAGATATATAATTTTTTTCACTAGTCGTCCACCTCATTGCGCAACATTCATTCATTTCATCCCTCGGTCATTAAACTTAATTCAATTGCTCCATTAGTAATAATATACACAACTTACATTCATTAGCATTCTATCGAACAATTGTACCAATTATTCGATCACAACAACCACATTTACATCTGATCACTCGTTCTCTCAACCAATCACTCGTTCATTCACCTGTCTGCTATGCCACTGCCAAGGTCGCCTTTGAGGCGGAATGAGGAAGATATATGTACGATGTGCCAACATGTCGTGGGGGGCGAAGATGAAGCGCGGACGAAATGTGGGCACACTTTCCACCTGCATTGTGTGGAGGAGTGGGTGCTGAGCCACAAAACGTGTCCCAATTGTCGCCAGGCACTGGAGCCGCAGGACTATTGGACCGTTAGGGGCGTGGAGGGCGCCACAGCGAGAACCGGAGCCGTGACACGCAGCAGAGCGAAGTCAGCGGCCGGCGGACTTTCACCAAGGCGGTTAAATCTTGATTTTCCGCTGGAAACGGTCGGCGGTGGGGTCTTTTACGCCCCTGACGGTTCAATTGGCCAAGAGCAGGGGGTGAACCAGCTCGTAAATCCAATTCCACAATGACCGGAAAGGGTAGTAGGCGAACGACCACGTTGGTCCGATATACGTGACACAGGTATCCCAGCTACGACGAATCCAGCGCCAGGGCGTACACGTTCGCCAGTGGTACGAACTGAGCTGGGAGTAGATCAACTAATAGAGTTGATGAGACGGGTTTTTCGGGAAGAGCAGGCGTCTCAGAGACCGGTGGGGGCCCATTATTCGGCAGCAGAGGGAGACTCGCGTGCTGGGAGGGCAGATCAGCGGACCGGAGCGGCCGCGTTGGTCAGCGATCGCGTTAGCCACGGCCCTAATCATCGTGTAAGAAATTCCTACAGCCCATTAAGGCATTGGCATTTGCGTTTTAACGGGGATAGCCAACCCCTACGTGCAGAGGAGCTGATTTTTCGGGCCGAGACTCTCGCGATGAGCGACTTGCGCGGCAATTTAGATCTGCTGACGCAGGGCTTCCATCTGCTGCTGGATGGTAGGCCCAACAAGTGGTATTGGTTGTGGCGTCGGTCCAATAACAACTCGTCTTGGGATACTCTGAAGGTAGCATTCTTGCAGGTCTGGGGAGAGCGCAGCACGGATTGGGAGTTACGGAAGCAGATGCTTGGTAGACGACAAGCGCCACACGAGCCCTTCATGTCCTTCGAACAAGACATGACGGAGCTTCGTTCACTGCTGAACGCTCCCATGATTGAGTCCGAATTCGTGGCTCTGGTGCGCGGAAATCTGGTGGGTAGCACACAGCAACAATTGTGCTTCCACTCAGTACTTACGATGGACGAACTACGTCGACTTGTAGTGCAAGTGGAAGACACGCGAAAAGCCACCAGACCGTCCCCTTGGAACCAGGCCAGAGTCCACGAAATACAGGAGCCAGTCGTGGAAGAACATCCGGATACGACTTCTTCCGTCGACTTGGCCGGACTATCGAACCCCTGGATCTGCTGGAATTGCAAGAAGGAAGGACATGGGTATCGTGAGTGCGCGGAACCTGCGAAGGGCATCTTCTGCTTCGGATGTGGGCGGGCTGACGTTCTAAAGCCCAACTGCAGCCATTGCAAGGCGGGAAACGGCCGAAGGGACGGATGGACAGCGGGTCCCTCCCGTCCGAACACTGCATCCCGACAGCAGTAGGAAAATTTGTTCACCACTCCAATTCCACGTCCCAATTTCATTTAGACCTCCCAAATAAAACAACTTTACCCAAATTTTCAAACCCTAACAATACCCTTCCAAATTTTAATACCCTACCTACAACATTTTCAGAACCCAATTCTCATCCTTTTAACGTAAAAGCATCCAAACCCATTTCATCGACGATCAACACTCCGCACGTCAAATTATTAACGAGACCAAGCGATAAGACGGAGCCGGCTGTTTCCCGGCCTGAAGATGCCCTTATCGCAAAAGAACATCCAAGACGACATTCCCACCACCCTCTCAAGCCATACCATCTTCGGCTAAAGGAATATATGGAGGCTCGAGAGCGAATTTTTGCGCCTACTCCAATCGCAAGTGTTGATCAGGTATCAGCACTAACGAGTGGATCCGGTCGCAGGAAGTCCATCTTGCGCCTTCGTATGTTCTGGAGGATGGTGCGTGAAAAAAAGAAAGCGATTCTCTCTACCATCATTACCAATCCGTTGGACATACGTCCGTACGCCATGGTATCCTTGTACGGAGTGGACATTGAAGGACTCCTCGATAGTGGGGCGAGCATCAGTTGCCTGGGGGCAAACGCTTTACAACGCCTCCAAGATGCACAGGTGAATTATCGACCGGTCTGTCAAGAGGTGAAGACCGCTGATGGTGCTGCGCAGAAAGTTTTGGGAACGGTAAACACCGATATTACTTTCCGTGGGATTACCAAACCCATTACCTTGTATATAGTGCCGAGCCTGTCGCAGAAATTGTACCTAGGGGTAGATTTCTGGCGATCATTCCAACTAGCTCCTAGCATTATCAGCGCGGTCGATACTCCCGATACTGCATCGCAACTGATAGCTCCGGATGCCCACCATTTAACGCCCACAGATGTAAAGAGGTTGGAAATGGTAAAGTCCAAATTTTCATCATACGAAGTATACGGACTCGGTGTGACCAACGTCGAACAACACAGTATAGACGTTGGTGATGCAAGTCCCATCAAACAGCGACATTATCCTGTGTCTCCTGCGATCCAAAAACTCTTATATGACGAGATCGATCGCATGAGGGCACTTGTCGTTATAGAGACCAGCCAGAGTGCATGGAGCTCGCCTGTGGTTCTCGTGAGGAAGCCAGGCAAGGTCAGGTTATGTTTGGACTCGCGCAAAGTCAATAGTGTGACGAAGAAGGATGCGTATCCATTACCACACATTGATGGTATCTTAAGTCGTTTGCCGCGAGCCAATTTTATTACTAGCCTGGACCTCAAAGACGCCTTTTGGCAGATTCCTCTCGAGAACAAATCCAGGGAGTATACAGCGTTTACCATTCCTGGCCGGCCTCTATATCACTACACTCGCATGCCTTTTGGGTTATGCAACGCGCCGCAAAGGATGTGTCGTTTGATGGACAAAGTCATCCTACCCGAGCTGAAGGAGCAGGTTTTCGTATATTTGGACGATCTGCTGTTAATTTCTGAGGATTTCGATTCACATCTGGTTTTATTGGCAGAAGTCGCAGAATGTTTGCGAAAGGCTGGCTTGACCATTAACGTCAACAAGAGCAAGTTTTGTCTGAAAGAGGTGAAATATCTCGGTTACATCGTTGGAGAAGGAGGCCTGAAAACTGATCCCAACAAAGTTTCAGCCATCGTCGATTACCCTTCGCCTAAGTCCGCACGTCAAGTTCGACGCTTTCTTGGTATGGCAGGCTGGTATCGACGATTCGTTCCCAACTTTGCTGAGACTGTTTCACCAATTTCAGACACTCTAAAGAAGTCCAACCAGTTTGCTTGGACTACAGAGGCACAAACTTCCTTCCTACTAGTGAAAGACTTGTTGACGAAAGCCCCCTTATTAATCAATCCTGATTTTAAAAGGTCTTTCGTAATCCAGTGCGACGCCAGTAAATCAGGGGTGGGTAGCGTTCTCTTCCAGGAAAACGACGACGGATCGGAATCTCCAGTGGCGTATATGTCACAGAAGCTCACTTCCGCTCAACGCAACTACAGCGTAACCGAACTCGAGTGTTATGCAGCTGTGTTGAGCGGGAAAAAATTTCGAGCCTATGTAGAAGGGACCGCGTTCAAAATCATTACGGATCACGCAAGTCTCAAATGGCTCATGTCGCAGAAAGACCTACAAGGACGGTTGGCAAGATGGAGTTTAAAACTCCAAGGTTACGACTTCACAATCGAGCACCGAAGAGGGAGCCTGAACGTTGTACCCGACGCTCTCTCTCGTGTATACGAAGAGGGATTAAATGCGCTGATCGACGTGGCACCGATGGTGGACATGGATTCTCCAGAATTCTCTGGCAAAGAATACAAAGAATTAGTGTCCACTGTCGATGCGAACGCCGATCGGCTTCCTGACGTATGCGTGAGAGACGGCTTCGTGTATAAGCGCACAGAGCCTCACAACGGTGACCCGATTGCTGAAGACAGAGCCTGGAAGTTGTGGATTCTATCGAGCCTTACGTCAGCTGCGATCGCTCAGGCGCACGAGGCAGACACCACGGTCCATGGTGGCTATGCCAAAACGCTAGAGCGAGTCAGGCGATTTTTGTACTGGCCCGGAATGGCTACACAAGTACGCACCTACGTTCTGGCGTGCGACACTTGTAAAGAGACAAAGTCCCCGAACAGACCTCTACGAGCGCCAATGGGAGAACCGTTCCAGACTGATCAGCCATTCCAGCACCTTTACATCGACGTGCTTGGACCATATCCGCGTACCAAACGGGGTAAGATCGCAATCTTGATCGTCTTGGATCACTTCACAAAATTTCCCCTGTTACATCCTTTGGGGCGGATCACTGCGGAAGAGATCACCAACTACTTGGAGGGGCAGGTCTTCCATACGTTTGGAGCACCAGAGACGATCCTCTCCGATAACGGCTCTCAATTTAGGTCGAATGTGTTTAACTCCATGCTGAACAAATACGGAGTTAAACACCTGTACACCCCGAGCTACTCACCGCAAGCGAATGCTTCGGAACGTGTCAATCAGTCCATCCTGGCCGGAATTCGAGCGTTCATCACTGATGACCAAACACGATGGGATGAGAGTCTAAGCAAAATTGGATGTGCTCTTCGTAGCTCACTCCACCAAGCCACTGGATTTTCTCCTTATCAGGTTTTGTTTGGGAATCACATGATGTTGCACGGGAAGGACTACGAACTGCTGAAGCATTTGCGAGCGTTGGGAGAGTCAAATGTACAGCTTCGACCTCGAGAGGGAATTCCTATCGTGAGACAACTGGCGCAGACGAAAATAAGGGTCGCACATGAGGACAGCAGCAGGCGTTATAATCTGCGTGCTGCTAAAACACAATTTTGTGTAGGACAGGAGGTATTCCGTAGAAACTTTTCCTTGTCCACAGCCGCGCAGAATTATAACGCCAAGCTGGCGAAGAAGTTCCTCAAGTGTAGGATTCGTCGCGTGCTGGGAAACTCACGATATGAATTGGAGGATCTAGGAGGCAAACGTCTGGGGACTTACCACTCCAAGGATCTGAGGCAGTGATCCGAGGGGTACAACACCGATTGCCCGGCACTCAGTCGTGCGCACGAGACTCTTCTACGCGGCCACTTTCTGTAGTCGTTTCGACGATGAAAATCATCGGCGAATCGCCTATGTTGTTGAGTGCCGCCGGAATTTCGTTTCCGGTGCTTGCAGGTGCTTTCGATACTTAATAAAGTACCGAACGCACTTGTAAGCACTGGAACGAACAAAAAGAAACCGGCTTGGCGACGGGAAGGGCACCGCTGGGAGATAGATGCCGGCTGGAAGCGCGCGTCGTTGGAGAGAGATGGATGATGGCTTCCTAGCTACGTGGAGGAATTTTTTTTTTGGTTTTTCGGTTTGACATTCACAACGTACTTTATTTGCACTCTGGTTAAGTTTTGTGGTTTTGACTGCAGAAAAATTAACGAAGTCGGACTGCTGACATTTGTGAAAATTGAAAACGCGAAATCTTGGGCAAGATCGACTTTCATCACGCAGTAATTGGAAATCGCGACGTGAAGTTTAGTGAGAAGTGTTTCCGACAGGCAGGTGGAAAACCTGAAAATCAAATTACCTTGTCACGTAAGCGGGAATTGAGGATTTGTAAAGGAAAAGAAAAGTGTTGAATTCGAATCGGGGGAAAAAGTTGTGAAGTTTGTGGAAGGAGTCGGTTGAGTGATTGCATTATTGCATACGTTCGAAAGAAATACAAAAGTTCGTCGCCATTCTCGACTCAGTAGCGTGTGTTTTCACAGATTTTCCATAATTTCGCCCGCGATAAACTTCCCGATCGCATTGTTGAGAATATTTAAGTGTTCGACCGCGCACCAATCAATTGCAGTTCTGTTGATCGCGCATCAATAAACACCAGCAAACGTATAAAAACCGTTTCGGTCGCCTTCTATGCCAGTGAGTGTAAAGGCTGACAGTCTTTAAGAAATTTTCAGTGCCGTCATTCATTTAAACGAGAATTTTTTTCCCCATGCGGACAATTCCCGATCGCAAAGAATCCGTTTTAGTTTCTCGAAATATCCAAATTGCGGTAAATTCAAAGTCGACATCGTCGTAGTTCAAGTCAATTAATATCGAACGTTTCGTACCTTTTTTCACCCCGTGCAAAGAATGAGTGTCATCGACGAATTAAATTTAAATCTTCGACACTGTCAGTGCTCGTCGTTCCCAATTGTGTCATTTCTCCTTTATCATTTTCGACTTTCGCTTGTTGCGATCTTGATGAGCAAATAATTTTCTTTCGTGTGCGTATGTGTACACATGAAGGCACAACTACACTAGTGCACTGTTAAGGAGAGCGACGACGAATAATTTTGACACATGTGTTTAAAATGCTATTTTGAACTGAATAAAGCTGCGTCGTAGCTACCATTTCCTATTGGAAAAATATCTGAATTGGCTAACGGAAGAAAAAAAAAAAAAAAAAAAAGTGAACGCCGAATAAAATAAATTTAAAAAGAAAAAAAAAATAAAAAGAGAAAATATCGTAAAGTTTGAATAAAGAAAAAAAAAATTTAACTAAAATGACAGACGTAGACAAAGACGGGACGGAATAATTTAAAAAAAAAAAAATAATTGCAATTAAATTTAAAAAAAAAAAAAAAAAAAAATAAATAACTTAACAACACACCAGAAGAAAAAGAAAAGAAATGAGGTGAGTCCATTTACATATTGCTTATACATATATTTTGAATTTTCTTTGGTTTTGATATACTTTCTATCTAAAGATGGTTGAAGGCTAGAAGAGCCATTGTAATGAACCCGAGCGTCTAGCTCCTTCGCCCGAACCTCTAAAAGGGGCCACGACGCGAAATGTTTTAGAGGACAGTCGTGGCTGAGGTAGGGTGGGCAGAGCAGGGCGCTATTAACACCAGAGCGCCCTGACAAATCGCGGAGCCGCGCCATCCAACCGCTTCTTGGTCTTTCACGACCAATTGGGAAAATAATCCCAATTTTTTTTATTTCCTTGGATAAGTCGGCGCTGATAATAATTTTGTTGTACAGGCCAAGGGTTTAATGGCCTGAGTTTAGCAAGTACCCCCCCACACTGCCGTAGCTAGTCCCGGCCGCCAGCAAGAGCGTCGCACCAGCTGAACTCAGACACCAATTCGGACTTAGGTGGAATTGGCCCTTCTGTCCCGAACCTTCATTTTCCTTTCGACTATTTTGACTTTTTCAAGTCGAAATAGTCCTTCCAAGGCCTTAAACACAACAAATGGCGCCCAACGTGGGGCTAGCCTCAGCTACGCTACGTGCACAGAGCGTAGCCCATCAACACGCGCGAGCTCTGAAAAATTCCGTGCAAAAAGTTGATGGGCAAAAAGGTCTTAAATTTCGTCGTTCTGCGACAGTATTTTCGCCTGAACGGCTACAAAAGCCTAAGTGTACAAGCTTTTCAGTGTTTTATCAGCAAACCATCTTATTGATCTTGGATGGAGACAATGTGGAACGATCCTATCGACGAACCGTTTTGGCAACCTTTAGGCGCCAACTCGGTTCCATAGGAAAGGGAAACATTGTCTGTATGCAAGACTGATTTGATGTAAGTTGGGTCAGACTTTATTTTTTTTTGCCATTCCACTTTTGGTTCGTGAGTACCCAACTGAGTGCTGGGCATGCCCTGACTTAGCGGGCGTGTCGTCAGACAGTTGGGAATCATGCTTGCGAAAAATTGGTGAGTTTGGTGGGAAAAGGTATCGTCGAAAATTTGCTAAGTACCTTATTTCCTTATCCATCCTTTTAGAGTTCCTTTGTAACGTAGAATATTTTTTTTTGAAATAACGTAGAGTTTTTTTTTATACTTAAATTTTTTTTGATAAGTCTTTTGACTAAAATTTTAACGTAGATTTTTTCTTATTGCTGATTTTTGATTTTTGTTTGCTAGGTTTCCCCAATTTTTTTTGTTGAAAATTTTTATCGCGTTCCAGATTTTCCCGAGGGGTCGGAAAAGATCAAGTTTGGCTTCGCGATTTGTTCTGCATAGAGGGGAGGGGAAAGGTTGCGACAACGTGAGGGTTCATTTTGTTCTAAATTCAAATACGCTCACATACATTAACATACACACAATCATTTATTCTTGGGTTCAAGTTTCATTCTATCGTTCATTCGTTATATTTTTTTTTTAGACATACAACCATTTTCGCATTCCATCGTTCATTCAATTTTGTGATAGCGTTCATTCATTCGTTTCGGGTTTGGATATATACATTCCTTCTGACGATCACACGGTCTAAATGCGTTCAAACATTCATTCATATTTTTTTTTTGAATTCCTTTACCCCGCATATAGTCAGGAATATATTCTTCATTCATTCGTTTTTTTTTGTACTCGAACATCCAAAATTCATTCGATTATAGCTAAACTACGCACTCAATCAAACACAGTCGAAAACACAGTAGATTCATAGACACGCAGATATATAATTTTTTTCACTAGTCGTCCACCTCATTGCGCAACATTCATTCATTTCATCCCTCGGTCATTAAACTTAATTCAATTGCTCCATTAGTAATAATATACACAACTTACATTCATTAGCATTCTATCGAACAATTGTACCAATTATTCGATCACAACAACCACATTTACATCTGATCACTCGTTCTCTCAACCAATCACTCGTTCATTCACCTGTCTGCTATGCCACTGCCAAGGTCGCCTTTGAGGCGGAATGAGGAAGATATATGTACGATGTGCCAACATGTCGTGGGGGGCGAAGATGAAGCGCGGACGAAATGTGGGCACACTTTCCACCTGCATTGTGTGGAGGAGTGGGTGCTGAGCCACAAAACGTGTCCCAATTGTCGCCAGGCACTGGAGCCGCAGGACTATTGGACCGTTAGGGGCGTGGAGGGCGCCACAGCGAGAACCGGAGCCGTGACACGCAGCAGAGCGAAGTCAGCGGCCGGCGGACTTTCACCAAGGCGGTTAAATCTTGATTTTCCGCTGGAAACGGTCGGCGGTGGGGTCTTTTACGCCCCTGACGGTTCAATTGGCCAAGAGCAGGGGGTGAACCAGCTCGTAAATCCAATTCCACAATGACCGGAAAGGGTAGTAGGCGAACGACCACGTTGGTCCGATATACGTGACACAGGTATCCCAGCTACGACGAATCCAGCGCCAGGGCGTACACGTTCGCCAGTGGTACGAACTGAGCTGGGAGTAGATCAACTAATAGAGTTGATGAGACGGGTTTTTCGGGAAGAGCAGGCGTCTCAGAGACCGGTGGGGGCCCATTATTCGGCAGCAGAGGGAGACTCGCGTGCTGGGAGGGCAGATCAGCGGACCGGAGCGGCCGCGTTGGTCAGCGATCGCGTTAGCCACGGCCCTAATCATCGTGTAAGAAATTCCTACAGCCCATTAAGGCATTGGCGTTTGCGTTTTAACGGGGATAGCCAACCCCTACGTGCAGAGGAGCTGATTTTTCGGGCCGAGACTCTCGCGATGAGCGACTTGCGCGGCAATTTAGATCTGCTGACGCAGGGCTTCCATCTGCTGCTGGATGGTAGGCCCAACAAGTGGTATTGGTTGTGGCGTCGGTCCAATAACAACTCGTCTTGGGATACTCTGAAGGTAGCATTCTTGCAGGTCTGGGGAGAGCGCAGCACGGATTGGGAGTTACGGAAGCAGATGCTTGGTAGACGACAAGCGCCACACGAGCCCTTCATGTCCTTCGAACAAGACATGACGGAGCTTCGTTCACTGCTGAACGCTCCCATGATTGAGTCCGAATTCGTGGCTCTGGTGCGCGGAAATCTGGTGGGTAGCACACAGCAACAATTGTGCTTCCACTCAGTACTTACGATGGACGAACTACGTCGACTTGTAGTGCAAGTGGAAGACACGCGAAAAGCCACCAGACCGTCCCCTTGGAACCAGGCCAGAGTCCACGAAATACAGGAGCCAGTCGTGGAAGAACATCCGGATACGACTTCTTCCGTCGACTTGGCCGGACTATCGAACCCCTGGATCTGCTGGAATTGCAAGAAGGAAGGACATGGGTATCGTGAGTGCGCGGAACCTGCGAAGGGCATCTTCTGCTTCGGATGTGGGCGGGCTGACGTTCTAAAGCCCAACTGCAGCCATTGCAAGGCGGGAAACGGCCGAAGGGACGGATGGACAGCGGGTCCCTCCCGTCCGAACACTGCATCCCGACAGCAGTAGGAAAATTTGTTCACCACTCCAATTCCACGTCCCAATTTCATTTAGACCTCCCAAATAAAACAACTTTACCCAAATTTTCAAACCCTAACAATACCCTTCCAAATTTTAATACCCTACCTACAACATTTTCAGAACCCAATTCTCATCCTTTTAACGTAAAAGCATCCAAACCCATTTCATCGACGATCAACACTCCGCACGTCAAATTATTAACGAGACCAAGCGATAAGACGGAGCCGGCTGTTTCCCGGCCTGAAGATGCCCTTATCGCAAAAGAACATCCAAGACGACATTCCCACCACCCTCTCAAGCCATACCATCTTCGGCTAAAGGAATATATGGAGGCTCGAGAGCGAATTTTTGCGCCTACTCCAATCGCAAGTGTTGATCAGGTATCAGCACTAACGAGTGGATCCGGTCGCAGGAAGTCCATCTTGCGCCTTCGTATGTTCTGGAGGATGGTGCGTGAAAAAAAGAAAGCGATTCTCTCTACCATCATTACCAATCCGTTGGACATACGTCCGTACGCCATGGTATCCTTGTACGGAGTGGACATTGAAGGACTCCTCGATAGTGGGGCGAGCATCAGTTGCCTGGGGGCAAACGCTTTACAACGTCTCCATGATGCACAGGTGAATTATCGACCGGTCTGTCAGGAGGTGAAGACCGCTGATGGTGCTGCGCAGAAAGTTTTGGGAACGGTAAACACCGATATTACTTTCCGTGGGATTACCAAACCCATTACCTTGTATATAGTGCCGAGCCTGTCGCAGAAATTGTACCTAGGGGTAGATTTCTGGCGATCATTCCAACTAGCTCCTAGCATTATCAGCGCGGTCGATACTCCCGATACTGCATCGCAACTGATAGCTCCGGATGCCCACCATTTAACGCCCACAGATGTAAAGAGGTTGGAAATGGTAAAGTCCAAATTTCCATCATACGAAGTATACGGACTCGGTGTGACCAACGTCGAACAACACAGTATAGACGTTGGTGATGCAAGTCCCATCAAACAGCGACATTATCCTGTGTCTCCTGCGATCCAAAAACTCTTATATGACGAGATCGATCGCATGAGGGCACTTGGCGTTATAGAGACCAGCCAGAGTGCATGGAGCTCGCCTGTGGTTCTCGTGAGGAAGCCAGGCAAGGTCAGGTTATGTTTGGACTCGCGCAAAGTCAATAGTGTGACGAAGAAGGATGCGTATCCATTACCACACATTGATGGTATCTTAAGTCGTTTGCCGCGAGCCAATTTTATTACTAGCCTGGACCTCAAAGACGCCTTTTGGCAGATTCCTCTCGAGAACAAATCCAGGGAGTATACAGCGTTTACCATTCCTGGCCGGCCTCTATATCACTACACTCGCATGCCTTTTGGGTTATGCAACGCGCCGCAAAGGATGTGTCGTTTGATGGACAAAGTCATCCTACCCGAGCTGAAGGAGCAGGTTTTCGTATATTTGGACGATCTGCTGTTAATTTCTGAGGATTTCGATTCACATCTGGTTTTATTGGCAGAAGTCGCAGAATGTTTGCGAAAGGCTGGCTTGACCATTAACGTCAACAAGAGCAAGTTTTGTCTGAAAGAGGTGAAATATCTCGGTTACATCGTTGGAGAAGGAGGCCTGAAAACTGATCCCAACAAAGTTTCAGCCATCGTCGATTACCCTTCGCCTAAGTCCGCACGTCAAGTTCGACGCTTTCTTGGTATGGCAGGCTGGTATCGACGATTCGTTCCCAACTTTGCTGAGACTGTTTCACCAATTTCAGACACTCTAAAGAAGTCCAACCAGTTTGCTTGGACTACAGAGGCACAAACTTCCTTCCTACTAGTGAAAGACTTGTTGACGAAAGCCCCCTTATTAATCAATCCTGATTTTAAAAGGTCTTTCGTAATCCAGTGCGACGCCAGTAAATCAGGGGTGGGTAGCGTTCTCTTCCAGGAAAACGACGACGGATCGGAATCTCCAGTGGCGTATATGTCACAGAAGCTCACTTCCGCTTAACGCAACTACAGCGTAACCGAACTCGAGTGTTATGCAGCTGTGTTGAGCGGGAAAAAATTTCGAGCCTATGTAGAAGGGACCGCGTTCAAAATCATTACGGATCACGCAAGTCTCAAATGGCTCATGTCGCAGAAAGACCTACAAGGACGGTTGGCAAGATGGAGTTTAAAACTCCAAGGTTACGACTTCACAATCGAGCACCGAAGAGGGAGCCTGAACGTTGTACCCGACGCTCTCTCTCGTGTATACGAAGAGGGATTAAATGCGCTGATCGACGTGGCACCGATGGTGGACATGGATTCTCCAGAATTCTCTGGCAAAGAATACAAAGAATTAGTGTCCACTGTCGATGCGAACGCCGATCGGCTTCCTGACGTATGCGTGAGAGACGGCTTCGTGTATAAGCGCACAGAGCCTCACAACGGTGACCCGATTGCTGAAGACAGAGCCTGGAAGTTGTGGATTCTATCGAGCCTTACGTCAGCTGCGATCGCTCAGGCGCACGAGGCAGACACCACGGTCCATGGTGGCTATGCCAAAACGCTAGAGCGAGTCAGGCGATTTTTGTACTGGCCCGGAATGGCTACACAAGTACGCACCTACGTTCTGGCGTGCGACACTTGTAAAGAGACAAAGTCCCCGAACAGACCTCTACGAGCGCCAATGGGAGAACCGTTCCAGACTGATCAGCCATTCCAGCACCTTTACATCGACGTGCTTGGACCATATCCGCGTACCAAACGGGGTAAGATCGCAATCTTGATCGTCTTGGATCACTTCACAAAATTTCCCCTGTTACATCCTTTGGGGCGGATCACTGCGGAAGAGATCACCAACTACTTGGAGGGGCAGGTCTTCCATACGTTTGGAGCACCAGAGACGATCCTCTCCGATAACGGCTCTCAATTTAGGTCGAATGTGTTTAACTCCATGCTGAACAAATACGGAGTTAAACACCTGTACACCCCGAGCTACTCACCGCAAGCGAATGCTTCGGAACGTGTCAATCAGTCCATCCTGGCCGGAATTCGAGCGTTCATCACTGATGACCAAACACGATGGGATGAGAGTCTAAGCAAAATTGGATGTGCTCTTCGTAGCTCACTCCACCAAGCCACTGGATTTTCTCCTTATCAGGTTTTGTTTGGGAATCACATGATGTTGCACGGGAAGGACTACGAACTGCTGAAGCATTTGCGAGCGTTGGGAGAGTCAAATGTACAGCTTCGACCTCGAGAGGGAATTCCTATCGTGAGACAACTGGCGCAGACGAAAATAAGGGTCGCACATGAGGACAGCAGCAGGCGTTATAATCTGCGTGCTGCTAAAACACAATTTTGTGTAGGACAGGAGGTATTCCGTAGAAACTTTTCCTTGTCCACAGCCGCGCAGAATTATAACGCCAAGCTGGCGAAGAAGTTCCTCAAGTGTAGGATTCGTCGCGTGCTGGGAAACTCACGATATGAATTGGAGGATCTAGGAGGCAAACGTCTGGGGACTTACCACTCCAAGGATCTGAGGCAGTGATCCGAGGGGTACAACACCGATTGCCCGGCACTCAGTCGTGCGCACGAGACTCTTCTACGCGGCCACTTTCTGTAGTCGTTTCGACGATGAAAATCATCGGCGAATCGCCTATGTTGTTGAGTGCCGCCGGAATTTCGTTTCCGGTGCTTGCAGGTGCTTTCGATACTTAATAAAGTACCGAACGCACTTGTAAGCACTGGAACGAACAAAAAGAAACCGGCTTGGCGACGGGAAGGGCACCGCTGGGAGATAGATGCCGGCTGGAAGCGCGCGTCGTTGGAGAGAGATGGATGATGGCTTCCTAGCTACGTGGAGGAATTTTTTTTTTGGTTTTTCGGTTTGACATTCACAACGTACTTTATTTGCACTCTGGTTAAGTTTTGTGGTTTTGACTGCAGAAAAATTAACGAAGTCGGACTGCTGACATTTGTGAAAATTGAAAACGCGAAATCTTGGGCAAGATCGACTTTCATCACGCAGTAATTGGAAATCGCGACGTGAAGTTTAGTGAGAAGTGTTTCCGACAGGCAGGTGGAAAACCTGAAAATCAAATTACCTTGTCACGTAAGCGGGAATTGAGGATTTGTAAAGGAAAAGAAAAGTGTTCAATTCGAATCGGGGGAAAAAGTTGTGAAGTTTGTGGAAGGAGTCGGTTGAGTGATTGCATTATTGCATACGTTCGAAAGAAATACAAAAGTTCGTCGCCATTCTCGACTCAGTAGCGTGTGTTTTCACAGATTTTCCATAATTTCGCCCGCGATAAACTTCCCGATCGCATTGTTGAGAATATTTAAGTGTTCGACCGCGCACCAATCAATTGCAGTTCTGTTGATCGCGCATCAATAAACACCAGCAAACGTATAAAAACCGTTTCGGTCGCCTTCTATGCCAGTGAGTGTAAAGGCTGACAGTCTTTAAGAAATTTTCAGTGCCGTCATTCATTTAAACGAGAATTTTTTTCCCCATGCGGACAATTCCCGATCGCAAAGAATCCGTTTTAGTTTCTCGAAATATCCAAATTGCGGTAAATTCAAAGTCGACATCGTCGTAGTTCAAGTCAATTAATATCGAACGTTTCGTACCTTTTTTCACCCCGTGCAAAGAATGAGTGTCATCGACGAATTAAATTTAAATCTTCGACACTGTCAGTGCTCGTCGTTCCCAATTGTGTCATTTCTCCTTTATCATTTTCGACTTTCGCTTGTTGCGATCTTGATGAGCAAATAATTTTCTTTCGTGTGCGTATGTGTACACATGAAGGCACAACTACACTAGTGCACTGTTAAGGAGAGCGACGACGAATAATTTTGACACATGTGTTTAAAATGCTATTTTGAACTGAATAAAGCTGCGTCGTAGCTACCATTTCCTATTGGAAAAATATCTGAATTGGCTAACGGAAGAAAAAAAAAAAAAAAAAAAAGTGAACGCCGAATAAAATAAATTTAAAAAGAAAAAAAAAATAAAAAGAGAAAATATCGTAAAGTTTGAATAAAGAAAAAAAAAATTTAACTAAAATGACAGACGTAGACAAAGACGGGACGGAATAATTTAAAAAAAAAAAAATAATTGCAATTAAATTTAAAAAAAAAAAAAAAAAAAAAATAAATAACTTAACAACACACCAGAAGAAAAAGAAAAGAAATGAGGTGAGTCCATTTACATATTGCTTATACATATATTTTGAATTTTCTTTGGTTTTGATATACTTTCTATCTAAAGATGGTTGAAGGCTAGAAGAGCCATTGTAATGAACCCGAGCGTCTAGCTCCTTCGCCCGAACCTCTAAAAGGGGCCACGACGCGAAATGTTTTAGAGGACAGTCGTGGCTGAGGTAGGGTGGGCAGAGCAGGGCGCTATTAACACCAGAGCGCCCTGACAAATCGCGGAGCCGCGCCATCCAACCGCTTCTTGGTCTTTCACGACCAATTGGGAAAATAATCCCAATTTTTTTTATTTCCTTGGATAAGTCGGCGCTGATAATAATTTTGTTGTACAGGCCAAGGGTTTAATGGCCTGAGTTTAGCAAGTACCCCCCCACACTGCCGTAGCTAGTCCCGGCCGCCAGCAAGAGCGTCGCACCAGCTGAACTCAGACACCAATTCGGACTTAGGTGGAATTGGCCCTTCTGTCCCGAACCTTCATTTTCCTTTCGACTATTTTGACTTTTTCAAGTCGAAATAGTCCTTCCAAGGCCTTAAACACAACAAATGGCGCCCAACGTGGGGCTAGCCTCAGCTACGCTACGTGCACAGAGCGTAGCCCATCAACACGCGCGAGCTCTGAAAAATTCCGTGCAAAAAGTTGATGGGCAAAAAGGTCTTAAATTTCGTCGTTCTGCGACAGTATTTTCGCCTGAACGGCTACAAAAGCCTAAGTGTACAAGCTTTTCAGTGTTTTATCAGCAAACCATCTTATTGATCTTGGATGGAGACAATGTGGAACGATCCTATCGACGAACCGTTTTGGCAACCTTTAGGCGCCAACTCGGTTCCATAGGAAAGGGAAACATTGTCTGTATGCAAGACTGATTTGATGTAAGTTGGGTCAGACTTTATTTTTTTTTGCCATTCCACTTTTGGTTCGTGAGTACCCAACTGAGTGCTGGGCATGCCCTGACTTAGCGGGCGTGTCGTCAGACAGTTGGGAATCATGCTTGCGAAAAATTGGTGAGTTTGGTGGGAAAAGGTATCGTCGAAAATTTGCTAAGTACCTTATTTCCTTATCCATCCTTTTAGAGTTCCTTTGTAACGTAGAATATTTTTTTTTGAAATAACGTAGAGTTTTTTTTTATACTTAAATTTTTTTTGATAAGTCTTTTGACTAAAATTTTAACGTAGATTTTTTCTTATTGCTGATTTTTGATTTTTGTTTGCTAGGTTTCCCCAATTTTTTTTGTTGAAAATTTTTATCGCGTTCCAGATTTTCCCGAGGGGTCGGAAAAGATCAAGTTTGGCTTCGCGATTTGTTCTGCATAGAGGGGAGGGGAAAGGTTGCGACAACGTGAGGGTTCATTTTGTTCTAAATTCAAATACGCTCACATACATTAACATACACACAATCATTTATTCTTGGGTTCAAGTTTCATTCTATCGTTCATTCGTTATATTTTTTTTTTAGACATACAACCATTTTCGCATTCCATCGTTCATTCAATTTTGTGATAGCGTTCATTCATTCGTTTCGGGTTTGGATATATACATTCCTTCTGACGATCACACGGTCTAAATGCGTTCAAACATTCATTCATATTTTTTTTTTGAATTCCTTTACCCCGCATATAGTCAGGAATATATTCTTCATTCATTCGTTTTTTTTTGTACTCGAACATCCAAAATTCATTCGATTATAGCTAAACTACGCACTCAATCAAACACAGTCGAAAACACAGTAGATTCATAGACACGCAGATATATAATTTTTTTCACTAGTCGTCCACCTCATTGCGCAACATTCATTCATTTCATCCCTCGGTCATTAAACTTAATTCAATTGCTCCATTAGTAATAATATACACAACTTACATTCATTAGCATTCTATCGAACAATTGTACCAATTATTCGATCACAACAACCACATTTACATCTGATCACTCGTTCTCTCAACCAATCACTCGTTCATTCACCTGTCTGCTATGCCACTGCCAAGGTCGCCTTTGAGGCGGAATGAGGAAGATATATGTACGATGTGCCAACATGTCGTGGGGGGCGAAGATGAAGCGCGGACGAAATGTGGGCACACTTTCCACCTGCATTGTGTGGAGGAGTGGGTGCTGAGCCACAAAACGTGTCCCAATTGTCGCCAGGCACTGGAGCCGCAGGACTATTGGACCGTTAGGGGCGTGGAGGGCGCCACAGCGAGAACCGGAGCCGTGACACGCAGCAGAGCGAAGTCAGCGGCCGGCGGACTTTCACCAAGGCGGTTAAATCTTGATTTTCCGCTGGAAACGGTCGGCGGTGGGGTCTTTTACGCCCCTGACGGTTCAATTGGCCAAGAGCAGGGGGTGAACCAGCTCGTAAATCCAATTCCACAATGACCGGAAAGGGTAGTAGGCGAACGACCACGTTGGTCCGATATACGTGACACAGGTATCCCAGCTACGACGAATCCAGCGCCAGGGCGTACACGTTCGCCAGTGGTACGAACTGAGCTGGGAGTAGATCAACTAATAGAGTTGATGAGACGGGTTTTTCGGGAAGAGCAGGCGTCTCAGAGACCGGTGGGGGCCCATTATTCGGCAGCAGAGGGAGACTCGCGTGCTGGGAGGGCAGATCAGCGGACCGGAGCGGCCGCGTTGGTCAGCGATCGCGTTAGCCACGGCCCTAATCATCGTGTAAGAAATTCCTACAGCCCATTAAGGCATTGGCATTTGCGTTTTAACGGGGATAGCCAACCCCTACGTGCAGAGGAGCTGATTTTTCGGGCCGAGACTCTCGCGATGAGCGACTTGCGCGGCAATTTAGATCTGCTGACGCAGGGCTTCCATCTGCTGCTGGATGGTAGGCCCAACAAGTGGTATTGGTTGTGGCGTCGGTCCAATAACAACTCGTCTTGGGATACTCTGAAGGTAGCATTCTTGCAGGTCTGGGGAGAGCGCAGCACGGATTGGGAGTTACGGAAGCAGATGCTTGGTAGACGACAAGCGCCACACGAGCCCTTCATGTCCTTCGAACAAGACATGACGGAGCTTCGTTCACTGCTGAACGCTCCCATGATTGAGTCCGAATTCGTGGCTCTGGTGCGCGGAAATCTGGTGGGTAGCACACAGCAACAATTGTGCTTCCACTCAGTACTTACGATGGACGAACTACGTCGACTTGTAGTGCAAGTGGAAGACACGCGAAAAGCCACCAGACCGTCCCCTTGGAACCAGGCCAGAGTCCACGAAATACAGGAGCCAGTCGTGGAAGAACATCCGGATACGACTTCTTCCGTCGACTTGGCCGGACTATCGAACCCCTGGATCTGCTGGAATTGCAAGAAGGAAGGACATGGGTATCGTGAGTGCGCGGAACCTGCGAAGGGCATCTTCTGCTTCGGATGTGGGCGGGCTGACGTTCTAAAGCCCAACTGCAGCCATTGCAAGGCGGGAAACGGCCGAAGGGACGGATGGACAGCGGGTCCCTCCCGTCCGAACACTGCATCCCGACAGCAGTAGGAAAATTTGTTCACCACTCCAATTCCACGTCCCAATTTCATTTAGACCTCCCAAATAAAACAACTTTACCCAAATTTTCAAACCCTAACAATACCCTTCCAAATTTTAATACCCTACCTACAACATTTTCAGAACCCAATTCTCATCCTTTTAACGTAAAAGCATCCAAACCCATTTCATCGACGATCAACACTCCGCACGTCAAATTATTAACGAGACCAAGCGATAAGACGGAGCCGGCTGTTTCCCGGCCTGAAGATGCCCTTATCGCAAAAGAACATCCAAGACGACATTCCCACCACCCTCTCAAGCCATACCATCTTCGGCTAAAGGAATATATGGAGGCTCGAGAGCGAATTTTTGCGCCTACTCCAATCGCAAGTGTTGATCAGGTATCAGCACTAACGAGTGGATCCGGTCGCAGGAAGTCCATCTTGCGCCTTCGTATGTTCTGGAGGATGGTGCGTGAAAAAAAGAAAGCGATTCTCTCTACCATCATTACCAATCCGTTGGACATACGTCCGTACGCCATGGTATCCTTGTACGGAGTGGACATTGAAGGACTCCTCGATAGTGGGGCGAGCATCAGTTGCCTGGGGGCAAACGCTTTACAACGCCTCCAAGATGCACAGGTGAATTATCGACCGGTCTGTCAAGAGGTGAAGACCGCTGATGGTGCTGCGCAGAAAGTTTTGGGAACGGTAAACACCGATATTACTTTCCGTGGGATTACCAAACCCATTACCTTGTATATAGTGCCGAGCCTGTCGCAGAAATTGTACCTAGGGGTAGATTTCTGGCGATCATTCCAACTAGCTCCTAGCATTATCAGCGCGGTCGATACTCCCGATACTGCATCGCAACTGATAGCTCCGGATGCCCACCATTTAACGCCCACAGATGTAAAGAGGTTGGAAATGGTAAAGTCCAAATTTCCATCATACGAAGTATACGGACTCGGTGTGACCAACGTCGAACAACACAGTATAGACGTTGGTGATGCAAGTCCCATCAAACAGCGACATTATCCTGTGTCTCCTGCGATCCAAAAACTCTTATATGACGAGATCGATCGCATGAGGGCACTTGGCGTTATAGAGACCAGCCAGAGTGCATGGAGCTCGCCTGTGGTTCTCGTGAGGAAGCCAGGCAAGGTCAGGTTATGTTTGGACTCGCGCAAAGTCAATAGTGTGACGAAGAAGGATGCGTATCCATTACCACACATTGATGGTATCTTAAGTCGTTTGCCGCGAGCCAATTTTATTACTAGCCTGGACCTCAAAGACGCCTTTTGGCAGATTCCTCTCGAGAACAAATCCAGGGAGTATACAGCGTTTACCATTCCTGGCCGGCCTCTATATCACTACACTCGCATGCCTTTTGGGTTATGCAACGCGCCGCAAAGGATGTGTCGTTTGATGGACAAAGTCATCCTACCCGAGCTGAAGGAGCAGGTTTTCGTATATTTGGACGATCTGCTGTTAATTTCTGAGGATTTCGATTCACATCTGGTTTTATTGGCAGAAGTCGCAGAATGTTTGCGAAAGGCTGGCTTGACCATTAACGTCAACAAGAGCAAGTTTTGTCTGAAAGAGGTGAAATATCTCGGTTACATCGTTGGAGAAGGAGGCCTGAAAACTGATCCCAACAAAGTTTCAGCCATCGTCGATTACCCTTCGCCTAAGTCCGCACGTCAAGTTCGACGCTTTCTTGGTATGGCAGGCTGGTATCGACGATTCGTTCCCAACTTTGCTGAGACTGTTTCACCAATTTCAGACACTCTAAAGAAGTCCAACCAGTTTGCTTGGACTACAGAGGCACAAACTTCCTTCCTACTAGTGAAAGACTTGTTGACGAAAGCCCCCTTATTAATCAATCCTGATTTTAAAAGGTCTTTCGTAATCCAGTGCGACGCCAGTAAATCAGGGGTGGGTAGCGTTCTCTTCCAGGAAAACGACGACGGATCGGAATCTCCAGTGGCGTATATGTCACAGAAGCTCACTTCCGCTCAACGCAACTACAGCGTAACCGAACTCGAGTGTTATGCAGCTGTGTTGAGCGGGAAAAAATTTCGAGCCTATGTAGAAGGGACCGCGTTCAAAATCATTACGGATCACGCAAGTCTCAAATGGCTCATGTCGCAGAAAGACCTACAAGGACGGTTGGCAAGATGGAGTTTAAAACTCCAAGGTTACGACTTCACAATCGAGCACCGAAGAGGGAGCCTGAACGTTGTACCCGACGCTCTCTCTCGTGTATACGAAGAGGGATTAAATGCGCTGATCGACGTGGCACCGATGGTGGACATGGATTCTCCAGAATTCTCTGGCAAAGAATACAAAGAATTAGTGTCCACTGTCGATGCGAACGCCGATCGGCTTCCTGACGTATGCGTGAGAGACGGCTTCGTGTATAAGCGCACAGAGCCTCACAACGGTGACCCGATTGCTGAAGACAGAGCCTGGAAGTTGTGGATTCTATCGAGCCTTACGTCAGCTGCGATCGCTCAGGCGCACGAGGCAGACACCACGGTCCATGGTGGCTATGCCAAAACGCTAGAGCGAGTCAGGCGATTTTTGTACTGGCCCGGAATGGCTACACAAGTACGCACCTACGTTCTGGCGTGCGACACTTGTAAAGAGACAAAGTCCCCGAACAGACCTCTACGAGCGCCAATGGGAGAACCGTTCCAGACTGATCAGCCATTCCAGCACCTTTACATCGACGTGCTTGGACCATATCCGCGTACCAAACGGGGTAAGATCGCAATCTTGATCGTCTTGGATCACTTCACAAAATTTCCCCTGTTACATCCTTTGGGGCGGATCACTGCGGAAGAGATCACCAACTACTTGGAGGGGCAGGTCTTCCATACGTTTGGAGCACCAGAGACGATCCTCTCCGATAACGGCTCTCAATTTAGGTCGAATGTGTTTAACTCCATGCTGAACAAATACGGAGTTAAACACCTGTACACCCCGAGCTACTCACCGCAAGCGAATGCTTCGGAACGTGTCAATCAGTCCATCCTGGCCGGAATTCGAGCGTTCATCACTGATGACCAAACACGATGGGATGAGAGTCTAAGCAAAATTGGATGTGCTCTTCGTAGCTCACTCCACCAAGCCACTGGATTTTCTCCTTATCAGGTTTTGTTTGGGAATCACATGATGTTGCACGGGAAGGACTACGAACTGCTGAAGCATTTGCGAGCGTTGGGAGAGTCAAATGTACAGCTTCGACCTCGAGAGGGAATTCCTATCGTGAGACAACTGGCGCAGACGAAAATAAGGGTCGCACATGAGGACAGCAGCAGGCGTTATAATCTGCGTGCTGCTAAAACACAATTTTGTGTAGGACAGGAGGTATTCCGTAGAAACTTTTCCTTGTCCACAGCCGCGCAGAATTATAACGCCAAGCTGGCGAAGAAGTTCCTCAAGTGTAGGATTCGTCGCGTGCTGGGAAACTCACGATATGAATTGGAGGATCTAGGAGGCAAACGTCTGGGGACTTACCACTCCAAGGATCTGAGGCAGTGATCCGAGGGGTACAACACCGATTGCCCGGCACTCAGTCGTGCGCACGAGACTCTTCTACGCGGCCACTTTCTGTAGTCGTTTCGACGATGAAAATCATCGGCGAATCGCCTATGTTGTTGAGTGCCGCCGGAATTTCGTTTCCGGTGCTTGCAGGTGCTTTCGATACTTAATAAAGTACCGAACGCACTTGTAAGCACTGGAACGAACAAAAAGAAACCGGCTTGGCGACGGGAAGGGCACCGCTGGGAGATAGATGCCGGCTGGAAGCGCGCGTCGTTGGAGAGAGATGGATGATGGCTTCCTAGCTACGTGGAGGAATTTTTTTTTTGGTTTTTCGGTTTGACATTCACAACGTACTTTATTTGCACTCTGGTTAAGTTTTGTGGTTTTGACTGCAGAAAAATTAACGAAGTCGGACTGCTGACATTTGTGAAAATTGAAAACGCGAAATCTTGGGCAAGATCGACTTTCATCACGCAGTAATTGGAAATCGCGACGTGAAGTTTAGTGAGAAGTGTTTCCGACAGGCAGGTGGAAAACCTGAAAATCAAATTACCTTGTCACGTAAGCGGGAATTGAGGATTTGTAAAGGAAAAGAAAAGTGTTCAATTCGAATCGGGGGAAAAAGTTGTGAAGTTTGTGGAAGGAGTCGGTTGAGTGATTGCATTATTGCATACGTTCGAAAGAAATACAAAAGTTCGTCGCCATTCTCGACTCAGTAGCGTGTGTTTTCACAGATTTTCCATAATTTCGCCCGCGATAAACTTCCCGATCGCATTGTTGAGAATATTTAAGTGTTCGACCGCGCACCAATCAATTGCAGTTCTGTTGATCGCGCATCAATAAACACCAGCAAACGTATAAAAACCGTTTCGGTCGCCTTCTATGCCAGTGAGTGTAAAGGCTGACAGTCTTTAAGAAATTTTCAGTGCCGTCATTCATTTAAACGAGAATTTTTTTCCCCATGCGGACAATTCCCGATCGCAAAGAATCCGTTTTAGTTTCTCGAAATATCCAAATTGCGGTAAATTCAAAGTCGACATCGTCGTAGTTCAAGTCAATTAATATCGAACGTTTCGTACCTTTTTTCACCCCGTGCAAAGAATGAGTGTCATCGACGAATTAAATTTAAATCTTCGACACTGTCAGTGCTCGTCGTTCCCAATTGTGTCATTTCTCCTTTATCATTTTCGACTTTCGCTTGTTGCGATCTTGATGAGCAAATAATTTTCTTTCGTGTGCGTATGTGTACACATGAAGGCACAACTACACTAGTGCACTGTTAAGGAGAGCGACGACGAATAATTTTGACACATGTGTTTAAAATGCTATTTTGAACTGAATAAAGCTGCGTCGTAGCTACCATTTCCTATTGGAAAAATATCTGAATTGGCTAACGGAAGAAAAAAAAAAAAAAAAAAAAGTGAACGCCGAATAAAATAAATTTAAAAAGAAAAAAAAAATAAAAAGAGAAAATATCGTAAAGTTTGAATAAAGAAAAAAAAAATTTAACTAAAATGACAGACGTAGACAAAGACGGGACGGAATAATTTAAAAAAAAAAAAATAATTGCAATTAAATTTAAAAAAAAAAAAAAAAAAAAATAAATAACTTAACAACACACCAGAAGAAAAAGAAAAGAAATGAGGTGAGTCCATTTACATATTGCTTATACATATATTTTGAATTTTCTTTGGTTTTGATATACTTTCTATCTAAAGATGGTTGAAGGCTAGAAGAGCCATTGTAATGAACCCGAGCGTCTAGCTCCTTCGCCCGAACCTCTAAAAGGGGCCACGACGCGAAATGTTTTAGAGGACAGTCGTGGCTGAGGTAGGGTGGGCAGAGCAGGGCGCTATTAACACCAGAGCGCCCTGACAAATCGCGGAGCCGCGCCATCCAACCGCTTCTTGGTCTTTCACGACCAATTGGGAAAATAATCCCAATTTTTTTTATTTCCTTGGATAAGTCGGCGCTGATAATAATTTTGTTGTACAGGCCAAGGGTTTAATGGCCTGAGTTTAGCAAGTACCCCCCACACTGCCGTAGCTAGTCCCGGCCGCCAGCAAGAGCGTCGCACCAGCTGAACTCAGACACCAATTCGGACTTAGGTGGAATTGGCCCTTCTGTCCCGAACCTTCATTTTCCTTTCGACTATTTTGACTTTTTCAAGTCGAAATAGTCCTTCCAAGGCCTTAAACACAACACGTGCTATAAGTCCATGGTACTACCAACACAACGTTACCAGGAAACTGACATTACTTATATGCAAACAACATAAAATGTACATTCTTTCGTAATGACAATGTCGAAAACACGGTAGCTGTTTTTGTTTTTAGATCACTTTATAACGCTCTTTATTTTGAACTCAATAAACGCATTATCTAGCGTACAGCCGTAAACTTCGTTTTAGTTTTTTTGTTCGTACGTGAAACAAAAACCCGTCGACACACTCGATCTCCAAACTTTGTTCTCCTGAGACTTAACACCTTAACAGTGCAACTGTTCCAACTCCGGCGCGTTCTCGTAGCCGTAGGACACGTGCTTGCGGTCAGTGTCAGCTGGACAAAAAAAAAAAAATGCAATTTCGTCAGGGAGAGTGTCGAACAAGAACTTTTACTGCGAGAAAACTCTAGTCGGGGGGAATAAGCGCGCGAATTCAACTCGGAACGAAGCCGAAAGCCAGCTCAATGACATTGCAGCGCGTCAAGCACTTTTCTAAGAAAACGCTCGTCGCGTCCCGACCGTCAAGAAAAGGCCACGAAATCGAACAAGCAAGAGGCGCTTCCACGGCGACAGTATCATATTGCGAAGCCCGCGGACGATTGGTGGCTTTTCCGGAACGAACCGTCGGAATTAGTGGGCCGCATTCATCGAGTGCGAAATCCTTTCAAACAACAATCTTCCACTCCGTTTTGATTGCTTGCGAATGACGATGGTTTCGTGCAGGAACTGAAGGTCACAATACTAACTATTATTTGGCCGTTAAGAGATCTTGCTTTTTGTTGGATATTGGCTGCGCAGTCCTTAAACGAAAACCACAGCACACAGCCTAAATGTCAGAACTGGATTGGGGCTGGATTGAGTTTTTTCCGAATTGAGAAAAGCGTGAAGAATTTGTGTAGTTTAGTCAAACATAGAATTCGCCCGTTTTGAAATTGGGTCAACCACTCAACGACGAACTACCTGTCTAGGCTTGACCCTTGAATTAAATTTTTTCCGCGTCGTATTTCGTGATTTTCCGATGATACAATCGCCAAAATATTTCGCCACTCAAGCTAACCAAATAACGCAAAAAAAAATTAAGACAATGTGGCAACTAATCGGATAGACGCGCGCTTCAAAACTGTCGTCCCGTAATCGAGCCGGCATCTATCACCTAGCGGTGCTTTTCCCGTCGCCAAGCTGGTTTCGTTTGTTCGTTCCAGTGCTTACAAGTGCGCTCGGTACTTTATTAAGTATCGAAAGCACTTGTAAGCACCGGAAACGAAATTCCGGCGGCACTCAACAACATAGGCGATTCGCCGATGATTTTCATTGCCGAAACGACTACAGAAAGTGGCCACGTAGAAGAGTCTCGTGCGCACGACTGAGTGCCGGGCAATCGGTGTTGTACCCCTCAGATCAATGCCTAAGATCCTTGGAGTGGTAAATCCCCAGACGTTTGCCGCCTAGATCCTCCAATTCGTATCGTGAGTTACCTAGCACACGACGAATTCTGCACTTGAGGAACTTCTTCGCCAGCTTGGCGTTATAATTCTGCGCGGCTGTGGACAAGGAAAAATTTCTTCGGAATACTTCTTGACCTACACAAAATTGTGTTTTAGCAGCACGCAGATTATAACGCCTGCTACTGTCCTCATGTGCTACCCTTATTTTCGTCTGCGCCAGTTGTCTCACGATAGGAATTCCCTCGCGAGGTCGAAGCTGCACATTTGACTCCCCCAACGCTCGCAAATGCTTCAGCAGTTCGTAGTCCTTCCCGTGCAACATCATGTGATTCCCAAACAAAACCTGATAAGGAGAAAATCCAGTGGCTTGGTGGAGTGAGCTACGAAGAGCACATCCAATTTTGCTTAGACTCTCATCCCATCGTGTTTGGTCATCAGTGATGAATGCTCGAATTCCGGCCAGGATGGACTGATTGACACGTTCCGAAGCATTCGCTTGCGGTGAGTAGCTCGGGGTGTACAGGTGCTTAACTCCGTATTTGTTCAGCATGGTGTTAAACACATTCGACCTAAATTGAGAGCCGTTATCGGAGAGGATCGTCTCAGGTGTTCCAAACGTATGGAAGACCTGCCCCTCCAAGTACGATCAAGATAGCGATCTTACCCCGTTTGGTACGCGGATAAGGTCCAAGCACGTCGATGTAAAGGTGCTGGAATGGCTGATCAGTCTGGAACGGTTCTCCCATAGGCGCTCGTAGAGGTCTGTTCGGGGACTTTGTCTCTTTACAAGTGTCGCACGCCAGAACGTAGGTGCGTACTTGTGTAGCCATTCCGGGCCAGTACAAAAATCGCCTGACTCGCTCTAGCGTTTTGGCATAACCACCATGGACCGTGGTGTCTGTCTCCTGCGCCTGAGAAATCGCAGCTGGCGTAAGACTCGATGGAATCCATAATTTCCAGGCCCTGTCTTCAGCAATCGGGTCACCATTGTGAGGCTCTGTGCGCTTATACACGAAGCCATCCCTCACGCATACGTCAGGAAGCCGATCGGCGTTCGCATCGACAGTGGACACTAACTCTTTATATTCTTTGCCAGAGAATTCTGGAGAGTCCATGTCCACCATCGGTACCACGTCGATCAGCGCATTTAATCCCTCTTCGTACACACGAGAGAGAGCGTCGGGTACAACGTTCAGGCTCCCTCTTCGGTGCTCGATTGTGAAGTCGTAACCTTGGAGTTTTAAACTCCATCTTGCCAACCGTCCTTGTAGGTCTTTCTGCGACATGAGCCATTTGAGACTTGCGTGATCCGTAATGATTTTGAACGCAGTCCCTTCTACATAGGCTCGAAATTTTTTCACGCTCAACACAGCTGCATAACACTCGAGTTCGGTTACGCTGTAGTTGCGTTGAGCGGAAGTGAGCTTCTGTGACATATACGCCACTGGAGATTCCGATCCGTCGTCGTTTTCCTGAAAGAGAACGCTACCCACCCCTGATTTACTGGCGTCGCACTGGATTACGAAAGACCTCTTAAAATCAGGATTGATTAATAAGGGGGCTTTCGTCAACAAGTCTTTCACTAATAGGAAGGAAGTTTGTGCCTCTGTAGTCCAAGCAAACTGGTTGGACTTCTTTAGAGTGTCTGAAATTGGTGAAACAGTCTCAGCAAAGTTGGGAACGAATCGCCGATACCAGCCTGCCATACCAAGAAAGCGTCGAACTTGACGTGCGGACTTAGGCGAAGGGTAATCGACGATGGCTGAAACTTTGTTGGGATCAGTTTTCAAGCCTCCTTCTCCAACGATGTATCCGAGATATTTCACCTCTTTCAGACAAAACTTGCTCTTGTTGACGTTAATGGTCAAGCCAGCCTTTCGCAAACATTCTGCGACTTCTGCCAATAAAACCAGATGTGAATCGAAATCCTCAGAAATTAACAGCAGATCGTCCAAATATACGAATACCTGCTCCTTCAGCTCGGGTAGGATGACTTTGTCCATCAAACGACACATCCTTTGCGGCGCGTTGAATAACCCAAAAGGCATGCGAGTGTAGTGATAGAGGCCGGCCAGGAATGGTAAACGCTGTATACTCCCTGGATTTGTTCTCGAAAGGAATCTGCCAAAAGGCGTCTTTGAGGTCCAGGCTAGTAATAAAATTGGCTCGCGGCAAACGACTTAAGATACCATCAATGTGTGGTAATAGATATGCATCCTTCTTCGTCACACTATTGACTTTGCGCGAGTCCAAACATAACCTGACCTTGCCTGGCTTCCTCACGAGAACCACAGGCGAGCTCCATGCACTCTGGCTGGTCTCTATAACGCCAAGTGCCCTCATGCGATCGATCTCGTCATATAGGAGTTTTTGGATCGCAGGAGACACAGGATAATGTCGCTGTTTGATGGGACTTGCATCACCAACGTCTATACTGTGTTGTTCGACGTTGGTCACACCGAGTCCGTATACTTCGTATGATGGGAATTTGGACTTTACCATTTCCAACCTCTTTACGTCTGTGGGCGTTAAATGGTGGGCATCCGGAGCTATCAGTTGCGATGCAGTATCGGGAGTATCGACCGCGCTGATAATGCTAGGAGCTAGTTGGAATGATCTCCAGAAATCTACCCCTAGGTACAATTTCTGCGACAGGCTCGGCACGATGTACAGTGTAATGGGTTTGGTAATACCACGAAAAGTAATATCGGTAGTTACTGTGCCCAATACCTTTTGCGCTGCACCATCAGCGGTCTTCACCTCCTGACAGACCGGTCGATAAGTCACCTGTGCATCCTGGAGCCGTTGTAGAGCGTTAGCCCCCAGGCAACTGATGCTCGCCCCACTATCGAGGAGTCCTTCAACGTCCACTCCGTACAAGGATACCATGGCGTACGGACGTATGTCCAACGGATTGGTAATGATGGTAGAGAGGATCGCTTTCTTTTCTTCACGCACCATCCTCCAGAATGTACGAAGGCGCAAGATTGATTTTCTGCGACCGGATCCACTCGTTAGTGTTGATACTTGATCAACACTTGCGACTGAAGTAGGCGCAAAAATTCGCTCTCGAGCCTCCATATATTCCTTTAGCCGAAGATGGTATGGCTTGAGAGGGTGGTGGGAATGTCGTCTTGGATTTTGATCTGCGATAAGTTCATCCTCAAGCCGGGAAACAGCCGGCTCCGTCTTATCGCTTGGTCTTGTTAAAATTTTTACGTGCGGGGTGTTGATCGTCGATGATTTTACGTTAAAAGGATGAGAATTGGGTTCTGAAAATGTTGTAGGTAGGGTATTAAAATTTGGAAGGGTATTGTTAGGGGTTGAAAATTTGGGTAAAGTTGTTTTATTTGGGAGGTCTAAATGAAATTGGGACGTGGAATTGGAGTGGTGAACAAATTTTCCTACTGCTGTCGGGATGCAGTGTTCGGACGGGAGGGACCCGCTGTCCTTCCGTCCCTTCGGCCGTTTCCCGCCTGGCAATGGCTGCAGTTGGGCTTTAGAACGTCAGCCCGCCCACATCCGAAGCAGAAGATGCGCTTCGCAGGTTCCGCGCACTCACGATACCCATGTCCTTCCTTCTTGCAATTCCAGCAGATCCAGGGGTTCGATAATCCGGCCAAGTCGACGGAAGAAGTCGTGTCCGGATGTTTTTCCACGACTGGCTCCTGTATTTCGTGGACTCTGGCCTGGTTCCAAGGGGACGGTCTGGTGGCTTTTCGCGTGTCTTCCACTTGCACTACAAGTCGACGTAGTTCGTCCATCGTAAGTACTGAGTAGAAGCACAATTGTTGATTTCCGCGCACCAGAGCCACAAATTCGGACTCAATCATGGGAGCGCTCAGCAGTGAACGAAGCTCCGTCATGTCTTGTTCGAAGGACATGAAGGGCTCGTGTGGCGCTTGTCGTCTACCAAGCATCTGCTTTCGTAACTCCCAATCCGTGCTGCGCTCTCCCCAGACCTGCAAGAATGCTACCTTCAGAGTATCCCAAGACGAGTTGTTATTGGACCGACGCCACAACCAATACCACTTGTTGGGCCTACCATCCAGCAGCAGATGGAAGCCCTGCGTCAGCAGATCTATATTGCCGCGCAAGTCGCTCATCGCGAGAGTCTCGGCCCGAAAAATCAGCTCCTCTGCACGTAGGAGTTGGCTATCCCCGTTAAAACGCAAACGCCAATGCCTTAATGGGCTGTAGGAATTTCTTGTACGATGATTAGGGCCGTGGCTAACGCGATCGCTGACCAACGCGGCCGCTCCGGTCCGCTGATCTACCCTCCCAGCACGCGAGTCTCCCTCTGCTGCCGAATAATGGGCCCCACCGGTCTCTGAGACGCCTGCTCTTCCCGAAAAACCCTTCTCATCAACTCTATTAGTTGATCCACTCCCAGTTCAGTTCGTACCACTGGCGAACGTGTACGCCCTGGCGCTGGATTCGCCGTAGCTGGGATACCTGCGTCGTGTATATCGGACCAACGTGGTCGTTCGCCTACTACCCTTTCTGGTGTTTGTGGGATTGGATTCGCGAGCTGGTTCACCCCCTGCTCTTGACCAATTGAACCGTCAGGGGCGTGAAAGACCCCACCGCCGACCGTTTCCAGCGGAAAATCAAGATTTAACCGCCTTGGTGAAAGTCCGCCGGCCGCTGACTTCGCTCTGCTGCGTGTCACGGCTCCGGTTCTCGCTGTGGCGCCCTCCACGCCCCTAACGGTCCAATAGTCCTGCGGTTCTAGTGCCCACTCTTCCACACAATGCAGGTGGAAAGTGTGCCCACATTTCGTCCGCGCTTCGTCTTCGCCCCCCACGATATGTTGGCACATCGTGCATATTTCTTCCTCATTCCGCCTCAAAGGCGACCTTGGCAGTGGCATGACTGATGGGATCTGGTAATGGGTGCTTGAATGAGCTGTGAGTGTGTATTAAATGAATCGGATAGAGTGAATGAATGCGACTGATTGAGTGTATGATTGACTGAATAACTATTGAGTGAAGTAAAAATATACCGTTAATTACCTAACTACGAAACGATGAATGGATGTGCGAATGTAAATGATTAATTGCAAATCAATTAGTTGCTTGAACTTTAAAACGGATGAACGAACGTATGTATTAAAAAAAATGAACGATCGAATATAAATACAACGATTGTAATCAAGAATGAATAAGTGAACTCCAAAAAAAAAAGGAACCAATCTCAACGAACAATTGAATGTGAATGATTGTATGACTTCAAAAAAAATGAACCCTCACGTCGTCGCAACCTTTCCCCTCCCCTCATATGCAGATCAAATCGCGAAGCCGATCTTGATCTTCCTCGCTCCATCGGGAAAATCCGGAACGCGATGAAATTTCAACAAAACAAAAAAAATTGGGGAAAAATAGCAATCAATAGAAAATCAAAATAAAGCGCAACAAAAAAAAATCTAAGTTAAAATTTATCGTCAAAAGACTTAAAAAAAAATTTAAAGTATTAAAAAAAAACTCTACGTTATTACAAAAAAAAAATACTCTACGTTACAAAGGAACTCTAAAAGGATGGATAAGGAAATAAGGTACTTAACAAATTTTCCGACGATACCTTCTATAACCAAACTCACCAATTTTTCGCAAGTATTTTTCCCAACTGTCTGACGACACGCCCGCTAAGTCAGGGCATGCCCAGTACTCACGAACCAAAAGTGGAATGGCTGAAAAAAATAAAGTCTGACCCAACTTACATCAAATCAGTCTTGCATACAGACAATGTTTCCCTTTCCTATGGAACCGAGTTGGCGCCTAAAGGTTGCCAAAACGGTTCGTCAATAGGATTGTTCCACATTGCCTCCATCCAAGATCAATAAGATGGTTTGCTGTTAAAACTCAGAAAAGCTTGTACACTTGGGCTTTTTGTAGCCGTTCAGGCGAAAATACTGTCGCAGAACGACGAAATTTAAGACCTTTTTGCCCATCAACTTTTTGCACGGAATTTTTCAGAGCTCGCGCGTGTTGATGGGCTACGCTCTGTGCACGTAGCGTAGCTGAGGCTAGCCCCACGTTGGGCGCCATTTGTTGTGTTCGAGGCCTAGGAAGAATTATTTTGACTTGAAAAAGTCAGAATAATTGATAGGAGAAAGAAGATTCGGGACAGAAGGGCCAATTCCACCTAAGTCCGAATTGGTGGCTGAGTTCAGCTGGTGCGACGCTCTTGCTGGCGGCCGGGACTAGCTACGGCAGTGTGGGGTGGTACTTGCTCAAACTCAGGCCATTAAACCCTAGGCCTGTACAACAAAATTGTAAGCGCCGACTTATCCAAGGGTAGGTAAAAATTGGTATTATTTTCCCAATTGGTCGTGAAAGACCAAGAAGCGGTTGGATGGCGCGGCTCCGCGATTTGTCAGGGCGCTCTGGTGTTAATAGCGCCCTGCTCTGCCCACCCTACCTCAGCCACGACTGTCCTGTAACCATTTTGCGTCGTGGCCCCTTTTTGAGGTTTGGGGCTAAGGAGCTAGACGCTCGGGTTCATTTAAATAAGTGGCCTATAAGCCGTCAATCATCTTCAAGAAAAAAAAAAACAACCAACTGAAAGAATAAAAACTGAAAAAAAATATAAAAAAATATATAAAGAAAAAATTAAAACTCACCCCATTACGTGTGTATTTTCCTGCTTTCCGTATATTTTTTCTTTTTTATGGTTAATTTATTTAAGTGATTTTGTTTATTCAAAAAAAAATTCCGTCCTCGTCGGTCCTGTCCGTCTGTCTTTTAATTCATTTTTGATTTTGATTTATTTTTATTTATCTTATTTATTTTTCTTCATTTTTTTTTTTTTTTTTTAAAAGAAACCTCGCTTTAATTTTCGCGGATGTTTTTAATTTTATTTTAATTCATTTTTGATTTTGATTTATTTCCATTTATATGTTATTTATTTTTCTTCATTTTTTTTTTAAAAGAAACCTCGCTTTAATTTTCGCGGATGTTTTTAATTTTATTTTAATTCATTTTTGATTTTGATCTATTTCCATTTATAGGTTATTTATTTTTCATATGGCTCGGTGCACAATTTTCAAGGAAATGCTCGTTTGCTTCGAAACTATATGTTTTGCATGTTAGCACAGGTCAAACTCATCGATTCTTAATCACACCTATTGTAGCCTTATCATCAAATTGGATCACGAAAGTGTATATACCTCTATTAAGTATATAACTATTAGCAACTGTAATAGGGCCTCGAAAACAACGCCGTCATTGCTCTAGTATGTATAGTTACGAATTGGCATGTAAAAGAAATGTTAACAATTTTACTATCTGACAAAAATATGTCATTTGCATTTTAACACTGATAGTTTAGAAAGAGAAAACACTGTTGGACCACAATTGAAGAAAAGGAACTTTGCGCATAATTTTCGCCCAACACTTAAATTACTTCGTTTGCAAAACCTAACGTGCTATAAGTCCATGGTACTACCAACACAACGTTACCAGGAAACTGACATGACATTACTTATATGCAAACAACATAAAATGTACATTCTTTCGTAATGACAATGTCGAAAACACGGTAGCTGTTTTTGTTTTTAGATCACTTTATAACGCTCTTTATTTTGAACTCAATAAACGCATTATCTAGCGTACAGCCGTAAACTTCGTTTTAGTTTTTTTGTTCGTACGTGAAACAAAAACCCGTCGACACACTCGATCTCCAAACTTTGTTCTCCTGAGACTTAACACCTTAACAGTGCAACTGTTCCAACTCCGGCGCGTTCTCGTAGCCGTAGGACACGTGCTTGCGGTCAGTGTCAGCTGGACAAAACAAAAAAAAATGCAATTTCGTCAGGGAGAGTGTCGAACAAGAACTTTTACTGCGAGAAAACTCTAGTCGGGGGGAATAAGCGCGCGAATTCAACTCGGAACGAAGCCGAAAGCCAACTCAATGACATTGCAGCGCGTCAAGCACTTTTCTAAGAAAACGCTCGTCGCGTCCCGACCGTCAAGAAAAGGCCACGAAATCGAACAAGCAAGAGGTGCTTCCACGGCGACAGTATCATATTGCGAAGCCCGCGGACGATTGGTGGCTTTTCCGGAACGAACCGTCGTAATTAGTGGGCCGCATTCATCGAGTGCGAAATCCTTTCAAACAACAATCTTCCACTCCGTTTTGATTGCTTGCGAATGACGATGGTTTCGTGCAGGAACTGAAGGTCACAATACTAACTATTATTTGGCCGTTAAGAGATCTTGCTTTTTGTTGGATATTGGCTGCGCAGTCCTTAAACGAAAACCACAGCACACAGCCTAAATGTCAGAACTGGATTGGGGCTGGATTGAGTTTTTTCCGAATTGAGAAAAGCGTGAAGAATTTGTGTAGTTTAGTCAAACATAGAATTCGCCCGTTTTGAAATTGGGTCAACCACTCAACGACGAACTACCTGTCTAGGCTTGACCCTTGAATTAAATTTTTTCCGCGTCGTATTTCGTGATTTTCCGATGATACAATCGCCAAAATATTTCGCCACTCAATTTACCAAATTCCGCAAAAAAAAAATTAAGACAATGTGGCAACTAATCGGATAGACGCGCGCTTCAAAACTGTCGTCCCGTAATCGAGCCGGCATCTATCACCTAGCGGTGCTTTTCCCGTCGCCAAGCCGGTTTCGTTTGTTCGTTCCAGTGCTTACAAGTGCGCTCGGTACTTTATTAAGTATCGAAAGCACTTGTAAGCACCGGAAACGAAATTCCGGCGGCACTCAACACCCTTCATACAATCCTGCGCACGGGCTTGTGTAGAAGAGATCTTACCGATAGAAATTTTACAGCAGCTGTGTCATGCGTCACCGTATTTAAATGGTACTCTTCAATGCAGCTTACTGCATCTCCATAGGATTCTCTCGTAATCAGGATCAACTTCTGCTACATGAATTTGTCGAAACATTTTTTCAATGTCCGCGGTGTTCACATTTCGCCAACGAAGTAAGATATTTGATAAGTCTTGTTGTAGTTTCGCGCCAGTAAGCAAAAGTTTGTTCAGGCTGCTTCCTCCCATGGTTTTGGCGGAAGCATCAAATATGACTCGTAGTTTCATAGTACTCTTTTTTCTAAACACGGGATAATATGGCAGATAGTATACGTTGCGTTCATCACCAATATAAGGCAGAACCTTCTCCATATGTCCAAGCTACATATTTTTTTACAAAATCGTCGTATTTTTTTTCTAACTCTGGATCATTTTTTAGTCTTCTCTTAACCTGCTGGTATCTGAGCATTGCCAAGTTTCTGGATTCGGTGATCGGCTGTTCATCATTGAAAGGTAGACGAACAATGTATCTGCCATTGGTATCTCTGGAGTGAGTAGTCTGAAAGATTTCTTCGCACCTTACATTTTAATTCTATGGTTCTCTTTGACTATCTTCACTGTCTATTTCAAAAAATCTTTCAATTTTCTTGTGAAAGTCAGTCATGGAGATCATGGATGTAACTTTATGACTTTATATGTTGGACTCCGTAATCTTGTAAGACAGTAGCCATCCTAGTTTGCTCTTTTGACACAATAATGGGTTTCCTTTCATTAATCCGTCCTCCATTATGTCTTCGTATATGTCTGCTCCAAGGATAAGATCGATGGCTCCAGATATGTTGAACCCGGGATCTGCTAGTTTTAATGACCAAATCTGACTCGATTTATGTATTGTTACCTTTGCTCTGGCAATACTGCTGCTAACCTTGGCATGTCAAGTGCCTCAGCTAGGATATTGTAGTTCGAAGGAAATCTCGGAGCTATTGTTATTGATACCTTCTTCTTTCGAATGGTTTTGGTTTCTGTACACCCGATTCCAGTGAAACTAATTTAATAATATATAATAATTTTTCTTGCCGGGCAGCCATTTGTTGCTATATTGGCCGCTACAGGTGTTGCCGCTGCTTTTAGTACTGCATTCACAGCATTCGTATTTGCTGTTACATGGCGTGGCTTTCTCGTGTGAAATGCAATTTGTACATAACTGCTTAGATTTGACGTATTTTTGTCTCTCATCCACTGATAATTTTTTGAAGTCTTCACAGCGGAAGATAGCTTGCTTCGTATCCTTACAGTAGATGTAACCTTTTGGGTGATTGATAGACCGTTTCATTGCTGACAAAAATGAACTTTTGTTGTTTGGCTGCGTTTGCATGTCGTTTCGATTCGAACTATTTGAATTTTCGGGTATTCTTAACGAAGTTAATGTCTGATGTCCTTTTAACAGGAGTTTATAGAGTTGGGCTAAGTTTGGCATCTCCTTGATATTTTCAATTCCCTCTTAAAAAATCGTGCACTTTCGCTGTCTCTAGTTTCCTCATGGCGATTCGTACAACAAGCAAATCTCATTCTTTGGTGCTATAATGCATATTCTTCAGCGCTGCCAAGCAGTTTATTAGAGTGTCATAAGATTTTATCAACCCCGTTTGGCTTCGATGACCAACTTCAGGTGGATGTAATACCGTATACGTACACATAAAATTGAAGAAGTAATTTCACACAGAAGAAACCAAATATATCGAGAGTGCAGGACCCGTCTAACCGGTTTTCTCCGTCTTCTTAGCTCCCGCTTTGCTGTAGCAACTACCAAAAAACGCGTACACATTGAAATTGTGTACAGCCCAGAATGTCAAACATCTCTGTACCCCACCCCACCGAACCCCATTCCCGAAGATCGGCGAAGAAAAGAAATTCATGTCGAACGAAATAGTTTGTGAAAAAGTGAATGAAAAGTGCTTAAATGTTTCGGAAAGTTACGTGTGAGGTGAAAAGGGCATATATTTTAGAAAAACAGCAAGTTTCCGTTGGTGTTTTTCAGAAATACGGACAAAAGCGATAATATTGAAGTGCATTGTGAGCGGCCTAAAAACTCAAGTAAAATGGAAATCAGCGGGAATTTCTTTTTTTCGGTATAATAATAATAAATAATAAGGTAGAGTAATCCTGGCAAATGCAATGATTGTTTCATTCAGAAAAGGTGAAAAATTACCGAAATTCGACTTCGGTAACAAATAAAGCCCAAGTTGACAAGCATCGGCCATGATTACTTGTGCTTTGTGAAAGGCGTACTTAATTTCAAAGATCGGGGGTTCATAATATGAGCCGTTGATTTTGAAAGTGGAAAAAATCGAATTTTAAAAAATAAATTGTTGTGACATTGTAACGATGTTTTATACAACACAAAGCAACTTTCTGAAAATCTATTGAAACCATTGTTTCACTTTTAACAAATACCAGTAAATTGTCGCGAAGGTTGGTATGCACATTTTTAAACATGTTAAAACGCAAATCCCTAAGCACGTCGATTTAAAAACGAAAGTGATTTTTTTTAAAGTGGAATTTCAGTTTGCCTAGTAGTGAACGCTTAAGATTGAAATAGTGTAAAGCTATGTTTTTAGTTCATGGATGGCATGGATGCTTCGAAAGAGTGTGTTCTTTTCGTTGTGATGATAAAAATAATAATAACGATATAAATTATATAAAAATTAAAATTTTTCTCGACGGTTCACATCACGTTCACTGTTTTTCGACAAAAAATTGGAGTTTGATAGTAACACCTAGATACGCATATCCGTATTTTAAGTATTGTAAAGTGATGCGCAGATTTCTTAGAAAAACATTTGCAGGAATTATTCAAGTGAACAAAATGAAAAGAAAATTAAAAATAAAGTTTTGCGGATTTTTTTGTTTGAGTAAATTTTTAAACTCGACTGTGGCCTTTACTTATTTACTATGAAAAACCATTATTCTCAAACCATCTGTGAAAAAACGGGCTGTATAATTTTTTTTTTTTTTAATTAAAAACACACATTTTGTTACTCTATGTAGGTATATACTGGAAATGTCAAGCAGCGATTGAGTTGAAGCACAGACAATATAATAACTGTCTGTGGTTGAAGGCAGATATCATCTAAGTCACTAAGGGCCGGTTTCACAGTTGAAATTTGATCTGAAGTTTAGTTAAACTTAAACTTAAGAATAAACTGCACTATAAACCTAACCCGATTTCACAGTAAATAAATATCCTAAGATTAACTAAACGCAAGTTCGCAATCATTGTGAACTAATTGAACTGAAGTTGAGCTTTGTTACGTTGGTAAGCCTTGCTTTTATCTGTCATTTCAATTGTTGTTAAAACTTTCAAAATGGAAAACAAAGTCAATTTTAGCAGTGAAGAAGTGAGTGTACGATAGAACTTTGTTTCCCAGAAACTGTAGCAGCACCGAATGCTCCTGAAAAACAGGATGGAAGTCAAGGTTAGTACATTATTTTTAGATAAACTTGATTAATGTGATCGTTATTGTCTAGGTGGAAGCTCAGAAAAGTGGGACAAATACTGTCCCTCGATGTTAAGAACTCAGATTTCGTCTCGTTTGAGGTGTAAAAAGGTGCTACCAAAGAAATGCCCAAATAATTTAAACGGGTCGCAATGGGAATTGGTGGCCAAAGCGAAAATCGATCTGGCAAACTCCAAGAAAATGAATGAAGATGCCAAACACAAACTGGAATGTGATGTTTTGGCTGCAGAACACGAGCAGAGAATGCGTTTTGCAGAGAAAAAGATGCGTTTTGATGAGGCAGAACATGATATAAAGATGGAAATTTTACGAGCGGAGTTATTAAATAAAAAAAATAGACTATAGATTATAAACGGTATTACATTCTTTTCAAATTAATATAATAATTACGAGCTTCATTCTGTGATGGTTTTCTGAATTTGTTACAGAGAAATGAAATGACTTTTATTTTATTTTATTATTTAGTATAGTATATGAAGAGTATTTATTTCTGTGAAATTATTTGAAAATAAATAAATATAATCTTATTTCATAATTAAGTTATGTGCGTATATTACATATTTCGGAAGTAATCATTAATCAGAAGCATTCTGTTTAAATTATTATTATTAGTTCGAGGATCATTCTGCGAAGGTACTTGCGAAACGAAGTTAACTGCATTTTCTAGCTCTTCATCCAATGCAGGGGACTCATGATCGTTTTCCATGATACATATATTATGCAGGACTGCAGTTGCAAAAATCACGCTTTGGGTTTTTTCCGCCCTATATTTAAGACCAGTTGACAAAACAGGAAATCTTCTTTTCCACACTCCGTAGCTCCTTTCGACACAATTTCTAGTTCGAATAAGCGATTCATTATATCGGTTTTCCTCTGGTCTGTACACATTTGCCAGGCACGTAAGCATGTAATTGCGGTTCGCATATCCGCTATCAGCCACAATATAGCTATTAGGAAACTCATTCCTCTCAAATCGAGAACATGCTTTGGAATTATCGAAAATTGTCGAATCATGGGTGGAGCCAGGCCAACGAGCAACAATATCCATAATTTTTAAGTTTGCATCACACATAGTTTGCACGTTGTAGGAAAAAAACCCTTTTCTATTGCGAAAAATCTCTGCTGAGTTACCCCCTATAAAAGGATATTTTAAGAATAATATATAAAAATTCAATTTTTTAAATTCGTGTCGTGTTTTTACCTGGTGATAAAATTCTGACATGGGTACAGTCAATTGCTGCGATAACATTAGGAAATTTAGCAATTGCAAAAAAACCTGATTTAGCAATTTTCATTTCATCGTCATTTGCTGGTAAATTAATGAAATATGGCCTCAAAACTGCAATAGAATGAGACACTTTCTCCACAACTCTACATGCGGTCGATTTTGAAACCCCGGCAAAGTCGCCAACATATTGATTACGACTGTGAATATAATTAAACCAGAGCTTAAGCTAAATCTGAAGTTTAAACAACCACTGAGAAACCGGCCCTTACACGTTTTTCCTCACTCAAATGTATGTTATGTCCCGCTCTTGAAACACGCTAAACAGCAACAATTTTGTATAAAGTACAAAAGTACAAAAACATTAAGAAATTTAATGCATAAAAATTTATTTGAAAATCAAACCACTCATATCAAAGATCATAGTCACTACTGTTTTTTAATACAAACAATAATTCAAATATACTTAAATACACGATTTTTCTTCATATCAAAATTTTTTCAGAAAATATATTAATTCGAACTAAACTTACAAAGCTACAAATAGGGTAAAGAACCCAGTTCCGAGCATCCATCGTTTATTCCACAAATAGCTAAGGATTCATGACATTTTTTCTTCACTATCATTTTTAGCAATCACTTTCAACTGTTTTTAGTGGTTCAGCTATAGGCATCGTGTGAAATATTTTCAGTTGTGGTCAGAATTCGTAAAGAACAGACATGTTCCACAAAACAGCAAGTTCCTTATAGATTTCATTAAGAAAGTTCAGTCACAACATAGTGCTTAAAACATTAGTTTTATATAATTAATGTAAGTATTGTGACAATATGGAAAGCGTATTTTACAAATACTATTATGTAATATATAGGACACTGAAAATTTTATATTTAATTATAATAATAAGGAGGCTCGGAACTGGTGCTATATTTCTGATAATTTCCATTTCCGAGCCTGCTGGCTCGCAACTGGCATTCATGTCTGTTTTTCATCGACCCAATTGCGAGCCCCAAGTTCTGAGCCTCCTTTAAATTTAAGACAATTTACTTAAAAATGCAATTTTTATTAAAAATACAACTATAACGAAAATATTTTAATATAATATTGTTACAATGCATTATTCTATATATTTTTGTATACGAAATGTGTTTACTATACTAAAATTTAAAAATACTCACTTGAAGCAATTACAGGTTGCTTTATAGGAAATAAGGAAAGTTTCACCAATTCGTTCTGTAGCTTAGAAATATAGGATTCCGCGTGGTACAAAACAAAACCGGTTGCATAATCGAACGAATAAACCAATCAGTGGCCTCCACCTATTTTAACTGATGACGAAGAAAAGAAAAATTGTCGACTGGATATTACAGTATCATCCCAAAAGCTTCCCTAGAAGAAAAGAGGACGTCCTATTGCTTGTAAAGGAATTTTTGGATGCCCTGCCGAGTACAAGTTAAAGCAGGAATTCAAAATTTTGCAGGAAATATTTTTATATCAAAACCAAGACTGAGATCATTAGTTGGTACCATCCGTCGACTCCTTTGGGTAGCTGTCATACAAAAGTTTTAAAACAACTATATTAATACGAAAAATATCCCATAAGTCTTTCATGTAGTAGCTATACAACAATTCTGTGAAATATCCTAACTTAATGTATGGAACTTATTATAACTTAGGAAATCGAGTAACCACCATACAATACTTTCTACCTGGAACTAAATAATTGTACTCATATGTGTATTCCTCATTCTTTTGATATATTCCCAACTGAAATATAAATCGGAGTTCACTATTTCATCTAGATTGGCCTGCAGTCGATCGTGACTGCGTTATGTTTATACTCTAGATGAAATCATATAGAGTATTATAAGTTTGATCCAGCCGAAAAATATGTAACGCATAGAACCAAGCCTCGGATGAAAAAATGTTATATAATATTTTTTGTTTATTTGTGGCCAAAAACCTCAAATCCGCTTGACGTCCGTCCGTCCGTCCGTCTGTCTGTCCGTTAGCACGATAACTCAAGAACGTCTTCACCTAGGCTCTTGAAATTTTAAATCTGGGTGTTTGGTTGAATTTGTAAGGTTAAGTTCGTTAACGGGCAAAATCGTCCTACTCCTTCTGGTAGCTGCCATACAAAGTGTCCTTAAAACACGTGTTCAAGAATATTGGTCGATAACTTCAGAAGGGCGTAACCTAGGTCTTTGAAATTTCGCATGTGTTATTTTTCCAAGAGTTGCAGCTAACTGTATGATTATGAAGAAAATCCTAATAGTCCTTCGAGGGGCTGCCATACGAATATCCTGTAAAAATTACTTCACTTAGTTTACGAAACTCACTATAACTCAAGTAATCTTTTAGCTACGAATTCAGAATTTTATACAAATTAGTTTTGAGTGAAGACAAAGTTCAAGTTTACTAGTCAGCGAAATCCTTTTACTCTTTCTGGTACCTTCCATACAAAAAATCCTTAAAACACTAGTTCAAGAATATTGGCCGATACCTTCAAAAGTATCTTAGCTACGACTTTGAAATTTTGTATGTGTAATTTTTTCAATAGTTGGAGCTGGATTATGAAAAAAATCATAATAGTCCTTCGAGGGGCTGCCATACAAATATCCTGTAAAAATGACTTCACTTAATTTACGAAACTCACTATAACTCAAGTAATCGCTTAGCTATGAATTCAGAATTTTGTACAAATTAGTTTTGAGTGAAAACAAAGTTCGAGTTTCAGCGAAATACTTTTACTCCTTCTGGTAACTTCCATACAAAAAATCCTTAAGACACGTGTTCAACAATATTTTTCGATAACTTTTGAACGCTTCAAACTACAAATTTGAAATTGTGTACACATTAATTTTTGAATGGTTCCAAGGAAAAGGATGAATATGTAAGAAATCGAGTAAGTCTTTGCTCCGCCTCCCATATGAAAGTCCTTCAAAAGGATATTTTTTTCAGGTTCAAGATATGAAATTAAACAGTGAATATTGTCTTTTAGTTTTGAGTAGCAATTTAATGGGACTCCTTAATGAAGGACATACAATATACACACACGTAATACTTCTTCATCCCCAACTTAAATATACATACATCGGAGTTCTGTATTATCTAGAGCAGAGGTGTCCAAACTACGGCCCGCGGGCCAAACCCGGCCCGGCAGGTGATTTAACCGGCCCGCCAAGGTTTTTGAAAATTGTGAGAATGAAAGCGAAGGGACCTCATACAAAGTTAGGAAGAAAATTCCCCAACTGGAAGTGAAACTATTGCGTTTCAAAACGAGAAAGGAGCACTTCTTTTCTTTTTTATTCAAGCCTATGAAATTAAATTAAATAGAATTTATTTTGTAAACTCAGCCCACAACACAAATACGAAACGGACACAACTAAACAAAATTGTATGGTGTAACATGATGAAGGTCTTCTGGCGCGCTCATTTTTTTCCCTATTGGGATCGGATCAGCGACTGTCTCTCTACCCAACACTACTCCAAATGCCGACAAATGTTCTTGACTTCACTGGCTTCAACTCCATTTACTTGCCTGCTCGAATGGTAAATGCGCAAAAGAATCATAAGTCACAAAATATCTTTGAGTGAGTCTACTAATTCTTGTAATTTACTGAGACTAGATAAAGCAGTTGATCTCGGGATTTTTTTCTATTGTGTTATAGCGTATTGAAAAATTTGAAAAAATTAGTCGTAGTTTGTCTCCTCAGCAAAATTTATTTAGGAAGGCAAACTCAGAAAACGAAAAATTGGCATTAGTTAGCAAGAAAGTTGCTTATTTGTTGGGGAAGAAAGGAAAGCCCTTTATAAAAGAAATCCAGTTTAATTACAGTTCCTCGAATTTTCTCATATTACGATTTTGGCACTATTTGATGTAAATATCAGTGTTTAAAAATTTGATCAAAAAAACTTGTTTCCGACTGAGAATTGCTTGCAATAGTATCCTTGAGATCGGGGTACAGATTGTGAAACTTGCAAAGTAAGATTTGATGATTATTTACAAAGTATATAAATTTTAGCAGATGCTTACTATTTAGTGTTCATGCACGGAACTACAACTGGAGCAGATATTTTCAATAAAATTCAAAACACGTTGGCAAAATTTAACTTGGACTGGAATCGACTCCAAGGTGTGACAATTGATGGAGGAAGGAATATGTCTGGTGCAAATATCGGGGTGGTTGGGCAAATAAAAAAAGCTTGTGAATGTGCAGGAGCATCAGCACCAAAAATCACTCTGAACCGCTTTTATCGGATGCTGAGTGGCTCTGGAAGATAGCTTTTTTTGCAGATATCGTGACACACGTGAATAACTTGAATTTAAAGCTCCAAGGTAAAAACAACTTAATTTGCGATTTATTCGCGCAAATCAAAGCATTCAGAGCAAAGCTGAAAAGCTCGAGAGTCAGATAAATGAAAGTAATTTTACACATTTCACGTGCTGTGAAGAATTCAATGCAAAAACTGAGGAATAATTTTCCACACCAGATTTGCAGTAAAAGTCATCGCGGATCTAAAACTACAATTTCAAAAGCAATTTTCTGATCTTGACATAAATTCAAAGGAAATTCGGCTGTTTCAGAATCTATTTGACTGCAATGTTGCCGACGTTTCAAGTCAGCTTCAAATGGAAATAATTGATCTTCAAGCTAACGATAAAATCAAGGATAAATACAAGGAAGGAAACTTGATTGACTTTTACAAATTTTTGGACGCAAAAGAGTTTCCAAATTTAAAGCAATTTGCTTGTACATTTATTTCTATGTTTGGCACTACCTACATATATATGTGAACAAACTTTTTCCAGGATGAAGTATTTGAAATCTAAACACAGGGCAAATTTATCGGATGATATTAATCCCAACTTTGATGAAACTCTCCAGGAAAAAACACATTTCTATCATTCCCATTAATGTTTATTGTTGTATCTGTAATTTACTGTAAAAAAAATAAAATTCAATGCTGCTTTACTTAATTAATAAGATTTTTAATTAACATATTTACTTGGCCCCCGCAAGTGGATTTAAATCCCAAACTGGCCCTCACAGTGAAAAGATTGGACACCCCTGATCTAGAGTATTATACGATTGGCTTGCAGACGATCGTGACTGCAGTATGTTTTAATATTAATTTCAATCATACGTACGTACTTAAACATACAAATTTTTTTTTATTTTATCCTGAAGAATTTTTTTGTTAAAATCAGAAATATACTAATTTTTATTTAAAATCTTGGTTCTTTAAGTAATGTTAGGTACTATTTACTATGAGAGCATGTAGTGCTCGGAACTGGCATTTGATGGCTCGGAATAGAGATCAGAGCGGCTATCTTATGGCCATTATAAACTTTTTATTGATTTTCTTTAAACTATAATAACAATTTTTTGTTGAGTAGGTGTTATAACAAACAAGAATAAAATATTAAATCAGAATAGTAAAATATCAGATTGGTAACTGTATACCACCTTCATCAAAAAGTTCCCGGAATAACTACCGTGTGGCGCTTTTATTGATCCGATTTGTGTTCTGTTTTTACTTTATTATTTTAATAATAACGTATTGTTATCGATTTTTAAAAAAAAAAATTGCTGTTTTTTGCTAAGTTGGTACATGTTAAGTTGTTGACATTCCCTCTAAATATTAGCGACATAGCTTGACATTTGCAAAAGTTACGTAGCCAAGAGTACATCTATCTCTGTGTGTATTGGCGATTTTTTACAATTTTAGAAATGGATTTAAATTTGCAACAACGAACATGTACTAAATTTTGCGTAAAAAACGGATTTAATGGTGCGCGAACGTTGGAAATGTTGGAAAAGTGTTTCGGCAATGATTCTCTAAAGAAAACGATCGTTTACCAGTGGCTCGAGCGGTTCATAAGTTCAAAAAAGAAGGCAATGCTCACGGTTTTCATGGATTACAACGGTGTAGAGCATCATAAATTTTTGCCAAAAGGCCAGTCAGTAAACAAAGAGTATTATTTGGGCGTTATGAGGCGTTTGCGTGAAGTAATTCGCCGAAAGAGACCAGAATTGTGGGCAGAAAACTCGTGGATTTTGCACCATGATAACGCACCGTCGCACAGTGCCATCATTATTCGTAATTTTTTGACGAAAAAAGCAACAAATACCATCCAACAGCCACCGAATTCACCTGATTTGGCTCCCTGCGACTTCTTTCCGTTCAATTGAGTTAAAAAACCACTACGGGGAATGGGTTTCAGCAGCCGAGAGGAAGTAATGGCAGGGAGCACTGATGGTCGTACCGAAAACCGAATATAAAAAATGTTTCGAGGATTGGTTCAGGCGCTGGCATAAGTGTGTTGCAGTCGATGGGAATTACTTTGTGTGGTACACCTTCGATTATTTGCAGGTTGGAGGAGAAGCCGGCGGGCTATACTCCTATGAGATTAGTTTGGATGGAGCCGGTGGGCTATACTCCTATGAGATTAGTTTGGATGGAGCCGGTGGGCTATTCTCCTATGAATTTGGTCGTGGATGAGCCAATGGGCTATTCTCCTAAGGGTTTTGCTGTGGAGGAGCCAGTGGGCTATTCTCCTGTGGATGAGCCAATGGGCTATTCTCCTAAGTTAAAAGGTTATTCCTCTTACCAATTAATTTATAATACCAGAATGCTTACCATGCTAAATTACTTACTTTACTTGTTCTTATTGTTTACTTATGCTAATTTGCTTATTCTACCTATACCTAGTGTGCACTTATGCTAACGTCAGCAATTCGGTATACCTGTGGTAATTTCTTCTCACAGTTATGCTGACGTTAGCATATGAATGCAATAATTTTCCCAAAGCTATGCTGTCACGTGGCCTTGAATTAAGTTCAATGTTTTTATGATAAAGTAAAGATCGTGTGGCATAGCATACGGGAGTGCTGTGTTACTATTGTATGATATAGGGGAGTGTGGTGTTCGGTGTGAACTTTTGTATTATTTTACCACATTTGATTTGGAAAATATAGATTTAGATGAATAAACTTGTACTTTTAATTTTCTCAAAAAATTCCGGGGAACTTTTTGATCAAGGTGGAATTCTGATTTTTAACGATAACTCAAAGTCTACATTTGTCTTAAGGGGGCTCGGAACTGGGTTCTTTACCCTACATTACAAGGGAATGTAAAAACTTTGTATGTTAAATCTTTGAAATGTACTAATACCATTACTTTTAGTATACTCGTCGTACTTAAGATAAAAGCCCGTTTTTACTCGAATCTTTTCAGTCGTGGTTTAGCCTTTTTCAATTTTAACCAGAATCGAACATCTTATGGATAAAAGAGCTTAGCCACGGCCGCAGAATAATGTGTGCGCATATGGTATGCCATTTTTAACGACTATTGCTATGAACATAACTAAATATCGAAATGACGAAATTTATGGACAATATTTAAATTTTTACATTCATCGTATAGAATTTCTTAATTTTCACCCCCTAGGTCTAGTTCTTACTTTAAGTTCTAGATGAAGTTAAGCTTCTATTTTTATTTTTTGTTATTTTTTCCATACAAGGTTTTTGCTAATTTCTTTTCCTTGTGTTAACTTTATTCTAATACATAATGTAGTAGACTATTTACACTTCAATATAAATTTATACGAACTCCATGGATGCAAAGGATTTATCCTGATCACCAAATAATTTATAATAAGCGCAATCTATTGAATTTTTCAATATTTGTTCAAGTCATAGACACTCAGTATAGCTGTATATTTTTATGTTCATAGTTACTTTTGTATTATTTGACATAAATAAAACAGATTCCAATTTTTCATTCAATAGGTTATGAGCACAGAAAATTTTTAAAAACTTTGAATTTCAATTTTCAAAGCATAATCTTTTTCTTCTCAATAATATTTTTTCTTCTCGAAAGTAACAAATGGAAGGCGATCGAATGAACATCGAAAGGTTGGAAGGTGGCAGCAATTGGCTGACATGGAAATTCCAAATTCGCATGATCTTAGAGGACAGTGAATTGTTCGATGTGGTCGACGGGACTGAGGAGAAACCAAAGTTTGTGGACGAAAATTATGCATCGAAATCTTCAGCTTGGAAAAAAAAGGACACCAAGGCAAGACGAATTATTTCGACGGCATGCAGAAAACAGGCGCTTTTGCAAATAATGAATTGTGAGTTGGCCAGTGAGATGTGGTTGATGCTCAAGAGTACCTATGAGCAAACATCGAAGGCGAACATTTTATTTTTGCAACAAAAATATTATGGATATGCAAAAGAGACAGGTGATGATATTTCAATTTTTTTATTGAAATTAATGGAAATTGTGCAGCAACTGCGAGATCAGAAAGAAACCATATCTAATTCCATGGTAGTTTCAAAAATTTTAATGACATTACCTGCCGAATATAATTATTTTCATAGTGCATGGGAATCTGCAAGTCCTGAAAGTCAAACTTTGGCAAATCTTCGAGCGCGACTAATGGCGGAGGAGCTTCGTCTGAAATCGCAGGGACAAATCGAGGAGGTGGAAGCGCTGATGGCCAAACGAACTTTTCCCAAGAAAAACAATAATACAAAAAGGAAAATTTGTCGAACAACAACCACAAAGCAACGAATAAAAGCGACAAACTTAAAGGTAAATGTTTTGAATGTGGGAAAAATGGCCATTGGAAGCGGGACTGCCCCGAAAAGAAGAATAATTTCAACATAAAGTGTAAAGATAGCTCGGTCGAGGTTTTCGTTTGTCATACAGCAGCAAGCGAGGACAAAGACACATGGATTTTGGATTCGGGAGCGACAAATCATATGAGTCACAATCGTGATTGGTGTGAAAATTTTACCGAAATATCAGAACCAGTGAAGATCGGAAATGGTATACAAATTTTCGCTCAAGGTAAAGGCGATATCAACATTCGCGCATTCAATAGCAGTGATTGATTTCGCAAACGAGTCATAGAAGTTTTGTACGTACCAGATCCTCAGATGAATTTATTTTCATCAGGAAAGGTGGCGGATCAAGGATATGATATGTGTAAGCGCTGCGAACTGCTGAAGGACGGAAATGTTGTTGCAGTGGGAGTTCGCCGAAAGGGATTATTCCAAATGCTATTCAGAGTGATTCAATCATCACAGGTCGAGGCTGCGGCAAATATAGCAGTCAAAAAGGAATCGCTTCGTTCATGGCATGAACAACTTGGTCATCAGAATCTAGTGCATGTGAAGAAGTTTTTGGGAGGCCGTAACATCGATTTTATCGACGAAAATTTTACATGTGAAGCTTGCGTGTATGGTAAACATTATCGAAGCAGCTTTAAGAGTCGAGAAGAAAGGTCGAAGTCATGCGGCGAGATGATTCATACGGATGTGTGCGGAACGTTTTCAGACGTTTCGATAGGAGGCTCAAGATATTTCTTATTATTAAAAGGTGATCTCTCACATTTTCGTTTTGTCTACTTCATGAAGCAAAAGTCAGAAGTAGCAGACATCATTAAAAAATGTGTGAGGCTAATTCAGAAGGAGCACGGCTACAACGTTCGTATTGTTCGGTCTGATAATGGCACGGAGTTTGTCAACGGTGAATTAAAAATCTTTTTCGAGGATTTCGGTATTCATCACCAGCGAACTGTGCCATATACACCAGAGCAAAACGGCTGTGCGGAGCGGCAAATGCGAACTATTGTCGAATCTGCAAGAACAATGCTTCAATCAAAACAAATTGAGAAGAAGTTTTGGGCTGAGGCGGTAAATTTAGCAGTTCATGTGCTAAGCCGAAGCGGAACGAGCACAGTGGCAGACAAGTCACCGTATGAATTGTGGCACAGAAACGATGTTAAGCTGGATTATCTGCGTACTTTTGGCACGGAAGTTTTCATTCACATTTCTAAAGAGAAGCTGTAACGATTTAGTCCGCAAAACGTCCAGTTGGCAATCGTCATTGCCGAAATTTTGAGCGTAAACCTTGCGGACGGAAAGTCTCCATCTGTCGGAAGAAATCTTCATTTCTTCAACCAAGACGAAGGATAACTTTCTATATGTTTTTCGTTGACTATGTGTCATTGGACACATTACTCCCACGGATGGCCAATGAAACGACGGAGCATCTAGCATAAGAGCACGTGCTAGCTCGTCGGACGGGGTGGGTTTGTCGTTTCTATCCGTGGACCGATTGATTATGCTCGTGGGGCCGACGAATGGGTTTGAGGAGTCCCATTCCTACGGTCGGCGGGCTGGAGAAGGAGGCTAGGTATGGGGGCCAGATGCACGAAGGGTGCGGAAGAAAGGGTAAAGGAAGCTAGGTGTTGAGGAAGGAACATCTAGATTGAGATCATCCGACGGACGGTCGAACATGATAACTAAACTGTGTAGTTGTTTGTTCTGCAAGAAACAAAAAATTAGGAATAATCCGTCTAAGAACGGGTACCTTGTGGCCCCGTCGTGCTAAAACCAAAAGCGGATGGATACTGTGTTGTTGGATTGAAGTGAAAGGTTTCAATTGATACGCAAAGTCATTCTTGCATAACGCTAGTTCATCTTCCGAGTCAATTTCTTTCTTAGTAATCGATACAAAGTTGGACGGACAATATCGAACAATATCGACGTCTATCGTTAGGATCACAGTGCATTCTTTCGCGAATCGTTCACAATTCCCTTGTTTGAACCATGTCGATAAGCTTTTGATAGCGAAACGGTAACGCCCATGGCTTGTTAGATCCGACGGAAAAGGTTATAGCGCATCGTACGACGCTATACGCTTATGTGCTAGCTCTTCAATGTAAACCAAACATGGACCTTTCTCCGGAAACGTATCAGGGGTATAACTATTGAACAAAATATTCTGCGAACCTCGCAATTTCGCAAAGCGTTTAAATCCAACCTGTAAATTATTCCCGCCTGTATACCAATTTTGAAACGTTGCTCCTGCCGAATGTCATTACTCACACCAAATTAGATTAGATTAATTTATTGCCATATTCATAATACAATGTTTTTTTTTTTTTTTTTTACTTAATTGCTATTACTATTAGTTAACTTTAACACAATTGTGTCTTATAAGTAGCTTAAAATTTAAGTTGTTTGAGTATGCAAACCCTATCTAGATTTGGATAATATGTATTATTTCAGGGTAGTGTGCTTAGTTATGCACTGGCAAACATTGTGCATACTAGACTGATAACAAATATAATCTACTTCAAAAAATTGTTTTTTTGGTTTTTGGTTTTTGGTTTTAATAATTTTGCTAAAATGATTCTTACACTGTATTAATTTAATAGTAAATTATTACTAAAAGAAACGGTTTGGTTAGACTATCCCCTATTGTGCGCGACATCTTTATTTCTGTAGAATTCGACAATATTTTTTTTATTTTCAACTTTATTTAAAGAACTTTCGTTTAAGAGGTTAATAGGTGATAAGTAAAAATGGTCCGCAATCCTATCGTTGACATTCATGGTATGGATATTTTTTATTATTGGGTTTTCATGCTCTCCAAGCTTCGGTATGCGTTTAGTCCATAGTTCGGAGATATAGGTCATTATGGGCTCTACGCCTGCCATCTCATAAATGTGCTGGTTGGAGTAATATCTATTTCTTGACCTGAATTTCAGGTTAATACAATGCCTTAGAATTTTTCTTTCAAAAATTTCTATTTTTTTTGCCAGCGTTGTAGAAATTGGGAACCAACAGGCATATCCGTAAGTTAATATGGGCCTCAGTATTTGCTTGTAGAGCAGCAATTTAGTTTTTTTGTGTAGCTTGCTCCTGTTATATAACAGTGGCGCCAGGATATTATAGGCCTTATTAGCCTTAATAAGCGAAGTTTCAACGTGGTTATTAAATTTAAAAAGGCTGTTGAAGTTTATGCCGAGATATTTGATTCGGTTTTTAAGAGGGACTACCGAATCATTCAAATTTAACTTTAGTTTGCGGCTTTTTTTAACAGTATTTCGGTAACCTTTCCCACTAGCGTTTCTAAAGCAAATCAGATTAGACTTGTTACTGTTTATTTCTATTCCCCAAGTTTTGTAGAAATTGTTTATTTCGCTTAAATGAGATGTCAATCTATGCAGGGCTACATCAGGATCCCTCGCTTGTGCGTAGGTTACGGTATCGTCCGCATAAAGTAATGCAGTTGAGAGTAACTCGACCGGTTGGCTTAATTTATAGTGGGGGAAATCGTGCATATTTACATTGTAGAGTTTAGGGCCGAGAATAGACCCTTGTGGAACGCCACTAAGCACTAAGACTGGTTCAGAAATTGAGTTATTAATGCTTATAGTTAGGGATCTTTCTCTAAGGAAATTATAAATAAGCCTTAATAAGTATGACGGGGTGTCTAACTTTATTAACTTATAGATGAGACCATTTAACCAAACTCCATCAAAGGCATTTTGTTGTGTTTCAGGCCTTGGAAAAACTATTTTGACTTGAGAAAGTCAAAATAGTCGAAGGATGGGTAAAGGTTCGGGACAGAATGGGCCAATTCCTCCTACGTCTGAACTGGTGGCTGAAGTAGAACGGAAGCGACACGCTTGCTGGCGGCCGGGACTAGCTACGGCAGTGTGGGGTGGTTCTTGTTCTGACTTCAGACCATAAACCCTAGGCCTAGACAACAAAATTTCGTGTCGGCTTACTCCAGGGTATTTAAAATGGGACTATTTTCCCAATAGGTCGTGAAAGACCAAGAAGCGGTGGAGTTGCGCGACTTCGCGATTTGTCAGGGCGCTTAGGTGTAAGTAGCGCCCTGCTCTGCCCACCCTACCTCAGCCACTACTGTCCTTTAAAACATTTCGCGTCGTGGCCCCTTGTAGAGGTTCGGGGTTAAAGGAGCTAAGCGCTCGGGTTCATTTTATATGGCCAATTAGCCGTTAATCATTTTTAGATAGAAGCTATATCGAAAGAAATGTCAACGCGAAAACAAAAAAAAACCTAGATAAATAAGTATGAAAAAAAAGAAACCAAAAAAAAAAATCAAAATATATATAAAAGTAGTAAGAAAATAAACTCACCCCATTTCTTTCCTTTTTTTTCTGGTTTATTGTGAAGCTTAAATTTTTTTTTTTTTTTTTGTCAAAGTTAATGGCTATTTTATTTTTAAATTATTCCGTCCCGCCTGTTCCGTCTTCGTCTGTCATTTTTTTAGAATTTTATTTTATAATTTTAATTCATATTTTATTTTTATTTTTAAAATTTAATTAATTTCTGTTTCGTTTTAATTTTATTTTATTTTATAATTTTAATTCATATTTTATTTTTATTTTTAAAATTTAATTAATTTTTGTTTCGTTCTTTAAATTCATTTTCCTGTATTTTTTTTTTAAATTTTTATTTCGTTCATTCTATTCTTTGTTTTGATTTTATTTTTTTGTTTTTAGAATATATTTTTAGGTTTATAGCATTTTTATTCATTCGTGAAATTATCCTTTCTTGTAGGAAAACGTATATAGATGAATTCGTCGTGCGAAGGTGGTGAGAATGGGAAACCGTAGACATCATTTCTTCGATCGCATGGATGATTCGATATGTTTGATGAAAAATTTCAATTTTTTGGTTACGAATTCGAGAAGATTTTTCTATAGAAAAACTACCAGACGAGGGTAGTGCGCACTTAGCTTCGACAATTGTCACTTGTGCGTATCGTATACACACCCACACTCATACGCTCAAGCGCTCGCTTGAAAAATTCGGAACGCCGCGCCTCCGGGCCACCAAAATACCGCGTGCGAATCCGTTCGAAAAGTGTCGACGACCAAAATTAAGCAGAAATGCGAAGTCTGAACGCTGAGCGCGGAATACGACGCTGTAACGAAAAAAATTCTTCGGAAGTTCCCAAATTTGCCCTGCGGAGCCCGAGAACTCGTTTCGAGGCTTTCACAAAAACAGACCCGCGTTGGTCACTGGAGGATTCCAGGGCTGACCGTTCGATTGACTTTAAAATTATCAAAACCTCCAGTGCACCAAAACACCAGAATGCTTTTCTCGTTTTCCTGCAATTCAACCTCAATTCTGAACTAGGCGGCGCCAAATTTGTAAACACGCGGAGCCAAACGACTTGCGAGAGTCGGAGCAACACTTGAAAATTTGCGTTAATTTCGACGTTTTCCGGTTGCACGATAAATCACACCTCGACCACAATCTTGCAATTTGATCCGCTTTTTCACCAGACTTCACGGATCACTAATTTTCCAGCTCGGAATTATTTTCTCGACAAAAAAAATTGTGTGCACTTTTAAAAATATCGGTTTATTGTATGCGGGTTCACAGACGATTTGCTTAAACCTTTCACCGCCTGTTTATTATGCTTCTCTTGTGGAAATCGACGAACCATAGATTTATTAATTCAGCGTAGAATTCAAACGAAATTAGAATTTTTGTTGACGAGATCAAAAACAACGATCTGAACCAGCAGCCGCAAATTTCATTCGAACTTTTCTTCTTTGAATCACAATTGATTGAAAAAAAAGGCACGGTTACAACTTCGCGTGATTTCACTTGCGTCGTATAAATCTTCAAGGCACATTTCTTTGAAAGTAACCACTCTGAGCACTAAGGAAGGCAGAAGGCCCCCTTTTCGTTTCGAGTATGCGGTCGATTCTCTGAAAAGGCACTTGTCAGGATTTCGATCAGATTCGAGAAAACTAATAAAATTTGTTGTCAAGTTTTGATCGGATTCCAGACCTTACGCGCGGCAAAAAATTTCTCTCTGTCCCGTTGCAACCCGGCTACTATCGAGTAGCGGAACTTCTTTCCAGCCAAGCCGGTTTCGTTTTGTTCGTTCCAGTGCTTACAAGTGCGCTCGGTACTTTATTAAGTATCGAAAGCACTTGTAAGCACCGGAAACGAAATTCCGGCGGCACTCAACAACATAGGCGATTCGCCGATGATTTTCATCGTCGAAACGACTACAGAAAGTGGCCGCGTAGAAGAGTCTCGTGCGCACGACTGAGTGCCGGGCAATCGGTGTTGTACCCCTCAGATCACTGCCTAAGATCCTTGGAGTGGTAAATCCCCACACGCTTGCCACCTAGATCCTCCAATTCGTATCGGGAGTTTCCCAGCACACGACGAATCCTGCACTTGAGGAACTTCTTCGCCAGCTTGGCGTTATAATTCTGCGCGGCTGTGGACAAGGAAAAGTTTCTACGGAATACCTCTTGTCCTACACAAAATTGTGTTTTAGCAGCACGCAGATTATAACGCCTGCTGCTGTACTCATGTGCGGCCCTTATTTTCGTCTGCGCTAGTTATCTCACAATAGGAATTCCCTCTCGAGGTCGAAGCTGTACATTTGACTCTCCCAGCGCTCGCAAATGCTTCAGCAGTTCGTAGTCCTTCTCGTGCAACATCATGTGATTTCCAAACAAAACCTGATAAGGAGAAAATCCAGTGGCTTGGTGGAGTGAGCTACGAAGAGCACATCCAATTTTGCTTAGACTCTCATCCCATTGTGTTTGGCCATCAGTGATGAATGCTCGAATTCCGGCCAGGATGGACTGATTGACACGCTCCGAAGCATTCGCTTGCGGTGAGTAGCTCGGGGTGTACAGGTGTTTAACTGCGTATTTGTTCAGCATGGTGTTAAACACATTCGACCTAAATTGAGAGCCGTTATCGGAGAGGATTGTCTCAGGTGTTCCAAACGTATGGAAGACCTGCCCCTCCAAGTAGTTTGTGATCTCTTCAGCAGTGATCCGCCCCAAAGGATGTAGAAGTGGGAACTTGGTGAAATGATCCAAGACGATCAAGATAGCGATCTTACCCCGTTTGGTACGCGGATATGGTCCAAGCACGTCGATGTAAAGGTGCTGGAATGGCTGATCTGTCTGGAAAGGTTCTCCCATTGGCGCTCGTAGAGGTCTGTTCGGGGACTTTGTCTCTTTACAAGTGTCGCACGCCAGAACGTAGGTGCGTACTTGTGTAGCCATTCCGGGCCAGTACAAAAATCGCCTGATTCGCTCTAGCGTTTTGGCATAACCACCATGGACCGTGGTGTCTGCCTCGTGCGCCTGAGCGATCGCAGCTGACGTAAGGCTCGATGGAATCCATAATTTCCAGGCCCTGTCTTCGGCAATCGGGTCACCGTTGTGAGGCTCTGTGCGCTTATACACGAAGCCGTCCCTCACGCATACGTCAGGAAGCCGATCGGCGTTCGCATCGACAGTGGACACTAGCTCTTTGTATTCTTTGCCAGAGAATTCTGGAGAGTCCATGTCCACCATCGGTGCCACGTCGATCAGCGAGTTTAGTCCCTCTTCGTATACACGAGAGAGAGCGTCGGGTACAACGTTCAGGCTCCCTCGTCGGTGCTCGATTGTGAAGTCATAACCCTGAAGTTTCAAACTCCATCTTGCCAACCGTCCTTGTAGGTCTTTCTGCGACATGAGCCATTTGAGACTTGCGTGATCCGTAATGATTTTGAACGCAGTCCCTTCTACATAGGCTCGAAGTTTTTTCACGCTCAACACAGCTGCATAACACTCGAGTTCGGTTACGCTGTAGTTGCGTTGAGCGGAAGTGAGCTTCTGTGACATATACGCCACTGGAGATTCCGATCCGTCGTCGTTTTCCTGAAAGAGAACGCTACCCACCCCTGATTTACTGGCGTCGCACTGAATTACGAAAGACCTCTTAAAATCAGGATTGATTAATAAGGGGGCTTTCGTCAACAAGTCTTTCACTAATAGGAAGGAAGTTTGTGCCTCTGTAGTCCAAGCAAACTGGTTGGACTTCTTTAGAGTGTCTGAAATTGGTGAAACAGTCGCAGCAAAGTTGGGAACGAATCGTCGATACCAGCCTGCCATACCAAGAAAGCGTCGAACTTGACGTGCGGACTTAGGCGAAGGGTAATCGACGATGGCTGAAACTTTGTTGGGATCAGTTTTCAAGCCTCCTTCTCCAACGATGTATCCGAGATATTTCACCTCTTTCAGACAAAACTTGCTCTTGTTGACGTTAATGGTCAAGCCAGCCTTTCGCAAACATTCTGCGACTTCTGCCAATAAAACCAGATGTGAATCGAAATCCTCAGAAATTAACAGCAGATCGTCCAAATATACGAATACCTGCTCCTTCAGCTCGGGTAGGATGACTTTGTCCATCAAACGACACATCCTTTGCGGCGCGTTGCATAACCCAAAAGGCATGCAAGTGTAGTGATATAGAGGCCGGCCAGGAATGGTAAACGCTGTATACTCCCTGGATTTGTTCTCGAGAGGAATCTGCCAAAAGGCGTCTTTGAGGTCCAGGCTAGTAATAAAATTGGCTCGCGGCAAACGACTTAAGATACCATCAATGTGTGGTAATGGATACGCATCCTTCTTCGTCACACTATTGACTTTGCGCGAGTCCAAACATAACCTGACCTTGCCTGGCTTCCTCACGAGAACCACAGGCGAGCTCCATGCACTCTGGCTGGTCTCTATAACGCCAAGTGCCCTCATGCGATCGATCTCGTCATATAAGAGTTTTTGGATCGCAGGAGACACAGGATAATGTCGCTGTTTGATGGGACTTGCATCACCAACGTCTATACTGTGTTGTTCGACGTTGGTCACACCGAGTCCGTATACTTCGTATGATGGAAATTTGGACTTTACCATTTCCAACCTCTTTACATCTGTGGGCGTTAAATGGTGGGCATCCGGAGCTATCAGTTGCGATGCAGTATCGGGAGTATCGACCGCGCTGATAATGCTAGGAGCTAGTTGGAATGATCGCCAGAAATCTACCCCTAGGTACAATTTCTGCGACAGGCTCGGCACGATGTATAGTGTAATGGGTTTGGTAATACCACGAAAAGTAATATCGGTAGTTACTGTGCCCAATACCTTTTGCGCTGCACCATCAGCGGTCTTCACCTCCTGACAGACCGGTCGATAATTCACCTGTGCATCATGGAGACGTTGTAAAGCGTTTGCCCCCAGGCAACTGATGCGCGCCCCACTATCGAGGAGTCCTTCAACGTCCACTCCGTACAAGGATACCATGGCGTACGGACGTATGTCCAACGGATTGGTAATGATGGTAGAGAGGATCGCTTTCTTTTTTTCACGCACCATCCTCCAGAATGTACGAAGGCGCAAGATTGATTTTCTGCGACCGGATCCACTCGTTAGTGTTGATACTTGATCAACACTTGCGACTGAAGTAGGCGCAAAAATTCGCTCTCGAGCCTCCATATATTCCTTTAGCCGAAGGTGGTATGGCTTGTGAGGATGGAGGGAAGGTCGTCTTGGATTTTCTTCGGCGATAAGGTCATCTTCAGGCCGGGAAACAGCCGGCTCCGTTTTATCGCTTGGTCTCGTTAATAATTTGACGTGCGGAGTATTTAATGCAGAGGAATTAGGTAGGGATGATTTTACGCTAAAAGGATGGGAATTGGGTTCAGAAAATGTTGTAGGTAGGGTATTAAAATTTGGAGGGGTATTTGTAGGGGTTGAAAAATTGGTTAAAGTTTTTTTAATAGGGATTTCTAAATTACATTGGGAATTGGAATCGGGGTGTCGAACTATATTTCGTGTTGCAGTACTCGGACGAGAGGAACATGTTGTTCTTCCGTCCCTTCGGCCGTTTCCCGCCTTGCAATGGACGCAGTTGGGCTTTAGAACGTCAGCCCGCCCACATCCAAAGCAGAAGATGCTCTTTATGGCCTCCCAACAGTCACGATATCCGTGCCTTTCCCGCTTACAATTCCAGCAAGTCCAGGGGTTCGTTAGTCCGGCCAAGTCGACTGAAGAAGTCGTAACTGTATGTTCTTCTTCGATTGGCTCCTCGTGAATTCTGGCCTGGTTCCAAGGGGATGGTCTGGTAGCCTTGCGCGTGTCTTCCACTTTGAGGACAAGCCGACGTAATTCGTCCATGGTTAGGACTGAGTGGAAGCACATCTGTTGCTGTGTGCTGGCTACTAGATTTCCACGCACCAGATCCACGAAATCGGACTCCATCATGGGAGTGCGCAGCAATGTGCGAAGCTCCATCATGTCCTGTACAAAAGACAAGAAGGGTTCATTTGGAGATTGCCGTCTGTCAAGCATCTGCTTGCGCACCTCCCAATCCATTCTTCGCTCACCCCAGACCTGCACGAATGCCTCCTTCAGGGTACCCCATGTCGCATTGGTGGTGAATCGACGCCACAACCAGTACCATTCGTTGGGCCGATCATCCAGCAGCAGATGAAAGCCTTGCGTCAACAGATCTAAGTCGCCGCCCAAGTCGCTCATCGCGAGAGCCTCGGCCCTAAAAACCATTTCTTCTGCGCGTATGGATTGACTATCTCCATTAAAACGAAGACGCCAATGCCTTAATGGGCTGCAGGAATTTCTTTGTCGATAGATAGGGCTTTGCCAAACACGATCGCTAGCCCCAGCGGCTGCTTCGATCCGCTGAACTACCCTCCCGGCACGCGAGCCTCCATCCGCTGCCGAATAATGGGCCCCCACTGGTTCTTGTGACGTCCGCTCCTCCCTCAAAACCGTCCTGACCAATTCCACTAATTGGTCCACTCCAAGTTCGGCTCGTCCCACAGGTGGATTTGTGCGCACTGGCGCTGGTATTCCTTCGTAATTCATAACAAACGAACGAGAGAGTTATGAACGAGTGAGTTATGAGCGAGAGAGTTGTGAACGAGAAAGTTGTGAACGTATGAAGTATTGAACGAGAGAGCTATGAACGAGAGAGTTGTGAACGAGAAAGTTGTGAACGTATGAAGTATTGAACGAGAGAGCTATGAACACATGAATGCTTGAATGACCATATAATTGAGCGAGAGAAAAAAAAATTAACGAGTGAATAATTTACTGCATGAATGGATGATCAAATGATACGACTGCGTGCTTGAGTGAGTGATTGAATGAATGCTATTGTACGAGTGAGTGATGAATTAAAAATTAATCGAATGAATGTGCAACTCGATGAATAAATGATTGAACAATTGAACGAGTAATTGCATCAAAAGGGAAATGAACGAATGATTGAATGTATGTATACGTAATTTAAATTTCCGGAAGAATGATTGAACGTGTGAATGAAAGTATGAAAAGAATAATTGCTGAATGAAAGATTGAATAATAGAGTGAACTGTGGATGAACAGCTGTATGTCTGTAATATCGACTAAATAATAGAGTAATTGAATGTGGTTGATTGAGTGATTGACTGCGGTTGACTGAGTGATTGAATGAATGTTTGTACAAAAAAAAACCGAATGAATGGATATATATGAAAAAATGTATGCTGTACGCAAAAAAAAAACACCGACGAATGAATGATAAAAAAAATTAAAAAAAAGCGATTGAATAAATAAGTAACTACATTATTATTTTAATAACGACAAAAAAAAAACAATGAACCCTTACGTCGTCGCAACCTTTCCCCTCCCCTCATATGCAGGTCAAATCGCGAAGCCGATCTTGATCTTCCTCGCTCCATCGGGAAAATCCGGAACGCGATTAAATTTCAACAAAAAAAATGGGGAAAAATAGCAATCAAAAGAAAATCAAATTAACAAAAATCTACGTTAAAATGTAGTCAAAAGACTTAACAAAAACACTCTAATTACCAAAAGAAAATACTACGTTAGTTCAAAAAAAAAATCTACGTTAAAAGGTACTCTAAAAGGAAGGATAAGGAAATAAGGTACTTAGCAAATTTTTCGACGAAATTTCCTATCATCAAACTCACCAATATTTTACAAGTATTTATCCCAATTGTCTGACGACACGCCCGCCAAGACAGGGCATGCCCAGCACTCAAAAGGGTACTTGCAAAACAAAAGTGGAAAGAATCAGAAAGAATACGTTTATCCAACTTGCATCACATCAATCTCGTATACAGACAATATTTCCCTTTCCTATGGCGCCTAAAGGTTGCCAAAACGGTTCGTCAATAGGATCGTTCCATATTGCCTCCATACAGGTTCGATGAAATGTTCTGCTGTGGAAAATCTGAAAAGCTTGTACACTTGGACTTTGATTGCCGTTCAGGCGAAAATTCTGTCGCAGAACGACTAAGTTTTTAGTCCTTTTGCCCACCAACTTTTTGTACGGAATTTTTCTGACTCGCACGTGTTGATGAGCTACGCTTTGTGCACTAAGCGTAGCGGTGGCTAGCCCCACGTTGGGCGCCATTTGTTGTGTTTCAGGCCTTGGAAAAACTATTTTGACTTGAGAAAGTCAAAATAGTCGAAGGATGGGTAAAGGTTCGGGACAGAATGGGCCAATTCCTCCTACGTCTGAACTGGTGGCTGAAGTAGAACGGAAGCGACACGCTTGCTGGCGGCCGGGACTAGCTACGGCAGTGTGGGGTGGTTCTTGTTCTGACTTCAGACCATAAACCCTAGGCCTAGACAACAAAATTTCGTGTCGGCTTAGGTAGGTAGGTACACGTGGCTGTCCGTGAGAACACGGACACACTTAGACCTAAAAGGTCCGTTGTGGTACCACAGGATCTTCGACTCCGGTCCTACTCGTCGAACCATTTAGAGCTTATAATAAAGCGTTGGATTCTCGCGACCTCCATTGTGGCAAGTTCACCAAGACAGTTGAAGAAGTACGCTCCGAGATGAGCTTTCCTTCTGACGGACAGAGCTGGACAAGTGCAGAGAAGGTGAAGGACTGTCTCCTCCTCCTCCTCGTCCTGGCAGCTTCTACAGAAGTCGTTTGAGAAAAGTCCACGCCTTTCTGCATGCCGACCTATAAGACAGTGTCCGGTTAGGACACCGACTGTTTTGCTGATGTCCGCCCTTTTGAGCAGAGTCAGCCTTTTAGAACGATTAAGATCCAGCTTTGGCCAGATCTGTCTCGCAGTGTGACATGTTGTACCCTCCGCCCATCTTGAGTTGGTTTTCTCAATTGAGTCCAGTCTCAGTAGCAGTTTACATGTGGAGAGAGGCACACCCAGGTTCTGATATACCGGCGAAGTATGAAGGGTAGTGCCGCGCCGAGCGAGTTCGTCAGCCATACAGTTCCCTGGAATATCCATGTGTCCTGGCACCCAGCACAGAAGAATATTGAACTGTTCGGCCATCTCCTTAAGAGATGATCTACATTCTACGGCGAGCTTTGATGTTGTCGAGGTCGATTCCAGGGATTTTATCGCCGCTTGGCTGTCTGTGAAAATGCTAATATCCTTAGTAGATATTACATTACACCTCAGCCAGGACAGGGCCTCCTTGATCGCCATAAGCTCCGCCTGATAGACACTACAGTGGTCCGGAAGGCGGAAAGAGCTGCTAATATTAAGCATTTCAGAGAAAACACCTCCACCTACCCCGTCTTCAGTTTTGGAGCCGTCCGTATATATGTGGGCGGACTCCTTCTTCGTTCGTACCAAGTCCCTTTCCCACTCTAGGCGGGTTGGGATGGCTGTTGAAAAGTTTTTATCGAAGTCATAACTGGGAGGGGTGTAGTCGGTGTTTTCAGGAATGTTGAAGTGACTCAAAATTGTTGAGTGGCCTGCACATATGTCAGTCCACAATGTGGAGGCCTTTAGCCGAATGGCTGCACTGGCTGCCATTTGCTTGCCAAAGATGTCTAAGGGTGGCAGACTGAACAGCATGTCCAGTGCTGCAGAGGCTTACTCCAGGGTATTTAAAATGGGACTATTTTCCCAATAGGTCGTGAAAGACCAAGAAGCGGTGGAGTTGCGCGACTTCGCGATTTGTCAGGGCGCTTAGGTGTAAGTAGCGCCCAGCTCTGCCCACCCTACCTCAGCCACTACTGTCCTTTAAAACATTTCGCGTCGTGGCCCCTTGTAGAGGTTCGGGGTTAAAGGAGCTAAGCGCTCGGGTTCATTTTATATGGCCAATTAGCCGTTAATCATTTTTAGATAGAAGCTATATCGAAAGAAATGTCAACGCGAAAACCTAGATAAATAAGTATGAAAAAAAAGAAACCAAAAAAAAAAATCAAAATATATATAAAAGTAGTAAGAAAATAAACTCACCCCATTTCTTTCCTTTTTTTCTGGTTTGTTGTGAAGTTTAAATTTTTTTTTTTTTTTGTTAAAGTTAATGGCTATTTTATTTTTAAATTATTCCGTCCCGCCTGTTCCGTCTTCGTCTGTCATTTTTTTAGAATTTTATTTTATAATTTTAATTCATATTTTATTTTTATTTTTAAAATTTAATTAATTTCTGTTTCGTTTTAATTTTATTTTATTTTATAATTTTAATTCATATTTTATTTTTATTTTTAAAATTTAATTAATTTTTGTTTCGTTCTTTAAATTCATTTTCCTGTATTTTTTTTTTAAATTTTTATTTCGTTCATTCTATTCTTTGTTTTGATTTTATTTTTTTGTTTTTAGAATATATTTTTAGGTTTATAGCATTTTTATTCATTCGTGAAATTATCCTTTCTTGTAGGAAAACGTATATAGATGAATTCGTCGTGCGAAGGTGGTGAGAATGGGAAACCGTAGACATCATTTCTTCGATCGCATGGATGATTCGATATGTTTGATGAAAAATTTCAATTTTTTGGTTACGAATTCGAGAAGATTTTTCTATAGAAAAACTACCAGACGAGGGTAGTGCGCACTTAGCTTCGACAATTGTCACTTGTGCGTATCGTATACACACCCACACTCATACGCTCAAGCGCTCGCTTGAAAAATTCGGAACGCCGCGCCTCCGGGCCACCAAAATACCGCGTGCGAATCCGTTCGAAAAGTGTCGACGACCAAAATTAAGCAGAAATGCGAAGTCTGAACGCTGAGCGCGGAATACGACGCTGTAACGAAAAAAATTCTTCGGAAGTTCCCAAATTTGCCCTGCGGAGCCCGAGAACTCGTTTCGAGGCTTTCACAAAAACAGACCCGCGTTGGTCACTGGAGGATTCCAGGGCTGACCGTTCGATTGACTTTAAAATTATCAAAAACTCCAGTGCACCAAAACACCAGAATGCTTTTCTCGTTTTCCTGCAATTCAACCTCAATTCTGAACTAGGCGGCGCCAAATTTGTAAACACGCGGAGCCAAACGACTTGCGAGAGTCGGAGCAACACTTGAAAATTTGCGTTAATTTCGACGTTTTCCGGTTGCACGATAAATCACACCTCGACCACAATCTTGCAATTTGATCCGCTTTTTCACCAGACTTCACGGATCACTAATTTTCCGGCTCGGAATTATTTTCTCGACAAAAAAAATTGTGTGCACTTCTTTTAAAAATATCGGTTTATTGTATGCGGGTTCACAGACGATTTGCTTGAACCTTTCACCGCATGTTTATTATGCTTCTCTTGTGGAAATCGACGAACCATAGATTTATTAATTCAGCGTAGAATTCAAACGAAATTAGAATTTTTGTTGACGAGATCAAAAACAACGATCTGAACCAGCAGCCGCAAATTTCATTCGAACTTTTCTTCTTTGAATCACAATTGATTGAAAAAAAAGGCACGGTTACAACTTCGCGTGATTTCACTTGCGTCGTATAAATCTTCAAGGCACATTTCTTTGAAAGTAACCACTCTGAGCACTAGGGAAGGCAGAAGGCCCCCTTTTCGTTTCGAGTATGCGGTCGATTCTCTGAAAAGGCACTTGTCAGGATTTCGATCAGATTCGAGAAAACTAATAAAATTTGTTGTCAAGTTTTGATCGGATTCCAGACCTTACGCGCGGCAAAAAATTTCTCTCTGTCCCGTTGCAACCCGGCTACTATCGAGTAGCGGAACTTCTTTCCAGCCAAGCCGGTTTCGTTTTGTTAGTTCCAGTGCTTACAAGTGCGCTCGGTACTTTATTAAGTATCGAAAGCACTTGTAAGCACCGGAAACGAAATTCCGGCGGCACTCAACAATTTTTAATGTCCAGAGAGCACAAAACAGTGACTTCTTTTGTCCTTAGTCCTACAGTGATGTCATTGTGAACTTTAAGGAGAGCATGCTCCGTTGAGTGTTTCTTTTTGAACCCGAATTGTTCATGGGGAATAACCGAATTTTCATCACAAAAGTCATCAAATCGTTCAGCAATAATTTTTTCAAATAACTTACCTAAATTGGAGAGCAATGATGTGGGACGGAAGTTACTAACATCATTAGAGTTTTTTTTTTCTTTTTATGGGTAGTATTTTAGCTTCTTTCCACTTTTTGGGAAAATATCCGATATTAATGCAGTTGTTAAAAATAATTTGCAGATGATGTATTGCCTTTGGTGAGAGCCTCTTTATTATAAAGTTGGATATGTTGTCAGGGCCCGTTGATTTTTTACCATTAAGTAGTTTGATATGTCGGGCTAGAGTGATAAGGGATATGAAGGGCTCCATACACTCACCACTGGCTTTGGAAGTAATGTTAAAGTTAGTTAGTGGTTCGAAGGATCTATTTATGCCACAGTTGTTTTCAAAGTTTACCACTGTGTTATTTACCAATTCCGTTAATTCGGTATTATGAGTTGGAGTGCGTTCAGAATATAGTCGGGTGTAGAGGTCTTGGAAAGCTTTGAGTTTGTCGTCCGTGTCAACTAGTCTAATGTTGTTGGCGGAGACTTCCCCAACATCATATTTTGGCTTTCTGCCCACTATTCTATTCACTTCCCTAAAGACGGATGGGCCCGGTTTCAGATTAGATAATTTCTCACAGAATTGCTTGTTGAAATGTTCATTAATTGCCCTATCTATTTCGGTTGAGAGTATCTGAATATCTTTTTTAATATCCCGACACTCCTGGTTCCAGATATGACCAATAGCAGCTAGGCGTCTTTTAAGCATGCGTCTCCAAATTTTACACGTTGCTAACTTTCGTTTTATGCTGTCAGGTAATTTTTCAGACCACTGGTTCACAACGTGACTTTTGGAGTGCTTTTTAGAAATTTTTTGTAGTGCGTCCCCAAATCGGTCTATGCATTCATCTATTTGCCCTGAGCTAAGGTTTCTCTCATCAGAACAGTTGAATGTATTAAACTCTGTGTCCAGGTCGAGTTTAAACTTCTTCCAGTCAGTACCCGCGAATGATGTATATCTTGCTGCTGGTCTGAGAGTTACGATGAGATGATTGAAAGCGATATCCAGCTGTACCGCATAATGATCCGAGAAGGAAGATACCGTTTTGCAGGTGTAGTTTTGGTTTAAGTTATTCAAACTGTTGGAGACTAGGAAAAAGTCAATACAACTACCGCTGCTTGGAAATGTTGGCGCGTTGGGGTGAATTAATTGGAGGTTGTTAATGTGTGCGTTTTGTTGGAACCAATTTCCCATTGTGTTTCCAATTACATTATTACTGTGGTTAGCCCAATTTGTGTTCCTAGCATTCATGTCACCACCTGTTATAATGAAGTCGTACTCGTTGGCATCACAAGCGCTATTAAAGGTGTTTAAAAATTCGAGAATACTTCTATTGTTGGTATTTTTAGGATTTAGGTATGTAGAGGAAAGCAACACCTTCTTAGTTGTACCATCCTGGGTCTCAAAGTCCAGAATAATTGAGGTTGTTGAGATGTTACTAACTGAAATTTTGCAGGGGTGGAACTTGAAATTCTGCTTGATTATTATCGCTGTTCCTTCGAAAGTGTCACATCTAAAAACGACGTAGTTTGGCACTTGGAATCTATTATTACTTATTAAGTGGGTTTCACAAATAAACAGAACATCTGGTTTATGTTCATCAATGAAGTCAATAAGTTGAATTTTTTTTGCTTTTGAGATTATTGAGCGTACATTAAGAGTTAAAATTTTTAATTTGTGTGACCTTGACATAGTGAAACTCACTCACACCAAATTCGATGTTACGATAAGTACCCAGATCCAAAGCCTTAGCCACTAGTACGGAAAAGGAGGTAAGACTTCTTTTAGCAATTGTCGTACGCACGACACATATGTATTTTTTCGGGTAACAATGAGTCCAACAATTTTGTCAGTTTATTAGTTTTGAACTGCGTACCGCCTGATAAATGCATGTCCTGCTGTACATTATCAGCAAATTGTAGAAAGTGGGGATTATGAAAAGGACTTAGAATATGATTGTCGTGAATGTAATGCGTTTCTTCAGACCGATTTAAATTGAATTAGGTGTTAGTAAAGCCGCTGCTAATGGTGGTGTTGCAGTTGTTCGACTAGTTGCTTGAAAAAGTTCCTGACTCCTTGATGGTGGCGATGTTGAGCAGCGGATTGATGATGTGGCTGTTGTTGCCATTGTGGTTGATGTTGGACGTATGATGGCTGGTTTGAATTTCACAGCGCGCACTAATCTGCATCGCTTTTGCAAAACTTTACGGACAATGTCAATACGTCAGGCAGTTCACATCCGATGACACCCACGCATTTCACTGGAACAGCATTGTCTGGGTGAAATATAGTATGTATATACAACTCCATTAGTATTCTCGTTTCTTTTTTAACAACTACGCCCCAATCGATCTAAACATTTAACATAATTACCTTTATAGAAACAAAACACAGTTTTGTACGAGATCCAACAGATTCGTTACGGGAATTGCTTATTTGACTAAAGATGTGGTAACTAATAGCACTCCGAAGGTCCTCTCAATTTAGGAATTTCTCGACGTGTGGTCGTTCTTAAAAAGCAAGCTTAGTGAATCGTTCTAGCGCAGGTACAGGTACTATAAAATCCGCCTTCGGAGTTGTCTTGAGAATATTGTGCACTAAAGCCTTGTCCCAATCGATGACCATGCACCTGTTGTGCCTACCGGGAGGTCGGACCTGTGGCAGCAGATGTCTTTGCTGATCGGAAAGCGGTGGTGTAGTCGTTGTGTTTTTTTTGTTACCTTCTCCCCTTTTTTATGTTTAGGTATTGGTGACAGCGCAGTTTATACGAAGCGAAATTGAGGAATTCCAGAATAGCTGGACACTGACGCGAACCGTGACAAGGACTCACGACACGAGCAGGTGGAACGAATCGTTGCACGCTGGGATGAGAACTTGCAAGCAATTATCCAACAAGTCGCAGGTTTTTTCCCAAACAGGGTACACACGCGGAAAATTCTTACATAATTTCTGACTCTTCCAGTTGCGAAGGAGTGAAATTTATTTATTTTTTTTACGAGCTTATTGCACATTACTTTGTAAAGGAAACAGAACGAGACGTTGGGCGAAGACAAATTCGGAAAATATATATATTTTTTTACTGAAAGGGAACGACTTTTATTCAGAACTCGCGCAACGAACCAAATTTAAACTCACCGACTTATTGCGAATATTTCAAGCCTTTTGCACCATTTAGGTCGCGTGTACCTTATCCGGGCGAGCATATTTTCGGGTCCTTGAGCGTTGGTTCTTCGCACAAAACGAACCTCAAACACAGGCGCGATGCTTCCAAAGAATCCGACTCCTTTTCGTGGTTGTGTCTCAGGTTCCGCGATTTGCTTAGCGGATCGTTGTTCCATTTGGAAATTTTTTGGGGTGCAACTTAACCCTCAAACTCAAATTATCACTTACGCGCGTCACTTTCGCGAAATTAAGCTCATTGTTCTTGCGTTTACCTAAATCTGCACTTTTTTCTCCCTCGTCTTACATTTCAATTTGTGTGAACAGTCGCAAAATTTCTGTCAACTGCAGATCTGCTTTGGACTCCGGTGATACGTTTTCCGACAGAAAAAGTAATCGAATTGCTCGCAAATAAAAGGCAAACCGTAAAGATTGGGTCCCGCGTGTCCTTAACGGACTTACGGGCATACCGTTAGTGGGGGGGGGGGGGGGAGAAGAACAGCCAAGAAAGAAACCCACGCCATGTGGGCTGCGCGTTAACTCGAGGGGGACATATCGGCCGGTATACGAGGTGAAAAGTGGTGGTGCGACTAACTTTGTATTTTGTATTCTGGGTCCAGTGTTAGCTCGGCACTTAAAAATGATTCCGCCGTCGGCTGTTAGTTCCGATATATGTCGAAAAGAAAAAAAATCAAATGATGCAACTAGGAACGGTATTAAATTCGCGCACTTTAAAAAAAATGACTACAGGTCTCACACCACGTACGTCTGGTTGGTTTCGCTGTTGATGGTGGTCTGGGGCGAGCGTCAGTTGTTTCGCTCGCAAGTGAGTGGCTGTTGTGCCTGCCGCCGCCGATAGATCCGGCGCTGCGCACGTTGTGGTGAACCTTTTTCAAATTTGCAGCCTTGCTGTCAGAGCGGCTCGTTACAAAGCGTAAGAAACTTGATCCAAAGGCAATCAAATGCATTTTTGTTGGCTACGACAGTTTTTCGAAAGGATATCGAGTTTGGAATCCGAAGACAGGAAAAATTGAAATCTCCCGAGATGTTGTATTTTTGTTAGAGGAATCCATGGCCACACTCGATATCAGGGCTGAAGAAAAAGCAAAAAAAGATGCGAGAGATAAAGATAATGGAAATGCGGAAGTTTTGATCGCGCCGGAACGACAAGAGCATCGTGGCGCGATATGTGATCTTGATGACAGAAATGTTATAAGTCAGCGACTACTTGATCGTAGCGTCATTACAGCGGCGAACATTTCATCAGAAAATTATTATGCATTGTTAACAATCAGCGAGGAACCAAAGACGTATGAGCAGGCAATTCAATCCGATGATCACAAGCAGTGGGAAAAAGCAATGGATGATAAATACGATTCACTCATAAAAAATAGTACATGGATTTTGGTCGAGGTACCAGCTGACCAAAGAGTGATCGACAATCGATGGGTTTACAAGGTGAAGCAAAATCCAGATGGAAGCATTGATCGCTACAAGGCGCGATTAGTAGTGCGTGGTTTCACACAAGAATACGGCAACGATTACCATGAAACTTTCAGTCCGGTGGTTAAGTTCACGTCGATCAGAGCGATCCTGGCATTGGCGACAGCAAAACGAATGAAACTGAAGCAATTCGACGTGAAAACTGTTTTTCTAAACGGCGATTTGGAGGAGAATATTAACATGAACCAGCCAATAGGATATGACGATAAAAGTGGGCAAGTGTGCAAACTGATGAAGAGTTTGTATGGTTTGAAACAAGCGTCACGTTGTTGAAATAAGAAGTTTACTTCTTTTGTGAACAAATTTGGTTTCAAGGCGTGCGAATCGGATCCGTGCGTTTTCGTTTGCAATGGTAAGATGGAATGTTGATTTTGACAATTTACGTCGACGACGGATTAATAGCAGCGGAGAAGCGCGAGTCTATCGAATCAGTCATCAAATACCTGCAAAAAGAATTTGAGATCAAGGTTTTCGAGCTGGAATGTTTTTTGGGACTCGAAATTGATCAGCGAGCGTACGGTTCGATTCACATGCATCAACAAGGTTATGCCAGAAAAGTACTTGATCGTTTTAACATGATGAACTGCAATGCAGTGTCAACGCCATTGAACAATTCACAAAATCTTGGCGATTTTGAGGCAGGCGGAGAGATTGACTTTCCATATCGTGAGGCAGTTGGAAGTTTGATGTATTTGGCCGTTGCAACCAGGCCAGGTATCAGCTTTGCAGTTGAAAGTGTCAGCCGATACTTGGAAAAACCAGCTGAAGCACAAGTGAATGCAGTAAAACGTATTCTCAAATACATCAAAGGCACAATGGACATGGGAATTCGTTTTGAGCGGGAAAATGACTTGCATTTTTGCGGGTACAGCGATGCGGATTACGCAGGTGACGTCATAACACGCAGATCGACGTCAGGTTACGTTTTCATGTTTGGCGGAAGCGTAATCAGTTGGGGATCGGAGCGACAGAAATCAGTCGCATTACCAACAACGGAATCTGAATACATGGCAGCATCTCATGCCATAAAGGAATTGGTCTGGCTGAAGAATCTTTTGGGCGAACTTCTACAGGAGAACAATAATGCGACAATATTTTACATGGACAATCAGAGCGCAATTAGACTTGTGAAAGTCCCGGAGTTTCATAAGAGGACGAAACATATCGACGTACGGTATCACTTCATTAGAGAAAAGTTTGAAGACGGACTTTTCGAATTGAAATATATTCAGACGGATGACCAAGCAGCCGATATCATGACGAGGGCATTGTCGAAGCCAAAACATCAATTTTTACTGTATTATTTATAATACAGTATTGTTATCGATTTAAAAAAAAAAAAAAAATTTGCTGCCCTCAAAATTTTTTTTTCCACGTTTCATGACTAGTAGACGCGAAAAAAGCAATAAAAATTTTCACTCCGTCTGTACGCCGTACGTCGACCGCCCCACGCCCCAAGCAAAATCCTTTGAAGGTTCGTAGTTCTCAAACCAGTGGACCTATTAAATTAAAATTTTTTCTAAGAATAGACTTGGTGGATCCCTTGAATTGACATTATTTTCAGGGAAGGAGGTGTAAGGGGGAAGGCGGGGTAAGCGTTTTAGACGAAAAATTTAGGTTTCTAGATCTCAGGAACCGCTTGTGTTAGGAGGCTGAAACTTAGAATTTCTATAGAGCTTTGATAATGGACCTATTTGCAAAAAAAAACAGATATGGGTGAAGGGGTGTGGGAGTGGAGGGGGAAATAATGCGTCCGAAACGCAAAAATGCCGAGATCGACAAATTCTAAAATCCATATCTCCTAAACCATTAATAGCAAGCAATTAAAACTTAACAAATATCTGTAGTTATACTAGGAGAGTAGATTGAAACAAAATTTTTGGGTGGGGGTAGTGGCGTACGGGGGGGGGGGGGTGAAAAACTTTAGATTACGATATCTCATAAACTAATTGGACCAGAAAAACAAAATTCGGTTTTATTATAAAGACTAATAAATAAAGATTGCTCAAAGTAAAATATTTGAAGGGGGTGGAGGAGCACGGAAGTGGGAGGGATTAGAATTTTTCAATAATAACACGATTTATATCTCAATAACAGTGTAAGATGGATGTTTTAAATTTTTACCAGAAGTAGGCCTAATAGAACCTAAGTAGGGAAAAAAAGGTTGGGGGTGTGGGTGTAGAGGGTGAGGGTGGGGAAGGGTGAGAAAGGAAAAGTTCCGATGCTTATATCTTAAGAATCTATAGTGATAGGAAGCTGAAACTTGGTATTTAGATAAAGCTATAGTAGTGGCATGGTGGAAAAATACACTTTTTTTTAGGGGTAGTATGGTACGGTGGTGGGGGGTGTTTTCCCTAACATCAGAGCGGCTTATGCTAGGAAGTTGAAACTCGGTACGTATATGTAAATTAACTAGAAAAGTAATTCTGATAAAAAAAAATTCAAATATTCATTGGTGTTCAGAAGGGGGGGCAAAAAAAAATATCGGTTAATATAAAATGCATATATTTTCACGATTTTCGTCATATCTACTAGGTCTTTCGAAATATTGAATTCATTTTTATTCTACGGATTCTTCAAGTGAATAGCTAGAATGCGTTTTCAAGATTTTTTGAAATTCGACCCCTAAGAGGGTGTAAACTGGTTGTATACTTTTTCATTAATTCCACCATGTTTCTCAGGTCTGATCAGATATCGAATATCTTTTCACTTCCCCAGGTTTGTTTAATAATCACCTATTTTTAAGTTTTGTTTTTTTCAACCTCTAGACCGCATACCGGAATATGACCCAATTATTTAATTCATATGTTACACCCTTTTCTAACCGCTTCCCGAACTTTTTGTTAGGTTTTCAGTTACATAGTAACATACACCGCATCCCCGAATTGAACGCGTTCTGAACTTCTGCCGGAAAAATAATACAGCTGCGCCCAGACTGTTGGCAGATTTTTTGTTTGTTAATGAGTGTCATGCCAAAGAATTAACGTAATTTTTTTTTTCAAAATAAGTATGTTTTTATTATTCAGTAAATGTTGGCATCGACTTGTAACAAAAAGTGGGAGTATTGAATTTTTCAATATTTGTTCAAGTCATAGACACTCAGTATAGCTGTATATTTTTATGTTCATAGTTACTTTTGTATTTTTATTTATTTATTTATTATGTCGGACTACTGCCAAATGAATTTGGGAGAGCCTATGGTAGTCGCACTCGAGACTTAGAAGCCCATATGGCGTTTATACATTATACATTTTACATTTTAACAATAAATCGAAAAATAATGAGTTTAAACAATAACTAATTTGGGACATGATATAGATGGGAGGTATGTTTTATATTTGTTTAAGAAGGTTAAGGTTGTTTAGGAGTTGAAATAGTGGAGAGTTAGGGAGTTGAGAAGGATCGAGAAGTTCTGTCAATGGAGGGACATCGTGTTTAAAGAAGGAAAGAGTAGAAGGACATTGAGTTAGGATATGTAAGACAGCTAACGGAGAAGCGCAGTGCGGGCAGGAGGGAGGATCTGTTCGTAGTATGTGGTATCCTTTGGTGAGCCAGGTGTGTCCTAGCCTTATCCTGACGAGCTTTGTTGCAAGACCTCGAGACAGGTCCGGGTTGTACTTAGGATGAGTGGAGTTGTTCCAGTGTGTATTCAGAAAGGTGTTACTAGCGCTCCAGGACAGTCGTTTGATTTCCTCAATCTTGACCGAGATCAGTTTTAGAAGGCTGTTCTCTGAAGGAGGAATGACAACGGTTTCTTGCGGTGTAGGAGGTCGGTTGGATAGAATTCCTGCTGCGCGATCTGCGGCTTCGTTTCCTCTGATCCCCACGTGGCCGGTAACCCAACAGATTTTTATAGACTTAGTCAGAGCCAAGGTGTTTCTGATGTACATTGGCAGGTAGTCCCGGTTTTTTGGGTTTCTAACAGCTTCCACTGAAGCCTTGGAGTCCGTGAAAATTATTCTTTTCTCATTATTTGTTTCTAATAGAATACTAACAGCGCGGGCAATGGCCCACATTTCAGCTGCTTGAATGCTGGTGTGGAGGTCAAGGTAACCACTTTCAAGTGTCATTAGAGAGGAAATTGAGCTCTCTACGACTGCGTAAGATGTGGATGTGCTGGATTTTGATGCATCAGTGTAGATTTTTCGGCATCTGAGCTCGTTAGAAAGCAGGTCTCTGTGGATGTTTGACGTGTTCGGCGTGGGTGGCTTCGTTCTTTCTATGGCGTTCGTGTTTGTTTATGAAGTAGCTGTCTCCGAGGGAATACCACTGGGGGAGTAATGGAGGCTGAGGTTGTTCTGGGGGGATTGGGATGGAAAAGTTTCGGAAGAAAGTTAAAGATTTATGAAGGGAAGAGGGACGTCGGGCTAAAGGAGGGTTTGCGATGAGGGCTCTTAAGGATTTATAGTGGGGTTTGTATGGATTGAGTACATTTTTTGCGATTAATTCTAGCTGACGTTTCTGGATGAACTGATTGAGTGGCAGTGTACCGCTTTCTATTCTTAGCGCTTCGATGGGAGTAGTTCGTATTGCACCAATCGTTGTTCGACAGATGTTGTTCCAAGCTCAATAAAACAGATTCCAATTTTTCATTTAATACAATCATATTGTTATTACTTAAGCTTGTATTACACTGTATGACCACGCTGTCAAATTGCAGTAATATGCAATGCGAAGTAGGCGAATACAAATTAATATCACAGTGAGATTTATTTGTATTCGCCTACTTCGCATTGCATATTAATGCAATTTGACCATTTGGTCATACAGTGTAATACAAGCTTAAGGAAATAAATAAAGAATTTGAATTTGAATTTATTAATTTAAAATGATTATGTTCTTTTGTTCCGGCAATATACCCCTTTCCTTATGTACGATACTTAATACGAGACGAATTACAATTATATAATTAGATAGATAGATAGACAAATATATTTCGTGATTATATACACTTTGTTTTTACAATTTCATAGCAGTGCAAAGTTTAGATTGAATTATCTTTACAGCTTCGTTCTAACTCATTATGCTGGTATGTTTGCAGACTAGTTTAATTCTTAGTTGATGTTTTGACATTTTCAGGAAATTTTTTTTTCAAAAACCCTTTGAACTTTAATTTTACTATTAAGCCTAATCTAATCCTAACTAATGGCATGTTTCCACTGCCTCGTAATCTCGCGATTAAGAGAACGAGATTAAGCACTCAGGGACGTCATTTGTGGGTGGAGGGGGGAATTTGGTATTTCCATATATTACATATAACGAATGTGGCAAATGCCCTGCCTGTCGCCCCTTCACCTCACAAATAACGTCCCTGCGTGCTTAATCTAGTTCTCTTAATCGCGAGATTAAGGTGTAGTGGAAACATGGCATAAAACTAATACTTAAATCTAAATGAAAATTCTAATGAATTTAGTATAACGTGTTATGTGGACATAACTTACAGATTATTTGCTAGTGATATAATATGTGGAATCTCGCTGTTAGCGCAATTACTCCGGAAATGGTTAGCAAGTATCGCGATGCGTTTGTTGATCTGTTTTACTCCAGCTATCTCATGCAATAGACGAGTCGAAAAATGCCATGGTTTGTTTAATAGAGTTTTGAGGCATTTGTTTTGTATGATTTGGAGTTTCTGTCTGTGAACCTTTGTACAGTTTATCCAAACTGGCGCTCCATATGTTGGACTGGGCTGCATTACAGAGTTGTATAATAGCAGCTTATTTTCCTGGAACAACTTGGATTTCCTGTTTATAAGTGGGTATAGAATTCTTATGCTTTTCGAGGTGTTTGAGGTGGTTTGTTTTATATGGTACTGAAATGTTAACTTGTACTTGATCACTGTTGCCCAGCGAATTGAGGCACCTAATGTTTAAATTTGGGGGTGGTAAGAACCGAGTTGCTCTACGTTTGGAGAAATAAATTGCTTGAGTTTAAGAGGTATTAATATTAATCTTCCAGTTTTGGTAAAATATATTTAAGGTTTCAAGCTGCTCTTGAAAGCAATTGATAATGATTTGTGGTTTCAATGCTGTAGTTAATATTGCGGTGTCATCAGCGAATGTTGCCAAGTCGCAGTTGACCGCCTTAGGCATATCAGCAGTGTATAAATTAAAGAGTGTTGGGCTTAGGCACGAGCCTTGTGGTACTCCTGCGGGTATGTCTCTGCTACCTGAACATTTACTTTTAATCTTTACTCTGAACGGTCTGCCGGTGAGGAATGAACTTATAACTTTGCATATATATGCAGGTAGATTGAACTTTTCCAGTTTATATATAAGACCATAATGCCACACTCTATCAAACGCCTTTTCTATGTCGAGAGTTACCATGCCAAGAGATTGTTTTTGGGATATAGCATCTTTAACTTTTGATTTGACTCTCAGTAGTTGATGAACTGTAAAGTGCTTAGCGCGAAAGCCAAATTGGAAGTTCGGAATGATTTTGTATTCTATTTTATCAAGTGCTCGCTTGAAAATTCAAATTGGGCGGAAGCTTGTTGGATTGGTAAGGTCTTTACCAGGTTTGGGTACTGGTGTAACAATTGCTTCTTTCCATACCTGCGGGAAATAACCTAGTCTTAGGCAGGAGTTATAAATAAAATTCAGGAAAATTATTGCTGGGTTTGTAAGGTTTTGATCATGGGAACAATTATCCCATCGTGACCAGGCCCTTTTTTGGTTTAAGCGTGCGGATAATTCTTTTGATCTCTTTTGGCTTGCATAGTACTGATGGAGGTTGATTGGATATATTCATCGAGGAAATTCGTAGACGACTATCTTGTACCTCCGTCTCAAATTCGCTGTTTCCAGGAGATTGAGGTGTATTGTGATAGGAGCGAAAATTTTCAGCAAACAGTTCAGCTTTTAATAGATCATCAGATATCGTCGTGTTGTTCATGTGAAGTGGCGGCAATATATTACGCCCCCGTTTGAAAAGTTTGTTGAGCTGCCAGAGTTTTGTTGAACCTTTTGGTAAGCTAGATATCATATCATTCCATCTCCTATTCTAAGCATCATTTATTTCCTGCTGGATTTCTTTGTTAAGTCTGTTAACAGACGTTTTTAAAACGGGATTTCTATTTCGTTGCCACTGTCGTCTCACAAGATTTCTTTGCCGTATTAAATTTGTGATATGGCTTTCAAGCGGTAAGTTAAAGTTGTTTGATGTGATGCGTGGTGTTGAAATATTAGCTGCATCAATAATCAAACTCGATAAATGAGAGACCATGGTATCTATTTCCGAGGTAGTAACAAGTTTTGATAGATTCAGATATGAGTTTGAGAAGCCCCTGTTTAGTAGGTGCTTGTATTTTAACCAATTGCTTTTCGAAAAACACGGTCTACTAGCGATAACCCTAGGCCTTGCACTAGCCACTTGTATTGTGAAAAATAGAGGAAGGTGAATAGATGATAATTCATCAAGAGTTATTGGCGGTGAGATCACTAAGAGCCCATTGCTTATTATTATGTCAAGTGTGGAGCATCTACCTTTAGGAGGGTAATATGTCGCTTTAGAGGGTGGATGTATTACCATATCGGATTTAGCGCTTTCATCAAACAGTATCTTACCGGCTTGGTTAGCACTGAAACGGTTCCAGTGCCTATGTTTGGCGTTCAGATCTCCACAGATCAAAGTACTTGAACTACCCTTAAACAATAATCTTATGTATATCAGTCTTGAAAGCAGACAGCTTTGCGTTGCTTAATTTTGTTCCAGGAAAATAAGCTGCTATTATTTTTAGATTAGCATCCGTGACTTCAACAGCTCATGACTCAATCACGCTGGTGTTTATTGCTTGAGATAGCGAATGTCTTATTTCACTTCAAAGATAGCCACCCCGCCACCTATTTTATCACTCCTGTCTTTACGGTATATTTTATAGCAAGGATCAGAAATCTTATCACTTCCTTGGAGCCAAGTTTCTGTTACGACTAAAATATCAATTTCATTAGTTTTTAGGAAGTCAATAGTTTCTACTAGTTTGTTACGTATACTCTGGGCATTCCAGATGATTGTTTTGATGTTTGCTTTATCCATAAAGAAACTTGGCTGCCAATTCTACAACAATGTTGAATTGATCCTGCTTGTTTTTACAGTTAGATAACTTAGATATTAGTTCATGTGAGAGCTATTAATTCCTTTGTATTAAAGAGATCTTCGTTACCACTATATTAAAATATTACTATAACTTACAGTACTGGGCTTAATACTACTGCTGTTGGTGTAGATGTTTTGGTTCTGGAGAGGTCTGCTGTTCGTTCCACGCGTAATTGAAGGGAACTCCTCGTTTCTATAAGAAAATACGGCTGCTGGTTTTGTCTTACTCTGCTTAGTGTATGGATTTTTTATGTTTATATATTCGCTGCGTTTCTGGCAAGTTGGGTGGCTGGCGATGTGATTTCCTCCGCAATTCGCGCATTTGATTTCTGCGTCCGTTTTGGTAAGACAATCATCGTGTTTGTGTTGCTTTCCACAAAGCAAACATTTCGTTGGCAAGTAACAGTGCGTTGACCCGTGTCCATAGAGCTGGCAATTGCGGCATTGAGTCAACTGATTTTGCCTTTTACTGTAGTATTTCCAGTGAACAATTATGCCGGTGGACAGCCTTGATTTTTCTCAGGTCCGCGATTTTGACTGGGCCGTAGTTGAAATATAGCAGGTATATAGCTTGTTTGTCGTAACGGGTGTTTTTAATATTAAATTTTTTGATGTCGATGCAGTTGAAATCCAACTGACGTAATTCATGGGTAAGGTCCTTAACCTCCATTTCCGGAAGCCCCGTTAGTACTACTTTTATGGGCCGACTGGGCGCCCACAGGTAGGGGCAAGAAGCGGCACTTGCCCCCCCCCCCCCCCCCTGGATTTGACCATCACTTAAAGTTGAGACAAATCATATTTTATATACCAAACTTTGTTGCAACTATTTTACCATTACCATTATTGTACACATCTTTCATGCCTCGACTTTAGGTTTTAGTAATGACACTAAAATGAATATCAAATCAAGCTATAGAATTAGATAATTAACCCTTTTTCTGAATTGACCAAGGTCGCGTACTGAAGAAGAATCTGGCACAACAGATTATCTCCAAATCGAACGATCAAGCGTATGTTTTACAAGATTTTTCGTTACTTTTTTGTAACGTTTTTGTACTTTAAGAACTAAATTTTTTTTCAATGAAAACGATTTTGTCATTTATCCATAAATTTCTCCAAATACGTTCTTTTTTATATCTTGTAGGTTATACAGTTTTTCAAAACATACCAAAAAATTAAATTGGTATGTCAATGGTCAAAAAAATCGAAAAGCATTATAGTGATTCTCAATTATTTTATAGAAAAAGGGTAATTTAAGCAAGAATCACCAAAAGTGTAACCTTATCATCGCCGATTCTTTTGAAACTTTGCGTACTCGAAGAATTCGTGAAAAAAATTTGATTTCAATTTTTCGGTTTCTATCTCATTTTTTTTGTTAGTTATAGTATGTTAAAAATTTCCCAAAAACGATGTCCGAATCCTCTCTGAAAGTTCATATCTCTGGTAATTTTTATCCTTGGATAATAAAGTCGGGCTTATTTAAAGATTGTTAATGTTTTTGTTAGTTAAAAAATGAGATAGAAACCAAAACTTGAATTTAAACTATTTTTTTCATTTATTCTTCAAGTACAATTTTTTTTAAAAGAATCAGAAATGGTAAGGTCACAACTTAAGCAATTCCTGATGGAATAACCCATAATTAGATGAAAGCAATATGACCCCTTCTTCAGATGACCCTTTTTTACTTTATTATTTTAATAATTAAGTATTGTGATTGATTTTTTAAAAAAAAAAATTTGCTACCCTCAAAATTTTTATTTTCACGTTTCATAACTAGTATACGCGAAAAAAGCAATAAAAATTTTCAGTCCGTCTGTCCGCCGTACGCCGTACGCCGTACGGCGTCCGCCGTACGCAAGATCGTTTGGAGGCTCGTAGCTGCCAAACGCTTTGAGATATTAAATTGAAATTTTTTTAACGAATAGACGGGGTAGGCGCCTTGAAGTGACCAAATTTTTAGGGGTGGGGGTGTGAGGGGGAAGGAGGGGGAAGTGTTTTAGACCGAAAATTTTGGTTTCCAGATCTCAGTAACCCCTTAAGTTAGGAAGCTGAAACTTGGAATTTCTATAGAGCTCTGATAGTAGACCCATTTGCAGAAAAATTGTCAATATTGATCAAGGGGTGTGGGAGTGGGGGGAAATGTAATGCGTCCGAAACCCAAAAAAGGTGAGAGAGACACATTCTAAAATCCATATCTCCTAAACCGTTAATGGCACACTATTCAAACTTAAAACATATTTGTAGTTATACTAGGAGAACAGAATCAAGAAAAATTTTGGGTGGGGGAAGTTGTGTATGGGGGTGGGGGGTGAAAAACTTAAGATTACGATATCTCATGAACCAATTGCTCTAGAAAAATAAAATTTGGTTTGGGTGTAAAGGTTGACAAAAAAAGATTGATCAAAGTAAAATTTTTTAAGTGGGAGGTGGAGCATAGAAGTGGAGGGGATGAGAATTTTTCAAATCAAACACATTTCATATCTCAAGAACAGTTTAAGATAGATGCTTAGAATTTTTACCAGAAGTAGCGCTAATTAAACCCTAGTAGGGAAAAAAGTTTTGGGGTTGAGGGTGAAGAGGGGGAGGGTGGGGGAGGGTGAAAAGGAAAAAGTTCCGATGCTTATATCTTGATAACCTGTGATGATATAAGTCTTAAACTTGGTATTTAGATAGAGCTATTGTAGCGGAATGTTGGAAAAATAATTTTTTTTTTAGGGGTAGTATGCTACGGGGGTAGGGGGTGTTTTTCCTAACTATTAAACGGTTCATGCTAGAAAGTTGAAACTCGGTGTGTATATGTAAATCAACTAGAAAAGTAATTCTGATAAAAAAAAATTTGTATATTCATTGGCGTTCAGAAAGGGGGGCAAAAAAAATTATTTGTAAATATGATAAATGTAAAATGCATATATTTTCACGATTTTCGTCATATCTACTAGGTCTTTCCAAATATTGAATTCATTTTTATTCTACGGATTCTTCGTATGAATACCTAGAATGTGTTTTCAAGGTTTTTTGAAATTCGACCCCTAAGGGTAGTGTGGTACATGTGGGGGTGTTTTTCCTATATATGGAACGGCTTAAGGTACAATGTTGAAACTCGGTGTGTATATGTAAATCAACTAGAAAAGTAATTGTGATAAAAAAAAATTTGAATATTCATTGGCGTTTAGAAAGGGGAGCAAAAAAAATTATTTGTAAATATAATAGATATAAAATTCATATATTTTCACGATTTTCGTCATATCTACTAGGTCTTTCCAAATATTGAATTCATTTTTATTCTACGGATTCTTCGTATGAATACCTAGAATGTGTTTTCAAGGTTTTTTGAAATTCGACCCCTAAGGGTAGTGTGGTACAAGTGAAGGTGTTTTTCCTATTTATGGAACGGCTTAAGCTACAATGTTGAAACTCGGTGTGTATATGTAAATCCACTAGAAAGGTAATTGTGATAAAAAAAAATTTGAATATTCATTGGCGTTTAGAAGGGGGGGGGGGCAAAAAAAAATATTTGGAAATATAATAAATATAAAATGCAAATATTTTCACGATTTTCGTCATATCTACTAGGTCTTTCCAAATATTGAATTCATTTTTATTTTACTGATTCTTCGTATGAATACCTAGAAAGTGTTTTCAAGGTTTTTTGAAATTCGACCCCTAAGGGTAGTGTGCTACAAGTGGGGGTATTTTTCCTATATATGGAACGGCTTAAGCTACAATGTTGAAACTCGGTGTGTATATGTAAATCAACTAGAAAAGTAATTGTGATAAAAAAAAATTTTAATATTCATTGGCGTTCAGAAGGGGGGGGGGGGGCAAAAAAAATATTTGGAAATATAATAAATATAAAATGCATATATTTTCACGATTTTCGTCATATCTACTAGGTCTTTCCAAATATTGAATTCATTTTTATTCTACGGATTCTTCGTATGAATACCTAGAATGTGTTTTCAAGGTTTTTTGAAATTCGACCCCTAAGGGTAGTGTGGTACAAGTGGTAGGTGTTTTTCCTATATGTAGAACGGCTTAATACAATGTTGAAACTCGGTGTGTATATCTAAATCAACAAAAAAAAAATTTTAAATAAAAAAAACGAATATCTATTGTCGTTCAGAAGGGTGCAAAAAAAATTATCTGTGAAAATAGAATGCATATTTTCCCACGATTTTCGACATATCTACTACCTCGTCCCAAATAATGAATTTAATTTTATTCTATGTATTCTCCATATGAATACCAAGACAGTGTTTTCAAGATTTTCTGAAAATTGACCAATAAGTGGGTGTAAAGTGATTGTGTACTTTTTCATTAACTATTCCATATCTCTCAGATCCAATCAGATTTTCACTTCCATGATCTTGTTCTTTTTGATAGGTTTTCAGTCACATAGTAGCCTACACCGCATTTCAGAATTGAACGCGTTCCTTACTTCTGACGGAAAAATAATAAAGTTACGCCCAGATTGTTGGCAGATTTTTTTTTGCTATGTGCAGCCATGGGCGCCCACAGGAGGGGCAAGAAGGGGCACTTGCACCCCCCCCCCCCCCTGGATTTGACCATCGCTAAAAGTTGAGAAAAATCATACTTTATATACCAAACTACTTTTACCATTCATTCACTGTACAATTATTGTACACATCTTTCATGCCTCGACTTTAGTTCTCAGTAATGACACTAAAATGAATATCAAATCAAGCTATAGACTTAGATAATTAGCCCTTTTCCGGAATTGACCAAGACCGCGTACTAAAGAAGAATCAGATCAGGCACCACAACACATCAGACTGCCGTTTATTTCCAAATCGAACGACCAAGCGTGTGTTTTACAAGATTTTTCGTTACTTGTTTGTAACGTTTTTGTACCTTAATGAAAAAAAGAATTGAATTTCAATTTTTTGATTCTATCTAATTTTTTTGTTAGTTTTTGCGAAAATGGTGTCCGAGTCCTCTTGGAAAATCCATATTTCCGGTAATTTCTATCCTGGAATAATAAAATAGGGCTTGTTTTAAAGGGTGAGGTTGTCGCAAGACTATCCTTGAAACTTTTTTTTCAATGATAACGATTTTGTCACTACGTTTTTTTTTAATATTTTTTTATATTTTATGGGTTATACTGTTTTTAAAACATATCAAAAAAACATAACGCAGTCACGATCGGCTGCAAGCCAATCGTATAATACTCTAGATGAAATACTAAACTCCGATTTATATTTTAGTTGGAAATATATCAAAAGAATGAGGTAGAAATTATTGTATAGTGGCTACTCGATTTTTTATAGTGAGTTCCATAAAGTAAGTTAGGACATTTTACAGAATTTTTGTACGGCAACTACATGAAAGACTTATGTGATATTTTTCATATTGATAGTTTCAGCTGCGAGTATTATAAAATTAATGTTTGTAAAATTTCAAAGTCGGAAATTAAAGCTTTCTAAACTTATCGTGCAATATTGGTGAATATGTTTATTAAGGACTTTTGTATGACAGCTACCCGAAGGAGTTAACGGATGGCGCTAATTTATGAACTCCGTCTTGGTTTTGGTATAAAACTAATTCCTGTAAAATTTTAAATTCCTGCTCTAACTCGTTCTGGAGTTATAGTGAATTCAGTAAAAAGCATACATTTTTGAAGGACTTTTCTAGGCTGCTACACGAAGGACTCATTCGATTTGCATCATATTCGGAACATTCAATTCAAACATTTTAAACTATACGTATGCAAAATTTCAAGTTCCTAACTTGAAGCATTCGAGCAATAACTGGGAAAACGTGTTTCAAGGACTCTTGTATGGGAGGTACCCGAAGGATTGGAAGAATATCGCCCATTAACGAACTGAGTCTTACTTTTTCCATTTTACAAGTTGTGACAAAATTTCAACTTCCTAGGTCAACGCGTTCTTGAGTTATCGTGCTAACGGACGGACGGACGGCAAACGGATTTGGGGGTTTTGGCCAAAAATAAACACAAAATAATATAAAACTTTTTTTCGTCCGAGACTCGGTTCTATGCGTTACAAACTTTTCGGGCTGGATTAAACTTATAATACTCTATATGTTCATCTAGAGTATAAAAAGGTACACAATTTAATCAAGAATCGCAAAAAGTGTGACCTTATCATCGCCGATTCTTTTGAAATTTTGCGTACTCGAAGAATTAGTAAAAAACATAGGATTTTAATTTTCTTAGTTACAATATTTATGTTAAAAATTTCCCCAAAACGATATCCGAATCCTCTTTGAAAATTCATATCTCTGGTCATTTTTATTCTTGAATAATAAAGTAGAGCTTATTTTTAAGATTGTTATTGTTTTTGTTAGTTAAAAAATGAGATAGAAACAAACCCTTAAAATTTCAATTATTTTTTTCACTTGTTCTCGAAACTGACAAAGAAACGAAGAAACTGACAAATAAATTCAAATGAATAACATAAGATGTCAAAATTTTCATCCCGACAATGAAAAATTAAATAGCGGCACATTTAATTGGACGGAAAAATATAGTCTCCATACTTTCAGCGCGATCTGGTGGTGAACACCTGAACTGTCAAAACGAATGAAAATTTTAATTCGAACTCCGTATCGCAAACAGAAACCCAACGCAAAAATCAAGCAATGAAAATTTTCATCCGTTTTTTTTACATGCATTTGGTATGGGAATGAAAATTTTCATTGAGGTTCGTACTAGGCCTCAAGTACAAAATTTTTCAAAAGATTCAGGAATGATAATGTAACAGCTTTGGCGATTCTTGATGGAATGACCCATGGCAAAAATTGGATGGCAAAAATTGTGAAAAAATATGCAAACCCTGGGAAGTTGAAAATGTATCGAAAAATTGTGAAATGAGTTTGTAGGCGATTATATAAGTCTGTGGAAGTGAAAAGTGATCAAATATCTCTTCAATCCTAAGAAGTCGAAGTCGAAGCTTTAAAAAGCATACATGAAATTGACTTTTTGGCGCTTATATGGTATAGGAAACCATAGGAATTAAATAGGAATTCGATATATCATCAATCTGTGAAAAGATATGCAACCTACTTACACCCACTTGGGGGTGGAATATCCAATAATCCTGAAAACAGTTAGTAGAAAAATATAAAGACAGCACGAGAAAGTAAAAACCAATTCAATTTCTTACCACTTCTAAAAGAAATTACAGAAACTGCGAGTATAGGGCGAGAAATATCAGCATTCTATGAAAACATTGCCACATTGTCGAAATATTGCCGCCATCCAATAATCGCTCCACTAATTTTGGCAATAGTTGTCGGACAAATAAATTGCTCGTGTACAAGCACTTTTACGATTTGAGCGAAGTTATCGGCTAGTATTCTTGAACGCATGTTTTAAGGGCTTTGTATTGACCCGAAGGAGTAGAACGATTGGCCCGTTAACGAACCTATGTTAAAATTAGAACCATAAGTTCAGATTCTAAATGGAGTGTGGGGTTATTTTATAAACTTTTTGCCTTGCCAATGTGTATTAATGTGTATTAAATTTCAAAGTTGTAGCTTGAAGTGTTCTAAAGTTATCGTTCAATATTGGTGAACATGTTTATTAAGGACTTCTGTATGACAGCTACCCGAAGGAGTCAACGGATGGCGTTATTAATGAACTCCGTTTTGGTTTTGGTATAAAACTAACTCTTGTAAAATTTTCAATTCCTGCTTTAACGTTCTGGAGTTATAGTGGCTTCAGTAACATGCATACATTTTTGAAGGACTTTTCTAGGCTGCTACACGAAGGACTCATTCGATTTGCTTTATATTCGGAATTTTCGATTCAAACATTGTAAACCTTAAGTATGCAATATTTCAAGTTCCTTACTTGAAGCATTCGAGCAATAATTGTGAAAACGTGTTTTAAGGACTCTTGTATGGGAGGTACCCGAAGGAGTGAAAGAATATCGCCCATTAACGAACTTAGCCTTACTTTTTCCATTTTACAAATTGTGACAAAATTTCAACTTCCTAGGTCAACGCGTTCTTGAGTTATCGTGCTAACGGACGGACGGACGGACGAACGGACAGACGGACAGCAAACGGATTTGGGGGTTTGGCCAAAAATAAACACAAAATTATGTATAACTTTTTCGTCCGAGGCTCGGTTCTATGCGTTACAAACTTTTCGGGCTGGATTAAACTTATAATACTCTATATGTTCATCTAGAGTATAAAAATGAATCCGTCGTACGACTAAAAATATTCGTACCGACAAACGGACTTTTATCGAATATTATCAATCAAAATCCAAATCTATTGAAATTTTCTATTATGATATTCTTAAAAATGCTATTATTAACGATTTAAACCAATTTTGTAATATCAGAAAATTTTACATTAAGCAGAAAAACGAAAATTCGTATCGGAAAATTCGTTCGGTCGTGTGCAATGTGTATAGCGCCTTAGTGTCTTTTCATAGCTTTCCTTTGTTTCAATACAAACTTTACTCCCGATTGACATAAGTTTAATTGTGAAATCACTTACTTTTAGCTGGTGCATCATGATTTTTATGGTATTTTCGTCTAACGATGGAAATACAATTGGAGGTTTTTTTCTGTTAGCTCTTGTGGGATTCACCGTTGTTGTTGTTGCTGCATCGAGTGTTATTGGGGCCGTTGTATTACTGGTGCTCGCAAAAGGTGCAAATCGATTGGATTGCGTTAATGTAGGCTTAATATTCGCCATCGCAAATGATTGACTGGTTTTTGGATATTTTAATTTATCCCTATTATAAACTTCTGAGGTCTCCCCGTGGGGCCTCTTAAGCCCGGAAGCACTAGGTTTATTAGCTATTGTCAATGTTTGTTTTGTTCGTTAAGTTGTAATTGGCATGTATAGATATCAAATAATTTAACACGTTTTACACTTGATCAGGGACAAAAACTCACTATATGTACGTTGCATCCGATCACTTCGGGTACTTGGTGAGAACTGAATTTTATAATTATGCTGTAATTAACATTCAAACCGTTTTGATTTGCATTACAAAATGTATATGGTATTCTCTAATAGAACCCCCTGGCTAAAAAAATTATTTTTGACTACGCCACTGCACAAAAACAGACACTATTATACGTTACAATAGTATAAGTGCGGTATTTCCATTTCCACTTCATTTCTCTCGAGTATTTTCATTTCCTTATATTTTTCTTCGTAGACAAACTGACATCTTCTACATGTAGTAATGTATCGATGTACGTGGTAACCATTTTTCGGTTTTTGCAAAATCGTTCTTGCAAGATCGTTAATGCAGCTTCGTAATTGTAACCATCGTCTCCATCCAGGTAACTGAGGAGATATTGCATCTTCTAGATATAACCGATCGTTGGGTTGACGTGTACGATGTTCACTTACAATTCCTGTAGTCCCCGTTAAACTTTGGAATTTCCAAGCGCGGTAGTCTTGGGAGATTGTTGGCAATGAAGCTTACCGGATTGTTCAATGGACCATGAGATACTGACTCAGCCGTATTCGTAGGAGGATGCCATGTCGTCTCAGGCATCTTGAAATCCCCCGTTGTCGTCTTTGTGTGAGTGGATGGCCACGTCCAAAATGTGGCAGCAGGCAATCCGATCTATATAGTTGTTACGGCGGATGCTATTTGGTTTCTGGCACTAGGCTCTAAAAGCTTCATGATGGCAAATTGTCCAGTCTAGTAAATGGCATTCGTTTGGCCGTACAGAAGCTCTACTTCCTCCAATATCATGTTTGTGATATATGGATGATCTTCTGGTACTCGATTCAAGATCTCTTCGTGATTTTTGAGGAATGAACCCCAGAGACCATCTAGGTATCTTAGTTCTCTGTTTTTCTGAAGCTACCGTCCTTGCGGTAATTAACTTCTAAGTTTTTCAAGAATACAGCAATTGTCTTCTGATACTCATTAATCTTGTCGACCTCTGAATTCATTACGTTTGGAAGGGTCATTTGATGTACGTCTCAGCAATTGAAAATTGATTGTAGAACTTAGCGTTTGAGTTTGTTGAAGCAAAAGGATCGCTGATATATTGACATATTGATATCTAGGTAAGTAAGTTGTCTAGGCACCGCTGTGAACGCGTCTCAGCAAACAATTCGTAGAACCTTGCGTCTGAATTCGTGTAGGAATAGATTCGCTGATGTCCGACGTAACGATGTCTATCCGGTTCAACGGACCAATGGTCATGCGGTGTTTACAACAAGCTTATTGCAACCACACCAGTTGAATGATCCCTCTGCTGTCGTCGTTCGAATGGGTAGCTGCAGTTCCAAACTACTGTGAACGTTAGTGCAGCTTGTTAGGGTCTTGGGTAAAGTTTTATAATTACGGTTACACCAGTGGTAACTACAATTAAGGTAGGGAATTATTCGTTCCTAACAGTTGTAAGGAAGGGATAATTGTATAGGTTTAGGGAAACTAGGAGTGCAAGAATGAAATACCTTCTTTTAAGCTTATGAAATGAGGAATACTTTATATAATTTTCTTAACGTCTATTTAAAATAATAAAATGCTTAACTTAGGAAAATATTGATAATTAATTTGGTTTAAGTTTAATGATCTAATGAAAAAGTGCATACGTATGAAAAACTGCATTGTGCGATCATTTTACATATGTACATGAAATTGTAATTTGGGTCAATTGGTTGAATTATAGCACACGAAAAGTTGTTTACCTTTGATGGGTAATTATGTTCACCCAATTGTGTCATCAAAACAATGCATTTAGGTTGATTGGTACGTAGACTACTTACTTTTGGTACTTTTGGTTTGATTTGTAGCGCTTTGCTGACTTCCTGTTGTACCATGTTCTGCTAGTGAGCAATCGGCTACAACCTAGGATTAAAGCTGCTGGTTTGACGGGGTTTAAAACTTCACTGCCGCTGAAACACCTTGCTTATCGTTTATTTCTTTTTTACGTACTACTATTTCGTGGTGGGAGTTACTAAAACTTAATCCACTTTGCTTCAGAACATTTTCCGAATTCTGTTTTGTTTTATTTGCGTATAATGGCTTATGTTAATTTTTACTAATTATACCTTTTTAGATGGCATTACAACTTCGTGTTCGTAGGGCTTTAGATGTTGAGGCTCCATACCAACTTCGATACATTGGCCAAGCTGAACTTGGTGACCGAACAAGACCTACATTGGTACGTTCAAGTATTGATGTTGCGTGTACATCAACCGTAATGGAATTTCTAACAGAATTAGGATGCCGAGTTGACTTTGAATATACAAATCGAGGCATGGGCTAAACATTGAAATTACGTTTAAATCAGTTCTTTAAATGATTTTATTTTCAGGTTACATGTTCCGGAAAGGTCGTATGAAAATAACAGTTTCAAAAATATTTAAAATGAATCCGATTCCAAATAAGCCTGGTGAAGTGAGCAACGAACCGATTTCGCAAAGCTATCTAGTTGAGTTGTCCGTGCTTGCACCAACCGGACAAGACGCAATCGGTGAAGAAATGAGAACCTTTGCAGAGCAATTGCGGCCACTCGTGCAATTGGAAAAAATCGACTATAAGAGATTGGGTTAAATTTCATTTAAATTTTACACTTTTAGTAGACTAAATAGAAAATACTTTATTATTAAAAAAAAAAAATAGAACTAGAAAAGAGTTTTATAAGCTCAATAAATTAAAACGACCATTTTGTATTTTAATCTTTTACGTTCGTAGTTTCTACCGCGTCAAAATATATACACAAGCCCAAATTTGAAGCGTATCCTCTTCGGGAACTCCGCCATAGATGGTCCCAAGCCCGGTTGAGAAAGGAGAAGGGGTATGGACAAGGGCGTCCATAGAACTTCTTCCAGGGAGGGGGGGGGGCAAGGCAAAAAGTTTATAAAATAACCACCCACTCCATTTAGAATCTGAACTTATTGTTGAAATTTGAACGTAAGTTCGTTAACGGACACAATCGTTCTACTCTTTCGGGTCCATACAAAGGCCTTAAAACTTGCGTTCAAGAATACTAGCTGATAACTTCGAGACGCTTAAATCGCTCAAATCCCAACGTAGAGGTGATGAGCAATTTTTCAAACAATTAATTGTCCGACGACTATAGCCAAAATTAGTGGAGCGATTAATGAATGGCGGCAATATTTCGACAATGTGGATATGTTTTCATAGATTGCTGATATTTCTCGCTCTATACTCGTAGTTTCTATATTTGCAAGAAAAATTTATCTCTTCCACTTCCATGCTTCATCACCTCCTTAAAAAAATTTACTTTATTTGTCAAACTTTATACAGAAACCGAATTTTATTTTTAAATTGCAATTGGTTCGTGAGATATTGTAATCAAAAGTTGTTCATCCCCTCTGGAGGTTTTTTTCCTAACTATAGAAATAGAACGCCTTCTGCTACAAAGTTGAAACTCGGTATGTATGTATATGTAAATCAACTAGAAAAGTAGATAAAAAAAATCTTAAATATCCATTAGTGTTTGGAAGGAGGACGAAAAATATTATCAGGGAAAATGAAATGCACATATTTTCAGGATTTTCGTCATATCTATTAGGTCTTCCCAAATGATGAATTCATTTTTATGCTACGGCTTTTTCATATAGATACTCGTAAATATGTAGAAAGTGTTTTCATGATTTTCTTAAATTACTTGCTCATGAATTCTGCCATATCCCCCAGCCCTGATATGATATCGACTATATCTCCACTTTCATGGGGTTGCGTAATAATCGCTTAAAACTATCATAGTTTTTAGGATTTTGCCTCTTAGGGTAAGAGGGTTTTTTGCATTTAGTTCTGATGAGATATGAAATTGGTTGTTTCTATTTTAACTACTTTTATTTTTAGAACAAAATTAATTTTCCAAGAAAAGTCATAATCTCGAAACAACTGATGATATACTCCGATTTTGATCGCTCCCGAACTTTGACCCGAAAAATAATAAAGTTTCGCCCAGACTATTGGCAGATTTTCAAATCGATAACATTACTTTATTGTTAAAATAATAAAGTAAAATATACTTGAAAACAGTGGATCAAGACTTTACTGTTGGAGGTGTCAGATTTTTTTTTTAATTTGGCTATTTCGTTTGATAAAGTTCTGTGTGAATTTATCTACATCGTCAGAACTTAGCAAAAAAAGGGTCATCTGAAGAAGGAATCATATTGTTTTCGCCTTATTATGGGTCATTCCATCAAGAATCGCCAAAGTTGTGACTTTATCATTTCTGATTCTTTTGAAAAATTTTGTAATTGAAGAACAAGTGAAAAATAATTGAAATTCAAGGATTTGTTTCTATCTCATTTTTTAACTAACAAAAACAATAACAATCTTTAAAATAAGCCCTACTTTATTATTCAAGGATAAAAATTACCAGAGATATGAATTTTCAAAGAGGATTCGGATATCGTTTTGGAAAAATTTTTAACATACTGTAACTAACAAAAAATAATGAGATAGAAATAAAAAATTGAAATCATATTTTTTTTCACTAATTCTTCGAGTACACAAAATTTCAAAAGAATCGGCTATGATAAGGTCACACTTTTGGCGATTCTTGATTAAATTACCTTTTTTCTATAAAATTAATTGAGAATTCTCTTCGATTTTTTAACCATTGAGATTCCAAGTTAATTTTACTTTATTAGTAATAATACAGTATTGTTATTGATTTAAAAAAAAAAAATTTGCTACCCTCAAAATTTTTTTGTCCACGTTTCATGACTAGAAGACACGAAAAAAGCAATAAAAATTTTCACTCCGTCTGTCCGCCGTACGCCGTTCGTCGACCGCCCCAAAATCCTTTGAAGGCTCGTAGCTCTCAAACCAGTGGAGCTATTAAATTCAAATTTTTTCTAGGAATAGACTGGGTAGACCCTTTGAATTGACATTATTTTCAGGGGTGGGGGTGTGAGGGGGAAGGTGGGGTAAGCGTTTTAGACGAAAAATTTTGGTTTCTAGATCTCAGCAACCACTCATGTTAGGAGACTGAAACTTTGAATGTCTATAAAGCTTTGATAGTGGACCCATTTGCAAAAAAATTGATGGTATGGATGAAGGGGTGTGGGAGTGGAGGAGGAAGCAATGCGACCGAAACGCAAAAAAGTCGAGATCGACACATTCTAAAATCTATATCTCCTAAACCGTTAATAGCAAGCAATTAAAACTTAACAAATATCTGTAGTTATACTAGGAGAGTAGATTGAAATAAAATTTTTGGGTGGGTTAGTGACGTACGGGGGTGGGGGTTGAAATACTTAACATTACGATATCTCCCAAACCAGTGGCACCAGAAAAACAAAATTTGGTTTGAATATAAAGCTTGATAAATAAATATTGCTCAAAGTAAAATCTTTGAAGGGGGCGGGGGAGTATGTAAGTGGAGAGGATAAGAATTTTTCAATAATAACACGTTTCATATCTCAATAACAGTGTAAGATGGATGCTTCAAATTTTTACCAGAATTAGGCCTAATAGAACCCTAGTAGGGAAAAAAAGTTTGGGGGTGTGGGTGTAGAGGGTGAGGGTGGGGAAGGGTGAGAAAGAAAAAGTTCCGATGCTTATATCTTAAGAGTCTATAGTGATAGGAAGCTAAAACTTGGCATTTAGATAGAGCTATAGTAGTGGCATGGTGGAAAAATAGATTTTTTTTTAGGGGTAGTATGGTACGGGGGTGGGGGGTGTTTTTTCTAACTTTAGAACGGCTTAGGCTAAGAAGTTGAAACTCGGTACGTATATGTAAATTAACTAGGAAAGTAATTCTGATAAAAAAAAAATTAAATATTCATTGGCGTTCAGAATGGGGGGGGGGGCAAAAAAAATATCAGTTAATATAAAATGCATATATTTTCACGACTTTCATCATATCTACTAGGTCTTTCGAGATATTGAATTAACTTTTATTCTACGGATTCTTCATATAAATACCTAGAAAGCGTTTTCAAGATTTTTTGAAATTCGACCCCTAAGAGGGTGTAAACTGGTTGTATACTTTTTCATGAATTCCACCATGTTTCTCAGGTCTGATCAGATATCGAATATCTTTTCACTTCCCCAGGCTTGTTTAATAATCACCTATTTTTAATTTTTGTTTTTTTTCAACCTTTAGACCGCATCCCGGAATATGACCCAATTATTTAATTCATATGTTACACCCTTTTCTAACCGCTTCCCGAACTTTTTGTTAGGTTTTCAGTCACATAGTAACATACGCCGCATCAACGAATTGAACGCGTTCTGAACTTTTGCCGGAAAAATAATACCGTTGCGCCCAGACTGTTGGCAGATTTTTAGTTTATTATTAATAATAAAGTATTGTTATCGATTTTTAAAAAAAAAAATTTGCTACCCTCAAAATTTTTTTTTTCACGTTTCATGACTAGTAGACACGAAAAAAGCAATAAAAATTTTCACTCCGTCTGTACGCCGTACGCCGTACGTCGACCGCCCCACGCCCCAAGCAAAATCCTTTGAAGGCTCGTAGCTCTCAAACCAGTGGAGCTATTAAATTAAATTTTTTTCTAAGAGTAGACTGGGTAGACCCCATGAATTGACATTATTTTCAGGGGAGGGGGTGTGAGGGGGAAGGTGGGGGAAGCGTTTTAGACGAAAAACTTTGGTTTCTAGATCTCAGCAACCGCTTATGTTAGGAGGCTGAAACTTTGAATTTCTATAGAGCTTTGATAGTGGACCCATTTGCAAGAAAATTACTGATATGGGTGAAGGGGTGTGGGAGTGGAGGGGGGGAAATAATGCATCCGAAACGCAAAAATGCCGAGATCGACACATTCTAAAATCCATATCTCCTAAGCCGTTAATGGCAATCAATTAAAACTTAACAAATATCTGTAGTTATACTAGGAGAGTAGATTGAAACAAAATTTTTGCGTGGGGTTGTAGCGTACGGGGGTGTGGGGCGAAAATCTTTAGATTATGATATCTTACAAACTAATGGCACCAGAAAAACAAAATTCGGTTTGAGTATAAATATTGATAAATAAAGATTGTTCAAAGTAAAATATTTGGAGGGGGCGGGGGAGCACGGAAGTGGAGGGGATAAGAATTTTTCAAAAATGACACGTTTCATATCTCAATAACGGTGTAAGGTAGATGTTTCAAGTTTTTACCAAAAGTGGGCGTAATAGAATCCTAGTAGGGGAAGAAAATTTGGGGTTGTGGGTGTTGAGGGTGAGGGCGGGGAAGGGTGAGAAAGAAAAAGTTCCGATGCTTATATCTAAAGAACCTATAATGATAGAAAGCTGAAACTTGACAATTAGATAGAACTATAGTATTGGCATGGTGGAAAAATATTTTTTTTTAAGGGATAGTATGGTACGAGGGTGGGAGGTGTTTTTCCTAACTTTAGAACGGCTTATGCTAGAAAGTTGAAACTCAGTACGTATATTTAAATCAACTAGAAAAGTAACTTTGATAAAAAAAAATGCAAATATCCATTGGCGTTCGGAATGGGGGGTTAAAACAATGGTATGTGAAAATAAAATGCCTACATTTTCACGATTTTCGTCGTTTCTACTAGGTCTTTCCAAATATGGAATTCATTTTTATTTTACGGATTCTTCATATGAATACCTAGAATGTGTTTTCAAGATTTTTTGAAATTCGACCCCTAAGGGGGTGTTAAGTGGTTGTATACTTTTTTATGAATTCCGGAATATCTCTCAGGTCTGATCAGATATCACATCCACGGGCTTGTTTAACAATCACCAATTATTTTTGATTATGGATTCTTCATATGAATACCTAGAATGTGTTTTCAAAATTTTTTGAAATTCGACCCCTAAGGGGGTGTTAAGTGGTTGTATACTTTTTTATGAATTCCGGAATATCTCTCAGGTCTGATCAGATATCACATCCACGGGCTTGTTTAACAATCACCAATTATTTTTGTTTATGGATTCTTTATATGAATACCTAGAACGTGTTTTCAAGATTTTTTGAAATTCGACCCCTAAGAGGGTGTGAAGTGGTTGTATACTTTTTCATGAATTCCACCATATCTCTTAGGTCTTATCAGATATCGAATATCTTTCCACTTCCACAGGGTTGTTTAATAATCACCTAAGTTAAGGTTTTTTTCTTTTTCAACCTCTAGACCGCATCCCGGAATATGACCCAATTATATAATTTATATGTTACACCCTATTCTAACCACTTCCCGAACTTTTTTTTAGGTTTTCAGTCACATAGTAGCCTACGCCGCATCCCCGGATTGAACGCGTTCTGAACTTCTGCCGGAAAAATAATAAAGTTGCGCCCAGACTGTTGGCAGATTTTTTATATTGCGACAACCTTGAACTATGAGTTATGCAACCAGAGATATGCATTTTCGAAGAGGACTCGGACACCATTTTTGTGAAATCTTTAACATACTATAACTAACAAAAAAATGAGATAGAAAATTTTGACAGCGCTTTGTTTCAAATTATTCTTCAAAATGTTCGAATAATGTACTTTTTCCATCGTTCCCTCAACAAATACTAAATTACCTACCCCATTTACCCCTCTTGCACCCAAACCATCACATTCCCCTTTCCGTGTTTTATGGTGTGCTTCAAGTTTTTTAATTCCAACGCAGTGTTAACTGTACGCCACACAAATTGCCGTTCCAGAGCCGAAAACATTATATTTGCTTTCATCTACGAAAACTACCTTTTCCCAGAATACTTCAGACTTCAATACATATTCGTTGGCGTATTGGATTCGTTTTTTTATATTCGTATTAGAAACACTGCGTTGGAATTAAAAAAGCTTGAAGCCCACCATAAAACACGGAAAGGGGAATGTGATGGTTTAGGTGCAATGGGGGTAAATGGGGTAGGTAATTTAGTATTTGTTGAGGGAACGATGGACAAAGTACATTATTTCACTAAACGTAAGTAATTTTCTTCCACCAATAAAAAATTTGCATACATTTTAATGTGACTTGGTCAGCTCCGTTTTAAAGTCTCAACTAGTAACTTATGAGAGGAAGTTTTAACGGCCCAGTTGGTCGCGTCTGCGAGAATCTCGCAGATATCTCGAAGACTATGGCGGCCTGTCTGCGAGATTCTTCGAGACGTCTTATGGGAAAAATACACGGTATCGAGACAAATGCTCCCCGAATCTCGAAGACATGTCTGCGAATGTCTCGGTAGAAAAATGGCTTTGGCAATAGCGCCATCTGTTCGATGATAGCGTTTTGTGATAAAAGCTCGTACTCGTATGAATATTTCGCGGATATTGCCATCGGCTGGAAATAAGAATGGGGGCTATGAAATGAAACGTGCAGGCAGGGGCGAAGCTACCTAACTGCAATAAATATAAAAAACTAATAACGTAGTCACACATTTCCAATCACTTCACATCGCACTTGTGTCGTTTTATTGTAACCGCACTTGAACTGTAACTTTTCGCGTATTTAATTTTTATCGTGTAAGTCGCGAATGACATTTGCTGCGCTCGGAGTGATGCGGCTATTTTTTGCCTTACAAATAGATGATGGTGAGAGCCGTAACCCCCGGAATACTAACACAAGCCGTGAAGCAGAAAGTTGTGAATGTGTGCTAGCCGACCGGACAGTTGTGTACATCTGTCAGATTTTGGTGCTAAGTAATTATTCGCCGGAGCAAAGTGTTAGCATTGCTAAAATTCGGTTTCCTACTTAACTAAACATCAAAAGGTGAGTAAATTTGAATACAGTAAGTCCAAGTTATACAAATTATGTGCAAAATGTTTATTTTACAGGAATTTTGCGACTAGGAGGAAAGGAAATTCATGTCGATGGACATCACAGAAATTGACCTCGATATGACAACAAACTCGGTAATTTAAAGTAAATTTTTTATGATTAGATAAATTGCTTTTAATTTTAGGATAGTGCCCAGAATCATCAGCGCTAAAAGAAACGACGTTAGACAAAAGGATGTTCCGATATCGGCGCCGCTGGTTAAATCGCCAGGTAGTACAAGTAGCTGGTTAAGTGTCGGCGAGGAAAGTGATGTCGATGTTGGTGATGATGACGGTGATGCTGCTGCTTCGACCGGAAGACGGTCACAAGCGATGGCCGCACAAGTTATACGCGGCGCGTTTCTTGTTGCCGCCAATTCACTTTTCGACCGGTGTACCGTTAACCGCTCGGAATCTGAGCATGCAACAATTGGCCGCCAAATATCTACCGGAATGGCAACGCAATCTTGTTAGCCGGGCCGCTAACGAGGTCGTCCGGCAAAGATCGCTGCTCAACGACGAGCCGCAACCGATCGATTCGGCCGGTGCTGCTACTGATACCGCTAATGGTAGCAACGACGAGCCACCGGTAGTCAATTTAATTCCAACCGCCGATCTCGGTAATTGCATTGAATTACATTCGACGATGGTAATGTTATCGACGACATTCCGATCGCTCAATCGCCAGAAGAGAAAGATCTTCTGTTGGCTTTTCGTCAACGAAAGAAAATGTGTAGTGGTTCATGGAAACATCCAAAATAAATTAACGAAGACTACGAATTTGTTATTTGTATTTTCAAGTTATTCCTTTCCAATAAATTGAAGTATGTCTTAAGAAGATGTTATGTTTTTATTTGGCTAGGGTGTGAGTGGACTAGGCGCACTGGATGGTGCGCTATGATCTCCCCAGAGTGAAGCTGTTACCGCCTCTAGAGTGAAGTACTGTAATCTCTAGAGTGGAGCTGTACTCTCCTCCAGAGTGGAGCGCTGTAATCTCATCCAAAATGGTATGGTTTATATCATACATGTCCAGCGAACGTCATAGATTGCGTTTTGGGCCTATCTATAAACCGAAATCAGGTCTGATTTTGGTATTATTTAAGTAAGCCTTCCACGAGGACCTGAAGGGATCGCAATGGGCCCGTATGGCACCTAGTGAGCGCGGTGCCCTTCTTAAATCTAACTTAAATCAGGCCTTACAACTTTTCCTACAGGGATCCAGCAAAACATAACAAATTACAGGACAGGCAAAAACATTTATCGGGCAACTTAACAAGCACTCAAAAAAGACACGAACACAAAATACGATAATTGATAAGGTCAACACGGTATCCGACACGAATTCATTGCCCTAATTTTATTTTACAATATTTAAAATGTGCATCCCACACCAAAAAGTGACAGCCATTGCCATTTTTCAATCAGCCGGACGGTCGACTAATGGCTTTGAATGTGTTACGCACAAGTTCAACTTCATGGCTTTTATAAGCATTCCGGGGGTTACGTGAGAGCACATGTTTCTATTGCTATTTTTTTCTATCTAGTGATGAAGAAAGATAAGCAATATGATGCCTAGGCACTATGTTTCTTAAGAGACAAGCGACCAACTGGGGGTATCATGTCAAATGTAGGTAAACCTTATTTACGGTATTTTCCATATTCTCATTTAATTTCAAAATAAATTTTCCCTTCGAAATATTTTTCATTCAATAGTAAGAAAACTAGCTATAGCAGGTCAGTTCTGACCTGAGTTTTACACTTTATTTAACATCCTTTCTCTAAAAACTGTCGGGTGTTTCTAGTTGGTCGAAGGTAACATTTAGTAGTCCTTAGGTTTTTCCTAAGAGATTTAAACGAATTCATGTTCATTCTTAAAAATTTTTGGGTGTAGTAACTTATGAATGGAAGTTTTAAAGGTATCATGTGAAATGTAGGTAAACCTTATTTAAGGTATTTTCCATATTCTCATTTAATTTTAAAATAAATTTTCCCATCCAAATATTTTTCATTCGATAGCAAGTTCTGACTAGAGTCTTACACTTTATTTGTCATCCTTACCTGAAATCTCATCTATAGGCCTGTGGCTATAACTGGTACCATAATTAAGTAAAAAAAATGTGACAACAGTCTGGTCGCAACTTTATTATTTTTCGGAAAGTTCGGAACGTGTTTAATTCTGAGATGCGTAGGTTGGAATGTGTAGGTTACTATTTGACTGAATTTTTTTTTAAATTGATAGCAATCTCTTATTAAAACAATAGTAAAGTAATTTATAAAAAAAAAAAAAAAAAATAGACCTAACTTTGAAAATTTGTATTCGATGAAAAAAGTTTAACAAATATCGCTAAGATTTTGTTACCATTTTTGACTAGGTATCCTCTAAATATGTTATTAAAATTTCAGTGCAATCCGTTTAGTAGTTTTTCTCAATCATTTTTCTAAAAAAAATAAGTTTTTGAGTTTTTAGATTGGTGGTGGGCTGGGCGAGCTCCGAACAATTGCTCCATTATACGGCTATTACTTTATAACGACTTCGAATTCGGAAAAATCCTTTTACATACATATCCTAGGATTAATTTAAAAGTAATTTAGTTAAAAAACTATTTTTATTTCTGACCCGACAGGCGATATAGAATGTATAGCCAGAACAGATCATATGCAAGCTATACGCGCTGAAGTAAAAACCAAGTTGGTGGACACTCACCGCAAGTATGCCTCGAAATATAATTTGAAAGCGCGAGTGGTCAATTTCGTACCCGGGCAGGAAGTATTTCGTAGAAATTTCGTGTTAAGCGACGCCACGAAAGGAGTAAGTGCGAAACTAGCACCGAAGTTTATTAAAAGCCGTATAGTAAGCAAGATCGGGAACTCTATGTACGAAGTCGAGAACTTACAGGGAAAATCTGTAGGGACGTATCATTCTAAGGATCTAAAGCAGTGAACTCCCTAACCGATTTCCTAGTCAAGTCGTAGGCAAGCGTACGAAAGGGAGGTCAGGATGATAAGGGATTGTTACATGCCTCCGTAAAGAGAGCAAACGCGATCACCTTGCTACAACTACCAAAACATAATTCTCCTTTTGTTAATTTTTGAGACTCCGTATCGAGTATTAGTACTTTAAATATTAATTTAGTAAGTTAATGTCGTTTGCGAGGCCGCTGCGTTTTTTTTAGTTGAAGATATATACCAGCGGTCTCGCACACATGTTGTCGTAAGTAATTAACACGCGCAGAGAGATGAGAATGCTCCATGTTCCCTGCAGACGCTACATACCAGACTAACATCGAGCATCTTCCTTCGTCGACATACTTGCTGTTAGCTGGAGGCACTAAGCATAGTCGTTCTGTCTCGAATTTATTATTTTTTTTTAATCACCAAACGATAGAGCCTTGAATTTCAAATTTATTAAATTAAAACATCACATACAGGGTACATTAATGAAATTTTGTAAATAAATGCCAATGTGATAGTGGTCTGTTGCACTTAGGTGGTTAATTTTTGTAGTAATAGTCCTTTAAAAGAACCAATGTGAATTCATACGTTATTAAATCCTAGAAAAAAAAAAGAAAAGAAAAGAAAATATATATATATATATAAAAATATCTGAATTAATTTTTATAATCATAGTTATCTCATTTTCTTAATTGTAACGGTGTACCCCCATCTATACTGTAAAATCATTGTTGTTAGAATTAAGCATGAATGGTTGGAAAAGATGGGTACAAGAATATGTCCACACATTAAAAAAAAAAAAAAAAAAAAAAAAAAAAAAAAAAAAAAAAAAAAAAAAAAAATCTATTAAAAGCAATAAAAAGATGGACTAAAATATTCTAACCATAACAAGAAAAAAAAAAAAAAAAAAAAAAAAAAAAAAAAATCCGGATCGACGGATCAACCTTTTTTTTTGTGACTGCAGCGAGGGAGTACCCTGACAGCAGCGTGGGAGAACCAGCATAAGCGTCTCCTTTCTCAGCCTCCTGTGCGTCGGACGGGCCTCGCACAGGATCCTGTGGGAATTTGTAACGAGCCGCCCTGACAACACCTGTCAGATCTGAAAGTAAGTCACCCCAACGTGTGCAACGCCAACTTGTCTGTGGCGGCAGTGGACAAAACAAATACCTGCGCGAAAAGAAAGCGACGCTCGCCCAGTCAGTAACATACCGTCATAGTGTTCAGACCTCGCTCAGCTCGGCAAAGCAAGTTAAGTAAAAATTTAAAAGGTTCAAAGAACGGTTCAAGACCGTCACCATATCGAAGTGCTGAAAGTTCAAGCCCTGCAACGTCATCACACGTAAGTCAATACATTTGGAAATTTTTTTTTGTGTCTGCATCCAACCCGCCGTTTACGCCGGAGACAACGAGTTCCAAGTCCCGTTTGATGCCGCATGTCGGCTCCCGTTATTTTCTTCCGACACGTAAAATTAGTAAGAAAAAGATTTAAAACGGATGAAATTGTGCGGCTCGGCACAGCCACCTGTGCTCAAGCCGGTTGCGAAAATCACGAATCATCCGATTTATTATGAGCGGGCTGAACGATGGTATTGAGGGTAGGAAAAAACTGTGGTGGCGTTGATCGTGAAGGAGTTGCCTGAGCAGCTTTTCGTTGATTTTTATTTGTGTATCTGCATCCAACACGCCGGTTACGCCGGAGGCAACGAGTTCCAAGTCCCGTTTGATGCCGCATGTCGGCTCCCGTTATTTTCTTCCGACACGTGAAACTAGTAGGAAAAAAAAAATCTGTAATGGCGTTGATCGTGAAGGAGTTGCCTGAGCAGCTTTTCGCTGACCGTGGAGTAACTACGAGTTCGGCAAAAGAAAATTGGGGTTTGGTTCCTTAATTTGGGTGGCGTTCCGGCTGTCACTCACCTCTCATCGAAATGCCGGCTGAATTGTTTTTCTTTTTGTACGTTTCCGTAATCATCTTGCCGCACGGAGCCCAAGTAAAATCGTGGTTGCATTAAACGGAGCAATAACTAATCGCCAGCCACCAAGATGTCGCGTATTTCTCGACGAATCGTGGAATGGATAAAGTAGCTGGACCCGGTTGTGGCTGTAATCGTCATGACTCATACGACCAAGCTCATCGAGTAGGACTTTCACCAACTTGGGGTCAACGAGGACCTGCTAAAGAAACCGAGGGACTAACTAAATCAACAAGTTTTAACCGAGTTGTCTGCACTATCTTGTTTGGCCCTACTAATCGCGCCACGAACCCTGGATTCGCCAACAAAGCAGGACGTCCCGGTTTGCTGCAAAGATGACAAAATTTCCGCTGGAAAACTGTCCTAGTGCGTAAGATATCATGTCATCAGAACACCGTCTTTTCGAACCTCAGCGCTTTTACGCTTGATCGACATACACCTCTAGCATTCCCATCGTCAGCCGCAAATACACCCGCAACACCACCAAACAACAGCCGCATTGCCACCGGCCACCATACAGACGTTAGCACCCCAGCTCTCCTTGCGAAAGGAGTTATACAGAGTTGTCCACCGAGAGCTTCGCGATTCTTCAAGTCGCGTCACACCAACTCGCAAAGACGCCGTCACAACCACGGCACGACACCATTTGACCGGTTAATCTACTCCTTCGTCATCTCCGCAACTTGTTCTACCTTTAAAATTTTGAATTTGAAAAAAAAAAAAAAAAAAAAAGGTCCATAAAAGAAAAAAAATGTTGTTTCTATTGCTTTCACACTCACGTGACGTAATTCATTTTATTGTGCATGAAACATTAATTTGTGTTTGTGTGAAGTGTTATAGGTCACCACGTGCTACCCCGCCCAATGGTAGCGACGCCTCCAGTTGCTGTCGCACGCTGCAAATTAGTTAACGAGAGAAGTTTTTTTATTGGGGTCGTGCATATCGTTTCGTCGCGCATTTTGATCAAATTGATTTCTACCTGTAAACTGACAGAAGCTGTCGTCGCGTATAAGTTTCTTTTGTCCTTACAGAACTCTACTCTAATGGAATCTCAAGCTAGTTTAAAGTATTAGGTGTTTACTTAGAAGGAGAGATTCTTTTAAAAAGATTGTCAAAGAGTGAAAGAAAAATACGCATGTGAGAATTGTGTAGCGGTTAAATAAAACGAGTTAAGTGTGCAGTTTGCAGGTAGTCTTCGTAAGGCAACCCGCATTTACGTACGGAGTTGCTAAAGCTTGGGATCCGGATATGCATTGTGATATCGAAATTGATGCTTTTGATTTTAATGAGATTCGGAAGGAACCACGGTTCTAAATTGGTATACAAGCGGAAGTAATTTACAGGGTGGACTTAAACGCTTTGCGAAACTACGAGGTCCACAGAATATTTTTTGTTCAATAGTTATACCCCTGATATAATTCCGGAAAAAAGGTCCATGTTTAGTTTATAGTGAAGAGCTAGTACGTGAGCGTATAGTGTCGTACGATGCGCCCTAACCTTTTCCGTCTGATCTAGTGAAGCCATGGCCGTTACCCTTTCGCTATCAAAGCATGTCAACGTTGTTCAAACAAGGGAAATGTGACCGATTCGCGAAAAAATTGCACCACGATTCTAACGATAAACGTCGATATTGTCCGAAAGTGCCGCCCAATTTTATATCGAGTGTTAAGAAAGAAATTTACTCGGAAGATGAAATGTCATGCAAAGATGAATTAATGAATTAAAACATTTCACTTCAATCCAACAAAACAGTATCCGTCCGCTTTGGGTTTAGCACGACTGGGCCACAAGGTACCCGTTCTTAGACGGACCATTCCTTTTTTTTGTTCTCTTGCAAAACGAATAACTAACCATGGTGGTTATCTTATTTGATCGTTCGTCGGATGATCTCACCCCCCGATGTTCCTTCCTCATACCTAAATTCCTCCACCCTCTTTTCCGCACCCTTCGTGCATCTGGCCCTCTCACCTACAAACCTTTCAAGCCCGCCGACAGATAGAATGGGAGTTCTCAAACCCATTCGTCGGCCCACCGAGCATAATTAATCGGTTCACGGATCAAAACGACAAACCCACCCCGTCCGACGAGCTAGCACGTGCTCTTATGCTAGATGCTCCGTCGTTTCATTGGCCATCCGTGAGACTAATGTGTCCAATGACAAATAGTCAACGATAAACATAGGAAAGTTATCCTTCATTTGGGTGAAGAAATGACGATTTCTTCCGACAGATGGAGGATGACTTTCCGTCCGCAAGGCTAACAATCAAAATTTCGGCAATGACGATTGCCAACTGAACGTTCTGCGGACCAAATCGTTACAATGTGTTGTCGAAGGATCGTCTTTCGAATTATTTCACTCTGAGTGTGAATTATTGGCTGATTTAGAATGTTATTTTTTGATGGAAAAATTAATATTTCTTAAAATTTCTTGGAGGTACAATCAACTACGGTTCCTATAGCATATATTTGCATCTTTGGTTTTTCGAATTTTGAAAGCGCATGTACTCCGCTTATCGTTTAATAATGTGTTGTCGAAGGATCGTCTTTCGAAATATTTATTTCTGAGTGTGAATTATTGGCTGATTTAGAATATTATTTTGTGATGGAAAAATTAATATTTCTTAAAATTTCTTTTAGGTACAATCAACTACGGTACCTATAGCATATATTTGCATCTTTGGTTTTTCGAATTTTGAAAATCGGTCTATCCTATGCCGACTTATAATGTGTTGTCGAAGGATCGTCTTTCGAATTATTTCTCTCTGAGTGTGAATTACTGGCTGATTTAGAATGTTATTTTTTGATGGAAAAATTAATATTTCTTAAAATTTCTTGGAGGTACAATCAACTACGGTACCTATAGCATATATTTGCATCTTTGGTTTTTCGAATTTTGAAAATCGGTCTATACTATGCCGACTTATAATGTGTTGTCGAAGGATCGTCTTTCGAATTATTTCTCTCTGAGTGTGAATTATTGGCTGATTTAGAATGTTATTTTTTGATGGAAAAATTTATATTTCTTAAAATTTCTTGGAGGTACAATCAACTACGGTATCTATAGCATATATTTGCATCTTTGGTATTTCGAATTTTGAAAATCGGTCTATACTATGCCGACTTATAATGTGTTGTCGAAGAATCGTCTTTCGAATTATTTCTCTCTGAGTGTGAATTATTGGCTGATTTAGAATGTTATTTTTTGATGGAAAAATTAATATTTCTTAAAATTTCTTGGAGGTACAATCAACTACGGTACCTATAGCATATATTTGCATCTTTGGTTTTTCGAATTTTGAAAATCGGTCTATACTATGCCGACTTATAATGTGTTGTCGAAGAATCGTCTTTCGAATTATTTTTCTCTGAGTGTGAATTATTGGCTGATTTAGAATGTTATTTTTTGATGGAAAAATTAATATTTCTTAAAATTTCTTGTAGGTACAATCAACTACGGTACCTATAGCATATATTTGCATCTTTGGTTTTTCGAATTTTGAAAATCGGTCTATACTATGCCGACTTATAATGTGTTGTCGAAGGATCGTCTTTCGAATTATTTCTCTCTGAGTGTGAATTATTGGCTGATTTAGAATGTTATTTTTTGATGGAAAAATTAATATTTCTTAAAATTTCTTGGAGGTACAATCAACTACGGTATCTATAGCATATATTTGCATCTTTGGTTTTTCGAATTTTGAAAATCGGTCTATACTATGCCGACTTATAATGTGTTGTCGAAGAATCGTCTTTCGAATTATTTCACTCTGAGTGTGAATTATTGTCTGATTTAGAATGTTATTTTTTGATGGAAAAATTAATATTTCTTAAAATTTTTTGGAGGTACAATCAACTACGGTACCTATAGCATATATTTGCATCTTTGGTTTTTCGAATTTTGAAAATCGGTCTATACTATGCCGACTTATAATGTGTTGTCGAAGAATCGTCTTTCGAATTATTTCACTCTGAGTGTGAATTATTGGCTGATTTAGAATGTTATTTTTTGATGGAAAAATTAATATTTCTTAAAATTTCTTGGAGGTACAATCAACTACGGTATCTATAGCATATATTTGCATCTTTGGTTTTTCGAATTTTGAAAATCGGTCTATACTATGCCGACTTATAATGTGTTGTCGAAGAATCGTCTTTCGAATTATTTCACTCTGAGTGTGAATTATTGGCTGATTTAGATTGTTATTTTTTGATGGAAAAATTAATATTTCTTAAAATTTCTTGGAGGTACAATCAACTACGGTACCTATAGCATATATTTGCATCTTTGGTTTTTCGAATTTTGAAAATCGGTCTATACTATGCCGACTTATAATGTGTTGTCGAAGAATCGTCTTTCGAATTATTTCACTCTGAGTGTGAATTATTGGCTGATTTAGAATGTTATTTTTTGATGGAAAAATTAATATTTCTTAAAATTTCTTGGAGGTACAATCAACTACGGTACCTATAGCATATATTTGCATCTTTGGTTTTTCGAATTTTGAAAATCGGTCTATACTATGCCGACTTATAATGTGTTGTCGAAGAATCGTCTTTCGAATTATTTCACTCTGAGTGTGAATTATTGGCTGATTTAGAATGTTATTTTTTGATGGAAAAATTAATATTTCTTAAAATTTCTTGGAGGTACAATCAACTACGGTATCTATAGCATATATTTGCATCTTTGGTTTTTCGAATTTTGAAAATCGGTCTATACTATGCCGACTTATAATGTGTTGTCGAAGAATCGTCTTTCGAATTATTTCACTCTGAGTGTGAATTATTGGCTGATTTAGAATGTTATTTTTTGATGGAAAAATTAATATTTCTTAAAATTTCTTGGAGGTACAATCAACTACGGTACCTATAGCATATATTTGCATCTTTGGTTTTTCGAATTTTGAAAATCGGTCTATACTATGCCGACTTATAATGTGTTGTCGAAGAATCGTCTTTCGAATTATTTCACTCTGAGTGTGAATTATTGGCTGATTTAGAATGTTATTTTTTGATGGAAAAATTAATATTTCTTAAAATTTCTTGGAGGTACAATCAACTACGGTATCTATAGCATATATTTGCATCTTTGGTTTTTCGAATTTTGAAAATCGGTCTATACTATGCCGACTTATAATGTGTTGTCGAAGAATCGTCTTTCGAATTATTTCACTCTGAGTGTGAATTATTGGCTGATTTAGATTGTTATTTTTTGATGGAAAAATTAATATTTCTTAAAATTTCTTGGAGGTTCAATCAACTACGGTATCTATAGCATATATTTGCATCTTTGGTTTTTCGAATTTTGAAAATCGGTCTATACTATGCCGACTTATAATGTGTTGTCGAAGAATCGTCTTTCGAATTATTTCACTCTGAGTGTGAATTATTGGCTGATTTAGAATGTTATTTTTTGATGGAAAAATTAATATTTCTTAAAATTTCTTGGAGGTACAATCAACTACGGTATCTATAGCATATATTTGCATCTGTGGTTTTTCGAATTTTGAAAATCGGTCTATACTATGCCGACTTATAATGTGTTGTCGAAGAATCGTCTTTCGAATTATTTCACTCTGAGTGTGAATTATTGGCTGATTTAGAATGTTATTTTTTGATGGAAAAATTAATATTTCTTAAAATTTCTTGGAGGTACAATCAACTACGGTATCTATAGCATATATTTGCATCTTTGGTTTTTCAAATTTTGAAAATCGATCATACTCCGGTCATCGATTTATATAGTGTTGTCGTTCTAATTATTTTACTCTTTGTGTGAAGGATTGGTTGGTTTAGATAGCTAGTTTTTGATGTAAATTTTAAAGTATTTTAAAATCGATTGAAGGTACAATCAAATAGAAGCAATTTCCAATAGTTTGCCGGCCTTTTTTTTTTTTAAAAAAAAAAAAAAAAATTTAATTATTTTTTTTTATTTTTTTATTAAAAAAAAAAAAAAAATCATTTTCGGTACAATCATTTACAGACGGGGTACTATCTGAATAAAAAATTTCAGTTAATTTGGTGCAAGTCGGGTGCTAAGTTCACACGGAGCATTTTTTTCTCCGTTCCCTTGGAGGTACAAACGAATTTTTTTTCGGTACAATCAAGTACAAACAAAGCTCCACCCGAAAACAATTTTTTTATTCAATTGGGTTAAAGTGGGGTGCTAAGTTCACAGAGGTCGATTTATGGGCTATCTTGAATTCGACAAATTTTGGGCTATCTTGAATTTTTCATTCTATTTAATTCTATTGTGAATGGTTTGTACATTGGTTCCCAGCAGGGAAAGTTTTCTATACGAAAAAAAACCGTATAAAGGCCGGATAAGCACAGTAGAATTCTAGGATACGATGTCTGCGGTCGCTGTGAATGTCTGTCTATACGTCGGGCGCGTAGTGTTAACCTTTGTAGGGCTAGCGCAACAATACGATTGCTAAATTTAGCAGAATTTGTTTGTTTCTTTCAAGAATTTACCAACTAAAATTTTATTTCTGAATGAAAAGTACATATGTATGTATTTATTTATGGTTACAGAATTCACGGAATTTTAAGACCGTGCCCTAGCCCTATGAAATTTCACGCTACGCGCCTGCTATAAGTATAGTTTGGAAGAACATTATACGTATAGTTTGGTAGATCACTAGATGTAGAATATTAACGGAAATTCTCCGCATAATATTTTAGGTGCTTATACTATCTTTGTACGTACAAAATTCACTCTATTTCTGCGAGTGATACTCGCTAATTTTTTTCATTTCCGCGATTTACGAAAGAAATTAAGGATTTATGTAACTTTTGGAGTCCTGACGCGAACTAGATGTCGAATTTCCAATCTTACTATTCTAAATGTAAGACGGAAGTAAAAAAATGTGTATGAAAAATGTACCCGAAATTTGACTTCAGAAATACTATCCTAACTTGAAACCTTTGTCGCATGTATAAAAATCCAACTTCCGACGGAATAGAACAGGAAGAATTAATACAACAGTTCCTTGAAGAAACAGCGGAGTTTTGATTTTCTTATTTTTGCTGTTAATGAATTGTTATTTTTATTTCGTTTTTTCATCAATTTTATGGATGTTAATGAAAATATTTAATTTTTGTTTAAGTAAAAAAATAAAAAATGTAAAAATGGATTTTTTTTATATATTTATTTGCATTTTTGTATTTATTCGCATTTTACCGTATTTTAACATTGGCGATTTTGGGCTACTCGGCGTTTGCAAATTGGCTACTCCGTCTCTTCAGAACCTGGCAACCCTGCGTGCGTCCTCAATCTCGTAGGGGCAATTGGGAGAGAACGATATTACCCCGATTGCTTCATCGGACACTGTTCGAAAAGCACTAGCAACCCTCAGTGCGCTAAGACGATAAATAGATCGGATTCTGGATGTATACGATTTCTTCTTTGTTGCATCCGCCTAGATCGGTGCAGCGTATAGCATTACGGAACTCGTGACTGTTGCTAGTAGTTTTCGTCTGCTGGAGCGTGGTCCCCCAATGTTTGACATGATGCGTGAGATTGGTAAAACAAGTTTTTTCTTCTCTCACCCCTTTAATTGACTCGAAATACTAAAAAATGATTTTTAAAAGTGGAATCCGCTCTTAATTTTAATATTAACCCGTGCTCCAAAGGCCCTTTCAAGGAGTTAAAGGTCACAACCAGTTTGACCGCCTAAAAAAAAGGTGATTTTTGGCAGTTTTTTTAAAGAAAACTATTGGATCGAATTGTTTGAAATTTAGCGGGTATATTTGTACATGTGTTATGAAAATATATTACGGGTATATTTGTACATGTGTAATGAAAATATTTTGAACGAAAATATTTGATTTTGGACAAGTTATTCGCCATCTCCCAAGACTCCAAAAAAAAGTGGCTCCACTGTAGTGATTGCGGCCTTCACAGTGCCAGAAATACGAAAGATTTTTGATTTTCTTCTTTTATCTTTAATACATGTAACTTTTAGTATATGGTACAATTAAATAAAAAAATAGTTTTAAGAAAATGTAAAAATTTATTGCAATCATTTTACAATATTGAGTATAAAATACTGATTTTTAATTAGATAAGATGAGAGATTATTTGATTTGAATTTGAGAAGCAGAAATAAGGAATGTCTTAAGGAAAATTTTTAATGTGAAAGAAGACTTAACCTACAAAAATGAGCTGGAAATCAATATAACAACTCCAAACATAATTAAAACTATGTGAAACTTTTTTTTTGAAGTTTGAAAATTGGAAAAAATCTATTTTTTTTACATATTTCTATAGTGTAGGTATATCTTCAAGAATAACACACCAAAATTTCAAGTGTGTATCTTAAATGGTTTTTGAGCTACAGCCTTTTTAGGCGGTTAAACTGGCTGTGCCCCTCAACTCTTCGAAAGGGCCTTTGGGGCACGGGTTAATAATAAAATTAAGAGCGGATTTCACTTTTAAAAATCATTTTTTAGTATTTCGAGTCAATTAAAGGGATGAGAGAAAAAAAAATTTGCTTTACCAATATTAAGGGCCACCCTAATATATATATACCTATATATATATATATATATATATATTGGACTTACTTGCGTATATTTTATATATATATATATATATATACATGTATATATATGTACATATTTATCTTATTTTTATTTTATCTTAATACCTATTTTCGGTGATGAATACGTCTTCTCCCTAATGGGGAAAAATAAAAAAGTAGTTAGGCCACCAACACCGGAGGCAAATAATACCACTGGAGTACGCCGAAACACTTTTGCTCCATTACCATTACAGTGCATTAGTGATAATGTTAGTGACAATCGTAGTCAAGCACCGTCTAGTTCTGGTGTTGCCTCAAACAACAATAACAATTCCAAGGAAACGGTATCTCCCATTACTGTGCTAAAGCAAACTTGTAAAAAAGTGCATGACCTCTTACCGTCTAGTTCTGGTGTTGCTTCAAACAACAATAACAATCCCAAAGAAACGGTACCTCCCATTACTGTTCAAAGCAAACTTGTAAAAAAGTGCATGACCTCTTAAAAGATTTAAATATTAAAGACTACACAATTAAATTAATGTCTATTGGCATAAAACTAAAATGTGGTAATAAACTAGCATTTGACATCGTCAAGACAAAACTGTCTACCATGAATTGGGAGTTTTTCACTCACAGTCATGAAACATCTAAACCAACAAAAATCGTGCTTTATGGTCTCCATGCAATGAAGGTAAATGAAATTAAAAGTGAACTTATTGAGCGTGTTCTAAATGTCGAGCTAGTTCGACAGATGAAATTCAAGGAGCCTCGTTCACGTGATTCACCTGAGCTAAACGTTGTCCACTTTAGCCGCGGCACTAAAATATCACAGGTTAAAAGCGTCAAATCAATGTTCAACACCATCATTCGCTGGGAGTATTAACGCAGAAATTCTAAAAACTTAACGCAATGCTATAACTGCCTTCTGTTTGGTCATGGGGCCGAACATTGCAACGTGAAAACTTTTTGTGCAAACTGCTCTGGTCAACACAAATCAGCTGAGTGTACACAACCTACCCAGGTAAAATGTTTCAATTGCAGGGGTAATCACAAAGCCACTGATCCCACCTGCCCGAAGTCTATAGCTGCTAACCAACCAACTCCTCTATCCAACCATCAAAACGCTTGGTTAAACAACATCAACAACTCAACATCAAGCTACAAGCAAAATAGTAATAACTTTTTTTCTATAGACGTCATATATTCTCTAATTTACGAATTGCTTTGTAAATTATCAAACTGAAATCTAAAAATGATCAATTTAAAATAATAACTGAACTTGCTGTTAAATATGTCTACAATGGCTAACTTATTCTCTCATAATATATTAATATGGAACTTAAGAAGCATCTTAAACAAAAAAACTTAATTTTTTGACCTTTTGATTCGCGAGAACATTGCTTTTGCCTTTATTAGTGAAACCTGGTTAAGGAGTCATAATCAAATTTCATTTAGTAATTATACAACTTACAGAGTGGATAGAGAGCACACAGGGCATGGTGGAGTGGCTATAGTTGTTCATAAGTCTTTAAAACACAAATTAATCCCAGCGCTAGAAACATTTATTGTCGAAAACATTGCCATTGAAATTGAGCCTGTTGCAGGTAGGACCATAAAAGTTGTTTCAATATACTTCCCTGGAGGCGCCCGCAACAGCAATAAAGAACATCTGTTCAAGCACGATCTGCGTAAACTTTTTTCGCATCGCGGAGACTTTCTTATTGCCGGTCATTGGAACTGTCGACATCAAACATGGAGCTGTGGTAGAAATAACCATTGGGGTAGAATTCTTAATAATTTTCTCCAGACGCATCCTTTGTCGATTCACTTCCCTAACGACCCAAGTTATGTTCCTCTAAACATAAGACAATCCCCATCTACTCTTGACTTTGTAATCTCCAACTATCACTGTAGAATATCTAAACCCACTATTCTACTCGCTCTAACATCTGATCATCTTCCTGTTTTCTTCCAACTCGATTCACTGCTAAAAACTAACCCTAGTAACCACATTCTAAATTTCAAGAAAGCTAACTGGATCAAGTTCTAGAGAACAATGAGTTTAAAAATTAATCTATCCAATAGATCCTTGGTATCCATTTCGTCAACTACCGAAGCTGAAAGTCTGCTTTCTGAATTTAACGAGATTATACAGTCTTCGGTAAGCATTAGCGTTCCTAAGGTACCACTCAAGCAGAAACCATACCCTTCAATACCCATTGAAATTAGGCTTCTTATACAAAAAAGAAACGCTTGCAGACGAAATTGGCAAAGGACCAGATTACCTTGTTATAAAAGTTCATGGAAATCTCTTAACTCTCTCATAAACACTATGATTAGCACTTTTAGGAATAGAACATGGAACTCTAATTTATCAGATCTCAGTAAAGGTTCCAAGCCCTTCCGGAATTTAGTCAAAGTTATCAACAATAATAGAAGTCCTTTGTCCCACTTAGTGGATGGTAACAACAAATTTATTACCTGTGCGGAAAAAACCGAATGCTTTGCAAAGGTTCTTAACTCAAATTTTACTCTTGATAATGGTCTCTCTATCACACTGACTGAAACAGATGTGGTAAATGTGCTCTTAAACTTCGAACCATCTCAAGCAAGTACCTATGCTCATTACACCCTTATTAAACCAAACGACATCAGAAAGATATTGAATATGTTAAAACCTGAAAAAACCTCTGGCTTTGACAACATTTCCAATTTAATAATTAAACATTTTCCCAAAAAAGCACTTGTTATGTTGATGCATATATTCAATGCTTGTCTAAGGCTGGGTTATTTTCTGGAAATACGCCAAAATTTGTCCAATCCCTAAACCTAAAAAGCAAGCAGCTACCGCCCTATCAGTCTCCTCAGCAATCTTGGTAAACGGCTTCATAGAGGCTAAAAACATCCTTCCAGACGAACAGTTCGGATTTCGCAAATTTCACTCGACTATACCCATCAGCTCCTAAGAATACGAAATTCCATTAAAAACACACTAGATTCCAAAGAATCTATGGCCTAAATATCGCTAGATATTAAAAAAGCCTTTCACCGCGTTTGGCACGATGGTCCTACCTACAAAATGATAAAATGCAACTTTCCCTCGTACCTAGTTAATATCATATCGCAATGGGCCCATATGGCGCCTAGTGAGCGTGGCGGTCCTAGCGCTGCGCCCCTTGTTAAACCTAGTTAATATCATTCGTAGCTTCCTTGTCGACAGATAATTACTTTAGAGTATGTATTCAAAATTATCCTTTCATAAACAGAAAACCACTATTAAACATCAACAATAAACTTCGACAACAAGCTAACGTCTATTAACCATATCACAGAAACGTTAAATAAAACAAATTCCCTTATAAAAATCCTTTATCCTTTCATAAACAGAAAATCACTATTAAAAAATCTGCCAACAATCTGGGCGTAACTTTATTATTTTTCCGGCAGAAGTAAGGAACGCGTTCAATTCTGAAATGCGGTGTAGGCTACTATGTGACTGAAAACCTATCAAAAAGAACAATATCATGGAAGTGAAAATCTGATTGGATCTGAGAGATATGGAATAGTTTATGAAAAAGTACACAATCACTTTACACCCCCTTAGGGGTCAATTTTCAGAAAATTTTGAAAACACTGTCTGGTATTCATATGGAGAATACATAGAATAAAATTAAATTCATTATTTGGGACGAGGTAGTAGATATGTCGAAAATCGTGGGAAAATATGCATTCTATTTTCACGGATAATTTTTTTTGCCCCCCTTCTGAACGCCAATAGATATTCGTTTTTTTTATTCAAAATTATTTTTTAGTTGATTTAGATATACACACCGAGTTTCAACATTGTAGCTTAAGCCGTTCTATATATAGGAAAAACACCTACCACTTGTACCACACTACCCTTAGGGGTCGAATTTCAAAAAACCTTGAAAACACTTTCTAGGTATTCATACGAAGAATCCGTAGAATAAAAATGAATTCAATATTTGGAAAGACCTAGTAGATATGACAAAAATCGTGAAAATATATGCATTTTATATCTATTATATTTCCAAATATTTTTTTTTGCCCCCCCCCCCCTTCTGAACGCCAATGAATATTCAAACTTTTTTTTATCACAATTACTTTTCTAGTTGATTTACATATACACACCGAGTTTCAACATTGTAGCTTAAGCCGTTCTATATATAGGAAAAACACCCCCACTTGTACCACACTACCCTTAGGGGTCGAATTTCAAAAAACCTTGAAAACACTTTCTAGGTATTCATACGAAGAATCCGTAGAATAAAAATGAATTCAATATTTGGAAAGACCTAGTAGATATGACGAAAACCGTGAAAATATATGAATTTTATATCTATTATATTTACAAATAATTTTTTTGCCCCCCTTTCTGAACGCCAATGAATATTCAAATTTTTTTTTATCACAATTACTTTTCTAGTTGATTTACATATACACACCGAGTTTCAACTTTCTAGCATAAACCGTTTAATAGTTAGTAAAAACACCCCCTACCCTCGTGGCATACTACCCCTAAAAAAAATTTTATTTTTCCAACATACCGCTATTATAGCTCTATCTAAATACCAAGTTTAAGGCTTATATCATTACAGGTTCTCAAGATATAAGCATCGGAACTTTTTCCTTTTCACCCTCCCCCTCTTCACCCTCAACCCCAAACCTTTTTTCCCTACTAGGGTTTAATTAGCGCTACTTCTGGTAAAAATTCTAAGCATATATCTTAAATTGTTCTTGAGATATGAAATGTGTTTGATTTGAAAAATTCTCATCCCCTCCACTTCTATGCTCCACCTCCCACTTAAAAAATTTTACTTTGATCAATCTTTTTTTGTCAACCTTTACACCCAAACCAAATTTTATTTTTCTAGAGCAATTGGTTCATGAGATATCGTAATCTTAAGTTTTTCACCCCCCACCCCTATACACAACTTCCCCCACCCAAAATTTTTCTTCATTCTGTTCTCCTAGTATAACTACAAATATGTTTTAAGTTTGAATAGTGTGCCATTAACGGTTTAGGAGATATGGATTTTAGAATGTGTCTATCTCACCTTTTTTGGGTTTCGGACGCATTACATTTCCCCCCACTCCCACACCCCTTGATCAATATTGACAATTTTTCTGCAAATGGGTCTACTATCAGAGCTCTATAGAAATTCCAAGTTTCAGCTTCCTAACATAAGGGATTACTGAGATCTGGAAACCAAATTTTTCGGTCTAAAACACTTCCCCCTCCTTCCCCCTCACACCCCCACCCCTAAAAATTTGGTCACTTCAAGGCGCCTACCCCATCTATTCGTTAAAAAAATTTCAATTTAATATCTCAAAGCGTTTGGCAGCTACGAGCCTCCAAACGATCTTGCGTACGGCGTACGGCGGACAGACGGACTGAAAATTTTTATTGCTTTTTTCGCGTCTACTAGTTATGAAACGTGAAAATAAAAATTTTGAGGGTAGCAAATTTTTTTTTTTAAAAAATCAATCACAATACTTAATTATTAAAATAATAAAGTAAAATCAAAATAAATATTTCTCATATTTAAGTCGATTTTTCAGCCTGTACTACTATATGGGGCTCCACTGTGGATATCCTGTGCCAAAAGTCATCGAAACAAACTGCAGATAGTTTTTGATGAATGTTTTCACAGTACATTTTGAATTGAAAATACAAGGTTGTCCGGTATTCCGGTTTTCCGGTTTGTCTTCTAATTGACCCTTCTATTAGTTAATTTTGTAACCCCCTTTTACTTTATTATTTTAATAATTAAGTATTGTGGTTGATTTTAAAAAAAAAAAATTTGCTACCCTCAAAATTTTTATTTTCACGTTTCATAACTAGTAGACGCGAAAAAAGCAATAAAAATTTTCAGTCCGTCTGTCCGCCGTACGCCGTACGCAAGATCGTTTGGAGGCTCGTAGCTGCCAAACGCTTTGAGATATTAAATTGAAATTTTTTTAACGAATAGACGGGGTAGGCGCCTTGAAGTGACCAAATTTTTAGGGGTGGGTGTGTGAGGGGGAAGGAGGGGGAAGGAGGGGGAAGGAGGGGGAAGTGTTTTAGACCGAAAATTTTGGTTTCCAGATCTCAGTAACCCCTAATGTTAGGAAGCTGAAACTTGGAATTTCTATAGAGCTCTGATAGTAGACTCATTTGCTGAAAAACTGTCAATATTGGTCAAGGGGTGTGGGAGTGGGGGAAATGTAATGCGCCCGAAACCCAAAAAAGGCGAGATAGACACATTCTAAAATTCATATCTCCTAAACCGTTAATGGCACACTATTCAAACTTGAAAAGTATTTGTAGTTATACTAGGAGAACAGAATGAAGAAAAATTTTGGGTGGGGGAAGTTGTGTATAGGGGTGGGGGGTGAAAAACTTAAGATTACGATATCTCATGAACCAATTGCTCTAGAAAAATAAAATTTGGTTTGGTTATAAAGGTTGACAAATAAAGATTGATCAAAGTAAAATTTTTTAAGTGGGAGGGGATGAGAATTTTTCAAATCAAACACATTTCATATCTCAAGAACAGTTTAAGATAGATGCTTAGAATTTTTACCAGAAGTAGCGCTAATTAAACCCTAGTAGGGAAAAAAGGTTTGGGGTTGAGGGTGAAGAGGGGGAGGGTGAAAAGGAAAAAGTTCCGATGCTTATATCTTGAGAACCTGTAATGATATAAGTCTTAAACTTGGTATTTAGATAGAGCTATAGCAGCGGAATGTTGAAAAAATATAATTTTTTTTTGGGGTAGTATGCTACGGGGGTAGGGGGTGTTTTTCCTAACTATTAAACGGTTCATGCTAGAAAGTTGAAACTCGGTGTGTATATGTAAATCAACTAGAAAAGTAATTGTGATAAAAAAAAGTTTGAATATTCATTGGCGTTTAGAAAGGGGGGCAAAAAAAATTATTTGTTAATATAATATAGGTATATAAAATGCATATATTTTCACGATTTTCGTCATATCTACTAGGTCTTTCCAAATATTGAATTCATTTTTATTCTACTGATTCTTCGTATGAACACCTAGAATGTGTTTTCAAGGTTTTTTGAAATTCGACCCCTAAGGGTAGTGTGGTACAAGTGGGAGGTGTTTTTCCTATATATAGAACGGCTTAAGCTACAATGTTGAAACTCGGTGTGTATATCTAAATCAACTAGAAAAATAATTTTGAATAAAAAAAACGAATATCTATTGTTCAGAAGGGGGGCAAAAAAAATTATCTGTGAAAATAGAATGCATATTTTCCCACGATTTTCGACATATCTACTACCTCGTCCCAAATAATGAATTTAATTTTATTCTATGTATTCTCCATATGAATATCAAGAAAGTGTTTTCAAGATTTTCTGAAAATTGACCTCTAAGGGGGTGTAAAGTGATTGTGTACTTTTTCATAAGCTATTCCATATCTCTCAGATCCAATCAGATTTTCACTTCCATGATCTTGTTCTTTTTGATAGGTTTTAAGTCACATAGTAGCCTACACCGCATTTCAGAATTGAACGCGTTCCTAATTTCTGCCGGAACAATAATAAAGTTACGCCCAGATTGTTGGCAGATTTTTTACCAGTTTTTCTAATTGACCCTTCTGCTAGTTAATTTTGTAACCCTTTTACTGTATTATTTATGATACAGTATTGTTATCGATTTTTAAAAAAAAAAAATTTGCTGCCCTCAAAATTTTTTTGTCCACGTTTCATGACTAGTAGACGCGAAAAAAGCAATAAAAATTTTCACTCCGTCTGTACGCCGTACCCCGTACGCCGTACGCCGTACCCCGTACGCCGTACGCCGTACGTCGACCACCGTACGCCGTACGTCGACCGCCCCAAAATCTTTGAAGGCTCGTAGCTCTAAACCAGTGGAGCTATTAAATTAAATTTTTTTCTAAGAATAGACTTGGTGGACCCCTTGAATTGACATTATTTTCAGGGGAGGAGGTGTAAGGGGGAAGGTGGGGTAAGCGTTTTAGACGAAAAATTTAGGTTTCTAGATCTCAGGAACCGCTTGTGTTAGGAGGCTGAAACTTAGAATTTCTATAGAGCCTTGATAATGGACCCATTTGCAAAAAAAACAGATATGGGTGAAGGGGTGTGGGAGTGGAGGGGGAAGCAATGCGTCCGAAATGCAAAAAAGTCGAGATCGACACATTCTAAAATCCATATCTCCTAAACCGTTAATAGCAAGCAATTAAAACTTAAGAAATATCTGTAGTTATACTAGGAGAGTAGATTGAAACAATATTTTTGGGTGGGGGTAGTGACGTACGGGAGTGGGGGTTGAAATACTTAACATTACAATATCTCCCAAACCAGTGGCACCAGAAAAACAAAATTCGGTTTGGATACAAAGCTTGATAAATAAAGATTGCTCAAAGTAAAATCTTTGAAGGGGGCGGGGGAGTACGTAAGTGGAGGGGATAAGAATTTTTCAAAAATAACACGTTTCATATCTCAATAACAGTGTGAGATGGTTGCTTCAAATTTTTACCAGAAGTAGGCCTAATAGAACCCTAGTAGGGAAAAAAAGTTTGGGGGTGTGGGTGTAGAGGGTGAGGGTGGGGAAGGGTGAGAAAGAAAAAGTTCCGATGCTTATATCTTAAGAATCTATAATGATAGGAAGCTGAAACTTGGTATTTAGATAGAGCTATGGTAGTGGCATGGTGGAAAAATAAAATTTTTTTTAGGGATAGTATGGTACGGTGGTGGGGGGTGTTTTTCTTAACTTTAGAACGGCTTATGCTAAGAAGTTGAAACTCGGTACGTATATGTAAATTAACTAGAAAAGTAATTCTGATACAAAAAAAATTGGAATATTCATTGGCGTTCAGAAGGGGGAGCAAAAAAAAATATCGGTTAGTATAAAATGCATATATTTTCACGATTTTCGTCATATCTACTAGGTCTTTCGAAATATTGAGTTCATTTTTTTTCTACGGATTCTTCATGTGAATACCTAGAAAGTGTTTTCAAGATTTTTTGAAATTCGACCCCTAAGAGGGTGTAAACTGGTTGTATACTTTTTCATGAATTCCACCATGTTTCTCATGTCTGATCAGATATCGAATATCTTTTCACTTCCCCAGGTTTGTTTATTAATCACCTATTTTTAAGTTTTGTTTTTTTCAACCTCTAGACCGCATCCCGGAATATGACCCAATTATTTAATTCATATGTTACACCCTTTTCTAACCGCTTCCCGAACTTTTTGTTAGGTTTTCAGTCACATAGTAACATACACCGCATCCCCGAATTGAACGCGTTCTGAACTTCTGCCGGAAAAATAATACAGTTGCGCCCAGACTGTTGGCAGATTTTTTTACCTACTTTCATTTGTATAAATAATAGTTGTAGAGATATTGTCGATCAGTTTGATAAAGTCGAGTCCGAAACGTCACACAAAATAAATTTAACAGTATTTACCGGAAAACCTTGTATTTTCAAACTGCAGATAGCTCAGAACAAAATCTTAAAGTTAATCCATAACCTTCCAAGATATTATTCTACTGAAAGTTTACACTCTTTGGCCGACACTAAATATATTGAAGCTAAAGCAATTACACTAATAAATAAAATTAGAATTAGACTAGAACTAGCGGATAATAGTCTAATCAAAAACTTACAGTTTTAAATTATACTACTTTGTTTTTAATAAGTATTTATTTTTAATAGTTAGGTAAAGTTTTTAGTTATAGTTAAAATGCATCAATTAGGTTTTTTACTTGCCATTTTCCTGTAAATATTTCTTCTCGTAGGTTACAAAATTATTTAGTAAAATAATTCGATACATTATATTCTCAAAAGTTGTATAGTTTGTAAAACTGAACTCTTAAGCGAAACTATTATGTACAAACAAGCAATTTTCTTCACCAAAAAAAGGAAACGTAGTAATCTTCCAAATCATCCTATTAATTTCATCGGACAAACCATCGACTGGAGTGACTCTATAAAATATCTTGGCGTGATCCTTGACAAAAAGCTTATCTACAAAGACCATGTTGAAATGACGTGCTCCAAGGTCTCGAAAAGCATTCATGCTCTTTACCCCCTAATTAACAGGAATTCCAAGCTTTCGGTACATAATAAACTCCTAATTTTTAAGCAGGTCATTCAACCTATAATATCGTATGGCGCTCCTATATGGCGTCATAGTTCCGCTTCTCATCAAAAAACATTGCAAGTCACCCAGAATAAATGCCTAAAAATACTGTTGAATTTACCCTACGACTTCTCTACTAAACGCCTACATAAGATAGCTAACGTGCATAACATAAAAACACTGGCCGACAAAAGACTTGAGTCCTTTTTAAAGCGATGCCAATATATACGTAACCCGCTGGTTGCATCGTTCCTCTAGATCATGCCTTACATTGCATCTTCTTTTTTCACTATATCCTGCAGTTTGTCACGCATTAACATAGCCCGGTATCCATGTTAATAACTTGGTAATCCTTTAGTTCTAAGTTAGTTTTAAGTAGCTTAAGTTTAACAGGCAAGGTTTTTGCTCTTTACTTTTCCTTGGCAAATTATAATACTCAATTCAATTATTTCTTTTCCACATTGCCCAAGTGCTATAAATTTCACAACTTAGTTGTTAAGATGATAAGTCTAATCTCTAAAACATTATTGTTCTGTTAATGCATTTTGAAATATTATAAATAAATATTGTTTGAAAAAAAAAAAAAAAAAATGCATCAATTAGGTTTTTTACTCGCCATTTTCCTGTAAATATTTCTTCTCGTAGGTTACAAAATTATTTAGTAAAATAATTCCATACATTATATTCTCAAAAGTTGTATAGTTTGTAAAACTGAACTCTTAAGCAAAATTATTATGTACAAACGAACTTTATCTATGGCAATAAACAAACAAACAAACGTTTCTATTTTTTTTCCATTTGCCTCTTTCTTCGTCATTGAATTTTTTTTTTTTTAATTATTATGACAATGAAAATAGAACATTTAGAACTAGATGATTTTCAGGTGGAATGCATGATTCGTGGGAGACCATCAAGGCAATATGAAGAGTTGCTTAAATCTTTTAAGTTGGAGAAAAAAAACCATTTTTTACGTCCTTCGCGAATACCTAGTAAAGATAGTCGGAGTGAGCTGGAATTATGCCGATCGCGTGTAGAATCTTTAGGTCGGTCCGTAAAGGAGTTAACAGTGCAGGGTGATACGAACCTTTTACTGAAATACACGTCTCAAATCGTTCATTACAGCGGGCGTATTGAACGTCTGTGGAACCATACGTTTGAATTTAAAGAGCAGTGCGAAGCCTTGCTTTGTGCTACTCGGGCATTATCGAGAATTTGTGATAACTTGTCACTAACCGATAACATAATAGATGTTGATTTATTGAAAGACCAATTTGAGGAGATCTCATCCTGGACTGATCGTTCAGCTTTCGGTATTACTCAGTTAGCATGTCAAACTACTCCAGTAATTGCGCAACCACACACTTTTCGTTGGCCGCAATGTGAGGAAATACATCCGTTGCCCACTCGACCTCCTTTGACTTGCACTGGTTTAATACCAAATATTCCAACTATTCCGTCTCTACCTGCCAGCGGTCATGCTTCGACGAATATGTGGAAATGGGGGTTGGTATTTGATGGTTCAGTGTCGGGTTTAAATATCGATCGATTCCTCTTCCGAGTCCAACGCCTTGCGAATACAAATCGAGTATCAAACCAAACTTTGGTGGACAACCTACATCTTCGTCAAAGGAAATGCGGCCGAATGGTATTGGGCATTCCTCGAAAAGAGCGAGAATCCGAGTTAGGATACTTGCTGCATTGCCTTACGAGAGTGATTCGCTACTCAGTCTACAGAATTGGATGTCCGAAGACTTATTGATGCTCGTTATCAAAAGGCCAAGGAAACATTCAGCGACTTTGTAGATGCTATCGAACAATTAACTCTACAACTTAGCGTCCCAACTTCTGATGAGTATGTGCAGCAAGTTCTGTTGCATAATATGCGTCCGGGGCTACAGGCTCACTTGGCTGGATTGGAATTCACCTCAGCTCAGTTGTTGCGTCGAAAGTGTGTAGCGATCGAAGCAACGTGGAAAAGAGTTGGTCACGATGCCGATTTAAACTGTTCTGGTAGGCGTCAAGTTCAGGAAATTTATTTTTCAGTGGAAATGAATCATGATAGGAGAAGGAGATAAGGAGAAATTTTTGCAGTCCATTCACCTTAGCGGATTCTACCTAGATCGTCGCAAAACCGTACAAATAACATGGAAATATGTTGGAATTGCAGTGACATCGATCATCGTTTCACTAACTATTCCAAGCCAATTTCACATGTCTTCTGTTTTAGATGTTGAGCTAAAAATACACTAAAACCTAGATGTGGTCGATGTTCTTTACAAACTTCGGAAAACCCTCCGAGGAGTGTGATGCAATCGGGAACGAGTCACTCTCCAGCGTGGCAAAGTTCCAACCAAGCTACAACCGAAACAGCATCCAACACAGATCCGGAGTTAGCCAGACGGAGACTGTAGGTACTTAATCTGCTCCCGTTCATACCCTCTTTAATTTAAGTGAACAATCCACGCAAACTACCCCTGAACACCAACATACTTTTCACCGAATTCAACGATTAGGACGATCAAGACGTTGCTGGCGACTCAGACGCCATGTAAGACAAGTTTGTCTTGAGTCAATTATTTATTTACCGGGAGATAATCGACCATATGCCGATATCAATATTAACGGACAAGTCATGCGAGGTCTGTTAGACAGTGGGCGAGCTCTAGTGTTTTAGGGGCAGGTTCATTAGAACTTATGAAAGAACTTTCTCTTCCCTTACACTCTCTTCGAACCCAAGTTACCTCTGCTAATGGGTATTTATTCCATGAAAAATCGCAAAAAAAGGCCATTTTTGTGACCTTACCATCGCCGATTCTTTTGAAAATTTGTTTGCTTGAAGAACTAGTGAAAAAAAATACAACTTCAATTTTTTTTTCCATCTCATTTTTTTTGTTAGTTATAGTATGTTAAAGATTTCTCAAAAATGGTGTCAAAGCCCTCTTTGAAAATTCATATCTCTGTTTATTTTTATCATACAATAATAAAGTAGGACTTATTTTAAAGGGGAAGGTTGTCGCAAAATAAGAAAAATACCAATAAAATTTATCCTCGATTTTTTTTTTCAAGGATAACGATTTTGTCCTTAATCCTTGAATATCTCAAATCACCAACTTTTATTTTTTTTATTTTTTTATATTTTGTGTATTATACTGTTCTTCAAAACATATCAAAAAATCAACTTGGGATCGCAATGGGATCTGGGTAAAAAAAATAGAAGAACATCAGTGGTTCTCAATTATTTCATAGAAAATTTGATTACTTACTCGCATGTAAAGAGGATTTAATTTTATGATACTAGATTTATGGCCAGCTGTTAAAATCATAAATCTAAGATAGTTTAGTTCAATTATAATTAAATTGAGCAACTATTTCATTAAAAATATTAATGTTTTATAATATATTAAACAAATTAGACTTTGTTTAGAAAATTACAATTTCTACGGAGTATTTTATTAATGCTTTTCATTCCAGGTAACAGTAATTAAATTTAAAATGTTTTGACATTGAATAATGATATTTGAACAAGTAGAAACATAAAAAATCAATAATAGATTCAACAAAATGTATATATATGGTATTCTATTATGGTATACTACATAACACAAACTTAAATAAAAAATTAAAACATGCTTTACATGCATTACATTCTTTTTTTTTTATTTCTACATGCTAGTTACGTAATATATTTAAGCAAAATATGTTCATCTTCTTCAGAAGATAGAGAAAACCTTTTAATTTCCACGCATTCTTTCCTCACATTGTTCGCAATCGATGAATTGGAAATTAATATTTACTATTTTATCCTTAGCCCATTCGAAAAGTTTTAAAGGAGTTGTTATTTGGTCTTCTATTGGCCGCTGTAAACTTGCTCTTGCTGCAAGTCGGTTTATTCTACCACCGAGACCATCGCAGATATTTTTACCATGGGCGGTGGCAAAAAAATTCCATTCTGCATCAATTTCGAATTCCTCAGTGTGCTTGCTCAAATTAAAGAAATTTTTTCCGGTTTTTATATTGAGCGGCTGAACCATCCGAAAAATAATGTATTTTCTTAACATTAAAACACTTATCTGTAAAGAATTTTATTAAATAGCGTTGAAATAGATGAACGGCTATAGTGTTATGTTGCAAACAATCGCTAATAATTACAAAATTTGTGGTTTGAACGTCCTGTTGTCCCTCAACCCTATAATAAATCCCAAACGGATGGATTGTGGCTTGAGAGTTATTCCAGTGAAACGCTTGGACCGCATCTTGTACAACGAAGGAATAATTTTCTGAAAATCCATAACCACAACAACCTCATTTACTGGTAACTTATTCTTTTTCTCTTCAAAATATTTGGCTTGTTGTTCAGTGAAGAATGCGTGCCGAAGTAAAGAAGGAAGTCGTTGAACAAAGCAATCTATAAACTCATCTGAAGATTGTATTTTCGTCTCTAGCGTTGACCGGTCTGTTGACGTCCATTGGTTGTAGGTAACACTTTCTACATTATTGTTACTGAAAGCATTCTGAAAAAGTTCTTTTACTTTTTCATATCCTGGACATTCGATACATTGGTTTAAAAAGCAACCAATATTGGGAGGATTGCATATTCCAACAGCAAGGCACGACCGGTAGTCGTAAATTCGAGTATCTTCATTTGCAGTAAAATATTTAATACCGCAACGTTCCAGCATAAGCTTTACATTTTGATGGATGACACACACACACACCGAATGTGTTCCAGGAGATCCAGCCAAAACACAGTATTTGGGTCGTAGGGAAGCAAATTTGGAAAATCCTATCTTCAGTTCAGGATAAGTTTCCTTAAAGTGCTGGTACACTTCCTTCAAATTCCCCAAAACCAAGCGTTTTTGGACGTGATTTTTCTTGCCCTCTATTTTAATTGCAATAAAATCCTTTTTACCAGGCATGACTCGACTTATATTATCCTTACTGTAGAAGTCTTCCACTGTCTTGATAATATCGGAAGTAAGGCTTCTCCGGTGCGGGATATGTACATCTCCTTCAGAATCTGCATACGAAGATGTTCCGGGAAATTCCTCAGTTGTTCTTTTTCTAGTCCATTTATCAGGACTTACAGATAAAATAAATTCCTTGATGTTCTTCTCACTGGCGGTTGAATATTCAGTCCTTTTGATCTTCTAATCCAAAATTTTTTTTTAATACGATTCTTTTTACATCTTTATGCTTTTTCCGGATGTAGTTTTCTCTGGTAAATCGTCTTTTGTCGAAAGGTTCTTCTCCTAAATATTAAAGACATTCATCAAATGAGTTTTAATTACTGATGAAATTTTGGTGTAGCGCTTCATCGTCGCTGGGCTCCTCATCTGTATCCAAAGAGAAAGGTTCTTCTTCCTGGTCGAACATATCATCATCAGTAATCTCCGTTGATGTTCCTGGTAGCATTTTAACCCTTTTTCTTCAGGAAGAGCAAATTTTTCCTGCTAAAGTCATCGCTGGTACTCTAGAAATCATCCATGATTGCACAGGTCGTAAATCCGATATTTTTGGCCAATGTATTGATTCTCCAAAAGGATTACAGCAACGCGATTTTGACCAACAGTTAATTAGGTATTTTTTCATGATTTGTAAAATAATAAATTAGATTTTATCTTCTTAATACTGCAAGCACGACTGAATTGTATTTGAGGTTAGCCCATATTTATATCCATACCTACCAAAAAAGGACATTTAATTGAAATTGTAACCTTGGGCTGTAGAGTGGTTTGTCTACTTGTTCTTTCGTGGTGTAGTTCGAAGCATAGGTAACGATAGGGTAATTAGAGCAGGAATGCAGACTATGCTTTTATAGTGCCGCGTAGAGAAAGGGATTTACGGGAGAGATTAATAAAAACGCTAAGTTTTAGGTTTAGGAAGATTCTAATTCTAAGACCGACCGAGAGTTATTCACAGTGCAGTGCAAAGGCATAGAATGATTTTATTCACTCAAAGTCGCGGTATTTATACAAAAATCTTACAACAACAATTTGACATTGCAATTTGAGCAATAGTGCTGCCAGAAGGGCATTTATTACGTTAATTTCTGTTATTTTCAAATTCATAATATTGTTGCGAGCTAGGGGTTCGCCGGGATTTCAAGTGAAAACAATTCGGTTAAAATAAAAAAAATAAGTGATTTATTAATTCGCACTTTAATTCACTAACACAAATAATTATCCGAACAATAATTCGCACTGTATGGCAAAATACCCGCTTTGACTTTCGCTTTAACTCGATCACAGTCTATCGTACGCTAGATATCGCTACGACGTAATCCACAAATTACAACTGTGTCCCCAGTGAAGTGGAGCTTCTTTTATACCAGTTCGGTGGAAAGTCTAGGGTGTAGTGGAACTTTCCAGGGTCTATGAAGGTTCATTCTGGAACCCTTTCGTTGGTTCGATCATTGGTTGGTTCTCGAAATATTTAGAAAGCTCGGTCTAGTCAGTCTGGTTGGTTGGTGTCTTTGATGCAGCTTTGAGTACTGGCCACTAGGTGTCGGGTTTTTATTCCCAAGATCGAGTTGCGGAGTTGCCAGGCTTGCGCGTAACATTACTCCCTCCTTAGTTCCTGTTCGTCCCGAACAGAGCCGTTCAATTCGTCAATCGCGCCGTGGTACTTTGTTAGTCGATCGAGATGTACAACTTTCATTTTAGTTCGAGGTTTTTGATGTAGCTGAATCCGGTAGACTACATCATTTAACCGGGTGATGATTTGGTAAGGGCCTTCCCAATTGCGTTGTAGTTTCGGCGATCTGCCCTTCCATCGTTTGGGATTGTATAGCCAGACTAAATCGCCCTCTTGGAATCCTGATGAATTCGCCCGTTGATCATACCTCGTTTTCATGCGGTCGGTCGCTACATCAATTTTATCCCTAACTAGGTTATAAATTGTGTGTTGTCGATGTCGAAGATCCGAGACGTAATCTTTTGCATTTGTTGGTTGGTCCGATGGCACTCCAAACATTAGTTCCGCAGGGACTCGAATATTCTTTCCGAAAATGACGCGGAAGGGGGTTTCTCCTGTTGTTGCGTGTACCGATGTTCTGTAGGCCATTAGAAATAGGGGAATGTGTTGATCCCAGTCCTGTTGCCTTTCGCTGATGAGTTTCGACAGGTTCGAATTCAATGTCCTATTGAATCGTTCCACCATTCCATCGGACTGTGGATGTAGTGGAGTTGTCCTCGTTTTGTTTATCCCCAGCATTTGACACACGTGTTTGAATATATGAGATTCAAAATTGCGTCCTTGATCGGAGTGTAGTTCCCGTGGTACTCCAAATCTGCTCACCCAGTTGCTAACAATTTGTTCTGCGACGGTAACTGCTTCTTGGCTTGGAATAGCGTAAGCTTCGGGCCACTTGCTAAAATAATCGATGACCACAAGAATATAGCGATTTCCATGTTCTGATTCCGGGAAGGGTCCAGCAATATCCACAGCGATTCTCTCGAACGGAGCTCCCACGTTATATTGCTGCATTTCTCCCTTTGATCTGCGTTGCGGGCCTTTACTCGATGCACAGGTAGTACATTTACGGCACCAATTTTCGACATCATCTCGGAGATGGATCCAATAGAACCTCTCTCGTATTTTTGCCAAGGTTCTATTTATACCTAAATGTCCACCGGAAGTACCTCCGTGATATTCCTTCAAAATTTCCTCGACTTTAGAATGCGGGACGATGGTTTGCATGTGATGCGATGTTCCGTCAGCGGTTTCCCATTTCCGTTTTAATAATCCGCCATCCAGGTGAAGGGAGTTCCATTGTACCCAATAACTCTTTAGGGTTTCGCTGAATTGTGAGATATCCTTCCACTCAGGCCGCTCCATTTTGTCCTTCCATGCCATGATCGGTGAAATATCTGGATCTTTTCATTGAGCTTCCTCCAATTCTTGATGATTCCATCCATCCTTTGGTTCGGTAGTTATTCGCTGAATGATTTCTCCGACTTCTTTTTCTTCTACACGGTGACAATGCTTGCAGTTTGGTGGGCAAGGGCGACGTGAGAGCGCATCGGCATTACCGTGAATTCTCCCTCTTCGGTGAACAATTTCAAAATCGTAAGATTCCAGCCTTTCTATCCATCTTGCTACCTGGCCCTCGGGATTCTTAAACTGAAGTAGCCATTTAAGCGATGCGTGATCTGTTCGGAGAAGGAACTTTTGGCCATAGAGATATTTGTGAAAATGCTTTGTTGCTTCTACAATGGCTAATAGCTCTCGGCGAGTTACACAATAGTTCCTTTCCGATTTTGAGAGTACCCGGCTGTAGTATGATAGCACTCTCTCTTGCCCGTCGATCTCCTGTGATAGTACTGCTCCGATACCGACATTGCTGGCATCAGTGTCTATGATGAAACCGTGACCTGGTTTTGGATATGCCAGAACTGGGGAATCGCAAAGTTGGTCTTTTATTCTCTCGAATGCCTTCTGGCACTGTTGATTCCAAGTAAATGGCTTTCCCTTTTCTGTTAGCTGATGCAGACATTTCGCCGTGTTGGCAAAGTCTTTTACGAATCGACGGTAGTATGTCGCTAATCCTAGGAAGCTGCGCAGCTGGTGTTTATCACTCGGTGTAGGCCAATTTTTCACCGCCAGTATCTTTTCCGGATCCGTCTTTACGCCATCAGCTGAAACGATGTGTCCCAAGTACTTTACTTCTGCACTAAACAAAGTGCACTTCTTCGGACTCAGCTTTAATTTTGCCGCTCGCAGTCGTTGAAACACTTCTTGTAAATTTTTCAAATGTTCCTCGAAGGTCTTGCCGATAACGATCACATCATCCAGGTAAACGAGACAAGTCTTCCAGCTCAGGCCACGCAAAACAAATTCCATTAATCGTTCGAACGTAGCTGGAGCATTGCACAGGCCAAACGGCATTACGATGAATTGCCACAGTCCGCTTCCGACGGAGAATGCTGTTTTCTCTCTATCATTTTCGTCTATTTCCACTTGCCAGTAGCCACTTTTCAGGTCCTACGTTGAGAACCATTTAGCATCTGTCAATGTGTCCTTGATATCGTCGATTCTAGGAAGAGGATAGCTGTCCTTTTTCGTAACATCGTTTAGTTGTCTGTAGTCCACACAAAAACGGGTACTGCCATCCATTTTCTTTACCAGCACCACTGGTGATATCCACGGACTCTTTGATTCTTCGATGATTCCCTGATGCTCCATAGTTTTGACCATTGAGTTGACTTCTCCCTGTTTCGCTAATGGTACTCTTCTTGGTGGTTGACGTATCGGTGTAGCACTTCCGGTATCTATACGATGTTTCACTAAGTTTGTTCTGCCATAGTCCTCATCACCGGTGGAAAAGACGTCGCTAAATCCTTCGATTAGATCAACCGCTTGCTTGTGTTGTGCTCCTCTAAGGTTACTTGACTGAAGAAGTGATGATGTTACATTACTTTTCTTTCTTTGATTATTTTTAAAGGCTACGTCAAGATGTTCTTCAGTGTCGATACTCGTCACGCCCGAGATTAGTTCGCAGCTGCCAATTACATCTCCTTTCTTTACGCTAGTAATGCTGTCCGAAACGTTGAGTACTCTTACCGGTACAATCATCTTCTCATTCCTTTTTACTAGTGTTTTTCCTAGTATCAGACTTCGTAATGCAGGTGTCGTTTCTGGCTCTATGAGGTAGAATCGGTGGTTCCCGGGATCACCATCGAGCTCTGCCCAAATAACATTCTCCGATGACTTTGGTATATCCGTGGCTGACGAACTCGCTCGGCGCGGCACCACCCTTCATACTTCGCCGGTATATCAGAACCTGTGTGTGCCTCTCTCCACATGTAAACTGCTACTGAGACTGGACTCAATTGAGAAAACCAACTCAAGATGGGCGGAGGGTACAACATGTCACACTGCGAGACAGATCTGGCCAAAGCTGGATCTTAATCGTTCTAAAAGGCTGACTCTGCTCAAAAGGGCGGACATCAGCAAAACAGTCGGTGTCCTAACCGGACACTGTCTTATAGGTCGGCATGCAGAAAGGCTTGGACTTTTCTCAAACGACTTCTGTAGAAGCTGCCAGGACGAGGAGGAGGAGGAGACAGTCCTTTACCTTCTCTGCACTTGTCCAGCTCTGTCCGTCAGAAGGAAAGCTCATCTCGGAGCGTACTTCTTCAACTGTCTTGGTGAACTTGCCACAATGGAGGTCGCGAGAATCCAACGCTTTATTTTAAGCTCTAAATGGTTCGACGAGTAGGACCGGAGTCGAAGATCCTGTGGTACCACAACGGACCTCTTAGGTCTAAGTGTGTCCGTGTTCTCACGGACAGCCACGTGTACCTACCTACCTACCTTGGTATATCCGTATCTTCGCACAATATAACTCGCAGCTTTGTTGAGTTGGAGGATGCTATTTCCATTGGGATTTCGATATTCCGCCACTTCATTATTCGTTGTCCTAAGTCCAGCTGGATACCGTGTGGCTTCAGAAAATCCATTCCAAGGATACACTCATCGTTAATATCAGCTACTACGAATACATGCGAGAATGTCAAATCTCCAAGCTGTATGTCACGAGCTATCTCCCCATGGACGGTTGTAGTTTCTCCTGTTGCAGTACGAAGTGTGTACCTTTCGGAGTTGTGAAGCCAAGTACGGTCTACGAGGTCAGATCTTAGCACTGATCGTGTTGCGCCTGTGTCAACTGTTATTATGCAGTTTAATTTGTCGACTCGGCCACTCATGCATAAGTTGTTTTCGCCATTATGTAGTTGAGAAGCGATGATGGTTCCGGGGGCGTCGATTCTACCAGCCAACTTCTGCCCCATGAAGTTGGCCTTTACTCGTTTCCCGAACTGTCATTAGGCGAAGCGTGCTCTCGTGACCGTTCGCCTCGTTCACCCTTTTGCTTAGAAGCGCAGCTGGAACAATAGTTTGTAGCCTTTCTTGGTTTTCGGCAGTCATGTCTCAAGTGTCCTGCCTGTCCGCAATTCCAGCATCGGGGAGCTCCAGATCCTTCGCTCCGCTTGGTGTATTCTGTTCTCTGACATACACACTCTTCTGTTATTTCTCGAACTCGGTAGTGACTCCTCGAACTTTGCTTGGCAGCTTCGAACGTAAGGCCATGTACTAAGGCTTCACCAATCGTTTTCTTCCCTGCCAATTTCAGCGCCAGCTGCAGCTCTCTATCCTGTACAGCACTGTTAAATGCAAAAACAGCTGTTTCGTTGCGTTGTTCTGTTTGTGCGTTGGGAGACGATAATAGTGTAAGCCGTTCTATATCGCGCGCCAGCTCTTGAAGTGTTTCACCATTCTTCTGGGAGCGGCTGTATAGTTGTGTTTTGTAAATCTCACGCATGTGTTCACTGCCGTAATGAAGGTCCAATGTATGTACCAATGTCGAAAAATCTTGTTGCTGCTCCTGAGGAATCGTCTGAAGAAGTTCTGCTGGTGGACCTCTTAGCGCCAATATCAAAGCCGTTCCCCGTTCCAAATCATTCCAATGATTACTCCTTGCGGCTGCCTCAAATTGGGTCTTGTAAATAGCCCACGGTGTTTGTCCATCGAAGATTGGAGCCTTGAGGTCCTTGTGCGTAACGTGTTCTGTTTTGATGACTCCAGTTGCTTTCACGTTATCGAAGTCCCTTTTTAGGCGTTCAACTTCTTCTACAATCTGAGATGTCTTGTCTTCGAAGGTTTGAAGTTTCTTCTCGACATTTTCTTCTATTGTTTTACCCATGGAGTCAATGGCTCACATCTTAACTTTATTATTTAGATCCTTTTTTAGGTCCTTCGAGGTCTGGTCTAGCTTCTCGTTCAGGTTTGTTGATGTTTGATCAAGTTTCTGGCTGAGATCTGCTGAGAGGTCTGCTGAGAGCTGTCTCTGTTGTTCTGATTTTTGATTAATGTCCACTGATAGTTGTTGTATTAAATTTACAAGGATATCAGAATTTTCAGGATTATCGTCAGCAACTTCTTCCGTTGTAAACTCGTAATTGTTTGCGTCTTTACCTTCAGCTTCCAGTACCTCAATCATTCGGCTGACAAGTTCAGACTTGTTTCCAACTGTTAACAAATCCCGTCTACCAAGCTCTTCCTTCAACTCCGTTAACTTTAAATCTTTCAAATAACGCGGCATTTTCACTGTCCGTTAACTATTTTCCCGATTCAAATTCACTCGAATTTTTCAACTTCACTAATTACAGTTACCGCTCACTAGAGCACTCGAGAATACTCGATTTCACAAAATTCTCACTGCTCGTTCGAGAATTTTTACTTCACTTCACAGTTTCAAAACTTATTCTTCGCGCACAAAATTCTCACTTTGTCCGTCCGAGAATTTTAATTTCACTTTTATCACTCGCGATTTCAACCCGAATTAAACCTTGAAATCCCACTTCTGACACCAATTGTTGCGAGCTAGGGGTTCGCCGGGATTTCAAGTGAAAACAATTCGGTTAAAATAAAAAAAATAAGTGATTTATTAATTCGCACTTTAATTCACTAACACAAATAATTATCCGAACAATAATTCGCACTGTATGGCAAAATACCCGCTTTGACTTTCGCTTTAACTCGATCACAGTCTATCGTACGCTAGATATCGCTACGACGTAATCCACAAATTACAACTGTGTCCCCAGTGAAGTGGAGCTTCTTTTATACTAGTTCGGTGGAAAGTCTAGGGTGTAGTGGAACTTTCCAGGGTCTATGAAGGTTCATTCTGGAACCCTTTCGTTGGTTCGATCATTGGTTGGTTCCCGAAATATTTAGAAAGCTCGGTCTAGTTAGTCTGGTTGGTTGGTGTCTTTGATGCAGCTTTGAGTACTGGCCGCTAGGTGTCGGGTTTTTATTCCCAAGATCGAGTTGCGGAGTTGCGGAGTTGCCAGGCTTGCGCGTAACAATATATATATATATTTTTATTTTATGCAAACTAAATTATTACATTATGTTACAAACTCTCCTTCTATTCCTGAAGGCGTCCCGACGAGGTGAATAGCTTAGGTTCTTCCTTCAATTCTTTTTGGGGCGACCTCTTCTTCTTATGGGAACCAATGGAGTAGAAGTGCTGGCTTCGTGACATCTTGTGAGTGATGAAGTATGGTATGTCCCGATGATTTCGTTATGAGTTGCGGGGTGGGCAATCTCGTAACTTGTGGGACCTTTATTCGCTAAAACAACGTATGGTCCGTCTCGCCGCGGAGTAAACTTGGATGTTAGGCGACGTCCTTTTTTACTTACTTTTTTTTACTACTGTTTCTCCTGGATTATATACGGGATCGGGTCTTCGTTTGGAGTCGGCTACTTTTTTGCGGTGATCTTGTTTTCCTTCTACGACTTCTCGAGCTTGGTGAAGTTTATCGGCCAAGGCGGAAAGGAATGGAGTGATTTCCGAAACCATGTTGTCCGACTGTATGATCTGTCGTAAGTCTCTTCTAGTATCGTTCGGTGAACGTAACTCTCTCCCGAAGGTAAAATATGCAGGCGAGAGTCCGGTTGTTTCACAATTCGCGGTATTCATAGCAAATCGTATAATAGGAAGATGTTTTTTTCGTACTTCCTCTGCGTTGTCGCAAGGAAAATCAATAGATGTTGTGCATATTTCACATGAAGAATTATTGTTGTCGCATGGTGGTCTTGATAAAGAGTCAGCAATGACGTTAATTCTTCCAGGAATATATTGAATGTTAAGATTGTATGGTTGTAGTTGTAAAGCCCAGCGAGCGAGTCGCCCGCTTGGAGATTTTAATGACATCAGCCATTTCAGAGGTTGATGATCTGAAGCTATCCTAACTTCGTTACCTTCTATGTATCCTCGAAACTTGGCTACTGCCCAAACAACTGCAAGGGCTTCACGTTCTGTGGTAGAATAGTTTTTTTCTGCTGAAGTAAGGAGTCTGCTTGCATATTCAACTGGTCTTTCGTCAAGTCCCTACCCTCGGAAAGCTGCTCCCAGCGCATAGCCACTAGCATCAGTTCGTATGACGTATGGCTTATCTTCATCAACCTGCTGAAGTATTGGGGCTGTCGTTAGACGTTCTTTTAGTGCATCAAAGGAGTCTTGTTGTGGTTTTTCCCATAACCATTGAGCTTTCTTCTTAGTAAGATCGGACAGTGGTCGACTTATTTCGGCGAAACTTGCTATGAACCTTCTATACCATGTGCACATTTGCAAGAATGATATGAGATGTTTTATGTGTTTCGGTGGTAGTAAGTTCAATATAGCAGTCACTTTTGCTGGGTTCACTTGTATTCCGTCTTTTGAAATAATGTGTCCTAAGTAAATAATTTTTGGACAACCGAATTGACTTTTTCCCCTGTTGATGCGTAGCTGAAATTCTCGCAATACCTCATATATTTTTAATATTGACGTCTTTAGCTCTTCGAACGATTCTGCTAGAATAAGTATGTCATCTAAGTAGGCGATAATATTTATTGTATAGCATTTCGTTTTAATCAGGTCTATCAAACGTTGAAATGTGGAGGCTGCGTTTCGCAGTCCGAACGGCATTCTTTTAAAACGATAAGTACCGAATGGTGTTGCGAATGCAGTTTTATCTCTATCTGACTCATGCATAGCAATCTGCCAATATCCTGCTAGTAGATCCAATGTCGTCATGTATCGAAATTTCGGTAGCGGGTATCGATCGGCAATGGTGATAGCATTTATTTTCCTGAAGTCAATACATAGCCTAATACTTCCATCTTTTTTGGGAACCATCTCTATTGGTGAGCACCAGGGTGATTCGCACGGTTCAATAACGTCGGCGTTCAACATTTTATCGAGTTCTATTCGTAACTCCTGCTTTCGTTTAGTTGAAAGGCGATATGGCGGAGTAGCTATCGGTTCATGGTTTTCCGTGTTGATTCTATGCGTAACAAGTTTTGCTGGCGGACCTTTTGAAGCGAAAAGGTCTGCGTTTTTACTTAAAATGGCGTTTATGCTGATACGTTCTTCTTTATCAAGCTCTATCCCTTCGTGTGGTTGTAGGTCCAAGGAGTTTAGATCGATAAATTGTGATAAGTCAGGTAATACATCATCAGACTGCTCTTCTTGATTGTGTGTTCTTTTTCGCTTGGGTGTTCTTTTTAATGGGCTAACCGGGGTTGCTGGGGTTAGTGATTTGATTATTTCCTGAACATTTGGAATCTCTGGACCGTAGTGTATCTCTTCGTCGCTGAAGTGGCGTACGGGTGTTGGATTTACTGTAAGGTTTGCCAGTTGAAAATCGTCTGCGGTGGATCTAACGATCTCTCTTTGCATTAGGTGGTATTTCTCTTTTGGTGCGTCTCCGAAATGCCAGTTCCTCTGTGGTAGATTCAGGATAATATTTGCGTCCTCGATGAAGTCTACGCCAAGCAGAGTTCGGTTTTCAGTGGACTCTGGGAGAATTATGAAGCAGGTGTTAACAGAACGGTTTTTTAACTTGACTTCCACAGTAGTATATAAAATTGTTTGTTTCTTTTTTATTCCATCTGTCAATATAATGGTGACTTCAGTTTCTTGGTAGGCGAATCCCTTCTTTACAAGGATTTGGTGTAGATTGAAACCTGCGACGCTGATTCTAGCTCCTGTATCAATGTATGCGCATCCGACTACTCCACCTATATTGACGTCTATGGCTGGTCGTTGCCGTACGGGGAGTCCTGTTTGTTTTGCATCTATGGCACAAAAGCCGACTTCGGTAACAGTTGGTGGTTTTATTGCACCTATCGCACTTACTTTTAACAACTCCTGGCTTTCCACAACCATAACACTTGAGTTTAGGAGTAAAGACTTCACTAGCACCAATGTTTTGCACGATTTTTGTTTGTGTTGGCTTTGTTTCAGTCGTTTGTTTTTTTCGACACTCTTGTACTAAATGTCCTGAGCTATGGCAGAAAGTACATTTCTTTTTTTTTGGTTCCATTATTATGGCTTGTTTTTCAATTTCGTTTTTTTCTACTTCGCGAGCCTTACTCAATAGTTCTTCGAATGTTTGAATTTTATCTCGCGAAATATGTTTTCGAACACTTATTTTCCATAAACCGAATATTAAATCAATTGGCTTTCTTTCCGATCGACAGTCAGTTGGCAACTGAGCCATAAGTGCCCCTTTTTCGCATACGAAGACGTCTGTTGGGATCTTTTCGCCTTGATGATTCTCGAAAAGCTCTAAGTAGATCTGGTATGCGGGTTTGCTTGGTGCAAATGTACTGCGTATACGATCAATCGCACTATCCCACGTGCTGATCTCGCTTTTTACCCCGCTCCACCTCCACATGTTGCAGCAGTACCATCAAATAATAGTGTGATGCCTTCTAGTGCCTCTTTGTCCTCAATATTCTCACAATTCTTAAAAATTTTGATTTTATTGATGAACTCGTTCTCAGCAGAATTTGATCGAGCTCCACTGTATCGTGCGTTGCACGTAGTAAAGCTACCCTTGCGTGTGTATGCGTTTACTCGAGCTGCCGAATTCAACTGAAGTGATTCAATGAGGGCTTTGAATTGGTCGTCAGTCATTGCGACCGCCATCTCTTTCTTTGTTTGTGACCTTGTAGTCAACTTTGGTTCTCTCGAATTTTCTTTTTTCTGAGTGTCTTCCGATGTACTCGCTTTCGCTACCCTACGGCTGCCTTTGGCCTCTAGTTGGGCGCTATTGTAACCTTGGGCTGTAGAGTGGTTTGTCTTCTTGTTCTTTCGTGGTGTAGTTCGAAGCATAGGTAACGATAGGGTAATTAGAGCAGGAATGCAGACTATGCTTTTATAGTGCCGCGTAGTGAAAGGGATTTACGGGAGAGATTAATAAAAACGCTAAGTTTTAGGTTTAGGAAGATTCTAATTCTAAGACCGACCGAGAGCTGTTCACAGTGCAGTGCAAAGGCATAGAATGATATACTCAAAGTCGCGGTATTTAAACAAAAATCTTACAACAACAATTTGACATTTCAATTTGAGCAATAGTGCTGCCAGAAGGGCATTTATTACGTTAATTTCTGTTATTTTCAAATTCATAATATATATATATATATATATATTTTTATTTTATGCAAACTAAATTATTACATTATGTTACAAAATCCATTTTTTTATTACCTTACCTGCCTACCCTTATTTTCTGGTTAGTAAGACATTCCAAATGAAATAATTCTTGTAATTTTTAATTTAATGGTTTATTGGGTAAATTTATTTAAACACTCACAATTAGTTGCTCAATTAAATTATTATTGAACTAAACTATCTTAAATTTATGATTTTAGCAGCTGGCCATAAATCTAGTATCATAAAATGAAATCCTCTTTACATACGAGTAAGTAATCAAAATAATTGTAACTTTTCTATGAAATAATTGAGAACCACTGATGTTCTTCCCTTTTTTTTTTCTCCGATCCCTTGGTGATCCCAAGCTGACTTTGCTTTATTATTTTAATAATAAAGTATTGTTATCGATTTTTTTTAAAAAAAAATTTTCTACCTGAAATTTTTTTTTTTTACGTTTTATGACTAATAAACTCCAAAAAAGCAAAAAAAATTTTCGCTCCGTCTGTGCGCCGTCCGCAAACTCGTTTGAGGAATTATAGTTGCCAAACCCTATGAGCTATTAAATTGAATTTTTATTTCTGAATAGACATGGTGGACCCCTAGAAGTGATATTTTTTTGAGGGGTGAGGGTGTGAGGGGGAAGGTGGGGGAAGCGTTTTAGACGAAAAATGTTGGTTTCTAGATCTCAGCAACCACTTATGGTAGGAGTCTGAAACTTGTAATTTCAATAGAACTTTGATAGTGGACCCATCTGAAGGTGAAGGGATGTGGGAGTGGAGGGGGAAATAATGCGTCCGAAACGCAAAAATGCCGAGATCGACACATTCTAAAATCCATATCTCTTAAACCGTTAATGGCGAGCAATTCAAACTTAACAAATATCTGTAGTTATACTAGGAGAGTAGATTGAAACAAAATTGTTTGGTGGGGGTGATGGCGTACGGGGGTGGGGGTTGAAATACTTAACATTACGATATCTCAGAAACCAATTGCACCAGAAAAACAAAATTCGGTTTGGGTATAAAGCTTGATAAATAAAGATTGCTCAAAGTAAAATCTTTGAAGGGGGCAGAAGAGCATAGAAGTGGAGGGGATAAGAATTTTTCAAAAATATCACTTTTCATGTCTCAATAACAGTGTATGATAGATGCTTCAAATTTTTACCAGAAGTAGGCCCAATATAGCTCTTGTTGAGAAAAGAAAGTTAAGGCTGGGGGTGTAGAGGGTGAGGGTGGGGAAGGGTGAGAAGGAAAAAGTTCATATGTTTATAACTTAAAAACCTGTAATGATATAAACCTTAAACTTCGTATTTAGATAGAACTATAATAGTAACATGGTGAAAAAATATTTCTTTTTTAGGGGTAGCATGGTACGAGGGTGAGGGGTGTTTACCCTAACTTTAGAACGGCTTATGCTAGAAAATTGAAACTCGGTACGTCTATATAAATCAACTAGGAAAGTAATTCTGACAAAAAAAAATTTGAATATTCATTGGCGTTCAGAAAGGGGGGCAAAAAAAATTATCGGTATATATTTTCACGATTTTCGTCACATCTACTAGATCTTTCCAAATATTGAATTCATTTTTATTCCACGGATTCTTCATATGAATACCTAGAATGTGTTTTCAAGATTTTTTGAAATTCGACCCCTAAGGGGCTGTAAAGTGGATGTTTACTTTTTCATTAATTCCACCATATCTCTCAGGTCTGATCAGATATCGAATATCTTTTCACTTCCCCAGGTTTGTTTAATAATCACTTATTTTTAAGTTTTGTCTTTTTCAACCTCTAGACCACATCCTGGAATATGACCAAATTATATAATTCATATGTTACACCATATTCTAACCGCTTTCCGAACTTTTTGTTAGGTTTTCAGTCACATAGTAACATACACCGCATTCCCGAATTGAACACGTTCCAAACTTCTGCCGGAAAAATAATAAAGTTGCGCCCAGACTGTTGGCAGATTTTTTTGATATGTTTTGAAGAACAGTATAATACACAAAATATAAAAAAATGAAAAAAAAAAAAGTTGGTAATATGAGATATTCAAGGATAAAGGACAAAATCGTTATCCTTGAAAAAAAAAATTAAGGATAAATCTTATTGGTATTTTTTTTATTTTGCGACAACCTTCCCCTTTAAAATAAGTCCTACTTTATTATTGTATGATAAAAATTAACAGAGATATGAATTTTCAAAGAGGGCTTTGACACCATTTTTGAGATATTTTTTACATACTATAACTAACAAAAACACTGAGATAGAAAAAAAAAAAAAATTGAGATTAAACAATTTTTTCACTAGTTCTTCAAGGAAAATTTTGTTTAAAAGAATCGGCGATGGTAAGGTCACAAAATTGGCCTTTTTTTTGCGATTTTTCATGGAATGACCCTGTGGGGATCGAACTCGCATGATCCGATTCTTAGTAGTACCCTCGCTGAAGAACACGCTGTACCTTGGCATCGACTTTTGGGATACATTTAAGTTGGTTCCATTTCAAGTGAATGAACTTCAAACCCTTTCACCTCTTCCTAACAGTAAATTTCACACTTTGTCTTTAACTGAACAAGAACATTTTCATCGAATTGTGGACTCGTTTCCCTCGTTCAACAAAATGGGTTTAGGAAAAACTACCATATAGACACCGGAACAGCAAAACCAATCAAACAGCGGCATTACTCTGTTTCGCCGGTCGTACCGAAACTTCTGGACGTATAGTTAGATTGCATGTTGTCCATGGGCGTTATTGAGGACTCGAACAGTTCGTGGAGCTCCCTTGTTTCACTCGCTCATAAGCCTGGTAAAGGTCGGCTGTGTCTAGATGCAAGACGCTTAAATGAAGTAACAGTAAAAGATGGCTACCCTCTTCCTCTTATTGACGGTCTTCTAGCACGATTACAATCTACTCGGTATATTTCTGGCCTTGACCTCAAGGATGCGTTTTGGCAAATTCCTTCGGATTCAGATTCCCGAGATAAGACGGCATTCTCAGTTCCTGGCAGGCCTTTGTGTCAGTTTACCGTCATGCCTTTTGGACTGTGCAACGCTACTCAGACGATGTGTCGCTTGATGCACAAAGTTATTCTGCACCAGCTTCATGATCGGATATTTGTTTACCTGGATGATCTGCTGGATGATCGTCCAGCACTCTTGACGAGCATTTCGACCTTCTTCGTGAAGTTTCTCAGCTTCTTTCAGTAGCTAATCTAACGATTAATGTGGAGAAGAGCAAGTTCCTCTTGAGGAAGATAAAATATCTAGGTTATATGGCTGGTGACGGGATTCTTAAGACAGATCCCGAAAAAATCTCTGGCATTACGACATATCCAATTCCCAAATCAGCACTAGAAGTTCGCAGATTTCTGGGCATGGCAGGGTGGTACAGGCGTTTTATTCCCCAATTCGCGTCGGCTGCATTATCACTAACTGACCTACTGAAAGGGAATCAACGTTTTATATGGAATGACGCAGCTAATACTGCATTTGAACATATAAAAACGCTATTTACTTCAGCTCCAGTGTTAATAAACCCAGATTTCACCAAACCGTTTTTCTTCCAGTGCGATGCTAGTGAAACTGGTATTGGGAGTGTCCTTTTTCAGAAATCAGAGTCAGGCGAGGAGCATCCTATAGCGTTCATATCGGCTAAGTTAAACTCTGCTCAACGAAACTACAGCGTGACTGAGTTAGAATGTCTTGCTGCTGTACAAAGTGTTAAGAAGTTTCGTGCGTATGTTGAAGGTTTGGAGTTTAAAATCATCACAGACCATGCTAGCCTGAAATGGTTGATGAGTCAAAAGGATTTATCTGGTCGACTAGCTAGATGGAGTCTTAAACTCTAAGCGTTCAACTTCAACATAGAGCATCGAAAGGGAAGTCAAAACATTGTTCCTGATGCTTTGTCACGAGTGTTTTGTGATAGGATAGATGCTATTGATGATGTGTTACCTCACTTGGATTTAAATTCGGATGCATTTAACCCTTGAGTACACGCGCAGCGGAATGTTACGCCAGTACACGCGCGCGGCACTCAGTGCCGTAAGTACATTTCTACTATAAATCGACTGATTTCCGGGTCCTGGACCTTCAGTTGGCTATTATACTGATTATTAATATGTTAATTTATTAATTCATTATTTAATTAATTACTGAAATTCTTGTTGGATAATTTAATTATTCAACAAGAATTTCAACACCTTTTGTGGAAAATATATAAGACCAGTTCAGTTTGACTCCTTAATGTAGACTGATAAGATGTTAGATAAATCTGAAATCTTTTGTAGTGGTTCCTAGACATGTCCTTGAAAGATACTAGAGCGCTCAGTCATTGACTATTAATAACAGATAAAAAAATTCGTGTTTAGTAAGTTTGTGGCACGGAGTGCCGCTGCGCGGGCACTTAAGGGTTAAAAGCAAAGAGTACGTTGATTATGTAACTAACGTGGCAGACCATCCTGATTTATTTCTAAACTTGACCATAAAAGGTGATAAGCTTAATGTACATAAGCCTAACGCATCTCCCAACTTATCGGACATTCCTGAATGGAAACTATGGGCAAAGACTATCCATAAGAAGACTGGACACTACGCAATATCTTTCTTATAAAAATTTGACCTTGGTTTCTTTATTTAATTAAGTGAGGGAAGTAGATAGAAATAGCATAGTGTATGATTAAGAAAGGGATAAAAGGTGATAACGAGTCGCATTCACCAATACAATGACATCCTTACAGAACGCCTATGAAACAAATTACAATAATTCATGTGCAGACACAGCTCAGTTGTGCTTGTGTTATTTCAATTCTCATATTGTTCCTATAGATTCTTGTGCTGGAACACTGGAAACTGGAACAGCGTTCTGTTACGTGCATTTTGCAAAACAATGCACACAAATTCAAATGTGCAATCTCATTTTTGCACCTTTGCGTACTCTTTTCTTCGCACGGGATTTTGAATAGGAATATGGAATTGAAACTGTTTAATCGGATTTCTTTGTTCCGCTTATGCAATGATTTTTGGTTTTTTTTTCCACAAAAAATGCATATGTAGTAAGTGTCCAGTCTTGTTATGGATAGTCTTTGCTATGGGTTCCTGGTTTGTTGTGTCATCTGTGAATTAATTTTTGTGGATCGGCAAGCTATGCGGTTGGCATTATTGTGAATCCACACGTGATCCACATAAAAATTTAGGTTCAGTGGTGGTTTTAAAGAGAGGTCTGACAGCTCGGTGAAAGAAGAGGAGGACGAGTTTTTGTGCGAGGAAAAAGAAATCTGAAATTAAGTTTAGTATGCACGGCGAATAATAGAATATGAAGTGATTAGGTTATTTCCTAGTGTTTAGCGCGCAGAATTATCTTAAGTTAAGAAAATGAAAGAAGAAAGCAAGAAAAGTGTCAAGTTGAGTTAATAGTGGAGTGCACACGGGCATGAAGAAATTTGAAGTTTAGTTTTCGGGCGCGAAGAAAATGGAAAATTATGATAAACGTTAATTTTTGCGCGGAGCGAAAGATTAGTAAAAGAAAATAAGCTAAGTGAGGTTTTATGAAAGAATAGTGGAAGTTATTGCTGCATGAGTGCAGCGCAAATCATAGATAAAATGTACCGAGCAAATTCAATAAACCAGAATGAATTGCAAAATTAGGCTAGCACAGTGGCTCCAACAAGTTTTGGCCCAACATAAAATCACAATTAAATTAAATTAAAAATTAATAAATTAAATTAAATAAAACGAAAACGAAACAAAATAAAGTAAATTTAAATTAAAAATTAAATCATATGACATGACTAACGTATACGGAACAGAAACTGACCAGTACTGAATTAAAAATTTAATTAAATACAAAAGAAATTTAAAAATTAAAAATACAACTATAATTATATCCACCGCAAAATGTCATATGCAGGAAAAAAGAGGTAATTATTTTGTTATTGTTTTTTTTTTGTTCTGTTTTGTTGTTTTGTTTTATTTTTCGATTGGTTTTTCTTTCGTTTGAGATTTTGGGCAATAAACATGGCTGAATAAGGAGCCCATTAAGATGGATCTTCTCGTTTGAAGACCTTCCGCCCCACTCATACCTCTCTCTAAGGGCCATATCAGTAGATTTTACCTCAGGACCGATATGGCTATGGTAGGGTGAGCTAGACGGCGCACAGCAACCGCGCCTGTTGAGTTGTTAGGAGTTTTCTCGGTCTCTCATAACCGATTGGGAATCTTATCCCAATTTTATCACCCGGGTAAGTCGGCGTGAAATTTTTGTTGTACAGGCCAAGGGTTTTATGGCCTGGAACGCGAACAACGCCGCAGCTAGCCCGGAAGCCAGCAAGCACGTCGCTCCAGTTTGCGTTTCAGCCACCAATTCGGACGTAGGCGGCATTGGACCCCTCTTTCCCGATCCTCAACCTTCCCTTCGCTTATTTTGACTTTTTTAAGTCGAAATAATCACTCCAAGGCCTCCGTGCACAACAAAATGGCGCCCAACGTGGAGCTAGCCAAACTGGCGCGTAGTTCATAACGCGTGATGGAACAATATGCGAGAGTCGGAAAAATGCAGCATAAAAATTGTCACATCGAATGGACTTAAACTTTGTCTGGTAGCGACACAAAATAACGCTTGCACGGCACCTACAAGTACAGTGAACAAGCTCTTTTGTTACTTCACTTATTTCTAGTGTGGTTTGAATTTACAGCTGGAAATTGTGAAACCTTCATATTGACAGTTTTCTGTTGGCAACCTTCAGGCGCCATCAGAATTCCATATGAAGGGAAAGCCTTCTCTTTCTGTGGGTTCGAGTTGGACTTGTTATAGGTTAAGTAGGGTCTTCAAGACCCATTTGACTGATGTATTGTAGGTACCCTTTTGAAAGCTGGGCTTGCCTTGACTTAGCGGGCAAGTCGTCAGACGATTGGGCAGACTACCTGCAGTATATGTTTTGGATTGGTGAGGAAAAGGCAATACTGAAGTTTTCAAAAGAGTTCCTTATTTCCTTATTCCATCCTTTTAGAGGTCCTATAACGTAAAATTAAATTAAACTATGTAGTATATTTTTTCTTCTTAGGACAATTTTTCAATTTTTTTATCTTAGTATTTCATTTCATTTTTTTTTTGCTTTTGTTTTATCCCATTTTTTTTATATTTTTCTAACTTCCAATTTTCCCTTGAAGTTGAAGAGGCTGAGATTTGCCTTTCAACTCGACCTAGCAGGAGAGAGGATGTGGTTTGGGAGGTGGATAGCGAGAAGATCCATCACGTTTTGATTTGGTATCCTGTTGTAATGGCATCTTTTTTTTTTTGTATTTGATGCTTTGATTTGATTTTTGCACTTATTGGTTGCGTGTAGTTTCGCCTTTGATTTGTTTTGCTTTGCATTTTTTTTTAGTTTGGCCTTGTTTTACGATTTTTTTTGTGGTATTTTTTGTTAAATTCGAAGAGACGAATTTCAATTTCGCATGATTACTTTTGGCTTTCGGTTTTCATACTTTTTGATTGCGATATTTATATATATTTATTTTTTTTTGCTATCAATTCTGACTGATAGTCGCGTATATTTGAATCGTCTGAGTTCGAATTCGATTGCTTCACACTTAGCGAATGCTTCGATTCGCGTATCTTCTTCTTTTTCATTTCTTTTGGGGTTTTTTTTTTGGCTGCTTATTTTCAATCCTTAGTTCTTTGGAATATTATTTGGGTTAATGTACTTACCTAGGTAGACATTTATATATTTTTTTAGTTTTTCTATTTTGCATATTAGGATATATTCTTCCATATCATCAGTTAATTACCTATTTTTTTTCTGCATGGTTTTGTAGTAATCACAAATTATCACAAATTAAATACACTATTCTTCTTTTTATCAAACCGGTCTATGGTGTTATAAACATGTATCTAAATTAATACTTATTTCAAAGGTTTAAATTAATAAAAAGGTTCAAAAATTAAAATTAATAAAAATTCTTTGGTTTCTTAAGTAAATTGAAATATAAACATAACGCATTCACGATCGGCTGCAAGCCAATCGTATGATACTCTAGATGAAATACTGAACTCCGATTTATGTTTTAGTTGGAAATATATCAGAAGAATGAGGAGCGCACAAGCAATTATTACATGACCTTTTACTTACAGGTAGAAATGATTATATAGTGGCTACTCGATTTTTTGATTTATAGTGAGTTCCATAAAGTAAGTTAGGACATTTTACAGAATTTTTGTATGGCAACTACATGAAAGACTCATGGGATATTTTTCATATTAATAGTTTCAGCTGCGACTATTATAAAATTAATGTGGATAAAATTTCAAAGTCGTAACTTAAAGTGTTCCAAAGTTATCGTTCAATATTGGTAAACATGTTTATTAAGGACTTTTGTATGACAGTAACCTGAAGGAGTCAACAGATGGCGCTTATTAATGAACTCCGTTTTGGTTTTGGTATAAAACTAATTCCTGTAAAATTTTAAATTCCTGCTTTAATTCGTTCTGGAGTTATAGGGGACTCAGTAACATGCATTCATTTATGAAGGACTTTTCTAGGCTGCTACACGAAGGACTCATTCGATTTGCATCATATTCGGAACTTTCGATTCAAACATTGTAAACCTTAAGTATGCAAAATTTCAAGTTCCTAACTTGAAGTATTCGAGCAATAATTGTGAAAACGTGTTTTAAGGACTGTTGTATGGGAGGTACTCGAAGGAGTGGAAGGATATCACCCATTAACGAACTTAGCCTTACTTTTTCCATTTTACAAGCTGTGACAAAATTTCAACTTACTAGGTCAACGCGTTCTTGAGTTATCGTGCTAACGGACGGACGGACTGACGGACGGACGGACGGACGGACGGACGGACGGACGGACGGACGGACGGACGGACGGACAGCAAACGGATTTGGGGGTTTCGGCCAAAAATAAACACAAAATAATATACAACTTTTTTTCGTCCGAGGCTCGGTTCTATGCGTTACAAACTTTTCGGGCTGCGTTAAACTTATAATACTCTATATGTTCATCTAGAGTATAAAAACCGTGCGTTAATGATTGATATCAAAAATTCATCGCTCTTTGATGTTATCTATAGGTAGGTATGTATATCCAACTTCAAACTTGTATAAAACGATTAAATAAAACAAATTTAAAATAAATAAATATATTTTTAAATTAAATATTGTGCTGATTATATGACGAATTGAATTATATTATCAACATCCAAATTAATACTTGGATGTGTATTTAACAGGGCAAGACCAGTAAGCCTTTCCTCTGTAATCCGCGTTCGCAGCCACGATTTTAGTCGCCGAAGGGTTGAAAACGTTCTCTCTGGCGTGGATACGCTGACCGGCATTGTAGCTAGTATTTGTATAAGTCGTCGAATATTGGGATAAATATCTTCATTACAATTTTCCAACACCTCCACTGCAGTTTTCGGTATCGTTACTTCTTCAGTTTGGTTTCTTTTCCAATTCTCTTTCCATACTCTGAACTCTCCTACGAGATTTGATTCACCATGCTTTAAAAATGATTTATAACGAACAGCCAGAGCTTCAATACGGCCTAGTTGGTCAGCATCACCTGAGGGGCTTGCTTCTAATATAACTGAAGGCATAAGCAAGTTTGTAACGAAGAGGTCCGCAGAACGTCCGGAAGACTAGGCCTTTGTCTTGGATTTGGACGCAAACCTGGCGGACGGAAAGTCATCCTCCATCTGTCGGAAGAAATCGTCATTTCTTCACCAAAATGGAGAATAACTTTCCTATGTTTTTCGTTGACTATGTTGTCATTAGACGACATATGTCTCACGAGCGGCTATTGAAGTGACGGAGCAGCTAGCATAAAAGCACGTGCATAGCTCGTCGGATGGGGTGAGTTGGCCACTTCTACTCGTGGACGAGTGTTAATCTGCTCGTGTGTGGGCCGACAAATGGGTTTGAGGAGTCCCATTCTTACGGTCGGCGGGCTGGACAAGGATGCTAGGTGAGGGGGCCAGATGCACGATCAAAAGAGGCGGAAAGGATGGTGAAAGGAAGTAGGCGAGGGGGAAGAACATCCGGGGGAAATCATCCGACGGATGATGGAACATGTTAATCCTTCTGTGTAATTATTATATCGTCAGAGGCAAAAAAAAAATAAATGGATAGGAATATTCCGTTCGGAAACGGATACCTTTTGGCCCAGTCACGCCAACAAGCGAACGACTAACGTGCTGTTGCGGCCGGACCAAGGCCACGCCACTGCCAATGATTCTGATCGAAAGGAGCTCATTTTACAGTCTCATCGGGCTTGGTCCGATCGGAACAGCAGCCCCATTTCCCATTGTACAGGCGCGTACATGCCTGAACACGCCCTAAGCCCCAGCCGGCCTTGGCGTCTTTGTTTACGATTCCTCAAACATTTTATTTCAGATTAGGTAATAATACTAAGATCTTTTACACGGTCAGGAAAATACAGATAGAGGATAGTAGCTGCTAGAACAAAGTCTCGATAGGATAGCATGTAAGCCATTATGCAAATGGTGTCCACCGACTATTGCACAAAGGTTTTTATTATTTCAGGTGTTTTAATACTATCCATTTGTCAACGGTGGTCAGCTCAGAAGCTTAGTTTCGAAGTCATGTCACTGTAGTTAATTAGCTTAGCCGTGACAGCAATTTCGTTCTAGAATCCTCCCCGATGCGCTACCGTAGAAAAAAAAACCGTTAAAATTTACGTGCTGCTTAAGCGATTCACTTTAAACCGGATCGCTCCACGATTCGTAGGACTTGCGGATAAAAAAAAATTCACATCAAAGGAAATCTCTAGGCTGAGAATGAGATGCATAAAAAGAAGCCATGGAATCGACTCTGGCCTCTGTTGGCTAATTCTCCTGTGAGGTTAACATCCGAAACGGCTTGAACTGATTTTTGTCTTCCGTATAAGGAGCAACATCCTTAAGAATTTTGCCTATAATATGTAAGTGAAACAAGGATTAGCTAACTAGGATAAACAGCGCTCCGACCTTGCAGGATAATACTCGTGGTCACATAACTATTTGTAATTCAGAATCTCCGCCGTTTTATGATCCCAGGCGAAATTCATCAAAAATTGTAGCGTTTCCATACGCCTGCTACGTCCACTTCGAAATCATAACGAATATGTACCGGAAAACTCTTTTTAAACAAAGCGTTAAATTTCTTCTATTTTAAACCGTGATTACTAATCGGATCTACTATTAACAATAGTATCGAATAAGAGAATGAACGCTAAAACGTCCACAGCAAATTTCAAAACAATTTATCCAATTCTAAATAAAATAGAGAAAGATTTGGACGGCTGTTAACATATTATTAGTTTTACCTCTTTAATGGTACCCTGTGGTGTTAACATTCAAGAGAACCATGTACAACTCACAAAAATAAAAATGACAACTGATTTCGGAATAATTATATAATTGGGTGTTTTTTTTTTTTGTTTAAAGAATTTCATTTAAATTTCATCTTATTTGTAATAAAACTGAAAAGCATAACATTTTTGACAAAAAATAGAAAAATAATTAAAATTATGAAAATTATACAACTATTGATTGGTATTATTCGTAGTTAGTTTCAATATGCTTCGAATCGTTTGTTGTTCTGTTTTTTTTTCCCGTTAGTTTATTCAAGTTTGACTTTCATCGTCCGTTTCCTGTATTTTTTTTTACTTTCACTGCAAGCAATTTCAGTCTCTGTAGGATTTTTAATTGAACCCGTATTATGCGATTCGCCCGGTGTTGAAGGACCACCCGATGTGTTCGACGAACAATCTGTATCAGCAACAACCCATACTCGATCAGTTCCAGTGTGATGTACTGAAATTTGTTTAATGACTTCACTCGACGATTGTTGCAAAGCGTTGATATGCAGCTGGTGCTGTTTATTGAAACTGCTACGTAAGGTGTCCTCTATCAGTGCTGCTAATTTTTCCCGATCAGAATCATGAATTAAAACCTAAGTGCACGAGTTCATTCGAAAGAAGATTAGCTGAGTCGTCTTGTGATACTTGGCATGTCAGTTGTCGATTCATTTTATCATCCATTCGAAGCAATATCGTCATCAATAAATCACAGCTATCTTCCCTTGGCTTAACGCTACACATCATATTCACTACTTTTCTACTTTCTACGTCAATTGGTTCCGGGGTTACAGATTTAACAGACTCTGCAGTTTCAGGCGACACAGCCTTAGGGCGCGGATGAGGTGGTTGCGGTTGTGAAGCGCGGAGGGCGTAACAGGCATCTGTGTTGATTTTAGCGCGATTTGCCGGCTTTACCATGAACGATGATGTTGGCGTCGAAACCGCGACCGATTGGTGGTTGTAAGGTAAATTGGGGCCAATAATTCGAGATTTATTATCCGGACGTATTCCAATTACGGCTTCTACTTGGCATGAAAGATTTGTGGCACAACACTTAGTTCGTCCCAATAACTGCCTCATTGTAAAAAAAAATCACGCAACATTTTCTGCAATGTAGCGGAAAGCGTTCGCCATGCGGGTTAAATGTTTTCCGATACATCGGCATGAGGACAAACAGCTTGTGGTGGCAATAGAGCACCGTTAGCGGGACACAAAAAAAAAATGCCATGTAGTTTGAGCGTTACCGGTGTGTGCCTGCATCTTTCGATGTACAAAAAAAAAAGGAGAAGAACCTGGGTAGATGAAGCGAAGGGCCCACCACGCGGTACACTGGGGAATAACGGGTCTGCCGTTATTTGGTGTCTTGCTTCTCCTTGCCCGATCACTAGTGGGCTTTAAAGAACCAAGGGAATAACTGTCGGACTAACCTTTTGCGTTTTTATTTGATTTCTCTGCTTGCCTTTAGTTGCCTGGGATAGCGTTGAGTTGGATTTTACGACACGATCGACTATATTTACGCTACTTTGTAATCATTAATTTTTTTATTCTTTTTCTGTTTTTTTTTGACACGCGGGCACGCACTTGGAAAAAAACAAGTTCGGTGATGTTTGCTGCTGACGATGATCGGCGATCGACTCGCTACTTGGAACGATGGCGATGAACTGGGCCGAAAGGAAGTGCTTGATCATGGATCAGCCTTCCTTCTCGGGTTTTTTACGTTTTTAGGTTGCCGTTCTGAATTGTGTACAGCGGTGCGGTCCTGTTGGTCCTGCGCTGCAGTCAAAAAAAATATTTTTGTGATCTGTGGCTGGAGTACTTAGTTTTTTTTTTTTTTTTTTTTTTTTTTTATGTTATATATGGACGTACTCCGGAGGCCATCTTTTCGATTGTTCCTTATGCTTCCAATCTGAGTCAAATTATACAATCAGCAATATAAATAGAATGATGTGACTCGTACGTTAACATTACATTAATACTCTTGTCAGCATGCATTACTGTACTGTGTCTAACATGACATTTTCATACGCAATAAATACAACGCTTTAAGGTTTAGCAATTAACATGTAGCATTCTCCTTGTCTTAGCGCGTGAATGGATTATGACGACATAGCATTTGCAAAACCAGAAAAGTCGGCTGCCCCGCAAATGACAGGAGGACTCCGCGATTAATAACTTCCGTACAGGTGTTATTCTAAGTCTTTAATATTCTTTCGCTGTGGCTTATGTGCAGAAAGGTGATTGCAGTTGCTCTCTTTTCCGAGGAGGCCTAATACAGTCCCTTGTCTTGTTTATTACTAATCTTTGCTTGGTTGTATTGTACGGGTTTGAATTGACAAGGGTACCTGTTAGGGAGTTCACTGCCGCAAATCTTTGGCGTGATAAGTCCCTACAGATTTTCCTTGCAAATTCTCGACTTCGTATAAGGAGTTACCGATTTTTCTTACGATACGGCTTTTTATAAATTTTGGTGCCAGTTTTGCATTGAATCCTTTCGTGGCGTCGCTTAATGCGAAATTCCTACGAAATACTTCTTGCCCAGGCAGAAATTTGACTTCACGAGCTTTTAGAGGCATATTTGCGATAAGTGTCTAACAATTTGGTTTTCACTTCAGCGCGAACGGCTTGCATATGGTCTGACCTGGCTACACATTCTATATCGCCTGTGAGCAAGTTTTGTAGATTTTTTAACAGAGGATAAGCTGATCCGTGGCAAATCATGTTTTCGCCAAAATTTAGGTAATACGGGGAATAACCGGTAGCTCCGTGTACGGCTGTTCGCAAAGCGCATGCTATCTCGCTTAAGTGAACATCCCATTCTTTATGGTTATCACCCAAATATGCCCTGATTGCGGCTAAAATCGACCGATTTACCCTCTCGGACGCATTTGCTTGAGGCGAATAAATGGCTGTCCTTGTGTGTACTACTTGGTATTTGTTCAGTAAAGCCGCGAATTCTCTTGAAGTGAATTGAGCTCCATTGTCTGATACAATGTGTTCGGGCACTCCGTATACATGGAACAGTTCCGATTCGAGGTATGCAGTGATGGTTGAGGTGGTAGCGCTGCGTAAAGGTTTTAGAAGGACGTACTTGGAAAATTGGTCCAAAACTATAAGGATTACTGTGTTACCCTTCTTAGAGCGTGGATAAGGACCTAACAGATCAATATAGACACGCTACCAGGCCCACTCGGGAGTTATTTGAGCCTTCATGAGCGGCCTCAAGGTGATATTGGGTGCTTTCGTTTCTTTACACGTAGCACATTTTTGGATATATAGTTTTACCTGTTGTGACATTAGCGGCCAGTAATACATTTCTCGTAATCTTTCAAGCGTTTTGACTACTCCTCCATGTGCAGCAAGTGGGGGATTATGAGCTTTAATTATCAGCTGAGATGTTAGTTCCTGCGGTACCCATAATTTCCAAGGGGTGCCGTTTGTAAGATCCTCATCTTTATTAGTTGAATGAAATTTGTACACGAATTCACCAGCCACTCTTACGTTAATGAATTGGGTTGGGTTTTCGAGTATTGTTTTCGTTAAAATTTGGTTTTCATCCGATCTAAAGAATGGAGATTCCAAATCCACTTCTATTGAAGCATTCATGGGGTCTGCGGACAGCTCATCGACGAATACTCTTCACAAGGTGTCAGGTACTACGTTTTGGCTACCCTTACGATGTTCGATTTTGAAATCGAACGCTTGCAATTTAAGAGACCATCTAGCGAGTCTGCCACTTAAATCTTTCTGGTTCATCAACCATTTGAGACTAGCATGGTCGGTAATGATAGTGTAAGGACGGAAATCTTACGGTAAATTTCCGCTTACAACAACGACAGTGCTGTAGAACCAAAATACCGAAAGAGAGCTATAATATAAAAACATCATGTATTTTTATATAACCGATATAATTCGCAGCCAGTGCATGTTCTGGCCAATATATAGTCCAAAACGATCGAACACAAATTGTCTAGTTGGCGGCGTAGTTAGTAGCCGCGGGTCGAGCCTAAAAACTCCTCCCAAAGTAAAAACTAACGCCATGCCCGAGAAATCGACCTATGGCTTGGGTCTGTGGCTCTTGTGAGTTCGCCAAACATAGTCTCGAAAGTCTCGACGGTAGAGTACGGCTTGCCCCGGCCATGCCAATCTATTTAGGGTCTGTGGCTCTTGTGAGTTCGCCTAAAAACATAGAACGGCCAACCGGTTACCGTGACATTCACACACGGAGCCCAAACTCAGCCAACACAAGCACCGGAGGCCAAAGACGAACAGCGATGCGATGGACATCAGAGGCAGCGACTAACGGAGAGCTACGCAGACGACGGAGCGAGACCCAGAGGATGCTGCAAGATCCAGACGAGGCAGCGAAGAAGAAGGCACGCGTAACCGAGGTCCGGAGGAAGCACCGCTACGCAACGCATGGAGCAACGCGACGACACGACGACGCCCAACGCAGCACAGCGCTCAGGGCAAAGAGCAGCAATGCCACGACGACGCACAACGAAGCGCAGGGCAGCAGAGTAACGCTACACCATGAGCAGCGCCGCGCACAGGACAACGCTACGCCACGCACAGAGCAACGCAACGACGGCACACGAAACGCGCAAAGCAACGCAGCAACGACATTCAGAGCAAATAACGCACAGAGCAACGACGACGCACAGAGTAATGCAACGCGCAGAACTTCGACACACAGAGCAACGTGGCAACGCACAGAGCAAAGCAACGCACAGAGCAACGCAGCACAACGCGACACACCGAGCAACGACACAGAGAGCAACGCCACGCAGGGCAACGCAGCGCACAGAACAGAGCAACGCAACGCACAGGGTAGCGACACGCAGAGCGACGACACGCAGAGCAACGACGATACACGAAGCGCGCAGAGCAATACAACCCGTGGAGTAACGATACACAGAGCAAGCAACGCACAGAGCAACGGTACGCACAGAGCAGGGCAACGAGCGAAGTCACGCACGTACAGAGTAACATAGCACGCAGAGCAACGCAACGCAGCAACGCACAGAGTGACGGTACGCACAGATCAAGACAACGAAGGAAGCTACGCACGTATAGAGTAACATAACACGTAGGGCAACAGAGCAACGCAACGCGCAGAACAACGATACGCAGAACAACGCAACACAACACAAGTTGGACCGGAAAGGACGTAACGTAAAAGGACACAAGCATGAGATGACGCGCAGAGACCGAAGGAAGGCAAGCAGAGGCGTGCCAAGAGCCGAGCTACAATCAGCCACGGACAGTACGACGAACATCGCCAGAACTACGGGAAACAATCGCAAGAAGGAGGCAAGCACCGCAATGCACCAGGAGCAACGGAGCAAAGGGTACCAGGAAGACATTGAGCACAAGAAGCGCCAGGCGACACCAAGGGACGTAGACAGGAGGGGTCGAGGCAACACAGAGGAACAAGAAGCAAAGCGGGAGGATGCCGAGTCAAGCGAGCAACATCGAACTTGTGAGAACCATAGACAAAACGGAACGACGCCAGTCAGCGCAATGCGGCGTAGCAAATGCCACAAGCAACGCACGAAACAACGCAAAGCACCCGAGAAGTACCGAGCCGAGCAGCAACGAGAGGATAACGAAGTCAGAGATATTATAAGACCGAGGAAACCGAAGCGTATTAGACAATTAATACTCTATACTTATTTGAATTTACCGAATTACATAATGAATTATAACCTTTAATATAATAAAATAGTTGAAGTCAAAACAAGAAATGTTTGTAACGAACCCCTGACGCCCGATGAGCCTACCCCAGCAATTCGAGTCGTTACAATGGCGCCCGAGCAGGGACTTCACAAATAAAAGGAAACCAAGGAAAACTGGCAGTGAACAATCAGTAGGATGGACAAGGACTTCATCAAACAACAACCTAGGAAAACTAGCAGTACAGTGAACAGTGAAAACACAGTGAACTAACTATTAAATTATCCGCCAACGGAAAACAGTGGAATTACAAATAAAGACAAAGTAAACAGGCGGTGAACACTCAGTGAAAGATCAGGGAAACAATCAAAGACAAGAAACAATCAGTGAACGATCAGTGAAAGGTACAAGTGAACTATCACAGGCAGTGAACATACAATGAAAGAGCAGTGGAAATCGATAGCAGACAAAGAAAACAGACGGAGAACTATCAGTGAATAGCTAGCCAGACAGGGATGAACTAACAGGCGACGCGCAGCTAATGGTGAACTAACGAATAGCGAAATAACCGAAGCGAAAGTACGGTAGGGAAATAAACAAATCGAGGACCGCGAAAGCAGAAGATTAACCAGGCAAACTACAGGATGTACGATGAATCCGAGGCAAAAGCACAGAGGGTACAAAGACGTCATAGAGCACAGGAGACGCCAGGCGACACAACGGGACGTAGACAGGGGATGTCGAGGCACATAGAGCACAGGAGACGCCAGGCGACACAACGGGACGTATACAGGGGATGTCGAGGCACATAGAGCACAGGAGACGCCAGGCGACACAACGGGACGTAAACAGGGGATGTCGAGGCCCATAGAGCACAGGAGACGCCAGGCGACACAACGGGACGTGGACAGGGGATGTCGAGGCCACACAAGAGTCGGAAACAGAGAGAGTAACACAGCAAAGCGAACGAGGTAACGATCAGCTAAGATGAACAGAGTCGTGCCCAAGGACGCAAGCTAACCCTAGCTTCGAGCAGGCATGGCGAGGACACTAAAACTACGACCAGCAGACGCAGTGAAACCAAGACCAACAGAACGGACGCCAAACACAAAGACGAAGACCGGCAGAGTGCGGAAGCAAAGAGGGACGAGGAGAAACTAGCGGAGTCGTACCCACAGCAGTACAGGTCGAGTCACGTGGAGCTATAACGAGCCACAGGCATACCACACCACGGACGAGCCAACAGCTATACCGGAGACACCAAGCCCTTTCATTTCCAAATAGGAGGGAAGTGTAAGGACGGAAATCTTACGGTAAATTTCCGCTTACAACAACGACAGTGCTGTAGAACCAAAATACCGAAAGAGAGCTATAATATAAAAACATCATGTATTTTTATATAACCGATATAATTCGCAGCCAGTGCATGTTCTGGCCAATATATAGTCCAAAACGATCGAACACAAACTGTCTAGTTGGCGGCGTAGTTAGTAGCCGCGGGTCGAGCCTAAAAACTCCTCCCAAAGTAAAAACTAACGCCATGCCCGAGAAATCGACCTATGGCTTGGGTCTGTGGCTCTTGTGAGTTCGCCAAACATAGTCTCGAAAGTCTCGACGGTAGAGTACGGCTTGCCCCGGCCATGCCAATCTATTTAGGGTCTGTGGCTCTTGTGAGTTCGCCTAAAAACATAGAACGGCCAACCGGTTACCGTGACATTCACACACGGAGCCCAAACTCAGCCAACACAAGCACCGGAGGCCAAAGACGAACAGCGATGCGATGGACATCAGAGGCAGCGACTTACGGAGAGCTACGCAGACGACGGAGCGAGACCCAGAGGATGCTGCAAGATCCAGACGAGGCAGCGAAGAAGAAGGCACGCGTAACCGAGGTCCGGAGGAAGCACCGCTACGCAACGCAAGGAGCAACGCGACGACACGACGACGCACAACGCAGCACAGCGCTCAGGGCAAAGAGCAGCAATGCCACGACGACGCACAACGAAGCGCAGGGCAGCAGAGTAACGCTACACCATGAGCAGCGCCGCGCACAGGACAACGCTACGCCACGCACAGAGCAACGCAACGACGGCACACGAAACGCGCAAAGCAACGCAGCAACGACATTCAGAGCAAATAACGCACAGAGCAACGACGACGCACAGAGTAATGCAACGCGCAGAACTTCGACACACAGAGCAACGTGGCAACCCACAGAGCAAAGCAACGCACAGAGCAACGCAGCACAACGCGACACACCGAGCAACGACACAGAGAGCAACGCGACGCAGGGCAACGCAGCGCACAGAACAGAGCAACGCAACGCACAGGGCAGCGACACGCAGAGCGACGACACGCAGAGCAACGACGATACACGAAGCGCGCAGAGCAATACAACCCGTGGAGTAACGATACACAGAGCAAGCAACGCACAGAGCAACGGTACGCACAGAGCAGGGCAACGAGCGAAGTCACGCACGTACAGAGTAACATAGCACGCAGAGCAACGCAACGCAGCAACGCACAGAGTGATGGTACGCACAGATCAAGACAACGAAGGAAGCTACGCACGTATAGAGTAACATAACACGTAGGGCAACAGAGCAACGCAACGCGCAGAACAACGATACGCAGAACAACGCAACACAACACAAGTTGGACCGGAAAGGACGTAACGTAAAAGGACACAAGCATGAGATGACGCGCAGAGACCGAAGGAAGGCAAGCAGAGGCGTGCCAAGAGCAGAGCTACAATCAGCCACGGACAGTACGACGAACAACGCCAGAACTACGGGAAACAATCGCAAGAAGGAGGCAAGCACCGCAATGCACCAGGAGCAACGGAGCAAAGGGTACCAGGAAGACATTGAGCACAAGAAGCGCCAGGCGACACCAAGGGACGTAGACAGGAGGGGTCGAGGCAACACAGAGGAACAAGAAGCAAAGCGGGAGGATGCCGAGTCAAGCGAGCAACATCGAACTTGTGAGAACCATAGGCAAAACGGAACGACGCCAGTCAGCGCAATGCGGCGTAGCAAATGCCACAAGCAACGCACGAAACAACGCAAAGCACCCGAGAAGTACCGAGCCGAGCAGCAACGAGAGGATAACGAAGTCAGAGATATTATAAGACCGAGGAAACCGAAGCGTATTAGACAATTAATACTCTATACTTATTTGAATTTACCGAATTACATAATGAATTATAACCTTTAATATAATAAAATAGTTGAAGTCAAAACAAGAAATGTTTGTAACGAACCCCTGACGCCCGATGAGCCTACCCCAGCAATTCGAGTCGTTACAATGGTGCCCGAGCAGGGACTTCACAAATAAAAGGAAACCAAGGAAAACTGGCAGTGAACAATCAGTAGGATGGACAAGGACTTCATCAAACAACAACCTAGGAAAACTAGCAGTACAGTGAACAGTGAAAACACAGTGAACTAACTATTAAATTATCCGCCAACGGAAAACAGTGGAATTACAAATAAAGACAAAGTAAACAGGCGGTGAACACTCAGTGAAAGATCAGGGAAACAATCAAAGACAAGAAACAATCAGTGAACGATCAGTGAAAGGTACAAGTGAACTATTACAGGCAGTGAACATACAATGAAAGAGCAGTGGAAATCGATAGCAGACAAAGAAAACAGACGGAGAACTATCAGTGAATAGCTAGCCAGACAGGGATGAACTAACAGGCGACGCGCAGCTAATGGTGAACTAACGAATAGCGAAATAACCGAAGCGAAAGTACGGTAGGGAAATAAACAAATCGAGGACCGCGAAAGCAGAAGATTAACCAGGCAAACTACAGGATGTACGATGAATCCGAGGCAAAAGCACAGAGGGTACAAAGACGTCATAGAGCACAGGAGACGCCAGGCGACACAACGGGACGTAGACAGGGGATGTCGAGGCACATAGAGCACAGGAGACGCCAGGCGACACAACGGGACGTATACAGGGGATGTCGAGGCACATAGAGCACAGGAGACGCCAGGCGACACAACGGGACGTAAACAGGGGATGTCGAGGCACATAGAGCACAGGAGACGCCAGGCGACACAACGGGACGTGGACAGGGGATGTCGAGGCCACACAAGAGTCGGAAACAGAGAGAGTAACACAGCAAAGCGAACGAGGTAACGATCAGCTAAGGTGAACAGAGTCGTGCCCAAGGACGCAAGCTAACCCTAGCTTCGAGCAGGCATGGCGAGGACACTAAAACTACGACCAGCAGACGCAGTGAAACCAAGACCAACAGAACGGACGCCAAACACAAAGACGAAGACCGGCAGAGTGCGGAAGCAAAGAGGGACGAGGAGAAACTAGCGGAGTCGTACCCACAGCAGTACAGGTCGAGTCACGTGGAGCTATAACGAGCCACAGGCATACCACACCACGGACGAGCCAACAGCTATACCGGAAACACCAAGCCCTTTCATTTCCAAATAGGAGGGAAGTGTAAGGTCGGAAATCTTACGGTAAATTTCCGCTTACAACAACGACAGTGCTGTAGAACCAAAATACCGAAAGAGAGCTATAATATAAAAACATCATGTATTTTTATATAACCGATATAATTCGCAGCCAGTGCATGTTCTGGCCAATATATAGTCCAAAACGATCGAACACAAATTGTCTAGTTGGCGGCGTAGTTAGTAGCCGCGGGTCGAGCCTAAAAACTCCTCCCAAAGTAAAAACTAACGCCATGCCCGAGAAATCGACCTATGGCTTGGGTCTGTGGCTCTTGTGAGTTCGCCAAACATAGTCTCGAAAGTCTCGACGGTAGAGTACGGCTTGCCCCGGCCATGCCAATCTATTTAGGGTCTGTGGCTCTTGTGAGTTCGCCTAAAAACATAGAACGGCCAACCGGTTACCGTGACATTCACACACGGAGCCCAAACTCAGCCAACACAAGCACCGGAGGCCAAAGACGAACAGCGATGCGATGGACATCAGAGGCAGCGACTAACGGAGAGCTACGCAGACGACGGAGCGAGACCCAGAGGATGCTGCAAGATCCAGACGAGGCAGCGAAGAAGAAGGCACGCGTAACCGAGGTCCGGAGGAAGCACCGCTACGCAACGCATAAAGCAACGCGACGACACGACGATTCACAACGCAGCACAGGGCTCAGGGCAAAGAGCAGCAATGCCACGACGACGCACAACGAAGCGCAGGGCAGCAGAGTAACGCTACACCATGAGCAGCGCCGCGCACAGGACAACGCTACGCCACGCACAGAGCAACGCAACGACGGCACACGAAACGCGCAAAGCAACGCAGCAACGACATTCAGAGCAAATAACGCACAGAGCAACGACGACGCACAGAGTAATGCAACGCGCAGAACTTCGGCACACAGTGCAACGTGGCAACGCACAGAGCAAAGCAACGCACAGAGCAACGCAGCACAACGCGACACACCGAGCAACGACACAGAGAGCAACGCCACGCAGGGCAACGCAGCGCACAGAACAGAGCAACGCAACGCACAGGGCAGCGACACGCAGAGCGACGACACGCAGAGCAACGACGATACACGAAGCGCGCAGAGCAATACAACCCGTGGAGTAACGATACACAGAGCAAGCAACGCACAGAGCAACGGTACGCACAGAGCAGGGCAACGAGCGAAGTCACGCACGTACAGAGTAACATAGCACGCAGAGCAACGCAACGCAGCAACGCACAGAGTGATGGTACGCACAGATCAAGACAACGAAGGAAGCTACGCACGTATAGAGTAACATAACACGTAGGGCAACAGAGCAACGCAATGCGCAGAACAACGATACGCAGAACAACGCAACACAACACAAGTTGGACCGGAAAGGACGTAACGTAAAAGGACACAAGCATGAGATGACGCGCAGAGACCGAAGGAAGGCAAGCAGAGGCGTGCCAAGAGCAGAGCTACAATCAGCCACGGACAGTACGACGAACAACGCCAGAACTACGGGAAACAATCGCAAGAAGGAGGCAAGCACCGCAATGCACCAGGAGCAACGGAGCAAAGGGTACCAGGAAGTCATTGAGCACAAGAAGCGCCAGGCGACACCAAGGGACGTAGACAGGAGGGGTCGAGGCAACACAGAGGAACAAGAAGCAAAGCGGGAGGATGCCGAGTCAAGCGAGCAACATCGAACTTGTGAGAACCATAGGCAAAACGGAACGACGCCAGTCAGCGCAATGCGGCGTAGCAAATGCCACAAGCAACGCACGAAACAACGCAAAGCACCCGAGAAGTACCGAGCCGAGCAGCAACGAGAGGATAACGAAGTCAGAGATATTATAAGACCGAGGAAACCGAAGCGTATTAGACAATTAATACATAATACTTATTTGAATTTACCGAATTACATAATGAATTATAACCTTTAATATAATAAAATAGTTGAAGTCAAAACAAGAAATGTTTGTAACGAACCCCTGACGCCCGATGAGCCTACCCCAGCAATTCGAGTCGTTACAATAGTGAAAGGCAATCCTTCAACGTAAGCGCGGAATTTCTTTACACATATTATAGCAGCCAAGCATTCTAACTCGGTAATGCTATAATTGCGTTGCGCGCCGTTCAATTTCTGTGACACGTACGCTATCGGTTGCTCTTCCCCTTCATTTCCGACTTGACATAACACTCCACCTACGCCTGTGATGCTGGCGTCACACTGAATAAGAAAAGGTTTCGCAAAGTCGGAGTTATGCAGAACAGGGGCAGTGGTAAGTGCAGTTTTCAAGGCTTCGAACGCAACTTGTGCTTCGTCGGTCCATTTTAATCCTGCGGTCGGTTTTTTTAAACAATCTGTTATGGGTGCAGCTAATGCCGAGAAATTATGTATGAACCTTCGATACCACCCGGTCATTCCCAGAAACCTCCTGATTTGTTTCAGAGAATTGGGCACAGGAAAATCTGCTATGGCTGCAACCTTATCAGTGTCTACTTTCAGCACCCGTCTCCTACGATATAACCTAGGTATTTTACTTCTGTCATGCAAAAGTGGCTCTTGCCGATATTTATTGTGAGGCCTGCACATTTTAATCTCTCGGCCACTTCTTTCAACAACTCAAGGTGTGAATAAAAGGTGGAAGAGATAACGAGGAGATCATCCAAATACACGAAAACTCGCTCTCTGGAGTCGACGGGCAGAGGCTTCATCACCTTGTCCATTAACCGGCACATTCTTTGTGGGGCATTACATAGGCCGAAAGGCATGACGGTGAAATGATACAGAGGTCTGCCGGGCACGGTAAACGCAGTTTTATCTCTTGATGTGAGTTCAAGGGGGATCTGCCAGAACGCGTCTTTCAGATCAATTGAAGAAATGAAGCGCGTGTCTTGCAGTCTGCTCAAGAGTCCATCGATACGAGGCAAAGGATATGCATCTTTGATTGTGACTGCGTTCAGTTTGCGAGAGTCTAAGCAGAGGCGGACTTTACCCGGTTTTTTTACCAAGACTACTGGCGAGTTCCAAGCACTCATGCTTTCTTCAATAACGCCTAGGTTTAACATGCGATCTAGCTCGTTGTATACTAAAATTTTGAATTGCTGGTGATACTGAATAGTGCCTTTGTTTGATTGGTTCGGCTTCGCTCACTTCAATTACATGAGTTTCCAAATTTGTTTTACCTAAACCTAATGTTGCACACGAGGGGAAATGCGCAATTACGACATCCAATGCTGTTTGCTCAGATGCTACTAAAATATGTTATTTAGGTTTAACTTGTGGTATGACTGCTTCGCCATCCAACTCTAAAGACTCAATTAACGCAGAAACCAGCCCAAATGCTTGCCAGAAATCCATCCCCAAATATAATTCTTGCTGGAGATCAGGTACAATATACAATTTGAGGCTTTCAGTTTCCTGTCGGAATTCCACTAGTGCATTAATGTGGCCATATATGACATGGGCTGACCCTCCCGCAGTATTTAGAGTGTTACACGATAGTTCGGGCGACTGACCCATTTGCGATATGTGCTCTAATGCGTTTTTGCCCAAACAGCTGATACTGGCACCGCTATTTAGCAAACCTATCAACGGGATGCCACCTACAACGACGTGTGCATAAGGCCTGGGGTCGCCTGTTTTGTAGTGTATGGCTGTAAGTCTAGTGGGATGACTGCTTACTTGAGGATAGTTCAATGCTTCGACAAACTGCGCTACTTCTGATTCGGACTGCACTCTTTCCACAGAGGGTGATGTCAAATCGAAAATGCGCCGTCTTGCTACCTCATAATTTGCTGCCCGTTTTTCGAGACTTTGGCGATAAAGAGGGACATTTACTTCTACAGGTTTATTACTGAATAAATTAATAAGATTTAACGAAGGACGAGGGACGTTACAAAGGATTAAGGTCCAATCTTGTGAGTGTGTGATAACGCAACTGGACCGATCTGCCGAGTGTGACATTAAAGGGGCGTAATTGGTTGACGCTGTGTCGCAAGGGGAGCCGGTTCCAGTGGCTTCAGGTTCCACTCTTGAAATTTTACATTTTGGCCGGACCGATTGGGTTTTGACCGGCCTCCTTTCCAGTTTTTTGACTTGCAGTTAGGGCACTCACGGCATGTTTTACCCTTTTCCCCGCAATAGTAACAGAATAAACGTCTAGTTAACGCATCACATTCTCTGAAACCGTGTCCCTTTTTGTCACAGTTCCAGCAAGTCCAATTGGACATGTCTAACGCCTCGATTTCGGGGTCTGACTGCTCCAACTCTATTATGCGCTCAGCTGGAGAGTCTTCAATTTCTGACAAGTGGTGTGGTCTCTGATTCCCGCTTACCTGACCACCCCTTCTATCTAACACAGACGTAGAACGTAAATACACTTCTGCTCTACGACATTCTTCTCTAAAACGATCAATTGATCTCAAATTCATGGCGTACACCAGTTGAGCTACCTTCGGATTGATGTTCGGTAGTATTAAACTGACTAACTCTTCATCTCTCATTGTATGAGCTCGCTGCGTGTTCAATGATACAATGGCGGATACGTAATCCTCCACTGTTTCACGAACAAATTGTTTCCGTCTTTCCATCGCATGCGTGATTTCTGCGTCGGAATTCCATACTTTAAATCTTTTGGTTAGAGCTTCCTTAAGTTCTTCCCAAGTAGGGTAGGGATTCGTTCTTAAATATTGCCAATACCAGGCATCCGCTGGTCCTGTGACGCAGCGGTGAAATTGATCGACCCAATATAACTCGTTGACCGAGCTAAGACTTTTGATACGGTCTATTCTGAACAGAAATTCGTCTACAGACATACCCCAAGAGGTACCGTCAAATTTCAAATGCCATCTATTCAACGGGCTGTTTGAACGAGTAGCCGGGTAACCTGCATGAGGTGTTCGAGGGCGGCTTTGCCGATTTGCAGACTCAAAATTCGCTTGATAAGTAGGTGTTTGACGAGTTTCCGGCGGCGGGTAAATCATTGGCCGAGTGTTCGTTTGGATCTGACCTATTTGTAAGCTCAGCTGTTTTAATGCTTCGCGTATTTCTCGCATTTCATGATCTTGCCGTTCCGCTTGAGCTCGGACCCCGTTCCAACCATCAGTTTGCGCGGCATAAGAGGGTAGTCCCGCCCCGCCTGCATAAACTAAATTGTCGGCACTGTGATCCCACTGCAAATCTGACATGAGCAGATTATCGTTCGACGGTGTGAAAGGCCTGGCTCTGCGTGCTTGGACACTAAAATCAACAGTACGTTGATAGTCCCCTTGAGGCCTGGAGGTGTCCAACTTCCATTGAAAGGATGCTCCCACGGAACGTCTGGACCCTCTCGGCGAATTAGGCTGAGAATTAGGTCACGAAGCGCTGTTAGAAGCTGAATGACTTCTAGGACGCTCTATATCCGTTAGTATTGGTTGAGACGCCTTAGCTGGAATAATATTACCTGTGGCTATTACTGCTGCCGCAATGTCCGGTCTTTCTCCTCTCGCTCTGCCCCTGGTTTGGGGGCCTGTCCTTGGAACAGCTCCTGTTCCTTGTGGTGATCTGATCATCCTTCTGTAGGTGTTCTTTGCTACTACAAATGCTAAACAGTAACTGAAATAGCGCCTAAAAACACAATTTAAATTTGGTCTATCCTCTCTGTAATGCGGCTTCCGTCTTCTCGATCGCTAAAGGGTGAATGATCTGAAAGACTGAAATGTATCGGTGAATTAGTAGTCACATATTAATAAGGTTTCAATCAATACGAATCACCGACACCAAAATCCTTACAATAATTCACCAAAGGCGAAATTGGCAAAACGAGTTATCAGGTCATGCTTAACGAGAATCAAATCAAATAGGGGACAAGAAATGCAACCACGTTGAGTTGCCCAACAAGAGAACCATAATAGAAAAAATCCTATATTCGACCGACTTCAACCGTCCGTGGTGGCGAGAAAGTCCACGAAACCGGTTGATGAATATAGTAAACAATAACACAAAAAGAAACTCCGAAGTATTTATAATTCATTTATTTATACCAATGATAACAAAAAAAAAACTTATTCGAGATAAAATGGCATGTTTGCGTTCGTACAACAAAGAAAAGAAATATTTTCCTTTTCATGAAGCGCTTGTAGTCTGGCACAGTATATTTTTTTTTTTTTTTTTTTTTTTTTATATATATATTGCTATTGCAAAACAAAAAGAACTTGTGAGTTTAATAAAATTTCAAGTCTGTAGCAACAGGAACAAAAAAAAACAAAAATTTTGAATTTCCTCTATCCCGGCAAAAAAAAGTTCAATACATTGCCTTGGTTGGTCGGAAAAAAAAAATTAATATGAAATGTTATTTCTTAATTACATAAGAGTAATCCTGACCGTTAATTAACTTTTAACCAATTATTTCAAGTATCTCCCGCATCCCGGATTATTTATTACCGCATTACCTCGCTAAGAGCACTCAGCCAATACTGGTACTTCCTAACGGGCAGACGAAGTAATCTGTGAATTCAATAACAGAGAAACCAAATTAAATTAAAACAATATTTTATATTTCTGAAATACTGGATAATTCACCTTTATGGATTTCCAATTATAAGGCATGAGATGCAGGTGAACACGGCGTGGCAGGTATTTTTTTCTTTTACTCCAACCTTCTCCTCTTGGGGTCGTATCGATGTCCTTTTAATGGCAACCAAGACATCACCGTCTGCGTGCTGACGTTCGACCTCTTAACTGAACTTGCAACTTTAGATGTAGACGGTATCGCTGTTGTTTTTTTCGCGGTTGCCGGTTGCGATTTACCCACAGATTGAACAGGTCCAACGTTTCTCAACAGCTGAAACATTTGCTCCTGAATAACTTCAATTAAGTAAGACCAGCTAACGTCATTGAGTTTTCGCATCAAGTTATGCTGCAGTTGTGATGACATTAAAGCGATAGCATCGCCCCCTGCAAACTCCCGCATAACATCCGTCATGGGGCGAGTGGACCAAAACTGTGGTCTATGTTTGCACCGGCGCCTCACGTCTTCTTTAATCAAATTGGTGGGAGCATGATACAGCCGGCATATGGTGTTAATGGATTGTCGTCCGACTTGTGCTACCTCCATACCAGTTTGTTGCCGCAATAAGGTTGCGTGCAACAACTGAGCTTCGCAGCAGAGTTGAGGCCGCAATCCGTATTGCGCAGCTAACAATGCCGGTGCATTGTTCACGTCAACCACTAATTTCATGATCTCCTTTGACTCCAGGATGCCCCGCAACTGCTGGTCCTTCAGTAAATCAGGATGCTTTAACAGGTCGAATACATACACGGGCCCATTAGTGGTCGTCAAAGAGAAGGAGACCAACTTCTTGGTGTTGTTCACACGTATCGCTTGGCCGTCCAACCCTAACGTTTGTCGATAATTTTTCGTCCAAGCTAATAATTGTTCTACCGCAGCATGACAGTCGCTCCATGACTGCACTACAATTATTTGGTACCGTGCGGGTATCAATGCGGGTAATTCAGGTATGCCTGGGTTACTTTTTCGAGGCAGACTTGAAGACGAGCCTGTTGAGCTCTAAGAATCGCACTATTCGGATGTGACGACGAAACTTTCGGAATTTTCCAATCACTCAACAGATAATTGGAGCCTCCTACAATCGATTCTTTACTGATACGAACGCCAAGTTTTTCTTTACCGCCCTGACTCGGGATCTTTACTAAGCTGCTAACTTAAGTAACGTCTTTTTGTCCTGGAACCTTCGACGATTTCTTCGAGTTCGCCATCTCTTTCTTCTTTTGTTTAATTATATAGTCCGCGGCTGTTTGTTGACCGATTAACTTCTGAAGCGTATTTCGGTCCAATTGACAGGCCACCCTAGCTTGTATGGCGGGTTTAGCTAGACCGGTCTCTTTTACCTGTTTCGCGGGTGTCGCTGTCTTAGCTGATACGGATGTACGATACTACTGGACTTCGTTCACGACGCTCGGTGCGCCGCTGGAGTCGTAGCCTTTTCCATTTGTTCGCATCCATTTTCGCGCTGCAAAACAGAAGTTAATGAAGAGGAAACAGGAAAAGGAAATTTATTAATTAATGACTCATAATCCTTTCCTTCTTCAAATAAAATCTAAATGGATATTTATACGAATAAAAAAAAAATTGCAGGGAATAGGTTTTGTACGCCTACAGTTCCCATTAGGTCCGTATGCACCACGTTTAAACGACTAGACTTCCTTTTTGTTTTTTTAAAAGAATGTTAGTTTGCAACCACTAGGAAAATAATTTGCTTAATGCTCGACCAAAGTTCGCCTATTGTTCGTATAGACAAAGTCTAGGAGCATAAATTCTTTTACATTTTAAACAAACAAAACAAAAAATATATGTTAGTTCGTAACCAAAAAATAATAATTTGCTTAATGTCCGCCTAACGTTCGCTTCTTGTCCGTGTAAACGAAGTTTAGATGAATTAATTATCTTCAATACTAAAGGATGTTAGTTTATGACTAACAAAAAAAAATAATTTACTTTGTGTTCGACTAAAGCTCGCCTATTGTTCGTTTAACTATCGACAAAACGATACTTAGAAAGAATAATTTTTTCCTAATTCTAAAGTATTTTTAGTGTAATTCAAACTTCCTTTCTAAAGTTCGCCTAAAGTTCGGAAAACTATCGTCGAAACGATACTTAGAAAGAATAATTTTTTCTAATTCTAAGGTATTTTTCTTAAAGTGTAATTCAAACTTTCTTTCTAAAGTTCGCCTAAAGTTCGGAAAACTATCGCCGAAACGATACTTAGAAAGAATAATTTTTTCTAATTCTATGGTATTTTTCTTAAAGTGTAATTCAAACTTTCTTTCTAGAGTTCGCCTAAAGTTCGGAAAACTATCGCCGAAACGATACTTAGAAAGAATAATTTTTTCTAATTCTAAGGTATTTTTCTTAAAGTGTAATTCAAACTTTCCTTCTAAAGTTCGTTTAAAGTTCGGAAAACTATCGTCGAAACGATACCTGGAAAGAATAATTTTTTCTAATTCTAAGGTAATTTTTTTAAGGTGTAATTCAAACTTTCTTTCTAAAGTTCGCCTAACGTTCGGAAAACTATCGCCGAAACGATACTTAGAAAGAATAATTTTTTTCTAATTCTATGGTATTTTTCTTAAAGTGTAATTCAAACTTTCTTTCTAAAGTTCGCCTAAAGTTCGGAAAACTCTCGCCGAAACGATACTTAGAAAGAATAATTTTTTCTAATTCTAAGGTATCTTTCTTAAAGTGTAATTCAAACTTTCTTTCTAGAGTTTGCCTAAAGTTCGGAAAACTATCGCCGAAACGATACTTAGAAAGAATAATTTTTTCTAATTCTAAGGTATTTTTCTTAAAGTGTAATTCAAACTTTCCTTCTAAAGTTCGTCTAAAGTTCGGAAAACTATCGTCGAAACGATACCTAGAAAGAATATTTTTTTCTAATTCTAAGGTAATTTTCTTAAAGTGTAATTCAAACTTTCTTTCTAAAGTTCGCCTAAAGTTCGGAAAACTCTCGCCGAAACGATACTTAGAAAGAATAATTTTTTCTACTTCTAAGGTATTTTTCTTAAAGTGTAATTCAAACTTTCCTTCTAAAGTTCGGAAAACTATCGCCGAAACGATACTTAGACAGAATAATTTTTCTTACTTATTAAAGAATTTTTCTTAATTTTTTTATTCTAAAAGTTCTATTCGACTAAAGTTCTATAAGAATATAAATGCGGTGATTTGATTGTCTTAAGCTAAGTCTTATTGTACATAAGCTAAGTCTTAATAAAATTAGGGGAAGGGTGAAAATTGGGAATTTGTTTCAATAACTTCTTCACATCGAATCATTATGCCGGCCTTTTAGCTTGTCGGCTTCTGAGGTATGTTCTCTATCGAAATGCGCCGGTAGAGACATCTTTCAAAAGTAAAGAAACTCCGTCGGATGGTGGAGTAGAGGGAGCGAGTGCTGGACAGTCACTTCCACGACCCGCTCATGACAATGTCTTGCCCTGTAGTTTTGTGGTGGCCTAGTCCGCTTTGCCGACAATCATCCCCTCCTAAGGGAAAGCAAGTTCTTCAGAAAAGCGTTTAACCACCCACCCACCTGTCTCTTTCCGCTCACTAGGCCCAAAACAGGCGTGTCAGGGGACCAAGACATCGTCTCAACTACCCCACATCTTGAGGCTCTGATTCACAGAATCGAACTCTCAAGACATTTCTTCCTAGATGTTCGGGATGGATTTGCAAGTTGTTTACTCATGAACAAGCGGAAATATTGTTGCCTCATTGCCGTATGAGCGAAACTAGGACAATTAAAAGAAGAAATGAGGACTTGTAAAATTTTATGTTTTAAGCTATAAACACTTAGAAAAATTGTGGTCACATCAGATTGATAAGTTAAGTCCGGCTTGAAGTCCGTATAGGAATGCCGTATTGCTAAAAAAAAAAAAAATCGTTTTTTTAACAATCTGAACTTACGCAAACGTTGGGCGCCATATTTGTAACGAAGAGGTCCGCAGAACGTCCGGAAGACTAGGCCTTTGTCTTGGATTTGGACGCAAACCTGGCGGACGGAAAGTCATCCTCCATCTGTCGGAAGAAATCGTCATTTCTTCACCAAAATGGAGAATAACTTTCCTATGTTTTTCGTTGACTATGTTGTCATTAGACGACATATGTCCCACGAGCGGCTATTGAAGTGACGGAGCAGCTAGCATAAAAGCACGTGCATAGCTCGTCGGATGGGGTGAGTTGGCCACTTCTACTCGTGGACGAGTGTTAATCTGCTCGTGTGTGGGCCGACAAATGGGTTTGAGGAGTCCCATTCTTACGGTCGGCGGGCTGGACAAGGATGCTAGGTGAGGGGGCCAGATGCACGATCAAAAGAGGCGGAAAGGATGGTGAAAGGAAGTAGGCGAGGGGGAAGAACATCCGGGGGAAATCATCCGACGGATGACCGAACATGTTAATCCTTCTGTGTAATTATTATATCGTCAGAGGCAAAAAAAAAATAAATGGATAGGAATATTCCGTTCGGAAACGGATACCTTTTGGCCCAGTCACGCCAACAAGCGAACGACTAACGTGCTGTTGCTGCCGGACCAAGGCCACGTCACTGCCAATGATTCTGATCGAAAGGAGCTCATTTGACAGTCTCATCGGGCTTGGTCCGATCGGAACAGCAGCCCCATTTCCCATTGTACAGGCGCGTACATGCCTGAACACGCCCTAAGCCCCAGCCGGCCTTGGCGTCTTTGTTTACGTTCCTCAAACATTTTATTTCAGATTAGGTAATAATACTAAGATCTTTTACACGGTCAGGAAAATACAGATAGAGGATAGTAGCTGCTAGAACAAAGTCTCGATAGGATAGCATGTAAGCCATTATGCGAATGGTGTCCACCGACTATTGCACAAAGGTTTTTATTATTTCAGGTGTTTTAATACTATCCATTTGTCAACGGTGGTCAGCTCAGAAGCTTAGTTTCGAAGTCATGTCACTGTAGTTAATTAGCTTAGCCGTGACAGCAATTTCGTTCTAGAATCCTCCCCCATACGCTACCGCAGAAAAAAAAACCTTTAAAATTTACGTGCTGCTTAAGCGATTCACTTTAAACCGGATCGCTCCACGATTCGTAGGACTTGCGGATAAAAAAAAAATTCACATCAAAGGAAATCTCTAGGCTGAGAATGAGATGCATAAAAAGAAGCCATGGAATCGACTCTGGCCTCTGTTGGCTGATTCTCCTGTGAGGTTAACATCCGAAACGGCTTGAACTGATTTTTGTCTTCCGTATAAGGAGCAACATCCTTAAGAATTTTGCCTATAATATGTAAGTGAAACAAGGATTAGCCAACTAGGATAAACAGCGCTCCGACCTTGCAGGATAATACTCGTGGTCACATAACTATTTGTAATTCAGAATCTCCGCCGTTTTATGATCCCAGGCGAAATTCATCAAAAATTGTAGCGTTTCCATACGCCTGCTACGTCCACTTCGAAATCATAACGAATATGTACCGGAAAACTCTTTTTAAACAAAGCGTTAAATTTCTTCTATTTTAAACCGTGATTACTAATTGGATCTACTATTTACAATAGTATCGAATAAGAGAATGAACGCTAAAACGTCCACAGCAAATTTCAAAACAATTTATCCAATTCTAAATAAAATAGAGAAAGATTTGGACGGCTGTTAACATATTATTAGTTTTACCTCTTTAATGGTACCCTGTGGTGTTAACATTCAAGAGAACCATGTACAACTCACAAAAATAAAAATGACAACTGATTTCGGAATAATTATATAATTGGGTGTTTTTTTTTTTGTTTAAAGAATTTCATTTAAATTTCATCTTATTTGTAATAAAACTGAAAAGCATAACATTTTTGACAAAAAATAGAAAAATAATTAAAATTATGAAAATTATACAACTATTGATTGGTATTATTCGTAGTTAGTTTCAATATGCTTCGAATCGTTTGTTGTTCTGTTTTTTTTCCCGTTAGTTTATTCAAGTTTGACTTTCATCGTCCGTTTCCTGTATTTTTTTTTACTTTCACTGCAAGCAATTTCAGTCTCTGTAGGATTTTTAATTGAACCCGTATTATGCGATTCGCCCGGTGTTGAAGGACCACCCGATGTGTTCGACGAACAATCTGTATCAGCAACAACCCATACTCGATCAGTTCCAGTGTGATGTACTGAAATTTGTTTAATGACTTCACTCGACGATTGTTGCAAAGCGTTGATATGCAGCTGGTGCTGTCTATTGAAACTGCTACGTAAGGTGTCCTCTATCAGTGCTGCTAATTTTTCCCGATCAGAATCATGAATTAAAACCTAAGTGCACGAGTTCATTCGAAAGAAGATTAGCTGAGTCGTCTTGTGATACTTGGCATGTCAGTTGTCGATTCATTTTATCATCCATTCGAAGCAATATCGTCATCAATAAATCACAGCTATCTTCCCTTGGCTTAACGCTACACATCATATTCACTACTTTTCTACTTTCTACGTCAATTGGTTCCGGGGTTACAGATTTAACAGACTCTGCAGTTTCAGGCGACACAGCCCTAGGGCGCGGATGAGGTGGTTGCGGTTGTGAAGCGCGGAGGGCGTAACAGGCATCTGTGTTGATTTTAGCGCGATTGATGTTGGCGTCGAAACCGCGATCGATTGGTGGTTGTAAGGTAAATTGGGGCCAATAATTCGAGATCTATTATCTGGACGTATTCCAATTACGGCTTCTACTTGGCATGAAAGATTTGTGGCACAACACTTAGTTCGTCCCAATAACTGCCTCATTGTAAAAAAAAATCACGCAACATTTTCTGCAATGTAGCGGAAAGCGTTCGCCATGCGGGTTAAATGTTTTCCGATACATCGGCATGAGGACAAACAGCTTGTGGTGGCAAATAGAGCACCGTTAGCGGGACACAAAAAAAATGCCATGTAGTTTGAGCGTTACCGGTGTGTGCCTGCATCTTTCGATGTACAAAAAAAGAGGAGAAGAACCTGGGTAGATGAAGCGAAGGGCCCACCACGCGGTACACTGGAGAATAACGGGTCTGCCGTTATTTGGTGTCTTGCTTGTCCTTGCCCGATCACTAGTGGGCTTTAAAGAACCAAGGGAATAACTGTCGGACTAACCTTTTGCGTTTTTATTTGTTTTCTCTGCTTGCCTTTAGTTGCCTGGGATAGCGTTGAGTTGGATTTTACGACACGATCGACTATATTTACGCTACCTTGTAATCATTAATTTTTTTATTCTTTTTCTGTTTTTTTTTGACACGCGGGCACGCACTTGGAAAAAAACAAGTTCGGTGATGTTTGCTGCTGACGATGATCGGCGATCGACTCGCTACTTGGAACGATGGCGATGAACTGGGCCGAAAGGAAGTGCTTGATCATGGATCAGCCTTCCTTCTCGGGTTTTTTACGTTTTTAGGTTGCCGTTCTGACTTGTGTACAGCGGTGCGGATTTTTCCGTATTTTTCGATTTGTGACGTTCAAAGCGGCTCGTCAGAAGTTTAAGTCAAAAACTTGTATTGTTTCTGCTGGTAATCTGACTTCAAGATCATTCGATATGTTATCTAACAAAGGAACAAAAATAGCTTTGCGATAATAGTCTTCAGCATTGTTTGCAGTAAAGTTCGAGCGATGGATTTGTCGAATAGTTAATCGAGGAAGTTCTATTTCGGTTCCCAGTTCTTTTGCAATACCCTTTGCTTTAACAAATAATTTCGCAAAATGAGAATCTGCATCTCTCCGATACGATCTCAAAATCTTCATCGTATCTTGCAATACATCAGAGGCACTCTTTAAATCCATTGACGGAGCTTATAAAGCTAGGCTCAAGGGACGTTTTACGGAGAGAATATCACAAAGGCAAACCAATGAAATAATGAAATCTGCATCACTCAATGCTTTAATTAAGGAATATGCCTCCGGCGATGTTTTTGTATCTAGTCACATGGATATTTCTTGAAGAGCGTTACATATTTTTTGGCAAGAATTCTGGAACTGCAAAACACCATCATGCTTTTCTATCCATCGTGTTTCGCAAAGCCCACGAAAATTATGCTCTTAGTAGTTCTTAAATACTGCTGTTCTTTTAGAAGAAGCATTCGAAAAACTAATTACTTTTTTCATAGTAGAAATGGCATTCCGAGTTGAGACCACTTTTGCAGTTTTGCTTAGAGAACTATTGAGCGAATGATTAAAACAAGGACATCTCCTGGTATTAGGGCAACTTTTAATTATCTCCTGCACGGTTCCTTTAATAGCACATGTGGGGTCCAGGGACTCCACTTTAGAGCTAAATAAAACCACGATACCAAATACTTGGTTTAATAAAATAAAAAGCACGACTGCTGTCGTTGGTGGTTCCAATTAGACTAGTTAAAATTTATTTCCTAACTTAAAATGTTAATTTCTATTTACAGTTTTTTTTGATAATTCTATTGTCTATTTTTCTAATCTAATTTACAAAACTATTTCGATGTACCGGTCTCAAATATCGGTCCGGATTATTTCGGTAATTTAGTTTGGCATCGAATTTAGTTTCCATTGTTTAAAATATAATTTTACTGAACCGAGAATATTTGGTTCCTTTGTTTTATAAATTTTGAAATTCTATTTTTGAACGTGTCCGTTATCGAATATTTGCTTCATTGGATTCGATTGGAAATTTTGAATTCGGATATAAATTTAAATGAAATATTTTGAATATATCCGCTACACACTCCCCAACCAGCAGCGCGTTACACTTGAGTTTGCAATTTTATAATTATTTTGACATTATGTGAGCGGGTTTCAGGCGGTCTATAGCGACTGATTTTGATTTCCCGTTTATTTCTATTACGAATTGTTTTCTTAGTCGTCGAAGGACTTTGTACGGACCTTCATATGGAGCGGTTAAACCTGTCCTAACTTTATCTACTCGGAGAAAGACGAATGGACATAATGTCAGATCGGTTGAAAAAAATACGTTTTTTTGGTTGTTACTTCGGGCATTTGTTACTTTTAAATTTCCCATAGATCTCTTTAATTTTGAGACGAATTCAGTGGGTTCGGCGTTGTCATGATTGGTTGTAGGAACAAAAATTTCTCCTGGTACCTTGAGACTTTGACCGTATACTAGGTCTGCTGGTGAGCACTGTAAGTCGTCTCTAACTGCAGTTCGTATTCCTAGCATTACTAATGGTAGTTCTCCATACCAGTGTGTAGAATTGTTTCTAGCCATGATGGATGCCTTTAAATGTCTATGGAAACGTTCTACCAACCCATTTGCTTGAGGGTGATATGCAGTGGTATGTATTCGGTGGGATCCTAAAGTCTTAGTTAACTCAGCGAATAATTTTGACTTGAATTGACTACCTTGGTCCAGTGTGATTTCTGAGGGTATTCCGAAACGAGGAATGTATTGTTGCACGAAGGTTTCAGCTATAGTTATGACAGACATGTCTTTCATCGGATACGCCTCGGGCCATCTCGTGAATCTGTCTATTATAGTTAGTAGGTAGGAGTTTCCTCCTGAAGGTGGTAGTGGACCAACAATGTCCATATGTATGTGTTCAAACCTATTTGATGGTGGTTCGAAATTGTCGAATTTTGTTCGCGTATGCCGGTGTACTTTTGCCTTTTGGCAACCGATGCATGCTTTTGACCAACTGTTTGAGTCTTTATTGATTGATGGCCAGAAGTATTTAGAAGTTAATTGTTTTCTGGTGGTACGTATACCCGGGTGTGATAGGTCATGTATTGATTTAAAAACTTGTGTTCTTAATTCTACTGGGATATATGGACGATTTTTCCCGGTATTGGTTTCGCACCAAATTTCCTTTTCTGATAAAGGTATTGTTAATAATTGTAGTTTTAATTTTGATTGTGAATTGGTAGGCTTATCTAACATGTCTTTTAACTCCTTGTCTTTTGTCTGTAATTCTGACAAGTTTTGGAGAGTGAAAGTGACAGTGTTTATGTCAATGCTATGAATGCGGGAAAGTGCGTCCGCGACGTGATTGTCTTTTCCACTAACATGTCTTATATCAGTAGTGAATTGTGATATATAATCCAAATGTCGTGTTTGTCTGGGCGAGCGTTCGGTTTTGGAAGGAATTGCTGTTAGTAATGGTTTGTGATCTGTAAAGATAGTGAAAGTTCAACCTTCGACAAAATATCGGAAATGTTTAATTGCCAGATAAATTGCCAGTAACTCTCTATCGAATGCTGAATACTTTATTTTTGCTGGAGATAATTTCTTTGAAAAGAATGCAAGTGGATGCCAATGTCCTGCGTTGAGTTGTTGTAAGACTGCTCCTGCAGCTGTAATGATGCTAAAAGAGGCGTTCTCTATAGGGTGTGAAAGAAGTGTCGCGTTGGCGAGTGCTTCTTTAGTTTTGCAGAAACTGTCTTCACATGTCGTGTTCCAGTTGAATTGTTTCTTCGAACCTTTTTGTCTGTTTAGTTCGGCAAGATGATTATGTATTGGGGTTAATAAATTGGCTAGCTGTGGTATGAATCTATTGTAGTAGTTTATCATACCTACAAATTTTTGAATTTGCTTGATTGATGTTGGAGTTTTTAAATTTTTAATTGCTTGAACTTTTTCTATTGAAGGTAATATTCCTTTTTCCGATATAGTGTGACTCAGAAAAGTTAATTCAGGAACTCCGAATAGACACTTGGATGGCTTAATATTTAATCCGTATTCGGAAAGTCTTTGAAAAAGTTGTTCAAGGTGCTTTGCATGTTCATTTTCGTCACGACTGGCGACGAGAATGTCATCAATATATACAAATATAAAATCCAAACCATTAACAACTTGGTTAATGAACCTTTGGAAAGTTTGTGCGGCATTTCTTAAACCGAAAGGCATACGTGTAAATTCGTAGAGTCCAAAAGGAGTTGTTATAGCTGTCTTATACACGTCTTCGGGTGCAATTGGTATTTGATGGTACGCCCTTACCAAATCAATTTTTGAAAAAATTTTGCATCCGTTTAAATTCGTTGAAAAATTTTGTATGTGTGGTACTGGGTACCTGTCTGGAATGGTTGCTGCATTCAGACGTCGGTAGTCACCGCAAGGACGCCAATCCTTACAGTCTTTCTTAGGCACTAAGTGCAAAGGTGATGATACAGGAGAGGCAGAGGGTCGGCAAATTCCTAATTGCATCATATGCTGGAATTCAAATTTTGCCGCCTTATGTTTTAGTGGTTCAAGTCTTCTTGGTCGACTTGCAGGAAGTGTCCCTTGAGTTACAATATGGTGTTGCACTGTATGCTTAATGGCGCAATTAAAATTTGGTGCCTTGCATACTGAAGGGTATTTATTGAATACTGCTTCGAATTTGTTTTCGATGCTAAAATTTAATGGTGTTGGCGTATCTGCATTAATGGTATTTGTGTCAGTGGTTAATTTTGTTATGTTGTCAGTTAATCTCTTGTTTCGTATATCGACAAGTATATTAAACTTTTCGAGAAAATCGGCTCCAATTATTGGCTTATTGATTGAAGCGATAATAAAAGGATGTATGAATTCGCGACGGAGACCTAAATTTAACTTCAATAATTTAGTCCCATACACTTTAATACCAGACCCATTTGCTGCAGTTAAAGTGTAGTCGCATGTTTTGACCGAAGGAGCGAATAAATAATGCGGTACTGCCGAGACATCAGCACCTGTGTCTATCAGAAAGTTAATTTTATTGTTTTGGTCTCGGATATAGAGGCGACGGGTTTTAATGTTTCCTCCTATATCCGTCGCTCGAATAGAAGGTTTACTTAGTTTTTTGTACCTTTTATTATATCGTCCTTTGTAGCTAGAGGTATGTCGTTGAATTTGCAGGGCATAACGCATTTTTGTGCCTTAGTCCCGTATTTTTCGTGATACCAACAGGTCTCTTCGTTTGACTTCGGTATATTTTTGAAGTTTCGAGAGTGACTTCGCGAACGATTACGACCGCGTTCTTTATTTGAAGATAATAGACGTTCAATTTTTTCTTTGATTTCAGCAATTTCTTGCTGAAGTGAGAAAATTGTTGGCTTATTGTCGATAGCACATATAGAGCTAGAATTTGGTAAAGCATCCCAAATTTTGTCGGCTAGTGATGCTAGTTCTTCGATTGGCCTATCGCTTTGAGATATCAAAGCGATTGCAATCGGTTGTGGCATACGACGCATCCACAGGTTACGAAGAAGCTTTTCACTGAACGTGTCGCTAGACCCAGCAATATTGATCAGTGAACGATAAAATTCCGAAGGTTTTTTATCTCCCATCTCAATATTGCCTAATAGCTGTTCAATTCGTCTTTCTTCGCTTACTGTATGCCGTTTAATAAGGGTTGATTTCAGGTTTTCGTACAGATTTTGTGTGGGAGGTTTCTGTATTGTGTCAATGACTGTCTCTATAACTTCTTGTGGTAGTGCAGCCAATGTGTAATTATATTTTGTGAGATCTAACTTCACCCTTCCGATCTCAAATTGTGCTTCTGCTTGGATGAACCATGGCAATGGTGAATGTATCCAAAATGCAGGAAGTCTTATGTGGTACGCAGAAACTTGTTTGGAATTCTCTTCCCTAACTTTTTCTGCGTCGTTATTATCCCCTGTCATATTCGCCTTGCTCATTTTAGTGTATATTGCTACTAATCTGAACTATTGAACTAGTGTATGTTATGTACACAGCTTAATGTGAAGTATTTTATACTTAGTTTAAGAAATATGACGAAATTTCATTTGTGTTCTTATGTATTGAGGTAGAGTACTTAAAGGAAATATAAGAATTAAGGAACTATAAGTTCGCCTTCTGGCATGAGGGAAATTCAATTTGTTGTATTAGAATGTGAATTAAATACACGCTCATGACGAAAGTCCATAAAAAATCGCTTCGACTATTTAAGTCGTAATAATAACAATGAAATCGCACCTCGCATTTAAGTTTGGTTTGCGTTATTTTACCATTACCACGCTATTGTATAATTCATATTTTAACCGAAAATAAATTTTATGCAAAAACCACACATAAAAAAAAAATATCGATATTAATTCGCGTACTTTTCATTCGATACTAATTAAATTCGCGAAAATTTGTAAATACCGTATATTTGTATTATTATTCTGTATTTCACGCGTATGAGAATTTTAATTTATGCTTTTTCGATTCTATCGAAATAGTTTTGCTAACAATTTTATATACAATTGTTCGATGTTGCAAACAAAATTCGCAATTACTTTGCTTTATAAATTTCTTAATTATGATCTTGTCTTAATTCTATTGTGGTACGTTTAATGTTTAGAATTCAATATAAATCGTATGAATGTTTGTATTTATAAATGTGATATGTGTTTTTATTTGATATTTTATATTTTGCATATTTATGTAAAATGTATTTTAAGGAATGAAATATTTATATCAAAAAAAAAAAAAATTTTTGAGAAGAATAATTAGAGAAAAAAAAAAAAATAACATTTTTGATACTTTATCTGTTCATGTTTTGTATTTCATTTTATCCTGTTGCTACTTTGTGCTGTATAATTTGCCGTGATGTTTTCAATTTATGTGCTGCTTTGCATAGTATACTTGTTGTTGTTTAAGATGTTGCCGGTTGAGTGTAGAATACTGCTGTTTGTAATTCCTGTGGCTTTGTCGATGGATTGTTGTTGCCCTATTTTGGGTATCGAGACGTTGTTGTTGTTTCCATGTTGGGTGTCGAGACTTTTGTGTGAATTCCGTGTATTTTATCTTTTTAATGTGTTTAATATTTGTGAATTTATGTGTTTTAATCACTTGTTGCGTTATATGTTTAATGCTTTATTTAATTGCATGACTTGTTGCGTTTACTTTTGCACAACTTTATTTCGTTCATTATTTGAACTGAATGATTTTGTTGAAAACACTAAAAACACTTTATTATTTTTAATATTTGGATGTGAACTATTATAGCCCTTTTGGGACGTCGGGGTCACCACTTGTGGGGTCCAGGGACTCCACTTTAGAGCTAAATAAAACCACGATACCAAATACTTGGTTTAATAAAATAAAAAGCACGACTGCTGTCGTTGGTGGTTCCAATTAGACTAGTTAAAATTTATTTCCTAACTTAAAATGTTAATTTCTATTTACAGTTTTTTTTTGATAATTCTATTGTCTATTTTTCTAATCTAATTTACAAAACTATTTCGATGTACCGGTCTCAAATATCGGTCCGGATTATTTCGGTAATTTAGTTTGGCATCGAATTTAGTTTCCATTGTTTAAAATATAATTTTACTGAACCGAGAATATTTGGTTCCTTTGTTTTATAAATTTTGAAATTCTATTTTTGAACGTGTCCGTTATCGAATATTTGCTTCATTGGATTCGATTGGAAGTTTTGAATTCGGATATAAATTTAAATGAAATATTTTGAATATATCCGCTACACACATGCCATTACAGAGCAATTATCTGTCCCAATCCCAACACAATTTTTAAGGGGAAGCTCAAACTTTTTTATTAAATCGATCACGCAGTGGCCCAACACAGCACCAGTGAGCCGTCGCTCTCCGCCCTCTATATCCTCTTCCCGAATGGAAGCATATACATCTGCGAATGTTAGAAAATCTTCCCTTACAATCCCTTCGTGTATTTATCGTATACTTAAGCTCAGTTGTTCAGTATGTGCTGCATCAGTTGTCTCATCGAACATTATAGAGTAAAAACCAGCCTTCTTTACTCCATTCAATATCTGCTTCTGAATTTCTTCTTTACAGCACTCAATTATCGAATTCTGCGTTGTCTTGCTGATGTATGTCGCTTTGCAAGACGCCGTCTTCAAATGCTGTTCCAAAATTTTGTCATCACCTTCAACCCGATATCTAAGTAGAGCTCGAAAATTTCCTTCAAACTTTCTTTCTAAAGTTCGCCTAAAGTTCGGAAAACTCTCGCCGAAACGATACTTAGAAAGAATAATTTTTTCTACTTCTAAGGTATTTTTCTTAAAGTGTAATTCAAACTTTCCTTCTAAAGTTCGGAAAACTATCGCCGAAACGATACTTAGACAGAATAATTTTTCTTACTTATTAAAGAATTTTTCTTAATTTTTTTATTCTAAAAGTTCTATTCGACTAAAGTTCTATAAGAATATAAATGCGGTGATTTGATTGTCTTAAGCTAAGTCTTATTGTACATAAGCTAAGTCTTAATAAAATTAGGGGAAGGGTGAAAATTGGGAATTTGTTTCAATAACTTCTTCACATCGAATCATTATGCCGGCCTTTTAGCTTGTCGGCTTCTGAGGTATGTTCTCTATCGAAATGCGCCGGTAGAGACATCTTTCAAAAGTAAAGAAACTCCGTCGGATGGTGGAGTAGAGGGAGCGAGTGCTGGACAGTCACTTCCACGACCCGCTCATGACAATGTCTTGCCCTGTAGTTTTGTGGTGGCCTAGTCCGCTTTGCCGACAATCATCCCCTCCTAAGGGAAAGCAAGTTCTTCAGAAAAGCGTTTAACCACCCACCCACCTGTCTCTTTCCGCTCACTAGGCCCAAAACAGGCGTGTCAGGGGACCAAGACATCGTCTCAACTACCCCACATCTTGAGGCTCTGATTCACAGAATCGAACTCTCAAGACATTTCTTCCTAGATGTTCGGGATGGATTTGCAAGTTGTTTACTCATGAACAAGCGGAAATATTGTTGCCTCATTGCCGTATGAGCGAAACTAGGACAATTAAAAGAAGAAATGAGGACTTGTAAAATTTTATGTTTTAAGCTATAAACACTTAGAAAAATTGTGGTCACATCAGATTGATAAGTTAAGTCCGGCTTGAAGTCCGTATAGGAATGCCGTATTGCTAAAAAAAAAAAAATCGTTTTTTTAACAATCTGAACTTACGCAAACGTTGGGCGCCATATTTGTAACGAAGAGGTCCGCAGAACGTCCGGAAGACTAGGCCTTTGTCTTGGATTTGGACGCAAACCTGGCGGACGGAAAGTCATCCTCCATCTGTCGGAAGAAATCGTCATTTCTTCACCAAAATGGAGAATAACTTTCCTATGTTTTTCGTTGACTATGTTGTCATTAGACGACATATGTCCCACGAGCGGCTATTGAAGTGACGGAGCAGCTAGCATAAAAGCACGTGCATAGCTCGTCGGATGGGGTGAGTTGGCCACTTCTACTCGTGGACGAGTGTTAATCTGCTCGTGTGAGGGCCGACAAATGGGTTTGAGGAGTCCCATTCTTACGGTCGGCGGGCTGGACAAGGATGCTAGGTGAGGGGGCCAGATGCACGATCAAAAGAGGCGGAAAGGATGGTGAAAGGAAGTAGGCGAGGGGGAAGAACATCCGGGGGAAATCATCCGACGGATGACCGAACATGTTAATCCTTCTGTGTAATTATTATATCGTCAGAGGCAAAAAAAAAATAAATGGATAGGAATATTCCGTTCGGAAACGGATACCTTTTGGCCCAGTCACGCCAACAAGCGAACGACTAACGTGCTGTTGCTGCCGGACCAAGGCCACGTCACTGCCAATGATTCTGATCGAAAGGAGCTCATTTGACAGTCTCATCGGGCTTGGTCCGATCGGAACAGCAGCCCCATTTCCCATTGTACAGGCGCGTACATGCCTGAACACGCCCTAAGCCCCAGCCGGCCTTGGCGTCTTTGTTTACGTTCCTCAAACATTTTATTTCAGATTAGGTAATAATACTAAGATCTTTTACACGGTCAGGAAAATACAGATAGAGGATAGTAGCTGCTAGAACAAAGTCTCGATAGGATAGCATGTAAGCCATTATGCGAATGGTGTCCACCGACTATTGCACAAAGGTTTTTATTATTTCAGGTGTTTTAATACTATCCATTTGTCAACGGTGGTCAGCTCAGAAGCTTAGTTTCGAAGTCATGTCACTGTAGTTAATTAGCTTAGCCGTGACAGCAATTTCGTTCTAGAATCCTCCCCCATACGCTACCGCAGAAAAAAAAACCTTTAAAATTTACGTGCTGCTTAAGCGATTCACTTTAAACCGGATCGCTCCACGATTCGTAGGACTTGCGGATAAAAAAAAAATTCACATCAAAGGAAATCTCTAGGCTGAGAATGAGATGCATAAAAAGAAGCCATGGAATCGACTCTGGCCTCTGTTGGCTGATTCTCCTGTGAGGTTAACATCCGAAACGGCTTGAACTGATTTTTGTCTTCCGTATAAGGAGCAACATCCTTAAGAATTTTGCCTATAATATGTAAGTGAAACAAGGATTAGCCAACTAGGATAAACAGCGCTCCGACCTTGCAGGATAATACTCGTGGTCACATAACTATTTGTAATTCAGAATCTCCGCCGTTTTATGATCCCAGGCGAAATTCATCAAAAATTGTAGCGTTTCCATACGCCTGCTACGTCCACTTCGAAATCATAACGAATATGTACCGGAAAACTCTTTTTAAACAAAGCGTTAAATTTCTTCTATTTTAAACCGTGATTACTAATTGGATCTACTATTTACAATAGTATCGAATAAGAGAATGAACGCTAAAACGTCCACAGCAAATTTCAAAACAATTTATCCAATTCTAAATAAAATAGAGAAAGATTTGGACGGCTGTTAACATATTATTAGTTTTACCTCTTTAATGGTACCCTGTGGTGTTAACATTCAAGAGAACCATGTACAACTCACAAAAATAAAAATGACAACTGATTTCGGAATAATTATATAATTGGGTGTTTTTTTTTTTGTTTAAAGAATTTCATTTAAATTTCATCTTATTTGTAATAAAACTGAAAAGCATAACATTTTTGACAAAAAATAGAAAAATAATTAAAATTATGAAAATTATACAACTATTGATTGGTATTATTCGTAGTTAGTTTCAATATGCTTCGAATCGTTTGTTGTTCTGTTTTTTTTCCCGTTAGTTTATTCAAGTTTGACTTTCATCGTCCGTTTCCTGTATTTTTTTTTACTTTCACTGCAAGCAATTTCAGTCTCTGTAGGATTTTTAATTGAACCCGTATTATGCGATTCGCCCGGTGTTGAAGGACCACCCGATGCGTTCGACGAACAATCTGTATCAGCAACAACCCATACTCGATCAGTTCCAGTGTGATGTACTGAAATTTGTTTAATGACTTCACTCGACGATTGTTGCAAAGCGTTGATATGCAGCTGGTGCTGTCTATTGAAACTGCTACGTAAGGTGTCCTCTATCAGTGCTGCTAATTTTTCCCGATCAGAATCATGAATTAAAACCTAAGTGCACGAGTTCATTCGAAAGAAGATTAGCTGAGTCGTCTTGTGATACTTGGCATGTCAGTTGTCGATTCATTTTATCATCCTTTCGAAGCAATATCGTCATCAATAAATCACAGCTATCTTCCCTTGGCTTAACGCTACACATCATATTCACTACTTTTCTACTTTCTACGTCAATTGGTTCCGGGGTTACAGATTTAACAGACTCTGCAGTTTCAGGCGACACAGCCCTAGGGCGCGGATGAGGTGGTTGCGGTTGTGAAGCGCGGAGGGCGTAACAGGCATCTGTGTTGATTTTATCGCGATTTGCCGGCTTTACCATGAACGATGATGTTGGCGTCAAAACCGCGACCGATTGGTGGTTGTAAGGTAAATTGGGGCCAATAATTCGAGATCTATTATCTGGACGTATTCCAATTACGGCTTCTACTTGGCATGAAAGATTTGTGGCACAACACTTAGTTCGTCCCAATAACTGCCTCATTGTAAAAAAAAATCACGCAACATTTTCTGCAATGTAGCGGAAAGCGTTCGCCATGCGGGTTAAATGTTTTCCGATACATCGGCATGAGGACAAACAGCTTGTGGTGGCAAATAGAGCACCGTTAGCGGGACACAAAAAAAATGCCATGTAGTTTGAGTGTTACCGGTGTGTGCCTGCATCTTTCGATGTACAAAAAAAGAGGAGAAGAACCTGGGTAGATGAAGCGAAGGGCCCACCACGCGGTACACTGGAGAATAACGGGTCTGCCGTTATTTGGTGTCTTGCTTGTCCTTGCCCGATCACTAGTGGGCTTTAAAGAACCAAGGGAATAACTGTCGGACTAACCTTTTGCGTTTTTATTTGTTTTCTCTGCTTGCCTTTAGTTGCCTGGGATAGCGTTGAGTTGGATTTTACGACACGATCGACTATATTTACGCTACCTTGTAATCATTAATTTTTTTATTCTTTTTCTGTTTTTTTTTGACACGCGGGCACGCACTTGGAAAAAAACAAGTTCGGTGATGTTTGCTGCTGACGATGATCGGCGATCGACTCGCTACTTGGAACGATGGCGATGAACTGGGCCGAAAGGAAGTGCTTGATCATGGATCAGCCTTCCTTCTCGGGTTTTTTACGTTTTTAGGTTGCCGTTCTGACTTGTGTACAGCGGTGCGGATTTTTCCGTATTTTTCGATTTGTGACGTACAAAGCGGCTCGTCAGAAGTTTAAGTCAAAAACTTGTATTGTTTCTGCTGGTAATCTGACTTCAAGATCATTCGATATGTTATCTAACAAAGGAACAAAAATAGCTTTGCGATAATAGTCTTCAGCATTGTTTGCAGTAAAGTTCGAGCGATGGATTTGTCGAATAGTTAATCGAGGAAGTTCTATTTCGGTTCCCAGTTCTTTTGCAATACCCTTTGCTTTAACAAATAATTTCGCAAAATGAGAATCTGCATCTCTCCGATACGATCTCAAAATCTTCATCGTATCTTGCAATACATCAGAGGCACTCTTTAAATCCATTGACGGAGCTTATAAAGCTAGGCTCAAGGGACGTTTTACTGAGAGAATATCACAAAGGCAAACCAATGAAATAATGAAATCTGCATCACTCAATGCTTTAATTAAGGAATATGCCTCCGGCGATGTTTTTGTATCTAGCCACATGGATATTTCTTGAAGAGCGTTACATATTTTTTGGCAAGAATTCTGGAACTGCAAAACACCATCATGCTTTTCTATCCATCGTGTTTCGCAAAGCCCACGAAAATTATGCTCTTAGTAGTTCTTAAATACTGCTGTTCTTTTAGAAGAAGCATTCGAAAAACTAATTACTTTTTTCATAGTAGAAATGGCATTCCGAGTTGAGACCACTTTTGCAGTTTTGCTTAGAGAACTATTGAGCGAATGATTAAAACAAGGACATCTCCTGGTATTAGGGCAACTTTTAATTATCTCCTGCACGGTTCCTTTAATAGCACATGTGGGGTCCAGGGACTCCACTTTAGAGCTAAATAAAACCACGATACCAAATACTTGGTTTAATAAAATAAAAAGCACGACTGCTGTCGTTGGTGGTTCCAATTAGACTAGTTAAAATTTATTTCCTAACTTAAAATGTTAATTTCTATTTACAGTTTTTTTTGATAATTCTATTGTCTATTTTTCTAATCTAATTTACAAAACTATTTCGATGTACCGGTCTCAAATATCGGTCCGGATTATTTCGGTAATTTAGTTTGGCATCGAATTTAGTTTCCATTGTTTAAAATATAATTTTACTGAACCGAGAATATTTGGTTCCTTTGTTTTATAAATTTTGAAATTCTATTTTTGAACGTGTCCGTTATCGAATATTTGCTTCATTGGATTCGATTGGAAATTTTGAATTCGGATATAAATTTAAATGAAATATTTTGAATATATCCGCTACACACTCCCCAACCAGCAGCGCGTTACACTTGAGTTTGCAATTTTATAATTATTTTGACATTATGTGAGCGGGTTTCAGGCGGTCTATAGCGACTGATTTTGATTTCCCGTTTATTTCTATTACGAATTGTTTTCTTAGTCGTCGAAGGACTTTGTACGGACCTTCATATGGAGCGGTTAAACCTGTCCTAACTTTATCTACTCGGAGAAAGACGAATGGACATAATGTCAGATCGGTTGAAAAAAATACGTTTTTTTGGTTGTTACTTCGGGCATTTGTTACTTTTAAATTTCCCATAGATCTCTTTAATTTTGAGACGAATTCAGTGGGTTCGGCGTTGTCATGATTGGTTGTAGGAACAAAAATTTCTCCTGGTACCTTGAGACTTTGACCGTATACTAGGTCTGCTGGTGAGCACTGTAAGTCGTCTCTAACTGCAGTTCGTATTCCTAGCATTACTAATGGTAGTTCTCCATACCAGTGTGTAGAATTGTTTCTAGCCATGATGGATGCCTTTAAATGTCTATGGAAACGTTCTACCAACCCATTTGCTTGAGGGTGATATGCAGTGGTATGTATTCGGTGGGATCCTAAAGTCTTAGTTAACTCAGCGAATAATTTTGACTTGAATTGACTACCTTGGTCCAGTGTGATTTCTGAGGGTATTCCGAAACGAGGAATGTATTGTTGCACGAAGGTTTCAGCTATAGTTATGACAGACATGTCTTTCATCGGATACGCCTCGGGCCATCTCGTGAATCTGTCTATTATAGTTAGTAGGTAGGAGTTTCCTCCTGAAGGTGGTAGTGGACCAACAATGTCCATATGTATGTGTTCAAACCTATTTGATGGTGGTTCGAAATTGTCGAATTTTGTTCGCGTATGCCGGTGTACTTTTGCCTTTTGGCAACCGATGCATGCTTTTGACCAACTGTTTGAGTCTTTATTGATTGATGGCCAGAAGTATTTAGAAGTTAATTGTTTTCTGGTGGTACGTATACCCGGGTGTGATAGGTCATGTATTGATTTAAAAACTTGTGTTCTTAATTCTACTGGGATATATGGACGATTTTTCCCGGTATTGGTTTCGCACCAAATTTCCTTTTCTGATAAAGGTATTGTTAATAATTGTAGTTTTAATTTTGATTGTGAATTGGTAGGCTTATCTAACATGTCTTTTAACTCCTTGTCTTTTGTCTGTAATTCTGACAAGTTTTGGAGAGTGAAAGTGACAGTGTTTATGTCAATGCTATGAATGCGGGAAAGTGCGTCCGCGACGTGATTGTCTTTTCCACTAACATGTCTTATATCAGTAGTGAATTGTGATATATAATCCAAATGTCGTGTTTGTCTGGGCGAGCGTTCGGTTTTGGAAGGAATTGCTGTTAGTAATGGTTTGTGATCTGTAAAGATAGTGAAAGTTCAACCTTCGACAAAATATCGGAAATGTTTAATTGCCAGATAAATTGCCAGTAACTCTCTATCGAATGCTGAATACTTTATTTTTGCTGGAGATAATTTCTTTGAAAAGAATGCAAGTGGATGCCAATGTCCTGCGTTGAGTTGTTGTAAGACTGCTCCTGCAGCTGTATTTGATGCATCTGTAATGATGCTAAAAGAGGCGTTCTCTATAGGGTGTGAAAGAAGTGTCGCGTTGGCGAGTGCTTCTTTAGTTTTGCAGAAACTGTCTTCACATGTCGTGTTCCAGTTGAATTGTTTCTTCGAACCTTTTTGTCTGTTTAGTTCGGCAAGATGATTATGTATTGGGGTTAATAAATTGGCTAGCTGTGGTATGAATCTATTGTAGTAGTTTATCATACCTACAAATTTTTGAATTTGCTTGATTGATGTTGGAGTTTTTAAATTTTTAATTGCTTGAACTTTTTCTATTGAAGGTAATATTCCTTTTTCCGATATAGTGTGACTCAGAAAAGTTAATTCAGTAACTCCGAATAGACACTTGGATGGCTTAATATTTAATCCGTATTCGGAAAGTCTTTGAAAAAGTTGTTCAAGGTGCTTTGCATGTTCATTTTCGTCACGACTGGCGACGAGAATGTCATCAATATATACAAATATAAAATCCAAACCATTAACAACTTGGTTAATGAACCTTTGGAAAGTTTGTGCGGCATTTCTTAAACCGAAAGGCATACGTGTAAATTCGTAGAGTCCAAAAGGAGTTGTTATAGCTGTCTTATACACGTCTTCGGGTGCAATTGGTATTTGATGGTACGCCCTTACCAAATCAATTTTTGAAAAAATTTTGCATCCGTTTAAATTCGTTGAAAAATTTTGTATGTGTGGTACTGGGTACCTGTCTGGAATGGTTGCTGCATTCAGACGTCGGTAGTCACCGCAAGGACGCCAATCCTTACAGTCTTTCTTAGGCACTAAGTGCAAAGGTGATGATACAGGAGAGGCAGAGGGTCGGCAAATTCCTAATTGCATCATATGCTGGAATTCAAATTTTGCCGCCTTATGTTTTAGTGGTTCAAGTCTTCTTGGTCGACTTGCAGGAAGTGTCCCTTGAGTTACAATATGGTGTTGCACTGTATGCTTAATGGCGCAATTAAAATTTGGTGCCTTGCATACTGAAGGGTATTTATTGAATACTGCTTCGAATTTGTTTTCGATGCTAAAATTTAATGGTGTTGGCGTATCTGCATTAATGGTATTTGTGTCAGTGGTTAATTTTGTTATGTTGTCAGTTAATCTCTTGTTTCGTATATCGACAAGTATATTAAACTTTTCGAGAAAATCGGCTCCAATTATTGGCTTATTGATTGAAGCGATAATAAAAGGATGTATGAATTCGCGACGGAGACCTAAATTTAACTTCAATAATTTAGTCCCATACACTTTAATACCAGACCCATTTGCTGCAGTTAAAGTGTAGTCGCATGTTTTGACCGAAGGAGCGAATAAATAATGCGGTACTGCCGAGACATCAGCACCTGTGTCTATCAGAAAGTTAATTTTATTGTTTTGGTCTCGGATATAGAGGCGACGGGTTTTAATGTTTCCTCCTATATCCGTCGCTCGAATAGAAGGTTTACTTAGTTTTTTGTACCTTTTATTATATCGTCCTTTGTAGCTAGAGGTATGTCGTTGAATTTGCAGGGCATAACGCATTTTTGTGCCTTAGTCCCGTATTTTTCGTGATACCAACAGGTCTCTTCGTTTGACTTCGGTATATTTTTGAAGTTTCGAGAGTGACTTCGCGAACGATTACGACCGCGTTCTTTATTTGAAGATAATAGACGTTCAATTTTTTCTTTGATTTCAGCAATTTCTTGCTGAAGTGAGAAAATTGTTGGCTTATTGTCGATAGCACATATAGAGCTAGAATTTGGTAAAGCATCCCAAATTTTGTCGGCTAGTGATGCTAGTTCTTCGATTGGTCTATCGCTTTGAGATATCAAAGCGATTGCAATCGGTTGTGGCATACGACGCATCCACAGGTTACGAAGAAGCTTTTCACTGAACGTGTCGCTAGACCCAGCAATATTGATCAGTGAACGATAAAATTCCGAAGGTTTTTTATCTCCCATCTCAATATTGCCTAATAGCTGTTCAATTCGTCTTTCTTCGCTTACTGTATGCCGTTTAATAAGGGTTGATTTCAGGTTTTCGTACAGATTTTGTGTGGGAGGTTTCTGTATTGTGTCAATGACTGTCTCTATAACTTCTTGTGGTAGTGCAGCCAATGTGTAATTATATTTTGTGAGATCTAACTTCACCCTTCCGATCTCAAATTGTGCTTCTGCTTGGATGAACCATGGCAATGGTGAATGTATCCAAAATGCAGGAAGTCTTATGTGGTACGCAGAAACTTGTTTGGAATTCTCTTCCCTAACTTTTTCTGCGTCGTTATTATCCCCTGTCATATTCGCCTTGCTCATTTTAGTGTATATTGCTACTAATCTGAACTATTGAACTAGTGTATGTTATGTACACAGCTTAATGTGAAGTATTTTATACTTAGTTTAAGAAATATGACGAAATTTCATTTGTGTTCTTATGTATTGAGGTAGAGTACTTAAAGGAAATATAAGAATTAAGGAACTATAAGTTCGCCTTCTGGCATGAGGGAAATTCAATTTGTTGTATTAGAATGTGAATTAAATACACGCTCATGACGAAAGTCCATAAAAAATCGCTTCGACTATTTAAGTCGTAATAATAACAATGAAATCGCACCTCGCATTTAAGTTTGGTTTGCGTTATTTTACCATTACCACGCTATTGTATAATTCATATTTTAACCGAAAATAAATTTTATGCAAAAACCACACATAAAAAAAAAATATCGATATTAATTCGCGTACTTTTCATTCGATACTAATTAAATTCGCGAAAATTTGTAAATACCGTATATTTGTATTATTATTCTGTATTTCACGCGTATGAGAATTTTAATTTATGCTTTTTCGATTCTATCGAAATAGTTTTGCTAACAATTTTATATACAATTGTTCGATGTTGCAAACAAAATTCGCAATTACTTTGCTTTATAAATTTCTTAATTATGATCTTGTCTTAATTCTATTGTGGTACGTTTAATGTTTAGAATTCAATATAAATCGTATGAATGTTTGTATTTATAAATGTGATATGTGTTTTTATTTGATATTTTATATTTTGCATATTTATGTAAAATGTATTTTAAGGAATGAAATATTTATATCAAAAAAAAAAAAAATTTTTGAGAAGAATAATTAGAGAAAAAAAAAAAATAACATTTTTGATACTTTATCTGTTCATGTTTTGTATTTCATTTTATCCTGTTGCTACTTTGTGCTGTATAATTTGCCGTGATGTTTTCAATTTATGTGCTGCTTTGCATAGTATACTTGTTGTTGTTTAAGATGTTGCCGGTTGAGTGTAGAATACTGCTGTTTGTAATTCCTGTGGCTTTGTCGATGGATTGTTGTTGCCCTATTTTGGGTATCGAGACGTTGTTGTTGTTTCCATGTTGGGTGTCGAGACTTTTGTGTGAATTCCGTGTATTTTATCTTTTTAATGTGTTTAATATTTGTGAATTTATGTGTTTTAATCACTTGTTGCGTTATATGTTTAATGCTTTATTTAATTGCATGACTTGTTGCGTTTACTTTTGCACAACTTTATTTCGTTCATTATTTGAACTGAATGATTTTGTTGAAAACACTAAAAACACTTTATTATTTTTAATATTTGGATGTGAACTATTATATCCCTTTTGGGACGTCGGGGTCACCACTTGTGGGGTCCAGGGACTCCACTTTAGAGCTAAATAAAACCACGATACCAAATACTTGGTTTAATAAAATAAAAAGCACGACTGCTGTCGTTGGTGGTTCCAATTAGACTAGTTAAAATTTATTTCCTAACTTAAAATGTTAATTTCTATTTACAGTTTTTTTTTGATAATTCTATTGTCTATTTTTCTAATCTAATTTACAAAACTATTTCGATGTACCGGTCTCAAATATCGGTCCGGATTATTTCGGTAATTTAGTTTGGCATCGAATTTAGTTTCCATTGTTTAAAATATAATTTTACTGAACCGAGAATATTTGGTTCCTTTGTTTTATAAATTTTGAAATTCTATTTTTGAACGTGTCCGTTATCGAATATTTGCTTCATTGGATTCGATTGGAAATTTTGAATTCGGATATAAATTTAAATGAAATATTTTGAATATATCCGCTACACACATGCCATTACAGAGCAATTATCTGTCCCAATCCCAACACAATTTTTAAGGGGAAGCTCAAACTTTTTTATTAAATCGATCACGCAGTGGCCCAACACAGCACCAGTGAGCCGTCGCTCTCCGCCCTCTATATCCTCTTCCCGAATGGAAGCATATACATCTGCGAATGTTAGAAAATCTTCCCTTACAATCCCTTCGTGTATTTATCGTATACTTAAGCTCAGTTGTTCAGTATGTGCTGCATCAGTTGTCTCATCGAACATTATAGAGTAAAAACCAGCCTTCTTTACTCCATTCAATATCTGCTTCTGAATTTCTTCTTTACAGCACTCAATTATCGAATTCTGCGTTGTCTTGCTGATGTATGTCGCTTTGCAAGACGCCGTCTTCAAATGCTGTTCCAAAATTTTGTCATCACCTTCAACCCGATATCTAAGTAGAGCTCGAAAATTTCCTTCATTGGTCAACGGAAGTTCGGCTTCCAATTTACCGTCATCTCTAAGCCGTCGTAAAGCGATATTTTGATGACCGCATAGAATAATCGTTTCAATAATAGGACGCAGTCGGCTTCGATTTTCCAAAACCTGCACTTTTCGCTTCGAACTTATTTAATTCGATATTTCTAATGAGGGATTATGATAGCTACGAAGAAAGTCCTGACCAGCAAGTACTGCATTTTGTTGATATTTCCTTTTAGCATGCAAAGCAAGAGCACCGTCCTTGCCTGTTAATTTTGCAAAAGACTTCAGTGGCGTTTTAACTAATGTATTCAGAATAATATTTTTTTGGTATCCTTGGGTTTCAGTAGCAAACAGAACGCAATACTTACAGTACAAACCTTTATGCTTTTCGGACAGAACAAGCCAGTGATGGTCATTGAAATAGCTTGTTTTAACATGTCTGCGCTCCGGTTTGCCTTGTTTGTGGTGAACAGAATATGGAAAAGAGTAAGTAGAAGGTGGTGTCCAAGGCTCTTCTAACAGCATACGTTTGGTGTAGTCATCCACACTATCAATTTTTTCGATATAATTTCCAATATCAGCTTTGTATATTATTGCATCAACTACAGCTGCACTAGTAGACGCTATTGGTGATAGTACCACTGATGGTACTGATGCTGATGACGATGCTGTACAGCCTTTAGATGATTCAAGCTCGGGACTAGTATCTGGAAGACTGTTTGGTAAGGACTTGTCTGTTTTCGTGGTCTTCGAGAAAAATGAATCAATAGTAATCGACGCTGACCGCTTTACACCTCTGGTTGGTTTAGTCTTTTCCTATAAAAGTATAACGACACAGATGTTGGAAGGGCAAAACCTAATTCAAAGTCAACCACTACTTACCATATTCTTAATTTGAATTTAATGTACTATAAGATATGTCTCGAACTCTTTAGTTTGCCAGAATCAATTTATAACTGATCGCTCTCCGTATTAAGATAATTATTCACTATATTCACTGTGTTTTTATGAACTCATTGTTGTTAAATGTTTGGTACAATTTAACATGAATTAAGGGAAATCATCTCTTAAAGCCACAATCACCAACACGATCTTGTCTCTATTTTAACACTCACGCAATAGTTTTGTAATTTTTCAGATTAATTTAGAGTTGTCAATTCCAAACTAATTGTATTTTAACACATTTCGGATTAAAATTAAATAAAAAAACAAATTACTAACATTTTTCTTCAAAACACTTTCGCTACCATACTTTGATTGCACAATTCCTTTGCTACACACTCGATCATCGACAATACTGAAAACAAAAGAATGATGAAACGAAAATGCTAAATAGGATAAATTCCTGGTCTATTTGTCTTTTGATGTTCTGTTAGATAACATACTACATGTGCACATTTTCCTATATTTATTTACATACAATATCATCTGAGTACCCTTTTAAAATATTTCTAAGGGAAATAGTTACTTTCTATGAAAAAGGCTACATTTTGAGTTAAGAATATTGGAAATGTTTATCGTTTGTTAAATTTAGGATTGAAGCATCATCTGTGTGTGATTCCTCTAGAACTAAGACTGCACTTAGTAAAAAAGGGTCATCAGATGACGGGCTCACATTGTTTTCATATTATTACCTGCGCAGAGCGCAATATGTTGTCTTGTAGGCTTTGTATCAGAGTTTTGTTCTGTGCTTACTGAACTCCGGTTACTGCCTCCAATTTAGATTTAAACTACTCCTCCTGTGTGACCTCTGAGACTTTCTGTAGAATATCTAACGCGTGATCTTGAATATTCACCAGCTTGAGTCTCCCTTCATCGCGTTCTGTGTTCAGTTTATCAATCAGTCGGTGATTCGGGTCGGACGAATCTGAAGACAAATCTTGCAAGCCAATGAACTCTACACTTGTGTCCAATTCTGGAGCGTTGTCCAACAGTTCCACCCCCCTCAGTACCGAAGCGTGTTGCATTAGATCCTCACTTGCCCGTCTCAGTATCGAGATGGCTAAGTGTTCCGGACTGACATCTTTTGGATTTGGACGATAGTAGAGTGTCATACGATAATTAAGGCAGCAGCTAGCCAGGCCTACTTTTGGGTGTATCTTTAACTCATTCCCAACCGGACCATACTTTTCAGGTTTTAACCAACTCTCTTCTTTGCTGCCAAAATCATCTACTCGACAATCTCGGTTATATTTCAATTTGACCGGCAGATGATCAATATGACCTACCACTTTCCATACACGAGATGAGATGTGGATCATGTACTTATCCTCCGAACCGAACTTTGCGAGTAAGTCCATCTTATATATATCGATTGATGCTTGCAACTCTATTGGGTGTTCAAGGACCGTTGGCTACTTGAAGCTCGATGCTCGTCGTATCTAAAAAAATAAGAACAGAACACCAACAAGACCCCAATTAACGACTACCACGTCCACAAACAAAATTTAATAGCTGTCCCCTTTAAACAAACCTAACAGCAAAAGCATGACTGGGACAGGAAAGGAAAGCGGTATCATAGTAATTCTCCAGTGTTCAATGAAAGCTGATAATCAGTATTTCATCACTGCAGATTAACTGGACATCTAGGCATTACTCGTCTGCATCATTTCGCCTGTTGCAGGACTCGGACTCAACGCTGTGAACCACGCAAGAATTCTACACACAACATTCAACATAAAACATGTTACACTTAACATTCAACAATAAACAAAAGAAAGAAAATAGTAAATAATGAACTAGTTTGTTCCCGCAACAATGACACCAAAATTTTTCTATAAAATTACTCGAGGGATTATAAAAAATACGTACCAAGCTAACCGTCTACACTAGCCCTAATTCCCAATGAACTTTTTAAATAAATTACTATAAGAGAAATATCTCCAAAAATAGTGACGCAATAATTGTAACTAATAATGGGATATGTTATTAGATAATAGGAACGCAATGATTTATCCCTATTACTCGAGACCATGATTAAACAAAATCACAACTTCTCTGCACGATTTTACAAATTGAACAGATGGCCATTACTTGCTAGTATGCCTACTAGTCCCGCACTGGTCCGACGCTATCAACCTTCAGTTATGCGTGTCTTATCCATCTCCATACCTGAAGTGACCGTCAAATCGAAACCGACTCAACAACTAGTGTACTTCAGTGACTGCAAGCTCCCGAACGAAATGTGGGTGTACGGAGGAGGTTGTGTCGATCAAGATTGTAATTTTATCCGAATACGCTTCGCGAAATTCGCAAGTCTGAACAAACAGAGAAGGCAGAGCGAAACTTGCATATCCATGCTCAAGTTTACCAAGACTAATCAATCCCCTGAATATCCAATCCTGCTCACTTCCAGCGCCAGACACAAAATCGAGATCGCCCCCCCAAGCTGATTCGATCTCGCACCCGGATCAACGGTAACAACCGATGATACGCAGACATGCTAACCAAATCCCGTTCTTCGTCTGCCCCAGTTGTCTCTAGAGGATGAGCCATGAGAGTCCGTGATCCAGAGGAACTCCTGTCTTAGCATGAACTCACCATATGCATCGCTGGCTTAGCATCTAACTCCTGTGCTGGGAAAGGAAACACATAAATTTACATACTTACAAGATTTTGCCTTAATAAGCCGACAAGGCTGGAATTTGGGACTAATTTCCGAATACAACGATCTATAATAAGGACTTACCTCTTGCTTGAAAACAATTGAATACTACGATTATATCAGACTGATATAACTAACGTCTAAGTCTGGCTGTAGCAAGTTCTGTACATCCTTAATCCGTGCAGGAATGATGTACTGATGAATAATATTCATCAGCCAAAAGTTGCCTAACCCGTTGTGCGCCATATTATGAACACAAGCGTGTTTTTGAAGCCGTAATGCGGTAGAGATTTGGGGCGCTATATTATGACTTAAATCACAACATAGTATCCGACCATCCAAACCATCACTCAACATCACGACCCAAGTAATCCTCTTAGCCGTCAGCATATGTGTATATTGCCCATTACCCTGCTTTAGAACAATCGATTGGAGTAAAGGTGTGTTTCCATCTCCGCCGTTTTGCGGCGCCGACTTTCTCGGCGAGAGCCGATACTAATGTGCCTTGGATAAAGGTTGGTTTGTATCCAAACTGCGTTTCTATGGTGATGGCCAAAATACTTTATTATCAAAAAATAATAAGGTCAATTAAAAGTCAAAACTGCACGACGAGCGGCAAATCACCTAGGAAACTGACTGAAAAGTTTTTAGCGTCGCGTCGACCGTTTCGTCGCAGATGGAAACGACAGTATTAAAAGTGTGACAGGACACCCAAGTCGGCGCCGCAAAACGGCGGAGATGGAAACGCACCTTAAGTCTCCTTAATCAATTGTCCCAAGTTAGTCAGGACATATACTTGCTGCTAAGAAGATTATCAGCCGGTGACCAAGCCACAGTTGGGTGGCGTTAGTCCCATGGTTTCCCGATAGGTAGCGTGCATCTAGCTCTAGCACGTGCTTAGCTCGTCGGAAGGGGCGTGAGTGGCTACCATTAACCATGGACAAAACGTATTATGCACGGTTGGGCTGTAAGTTCGAATTGAGGAGTTCGAACTCTATCAACAGCGGGCTGGAGATTGAAGGAGAAGGGAGTAGGGAGGTTACAGACTAAGGTAGGTGGATAGAAGAGAAAGGAAATGAAGGAGGAAAGCACATAAGTATCGAATTTCGCCGGGAAGGCCGATGCCACTCTCAATACTATTAAATTCTGGGGTTGGTATCGATTCTAACTCCTAGGAGTTGAAGTATCTGAAGCCAAGGGCTCATCGAATAGGGCCTAGGCGACCTGTATTCGTAGTATGCTAATTGGTACTTTAAACATCAAGGCACGTTCACGTAGGGTGCCATTTAAGGTGTTTCACACACATTTGGTGCCGGGTAATAACGACGAAGGCACCATATAATGTATTGCGCCGCCTACTAAAGCAATGGTGTTGGGTGCCATAAAATCTCGACAGTGTATACGAAATATCGTGGACTTCACCTAAGGGGTACCACGTTGTTGGCGTCGTAATCCGATAACGGTTCGGTCGGTGGCATAGACGTGCTGACCCCGCTTCCTTCAACTACCCTATAAGGTGTCCACATTAACCTCGAATCCAGTTCGCAACACAAAACAAAAATAATAAAACAAAAAAAAAAAAACATGAGTAAACCGACAAACAATCGAAAGCAATCTCACACGGAGAAGAACCACCATGTTTTTTTTTTTAAATCGACCGGGTCCGGCACGTGCTGGGACCTAACCACGCTTTCTACCATCAAACGAACAATTCTAGCGGAAGTCTGCATGTATATCTAATAGATAGGCAGGGTTCCCAAACGTGGCTAGTGTGTAGGGTTTTTATGATAGCTTGGTGGATACGTTCTGCCTACTCTCGAGGTATATTCCTGCTATATGGCTCCTAAGGTGTAGCCAAATGGGTACATATGTCTATATACGTAGACATTCGTAGATTTCAATGCCTTAGGATCTGGGGGAGGCTCCTCTTCTGAAATGCGGCAGATAGTCGTTGCTAAACCAAACGAAAAATAAAAGAAAACACGCCACAAGAATCTAATGCTTCCTGTGAGCACACGTGAAACAAGTTCTGGCCAGGAGTGGCAAAACAAAATTATCTGGTGGGCTACTATTGATCCAGCCGTTGAAGTTCCGGTCCATCCAACATCCGGGTAACCTGAAAGCCTTTCTGAAAACAAATTGCAGTCTTGCAACAGCTCCACACGGATGGATACCACAGGAACCTAAACCTAGATATGGGACATTCTATTTTCACAGATAATTTTTTTTGCCCCCCTTCTGCACGCCAATAGATATTCTTTTTTTTTATTCAAAATAATTTTTCTAGTTGATTTAGATATACACACCGAGTTTCAACATTGTAGCTTAAGCCGTTCTATATATAGGAAAAACACCTCCCACTTGTACCACACTACCCTGAGGGATCGAATTTCAAAAAACCTTGAAAACGCTTTCTAGGTATTCATACGAAGAATCCGTAGAATAAAAATGAATTGAATATTTGGAAAAACCTAGTAGATATAACGAAAATCGTGAAAATATATGCATTTTATATTTATTATATTTACAAATATTTTTTTTTGCCCCCCCCCCTTCTGAACGCCGATGAATACTCAAATTTTTTTTATCACAATTACTTTTCTAGTTGATTAACATAAACACACCGAGTTTCAACATTGTAGCTTAAGCCGTTCTATATATAGGAAAAACACCCCCACTTGTACCACACTACCCTTAGGGGTCGAATTTCAAAAAACCTTGAAAACACATTCTAGGTATTCATACGAAGAATCCGTAGAATAAAAATGAATTCAATATTTGGAAAGACCTAGTAGATATGACGAAAATCGTGAAAATATATGCATTTTATTTTTATTATATTTACAAATAATTTTGTTTGCCCCACTTTCTAAACGCCAATGAATATTCAAATTTTTTTTTATCACAATTACTTTTCTAGTTGATTTACATATACACACCGAGTTTCAACTTTCTATCATGAACCGTTTAATAGTTAGGAAAAACACCCCCCACCCCCGTAGCATACTACCCCTAAAAAAAATTATATTTTTCCAACATTCCGCTACTATAGCTCTATCTAAATACCAAGTTTAAGGCTTATATCATTACAGGTTCTCCAGGTTTAAGGATGGGAACTTTTTCCTTTTCACCCTCCCCCACCCTCCCCCTCTACACCGTCAACCCCAAAACTTTTTTCTCTACTAGGGTTTAATTAGCGCTACTTTTGGTAATTCTAAACATCTATCTTAAACTGTTCTTGAGATATGAAATGTGTTTGATTTGAAAAATTCTCATCCCCTCCACTTCTATGCTCCACCTCCCACTTAAAAAATTTTACTTTGATCAATCTTTATTTGTCAACCTTTATACCCAAACCAAATTTAATTTTTCTAGAGCAATTGGTTCATGAGATATCGTAGTCTTAAGTTTTTCACCCCCCACCCCCATACACAACTTCCCCCACCCAAAATTTTTCTTGATTCTGTTCTCCTAGTATAAATTCAAATATTTGTTAAGTTTGAATAGTGTGCCATTAACGGTTTAGGAGATATGGATTTTAGAATGTGTCTATTCGCCTTTTTTGGGTTTCGGACGCATTACATTTCCCCCCACTCCCACACCCCTTGATCAATATTGACAATTTTTCTGCAAATGGGTCTACTATCAGAGATCTATAGAAATTTCAAATTTCAGCTTCCTAACATTAGGGGTTACTGAGATCTGGAAACCAAAATTTTCGGTCTAAAACACTTCCCCCTCCTTCCCCCTCACACCCCCACCCCTAAAAATTTGGTCACTTCAAGGCGCCTACCCCATCTATTCGTTAAAAAAATTTCAATTTAATATCTCAAAGCGCTTGGCAGCTACGAGCCTCCAAACGATCTTGCGTACGGCGGACAGACGGACTGAACATTTTTATTGCTTTTTTCGCGTCTACTAGTTATGAAACGTGAAAATAAAAATTTTGAGGGTAGCAAATTTTTTTTTTAAAAAATCAATCACAATACTTAATTATTAAAATAATAAAGTAAAACTAACTGGAAATTGTTTCGAAAGAGTATAGCGAAAGCTCACTCAGAAACAATTCCAGAAGAAAAAGAATTCATGACCCCCACAGATAGAAACCTAACAAACTCGGAGATAGAACACTATCTCCAAATATTAGAAAATCTCACAATTGCCACAATAAAACGAACTGTCCCAAAAAGAAAAATACGAAATACCTTAGACAACTACGAAAACCCTATTACGAAAACTCCAAAGACTTAAAAGTCATTTGCTCACGTGAATTAATAACATCTATCGTAGATTTTTAGATTACAACAACCCCAACTTGAGTAGACTAAAATCAATATTAAAAAATGTTAAAACTTTAATTCGACCAAACTTCGCGAACGAAAGTAATAGGCAATGGAGGGAAAAAATTCAATCTGTTAGTTCCAGCGACTCCCCCGGGATGTTTGCTCAAATAAATTCCATATTTAGGAAAAAGAATAATGCAATCGTACCCACGATTAAGGCACCGGCCGACTCCCAAAAACTCCTGGAAGACGCGAATATCACAAGTGCAAGTCGCGATACAAACGGCTACTTCGTGATTACCGATGAACCCCAAAAGCTACATCTAATAGGGACCCACTTAGAGGGAATTCATATACAGAACTCCAACTTGGGAAGGGAAAGACTAAATCAATTACATAGTTACTGAAAAGCTTAGAGATTTTAAAAATGAGAGCGAAGGCAATGAGCCTTTACTCATTTTTAGCGAAAATCTGATGGCCAATCAAATTCCAGACAACCAACTATCAGACTACTTCGTTTCATTTGAAACACTTCAATTTTTATTCAAACGAATTCCAAATTAAATATTAAATAATCTGCCGGATGTAATTATTCAGGAATATTGCACCCTTTTTAATAACCTCTTAAACAACTCTCACTACCCCGGAAAATGGAAACGCGCGAAAACATTCCCGATCCTTAAGAAAGGGAAAGATCCTTCAGTTCCAAAAAGTTACAGACCCATTAGTCTTCTACCTAACATAAGCAAAGTCTTTGAATCCATCCTCAAAGACTCCCTAAATTCCCACATTCGACAGAATGATCTGATACCGAATGGCCAATTTCGTTTTCGAAAAAGACATCCTACCATACACGCCATAACGAAGGTCACATCCGACATCTGCTGGCATTTGAATAATAAAGAATGCTTAGGTGCCTGTCTAATAGACATGGAGAAGGCCTTCGACACAGTTTGGCTTGACGGTCTGATCTTTAAATTAATATAAAAAAAAATTCCCCAAACACTTGATAAATATCCTTGTATATATGATATACAACAAAAAATTTGTGCTAACAAACGGGAAAATTGTTACCACACAGACCTTTAATGTTAGGGAGGGGCTCCAAAAGGGAACAGTAACTGCACCCACTTTATTCGCGATCTACATTAGCGATCTTTTGAAAGCATTTGATTTTATTAAATCACCCAAGAGATATATTGTAGCTTTCGCGGACGACCTTATTATATACACACCCCATTTAAAAGCGACTGAAGCCCAAGAAGAACTTCAGAAAATGTTTAATGATGTTCAGTTCTACACGAACTCTTGGAAGATGAAAATTAATTCACAGAAATGTGAGACTATCCTATTCCGCACCACTTTAGCCCATGCCAATAGAGATTTGAAGCGCAATTGGAAAAAATTCCATATTGTAGCTGGGGAGGAAAGCCACGATAAAATTGGCACAAAACTTGTGTTAAATATCTAGGAGTAAACTTAGATCAACACTTGTACTTCAACCAACACTCTAATATAAAGATTGTAAAGGCGCGTAACGCATTCATGGCTCTAAAACGATTTTTTTACGCGAAACATTTATACCCTCGCGTTAAAATCATTTGTTATCAAGCTCTGGTGAGACCTATTCTCACTTATGGCTGCCCCATCTGGTTCAATATAAGTCCATCTTATATGGAAAAATTTTGACTTTTCGAAAGAAAATGTCTACGCGCGTGTACTGGCATCTATAGAAAGGCAGAGACAGATTTTCTGCATTACATATCGAACGAGGAAATATATGAAACGGCAGAAATCTCCCGGGTTGATACGACAATCATGAAATTATTAAGGAACCATATAGCTAGAACCACCTCAGATCAAGACCTTAACCCCTGGATCCAACAACCCTTTTTCCCAAGCCCACAATATATTGAAAAAACCATGTCAACTGGTTTTATTCCACCTGAAGCCTTTGTCTACCTTGACGAAAACGGCTACATCTTAGATTCCGACTACGTACCAATCATTTATCACGCATATAGGCGCGAGTTACGAATATTCCACCAAACAACACAACTTGCTGAGTACTTACGAATATTCCACCGATCAACAAAACTCGCTGAGCTCAGCAAGTTCCCACACAAATCATATATGTATGTTAGAATGTCATTAAACTTGAGAACCTAGTAAATTTCCATGGGAAAATGCAAAGGTAGCTAATGTTAAACTGTAGACGCTACCTTTGCAAAATAAATTATTAAAAGCTCATTTTGTCAAATCTCTTGTTACAGTTGGTGTTTAATCGTTTTAAAGTAAAGTCGTTAATCAAGAAAAAAAGATTATTGTACTAATAAAAGTAATTTTAATTTAAAATTTTGTTTTTTTCATCGTTAATGGATCACGGTCCATAACTGGCGCAGTCTATCGGTTTTTTTTCGCAGCAATTGAACTTAAAGCGGTTATCGACGGATTATCGATATCTAGTGCAAAGTTTGACTGTTCCGTTGGTCAGTATCGTGCGTAAAAGGGCAACATCGAAAGAATATCGGTGCAAAGTGGTACGCAGCGTGAGTGGAAAAAAATTGAAACCTACATCCCAAAGACTATTGACGACCAACTGTCGGGTGGATCATAAACGTTATCAACGACGGATCATCGTGAAATAATGTTTATCCAGGGAGCTGCAATATTGCTAATGTAAGTCAATTTGGATTATCTTTTGGAATCCTTACTCTCCCTCCATGTCCTTCCTTAAACTTAACCATAAGCCATATTATAGGAAAAATTTAAGCCCAATTAAAGAAAGTGAAAGTGAGTGTGAATTTAAATTACGTGCAACTCAGAGTGATTCGAATTTATCGAGGTTATCAAATCTTAATCTTCCTTCGCGGATAAACAGAGTGTTTAGAACCTTTTCGCGGTCGCGTAAAAATTTATCAAGTCCAGTGATATCTATGGCCGAGCCCCAATATCAGATAAACATGCAGAACGACCAAGCACAACCTGAAGCACAGGCCAATGTCCATCAGGATGAGCCTGTTCAGATTACGACAATAGATATTTTCAATTCACTTCGTGTGCCGGATGCTATCAAAGACTTACCTAAGTTTGACGGCAACCCCAGGCTACTGTTTGATTTCCTTGATAACGTAGAGGAAATTCTCGCACTGATAACCATAACCAATGGTACATCTTATGGGCAACTCCTCTTGAGAGCCATAAGGAACAAAATAATTGGACCAGCAAACGAGGTTCTCAATATCTATGGAACCCCGTTGGTATGGAAAAATATCAAAGAGAACCTAATTTTACATTACTCCGACAAACGGAATGAAACATCTCTCATAAGGGATCTGCATTCTGTTCGACAAGGAAATAATACGTTGGAACAGTTTTATAGTGAAGTTGTGCAAATTCTTTCAAACATCAACAATCATGTACAAATACATGAGAAGGAAGCAAATGTAGTAAGTGCAAAAAGAGGACTTTACTCAGACATGTGTCTGAACGCATTTTTAAGCGGACTTCGCGAACCATTGGGTTCTGTAATACGCGCAATGAAACCGGAATCGTTAGCGGTAGCATTTTCGTTTTGTATCAAAGAACAAAATATATATTACACTAAAGTCTATCGTGGTAACCCAGGAGTTCAAAGAAATTCCAGTCTAGTATTTCTTGATCCATTTAAATCGGATTATCAAACACAACGTCAAAGACCCCAACAGCCCCCATTACTCAGAAACCAATTTGGACAAATTACGAGCACATATCGACCAAATCAATATTCACCACCAATTCAAACCCCATTTCAAACAAACACTTATCGACCAACGCAATATACGACCCCAATCCAAAATCATTATCAACCAGGCACATACCAACCTCCGCACAACACACCTCCGACACAAAATTTCCGCCAACCTACCCCATACCATCAAAATTCATTTCAACCAAATGCATTTCGACCATCCCAATATGCGAATCAGACTCAGATAAGGCAAGCTTTTAACCCTTTCTCTAATAATAACTTCCAAAATCGAACACCACAAACAAACCAATTTATCCAACCTCAACAACAGCGATCGCAACAAACCAGGCAAATTCTCCCTAATCTACCGAAACCAGAACCAATGGAAATAGGCTCAACCATTTTCAGATCCAACAGACCATCCAATTTTGTAGGGAACGTGAATTTGGCTGAAGAAAATGCGCAACCCGACATTTTACCCCACATGCAGGAATTAGATGAATACTATTACGAAAATCCTGATAATTATCAATACGATACCTCTCCTTCAGAAACAGATACAGGATTCTCTGAAAATGAAGTGGACGATCAAAATTTTCTACTAGATGCCTCAACCAATCAATCGGGTTCTTAGACATTAATAAACACGGATCCGTACTCCCGTACATCAATATCTCATCTCCATTTGGACGCCCACTTAAATTTCTAATAGACACTGGAGCGTCCCACTCCTTCATTAACCCCCAGTTTGTTAAACCCGAAGATTTTATCGACATGAAACCCATCACCATTACAACCATCCTCAATAAGCATACCATTAACAAAGAAGTGCAGCTACCAAATTTTCAAGAATTTAATCAACCAGGTGATACCAAATTTCTCGTATTTAAATTCCACTCATACTTCGATGGACTCCTAGGATTAGATGCACTTACAGCACTAGAAGCTAAAGTGGATTTGGGTCAAGAAGTCCTTATTACAAGAAATGCCATCCAAAAACTTCTCTTAAAACCGAACTTTATGTCCAATAAATATACAGTCCCACCTCAAACAAAAATTATCACCAGATTACCAGTTGACATCCAAAACGGAGATATCTATATTGGGGAAACCGAAATCAAACCTCATATCTACATATCAGAAGGCGTATATAGCGCAAAAGACTGGTACAGTCTCATAGAAGTTGCAAACACTTCAAATAAATCCGAAACCCTGTTTTTAGAACAACCCCTTAAGGTTACAGAATTCTCTCATTCCAATTTCGCTGAAGTTAACAACTTCAATATCCATTACGATAATAACTGTCAAACCAACTTTAATTTAACATCGGAAGATATCACCCAAATTTTACGGACCTCTCATCTCAATACAGAGGAAAGAGAAACGCTCTTCAAAGTCTGCAAGGAATACGACGACATATTCTTTCATGAAGGTCAGCAGTTAACTTTCACGAGCAAGATTAAGCATCGTATCTCAACTACGGATGATATGCCCCTTTATACCAAGTCATACAGATATCCGTATGTTCACAAAGCCGAGGTTAGGAGCCAAATCCAAAATATGTTAAAACAGAGAATAATTCGACCAAGTTATTCTCCTTGGAGTTCACCCGTGTGGATCGTTCCTAAAAAGAAGGATGCCAGCGGTAAACAGAAATGGAGACTGGTAATAGATTACCGAAAACTTAATGAAAAAACTATTAGTGATAGATATCCGATACCAAATATAACCGACATCTTAGACAAACTTGGGAAATCTATGTATTTCTCAACCCTTGACCTTGCCAGCGGTTTTCATCAGATTGAGATGGATTCAAGGGATATAGGAAAAACGGCTTTTACCGTAGAAGGTGGCCACTATGAATACATTCGAATGCCTTTTGGGCTGAAAAATGCCCCGTCCACATTCCAACGTGTCATGGACAACGTTCTTCAGGAACTCCAGGGTAAAATATGTTTGGTATATCTCGACGATATTATCGTATTCTCAACTTCATTGCAGGAACACTCAGAAAACCTTAAAAAAGTTTTCCAGAAATTAAGAGAAGCCAACTTCAAACTCCAGCTTGATAAATCAGAGTTTCTTCATAAAGAAATCGAGTTCTTAGGGCATATTGTAACAACTGATGGAGTTAAGCCTAACCCGGATAAAATCCGAGCGATTAAGGCATATCCTATTCCTAAAACTCAAACTGAGATCAAGGCATTCATCGGACTCCTTGGATACTATCGCAAGTTCATTAAAGACTTCGCTCATTTAACAAAGCCACTAACCCAATGTCTGAAAAAAGGAAGAAAAATTGAACATACAAATGAGTACATTAAAGCATTCGAAACATGCAAAGACCTCCTTACCAACGACCACATCTTACAATACCCGAACTTCGACAAACCATTTATCTTAACCACAGATGCTAGCAATTACGCAATAGGTGCAGTACTGTCTCAGGGTGCTATTGGTAGTGACCTCCCAATTTGTTACGCTAGCAGGACATTAACAACTTCAGAGATAAACTACTCAACGGTAGAAAAAGAACTATTGGCAATAGTATGGGCCACAAAATACTTCCGACCGTATTTATTTGGTAGAAAATTCAAGATAGTTACAGACCACCAACCCCTTAGATATCTCATGAATTTTAAAGAAGCCAATTCCAAACTCATCCGATGGCGACTTAAACTCGAAGAATTCGACTACGAGATCAGTTATAAAAAAGGAAGTCATAATTCTAATGCGGACGCTCTTAGCAGAATAAAGCTGGAAGAGCCTTCGAAAATAAATCAAGCGGATCTTAACACTTCTGAAGACAATCCTCAACCCGAAAATAATACTGAAGGAAGTAGCAATCTTACTACCGTGCATTCTGCCACCGAAAATCTAGATGATGGAATTTACAACTCAGAGAGGCCCCTAAATGAATTCAACCTACAGCTAATCCTTGAACAATCTAATAGAAGACCTGAAGTTACGCTAGAATTACCTTTTCGAAATAAACAAAGACGCACAATAAGAGCGGTTGACTTCTCGGAAGATAAAATTGTGGACATTTTCAAAAAACATTTATCCCCAAAAAAATTAACAGCAATTTTTGCAAACGATGAAACCTTTAAAGTAATACAAAATGTGTACTCAAAATACTTCTCTCGATCCCAAACATTTAAAATCATTCGATGCGTGGAAATTCTCAAAGACGTTACAAATTCTGACGAACAAGACGAAATAATTAGGTCATATCACACAAACAACAACCATAGAGGAATAAACGAAACGCTACTTCATCTCAAAAGAGAATATTTTTTCCCTTTTATGAAAAAGAAAATAACAGACGTAATCAACAACTACGAAATTTGTCAAACCTTGAAATACGATAGAAACCCACAAACTACCCAATTTCAAATACCGGAAACACCCGATAAGCCGCTAGAGATACTTCATGTTGACATCTATAGTATTAATAATCGACAGATGTTAACAATCATAGACAAATTTTCAAAACTCGCAGGAGCATATACACTAACCGCTAGAAACAGCCTTGCCATAATAAAATCACTTAAACACTATTTTAGCCTACACGGTATCCCAAAAAAACTGATTTCGGACCAAGGTAGTGAATTTACTGCAACAATTTTTAAAGACTTTTGTAAACAATATAACATAACTCACCATGTTACGTGCTTTCAGCAAACATCCAGTAACGCTCCTGTTGAAAGGTTACATTCCACCCTTACGGAAATTTACAGAATTATACTAAAAAAACGTCTAACAGAAGATCATGATGAAATATTATCTGAAACTCTAATTACATACAATAATGCAATCCATTCTGCCACAAAACTAACACCTTACGAGGTATTCTACGGAAGAACTTACAAATTCAATAATAATATTCAATACAACGATGTTCATGACTACCTCAAAAAATTGAACGAATTCCAAGTTAAACTTTACCCCGAAATCAAAGACTTAATTCAAGAAAAAGTCACAATGAACATTACCGAAATAAATGAAAACAGAAATCCTCCTGACAAGCGTAATGAAGGATCTATAGTATACAGAAAGGAATGTCGTAGAAATAAGCTAACACCTAGATTTAAAAAGCACATAGTTAAGGAAAACAAGCACATAAGTATCATTACTGACAACAACCATAAACTTCATAAATCAAGAATTAAAAAAAAAACTCATTTCCAGAATCCTACTCCCGACGAAGGCACAACGAATAGAGATGCAGGACTTGACGAACACTAAAGGACTCTTACCAATGCGACTCGGACAGGCACGGACTATACGAACTTACCAAAATCTACTACACATTATTAGGCTTGACAAATACCAGAACAGTATCGACAGAATAGACGAATCCCTTAAAAATTTTGACAAAATAGGAAGAATGACCGACTCACTTAACATAACGAAAACAAAACTGGAAGAGGTTAAGCATAAACTTCAGACATTATTACCAAGGTTCAGAAACAAAAGAGGACTAATCAATGGTTTGGGAACTCTGATCAAGACCATCACAGGAAATATGGACGTAAACGACGCAATCCGTTTAAATGAGCAAATCGCAAAAATAATTAACAATGAATCCAATCTCAAAGACTCTGTCAATCAGCAAACAAAACTAAATCATCAGATGATAGAAAGGTTTGATAACATCACGAATCATATTAATCAACAACAAAACTCTATAGAAAACTACCTAAAACACACCCACGATCAAATTAGAAATAAAATCAGGTTGGAAGACGTAGATTTGAAACAATTAGAATTCTTAAGCCGCATTAATTATAATATTGACTTGTTAAACAATCATTTGTCAGATATAGCAGAGGCCGCTATACTCGCTCGTTTGAATATAATCGCGAAACAAATTTTAAACCCATCAGAAATTTCAGAACTATACGCTATTTTTGTAAATCAATCAATCCAAATTACATCAGAGGAACATATCTATGAACTCTTAAAATTACAAGCCTACTATAACCAAACAAATATTATCTTTAACATCCAAATACCAATAATTCAGAAAGAACTTTATTCCTTTCACCACATTATTCCAATTCCATTAAACAAAACTAAATCCCTAAAAACCAAGCCGTACGTCCTCCTGAACTCCAAAAGTATCCAATATTTTGACGAAAAATGTCCAAGGATCGAAGGGACCTACTACTGCACAGAAACAAGGAACCAAATACCAATAGAAAAATCACTATGCATTGGCAACCTAATGAGGAACTTACCTGCGAGCTGCGAATTTCATCAAGGATCCAATACCGCAGAAATCTTACAACCGGAACCCAACTTTCTCCTCCTAATCGACATACCCGAAAAGACGATGTACACAACCTGTGGATTAAACAACACCCGCATCAAAGGAACCGTCTTAATTCACTTCGAGAATTGCGAGATCGACATCAATGGCGAAATTTACGAGGCTAGAGATCGTATCTACTACGACGAAATAACAATTTACCCTTCCATCTTCAATCAAATAAATATTTCATACTCTTCTCCTAGCATTCATCTAAGGAACCTAGAAAACTTCAATTTCTCACAGAGCGAAGAGTTCGAGCTCCAACAGTTTCTTGCGTCATCAAAGGACTCCTTTTGGGCAATTACCGTAATTGTGGCCATCACCATCACAGCTGTTGGTACTTACCTCTGGACGAAACGAAACACCGCCATAAGATACCAGATATCCGACAATCCACTTCCAACCAACGTCGCTCCATCCCAGGAAACAACAAGGATGCAGTTTCTCTGGCCGTCGCTCCCTTCTAAGGAGGGAGGAGTTACGAATATTCCACCAAACAACACAACTTGCTGAGTACTTACGAATATTCCACCGATGAACAAAACTCGCTGAGTTCAGCAAGTTCCCACACAAATCATATATGTATGTTAGAATGTCATTAAACTTGAGAACCTAGTAAATTTCCATGGGAAAATGCAAAGGTAGCTAATGTTAAACTGTAGACGCTACCTTTGCAAAATAAATTATTAAAAGCTCATTTTGTCAAATCTCTTGTTACAGTTGGTGTTTAATCGTTTTAAAGTAAAGTCGTTAATCAAGAAAAAAAGATTATTGTACTAATAAAAGTAATTTTAATTTAAAATTTTGTTTTTTTCATCGTTAATGGATCACGATCCATAACTCACGCGACCGATAAAAAAATAGAATACGACCCCAATCACGAAACCAGCGACCCCCTGTCCTTATGGCGTTACTCCACCGCAAACTCTGTTGGCATTGACAGACATGAGCGTGAGGCTACGAGATACTGGTGGCTTAAACAACAAGACATTTAGTTAGCTTTACTTTATTATTTTAATAATTAAGTATTGTGATTGATTTTTAAAAAAAAAAATTTGCTATCCTCAAAATTTTTATTTTCACGTTTCATAACTAGTAGACGCAATAAAAATATTCAGTCCGTCTGTCCGCCGTACGCAAGATCGTTTGGAGGCTCGTAGCTGCCAAACGATTTGAGATATTATATTGAAATTTTTTTAACGAATAGACGGGGTAGGCTCCTTGAAGTGACCAAATTTTTAGGCGTAGGGGTGTGAGGGGGAAGTGTTTTAGACCGAAAATTTTGGTTTCTAGATCTCAGTAACCCCTAATGACAGGAAGCTGAAACTTGGAATTTCTATAGAGCTTTGATAGGAGACCCATTTGCAGAAAAATGGTCAGTATTGATCAAGGGGTGTGGGAGTGGGGGAAATGTAATGCGTCCGAAACCTAAAAAAAGGCGAGATAGCACATTCTAAAATCCATATCTCCTAAACCGTTAATGGCACACTATTCAAACTTAAAAAATATTTGTAGTTATACTAGGAGAACAGAATCAAGAAATATTTTGGGGGGGGGGGGGGGGGGGAAGTTGTGTATGGGGGTGGGGGGGTAAAAAACTTTAGATTACGATATCTCATGAACCAATTGCTCTAGAAAAATAAAATTCGGTTTGGGTATAAAGGTCTACAAATAAGGATTGATCAAACACATTTCATATCTCAAGAACAGTGTAAGATAGATGCTTAGAATTTTTACCATAAATAGCGCTAATTAAACTCTAGTAGGGAAAAAAGTTTTGTGGTTGAGGGTGTAGAGGGGGAGGGTGGGGGAGGGTGAAAAGGAAGAAGTTACGATGCTTATATCTTGAGAACCTGTAATGGTATAAGCCTTAAACTTGGTATTTAGAGCTATAGTAGCGGAATGTTGGAAAAATATAATTTTTTTTAGGGGTAGTATGCTACAGGGGTAGGGGGTGTTTTTCCTAACTATTAAACTGTTCATGCTAGAAAGTTGAAACTCGGTGTGTATATGTAAATCAACTAGAAAAGTAATTGTGTTAAAAAAAATTTTAATATTCATTGGCGTTCAGAAAGGGGGGCAAAAAAAATTATTTATAAATATAATAAATATAAAATGCATATATTTTCACGATTTTCATCATATCTACTAGGTCTTTCCAAATATTGAATTCGTTTTTATTCTACGGATTCTTCGTATGAATACCTAGAAAGTGTTTTCAAGGTTTTTTGAAATTCGACCCCTAAGGGTAGTGTGGTACAAGTGGGGGGTGTTTTTCCTATATATAGAACGGCTTAAGCTACAATGTTGAAACTCAGTGTGGATGTATAAATCAACTAGAAAAATAATTTTGAATAAAAAAAAACGAATATCTGTTGGCGTTCAGAAGGGGGGCAAAAAAAATTATCTGTGAAAATAGAATGCATATTTTCCCACGATTTTCGACATATCTACTACCTCGTCCTAAATATTGAATTTAATTTTATTCTATGTATTCTCCATAATTGACCCCTAAGGGGGTGTAAAGTGATTGTGTACTTTTTCATAAATTATTCCATATTTCTCAGATCCAATCAGATTTTCACTTCCACGATCTTGTTTTTTTTTATATGTTTTTAGTCACATAGTAGCCTCCACCGCATCTCAGAATTGAACGCGTTTCTAACTTCTACCGGAAAAATAATGAAGTTACGCCCAGATTGTTGGCAGATTTTTTCAAGTATAAGTTAATTAATTAATTAAGCTAACCAAAAAAAAAATAAACGAAACTAGAAAAAATACTAAACTTGTTAGCAGCTTCCCTAGTTATAAGACCGAGACAATCGCTACAGGAACTGATGGCCTTCAGCTATCGGTCAAGGTGACGAATGGCTCGGCCCGGAATAGTTATAAGGAAAAATTATGTATGATAAATTGTTATATATATGGAACATTGAAATAAAAGTAAATATAGTGATTCGTATCCCACCTAAATATTCCGTTCTCGATGCATTCTTAAATGCAATTTTTGTTCACTGGACTGAGCTGTCCGCGGCCGGGAGCGGTGGTTTCTGCTCCACTATTCTCGAATAGTGGAGCATGATGCTGCTGGCCCCGGCGACGGAGAGTTCGGCTCAAACCCTAGTTTTAAGTTAGTGTGTAAGAATTGTATAAGTTTAAGTAGAGTAGAGTGAAATTGATGTAATATTTGTTTTTTTTTTGCCATTTTCCCAATAGTTTATTTTATTTTAATGATAAGTATACATTTAGATTGTAATTAAATAAAGATACTCTGATCCCCCCAAAAACATCCCCCCGATGAAATTTTTATCTTAGAGTGCCCATTAAAGCCATTAAGAACGGTAGCTTTAGCTTTAGGATTAAGATAGAAAACCTGTTCGCATTAAGAACTTACGGCAAATAAAGCACTGCTAAAAACCTGAAATACCAGAATTCGAATCGCACATGAATGTGTTGGAAGCGGTGGCAGGTTGTTTATGCTCTGCGAGACTAGTACATAAATGTAAAGAAAAGCCATTTCTGCATGAAACAGGTTACCCACTTGGGCTATGTGGTAGAAAATGGTATGATACAGGTAGATCCGTTGAAAGTCTCTGCTATTACTGAACTCCTCCCCTCCATCTACCTTCAAACAGACCCGTAGATTCTTGGGAATGACGGGGTGGTACAGGCGTTTCATTCACAATTATGCTTCTCAAACGGCCCCAATCACGGACTGCTTGAAAAAACCGACATCAGGATTTAAATGGACTGCTGACGCACAGGAGGCCTTTGAACGCCTAAAGGATGCGCTCACAACAGCTCCAGTCCTACACAATCCTGATTTTAAGAAACCGTTCATAATTTAGTGTGACGCTAGCACGTCGGGAATAGGGAGTGTTTTATACCAAACTGACGAAGATAACGAGGACAGACCGATCGCTTACATTTCGCAAAAACTAAATGCTGCGCAGAAAAACTATAGCATTACAGAGTTGGAATGCCTAGCTGCAGTCCTAAGCATTAAAAATTTCAGGGCCTATGTTGAAGGTCTCCCCTTCAAAGTCATTACAGACCATGTAAGTTTGAAGTGGCTTATGAGGCAAAAAGACCTGAGCGGAAGACTTGCTCGATGGTCCTTAAAGCTCCAAGCATTTGACTTCACAATGAAAAACAGAAAAGGCTGTGAGGATGTTGTACCTGATGCTCTGTCCAGAATGTATGCTGAAGAGTTAGGAAGGACTGTAGACATTCCCATTGTGATCGATCTTGAGTCCCCGCTTTTAGCTCAGACGAGCACACCCAACTCATAAACCATATTAAAAATTCAGGTAACCGGCTGCCAGATATCTGCATCTCTGAAGAGTACGTGTAGTGAGAGTGAGAGTAAGAAGTTGATCTGATGTACTAGAAGATTCTTCTCAGGTGTGGAAACTGTGGATCCCAAGTGAGCTTACTTTAGCGCTAATAAAAACTGCCCATGACCCACCTCTCTCAGCTCACGGGGGCAAATCAAAGATTCTCGGTAGATTGCGACAGTTCTATTACTGGCCGCGGATGGTAAACCAGGTGAAAGAATATGTAGGAAGCTGCTCGCTGTGCAAGAAATCCAAAGCACCAAATGTGGCGTTAAGACCGCCAATTGTGACTCAAATAACCCCGGTGCGTCCATGGCAGAGGATTTATACAGATTTACTGGGCCCATATCCTAGGTCAAAGAGTGGAAACACGACCATCTGTATTGTATTGGACCAGTTCTCAAAATTTGTGATACTGAAAGCAATGCTCAAAATGTAACCAAATTCCTGGAAACAGAAGTATTCCATGCGCATGGTGTCCCTGAGATTTTAGTATCAGACAACGGTAAGCAATTCACCTCCCGTGAATTCTCGTCCTTGCTGAGCACTTATGGTGTCCACCATCCGCTCTGTACTCCCCACAAGCCAATGCCTCGGAAAGAGTAAACAAATCGTTACTGGCTGCCATTCGGTCATATATAGGGACCAATCATCGTGATTGGGATTTGAAGCTGAGCCAAATTGCGTGTGCATTACGCACAGCCATACACGATGTCACCGGATATTCCCCATACTACATAAATTTTGGTCTGAACATGGTCTGTCACAGATCCGCATTACCCTTTATTAAAACAGCTGGGATCCTTGTACCCTGACAATATTACCTGTATAGACATGCCTGACCGCATGCAAGTGATACAATCTGAGGTGAACAAATGCCTGATAGATGCACACCAAAAATATGCAAAGCGTTGCAACCTGAGGACAAGAAATATCTCCTATTCCCCTGGACAACAAATATATCGACGCAACTTTACACAAAGAGACGCCATCAAAGGCTATAACGCAAAACTCGGGCCGAAATTTATAAAAGGCTGCATCATAAAACGAGTGGGTAATTCTATTTACACCATCGGTGACTTAAACGGAAAAGTGGTGGGTGACTTTCATGCCAAGGACCTGCGACTTTAAAGTATCTGGGCGTTATAATCTTATTTCAAAACTCATCTACCAACCTTGCAAATGCATAAAACTAACGACGTTACCGACTAACTACTTGAATACAAAGCAAAAGCCATCTAGACATCTCAGACAACAAGTGCTAAAACCATACCAGCTAGGCAAACTGATTACTAGTTCATTTCTTCTATCCTGACTCAGACAGACCTCTTCCATCCAAAATTGACATGAGAAAAAACGGTGTACGATTTTGCTGCCGTGTTCTATGCTTGTGCCAGTCGTAAATTCGAAAAAAAACCACCCACTCCGATTTTGTTGAGAGCCACAGACTCCTAACAGTGCTGACCAGAATATGCAATGTCCATAACATAAATTGAAGTACCAACTAGAAAACATTCATTCATATTACGTAGCCGCGTATATAAGTATGGTGAAGTAACCATTGATTGGCTATGATGAGCATGAGACTTGCAGATAGCTAGAGTATCACGCATATGAACCATTTGAGGTATGAATGAACACTTGTCACATATTATAACCCCGTAATTGTAGCCACACATGGCTAGGGTCCTTTGAGGCAGTGTATATCACATTCATTCCAGATTTCACCGGCGCAAAACACTCCAATGTGTTTGAAATCATGGACCCTAATGAACAAATCATGCGATGACTAAACTTACAAACGCATAGCCACCAACTATATTGAATAGCAGTGGTGGTCAAAGACAATCATCTGACATCACTCATGATCATCCTTGCAACCAATGGAATTTGACTTCAGCAATCTAAATGTCAAAACACCGTGTGATTCATTTAAGCCCAAACAGAGATTGCATATTCTGTCACATATCCAGCTGAGGCACCTCAACACAGTCAGAGAAAGAGAGCTAAAAAAATTCCTTTTGGAGAAGTACAAACAGTCAATTGGGCTGTACAATACCACAAGCATGGCCCACACCAGCAACATGGTCCCTAACGCATAACTCAACGGTTGACCACATCGGATTGGGGAACGACAGTCAGGGGTGAATGGAATTGAAACAATATTGGTCCTTGTCCATCAATGATTAGTTTGACCTTCGTACATATTCGCCCATCATTAAAACACTTGTCCCTGTGATGTCTCAATGACAAAGCCATGGGACCACCCTAACCTTAACTATATAAATCATATGTAAAGAAAGCAAATAAAAGAAAAAAAACTCATTATGCGTCGGCAAGTGATCTGGTAAAGAGTAGGCATGAACCACAGGTGTTTCTCAGCTTTCTCGGTAGCATAAATGCATGCCCAAGTAATCTGCCTTGTGACGACTGCGGTTTCCAAACAAATAAGAAAATACGAGCAGAAACAACAAGTTCTAAGAATACACTCTGTTCATACCACAACCCACAATTAGCCATCTAGTGGTGAGTAGGAAAGACCGCTGATACAAACCGCATCATATAACATCTAACAGCCCCACTGGGATATCAAGAACTAGAACGAAGATGATCTGTGGAAGAGTACGCGGAGAGTCGTACGTGATCTGTCCCCAAGTGAGGACGAAAAAACTTGTAGTGTGGTGATTGTGCGGTAAAATAGTGGGGTGGGTGAGTCCGGGAATTAAAAATTAAAATCTGACTATGGGGAATCGAATAGCAGTGCAACAGGTATTTCTGTATTTATTTCTCATGATATTCAGGTTCCTCCACCAATATCGACGAAGCTGAGAAAGATAAGAAAAGGAAACATCCAGGTACCGCGCGGCGTAACACCACGGCATCAACACGGTACCCTAACGAAACCGTCTAGCGGTTCTTTTGGCTGCTCGGTTCAATATAGCTGGCCACCACAGTTTTCTTGCGTTGGACCTACCCGGGAAAAGAAACAAGAAAGCCAGGAAAAGTCACCGCACGTGCTCCCACGTTCTAAACTCTAACCTACCGCATAAGCTATCGTCTACATACCTGCATGAACAGCCACATCCTGCCCATATATTGTGTGTGTCATTCTCTACAGGTACGTAGTCCACAGGTAACGCCATTGGACAATCTGGAGCGCCGCCCCATTGGTAAAAAGATCTGAGCTAACCTGAAAAAGGAACGAAATAGGACCAGAGGGCCACCACCTGTGTACCCACATCCTCAGCCCTTTTCGTGCCTCATCAACCACTTCCATACGCATAAACAATCATTTTCTTCTCTTTAGACATTGCAGCATCCTGTGACCTTGATCACCTCCCACAGACGGTATTATACTCCAACACTTATGTACAGAGTACTCCGTATACCACACTTAATGCATTTAATCCTATTCGCCACCCACTGGGATCATAAGCGCCCATAATCACCGTAGTGATCTCTTCTATTTAAAGTGTACCTTGATTGCATATTAAACCTACGCATTCCTAAAAATCATAAGCCCTCATAATTACAGTATTCGTTTCTTTATGACAGTGTACCATGCTTGCATATTAAATATACGCACTCCTAATAATCATAAGCCTCCATAACTACAATATCGTCTACCTTATTTACAGTGTACTATGTGTGCATATTAAATCTAAGCATTCCTAAGAATCATAAGCTTTCATAAACACAGTTATCGTTGTTTCTTTATTTACAGTGTACTCAGTGTATATATTAAATCTACACACTCCTAATAATCATAAGTTTTATAACCACGGTATTGGTTCCTTTATCTACAGTGTACTATGTATACATATTAAGTCTATGCATTCATAAGAATCATGAGGTTATAATCACAGTATTGGCTACTTTATTTACAGTGTACTCTGTATGCACATTTATTCTAAGCATTTCTATCAATCATAAGCTCTACATACCTGCCTACCAGTATTGGTCACTCTATTTACAGTGTACTCTGTGTATATACTAAATCTAAACACTCCTGATAATCATAAGCCTTATAACCACAGTATTGGTTACCTACTTACAGTGTACTCTGTATACTTATTAAATCTATGCATTCACACACACAGTATTCGTTTCTTTATACAGTGTACTATGTGTGCATATTAAATCTAAGCATTCCTAATAATCATAAGTTTTATAACCACGGTATTGGCTACTTTATTTACAGTGTACTTTGTATACCTATTAAATCTATGCATGCTTAAGAATCATAAGCTTTCATAATCACAGTACTCGTTTCTTTTTTTTCAGTGTACTCTGTATACATATTAGATCTAAGCATTCCTAATAATCATAAGTACTCCGTATTGCTTATCTTATTTACAGTGTACTCTATATGTATATTAGAAATACGCATCCCTAGGAATCATTAGCTTTCAAATCCATTAACTATTAAGGACCATAAGCTCTCATACTCACAGCATACCCCTCCCTCCATTTATGGTGTACTCCGTACATAATACTGATGTTAACTAACCCCATTGACTACCCTGTAGGGTCAATAGACCAGCATCCAAATTCGATTTCTGTCCTCCCCATGGAGCAGTAAAGCCCCCTCAGGGGCTGTATGATCACGACGTGATGTAGAGGAAGCAAGGGGGGGGGGGTTGCCTCGGTCCGCTTGTCCAACCCATCCTCTCCAGGTATGAAGCCTGTATGACTCCGCTACAGTACAGCCCATACATACCTCTCATCTGGCGCAGCTGCAAGCTACGAAGGATCATATCGCGCTAATGGCCTACGCTACACCCCGGCTCAATCTGCCTGGGTCCGCTTTCTTCCCCCCCCCCGTTGACTTCCTAGTTGGGTACCCCCTCCACCCCCCAACTGCCAACCCTGTGCATAACTCTTTATTGTTCATGGGCTTGAACGGCACCCCCACCCCAATCTGGCGAGCTAGTGCATGCGACCACAAGATGCACCGCCGCCTTCACTGACAGCCCATGAGACGTATCCACCTTTCAGTGGTTGTGTCAGCGATCCAAACATACCTCCGTCACTCTGGTACCTTAGTGTGGACACTTTGTGCACTAGGGCGAAGTGCCAGCTCCCCTGGGCTCAGCGGCCAACAAAGGTATAAAGAAAAAGAAAAGGTTCGTTACAATGTCCTTAAAACATGTGTTAAAGAATATTAACCAATAACTTTGGAATGCCTAAAGCTACGACTTTGAAATCTTGTAAACGTTTGTTTTTCAATAGTTGGAGCTAAATCTATGCTTATGAAAAAAGTCCTTTTAGTCTGCAAACACGCATTTACATTATTTGGTTTTATAAATATTAAGAACTGCTCATCCATTCCATAATATACATGTGTGTACGAATTTGTTTAATAGTCTGGTTCGGTCTCGTCTAGATTATTGTCCTGTTTTGTGGAACCCTCACTACCAATATCTTGTGACTGCATTGGAATCAGTACAACGACGTTTTACCAAATCTGTTTTCCGAAAGCTGAATTTATCTGACACTTGCCTCGAGAGTCGATTAAAGTTACATGGCCTAACACGTTTAAAGGACAGAAAACTATATTTGGACATGGCATTTTTATTTAAAGTAAATTTCGTTTTTAACAGTAACCTTCAAGATGAACTTCAATTGCGTACTAATACAGGGTGGGCAATTTAAAGGTTTGTTTTTAAATCATAGGATATGGCAACACTGGATGGACCTATTTGCTTGAAATTTTTAGAGCTCATTAGTCTGATATTGCGCTGTACGAAACAATCATGTTTTCGCTTGAGGAGCGTTTCGAAATACTAAAAACTTATTTTCAAAGTCAGTGTTGTGTAGCCGAAACCGTACGAATTTTGAAAGGATGTATGGGTTTTAGAAAAGCGCCAAGCGGAACAGCTGTAGTGAAATTGGTGAAGAAAGTTCATGAGACAGGCTTGTTATTGGATAACAGAAGTGGTCCCCGAGCTCGGACAGTGCGCACGCCTGAGAATATTAAGGCTATGGCCCGTAGTGTGAGACAGAATCCGTCAACCTCAAATCGACGCCGATTGCAGCAACTGGCCATTAATCGCACCAGCCTGAGAACAATACTACACAAAGACCTCGGATTATCCGCCTACAAGGTCCAAATAACTCAGGAGTTGAAAGCAAATGACCATCCGCTTCGATATCAGTTCGCTGTGTGTGCCATAGACCAGCGCAATAATGACGTCGATTTTTGTTGAAAAATCATTTTTCAGACGAAGCGCATTTCCATCTCGGGGCTATGTAAACAAGTAGAACTGCCGGATTTGGGGTTCGGAACAGCCACACGTAATCGTAAAGAGGCCAATGCATCCACCAAGAGTGACAGTGTGGCGTGGATTTTGGAGTGGTGGCATAATTGGTCGGTTTTTTTTCGAAAATGATACTGGAAACGCCGTTACCGTCAATGGCGACCGTTACAGAGCCATGTTGACCAACTTTTCATGGCCTCAAATCAACGCTATGAATGTGGACGACCTTTGGTTTCAACAAGCAAACTGACATTCGATCTCTTGCGCGCCAAATTTGACAACCGAATAATTAGCCGTTTTTGAAATGTCAATTGGCCTGCGCGGAGCTGCGATTTGACGCTGTTAGGGTCGATGCTATGCGGATAATCCAAAAACAATTCCAGATTTAAAACATAACATTGCGACTGTTATTGGCGAGATAAGCGGCGAAATCATCGAAAAAGTGCTTCTAAACTGGACTCACAGGATGGCTTACTGTAAGGCCAGCAGTGGGAGCCACATGAACGAAATTGTTTTTCATTCATAAATCGGAGACTCTAACCATTATAATAAAAAAACAAATAACAAGAAATCAGGGCCGGATTACCGTACGGGCCGACGGGGCCCCGACATCGAGGGGACCCCCACAAGACGCTCACGAGAAAATTATTTGTTTGAAAATTCTGACAGTACAAGAAATTTTAGACATGGAAAATATAAACATTAATATAATAGAATCCTAGAAGAGCGGTTTTGCACGTACGATACTCATATTTTAACGTTGCAAAAAACGTTATGAAAAACGTTAGAAAAAGCTTTTTATCGAGAGTTTTTTATTTTTCTTCATTCTTTTTACAAAGTTCTAGTGATTATCGTCGCGCGCATTGCACGATTCATCGAAGTCGATTGTTGACAGATGCCATATCACGTCAGACGGAGAAACCAGATATAATTCGTTCGGAGGATTGAATCCGGATTGAATCCTCTAAAATCGCATGTAAAAGCAGATCGGATCGAAACGAGATCGAATCGAAACCAGTTATGTCGTACATATTAAGCCATTTCATGTTTCGATCTTTGGATTCTCCATGTAAACACGGTAATTGTCGAAAATTGCAAAAGTTATAGTATAAACACAATTAAGACGAAGTTCACCAGCGGCGGCGAATTTCGATTTTAATATTTTAAAACTGTACCGCAACACATGTATACTGACGCAGAATTACGTCGGCGAGCAGTTGGCGAACTTTACGTGTGTCGCGGTACAATTCAGCAAACTTCGTCGCCGCTGGCAAAGTTCGTCTCAATTGTGTTTATACCATTAAGAAGATATATCCTTATACGTCATGCGACTGGGTACAAATGAGCCGTTTACTTTGAAAGTAGAATTAGTTACTGTTTGTTTCGATGAGATGTTACGGTCTGATGCCTTGAAGATTCAGTGCTTAAGTTAAGCGCCGGCGAAAATGTATTGTGGATTCGGTTGACGTGCGTTCGATATGCCGTGATGATGGTTGCCTCTTGTTTTATACTGCAACCTTAATATGCCTTCTTCCTTGATTGTTTGGCTATATATTCTTTCGCAGCATACGATGTCCAACGTTTCCTCCTTATTAAATAAGTATAGCCAAGTGTTGTCCTCATGTAGCTGTATCCAGTAATTAACGGGGTTTCTTGTAAGGACGTCGCAGTCTGGTGATATTTTATCCTGGTGAGTGAGCATATTCATTTCGCATCTACTTACTATATGTTAGAATATCTGGTATAGATGCGATGGTGCTGCCGACAGATTTGATACCTTCCCGGTAGGGGCATCAAGAGACATCAAGAGGACTTACATTAATTTCAAGAAGGATCCCGAGATCAGGAAGACACGCAGTTGTATCCAGGAAAGGTTGGAAAAGTTAAGAGGACTTTGGAGCACCTTTTCAATCAGGCACGAGGTGATTACGGGTTATAAGGAAACCTGTCCTAATCACCCATACTTCGAAAAACAATTTTTCGAGAAATCGACAGAATTTCATGCGGTAGTAAAATCAACACTCGAGTCACTAAGTACTCCGGATGGTGAGAAACCAACAGCAGAAAACATTACACCGAGTAACAGGGACAGCGCCACTATCAGCAACAAAGACAGAGATACCAGCAGCAAGAATGGCACTGAGGACGTAGATGATCAGCCACTCTACCGGTACAAAAGGCAGTCGTTAAAGATGAACACACTGAGGTCAAAAATAGAAGCAGCTTGGATGGATCTTGCAGAGACGCATTCGGAGATATATTTGTATTTCAAGATACTGGGAAGAAGTTCTCAAGACCCACGACGATATCATCATGTACAGCAGCAGTGCAGATGAGAACGAATATATGACAAGTGACGAATTTTATCAATTGAAAGAGCGATACGAGGAGATCACGGTACTCATCAGAGAAAGGTAAAATTCTTGAAAGACACTATGAGGAACAAACCTCATAGTAGTGTGGGACCTTAACCCACTAAAAACACCTCCCTGAATCATAACCAATCAGTGTATGATCGACCAATGATTTAAATATCCTAAGAAACGCGAAAAAGAAAGATGTCAAGGGATGCATCCCGCTGGCCAGGCGAAAGTAACGCACAGTCGCGGCCAAAATTTAAAACTACCGGCTCTTAGTATCCCTCACTTCAGCGGATGCTTTAAGACTTGGAAGACGTTTCACGATATATTCGTAAGTGCGATACACAACGATGAAGGACTTAGTTCTGCAAGGAAGATGCAGTACCTCAAGTCTTACGTTGTTGGAGAAGCAAGCAGCACCATACGCCAACTTCAAATAAGTGATGAAAATTATTTAACAGCATGGGAAATACTGCTCCAAAGATATGATAATGAACGTATCATTGTATCAGCATAACTAGAAGCACTGTTTTTATCACCAAACATAGCTCATGAATCTGCGTTGGCTATAAGAAGTATTCATGACACAACCATAGAGTGTTTGCATGCAGTCGATAACTTAGGCTTCGAAACGAAACCCTATTAGATCAAGGATCGCAGTGCACCTTCATAATGAAGAAAACAGTACAACTACTGGAGCTACACAAGATCTGGACTGAAGTAACCATCAATGGAATCGGAATTATGAGCGAGTTATGAAAAGGTTTCACGAATGTTACCTCAGGCCAATACTCGAGTCAAGGGTAGAATTCAAGACAAAGGCATTAATTCTTCCGAAACTGACAAAGCAACTTCCGATGCAACTATAGGATATCAGCGAATGGGAACATTTAAACGCAATTACTCTAGCAGATCTCAAATGTCACGTCCCAGGAAAAATTGACTTGATTCTTGGAGCAGACGTCTATTCGGATACTATCCAAGGAGGCGTCATCAAAGGACAACCAGGATGTCCCGTCGCTCAGCAGACGCAATTAGGATGGGTGATCTCCGCAAGAATTAGTAAAACCGAGTGTGAAGTAGGCGTACTGAATTCATTAATATCACAAGTAGATATACAAAAATTGTTGACGAAATTTTGGGAAGTTGACGAAATTCAAGGCGAAATCGAACAACAAAATGGAGATGACTATTGTGAACAACTCTTCAAACAAACGCATCAACGAAAAGAAGATGGGCGATATATCGTACGATTGCCATTCAAATCCAACAGTTAGTAGCTTGGATTCTCGAGAGGAGTAGCCATGGCTCGATTCCTGCAGATTGAAGACCTTCATGAGTGAGTACCTAGATCTGAAACATATGATCCCGGTAAACACAAAATCACCGAATGGCTACTACATGCGGTGTACAAGGACGATAACAACTCAAGAACGATTCGAGTGATTTTTGATACCTCTGCAAAAACGACTAGAGGACTAAGCTTGAACGAGAAAATGTATACCGGCCCAAAACTCCAAGAAGATTTGCTATCAATTCTACTTCGGTGGCGTAAGCACAAGTATGCCTTCGCTGCGGACATTGAAAAGATGTACCGTCAGATTCAAATCCACGAAGATAACCAAGAATTTCAACGCATTCTGTGGAGATGGAACGTTCAGGACCCAATCAAGGAGTACAAACTGACAACAGTCACGTATGGGACAGCAGCAGCGCCGTACCTAGCCGTTAGAACGATTCAACAGCTTGCTCGAGACGAAAGAGAAGCTTGTCTCCTAGCATCAAACATAATACTAAATGACTTCTATGTGGATGATATGCTATCGGGAACTGACAACCTTGAAGACGTGATAAAAACTCAGCAGCAGTTACTGAAGGTATTCAAATGCGCAGGCTTCAACTTGTCAAATGGTCCGCAAATCATCCTCAATAAGTGAAGTTGGTTCAATGTGACCCCGCACAGGTTCAATCGTTTGCACTGAAAGAAGACAAATGTGTAAAGACACTTGGCATCTACTCCTTATGCAGATGAGTTTCGGTTGAAAATCATGCTACCACAAGATCAACCAAAACTAACGAAGAGAGTGTTTTTATCAGAAGCATCCAAAATTTACGATCCCTTAGGATGGGTGTCACCAGTAACCATTACGATTAAAAGCATCTTTCAAGAGCTTTGGCTTAAGGAATTGACATGGGACGCAGAACTCCCAGTGGAAATTCAATTAGAATGGAAGAAGCTAAAGGAAGAACTACAAAAACTAGAAGACGTACGAATACCACGGTGGCTGCACACATCAAAGTTAGCTAAATGCGAATTACATGAGTTTTGCGACGCATTCATGAAGGGATACTCAGCCGTAGTATACTTCAAAACGGTATCGAAGATTGGCGAATTGACAGTGTCACTCGTTGCTGCAAAGACGAGGGAAACGCCAATCCGGCAACAACAGATAGCCTTACCCCATCTGGTACTATGTGGGGCATTACTTCTATCGAGACTCATTGATGCTATAAGGCGATCTTTACGAGAGGGTTACATGAATACCTTCGCTTATACAGATTCAATAATAACACTAGCATGGATCCAAAGTGATGCGTCAAAATGGAAAGTATTTCCATCAAATCGAGTTACAGATATACAAGCGAAAATTTCAATGGAAAATTGGTATCATGTAAAATCAAATGAAAATCCAGCCGATTGTGCCTCCAGAGGTGTGACGCCATCCCAGTTGCTCAATCACTCACTTTGGTGGAAAGGACCACCTTGGCTCCATCATACGGGAATCCGACGAGCTCCAACATTAATATCCACAACGGACCTTGAAAGAAGCGGCAAAGTCTTCTTACCAGCAGTAGATTCCAGATTACACTTTCAACAATAGTTGCTACTTAGATTCTCTACACTAAAAAAGTTGACTCGGGTCTTGGCGTTCTGTTTCAGATGGAGAAGGAAGACGAATACCAGGTGCGACCCACTACATGCCTACGAATTGAGTTACGCTAAGAAAGCATTAATTAAAATTGTTCAAAATGTGACATTCTCTGAAGAAATTCGCGCATTACAGCAAGAGAAACCCCTTTTGCGGGAAAGCACACTTCTCTCCTTAAACCCCTTTATCGATGAAGACAGAATCGTTTGGGTCGGTGGAAGACTAGAGAACTCCTCCTTGAGATTTGGGGAAAAGCACCTAATTATTCTAATACACAATAACCCACTGGCAGACCTAATCGTAGATGCAGCTCATAAAACAACACTGTACGGAGGAATATTGTTGACTTTAGCACACATAAGGCGAGAATACTGGATAATAAAAACAAGAACGTTAGTTTCACGCCACATCCACAATTGTGTGAAATGTTATCGATATACAGCAAAACCTGGAGAACAACTAATGGGAAACCTACCTGCTGTTAGGATTCAACCCAGTCGAGCCTTTTTGAATTCTGGAGTAGATTATGCCGGGCCACATAGAAGCATGGAATGGCAGGTGCAGTAAAACATTTAAGGGTTATATCGCCGAATTCGTTTGTATGGCAAGCAAGGCGATACACTTAGAACTAGTGTCTGATCTGACGGCTAAGGCCTTCATTGCGTCTTATAAACGATTTACATCCAGAAGAGGACTTTGCAGGAACCTATACAGCAATTGCGGCACCAACTTTATAGCAGCAAACAAACTGTTCTCAACCGAGGTCAAGTTGAGTCAAAAGGAATGGAAGAAAGAATTGGGCGACGAACTAGAGAGTCAGGGCACTCAGTGGCATTTTATCCCTCCAGGGTCACCACATTTCGGAGGACTATGGGAGGCTGGCGTTAAGTCCGTAAAGTTCCACTTGAAGCGAGTAAGATCTGATGCACTACTTACGTCTGAGGAATTGACGACATTACTTAGCCAATGCTTGCTGTGCCCATTACAATCCAATACTGAAAAATTAAAAATCCTGACACCGGGACACTTTTTAATTGGAGAAGCGATATTAGCACCGCTGGAATCGTCACTTCTCAACCAAAACATAGCACACCTCGATAGATGGCACTACATCCAAAGACTAAAACAGGACTTCTGGAGTATATGGAGTCAGCAGTATCTGTCGCAGTTACAACAACGACCCAAATGGAAGAGCCCAATCAAAAATGTCAACGTGAATGCTATAGTCTTAATAAAAGGCGAACAGCTGCCACCCCTGAAGTGGGCGTTGGGGAAAATAATCGAAATACATAAGGGTAACGATCCGTGTGGTCACGTTAAAGACAAAGAATACAACATTAAAGCGACCAATAAGTAAATTTACCCTCATCCCGTTAACGAGGATTTGGAGAAATTGAAGGAGGAACTTCAGAAGGCACCAATAAGTGACAGTGGCCTTACAAAGATCCCGACCAAAAGGAGTAAACGTAGAATCGTAGCATCATCAACAGAGAAAGACGACTCCGCGAAGAAGGAAAAGAAAGGGAAAATGAGAATCAGACCAACAACCTACATATCGATGATCATGTTCACAATTCTCTTCATCCCACTAATACTCTGCGAGGAAATCGTTAAAATAACTCCATTGTCTGATCACCCCGGCATATACTTTGAAGAAATTGACCAAGTTAGGATGTGCAACAGCGAATGGGACATCATTAGCTACTTCGACTTGGAAAACTATTGGAAACGTAATGAGAACATAGTTCATCGACAATCTTCACGACATATGTGAGCTTGCAGTAAAGAGGAGACTGGACACAACGTACAGAACCATAGTACAACAGTTCAAGAACAGAACTGCAACAATATATCAGAAAAATAAACTACTTAATAGTAACAGTAGAAGAGTTCGAAGATCCCCGTTTGACATAGTTGGTAGCCTAGAACGATCTCTGTTTGGAATATTGGACGCAGATTTTGCTCGACAATATGAACAAGATATTCAAACAGTAAAAACGAATGCAAATTATCTGATCGAACTATTGAAGAACCAAACATCAATAGCGGATTCAACTATAAAAGTAATAAAAAAAACTCAATAGGAAATCAATGACCAGTTCGCAGCAATCAGCGATCAGCTGTCCAGTCTCTCCGCTATTTCCCTGAATTTAACCGGAATGCAGAACTTCCTGAACTCATTTTTGTCGATATCCTTCCAAGCACTGCTTATCATGACAGAGTTTCAAGAAACACAGGAAGCGATCATTGAATCGATTATGGATGTCCAGCACGCTCGGTTCATTCTCTCATCATAGCTCCGGCACAACTAAGATCGCTATTAAGAAAAATTAGAGAAAGAATACCCCACAACTTAGGTATACCAGAAGAAGGAAGCACTGACTCCACCATGCACCTATACAGATTGATGGAAGTAACAACGAGGACAGTTGAATCGGCAGCTATATTTATAATAAGAATCCCACTGATAGCAACAGAAAACTTTCGCTTGTTTAGAATGGTACCCCTGCCTACAATCTACTTATATCCAGCCATCAAGCGAGTACATAATCGTTAACTTACTCAGGGATAATTATTACCCTATTACGAAGATTGAGTTAAATGCTTGCTAGGCCCTACCGGGAAGGTATCAAATCTGTCGGCAGCACCATCCTATCTATACCAGCTATTCTAACATAAGTAGCTGCGAAATGAATATGCTCACTCACCAGGATAAGATATCACCAGACTGCGACGTCCGTACAAGAAACCCCGGGAAATACTGGATACAGCTACATGAGGACAACACTTGGCTATACTCATTTGATAAGGAGGAAACTTTGGACATCGTATGCTGCGAAAGAATATATAGCCAAACAATCAAGGAAGAAGGCATATTAAGGTTGCAGTATAAAACAAGAGGCAGCCATCATCACGGCATATCGAACGCACGTCAACCGAATCCACAATACATTTTCGCCGACGCTTAACTTAAGCACTAGGAAGCGTAAACGGGAGTCGTGGAAAGGTTTCTGCGAATCTATTAGCGGAAACAGTGAGGCGTCAAGGCTACGGAAGCTACTCTCCAAGGAGCCATGTGCCCCGAGCTACATTAGGTGGAACGGCGGAACATGGGTGGAAACCAGTCAAGAGACGCTAGAGCTTTTGATGTCCACTCACTTCCCTAGTAGCACATCGCTGGATAGGCACCACTTGGGAAATGGAGCTTCACTGACACATCAAGGGAGTGTTTCGGGAAGGATGGTCGATCTACTAAGTGAGGAAAGGGTCAAATGGGCTATTGGCACTTTTGCTCCCTACAAATCACCAGGACCAGACGGCATAAGACCAATCATGCTACAAAGAGCTTCTGGGGTAATCCGAAAATGGCTAAGCACTATTTATAGGAGCTGCCTGTCGGCGGGGTACGTCCCATATGCCTGGCGGGAGGCGCGTGTCGTCTTTATCCCGAAAGCCGGCAGACCCAGCCACACAATAACAATGGACTTTCGGCCCATCAGTCTATCGTCCTTTGTGCTCGAAGTACTTGAAAGGCTTTTGGAAACGCACATTCGGAATCTATGTGGAAATAGGATGCCTACATGAGAGGGAAATGTGTAGAGATGAGAGGGAAAGAGATGAGAGAGAAATCTGTAGACACAGCCCTGCACGAGATAGTGGGGTCTATAGAATCTAGCCTGGAGTATAAGGAATTTGCCTTAGCAGCTTTCCTGGACATAGAGGGGGCTTTCAACAACGTGACAGTGGAAGCAATTAGGGTAGCACTGCTTAGCATAGGATTAGAAGAGGTATTGGCAAGTTGGCTAACGACTCTTCTGAATACCAGAATCGTGATTGCGAATATGGGACAAGGCATGGTGAGAAGACAGGCCTCGAGGGGAATGCCTCAGGAAGGAGTGATATCTCCCCTTCTTTGGCTCCTTGTTGTGAACGAGGTTCTCATGGAAATTGAAAAACAGGGAATAAAGGTCGTGGCATATGCAGACGACATTGTAGTGATCGCTAAGGGCAAGTTTTTGGATACGCTGACAAGTATTTTGGAATCAGCACTTCGCACACTCAGCCAGTGGGCTGGATGAAGCGGCCTGGGGGTGAATGCTTCTAAAACTGAATTGGTGCTATTCACAATTAAGCATAGAATTCCGGCATTTAGGCTGCCGAAGCTCGAAGGCGTGGAGCTTAGACCATCGGAACAAGCTAAATATCTGGGACTAATTCTAGATAGGAAGCTCAGCTCGAAATTAAATATTCAGGAGCGCGTTAAGAAGGCAAATAACGCATTTCTCGCGTGTAAGCAGACTGTGGGGAAAAGCTGGGGGCTCAAACCAAATATAGTGCACTGGTTGTACACGGCGGTTGTGAGACCTATTCTGACTTATGGGGCAGTGGTGTGGTGGAAAGCAATGGATAAAAAGTACAATCTCAGGGAATTAGAAGGAGTGCAACGGACTGCCTGTGTTATGATCACGGGAGCCCTTCGCACAACTCCTACTGCCGCGTTGGAGGTGTTTTTACATCTATTGCCTTTGGATATCTTTGTAAAACAGTGCTGTGTTTAAGGCCTTGGAAGAACTATTTTGACTTGAAAAAGTCAAAATAGTCGAAAGGAAAAGGAAGGTTCGGGACAGAAGGGCCAATTCCACCTACGTCCGAATTGGTGGCTGAGTTTTCGCTGGTGCGACGCTCTTGCTGGCGGCCGGGACTAACTACGGCAGTGTGGGGGGTACTTGCTCCAACTCAGACCATAAACCCTTGGCCTGTACAACAAAAATTATCAGCACCGACTTATCCAATTGAATTGTCAAAATGGGGATTACTTTCCCAACAGGTCGTGAAAGACCAAGAAGCGGTTGGATGGCGCGGCTCCGCGATTTGTCAGGGCGCCCTGGTGTTGTTGGCGCCCTGTTCTGCCCACCCTACCTCAGTCACGACATTCCAAAAGAAATCTGCGTCGTGACCCCTTATTGAGGTTCGGGGCGAAGGAGCTAGACGCTCGGGTTCATTATCAAATTAAATGGCCTTTAGCCTATAATCATCTTGCCGATATCAATATTTCGGTTGAAAAATTCATAAAAAAAAACCAAATAGAGCGAAAACAAAAACAACCTAAAGCAAAAATATATATGCAAAAAAACGAAACCAAAGAGAAAAAAAAAACAAAATGTGTAGAAAATTAAAAAGAATAAACTCACCCCATTTTCTTTTCAGCTACTTTTGTTTTGTGTTAATTATTTTATTTTTTGACTTTATTAAATCCGTCCGTCTTGTCCTGTTATGTCTTATTTTATTTTATATCATTTTTTTTTTTAAGATTTATTTAATTTTTGAATTCATTTTATATTTTTATTTTGTTTGTATATTTAATTATTGTATTTTTATTTTTAAATTTTGAATTCATTTTAATTTTGCGTTTTCAATTTTTTTTTTTTTTTTCTTCATGCACGTGCATCCGACGATTTTATTTCTTTTCCGTTTAGTAAAACACTTCTGGCACACTAATCGCGAACCAATTCTCTGCGTGTAGGTACAAAGGGAACGTAGCGAACACAATTCCGAACGAAATTCACCGCGTGATCCGTGACTTTTTGAAGCGAAAACGAAGACTTTCCGGTTTAATAAAAAAATGTTTCCCCAAATGGAATGAACTGCGCCGATACACTTTTTATAATTTTCCTAGGATATTATCTGGGATCCGGTGATATTAACGCATCCACAATTAACATTGGCACAATATTCACTCGAGATTCAAGAGACAACCAAAAAAAACGTCCGCCACAAAACCAGAAATCGATATCTCAACTTGACAAAAAAAATCAAGAAAGTTTGCCTTGTCACAAAATCCTTTTTCACGACATTCCTTATTTGCCATTTTCAACGCGGACGAAAGCGCAGTTTTCTCGAAGGAAATTCGTAAAATTCCAGAAATTTACTAGCAACTGAAGCGAGCAGCGACAAAAGTCACGAAACGAGCAGGTGGAACGAAACGTTGCACGACAATTTCTGACTCCTTGCACGTCTTGGGGTGGTCCGCCAGACGGGGCGCTTCGCAAATCGAACGAGACGGCACCGAATTTTACATTAATTTATTTATTTCATGTCGGGGCTCAAAAACAGAAATCAATGCTATAAACCAAATTTTAAACATGACTTCCACCCTACTATTCACAAAATCACCTGGTCCGTCGACAAATTTTTGACGGTTCTGCCTCCCGAAATCCAAATTAACTGATTTTGGCGGCGTGACTTTAAATTCGGCCAGCGAAACTGTCGCGAGGCGGCTGTGTATCCGATCGAAACGTTCGGGAAAAGCCACACTGCAGTTAGGGCTCCGCCGCGACTGCCTTGTTGTTTTGCAGAGATTCAAACGCGACCAGAATAAAGCAACTCGTATCGCAATTTTTCTAACCTTTCACGCACGGCCGGAACTATTTTGCGCCTATTTACACACGAATTCATTCAAAATGACGCGATAATTTTCTGAATTTTCGATTTTCGTCGGAAGGGAAAATTTGTTTTATTTTTGGGCGGAATGCGGGCGGAATCCCTCCGGCCGGAATTGTCGTGAGGCGGGTCACCCTGCACTGTTGGAATATGCCATTGTCGAGGAATTACACTACCGTACGAAAATGTGGTGAAATTGAACGCGGCACAATTGACACGGAAATTTCACTGTTTCGTGGCCGAGAATTGTGTGAGATGAAGGCGCGCGCGATACCGGCAAGCTTAATGGTAGAATTTAAGTTGTGAAAATCGCGAAAACTATTTATGTTTTTATTTTGCCTGAAGATTCAGTCACTTCGTCGGTTTTTAGTCATTCTCGCCGCACGTACCCTCCGATCGCTCTCCCTTCTTCTCTCTCCTCGCTACTTCCGGCCTTTACCGAATAACGGTTTCAAAAAAAACTCGTTCCACTTGTGTGGCTGGGTTGGCAGCCCTTTCTGAGGATCCACCCGTTCCTCGAATGACACTTCGAAGATCGAGTGGGTCCACAGAAATGTCACCGAGATTGGTGCTACCACCCAGCGGCGACTCAACAACAGGTAGCGGCAAATACAGCAGTTAGGCTATCGAGCTATGCCCTTTTTAAGAGAAGCTCTAAGGGTACAGTTCCATTCTTAGCTACGTGGGAAGCCATGCTGCAGATATTAGTACGGACCACTCAATTCTGGGGTTGGATTTTGGGAAGCCATACGAAATTGCTTATCCTAGTAGAGTGGACTGGGAGAACAATAGAGTAATACGTGAAGGTGAAATCTCCGTTTATACGGATGGATCGAAAATGGAATACGGCACTGGCGCTGGCGTCTTCTCTGAGCAGCTGAGTGTAGAGAAGTTGTTTAGGTTGCCAGATGTATGCAGCGTCTTCCAGGCGGAAATTTTGGCCGTGTTACAGGCAGCAAACATCCTGTTAATGGGGGAGATATGCGATCAGAATATTTCACTCTACATTGACAGCCTGGCGGCCATAAAGGCACTGGAATCGGTAACCATTAAATCCAAGTTGGTAAAGCGCTGTCGAGAAGTGCTAAAGGTACTTTGTAGTCAGAACAGAGTACTGATTTGCTGGGTGCCAAGGCATAGTAATGTACTAGGGAACGAAAGAGCGGATGAGCTTGCTAGATCAGAATCGGCATCGATGGTAGAGTAGAGGAGGATGTTAGTCCACCCGTTTGTGGTATCAAAGCGCAAATTGGTGAGCGCTCCAAAATATCCGCCAACTCTAGGTGGGCAGGGCTAGCAAGCTGCAGGATTTCTAGATCTCTGTGGCCCGAGTTGGATAGTCAAAAGACTAAGAATATTTTAAATTGGGATAGAGAGAGACTGCGCCTGCTCGTTGGAGCACTGACGGGGCACTGCATGCTGGGGAAACACGCTATGCGGCTAGGGATAGTGGAGTCGGATATGTGCAGGTTCTGCCACGACCTGTATGCTGTGGAGAACATCACTCACATTTTGTGAGAATGCCCGGGGATCGCTAGAAGGCGCTTTAGATTAATGGGTAGTCTGTTCTTTGAGAGCATCGAGGATTTGAGTGCGGTAGGGTATGGCAAATTGGTCAAGTTCTGCAGGGGATTGGAATGTTTCTGAGATAGTATAATAGCCCACGAGGACCTGAAGGGATCGCAATGGGCCCATAAGGCACCTTGTGAGTGCGGCGGTCCTAGCGCTGCGCCCCTTCTTAAACCTAAACCTAAACCTATGGTATGGTATTTCGTAGAAGAAAAATGCAGGTGATACTGATTGTTTTTAGAATAACATAACATATCCCAAAAACTATTTCAAAAAGGATCATATTTTTAGTGTAGAAAGCAAAACATGCTGATTTGAATACCTGCAGATTCATTCTTCATATAGAGAACTCAATGCCAGTATTTACAAGTATTAAAAATAAGTATACTAGAAAGTTTAAACCACACATGTAATATGGTACTTATAGTAGAAAACTAGTATCAATGAAAATAAATGTAGATTTCCGTTGAAGTACAGAGGTGGGATAACAAATTATGTGGTTAAAAAGGAGTTGAATACATATATGTATATATCACAGCTTAATATAAAGTTTTATTTCTTATAAATATACAATAGTAAAATCAAAGAAATTAAGTTTTTTTGGGATTTGGGTCAAACGTATGTATGATGTTATTTTATTGTTGCCATGTTTAAAAAATTTTTGTATTTCCACGGATTAAAGGCTTAAATTGTTAGGGTTTCCTCATTTTATTCATTTCGTGGCATATCCTGGCCTATTTAAAAAAAGGTCGATGTACCTCTACTCTATGTCCCTTAAGGGGTATTCGCCTCTAGCTGACTTAAAAATAGGGCAATTTACATGATTTTTTTTTTCATAGAAAATGTAAATAGAATGCTGAAATTTTTTCTCACAATATGTAATAAGTATTTAAGTACAAAATAAATTTTTTTTTTCTTCAAAATGATATCATGGTGCCTAGTTATATGGCGTGGCCTACAGTCCTTGGCCGTATCTCCTTCCCAGGGGCTCCTGCTGAAAACACTTCACTTCCACAAAACACACTTTTTTGCAATGGTTTAACAGTATATATTTTTATTTCAGCAGTTAACATTAACAATTAGATTTTCAATGTAAATTCCGAACCACCTTTCCGGTTGAAAGCGCGAATCAAACTCTCCTTTTTTCCGAATATGGGAAACTAGATCAGCAATTATCGCTTACACCGTAAAAGTTCACCGAGCGATAATTGCTGATCTGCATCGGCCATCGATCAACTCTCGGCCATCGACACAAGTTGGCTTTTTTAGTCGATCGATAGCCGATTTCGCACTTTTCCTTCTGACCGTCGGGCACAGGTAAGTTAAACACAGGTGTCCGACCTTTGTTCTAGTAAAAGTGCATACCTCGTATTGGAAGTTATTGCATACTATTGATATTCAATACAACTTCCGACACGAGGCATGCTCACATGAAAATCGGGCTCAAACCGACCCACGACATTCCTCCCCCCTTGAAAAAATCGATGCCCGGCGGTCTAGGAAGTTCGAACATATAAATATTATTTTATTTTTTTTTTATATTTATTTTGGCAGATGGCCGTACTAACACGTAAGTTTCAATTTTTTTTTTTTTAGAATGTAAAGCTCCCATATATTACTATTATAAGGGTAAGTTAATACTTTTACCATAGTTTTATTCGTATTTAATCCCTTTTTTTTTTTTTTTTTACATATATGTTATTTTTAGTTTAGTATTGTTTATGTTTTTAAATATAACTTTCCCTTAAATCCTAATATTTTATCCCCTGTTTCTATATTAGTATTTTTACGTTCTAACTTATTTTTTTTTTTCCTATGTCTAGTATACATACATGTATCTTAAAGCTTGGTTAGTGCTTAAGCTAAGGTTAGAATGGTCCTTTTCCGGGGTGGTAGCGTAAAGGTAGTTGCTCGTAGTTCCTGAATGTTGGTTGAATTCGTCGATTGAGCATTGGACTCTACCGTCTCCTCAGTGGTGTTGGTTTTTGAAGCTGATAGCCGGTGGGAGTGAATGATAGCATCACTGACATTTCGCGGCCCCACTGGAGTGCTTGCAGTGCGTGAAGGGCGTCTTTCATGGGGTCTCGATACGTCTACGTCTTCGCTATCTGCCTTTTCGTTTGTCCTATGTTTCCTGTGTTTACGGTAGTATCTGACGGTAAAGATGAGTACAGAGATCATCATGATTGCTAACCCCACGCCAGTCGTTGAAATTAGAGTGGAATGGGTTCTCCATGTATCAGCTGCACGTCGTCTCTCAACTTCGTTTTTCGTTCGTTCCACCAACCTATCAATCGCCTTGCCTTCAGCTTGCCATGTGGCATCTAGGCTTTGAGCATTCAAGACTATGGGTTCATCTCGAGTTACTGATGAATTAGAAATCTGGATGCTTTCCGTTTTCTCCATGGCTGATTTGATGTTTAATCTTAAACCAACCCCCTCCTCGGGCTGCCATAGTTTGATGTCGCGGTGTATGTTGTTCGTGGCGTATACCATTCGGTCTCCGCTCCGGAAATTACAGTTTTCGTCAATAGTTAATATCCCCAGATCTCCTAGTTCGAGGATTCGTACCGGTAGGGATTGGCAGTGAACTTCAATCTTACTCGGAGTGCTCATAAGATATAACCAATGATTCGCAGTTTCCATCTTGACAAAGGAGCTCCATTTCTTGGTCCTTTTTTCGTGGCATCGCGTCAGATCTAAACTGTACCCTCTGTATAAGTTTAGTAGACAATTATCTCCGATCGTGGTTAGCATTGGAACTTCTCGTTCGCATACGTAGTATTTCTCCGTCGTTGTAGTAGTTAGTGGATTGCAGCGTTGGAAGATCTCGTAGTGTAGGATTGCATATCGACTAATGTCAGTATTAGCCACCAAAAAATCGCCCTCCAGGTCATAGAAGTGATATGTCAGCTCGTCAATGTGTGCCGGTATTGTATACACTTTTGAAATAGTAAACGGCGTTTTCTCCGTTTGTGGGACGTCAATCCGTACTAATAGTTTTGTGTTGTTGACAACTATTTGTACCTTCATTATTTGAGTTAGTACTTGGTAATCGATAACTTTCGGGTTTATTTCATCACTTTCCCACACAGTGGTGAGGACTTCCATTAACTCTTTTGCATGTATGACTGCAGGGTGTAACTTTCCAAGATGAGATGTGAGTGCTATTCCCATAATGGTGTCTAACTCCCCCGTTATCCGTCGTAACTCCATTTCGATGAGAATTAAGAACTCAATGAGATCCGTTCGGCTATGTTCAATTGTCAATCGCTCCGCCTGGCTGTAAATCATTGGCGCTATCGTAGTATATAAATCCAGTAATCGCTGTCTTTCTCGTGCTGCTTGTACTCTGGACTCATTAAACAGGTTGAAATTTGATTGCATAATGGTTACTTGTTCATTCAGTAAACTAATCGTGCTATTTTCTCGCTGATCCAAGCTTTCCAGTTTTCGGGAAATTTTTAGGTCGTCGCTGCTATCCATAGTTCCAAATAATGTTTTGCCCAAAGCTCCGACACCATCAAAAAATGATCTCTTTCGTCTCGTAGCTCTCATGCCAAAAACGTAGTGATCTAAGTCTGACCGCTTCCCTTCCAAATACTTGCCACTGGACCTAAATCCAGCAATGATATTATTACATCTGGTGTCTTGAGTGTGTAATTTCCGGCACAAGTTTTCGACGGCAGTGGTGCAGTTCATTACGAAGTCCAACTCGTCCCGAAAATTTGGCATTTCCACTCGAGAAAGGATCGTCCATTTTTTACTATACCACAGGACTTTCCCTATCTCCTCAAACGCGGCTCCTGTTGGCTTTAATTCTCGAAGATGTATGCCCTCCGGTTTCACCACGGCTGCTGCTGTCGCTGTTAGTAGGGTTAGTCTTACCATGTAATTCATTGTACAGTAATTATTTATTAAATGCTAATTTCCTAAGTTAGTAGCTTCAAGTTGACTCTTCCGTTCCCTTGTTAGTGGTTAATAGTGCTCGGTTACCGTAGTTGTTATTCTCGGTTTTCGTCGTCTTGAGTCAGACGTTCTTTATTTCATAGGAAGCACGGCTATCGTCTCTTCTCTTCTCTTGACTCCTTCGTTATCTGTGAATGATAATAGCAAAAGAGGTATCTAATTAATACATTGTTGAATAAGCCTGTTGGCCCCGTAAGTGTATTCGCGACTATCACCATCTTTATGTGCTAGTCTGACTAGACGTTCCAAAATGGATGCTTATTTAACAAGTTGGACTAATACTTGTATACCTACTATAAAAATGTAAAATATGGAAATTTTGGACTAATAATACCTACATGTATACTTATCCAAACTAACCATTTATAACCAACCATAACCGTCCTATCAACGTCCCCCTTAACCTGTACATAGGTGACGCCGGTGTCTATCTATTTCCCTATTCCCCTAACAACTTCTAATTAGTTGCGTAAGTTCTAACCATACCATAGTTTTAAACGGTTCGTATGTACCCTTTTAATTCTTCGGTTTACGAGGATGGATACGTTTTCTGGTGAGTGTACCTGTATCACCTTGTAAGGTCCCCTGTGTATCGCACTGAGTTTTCCTGGTCTTGCCATGTCCTTCATAAGTACCTCGTCACCTACGTGGAGTTGTATGACATTTGTGGTTTTGTCGTATTTTTTCTTGGACTTCAGTTTGGCGTCCCCTAAGTTTTTCTTTGCTAGTTTAAAAGCTGTCTGTAATTGGTAACGAAGTTGCATATGGTATTTTTCCGCATTATAAACGGGCTCTACCTTCCTCTGGAGGTTATTTGGTATATCGGCCGCGAACCCGAAAAGGGTTTCCATTGGCGTTAATTTGGTGCCGGAGTGTTGCGTATTATTGTATGCGTGTGCGGCTGGTAGAAGATACATATCCCATCCGCTGGGGTGGTCGTCGACGAAGCTTCTGAGGTAGTTCCCAAGCCATGAATGTTGTCGTTCCACTGCATTGGATTGGGGATGGTAAGCAGTGGTTTGAATATGCTTAACTTTTAGGAGTCGGCACAAAGATTTAAAGGTGTCACTCGTGAAATTGGAACCCTGATCGGTAACTATTTGTTGAGGTAATGAGTACCGGCTGATTATCTGTTCATATAATATTCGGGCCACAGTGTTCGCTTCTTGATTAGGCATAGCTGCGAAGTCCACGAATCTAGTAAGATCATCCATCATGCTCAGAATATATTTGTTCCCTAGCTGAGTTATGGGTAGGGGTCCCACTATATCTACATAAATTTTTTCAAACGGCTTATCAGCAATACGAGTAATTACTAACGGCATTTTTGTAGTTCTAGATGATTTGTTTTTCTGGCATTTATGGCACCTCTTTACGAAAGCCTCCACTGCCTCCCTCATTCCTTTCCATTTATAGTGACGTCGAATTCGATTAAGGGTCTTTTGGCGGCCGAAATGCCCTCCGAAAGGCGAGCTGTGGTAACTTTCTGGAACGTGTTGGATGTTTTCCACTCCCTCTATCTCCGTCGGATTATCAATTGGTTCCCATCCTATTACTGGTTCGGATGACGGTAAGCTTGATTTTCTTTTTTTTCTAAATTTCTTCCGGAACCATCGGTGATACTTGCTGATCCTTACTAGCCCCTGCTTACCCTTATGACGATTTTTCCTGTCCAAACGTGCAGTTGTCGTAGTTACTTTTTTCCTCTTGGTGTTACTAGAAAGTTTTAAAAGGGTGTCTGTGGAGGTTGAGTCCTCCCCAGGCGCCGTTACCGGCCGATTTGCTATCTTGTTGTTTTCGGTTAGTTTATCGGTTTCGTCACTATCCTCTGATTTCTGCGCCTGGGCTCGCGTTATGACCAAACATGTCTTCTCTTCCGCTGGGGTGGCTATTCTGCTTAATGCGTCCGCATGCGTAATGCTCTTCCCAGGTCTATGACCCACTTCGAAATCGAATTCAGCGAGCTTCTGGCTAAGTCTCAGCATTCGAGATGTCGTATCCTTCACCTTTAGCATGCCTGCCAGGGGTTTGTGATCTGTAAGTACCTTAAAGTGTCGCCCTAACAGGTAACATCTGTAATTTGTTGCAGCCCATACTATTGCAAGTAGTTCACGTTCGGAAGTAGAATAATTCCTTTCTGCGGAGTTAAGGGTCCGACTCGCGTATGCTACCGGCTTTCCCTTTTGTTCCAGCACCGCCCCTAGTGCCTCTCCGCTGGCGTCGGTGATTAGGGTGAATTCTTTGTCTAAATCGGGGTACTGTAGCAGCGGTTGAGATGTTAATATATGCTTAAGTTTAATAAACGCTTCTTCGCATGTCTGATCCCATACGAATTTGGTATCCTTCTGTAATAGTTTCGTGATTGGTCTTACTATCTCAGAAAACTTAGGAACAAATTTCCGATAGTAGTTTGCTAGTCCCAAGAAGGACTGTACTTCACGAATTTTTCCCGGCTTGGGAAAATTTCGAACTGCTTCTGTCAGCCTTGGATCCGGCCTAATTCCGGCTTCGGAACAAACATGTCCCAGGTATGTCACTTCTTTTGATAGGAAGTGGCATTTAGTGGGTTGAAGTTTTAAGTTGCTTGCTCTGAATCGCTCGAAAACTTCCCTCAGTTTCTCGTTATGTTCGTCTAAATTTTTAGCAAACACCACTACGTCGTCTAGATAGACGAAGCATTTTAGTCCTTGAAGGCCCGTCAATATTTGATTTAGAAGGGATTGGAAAAATGCTGGTGCAGTTTTCAGACCGAAGGGTAGTCGTTTGTATTGATAATGATTATATTCTGCGCTGAACGCTGTCTTGGCTCTGTCTTTCGGGTCGATAAGCACTTGGTGATACCCGCTTACTAAGTCCAGAGTCGAAAAATATCTAGAGTGTCCAAGTCTATCAAGTATCTCTTCTATTCGTGGCAGTGGATATGCGAACGAAACGCATTCTTTATTAAGTTCTCTGAAATCGACGCACAGACGGAACTTTTTTTTTTCATTCTCTTTGGTTTTCTTCGGGACCAGGATAATTGGAAAGTTAAATGGGCTGTCACTAGTTTCAATGATGTCATCGTCGATCAATCCTCGAATCTGTTCTGCACATTCCAGACGGTGCGCCTCGGGCATCCGATATTGTTTTTTATGGATAGTACGGCTTTCATCTTTCAGCGGTAAACGGAAGGTTTTCCGCGTTGTGTAGGTTAGTTTGTCTCCTGGTAAATGAAATATGTCGTTGAATTCAAAACAGAGCTGCATCACGGAGTCTCGTTCGTGGCTGTTCATAGAGTCTGGGAACTCCAAGGCGTCCTTCATCTCTTGTATTCGGCGCGCACTGGTCTGCCCTGAAGCCCTATTCCTTGGCCTATAGAACTTGTAGTTTCTAAGTTTCACGAATGTTGGTTTAAAGCTATCTACTATCACCTCTTTGGTGCTAGTATTGATAATTCCGATGAATACCCTACCTTCTCTTGGTCTTACCAGGGTGTTGCCACTATATACACCTGGATAGATTTCGTCTTGGAGACAGATCATATCCTCGTGTGCGTCGATGGGGTACTCTATTATCTGCTCTTGTCTTGCTTTTATGCGAAAAGTGTGAGCGGCGATCCCTGCTTTATTCTCGCCCTCCCCGCGATGGTCTTGGAGACCGCTTCCTTTTAGTGACTCCTTGTCACTATTCCTGAATCCGTCGATTTCCATTCCTTCTCTTTTAATCACTTTTGCTCCGTCCATTACGTTATCCGATTTTCCTACTTTGTTCGTTTTCACCTCTTGTTCACTACGTATTGTATCTTGGTTTCTCACTTCCTGTACTTTATACACTTGTAATTTAACAGAATTTCCCTTTAGCGCTTCTTTACTTATATCATTGTCTGAATCCACTAACCTTCGTTTGGTTATGCTACTTTCTTGTAGTTTATCTTTTCCTTTTCCTGTTTTGGTGCTTGCAAACCCAACTCGTTCCCTCGGGTTCCCTGCTAATTTAATCGAGTTTTTTGTTATAGTTTCTTCCCTTGATTCCTTACTTTTACTGTCGTTTTTTGATAACATTTCCATGTGGTTATTCTTACAGTTGATTATAGCTCGTCCTTCCAAGAAATCTCTCCCTAGTATCCCATCTCCCGGCAGTGCACTCGTCTCTCCTACCACTGTAAATTCACAGTCAAACTCACTTCGCTCTACTTGTAATTTTGCTGTGCATGCGCCCAGTGACCCTCTCTCCTCACCGAATAGACCCACCATGGTTGTGGTTTTTGTCTTATCCAACATTACGCCTTCTTTTATACTGGATAATTTTAATAAACTACAGGTTGCTCCCGTATCTATAAGCAGTGAGAGCCACCCACTCCTACTTATATCCGATCGCACCGTAATTGAAAAATCTGTGTTAAACTTAATTTGGTATATAATTTCCTGGCACTGCTTCTCCAGACAGACCTCCTCGTGCCCGCGGGCTGCCCCCATTAGTTTCCCGGCTGCTGCTTCTCAATTTCTGCCAAATAACTTCTCAGGCAATTCGATGGCGCGTGGTCTCTTTGCTTACAGAAGTCACAATACATGCTGTCCAGTACCCTCTCGTTACCTTGGTTATTCTGAACTTCAGCTAAGTGTTTCCTTAGACAATTTGATGAAAAGTGGTTATTTTCCTTACAGAAGTCGCAGTATGCGCTGCTCGCCGTCTCCTCAGCACCCCTGCTCTCATTTCTATCCACAAACCGTATATTATTTTTTTGCGATTTAACGTTCCCCCCTGCCCCGTCTTGAGTGTTTCCTCGGTTTCCCCTACAGTTCTGTGTAGTATGTCCGTAACGACTGCATTTGGTGCAGTACTGATTGATCATCACGCCTCTGTCTGCACTCGCGTGCAAAGTGTCCCACTTTCCCACAGTTGTAGCAAGTGAATTTCCCTTGCTGATTGGATGATACACCTGAATTCCCATAGCTAGCATTTGGTGTTCTATTGCCGTTTGTCGGTTGTACTTTGTTCGAAGAATTACCTTGTCGCGGTTCCCTCTGTTCTCCCTCCATTACCACATGCAGTTTTTTCATTTCGCCTTCATAAAATGCTGCCGCCTCCGTACAGTCTGCGAGGGTGCCCATCGCCCGACCTACTAGATATAGCTGTGTGTTCCTATCCCTGACTCCGGATTTAAATGCGGCAACAGTATCCTTTCCCAATTCTTCTAACAACCCTTTGTCCCCTCCGGGATATCGCGCTGTCACCGCCTCCCGTATTTGTTGCCAAATGTTGTTCATTCGTATGGCATATTCGTCTATATCTTCTCCAGGCCGTTGTCTACACATCGACAGTTCAGTTCGCAATTGGTTCAGTGATGTCTTTGGTAGATATGCTTTGTTCAACGCTTTCTCTAAAGCATTGAAATCGTCTAAAACTTCCGATGCCATTAGGTAGTAAGCATCGTCCACAAGTCGATACTTGATACATTTCATGAACACCTTTTTCTCACTCTCTCCAAGCCGCTCGTATGTATCCCCACTGCAGTCTAAAAACCGACTTAGCTCTTTTCCTAGATTTGGAGTTCTCGCGCCCGTGAATATAGGTACATATTTGGTCACTGTGTCCATGACCTTTTCCCATATCCCGTTTGTTGTCATGGTTGTTTCGGTTAACTTCGTTGCACCTCCCGGTCTTGTCTGTGTGCTGTTTTCTGGCTCGACTTTTCCCGTTTGCTCCTTTAACTCCGTCGAGTGTTCTATGCCCTTCTCTAGCTGCTCTTTCAGGCTATGGTCTTCTTTATTGCGAACTACTCTTATTTGTTCGTTCCGAATTTTGTCTCTCAATTCTGACTCAATCGTTTCAGCTTCCTCCAGTTGTTGTCTTAGAACGTCAGCTCTCTGCCTGAAATAGTTCCGTTCTCTCGTTCTTTCTGCTGCCTCGTTAAAATACTGTTCTCCCTCTTCCTTGGTGGTTCGAATGAATTCATTCAATAACGCTTCCACTACTTCTCCCCAGCGATGTGTTCGACTTGCCGTTTCCTGTAAAGTTTGCTGTATCTGCTCGGCTTCTTCACTCTTTATCTCTGCTCGTAACCGTTCCGCTAGAAATTTCCAATCCTCTATGTTGCCTTTCACTTCTTTCTCCGAGCGATCCAGCCTTTCTTTCAGTTCTTCGTTCTCCAGTTCTAGGTTACTTATATGCTTCAGTTCCTCTTTCGTAAGGATATTCGCTCGCTTTCCTGACATTTATCATTCGAATTCTAACTAACTTTTCTCTTCTTCCTCCAACTTAGCTTTCAAAACATTCGAGAAACGCAATAGCTCCGATACCCTACCATCCCATCTGGGGTACTCTGTCCACCTCTATAAAATCATACATTTATCAACAACGTAACGACGTTACGTAGCGATTTATCTTCTTTCCTAAAACACACTAGTTGTTATTTCACTCGTAACCGGAGAAGAAATTCACATACGACAGAATTTTCCGAAAATAACACAACATAAAATATCTTTTTTTTTTTTATGCTCGAATGACTTGCCTGTGCAAAACAATACAAAATAACGTAGCAGTAAGCCAGCGGATCACTTTTCAGCTGTAGCGAACCGCCTCAATTAACCTACATTAACCTCGAGTATCATATTACGAATGTTACTGACCAATTCATAAATTAGTGTTGTACGCGACAAACTAATGTATTTTTTTTTTTTTTTATCTTAACTCCATTATGATTTGACCAGTAACAATCTTACTAGTGCCATGAAAAACTAGGGTAACTAACCTTTTATAAATATCCGTTTAAAGGTTCCTTTTCCGGCTGCGCCAATTTGTCGTGGCCTACAGTCCTTGGCCGTATCTCCTTCCCAGGGGCTCCTGCTGAAAACACTTCACTTCCACAAAACACACTTTTTTGCAATGGTTTAACAGTATATATTTTTATTTCAGCAGTTAACATTAACAATTAGATTTTCAATGTAAATTCCGAACCACCTTTCCGGTTGAAAGCGCGAATCAAACTCTCCTTTTTTCCGAATATGGGAAACTAGATCAGCAATTATCGCTTACACCGTAAAAGTTCACCGAGCGATAATTGCTGATCTGCATCGGCCATCGATCAACTCTCGGCCATCGACACAAGTTGGCTTTTTTAGTCGATCGATAGCCGATTTCGCACTTTTCCTCCTGACCGTCGGGCACAGGTAAGTTTAACACAGGTGTCCGACCTTTGTTCTAGTAAAAGTGCATACCTCGTATTGGAAGTTATTGCATACTATTGATATTCAATACAACTTCCGACACGAGGCATGCTCACATGAAAATCGGGCTCAAACCGACCCACGACAAGCGCCGTCATCACTTTCAAAAAAGATATCCACTTGGCGTTAAAAATTCAAAAATATTTCAGAAATATATTAATGTAGGTGGAGCTAATACCTATAAAATCAATAAAAACTCAAACAAACAAAAACCAGCGGGCATACGAAGTTTAAGTTTGCATTTTTTTTAACTTAAAGGTGTTAAAAAAAATAGAAACAATTTTTGTTTCACTATTTTGTTGGTATAAGCTCCAATGACTTAAGTTTACTTCAAACTAAAAAAAAAAATTAAGTCGATAGCTTATTGGGTTCAAGCTCTAGAACTTAAGCCAGTTCGCAAAACGTAGTTTCGAGAAAAACACGTTTAAAGTTTTCCTTGAGTAGTTTTTCATATGGAAAATCTATAAAGTAGGTGCCTAAATGATACGATAGCTCACGTATGTAGTTGATTTCGATTAATCCGTTTGGGTACCGTATTCTACACATGTTTAACTACGAAAATATAAAAAAAAAAAATTTTGATTTTTGGATTGAACTAAAGGCAAATACCCACTTAAATGAATTGAATAGACGTATTAACACTCTGCTATTACGAAATTAGCCAAATGGTATAGTTTATTTTCGTAGGATAGGATATTTTTTAAAATACCGTCTACTTTGCATATTTTGGGGTTTCCCAAAACCCTTTCGTTCTTTAATGAATACATATATATCCCTTCATTCATTCGTTTTCAGATCTCTCAACACAATATGTACCTGCTGCCCAAAATTGTATTAATCAGTGTTTACATAGTTTTCATTTCCTAAACATTATATACAACAAACAGTACAAAAATCTGCCAACACGGCTCTATATATTCTTCAATGGCTTTCTATCCTTTGATATTTTCGAGAAATATCAGTGACACCTCCAAAAATTTTCTCTGCTGGAAGTCCATTGGGCTATAACTCCTGTTACAATTTGAAGATCATATCTGGTACGGTTCTTGATATGTAATAATTTAATTGTTTAACAAATGACTCCACCTTACCCCTCCTCCGACCACACAACTCACTACCCAAGAAGATACCACTCGTAGGAGTATCATCCAATTCACCCATTAACAAAAGTTGTACTTATACTTAATATCTCTACGGACTTGTGAGCTACGCGCATTCAATCGTACCCTTAAGGGCGCGAGAGTCGCAAACCAAAATCGAAAATTTCACCTAGTTTGCTTTGATTTTTCTTCGAGAACGTAAGAAATTATTCGTGAGCATCGGAAATTTTAATCTGAACGATTACGCACGATGTACAACGATTCAACCGTCTCAAGGCCCAAGTCAAATGAGTGTGTACGGAGCTATTTCTGTGTGTGTGTTCAGTTGCGTGATAATAATAACAGTCTTGATGATGATAATTGACTAACTTTATTTTCAATGTTTCTTAAAATATATACCCAAAAAATGCTTATTCTACATAAAATTATTCACACGAAAATTGTTCAATTTATAGGAATTTATTCGCACGGAAGGTGCTTATGCTACAGAAAAGTTGAGTTAAGTTAAATGCGTAACATAACGCCAAGCATGTCCGGTCGCGTTTATGTTTTGTCTAGCCCGTAAACAATTTCTACCTTTAAGGTAAATTGAGTATTTACTGGGTAGATTAAACATTCTCGGGCCCCAAATTCAATTCTACTTCGAATTTATTGTTTTTGCTGCTCTGTATCTTAGTAGCCTTAGTTGCGCAGGTCTTGTTGTAAATGAGATATGCGACGATGGCAATTATGATGATCGTCGTTGAATAACTGATGACGTATTGGTGAACATCATGCTGAGATATTGTGGCCGAAGGAAGACTGAGGGATTTTTTGTGATTGTTGATCGCTTCCTTAATGTCCTCGAGGTCTCGCCTTGTTGATGGTTCAAAATTGATGCGAACCGATGAGTTGTTACGGTCTGATGCCTTGAAGATTTGAGTGCTTAAGTTAAGCGCGGACGAAAATGTATTGTGGATTCGGTTGACGTGCGTTCGATATGCCGTGATGATGGTTGCCTCTTGTTTTATACTGCATCCTGACTGCAACCTTCAAATGCCTTCTTCTTTGATTGTTTGGCTATATGCTCTTTCGCCGCATACGATGTCCAACGTTTCCTCCTTATCAAATGAGTATAGCCAAGTGTTTTCCTCATGTAGCTGTATCCAGTATTTCCCGGGGCTTCTCGTACGGACATCGCAGTCTGGTGATACTTTATCCTGGTGAGTGAGCATATTTATTTCGCAGCTACTTATGTTCGAGTATCTGGTATAGATGGGATGGTGCTGCCGACAGATTTGATACCTTCCCGGTAGAGGCTTGCAAGCATTTAACTCTATCTTCGTAATAGGGTAATAATTATCCCTGTGCAAGTTAACGATTATGTACTCGCTTGATGGTTGGATATAGATGAAGGATCCCTTGTGCCTTGTGGGCAGAGGAACCATTCTGAACAGCTGAAAGTTTTCTGTTGCTATCAGTGGGATTCTTATTTTAAAGATAACTGCCGATTCTACTGTCCTCGTCGTTACTTCCATCAATCTGTATAGGTGCATGGTGGAGTCGGTGCTTCCTTCTTCTGGTATACCTAAGTTGTGGGGTATTCTTTCTCTAATTTTTCTTAATAGCGATCTTAGTTGTGCCGGAGTTATGATGAGAGAATTGAACCAAGCGTGCTGGACATCCATAATCGATTCAATGATCGCCTCCTGTGTTTCTTGAAACTCTGTCATGATAAGCAGTGCTTGGAAGGATATCGACAAAAATGAGTTCAGGAAATTCTGCATTTCGGTTAAATTCAGGGAAATGGCGGAGAGACTGGACAGCTGATCGCTGACTGCTGCGAACTGGCCATTGATTTCCTCTTGAGTTTTTTTTATTACGTTTATAGTTGAATCCGCTATTGATGTTTGGTTCTTCAATAGTTCGATCAGATGATTTTCATTCGTTTTTACTGTTTGAATATCTTTTTCATATTGCCGCGCAAACTCTGCGTCCAATATTCCAAACAGAGATCGTCCTAAGCTACCAACTATGTCAAACGGAGATCTTCGAACTCTTCTACTGTCACTATTTAGTAGTTTGTTGTTTTGATCTATTGTTGCAAGTCTGTTTTTGAACTGTTGTACTGTGGTTCTGCACGTTGTCTCAAGTCTCCTCTTCACTGCAAGCTCGCATATGTTGTGAAGATTGTCGATGATTTTAACTATGTTCTCATTACTTTTCCAATAGTTTCCCAAGTCGAAATAGCTAATGATGTCCCATTCGCTGTTGCTCATCCTAACTTGATCGATTTCTTCAAAGTATATGCCGGGGTGATCTGACAATGGAGTTGTTTTAACGATTTCCTCGCAGAGTATTAGTGGGATGAAGAGAGTTGCGAACATGACCATGGATATGTAGGTTGCTGGTCTGATTCTCATTTTCCCTTTCTTTTCCTTCTTCGCGGAGTCGTCTTTCTCTGTTGATGATGCTCTGATTTTTCGTTTGCTCCTTTTGTTCGGGATCTTTGTAAGGCCACTGTCACTTATTGGTGCCTTCTGAAGTTCCTCCTTCAATTTCTCCAAATCCTTGTTAACGGGAAGAGTGCAAATTTTACTTATTGTTCGCTTCAATGTTGTATTCCTTGTCTTCAATGTGACTACACGGATCAGGCCATCCTTACCCGGATGTGTTTCGATTATTTTCCCCAACGCCCACTTCAGGGGTGGCAGCTGTTCGTATTTTATTAAGACTATATCATTCACGTTGACATTTTTTATTGGGTTCTTCCATTTGGGTCGTTGTTGTAACTGAGACAGATATTGCTGATTCCATTTACTCCAGAAGTCCTGTTTTAATCTTTGGAGGTAGTGCCATCTATCGAGGTGTGCTATGTTTTGGTTGAGAAGTGACGATTCCGGCGGTGCTAATATCGCTTCTCCAATTAAAAAGTGTCCCGGTGTCAGGATTCCCAATTCGTCAGTATTGGATTGTAATGGGCACAGTGGTCGTGAATTTAAACATGCTTCTATTTGGCTAAGCAATGTCGTCAATTCCTCAAACGTAAGTAGTGCATCAGATGTTACTCGCTTCAAGTGGAATTTAACGGACTTAACGCAAGCCTCCCATAGTCCTCCGAAATGTGGTGACCCTGGAGGGATGAAATGCCACTGCGTGCCCTGACTCGCTAGTTCGTCGCCCAATTCTTTGTTCCATTCCTTTTGACTCAACTTGACCTCTGTTAAGAGCAGTTTGTTTGCTGCTATAAAGTTGGGGCCGCAATCGCTGTATAGGTTTCTGCATAGTCCTCTTCTGGATGTAAATCGTTTATAAGACGCAATGAAGGCCTTAGCCGTCAGATCAGACACTAGTTCTAAGTGTATCGCCTTGCTTGCCATACAAACGAATACGGCGATATAACCCTTAAATGTTTTACTGCACCTGCCTTTCCATGCTTCTATGTGGCCCGGCATAATCTACTCCAGAATTCAAAAAGGCTCGGCTGGGTTGAATCCTAACAGCAGGTAAGTTTCCCATTAGTTGTTCTCCAGGTTTTGCTGTATATCGATAACATTTCACACAATTGTGGATGTGGCGTGAAACTAACGTTTTTGCTTTTATTATCCAGTATTCTCGCCTTATGTGTGCTAAAGTCAACAATACTCCTCCGTGCAGTGTTGTTTTGTGGGCTGCATCTACGATCAGGCCTGCCAGTGGGTTGTTGTGTGGTAGGATAATTGGGTGTTTTTCCTCAAATCTCTGGGAGGAATTTTCTAGTCTTCCACCGACCCGAACGATTCTGTCTTCATCGATAAAAGGGTTTAAGGAGAAAAGTGTACTTTCCCGCGAAAGGGGTTTCTCTTGCTGTAATGCACGTATTTCTTCAGAGAATGTCACATTTTGAACAATTTTAATTAATGCTTTCTTAGCGTAACTCAATTCGTAGGCATGTAGTGGTTCGAACCTGGTATTCGTCTTCCCTGTCCATCTTAGACAGTATACCACGACCCGGGTCAACTTTCTTAGTGTAGAGAATCTAAGTAGCAACTCTTGTTGAAAGTGTAATCCGGAATCTACTGCTGGTAAGGAGACTATGCCGCTTCTTTCGAGGTCCGTTGTGGATATTAATGTTGGAGCTCTCCGGATTCCCGTATGATGGAGCCAAGGTGGTCCTTTCACCAAAGAGAGTGATTGAGCAACTGGGATGGAGTCACCCCTCGGGAGGCACAATCGGCTGGATTTTCATTTGATTTTACATGATACCACTTTTCCCTTGAAATTTTCGTTTGTATTTCCGTAACTCGATTTGATACAAATGCTTTCCATTTTGACGCATCACCTTGGATCCATGCTAGTGTTATCATTAAATCTGTATAAGCGAAGGTATTCATGTAACTCTCTCGTAAAGATCGTCTTATAGTTGTCTAGTGAGTCTCGATAGAAGTAATGCCCCACATAGTTCCAGACGGGGTAAGGTTATCTGTTGTTGCCGGATTGGCGTTACCCTCGTCTTTGCAGCAACGAGTGACACTGTCAATTTACCAATCTCTGATATCGTTTTAATGTATACTACGGCAAAGTATCCCTTCATGGATGCGTCGCAAAACCCATGTAATTCGCTTTTAGTTAACTTTGATGTGTGCAGCCAGCGTGGTATTCGTACTCCTTCTAGTTTTTGTAGTTCTTCCTTTAGCTTCTTCCATTCTAATTGAATTTCCACTGGGAGCTCTGCGTCCCATGTCAATTCCTTAAGCCAAAGCTCTTGGAACATGTTTTTAATCGTAATGGTTACTGGTGACACCCATCCTAAGGGATCGTAGATTTTGGATGCTTCTGAGAAGAACACTCTCTTCGTCAGTTTCGGTTGATCTTGTGGTAGCATGATTTTCAACCGAAATTCATCAGCATACGGAACCCAGTAGATGCCAAGTGTCTTTACACATTTGTCTGCTTTCAGTTCAATCGATTGACCTTGTGCGGGATCACATTGAACCGTCTTTACTAATTGAGGATGATTTGCGGACCATTTGCGCAAGTTGAAGCCTGCGCATTTGAATACCTTCAGTAATTGCTGCTGAGTTTTTATGGCGTCTTCAAGGTCGTCAGTTCCCGATAGCATATCGTCCACATAGAAGTCATTTAGTATGACGTTTGATGCTAGGGGATAAGCTTCTCTTTCGTCTAGAGCAAGCTGTTGAATCGTTCTAACTGCTAGGTACGGCGCTGCTGTTGTCCCATACGTGACTGTGGTCAGTTTGTATTCCTTGATTGGGTCCTGAACGTTCCATCTCCACAGAATGCGTTGAAATTCTTGGTCATCTTCGTGGATTTGAATCTGCCGGTACAGCTTTTCAATATCGGCAGCGAAGGCATACTTGTGCTTACGCCACCTCAGTAGAATTGACAGCAAATCTTCTTGGAGTTTTGGGCCGGCATGCATTTTCTCGTTTAAGCTTAGTCCTGTAGTCGTTTTTGCAGAGGCATCAAAAACCACTCGAATCGTTCTTGAGTTGTTATCGTCCTTGTAGACCGCATGATGAGGCATGTAGTAGCCATTCGGTGACTTTGTGGTTACCGGGATCATATGTTTCAGATCCAGGTACTCACTCATGAAGGTCTTATACTCCTTCTCAAAATTCTTGTCGCTTTTAAATTTGTTTTCAATTTGCAGGAATCGAGCCATGGCTGCTCCTCTCGAGAATCCAAGCTCCTTACTGTTGGATTTGAATGGCAATCGTACGATATATCGCCCGTCTTCTTTTCGTTGATGCGTTTGTTTGAAGAGTGTTTCACAATAATCATCTCCATTTTGTTGTTCGATTTCGCCTTGAATTTCCTCAACTTCCCAAAATCTTGTCAATGATTTTTGTATGTCCACTTGTGATATTAAAGAAGTTAGTACGCCTACTTCACACTCGGTTTTATTAATTCTGCCAGAGATCACCCATCCTAATTGCGTCTGCTGGGCGACTGGGCATCCTGGTTGTCCATTGATGACGCCTTCTTGAATAATGTCCGAATAGACGTCTGCTCCAAGAATCAAGTCAATCTTTCCTGGGACATGACATTTGGGATCTGCTAGAGTGATTGCGTTTAAATGTTCCCATTCGGTGATATCCCATCGTTGCATCGGAAGTTGCTTTGTCAGTTTCGGAAGAATTAATGCCTTTGTCTTGAATTCTACCCTTGACTCGAATATGGGCCTGAAGGTAACATTCGTGAAACCTCTACATGTCTCGCTCGTAATGCCGATTCCATTGATGGTTACTTCAGTCCTGATCTTTTGTAACTTCAATAGTTGTACTGCCTTCTCCGTTATAAAGGTGCACTGCGATCCTTGATCTAATAGTGCTCTCAGTGTTATGAATGATCCATTAGCAGCTTCAACATCAATTAATACCGTCGCTTGTAGGACGCTATCTAGTTTGGTGCCAAGATGACTATGTGCTATCAACGGCTGCGTTTGTGCCCCCTCCGGACTGTACTTTTTAGTTGATGTCTCTTGTTCTACCTCGTGCAAGAGCGAATGGTGTTTTTTGTTGCACGTTCTGCACAGCATTTTGCTTGGACATTTGTGTGCCATGTGACCGCTCCGTAGACAATTATAGCATAATTGGTCCTTCTGGACCAGCTGTCGTCGACCTTGAATCGGCATCTGGATGAATTTCTGGCATTTGTGAAGACTATGCTCCGAGTTGCATAAGATGCATTTCAAGCTCGTCGATGTTGAAAAGGACTTCACTGTGCCCTTTTCCTCTTTGCTTACTTTTTTGCCTTTCGGCTCTTCGGTTGCTGCTAGTGCATTGTGCCTTAAATTCAGAAACGATAGAAAGTCCGTTAGCTTCTGAACCTTCCGCGGCGAACTCAATGCTTGTTCATAAAGTTTTCGTGTTTCCTTATCCAACTTCTGCATCAGAAGGTGTATAATAATCGGATCCCAGCTTTTCGTTTCGATGCCTAAGTTATCGACTGCATGCAAACACTCTGTGGTTGTGTCATGAATACTTCTTATGGCCGACGCAGATTCATGAGTTATGTTTGGAAATAAAAACAGTGCTTCTAGTTGTGCTGATACAATGATACGTTCATTGTCATATCTTTGGAGCAGTATTTCCCATGCTGTCAAATAATTTTCATCACTTATTTGAAGTTGGCGTATGGTGCTGCTTGCTTCTCCAACAACGTAAGACTGGAGGTACTGCATCTTCCTTTCAGAACTAAGTCCTTCATCGTTGTGTATCGCACTTACGAATATATCGTGAAACGTCTTCCAAGTCTTAAAGCATCCGCTGAAGTGAGGGATACTAAGAGCCGGTAGTTTTAAATTTTGGCCGCGACTGTGCGTTGCTGTTGTCTGGCCAGCGGGGTGCATACCTTGACATCTTTCTCTGATGAGTACCGTGATCTCCTCATACCGCTCTTCCAATTTATAAAATTCGTCACTTGACAAATATTCGTTCTCATCTGCACTTCTGCTGTACATGATGATGTCGTCGTGGGTCTTGAGAACTTCTTCCCAGTATCTTGAAATACATTCCAACTTTTGGTTGAAGTATATCTCTGGATGCGTCTCTGCAAGATCCATTCTAGCTGCTTCTATTTTTGAACTTAGTGTGTTCATCTTTAACGACTGCCTTTTGTACCGGTAGAGTTGTTGATCATCTGTGTCCTCAGTTCCATTCTTGGTGCTGGTGTCGCTGTCTTTGTTGCTGGTAGTGGCGCTGCCCCCCTTACTCGGTGTTATGTCGTCTTCTGTCGGTTTCTCACCATCCGAAGCATATAGTGATTCGAATGTTGATTTTACCACCGCATAAAATTCTGTCGATTTCTCGAAGAATTGTTTTTCGAAGTATGGGTGATTCGGATAGGTTTCCTTATAATCTGTAATCACCTCGTGCCTGATTGAAAAGGTGCTCCAAAGTCTTCTTAACTTCTCCAACCTTTCCTCGGTGTAGCTGCGTGTCTTCCTGATCTCGGGATCCTTCTTGAAGTTGGTGTAAATCCTCTTGATATCTTCGTATATCGTCTGCTGGAGATCTGTGAGCTCGTTCAAGGCCTCCATAGTTGATATCTTATATCGTTGATTTCTTTCTTACTTTGACTCGACGGACCAATGTTCAGTTGCGTGATAATAATAATGATTGATGATGATAATTGACTAACTTTATTTTCAATGTTTCTTAAAATATATACCCAAAAAATGCTTATTCTACATAAAATTATTCACACGAAAATTGTTCAAGTTATAGGAATTTATTCGCACGGAAGGTGCTTATGCTACAGAAAAGTTGAATTAAGTTAAATGCGTAACATAACGCCAAGCATGTCCGGTCGCGTTTATGTGTTGTCTAGCCCGTAAACAATTTCTACCTTTAAGGTAAATTGAGTATTTACTGGGTAGATTAAACAGTGTATGAGATGAATATTGTTGAGAAAAGGAATGTAGAAAAATAGCGAAAGTATGAATGAAAAGGAGCAAGGCGTACAATTTGATCGAAATTTCGTAAGAAAATACATTCACGGGACATCTCGGGTTTTTTTAATTTTCTGTGGACGATGAATTTTTTGACATTCACCTTACAAAGTACTATGTAATTTCCTTAAGGCACGAGACATGTCTCCATTCATGTTTTATAGGTAATTGTGAACCAAAAGAAAATTAATTTGGATTTATTGAGTCATATGTACAATCGTCAAGAATTGCCTAAAATTACGAAATTTGTGGCCTGTGCCGATTCTTTTGATAAATTTTGTAGGTAAATGAAGAATTAATTAAAAAAATAAAATTGAAATTAAATTGTTTGTTTTTACCTCACTTTTTTTGTTAATTATAGTATGTTAAAAATTTGGCAAAAATAGTGCCTGAGTCCTCTTTGAATATTCATATCTCATGTAGTTTTTATCCTAGAATAATAAAATAGGGCTTATTTTAAAAGATGAGGTTATCGGAATATAAAAAAAATACGAATAAAAATTATCCTTGAATTTTATTTCAAGGACAACGATTTTGTCTATTACCCTTGAATAAATAATAGAGTAAAATCAACTTGGGATTGGGCTAGATACATATATGGGCAACTCTTGAAATCATATATGTATTTTTTTATCCATATCGAGTTTTGAGCAGTTTTCTCCATAGTCAAACAAATTTTTTTTTCTCGTTTGTTGCGAATATTAGCAAATTTCACATATTGTTTTCCACTATGTCGTCGAGTAGACAAAAAATGGGGAATAGTGAAGTCTGAAATTTCATAATTTTTAGCGATTTTTGGTGACCCAAACTGAGATACATACCTACATATGTTTGTACATAGGTACTTACAAACATATACCTATAATACAATTATCAAGAATTGTTTTAAAAAAATGTATCAATACATTATTTCGTTCTAATGACATAGAGTTTCTTTCTTCGATTTTCCTATTTCTGTTCCTATGTAAATTAAATTATCATGTAGCAATTATAATAATAATCAAATCCAACAGTCCAAATCGGGCCTACGCCTTGTAGTAATAATAGAGTTACTTCATTACGAGGCCAACGGAACACTAGGGGATGAAGTGGTTAGCTACACGCTCGTCCGTGATTATTACCCCGATTTTAACTCAGGTACTCATTTACAGCTGAGTGGTAGCTTAGTGCCGGTAGTCCGGGACCCAATCCTATCCTCGAAAATTACTTGCCGACAAGCAGATTCGAACCTGCTACCAGGTGCACCGAAGGAAGTGCTCTAGCCACTAAGCCAACCAGACTACATATAGCAATTATACCTTTTTACAATTTAAAATTATGAACATTTACCATCCCAAAAAATTGTTATCATATTTGTCTTTTCGATTTATTCGTTGTCCTATTTGTCATTGCGGAAGATAAATCTATCAAATACCTCAAATAGTACATGAAGCACGATAGGACGGGGCTCGATCGAAATTCAAAAAATCTGCCAACAGTCTGGGCGCAACTTTATTATTTTTCAGGCAGAAGTTCGGAACCCGCTCAATTCTGAGATGCGGCGTAGGTTACTATGTGACTGAAAACCTAACAAAAAGTTCGGGAAGCGGTTAGAATAGGGCGTAACATATGAATTACATAATTGGGTCAATATGATCGGGATGCAGTCTAGGGGTTGAAAAGGAAAAAAAACTCATATATAGGTGTTTATTAAACAAGCCCGTGGAAGTTGAAAGATATTCGATATCTGATCTGACCTGAGAGATATGAAAGAATTCATGCAAAAATATATAATAACATTACACCCCTTACGAGTCGAATTTCAAAAAATCTTGAAAATATTTTCTAGGTAGTCATATGGAGAGTCCGTAGAATAAAAATGATTTCAATATTTTAAAAGACCTAGTAGATATGAGGAAAATCATGGAAAAAAATGCTTACTATTTTCTCTGATCATAATTTTTGCCTCCCTTCTGAACGCCAATGGATTTTCGAATTTTTTTTTTCATCAGAGCTGCTTTTCTAGTTGATTTACATATACACACAAAGTTTCAACTTTCTAGCATAAGCCAATCAATAGTTAGGAAAAACACCCTTACCTTACCACCTTACTACCCTTAAAAAAAATTATATTTTTTCAACATGCCGCTACTATAGCTCTATCTAAAGACAAAGTTAAAGGTTTATATCATTACAAGTTCTTAAGATATAAGCATCGGAACATTTTCCTACATACCCTCCCCCACCCTCACCCTCTACACCCACATCTCCAATTTTACTTTATTAGTAATAATACAGTATTGTTATTGATTTTCAAAAAAAAAAAAAATTTGCTGCCCTCAAAATTTTTTTGTGTACATTTCATGACTAGTAGACACGAAAAAAGCAATAAAAATGTTCACTCCGTCTGTCCGCCGTACGTCGTACGCCGTCAGCCGTACGCCGTACGTCGACCGCCAAAATCCTTTGAAGGCTCGTAGCTCTCAAGCCAGTGGAGCTATTAAATTAAAATTTTTTCTAGGAATAGACTGGGTAGACCCCTTGAATTGACATTATTTTCAGGAGTGGGGGTGTGAGGGGGAAGGTGGGGGAAGCGTTTTAGACGAAACATTTTGGTTTTTAGATCTCAGCAACCGCTTATGTTAGGAGACTGAAACTTGGAATTTCTATAAAGTTTTGATAGTGGACCCATTTGCAAAAAAATTGATGATATGGGTGAAGGGGTGTGGGAGTGGAGGGGGAAGCAATGCGTCCGAAACGCAAAAAAGTGGAGATCTACACATTCTAAAATCTATATCTCCTAAACCGTTAATAGCAAGCAATTAAAACTTACCAAATATCTGTAGTTATACTAGGAGAGTAGATTGAAACAAAATTTTTGGGTCGGGGTAGTGGCGTACGGGGGTGGGGGTTGAAATACTTAACATTACGATATCTCACAAACCAGAGGCTTCAGAAAAACAAAATTCGGTTTGGATATAAAGCTTGATAAATAAAGATTGCTCAAAGTAAAATCTTTGAGGGGGGCGGGGGAGTACGTAAGTGGAGAGGATAACAATTTTTCAAAAATAACACGTTTCATATCTCAACAACAGTGTAAGATGGATGCTTCAAATTTTCACCAGAAGTAGGCCGAACAAAACCCTAGTGGGGAAAAAAATTTTGGGGGTGTGGGTGTAGAGGGTGAGGGTGGGGAAGGGTGAGAAACAAAAAGTTCCGATGCTTATATCTTAAGAATCTATAATGATATGAAGGTTCAACTTGGTATTAAGATAGAGCTTTAGTAGTGGCATGGTGGAAAAATAATTTTTTTTTAGGGGCAGTATGGTACGGTGGTGGGGGGTGTTTTTCCTAACTTTTGAACGGCTTATGCTGTTAAGTTGAAACTCGGTACGTATATGTAAATTAACCAGAAAAGTAATTCTGACAAAAAAAAATTTGAATATTCATTGGCGTTCAGAAGGGGCGGCAAAAAAAATTATCAGTATACAGTTGCGGTCAAAAAAATAGCACTGTAAGGGTCCTCTGATTGCTTTTGACGATTTTGTTTTTGCATGGACACTTTCCTGTCCGCCACTTTAAAAAACCCTTAGGCAAGTGTTATCCTCTCAGAGCAAACATAAATTCATTCAAATCGACCACGGATTTTGTTCGTCTTTTACAAATAAGTGGAGTTTAGAGCAGTCATAAAAATAGCACCGTTAGAAGTTATCATCAAAAAAAACAATTGATTATTCAAACGGATATCAAAATATTGATGTAAAAGGTTAAATTGACATATTAACATTATAATGATATTAAATTTATAACAATTTTAGAGGAAGTGAAGAGAATATGGGACGTGGAAAACATTGCACACCGGAAAAACGAACAATTATTAAACAGATGCTATCAGAAGGCACAACGTACACCGAAATCAGAAAAACCCTGAATTGTTCAAATAAAATGATTAGAAAAGCAAAATTATTTGAGCAAATAACCGAAACGCGTGGTCGAAAGAGGGCAATGTTGCCTTTGTTGGTCCAACGTCTTATACGGTTAAGCAAAAAGGAACCATTCATGGCCAGCCACGCAGCTTAAAAGTGAGCTCTGTGTGACAGCTAGTGTAGAAACAGTTCGTCGCCGATTAAGGCAAAATAATCTTAAAGCTTGTAGTCCTAGAAAAGTTCCTCTCTTAACTGCTAAAAACGTAGCACGGCGCATACGTTTTGCTAAGACGCATTTGGATTGGCAAGTGGAGAAGTGGAGAAATATACTTTGGTCTGACGAAAGTAAAATTGTGCTATACGGTGGTAAAGGGTGTCGTAGTTATGTTAGGAGACCCCCTCATGCAGAATACGACCTAAGGTTCACTACAAAAACCATAAAACATGGAGGTACCAGTATCATGGTACGGGGATGCTTTTCCTATTACGGTGTTGGCCCAATACATTGGATCAAAACGATCATGGATCAAACCGTTTATGTTGATATCATGCAGAATGTGATGCTGCCGTATTCTTCGGAAGAAATGCATCTCAGATGGATCTTCCAACAGGACAATGATCCGGAGCATATTAGCAGAAAAGCGAAAAAATGGGTTGAAGACAACTGCATAACTTTATTGGAATGGCCTGCACAGTCACCTGAAGTCAACCCAATTGAAAATCTTTAGGCGGATATTAAAAAGAGTATTTCAATTCGCAAACCAACAAACAAAAATGATCTTTGGAGTGCAATTGAAGATTCCTGGAATGCAATATCTGTTGAGAGATGCCAGCGATTAGTTGATTCCATGCAAAGGCGCTGTGCAGCAGTTATTGCTAACAAAGGACATGCAACCAAATATTAATTTTAACTAAATTTAGTTCTATACTTATAATTTCTATCATTTAACACAGTAATTCCAAAAAGGTTGTGAAATTTTTAAGTTTTTATATTGATTTGTGTTTATGGGGCTATTATTTTGAACGGCCAAATCCTGATGTTTCCTTACAAAATCTATTTTAATTTTAAAAGGATTGAATTAAAAAAATTTTGATTTGCATATTTTCGAAGGAGAGTATTTTTACTTTAAAAATTTGAAGTGGTTATGTGAATTATTATATTATGAATTACATTTTTTCAAACACAAACATTTCCAGGAGTTTCAGTGCTATTTTTTTGACCGCAGCTGTATATAAAATGCATATATTTTCACGATTTTCGTCATATCTACTAGGTCTTTCCAAATATTGAATTCATTTTTATTCTACGGATTCTTCATGTGAATACCTAGAATGTGTTTTCAAGATTTTTTTAAATTCGACCCCAAAGAGGGTGTAAACTAATTGTATACTTTTTCAGGAATTCCACTATGTTTCTCAGGTCTGATCAGATATCGAATATCTTTTCACTTCCCCAGGCTTGTTTAATAATCACCTATTTTTAAGTTTTGTTTTTTTCAACCTCTAGACCGCATCCCGGAATATGATTCAATTATTTAATTCATATTTTACACCCTTTTCTAACCGCCTCCCGAACTTTTTGTTAGGTTTTCAGTCACATAGTAACATACACCGCATCCCCGAATTGAACGCGTTCTGAACTTCTGCCGGAAAAATAATAAAGTTGCGCCCAGACTGTTGGCAGATTTTTTCTTATTAGAGTTTAATTAGCGCTACTTCTGGTAAAAATTCGAAGCATCTATCTTACACTGTTCTTCAGATATGAAATGTGTTTTTTTTTTTAATTCTTATCCCCTCTACTTCTATGCTCCACCGCCCACTTAAAAAATGGTTCTTTGATCAATATTCATTTGTCGACCATTACACCCAAACCAAATTTTATTTTTCTAGAGCAATTGGTTCATGAGATATCGTAATCTAAAGTTTTTCACCCCGCCCCCGTACGCCACTCCACACACTCAAAAATTTGTTCAATCATTTCTCCTAGTATAACTGCAAATATTTCTTAAGTTTAAATAGTGTGCCATTAACGGTCTAGGAGATATGGATTTTAGAATGTGTCTATCTCGGCTTTTTCTCGTTTCGAACGCATTATTTTTCCCCCCACTCCAACACTCCTTGATCAATATTGACACTTTTTATGCAAATGGGTCTACTATCAGAGCTCTATAGCGGTTGCCGAGATCTAGAACCAAAATTTTCCTTTCAAACCGCTTCCTCTTCCTTCCCCTCACACCCCACCTCTAAAAATTTGGTCACTTCAAGGAGCCTACCCCGTCTATTCGTTAAAAACAACTCATTTTAATATCTCAAAGCATTTGGGAGCTACGAGCCTTCAAACTATTTTGCGTACGGTGGACGCCGCGCCATACGACGGACAGACGGACTGAAAATTTTTCTTGCTTTTTTCGTGTCTACTAGTTATGAAACATCTAAAAAAAATTTTTACTTAATAGAGTCATATTCTGGGAGTCGGTCTAAGGATTTAAAAAAGAAAAAACTTGAAAATAAGTGACTGTTAAACAAGGCCGTGAAAGTGAAAAGATATTCGATAGACCTGAGAGATATGGTAGAATTCATGAAAAAGTATGGAATCAGTTTACACCCCCTTAGGAGTCGAATTTCAAAAAATCTCGAAAACACTTTCTATTTCATATGAAAAATCCGTAGAATGAAAATGAATTCAATATCTTGTAGTAGACCTAGTAGATATGACGACATGGGGGGGAAAATAATGCGTTCTAGGTCTTCCCAAATATTGAATTCGGTTTTATTGTACGTATTCTTCATATAAATACATAGAAAGTGTTTCCAAGATTTTTAGAAATTCAACCTCTAAGATGGTGTAAAGTGATTGTATACTTTTTCATGAATTTTACCAATCTCAAAGATCTGATCAGATATCTTTTCACTTCCACAGACTTGTTTAATAATCACCTATATTCAAATTTTAACCTTTTTCAACCCCCTAGACCGCATCACAGAATTTCCCCAATTTTGTAATCCAATTTTTATTTGTGGCAGCGGCGTAAGTATTCTTGCGGAACCATATTCTAACCGCTTGCCGAACTTTTTGTTCGGTTTTCAGCCACATAGTCACCTACACCGAATCTCAAAATTGAACGCATTCCGAACTTCTACCGAAAAATAACAAAGTTATGCCCAGACTACTAGCAGATTTTTCGTATCAATTAGTCATGAAACATGTAAAAAAAATTTTCAGGGAGCAAAATTTTTTTTAAAAAAAAAATCGATGACAATATAGGTATGTATTGTTTTATTAAAATAATAAAACAACAATCACATGCACAAACACACCTTTGCCATACTTGCTCTTGCCTTCGAATGTCTCGTCCACGTGTGTGTAGGATTCGAAATGGAGTGGGGAACGCCGTAATCTCTTTTCTCTCAGCGAATGTGATATAAAAACAAATACGCCAAAAAAAATTCGGCATAGCCACACGTCCGTACAGCTCGACCTCCGATTTACATCACGATCGCATTCGTAGCGAACTGCATCGAGAGAGAGTTCGTATACGTGAACAAATGTTGATAAATTCCTTAGTGTTGGTAAGATTAGGCCAGCATTAGGTGTTAGGCCCGAAAAAAAATTTACCCGAATTCTTAGCATGGAATGGACATCTATGTGTAATTTGTCTGTGATCTCAGCATGATGTTCACAAATACGCAAAGTGCCCATAGAACTTCTTCCAGGGAGGGGTAAGGCAAAAAGTTTATAAAATAACTACCCACTCCATTTGGAATCTGAACTTATGGTTGAAATTTGAACGTAAGTTCGTTAACGGACACAATCGTTCTACTCTTTCGGGTCCATACAAAGGCCTAAAAACATGCGTTCAAGAATACTAGCCGATAACTTCGAAACGCTTAAATCGCTCAAATCCCAGTCGTAGAGGTGCTTGTACATGAGCAATTTTTCAAACAATTAATTGTCCGACGACTATTGCCAAAATTAGTGGAGCGATTAATGAATGGCGGCAATATTTCGACAATGTGGATATGTTTTCATAGATTGCTGATATTTCTCGTAGTTTCTGTGTTTCACAGGAAAAATTTATCTCTTCCACTACCATGCTTCATCACCTCCTTAAAAAAAACTGCCAACAGTCTGGGCACAACTTCATTATTTTTCCGGCAGAAGTTCAGAACGCGTTCAATTCGGGCATGTTACCATGTGACTGAAAACCTAACAAAAAGTTCGGGAAGCGGTTAGAATAGGGTGAACCATATGAATTATATAATTGGGTCATATTCCGGGTCTAGAGGTTGAAATATACAAAACTTAAAAATAGGTGATTATTAAACAAGCCTGGGGAAGTGAAAAGATATTCGATATCTGATCAGACCTGGGAGATATGGTGGAATTCATGAAAAGGTATACGACCACTTTACACCATCTTAGGGGTAGAATTTCAAAAAATCTTGAAAACACATTCTAGGTATTCATATGAAGAATCCGTAGAATAAAAATGAATTCAATATTTTGAAAGACCTAGTAGATATGACGAAAATCGTGAAAATATATGCATTTTATATTTACTCATACTTTTGTTTGCCCCCCCCCCCCCCTTCTGAACGCCAATGAATATTCGAAAAACACCCTCCACTCCCGTACCATACTACCCCTACAAAAAATTTGACCATGCCACTACTATAGCTCTATCTAAATACCAAGTTTCAGCTTTCTATCATTATAGGCTCTTAAGATATATGCATCGGAACTTTTTCCTTCTCATCCTTCCCCACCCTTACCCTATACACCCACACCCCCAACATTTTGCAATCTTTATTTATCAAGCTTTATACCCAAACCGAATTTTTTTTTTCTGGTGCTATTGGTGTGTGAGATATCGAAATCTTAATTTTTTCTCCCCCCACTTCCGTACGCCACTGCCCCTACCCCAAAAAATTTGTTTCAAACTACTCTTCTTGTATAACTACAGATATTTGTTAAGTTTTAATTGCTTACCATTAACGGTTTAGGAGATATGGATTTTAGAATGTGTCGGTCTCGACTTTTTTGCGTTTTGGACGCATTGTTTCCCCCTCCACTCCCACACTCTTTCACCCATATCATCAATTTTTTTGGAAATGCGTGCACTATCAAAGCTTTATAGAAATTCCAAGTTTCAGTCTCCTAACATAAGCGGTTGCTGAGATCTAGAAACCAAAATTTTTCGTCTAAGACGCTTCCCCCGACCTTCCCCCTCACAACCCCACTTAACTTTATAGAACGCCTTCTGCTACAAAGTTGAAACTCGGTATGTATGTATATGTAAATCAACCAGAAAAGTAGGTAAAAAAAATCTTATATATCTATTAGTGTTTGGAAGGAGGTCGAAAAATATTATCAGGAAAAATAAAATGCACATATTTTCAGGATTTTCGTCATATCTCTGAAGTCTTCCCAAATATTGAATTAATTTTTATTCTACTTCTTTTTCATAGACATACTCGTAAATATATAGAAAGTGTTTTCATGATTTTCTTAAATTACTTTTTCATGAATTCTGCCATATCCCCCAGCCCTGATACGATATCGACTATATCTCCACTTTAATGAGGTTGCGTAATAATCGCTTAAAACTATCATAGTTTTTAGTTTATACCCTAAGAGGGGTGACTGGTATCGCTCCGTTTTGTTCGATAGTTGTTCGCTTGACTTGATATCCCCCGCTTTGCTTTCTCTCCGCTTCCGTTTCTTGTGTGGGTGGACTCGACATCCCTGTCTACGTCCCTTTGTGCCGCCTGGCGTCTCCTGTGTTCTATGTCGTCTTGGTACCCTTTGCTCTCGTTGTTCTCTGTGCATTGCGGTGGTTGCCTACGTTCTGCGATGGGTCCCTTAGTTCTGGCGTTGTTCGTCGTACTGGCCGTGGCTGGTTGCAACTCGGCTCTTGGTACGCCTCTGCTGGCCTTCCTTTGGTCCCTGTGTGTCATCTCTTGTGGTTGATACGTTGTCCTGCGTTAGCTGCGTTGCTCTGTGCGTTCCTTCATTGCTGCGTTGCTGCGTTGCTCTGTGCGTTGCCTCATTGTTGCGATGCTCTGTGCGTTGCAGCCGCGTGGCTACGCGTGTCGTCGTTGTGTTACTCTGTGCGTCGTTGTTGCGTTGTACCTGTGCGTTGTTGCTGCATTGCATCTGAGTGTCGTTGCTGCATTGCATCGGTACGTCGTTGCTGCGTTGCATCTGTGCGTCGTGGCTGCGTTGCATCTGTACATCTTGGCTGCGTTGCATCTGTGCGTCGTGGCTGCGTTGCATCTGTACATCGTGGCTGCGTTGCATCTGTACGTCGTGGCTGCGTTGCATCTGTGCATCGTGGCTGCGTTGCATCTGTGCTGCGTTGCGTCGTGGCTGCGTTGCGTTGCTCAGTACGTCTTCGTTGCGTTGCTCGATGTGTCGGTGCTGCGTTACGTTGCTCGATACGTCTTCGTTCTGCCGGGCTCGTTTCGTCTCTCCTTGCTGTCGTCCTTGAGCATGGTCCTGCGATGATGGTCGGGGCACGGAAGTGGTGTCGAAGGGGAATTAGATAATCCACTTATACCTCCTCCAGCTGCTAACCAATCCGAGATGGTCACCCTGTCAGCTTAGTAGACTGCTGCTTGCAAGGGGAACTAGGAAATCCACTTATACCCTGCGCACAGACTGTCTACTGCTGACTGACCTCCTGATGCTTGTTCGGCGTTCTTTATATAGATGCTCGCCATAACCGGTTTTTCCGATCATTTGGTTTTTCACTATTTTATGCTTCGTGGCTGAAAAAAAAAAATTTGCTACCCTGAAATTTTTTTTATACGTTTTATGACTAATAAACGCCAAAAAAACAATAAAAATGTTCAGTCCGTCTGTGCTCCGTACGCCGTACGCCGTACGCAAACTCGTTTGAGGAATTATAGTTCCCAAACCTTTTGAGCTATTAAATTGGTTTTTTTTTTCTGAATAGACATGGTAGACCTCTTGAAGTGAGAATTTTTTCAGGGGTGAGGGTGCGAGGGGGAAGGTGGGGGAAGTGTTTTAGACGAAAAATTTTGGTTTCTAGATCTCAGCAACCGCTAATGGTAGGAGGCCGAAACTTGGAATTTCTATAGAGCTTTGATAGTGGACCCATTTGCAAAAAATTGCTGATATGGGTGAAGGGGTGTGGGAGTGGAGGGGGATATAATGCGTCCGAAACTCAAAAATGCCGATATCGACACATTCTAAAATCCATATCTCTTAAACCGTTAATGGCAATAATAGCAATTAAAACTTAAAAAATATCTGTAGTTATACTAGGAGAGTAGATTGAAAGAAAATTGTTTGGTAGGGGTGGTGGCGTACGGGGGTGGGGGTTGAAATTGTAAAGATTACGATATCTCACAAACCAATCGCACCATAAAAACAAAATTCGGTTTTATTATAAAGATTGATAAATAAAGATTGCTTAAAGTAAAATATTTGAAGGGGGTGGAGGAGCACGGAAGTGGGAGGGATTAGAATTTTTCAAAAATAGCATGGTTCATATCTCAATAACAGTGTAAGATAGATGGTTCAAATTTGAACTAGAACTAGGCCCAATAGAACCCTAGTAGGGAAAAATAAATTTTAAGGTGGGGGTGTAGAGGGTGAGGGTAGGGAAGGGTGAGAAGGAAAAAGTTCCAATACTTATATCTTAAGAACTTGTAATGATATAAACCTTAAACTTCGTATTTAGATAGAACTATATTAGTGGCATAGTGGAAAAATAAAGTGCGAGGGTGGGGGGTGTTTTTCCTAACTTTTGAACGGCTTATGCTAGAAAGTTGAAACTCGGTACATATGTGTAAATCAATTAAAAAAGTAATTCCGTTAAGAAAAAATTTCATTATTCCTTGGGGTTCAGAAGGGGGGGGGGGCAGAAAAAAATTTCAGTAAATATAAAATGCATATATTTTCACGGTTTTCGTCATATCTACTAGGTCTTTCGAAATATTGAATTCATTTTTATTCTGCGGATTCTTCATATGAATACCTAGAATGTGTTTTCAAGATTTTTTAAAATTCGACCCCTAAGGGGGTGTAACCTGGTTGATTACTTTTTCATAAATTCCACCATATCTCTCAGGTCTGATCAGATATCGAATATCTTTTCACTTCCACGGGCTTGTTTAATAATCACCTATTTTCAAGTTTTTTTCCTTTCCAACCTCTAGACCGCATCCCGGAATATGACCCAACTATAAAATTCATATGTTACACTCTTTTCTAACCACTTCCCGAACTTTTTGTTAGGTTTTCAGTCACATAGTAACACACAGCGCATCCCCGAATTAAACGCGCTCTGAACTTCTGCCGGAAAAATAATAAAGTTGCGCACAGACTGTTGGCAGATTTTATTTTTAGAACAAAATTAATTTTCCAAGAAAAGTCATAATCTCGAAACAGATGATATACTCCGTTTTTGATCGCTCCCGAACTTTAATAATAAAATACAGTAGAGTCTCACTAATCCGGATGCGGCCTAATCCGGATCCTTCGGTAGTCCAGATGGGATGAAAAATTTTAAAACTTCCATTATGTTCCTTGTAATCCGAATCGACCACAGTTTCGCTAATCCGGATTGCATGTTAAATAAAGCAAAGATCAATAATACAGTGAAATCAAACAAGTGTAGAACGGGAAATTCCCGAATATTCTCATAGACACTTCATATGCATCGTTTTGTATGTATGTATGTACATATTTCATATGGCAATAAGTATTGGTACTCTGTGCATCCAAGCCAACTTTGGCTTGTGAGCGTTTTTCCGTTCACTAAATTTTGAGTTTATGTATATTTCATTACTTTTTTCTTATTTCTAACGTTTATCTTGAAAGTATTGTTTTTGTTTTTTGGAGATACTATATGTTTTATTTGTTGTAATAAATGAATAAGCGTTTGTAAATGTTTACCTTTAATAATTTGCATATACCTTTGGTAATCCGAATTCCCGCATAATCCGGATTGGGGGTGGTTTTAATTGATCCGGATTAGCGAGACTCTACTATAATAAAGTTTCGCCCAGACTATTTACAGCTTTTTAAATCGATAACATTACTTTATTGTTAAAATAATAAAGTAAAATATACTTGAAAACAGTGGCAGATCAAGACCTTACTGTAGGGGGTGTCAGATTTTTTTTAATTTGATAAAGTTCTGTGTGAATTTAGCTACATTGACAGCAAAGTCATATAAAGAAGGGATCATATTGTTTTCACCTTATTATGGGTCATTCCATCAAGAATCGCCAAAGTTGTGACCTTATCATTTCTGATTCTTTTGAAAAATTTTGTAATTGAAGAACAAGTGGAAAAATAATTGAAATTCAAGGATTTGTTTCTATCTCATTTTTTAACTAACAAAAACAATAACAATCTTTAAAATAAGCCCTACTTTATTATTCAAGGATAAAAATTACCAGAGCTATAAATTTTCAAAGAGGATTCGGATATCGTTTTAGGGAAATTTTTAACATACTGTAACTAGCAAAAAATAATGAGATTGAAACAAAAAATTGAAATCATATTTTTTTTCGCTAATTCTTCGAGTACACAAAATTTCAAAAGAATCGGCTATGATAAGGTCACACTTTTGGCGATTCTTGATTAAATTACCTTTTACTTTATTATATATAATACAGTATAGTTATCGATTTTAAAAAAAAACAAATTTGCTACCCTCAAAATTTTTTTTTCCACGTTTTATGACTAGTAGACACGAAAAAAGCAATAAAAATGTTCACTCCGTCTGTCCGCCGTACGCCGTACGTCGACCGCCCCAAATCGTTTGAAAGCTCGTAGCTCTCAAACCAGTGGAGCTATTATATTAAAAATATAAATTTTTTTTTTATGAATAGACGTGGTAGACCCCTTGAAGTGAAACTTTTTTGAGGGGTGAGGGGGAAGGTGGGAGAAGCGTTTTAGACGAAAAATTTTGGTTTCTAGATCTCAGCAACCGCTTATGTTAGGAGGCTGAAACTTGGAATTCCTACAGAACTTTGATAGTGGACTCATTTGCAAAAAAAATTTATGATATGGGTGAAGGGGTGTGGGAGTGGAGGGGGAAAATAATGTAACCAAAACGCAAGAAAGTGGAGATCGACACATTCTAAAATCCACATATCCTAAACCGATAATGTCAAGTAATTAAAACTTAACAATTATCTGTAGTTATACTAGGAGCGTAGACTGAAATAAAATTTTTGGGTAGGGGTAGTGGCGTATGGGGGTGGGGGGTTAAAAACATCAGATTACGATATCTCACAAACCAATTGCACCAGAAAAATGAAATTTGGTTTGAGTATAAAGCTTTATAAATATAGATTGCTCAAAGGAAAATTTTTTAAGGGGGTAAGGGAGCATTCAAGTGGAGGGGATAAGAATTTTTCAAATCTCAATTTTTCATATCTCAATAACAGTGCAAAATAGATGATTCAAATTTTTTAGCAATAGTAGGCCCAAAAGAACCCTAGTAGGGAAAAACAATTTGGAGGGGGGTGTAGAGGGTGAGGGTGGGGAATGGTGAGAAGGAAAAAACTCCGATGTTTATATCTTAAGAACCTATGATGATATAAAGCTGAGACTTGGTATTTAGATGGAGCTATAGTTGTTGCATGGTGGAAAAATATAATATAATTTTAGGGGTAGAATGGTAAGGGGGTGGGGGGCGTTTTTTCTTACTTTAGAACCGCTTATGCTAGAAAATTGAAACTATACATAAATTAACTAGAAAAGTAATCCTGATAAAAAAAAAATTGAATATTCATTGGCGTTCGGAAGGGGGGGGGGGGGGGGCAAACAAAATTATCAGTTAAAAAAAAATGAACATATTTTCATGATTTTCGTCATATCTACTAGGTCATTCCAAATATTGAAATAATTTTTATTCTACGGATTTTTCATATGAATACCTAGAAAGCCGCCATAGCCGGTAACTCCGCCATAGCCGGTCGCAAGCCCAGGTTGAGATAAGGAGGAGCGAGTGAACACATCCTGAATGGCCAGGAACACCAGTGCGTCTCAGGAAGTAGGTCTAAAAACTGGTGTAGTTGGACTCGCGGCATAGCTGTGAGAACTCCAGCCCACCATAACCGAAAGTTGTTCACACGTCTATGTACTATAGACCTGGTCCTCCAGGTTGGGGGTTGGGCGATGGGTTAACAACCCATCCCCGGAAAAAACCTATTGTTCCGAAAGCAGGACTACAGCCTCGGAAAAGATTGGATCAACGGCAACGACTCTGGCAACGCATAGGGGACTACTCTTTTGGATCTTGGAACGTTCGCTCCCTTTACAGAACAGGTGAACTGCGAGAGCTTATTCATGAAGTTTCAGGATACAACATCAACATTCTGGCGGTCCAAGAAACGAGATGGCTTGGCAGTGAGATTAATGACTTGCGGACACACACAATACTAACCAGTGGAAAAGCTTCGGGAAGCAGGGAATTTGGAGTAGCTTTCGTGGTAGATACCAAATTTAAGAAATTAATCACCGACTTCAAACCCGTAAACGAAAGATTGTGTGCGATCCGCATAAAAACAAAATTTTTCAATGTATGGCTGGTAAACTGTCACGCTCCAACAGAGGAAAAGGATGACGCAGTGAAGGACATTTTTTACAACACCCTAGAACAAACATTTGACTCTTTACCATCTAACGACATAAAGATACTTCTAGGAGACTTCAATGCTAAAGTTGGACAAGAGGAGACACATAGAGGAACCACAGGAAGGCACAGTCTCCATAACACCACCAATGACAATGGACAACGTCTAATCGACTTCGCTACCAGCAAAAACTTAGTTGTAAGCTCAAAATGCTTCCCCCATCGCAACATTCATAAAAGAACGTGGTCATCTCCGGATGGTCGCACTTTCAATCAAATTGGCCACGTTCTGATCGAGAGAAGGGCTGCGACCAGCATTCTAGACGTAAGATCTTTTCGGGGAGCAAACTGCGACTCTCGTAAAAGTGAAATATCGATGTCGAGTGGCATTATGCGAGTACTCCAAAAAGGGCAGGACACCCAAATTTGACATCGATAAACTAAAGGACGAGACTGTCGCGTCAGCCTATAAGTCAGCGCTACAAAATCACTTTGAAGCATCACAAACTGACGAAGTAACAACCATCGATCAAGAGTGGACACAGTTGAGAGATGGAATCAGAACGACAGCAGAAAAGATCATTGGATTAAAACCCCAGCAGAAACATAATGACTGGTTCGATGATGAGTGTTGTGACGCAATAACGAAAAAGAATGAAGCTTAAAAGGAAGGATACGACGAGCTTAGGCGATTATCAAACAAAATCTGCAGACGAAAGAAACGAAAACACAACAATGACATAATAATAAACCTAAATACTGACATGAAGTCACATAATCTACGATCCGTATATACTGCCGTCAAACAAATAAGACAAGGCTATAAGCCACGAACAAACCTCTGTAAAGACAAGGAAGGAAATATCCTTAGTGACGCAGAACAAATTAAACAAAGATGGGTTGAATACTTTAAAAAGCTGCTGAACCCTAACAGAGTGACGACCACCGACCCAATTATACCATCAAGTGCACCATCGGATGAGCAGACATCAACTACGGTACCCACTATCGGAGAAGTGGAAGCAGCCCTGCTTGACCAAAAAATACATAAATCACCCGGAGTTGATGCAATACCAGCAGAGCTCCAAAAGGGAGGCCGTCCATACCTCGCCAATCTCCTACACAAAATCGTGACAACAATTTGGATGGAAGAAAAAATACCCGACGACTGCCGCCAGAGCATTATATGTCCAATCTACAAGAAAGGAGATAAACTGCGATGTGAAAATTACAGAGGCATATCATTGTTGTGTACGTCCTACAAAATACTGACGAAAGTAATTCATAATCGATTAAAGCCTTATACAGAAAGTATTATCGGCGAATACCAAGGTGGTTTCAGAACCGGACGATCTACTATTGACCAGATATTCTCAGTCAAACAAGTGCTAGAAAAATGCTGGGAGTATAACATTGACGTGCACCAGATCTTCGTGGACTTCAAACAGGCATACGATAGTATAGATCGTAATGTATTATATAAAATTATGCTCGACTTTGGAATCCCATCAAAACTCGTCCGATTAACAAAAATGACCATGACTGACACTGAATCCCAAGTAAGGATACAAAACGAGCTAACCCAAAGCTTCCGAACAGAATCCGGCCTGAAGCAGGGAGATGGACTCGCTCCCATGCTCTTCAACCTTGCCCTGGAATATGTCATCTGAAAGATACCCGTTGATACCAGAAGTACCCTACTAATCAAGTCCACTCAACTAGTGGTGTACGCGGATGACGTAAACATCATGGCCAGATCTGTTCCAGACGCAGAGGAAGTCTTCCACTGTCTAGACTCAGCAGCAAAGGAGGTCGAGCTAAGGGTCAATGAGAGTAAGACCAAGTTCATGACCCAAACACCTGGAGAATGTGGATCATTTCTCATACTTGGGATCACACCTTATAAGAGACGGCAACGAACGGGACGAAGTAAATCAACGGATCACACTAGCAAATAAGGCATATTTCACGGTTCTCCCGATCTTAAAATCGAAAAAAGTGCACAGGCTGAGCAAACTTCGCATATACAGGACCATAATAAGACCTGTGCTACTATATGCAAGTGAAACGTGGACTCTCACCCAAGCGTCTGAAAAATCAATAGACGCTTTTGAACGACGAATTCTTCGAAGAATTTTGGGACCAGTAAGAGAAGGCACTGAATGGCGTATTCGGTACAACAACGAGTTGTATAACATCTATGACGACCCAGCCGCATCGACTCTTATAAAATTCCGTAAGCTGCAATGGGCAGGTCATGTGGAGCGAATGGAGGACGGAAGAATTCACAAGCGCACATTGAAAGGCAGAGCCCATGGCAAGCGACCGGTGGGAAAACCGCGGAAAAGATACGAGAATTCAGTTGACGCAGATTGCAAATCGCTTCTTAGATGCACAAACTGGAGGACGCGGGCGCTGAACCGAGATGACTTCAGACAATGTATCCTGCAGGCCCTGGCCCGATTTGGGCTGTCGCGCCATTGATAATGATGACCTAGAAAGTGTTTTCAAGATTTTTTGAAATTCAACCCCTTAGAGGGTGTAAAGTGGTTATATTCTTTTTCATAAATACCACCATATCTCTCAGGTCTGATCAGATATCGAATATAACGGCTTATGCTAGAAAGTTAAAACTCGGTACGTATTTATAAATCAACTAGAAAAGTAATTATGATAATAAAAAATTCGAATATTCATCGGCATTCGCAAGGGGGGGGGGCAAAAAAAATTTTAAGTAAAAATAAAATGCATATATTTTCACGATTTTTGTCATATTTACTAGGTCTTTCCAAATATTGAATTCATTTTTATTTTTCGGATTCTTCATATGAATACCTAGAAAGTGTTTTCAAGATTTTTCGGAATTCGACCTCTAAGGTAGTGTAAAGTGGTTATATACTTTTTCATAAATTACACCATATCTCTCAGGTCTGATCAGATATCGAATATCTTTTCACTTCCCCGGGCTTGTTTAATAATCACCTATTTTTAAGCTTTTTTCTTTTTCAGCTTCTAGACCGCATCCCGGAATATGACCCAATTATATAATTCATATATTACTGTTGGAGTTGTAAACGTAACTTTATATCTCAACTGTTGGCACTACTGCTTACACACACATCAATATGTAGTCATCTCTAATAAAGAATTTTTTCTCACTTCCGTCTGTGAGCTCAAACTGAAAGGATGCTTTTATCTTTGCTCATTAATTCTATCAGGTTATGGGCCCAGACCCATGTAATTTTAGAAAATAAAGAATAATTGAAAGGTTTGTGTGCGGAAAATTATAAATTTATAAGAGTGCGTGAAATGGCATCAAACGACTGCCATCAATCGACCGACTGAAAGGTCGAGAAAATTTTGACGCATGGAAATTTGCTGTGCAAGCATATTTTGAACACGAAGGCTTATGGGAGTGCAATGACGGAGTCGAGACTGATGCCAAAAAATTGATAAGGACAAAAGCGAAGTTAATTTAACTAATCGACCCTATCAATTACGTCCACGTACAACGAGCTACTACCGCAAAGAAAGTTTGGACGCAACTTTGTGCTGCGTTCGATGACAACGGCCTTACAAGGAAAGTTGGGTTACTGAAATCTCTAATAACCACGCGGTTAGATAAATGCGACTCTGTTGAAGGTTATGTCAACAAGATCGTAACGACGGCGTGAGAGCGATTGGAATGGATATTTCCGATGAGTGGACGGGCACAATAGCCTATGATAATGGGCATCGAAAGGAGCCGTGTAAAAATAACATCTGATGCAATCAAAACAAAGATTTTGCAAGACGTGAAAGGCAACTCGGAACCTGAAAACGAAGCAGCGTTATTAGGAAAGAATGCTGTCAAAAATCGGAAAAAGCAAGATAAAGGTAAAACTGTGCGATGCTTTAATTGAAACCGTTTAGGGCATTTTTCCAGGAATTGCCGACTTAAAGAAAGTCATAAAACAAATGCCGAAAATGTTTTATTGACATCATTTGTAGCTCATGAACCAATGCAGAAGTCAGATTGGTACATTTGTTGAGTGCCGCCGCAATTTCGTTTCCGGTGCTTACAGGTGCTTTCGATACTTAATAAAGTACCGAGCGCACTTGTAAGCACTGGAACGAACAAAACGAAACCGGCTTGGCGACGGGAAAAGCACCGCTAGGAGATAGATGCCGGCTGGAGTGCGCGACGAGGTAGTTTTTTTTTTAAGCGCGCGTCGGACGAGAAGAAAATTAAAAAGTACACATAAAACGCATCTTTTGAATTGTGTGCAGGTGGAACGAGTCGAGTGCGTGAATGTTTTGATCGTGCCGAAATGTCGTTTTTCGAAGCAACAAATGCAGGCGCATTACGAGGAGCTTAATGTCATCGGAACGGATTAATTGAAGTGTGCCACGGACAAAGATTAGAACGTCAAAGCCAATTTGTAATCTTTCTAGTTTTCGAACATCTAGAACAAGACTTATCTGATTTTATTAAGCACCTATCAGACACCGGACCACCGCGAACCACAATACAGCGTCTTTCGAAAGAACTTCTAACTGGCGTAGACTTTCTTCATTCTCATCGATTCATTCATCGCGATCTGAAGCCACACCAAAGCCCAATAAAGCCTTTGCGATTACCTGACGCAACGTTATTCTGTCTTCGTCGAACAACAACTCGGCTCTTTGGCGATTTTCACCTGTGGCTTCAGTCACTGGAAGAAGCTCAACCAACGCTATTGCTCTAACACGAAACGAATGTTGCCGTAGTCGGTTTAATGACGGGTGTGTTCTGTGTGTTGCTATGCTAACGACCTAAAAGAAAGTTTTATTTTGTTGTTTCGTGATAATTCGCAACCAGCTTCAGTCACTGGAAGAAGCTCAACCAACGCTATTGCTCTAACACGAAACGAATGTTGCCGTAGTCGGTTTAATGACGGTTTTATTTTGTTGTTTCGTGATAATTCGCGACCAGCTTCAGTCACTGGAAGAAGCTCAACCAACGCTATTGCTCTAACACGAAACGAATGTTGCCGTAGTCGGTTTAATGACGGTACACTCGTATATAAATTCATCCTTTAGTTATGTGGACTTTTATTCCGCTTTAATTAAAATAAAACGTAGCGAAATCGCCGCCCTTGTTGCGTTTCGCTTCATCGCGCCTAGCTCTTCGAATATTGTGTAAAATTTCAACGAATTGATAACTCAAAGAATTGCCGATTGCATTCAATCGTCGTCGTCGTCCGGGACACGGAAAAGTTGTCGACGGTACTGGAATCAGTTGCCGCGTGGCCAGCGAAATCTCATCATTATCGGAGTTGTGTTGAGTCGCCGCAGCAAAGAAATTAAACAAATGAATTGAAGGGAAAAACATAAAAAGTATAAATAAATTAAATTAAACTAAGGGCCGTATTATTCACCTCGGATTATTTTCGCCTTATCTAGCTGATAACTTATCTGGGGTATTAAATTTAATCACTGATTAATTTCTCTGGTTGAAAAATTGTATTATTCACCTCTAGTTAGCAATTTAGTAGGCCGGTTAATTTTATCGGCTGGTTTTCCATTTTTCCATTATTTTTCCAATCAAACGTCAAAAATTGTATTAATTATTTACAGAATGTGACAAATTTCTTTTTTTGAATATAAAAATTTGTGTATTTCAGGAAAAATATCAATTATTGGCTGCAATTTTTTCGTGGTTGCGGACCTGGGAGCAGTACAAACGTTTTGTGTGGTGCACGATTTACACGTTCAACGAGAACCATCCCATTTGATCCTGATAGTTTTCTGATTGTGTGCTACCGAGTGATTGGATTTCGGCAGTGCGAGCAGTCGATTGAAGGCTTGCATCTCCCAAATCCTTAGAGCTATTGCATTTAAGTTTATTGGTATGGTAGATTAAGTGGATCCCTTCAACTGATAAGTTTCTAATGAAGGAGTGAAGGGCGTGGGTGGAATGTTAGAAAAAAGACATTGGTTTTAATATTTCAGGAACCACTTATGCTGGGTACCTGAAATTCGGAACTTACATAGATCTATGATAATGTATCCACTTGCTCGCTTAAATTTTATACAAGTGAAATGATTTGGAAGTTCTGAGAAAAACAATGTGTTCGAAACGCTTGAAAGCTTAGGTCGAAAAATTCTAAAATCCATATCTCCTGAACGGGTAATATCACAAAGTCGAAACTTGAAACATGCTAGACTAGGAACTAGGCTAAAAGATTGAAAATAATTTTGTTATAACGGTCAGTGGCGTGGGCGGTAGAAAACTTTGCATTGCAATGTCTCACAAACCAATTGAACCACAAACAGGAAATGTGTCTTATGTTTAAAGATGTACAATAGGACTTGACTGAAAGTATTTTTCAGCGAGACGATGGATAACTATTTTTTTCCTAAAAATCATATCTCATATCTCAAGAACTGTATAACATAGGATCTTACAATTAATACATGAGTTTGACCTAGCTGAAAATTGTAGGGAGTGTGTGTAAGGGGTGAGGGTGTAAAACGGTGTAAAGGAAACAATTCAATTGGCTTTTTAAGTTGGAAACAGCAGCAACTGTATTTGTCGTCTCATGTGTCGCTGTCGATTCGTTGGTCCATTTTCTATTTTGTCGTCATCTTCCTCAGAATCACTCCAATTTTCCCACAAATGAGTTTTTGTCATAACTTCAATCGTGAATAATACAAAAAAATCTGCCAACAGTCTGAGCGCAACTGTATTATTTTTCCGGCAGAAGTTCAGAACGCGTTCAATTCGGGGATGCGGTGTATGTTACTATGTGACTGAAAACCTAACAAAAAGTTCCGGAAGCGGTTAGAAAAGGGTGTAACATATGAATTAAATAATTGGGTCATATTCCGGGATGCGGTCTAGAGGTTGAAAAAAACAAAACTTAAAAATAGGTGATTATTAAACAAGCCTGGGGAAGTGAAAAGATATTCGATATCTGATCAGACCTGAGAAACATGGTGGAATTCATGAAAAAGTATACAACCAGTTTACACCCTCTTAGGGGTCGAATTTCAAAAAATCTTGAAAACACTTTCTAGGTATTCACATGAAGAATCCGTAGAAAAAAAATGAATTCAATATTTCGAAAGACCTAGTAGATATGACGAAAATCGTGAAAATATGTGCATTTTATACTACCCGATATTTTTTTTTGCCCCCCCCCCCTTCTGAACGCCAATGAATATTCAAATTTTTTTTTATCAGAATTACTTTTCTAGTTAATTTACATATACGTACCGAGTTTCAACATAACAGCATAAGCCGTTCTAAAGTTAGGAAAAACACCCCCCACCACCGTACCATACTACCCCTAAAAAAAAATTTATTTTTCCACCATGCCACTACTATAGCTCTATCTAAATACCAAGTTTCAGCTTCCTATCATTATAGATTCTTAAGATATAAGCATCGGAACTTTTTCTTTCTCACCCTTCCCCACCCTCACCCTCTTCACCCACACCCCCAAACTTTTTTTTCCTACTAGGGTTCTATTAGGCCTACTTCTGGTAAAAATTTGAAGCAACCATCTTACACTGTTATTGAGATATGAAACGTGTTATTTTTGAAAAATTCTTATCCCCTCCACTTACGTATTCCCCCGCCCCCTTCAAAGATTTTACTTTGAGCAATCTTTATTTATTAAGCTTTGTATCCAAACCGAATTTTGTTTTTCTGGTGCCACTGGTTTGGGAGATATTGTAATGTTAAGTATTTCAACCCCCACCCCCGTACGTCACTACCCCCACCCAAAAATTTTGTTTCAGTCTATTCTCCTAGTATAACTACAGATATTTGTTAAGTTTTAATTGCTTGCTATTAACGGTTTAGGAGATATGGATTTTAGAATGTGTCAATCTCGACTTTTTTGCGTTTCGGACGCATTGCTTCCCCTTCCACTCCCACACCCCCACACCCCTTCACCCATATCTGTTTTTTTTTTTGCAAATGGGTCCATTATCAAAGCTCTATAGAAATTCTAAGTTTCAGCCTCCTAACACAAGCGGTTCCTGAGATCTAGAAACCTAAATTTTTCGTCTAAAACGCTTACCCCGCCTTCCCCCTTACACCTCCTCCCTTGAAAATAATGTCAATTCAAGGGGTTCACCAAGTCTATTCTTAGAAAAAATTTTAATTTAATAGCTCCACTAGTTTGAGAGCTACGAGCCTTCAAAGATTTTGGGGCGGTCGACGTACGGCGTACGGGGTACGGCGTACAGACGGAGTGAAAATTTTTATTGCTTTTTTCGCGTCTACTAGTCATGAAACGTGGACAAAAAAATTTTGAGGGCAGCAAATTTTTTTTTTTTAAGAATCGATAACAATACTGTATTATAAATAATACAGTAATTTGTCAAATCGTCGTTTAAATCCCTGGATATTTAGAAAACTGGAAGTTGTTGACAAGTTAAATTTTTCCCTGGGTAACTTTGATCACTTGATTATAAACTCAGCGAAAAACTATAACCCGACGTGAATAATACCAAATCTCGGGGAAAACTGGAATTAACCAGACTTTAAAAATAAACCGACGTGAATAATACGGCCCTAATGAATTAAATTGAATAAAAAGACCAGACAGACATGGACAGGACGAAATTTAAATAAATAAAAACGAAATAAAATAAAAAAATAACAATAAAAATTAAAAATTAACTGCGGCTGTATACCACAAAAAGAAAGAAAAGTATAAATGGGGTGAGTTTATTCATTATTATTTCTTTATATAATTTTTTTCATTTTTTTAGTTCCATATATTTTTTTGCCAGTTTTTTTTTTGGTCTTTCAGTTGGTTTTTTTTTCTGTTCTTCTAAAAATGATTAACGGCTAATTGGCCATATAAAATGAACCCGAGCGTTTAGCTCCTTCGCCCCGAACCTCAAAAAGGGGCCACGACACAAAATGCTTACAGGACAGTCGTGGCTGAGGTAGGGTGAGCAGAGCAGGGCGCTATTAACACCAGAGCGCCCTGACAAATCGCGGAGCCGCGCCATCCAACCGCTTCTTGGTCTTTCACGACCAATTGGGAAAATAATCCCAATTTTTACCTACCCTTGGATAAGTCGCCGCTTACAATTTTTGTTGTACAGGCCTAGGGTTTAATGGCCTGAGTTTAAGCAAGTACCCCCCCCCCCCCCCCCACACTGCCGTAGCTAGTCCCGGCCGCCAGCAAGAGCGTCGCACCAGCTGAACTCAGCCACCAATTCGGACTTAGGTGGAATTGGCCCTTCTGTCCCGAACCTTCTTTCTCCTTTCAATTATTTTGACTTTTTCAAGTCAAAATAATTCTTCCAAGGCCTTAAACACAACACATTGATTCAGGTGCGTCGGCCTACATGACGATGAGTTAGCAGAATCTTCATGTCATTTCAAAACCGACGAATCGCGAAGTGATCGTCGCCGATAACTCACTGCTACAAGTGGAATGCATTGGCGAGGTGAGGTTAAATGTTTTGAAAGGAAATGACAGCTCGACAGTTTTGATTAAAGATGTGCAGTATTGTTATATATATACACCGAATCTGGCAGCACTCGCTGAGCAGATGTCAGCAACGGCGAGGAACACCACGAATCGCGCAGTCAGAAGCTTACAGCCATCATTGTAACATTTCATATCGAATTAAAATTATTATCAGTATATCAATTAAAGTCGCATATTTCATTTACTCGTGGATACACAACAGAAATCTGTGCAAATCTACTATCCGTGAGTCAGATGGTAAAACAAGGTAATAAAGTAATTTTTGATGCCGGCGGCTGCAGAATATTAAACGGGAAAAGCGAATTGGTAGCAACTGCAACACTCATAAATAAAATATTCAGGCTAGATCGTCCCGTGGAAGACAAAAGTCTTATAGCAGAAGAAAACAATAGTTCTAAATATTTGTTATGGCACAGGCGTCTTGGACACACTGGAATTGGAAACTTGAACAAGTTAAAATAGGGAATCGTCGTTGGAGTGAGTTTCTCGAAAAATTCATTTGCACCGTGTGACATCTGCTTAAAGGGCAAACAAACAAGACAACCGTTTGGAAGCTCAAGCAATCGAGCTAGTGAAGTTTTTGCAAGTGGTGCACTCTGACGTATGCGGACCCATGACAATCAAATCATTGGACGGAGCGCGGTACATACTGGTTTTCTTGGATGACTTTACGAGAACGTGCACATGGAGCCTGAATGTGTTCTAATATTTTTAAATTATTTCTAAAGTAAAACCTTAAAAACGGGCTTATACCACTTCTAGATACAACAGCTCATATGTACATGGATAATTGAAGGAATCGCATTCAATTTAATATACCGGTAATCGCAATAGGGCCCCTTCATTTCCCTCGGCCCTGGGCCCTACATGTCTTAATCCGGCACTGCAAAATATATTGATGTAGCCTCATTTTAAAAACAAACTTTTAAATTGCCCACCGTGTATAGTCGTAACAGTTTTGAGAAAGCTAATATTTTAGTATTTGGTTACATTAAGGGTGTATGTGATTATACTAGAGTCAGCTTTGGTGACCTGTCAAAGTAGTCAAAAAATCAAAAAATTTAACAGTTTTGAGAAAGCTGGAAATTTCCAAGACTTAGTTTTTACAATGATAAACTGAAAAACAATAGTCAGACACCCCAACAGTGGGACCCACCCAGTCAGCCCACCCCCCCCCCCCCCCCGCAAAGGTGTTAAATCGAGTACGTGCGATTTATGTTACTATGTGCGCCATTAATCATGCAAGAGTTTGAAGAAAGCTGAAAATTTACCAAAACTTAGTTTTTACGATGAAAAACTGAAAAACAATGGTCAGACACCCCAACAGTGGGACCCACCCAGTCAGCCCCCCGCAAATGTGTTAAATCGGGTACGTTCTGTTACTATGCGCGCAATAATCATGCAAGAGTTTTAAGAAAGCTGAAAATTTGCCAAGACGTATTTTTTACAGTGAAAATCTGAAAAATAGTGGTCAGACACCCCAACAGTGGGACCCACCCAGTCAGCACCTCCGTAAAAGTGTAAACTCGGGCACTCGCAATTTCTGTTACTATGAGCGCAACATAAACACAACTAGTGTCATGAAAGAGTTCTAAGAAAGCTGAAAATTCACCACGGGGTAGTTTGTACAATTACAAACATAAACACAATGGTCAGATACCCCAACAGTAGTACCCACCTAGTCAGTACCCCCGTAAAGGGAGTGCGCGTAAGAGTTTAAAGAAAGCTGAAATTTGGTACAAATCTATTAAATATAGCTTATAAAAATATCGGTTAGATGCACGTATGTTAAATACCTACAAAAGTTTCGTTTATATCATTATATAATTAAGCAGTATTACTGTAAGGGGTCTGGCCACCTTGGCTGCTTGGAAAATGGAGTTTTTTTTTCTAAATTCATAAACTCTGAAGCTTAAATGATATATATTTAATTTTTTTTTTACACAATTTAGACTATAATTTGAGGAATCTCTGAGGGCCTCCGGGGAAATATATACAGCGCCGCAATTTTTTAATATTTTCGAATAAAAAAAATGTCAGAGATTCCTTAAAGTATAGTCTAAATTGAGTAAAAAAAACTAAATAAAAATCATTTAAACTTCAGAGTTTATGAATTTAGAAGAAAAAAATCTGCCAACAATCTGGGCGTAACTTTATTATTTTTCCGGTATAAGTTAAGAACGCGTTCAATTCTGAAATGCGGTGGAGGCTACTATGTGACTGAAAACCTATCAAAAAGAACAAGATCGTGGAAGTGAAAATCTGATTGGATCTGAGAGATATGGAATAATATATGAAAAAGTACACAATCACTTTACACCCCCTTAGGGGTCAATTATGGAGAATACATAGAATAAAATTAAGTTCAATATTTGGGACAAGGTAGTAGATATGTCGAAAATCGTGGGAAAATATGCATTCTATTTTCACAGATATTTTTTTTTACCCCCTTCTGAACGCCAATAGATATTCGTTTTTTTTTTATTCAAAATTATTTTTCTAGTTGATTTAGATATACACACTGAGTTTCAACATTGTAGCTTAAGCCTTTCTATATTTAGGAAAAACACCCCCTACTTGTACCACACTACCCTTAGGGATCGAATTTCAAGAAACCTTGAAAACACTTTCTAGGTATTCATACGAAGAATTCGTAAAATAAAAATGAATTTAATATTTGGAAAGACCTAGTAGATATGACGAAAATCGTGAATATATATGCATTTTATATCTATTATATTTACAAATAATTTTTTTTGCCCCCCTTTCTGAACGCCAATGAATATTCAAATTTTTGTTTATCACAATTACTTTTCTAGTTGATTTACATATACACATAGAGTTTCAATTTTCTAGCATGAACCGTTTAATAGTTAGGAAAAACACTCCCCACCCCCGTAGCATACTACCCCTAAGAAAAATTATATTTTTCCAACATTCCGCTACTATAGTTCTATCTAAATACCAAGTCTAAGGTTTATATCATTACAGGTTCTCAAGATATAAGCTTCGGAACTTTTTCCTTTTCACCCTCCCCCACCCTCCCCCTCTACACCCACAACCCCAAAACTTTTTTCCCTACTAGAGTTTAATTAACGCTACTTCTGGTAAAAATTCTAAGCATCTATCTTACACTGTTCTTGAGATATGAAATGTGTTTGATTTGAAAAATTCTCATCCCCTCCACTTCTATGCTCCACCTCCCACTTCAAAAATTTTACTTTGATCAATCTTTATTTGTCAACCTTTATACAACACAACTTCCCCCACCCAAAATTTTTCTTCATTCTGTTCTCCTAGTATAACTACAAATATTTCTTAAGTTTGAATAGTGTGCCATTAACGGTTTGGGAGATATGGATTTTAGAATGTGTCTATCTCGCCTTTTTTGGGTTTCGGACGCATTACATTTCCCCCCACTCCCACACCCCTTGATCAATATTGACAATTTTTCTGCAAATGGGTCTACTATCAGAGCTCTATAGAAATTCCAAGTTTCAGCTTCCTATCATTAAGGGTTACTGAGATCTAGAAACCAAAATTTTCGGTCTAAAACACTTGCCCCTCCTTCCCCTTCACACCCCTACCCCTAAAAATTTGGTCACTTCAAGGCGCCTACCCCGTCTATTCGTTAAAAAAATTTCAATTTAATATCTCAAATCGTTTGGCAGCTACGAGCCTCCAAACGATTTTGCGTACGGCGGACAGACGGACTGAAAATTTTTATTGCTTTTTTTGCGTCAACTAGTTATGAAACGTGAAAATAAAAATTTTGAGGGTAGCAAATTTTTTTTTTTTAAAAATCAATCACAATGCTTAATTATTAAAATAATAAAGTAAAACCATTTTCCTAGCTCCCAAGGTGGCCAGACCCCTTAAGGTATTGTACATTTTCCATACGGAATTATATTTTCATATAAATAATCGTAATCGTTTTTTGCGACACCTTTGCGGGGGTGCTGACTGGGTGGGTCTCACTATAGGGGTGTCTAACTATTGTTTTTCAGTTGTTCATTGTAAAAACTATGTCTTGGTAAATTATCCGTTTTCTTAAAACTTTTCCATGATTATTGCGCGCATAGTAAGGGAAATCGCACGTACCCGATTTAACACATTTGTGGGGGCTGACTGGGTGGGTCTCACTGTTGCGGTGTCTGACCATTGTTTTTCATTTTTTATTGTAAAATCTACGTCTTTGCAAATTTGCAGCTTTCTTAAAACCCTTGCATGATTATTGCGCTCATAGTAACAGGACGTACCCGATTTAACACCTTTGCGAGGAGGCTGACTGGGTGGGTGTGGGCAGTTTAGACAGGCTCCACTGTAGCCAGCTAAATCATGCACAATATTTAAAAAGCAATAAAAAATTGAAATGCATTTAGCATTTAGGAATTGACCGTTAGGCGCAGGCGATTTAGTGTCGTGACGTACCGCAACGCTCTTCCCCAGGTACGGGCAATTTCAGTAAGATTGTGTTGCGCGTCGCTCGCCCCGGACGCCGGCGACAATTCGCTGACGCCCACCGCGGCACTTACAGGCGCGATGCGCTAGTGTGACTCGCCACATCCGTGGTGACGTTACACAATTGGTGACCCCGACGTTGGCTCCACAGTATTGATGGACCCGATAGTTTAACACGCAACCTGCATCTACGAAACCCGACTTTCACAAAGACAACCACGAATAACATAATCAGCAGCAACACAAGAAGCATCACCTCGAGCTTAGCATCAGCAATACCATTTCTTCACGCTCAAATCAGAAAAGCACAATAGCGAATGTTCCAGTACAAGGAGCCGCCTCCAAACCTGACGAAAAGAAAAATGCAGTTTTAAGCACCGATTATCATCGAAATAGGAAAAAAAACGTATGTTATTTGTTAATATTTTTGGTTTCTTTATATATTTTGTATATATTATTTGGAGAAAACAAAGTGTAAATATTGTGAGACTAGTGGAATTCGATTTAGTGCGCGCGACAAATTTCAATTTTAACGGTCTATGTTGGAAACATTATTTCCGCAGCACGTTTAACTCAACGTTGTAACACATTCGACACACGCATTTCGTTTTCTTTCTCGGCTTGTTTCGCGAGTTATTATGATCTAACTCTTTCTTGGTCAAAATACGTACACTATAAAAGTGAATTTTTAATTTCGCCAAACGCTACGTTTGGACCATTTGAAGTTAACGCACGTACCAAAAGGAGTCGTGATTGCAGTTTTACATACGTCCTCTTCTGCCACCGGAATATGATGGTACCGAATCAAATCCACTTTTGAAAATACCGTGCATCCATGAAGCTGGAGCAAAAAATTGTGGATGTGTGGGATCGGATAGCGATCGGGTGTGGTTATCGCGTTTAAACAACGATAGTCGCCACAAGGGCGCCAATCATTGGGGTCTCTTTTAGGTACTAAATGTAAAGCTGAAGAGACGGGTGAACTAGAAGGACGGCAGATTCCCAATTGCAACATATAGTCGAATTCCGTCCGAGCTGTAGTTAGTTTTTCGGGCTTTAAACGCCGGGGCCTGGAAAATGGAAGATGTCCTGTAGTCACGATATGGTTTGCAGGTAGAAATAATCGGGTGCTGTAAGAAGAGAACGAAATTTTCGAATCAGGCTTTCGTATTTTCCATCCTTAATATTTTGCTTTGGGGTTTTTCTCGAAGAAATTGAACACCGCTGAATGCAAATATTCTGCTTTCGATCGCGAGCTTTTGTTCATTTATTTAGCAATTAAACATTTCGCACATTTCCTGGAAGGTCGTTGTTTCACGGTATACACAGACCACAAACCGCTTACTACAGCTTTGACTACAAAAGCGGACCGAAGCCCCAGGCAAACGCGACATTTAGATTTTATCGCTCAACACACCAACGATATTCGGCACATCAAAGGTCGCGATAATGTAGTGGCAGACTTTTGGTCCCGCGTAGATAATAGCTCGTTTAGCTCAATAGATAGTAAGACATTGACTATGGAAAACTTAATTAAACTCCAAAAGACGGACCAGGAATTACAAGAAATCCTTTCCGCACCCATTTCAAGAGCATCCAAGGTAAAACTCGAACAAAGAGTTTTTCCCATCTTGAACGACCCCGTTTGGTGCGAAGTTTCGAACACTCAGATTCGTCCTTTCGTACCTTTAGAACTCCGCACAGCTGTTTTCAATCCACTGCATGGCATGGCGCATCCAGGGATTCGTGAGTCAAGAAAGTTAATAAACACAAGATATTTCTGGCCTAATATGAATAGCGACATAAAACGGTGGGCAGAAAGCTGCGTTAGCTGCCAGCATTCAAAGATTATACGACACACCAGAGTGCCACTAGGAAAGTTTACGCCGCCAAGTAGACGTTTCGATCACATACATATGGATCTAGTCGGGCCTTTAAAGCCTTCGAGCGGTTTTAGCTACCTCTTAACTATAATAGATCGTTTCACCCGTTGGCCGGAGGCGTACCCGCTGCGTGATATTACGGCTACCACCGTCGCAACTACCTTTTTTCCGCGAATATATCTCCCGTTTCAGAGTACCCCCCAAAATCACGACCGATCAAGGCACGCAGTTCGAGTCGAAACTTTTTTTTGAACTTAATGAATGCCTTGGAGCGCATAGAATTTGCACGACAGCTTACCATCCCCAAGCAAACGGTATGGTCGAACGATTCCACCGTCAATTAAAAATGGCGTTGAAATGTCGCGAAAATCAAACACACTGGGCGGAGGAACTTCCAATTATCCTTCTGGGTATTCGGGCGGCTTTCAAAGCCGATTTAAATTGTTCTCCAGCAGAATTGGCTTACGGACAAGCTTTAAAACTTCCAGCTGCATTTTTCATCGACAATACTTCCGACGATTTTGAACCAGCAGAAGATTTAGGAAGAGTTACGTAGTAAACATAAATCAAAAAAATTCTAACATAAGTATCGACCGTTTGAAACCGGCTTTCATTTTAAAATCGAATTCCGAAAGTACAAAAAAGAAAGTTAATTTCAAGTAAATTGAATTCAAGTAAAGTAATTTTAAGTAAAATTCAAGTAACATTAATTCTAGTACAGTAATTTTAAGTAAAATGAATTCAAGTAAAGTAATTTCAAGTAAAATTAATTCAAACAAAGTAAGTTCAAGTAAAATAGATTCAAGTAAAAGGTTTAATTTTAACTCATTACGCCTTCGTCTGGAAGGGGGGTGATGTGGGCAATTTAGACAGGCTCCACTGTAGCCAGCTAAATCATCCACAATATTTAAAAAGCAATAAAATATTGAAATGCATGTAGCATTTAGGAATTGGCCGTTGGGTCACCTTATGTACAGATTTGTGTCGAGATGCACTAAGCATCAAAACGGGACCGTTAGGTCACCTTTTGTTTGAAATGTAAAATTAGCAAAATCGTTTTAGAGTGGTACCGAACCAGGTATTATGAATTTTTGTATAAATAGACCAGATAATTTGAAATAAATTTAGAGTGAAATTATAACTAAAGGTGACGGGGCGTTTTCCTATTAGCACAGCAGTAGCAGCCCATAAGTTTCAGTTCTTATCAGAACTGAAACACATTATTACGAGCAAAGATTTATAAGCAAACTTAACTTCAGTTCTTCTCAGAACTGAAGCCACACATCATAAAGGGTAAAAAACACAACGGCTCTTCTCAGAGCCGCCACAAACTCCCGCCCCGGACGCAGGCGACCTCAGACATTTTGCCCCCGGACGCAGGCGACCTCAGATACTTTGCCCCCGGACGCAGGCGATATCAAGACCCTCGCCGTTGCCGCCCCTAGACGTAGGCGAATGTAGGAACCTTGCCGCCACTCTCAGCCCCGGACATAGGCATTCTTAAGACCGCCGCCGTTGCCGACACTCGCCCCTGGACGCAGACGATTTAGTGTCGTTACGTACCGCAACGCTCTTCCCCGGGCACGGGCAATTTCAGTAAGATTGTTTTGCGCGTCGCTCGCCCTCGGATGCCGGCGACAATTCGCTGACGCCCACCGTGGCACTTACAGGCGCGACGCGCTAGTGTGAATCGCCACATCCATGGTGACGTTACAGTGGGTCCCACTGTTGGGGTGTCTGACCATTGTTTTCCAGTTTTTCATTGTGAAAACTAAGTTTTGGTAAATTTTCATTGCGCGCATAGTAACAGAAATCGCACGTACTCGATTTAACACCTTTGCGGGGTTCTGACTGGGTGGGTCCCACTGTTGGGGTGTCTGACCATAGTTTTTCAGATTTTCATTGTAAAAACTAAGTCTTGGCAAATTTTCCGCTTTCTCAAAACTGTTAAATTTTTAATTTTTTTGACATCTTTGAGGGGGGCTGACTTGGTGGGTCCCACTGTTGGGGTGTCTGACCATTGTTTTTTAGTTTTTCATTGTAAAAACTGCGACCTGTCAAATTTTCAGCTTTCTCAAAACTGTTTTTTTCGATTTTTTTGACATCTTTGACAGGTCACCAAAGCCAGGTGTCCCGACGTCAGACCTGCTGACTCTAGTATATTCACATACACCTAAATACTAAAATATTAGCTTTCTCAAAACTGTTGCGATTTTTTGTCGCGAGCTCTCCGACTAGTATAAGTAATACTAGATCACAAACTCTATTCGCTGTACCACCTGCGTGGCTGAACGTATAATTTCACTCTCCCTTACTTAGGCTGCCTCGAATGTTCAATCAATCTTGCCTTAGTTTTCATGACTTTAGGCTACGATCTTTGAAGTTGCATTTAAGATTCATCTTTTCTATTAAATAACTTTGTACATATATTGAATTCTATTTAATTTTAATTTTTCTTTATTTACATTTTTCTATTTTAATATTGTAATTAGTTCATTTATTTTTTGTTTTTATTTTTTTTTATTTTTTATCATTGACTTTATGTAAATATAATTGGAATATTTACACTTTCTGTTCATCGAGCCCTTAAATAAATAAACTTACTATAACTCTAGTAATCTCTTGGATACGAATTCGGAAGTTTCGCACAAATAGGTTTTGAGTGAAAACAAAGTTCGAGTTTACTAGGCAGATAAATCCTTTTGTTCCTTCTGGTATCTGCCATATAAAATGTCCATAAAACATGTGTTCGAGAATATTTACCGATAACTTCAGACAGGTTTAAGCTAGCAATAGTTGGAGCTAAATGTATGATTATGAAGAAAATCCTGTTAGTCCTTCGAGTGGCTGCCATGCAAATATCTCGTTAAAATATCTTCATTCAACGAAACAACGAAACTCACAATAACTCATGAAATCGTTTAGCCACGAAGTTTAAATTTTGTACAAATAAGATTTAAGCGAAATTTCTTGACTCCTTCGAGTAGCTTCCATACAAAAATATCCTTGAAAAGACGTGTTCTAGAAAATTTGTCGATGGCTTCACAACCATTTTAGCTATTTATTTAAAATTTTGTAAACGTTTGTTTTCCAATAATTGAAGTTAAATGTATATCTATGAAAAAAATTCCTATCAGTCCTTCGCGTAACAGCCATACAAATATCCTTTCAAAATATCTTCACTTAATTTACGGAACTCACTATAACTCTTAAGGGGTAATATCTAGTCGAAACTTTTATTTTCATTTTTTTTTTTTTGGCTTAAATGGTGTAAAAACATGTCAAGAGTGATGTCTGACATCATTTCTTATTGAAAACAAATTTTAAGTGGTCGTAAAAGACGAATTTTCGAAGCAAGGCGTGGCGCTTGAAAATGACAAATTGTGTTTCGGAGTGAGTTTCACGCCTTTTACTCATTACCGGCGGTGCAAAGCTACAATATACAGTTTGTAAATGAAGTATACATTGATGGCCTTAATTTGTAGTTTCAGGCGCGAACGCAGGGGGGGTTTGGGGGCTCAAACCCCCATTTTAGTCATTTTAATAGAACTACAACGGGAATAAGCGGCTATAATTTTCAATGACGGATTATCTGGTGTAATGAAGGTCATGGATGTACTGGGTACAACTATTGGTCGTCAATGTTTCGATTTTTGCAAAGCAAGCGACTCGCGCCGCATTGAACTGGCTGGGCGCGCACTGTGTCATGAGGCAAAACCAGCCGTCGTGACGCTAAATCGGCGAGAAAAAAATCGACGGCAGTCAAATCGACGCAGAAGGCCAGTTATATGGTGCTGGGATAGCAGAGTAAAGGTAAAAAAATCAACAAGCCTGTATCTTTGAAAGTTCATGTAGTAAACACATTGTGAAACTTTAAACGCGTTTTTCTCGAAACCTTATTTCCAAAAACGGCTATCAGTAGAACTCGAGTAATTTTTATCCGATCGATATGGAGTTTTGGCTGTACCTTCTTAGATAGATTATCAAGTGAAGTACATACGATTTTTGAGTTTCATAAACAATTACGATTTTTTATAAACAAATTGAGGCCGATTTATTAGTTGAAAAATCGAGTTTTTTTTAAAAAATTAAAATTTTTGAATATCCATGTGTACTTCAACAGAAAAACTCGTGCATATCGTGAATTTTTTTTTCATTGTTCCAGATACGCTCGTTAAAGACTTGAGCTGCTAGCCGCGGGACGCCTACAAAAAATCGACCTTCGTTCCGTGCACTGCTCATTTTTTCATAAAAGTTAATATAAAACATAACGCAGTCACGATCGGCTGCAAGCCAATCGTATGATACTCTAGATGAAATACTGAACTCCGATTTATATTTTAGTTGGAAATATATCAAAAGAATGAGGAGAGCACAAGCAATTATTACATGACCTTTTACTTACAGGTAGAAATTATTGTATAGTGGCTACTCGATTTTTTGATTTGTAGTGAGTTCCATAAAGTAAGTTAGGACATTTTACAGAATTTTTGTATGGCAACTGCATGAAAGACTTATGGGATATTTTTCATAATAATAGTTTTAGCTGCGACTATCACAAAATTAATGTGTATAAAATTTCAAAGTCGTAACTTAAAGTGTTCTGAAGTTATCGTTCAATATTGGTGAACATGTTTTTTAAGGACTTTTGTATGACAGCTACCCGAAGGAGTCAACAGGAGGCGCTAACTAATGAACTCCGTTTTGGTATTGGTATAAAACTAATTCCTGTGAAATTTTTATATCCCTGCTTTAACTCGTTCTGGAGTTATAGTGGATTCAGTAACAAGTATACATTTTTGAAGGACTTTTCGAGGCTGCTACACGAAGGACTCATTCGGTTTGCAGCATATTCGGAACTTTCGATTCAAACATTGTAAATCTTAAGTATGCAAAATTTCAAGTTCCTAACTTGAAGCAATCGAGCAATAATTGTGAAAACGTGTTTTAAGGACTCTTGTATGGGAGGTACCCGAAGGAGTGGACGGATATCGCCCATTAACGAACTTAGCCTTACTTTTTCCATTTTACAAGTTGTGACAAAATTTCAACTTTCTAGGTCAACGCGTTCTTGAGTTATCGTGCTAACGGACGGACGGACGGACGGACAGCAAACGGATTTGGGGGTTTTGGCCAAAAATAAACACAAAATAATATACAACTTTTTTTCGTCCGAGGCTCGGTTCTATGCGTTACAAACTTTTCGGGCTGGATTAAACTTATAATACTCTATATGTTCATCTAGAGTATAAAAATGTGATTTCGTAGTTCCAGATAAGTGTAATGATCACTCAATATTGCGCATTAATCAATTTTTTAATAACGACACAAAAAATTCACAAAAATCCGTCCCATTTTTTGCTTCCGACTAGGTATTACCCCTTAAGTAATCGTTTAGCTGAAAATTTAGAATTTTGTACAAATTAGTTTTGAGTGAAAACGAATTTTAAGTCTACTAGTCAGCGAAACCCTTTTACTCCTTCTGGTACCATCCATACAAAAAATCTTTAAGACACGTATTCAACAATATTTTTCCATAACTTTTGAACCCGTCAAGTTACGAATTTGAAATTTTGTACACATTAATTTGTGGATGGTTTCATGGAAGCACCTCCCATGTGAAAGTTCTTCAAAAATTACATTTTTTTCCCGATGGTACACTTAGTTCAAGAAATGATATTAAACATTGATGATATTGACTTTAAGTTTCAAGTAGCATCCGAATGGAGGTCCTCAATAAAGGACATACAACATGCACATACGTAATTCTGCTTTAGCCCCAACTACAATATAAATCGGAGTTCAGTATCATCTACAGTATTATACGATTGGCTTGCAGCCGATCGTGGCAGCAGTATGTTTTTTTGTTTATTTGTGGCCAAAAACTCCAAATCTGCCTAACGTCCGTCCGTCCGTCAGTCTTTCCGATAGCGTCAGGGCGTTCACCTTGACCTAGGATTTTCAAATTTGAAATCTGGTTGTTTGGTTGAATTTGTAAGGCTAAGTTCGTTCGGGTACCTTCCATACAAAAAATCCTTAATCTGTTAGTGCCATCTGTGGGGATTTAGTTGGATGAAGTGATTTCTGTGGATCGGCAAATTGGGCAGTTGGTAGGATTGAGATCCACACAGAGAATTTTGTTCAGTGAGGAGAGAGTTCTGACAGCGACGGAAAAGGTGGAGGGCTGAATTTTCAAGAAAAGAAAAGATTAGTTAGTTTTACGAAAATATACCTAGTTTTAAAATGTAGAAAAACAGATAGAATGAAATAGAGAAAATGATACGTTAAGTTTAGTTTTAGTGCGTACGAAAAGGATATGAAATAGAAATAAGGTGTTCCCCGTGTCTTGTTTTGTCATTTTCTCCGTCGTGGAACCGAAAACGAGCGATTTATTGAATTTATTGCGTGGAAATTTTTTGCGTTCGGTAATTTTGCTAATATTACTAGTGTCAATATAATATTAATGACTACGGAACTAAAATTTGCGGTAACGAGTGGTGACAAGTGCGAAACGTTGACTCAGTCCCGGCCTCGTAGAAGCAAAAGATCTCGCACAGTCATTGTACCGACTTGGCAAGAAGATGTACAGTGGCTCCAAAAGTTTTGGCACAACAAAGTTAAATAAAAGAAATTCAAGAAAAAAAGAAATTACAAATTAAATTAAATTAAAAATAAAGTAAAAGCAAACAATCAAAACACAACAAATAAATAAATACAAAATAAAAATAAAAAGTTAAATAATTCAGAGCAAGAAAAAATGATATAATAGATTTAAATTATAATTTAATTAAAGTAGAAATAAATTAAAATTAAATGACTGAACGAGACAAAAACAGACTTGGACAGATATAAAAAAAAAAAAAAAAAAAGTTATAATTATATACACCTCAAAATGCAGTGAGCTGGAAATAAATAGGTAATTTTTCTTTTACCTTATATTTATTAATTTTTTTTTTGTATGATTTGTTTGGGTTTTATTTTTTATTTTTTATAGTTTTGAAACGGTATTAAAAATGGCTCAATAAATAGCCAATAAGATGGATCTTCTCGGTTGAAGACCTTCCGCCCCACTCATACCTCCCTCTAGGGGCCATACATAGGAAATTTTTCAAGGACAAGTATGGCTATGGTAGGGTGGGCTAGACGGGGCACAACAACCGCACCTGTCGAGTTGTTAGGAGTTTTCTCGGTCTCTCATGACCGATTGGGAATCTTATCCCATTTTATCACCCGGGTAAGTCGGCGTGAAATTTTTGTTGTACAGGCCAAGGGTTTTATGGCCTGGAACGCGAACAACGCCGCAGCTAGCCCGGACGCCAGCAAGCACGTCGCTCCAGTTTGCGTTTCAGCCACCATTTCGGACGTAGGTGGAATTGGACCCCTCTTTCCCGATCCTCAACCTTCCCTTCGATTATTTTGACTTTTTCAAGTCAAAATAATCACTCCAAGGCCTCCGTTCACAACAAATCCTTCTTACAAATTTTTATATCTTATATTTTCAAGAATTATAAAAAAATTTTGAATTTATAAAATTCCACTCCATTACAAAGTTATACCGCTAAATGTGACCATACATCAGCTTAAAGCAGCTTCCTGGCTATTTGCCGCGCCACTCTCAACAGCAGCGTTTAGCATATATTTTTTCGCAAAAGCCGAGTACCATATAAAACTAGGTAATTCATATGATCATCTGTGAAAACACGAAGGAAGAAGAGGAAGAAGAGGAAGAAAGCGTACAGTACGAGGCTAGAATGCGAGACTAGCCGTAAGTTAACGTTTTACCTTTAAACGCGTTTTTCTCGAAACTTTGCTTTTAGGCATGGTCGGCACGATAACTCAGTCAGTTTTCAATATTTTTCAATTTGTATACTCTAGATGAACATATAGAGTATTATAAGTTTAATCCAGCCCGAAAAGTTTGTAACGCATAGAACCGAGCCTCGGACGAAAAAAAGTTGTATATTATTTTGTGTTTATTTTTGGCCAAAACCCCCAAATCCGTTTGCTGTCCGTCCGTCCGTCCGTCCGTCCGTCCGTCTCTCCGTTAGCACGATAACTCAAGAACGCGTTGACCTAGGAAGTTGAAATTTTGTCACAACTTGTAAAATGGAAAAAGTAAGGCTAAGTTCGTTAATGGGCGATATCCTTTCACTCCTTCGGGTACCTCCCATACAAGAGTCCTTAAAACACGTTTTCACAATTATTGCTCGAATGCTTCAAGTAAGGAACTTGAAATTTTGCATACTTAAGGTTTACAATGTTTGAATTGAAAGTTAAGAATATAAAGCAAATCGAATGAGTCCTTCGTGTTGCAGCCTAGAAAAGTCCTTCAAAAATGTATGCATGTTACTGAATCCACTATAACTCCAGAACGGGTTAAAGCAGGAATTTAAAATTTTACAGGAATTAGTTTTATACCAAAACCAAAACGGAGTTCATTAATTAGCGCCATCCGTTGACTCCTTCGGGTAGCTGTCATACAAAAGTCCTTAATAAACATGTTCACCAACTGTATAATGATAACTTTAGAACACTTCAAGTTACGCCTTTGAAATTTTATACACATTTATAATAGTCGCAGCTGAAACTATTAATATGAGAAATATCCCATAAGTCTTTCAAGTAGTTGCCATACAAAAATTCTCTAAAATGTCCTTTTACTTACTTTATGGAACTCACTATTAATCAAAAAATCTGCCAACAGTCTGGGCGCAACGGTATTATTTTTCCGGCAGAAGTTCAGAACGCGTTCAATTCGGGGATGCGGTGTATGTTACTATGTGACTGAAAACCTAACAAAAAGTTCGGGAAGCGGTTAGAAAAGGGTGTAACATATGAATTAAATAATTGGGTCATATTCCGGGATGCGGTCTAGAGGTTGAAAAAAACAAAACTTAAAAATAGGTGATTATTAAACAAACCTGGGGAAGTGAAAAGATATTCGATATCTGATCAGACCTGAGAAACATGGTGGAATTCATGAAAAAGTATACAACCCGTTTACACCCTCTTAGGGGTCGAATTTCAAAAAATCTTGAAAACACTTTCTAGGTATTCACATGAAGAATCCGTAGAAAAAAAATGAACTTAATATATCGAAAGACCTAGTAGATATGACGAAAATCGTGAAAATATATGCATTTTATACTAACCGATATTTTTTTTGCCTCCCCTTCTGAACGCCAATGAATATTCCAATTTTTTTTATCAGAATTACTTTTCTAGTTAATTTACATATACGTACCGAGTTTCAACTTAACAGCATAAGCCGTTCTAAAGTTAGGAAAAACACCCCCCTCCACCGTACCATACTACCCCTAAAAAAAGTTTTATTTTTCCACCATGCCACTACTATAGCTCTATCTAAATACCAAGTTTCAGCTTCATATCATTATAGATTCTTAAGATATAAGCATCGGAACTTTTTCTTTCTCACCCTTCCCCACCCTCACCCTCTACACCCACACCCCCAAATTTTTTTTTCCCCACTAGGGTTTTGTTAGGCCTACTTCTGGTGAAAATTTGAAGCATCCATCTTACACTGTTGTTGAGATATGAAACGTGTTATTTTTGAAAAATTGTTATCCCCTCCACTTACGTACTCCCCCGCCCCCCTCAAAGATTTTACTTTGAGCAATCTTTATTTATCAAGTTTTATATCCAAACCAAATTTTGTTTTTCTGAAGCCTCTGGTTTGGGAGATATCAAAATGTTAAGTATTTCAACCCCCACCCCCGTACGCCACTACCCCGACCCAAAAATTTTATTTCAATCTACTCTCCTAGTATAACTACAGATATTTGGTAAATTTTAATTGCTTGCTATCAACGGTTTAGGAGATATAGATTTTAGAATGTGTAGATCTCCACTTTTTTGCGTTTCGGACGCATTGCTTCCCCCTCCACTCCCACACCCCTTCACCCATATCTGTTTTACTTTATTATTTTAATAATTAAGTATTGTGATTGATTTTTTAAAAAAAAAAATTTGCTACCCTCAAAATTTTTATTTTCACGTTTCATAACTAGTAGACGCGAAAAATGCAATAAAAATTTTCAGTCCGTCTGTCCGCCGTACGCCGTACGCCGTACGGCGTCCGCCGTACGCAAGATCGTTTGGAGGCTCGTAGCTGCCAAACGCTTTGAGATATTAAATTGAAATTTTTTTAACGAATAGACGGGGTAGGCGCCTTGAAGTGACCAAATTTTTAGGGGTGGGGGTGTGAGGGGGAAGGAGGGGGAAGTGTTTTAGACCGAAAATTTTGCTTTCCAGATCTCAGTAACCCCTTATGTTAGGAAGCTGAAACTTGGAATTTCTATAGAGCTCTGATAGTAGACCCATTTGCAGAAAAATTGTCAATATTGATCAAGGGGTGTGGGAGTGGGGGGAAATGTAATGCGTCCGAAACCCAAAAAAGGTGAGATAGACACATTCTAAAATCCATATCTCCTAAACCGTTAATGGCACACCATTCAAACTTAAAACATATTTGTAGTTATACTAGGAGAACAGAATGAAGAAAAATTTTGGGTGGGGGAAGTTGTGTATGGGGGTGGGGGGTGAAAAACTTAAGATTACGATATCTCATGAACCAATTGCTCTAGAAAAATAAAATTAGGTTTGGGTATAAAGGTTGACAAAAAACGATTGATCAAAGTAAAATTTTTTAAGTGGGAGGTGGAGCATAGAAGTGGAGGGGATGAGAATTTTTCAAATCAAACACATTTCATATCTCAAGAACAGTTTAAGATAGATGCTTAGAAATTTTACCAGAAGTAGCGCTAATTAAACCCGAGTAGGAAAAAAAGTTTTGGGGTTGTGGGTGAAGAGGGGGAGGGTGGGAGAGGGTGAAAAGGAAACAGTTCCGATGCTTATATCTTGAGAACCTGTAATGATATAAGCCTTAAACTTGGTATTTAGATAGAGCTATAGTAGCGGAATGTTGGAAAAATAAATTTTTTTTTAGGGGTAGTATGCTACGGGGGTAGGGGGTGTTTTTCCTAATTATTAAACGGTTTATGCTAGAGAATTGAAACTCGGTGTGTATATGTAAATCAACTAGAAAAGTAATTGTGATAAAAAAAAATTTGAATATTCATTGGCGTTTAGAAAGGGGGGCAAAAAAAATTATTTGTAAATATAATAGATATAAAATTCATATATTTTCACGATTTTCGTCATATCTACTAGGTCTTTCCAAATATTGAATTCATTTTTATTCTACGGATTCTTCGTATGAATACCTAGAAAGTGTTTTCAAGGTTTTTTGAAATTCGACCCCTAAGGGTAGTGTGGTACAAGTGGGGGTGTTTTTCCTATATATGGAACGGCTGAAGCTACAATGTTGAAACTCGGTGTGTATATGTAAATCAACTAGAAAGGTAATTGTGATAAAAAAAAAATTGAATATTCATTGGCGTTTAGAAGGGGGGGGGGCAAAAAAAAATATTTGTACATATAATAAATATAAAATGCAAATATTTTCACGGTTTTTGTCATATCTACTAGGTCTTTCCAAATATTGAATTCATTTTTATTCTACGGACTCTTCGTATGAACACCTAGAAAGCCTTTTCAAGGTTTTTTGAAATTCGACCCCTAAGGGTAGTATGGTACAAGTGGGGGTGTTTTTCCTATGTATGGAACGGCTTAAGCTACAATGTTGAAACTCGGTGTGTATATGTAAATCAACTAGAAAAGTAATAGTGATAAAAAAAAATTTTAATATTCATTGGCGTTCAGAAGGGGGGGGGGCAAAAAAAAATATTTGTAAATATAATAAATATAAAATGCATATATTTTCACGATTTTCGTCATATCTACTAGGTCTTTCCAAATATTGAATTCATTTTTATTCTACGGATTTTTCGTATGAATAGCTAGAAAATTTTTTCAAGGTTTTTTCAAATTCGACCCCTAAGGGTAGTGTGGTACAAGTGGTAGGTGTTTTTTCTATATATAGAACGGCTTAAGCTACAATGTTGAAACTCGGTGTGTATATCTAAATCAACTAAAAAAATAATTTTGAATAAAAAAACGAATATCTATTGGCGTTCAGAAGGGGGGCAAAAAAAATTATCTGTGAAAATAGAATGCATATTTTCCCACGATTTTCGACATATCTACTACCTCGTCCCAAATAATGAATTTAATTTTATTCTATGTATTCTCCATATGAGTACCAAGAAAGTGTTTTCAAGATTTTCTGAAAATTTACCCCTAAGGGGGTGTAAAGTGATTGTGTACTTTTTCAGAAACTATTCCATATCTCTCAGATCCAATCAGATTTTCACTTCCATGATCTTGTTCTTTTTGATAAGTTTTCAGTCACATAGTAGCCTACACCGCATTTCAGAATTGATCACGTTCCTTACTTCTGCCGGAAAAATAATAAAGTTACGCCCAGGTTGTTGGCAGATTTTTTTTTTCAAATGTGTCCATTACAAAGCTCTATAGAAATTCTAAGTTTCAGCCTCCTAACACAAGCGGTTCCTGAGATCTAGAAACCTAAATTTTTCGTCTAAAACGCTTACCCCGCCTTCTCCCTTACACCTCCTCCCCAGAAAATAATGTCAATTCAAGGGGTCTACCAAGTCTATTCTTAGAAAAAATTTTAATTTAATAGCTCCACTGGTTTGAGAGCTACGAGCCTTCAAAGATTTTGGGGCGGTCGACGTACGGCGTACGGGGTACGGCGTACGGCGTACGGGGTACGGCGTTCGGCGTACGGGGTACGGCGTACGGGGTACGGCGTACGGCGTACGGGGTACGGCGTACAGACGGAGTGAAAATTTTTATTGCTTTTTTCGCGTCTACTAGTCATGAAACGTAGACAAAAAAATTTTGAGGGCAGCAAATTTTTTTTTTTTTAAAATCGATAACAATACTGTATTATATATAATACAGTAAAAATCGAGTAGCCACTATACAATAACTTTTACCTGTAAGTAAAAGGTCATGTAATAATTGCTTGTGCTCTCCTCATTCTTTTGATATATTTTCAACTAAAATATAAATCGGAGTTCAGTATTTCATCTAGAGTATCATACGATTGGCTTGCAGCTGATCGTGATTGTGTTATGTTTTTTTTTTAAACTTTGATAACTGTTTTCACTATAGTCTATCGAGAGCTTTTTTTAATTTTTTGCTTGGAACTTTTTTTATAAATTATTAAACGCAAATTTTTCTTAAAAAAACTGGTTACTAAGGTTTGAAATACTGTAACTTACTTATTTTAAAAAAAAAAATTCTCTTCGACAGACTAGAACTACTACATTATCTTACAAGATTCTTTTTCAATTTTGCAAATTGAGTTATTTTTAGTGAAGTTATGATGCCGATCAGCAGGCGCCATGGTTTTCATAAGTAGTCCATTTATACCAGTAAAAAACAATGTTATTATTAAAAAAGAAAAACAATTTTTTTTTTTTTCTATAGTTGAATATATAATAAGAAATGTGAATTCAACAATTAAATTTTTTTTTCACCATATAACCTTCAAAATAATTTTTCAAATTTACTCGATTTTCAGGGCGTTCAGAGTTATATGAGCCTTTAAAGCAAGAGTTCAACAATATTTTGAACGCGTCAAGCTACGAATTTGAAATTGTTTACCCAATTTTTGAATGGTTCCAAGGAAAAGGATAAATATGTAAAAAATCGAGTGAGTCCTTTCTACGATTGGCTATAGCCGATCGTGAGTCCAGAATAGGTATGTTAGTTATATTGGCAATGTTAGCAAAAATGATGTCCTCTTACATACATATCTCTGGTAGTTTTTATCCTACAATAATAAAATATAGCTTATTTTAAAGAGGAAGGTTGTCGCAATAAGAATTATCCTTGAAATTTTTTCATGGACAAATATTTTGTTCTTTATCCTTGAATACAAAATAAACTTGGGATCTCAATGGGATCGGAGTCAAGAAAGTCGAAGAACTAATGTTTTGTAGTGATATAAATATAATTCATGTTAGCATTATTCGTTCGATCTAGCTTTGTACTACCACGCTACTATTGATTTGCAATATTACCATTAAATGCGTATGTAAGTTGTAAGATACATATCATAAGTTCAGTTATAAGTGTTATCAGTGTGACCTTACCATCGCCGATTCTTTGGAAAATTTGTGTACTCGAATAATTAGTAAAAAAAAAATATGATTTAAATTTTTTGTTTCTATCAAATTTTTTTTTTGTTAAAGTATGTATAGTATGTTAAAGATCTACCAAAAAAGATGTCCGAGTTCTCTTTGAAAATTCATATCTCTGGTAATTTTTATTCCTGAATAATCAAGTAGGGCTTATTGATCTATATATGTTGTTTTGTTAGTTAAAAAATGAGATAGAAAAAAAACTTGACTTTCTAGTATTTTTTTCACTAGTTCTTCAAGTACAATTTTTTTTAAAAGAATCGGCGATGGTAAGGTAATAATTTGATGAATTGACCCATATTAAGATGAAAACAATATGATCCTGTCATTAGATGACCCTTTTTTTGCTAAGTGCAGTCTACTAATTTATTAAAGTTATTTTAATCATTTAATGATAATTAAGTCACGCAAATCATAATCTGAGTTCTGTATAAAAGTTGTTGTTATCTATTAAACAAAAATTATATCCTTCGAGATTTCGAATGACACTTAACAATAATATTGGTATTAAGAATCGTGGACATTTTTAAATGTTTTATGAATAGCTTTTCAATTGACTTTTGAAGCTTAATAGTCGGAAGATCTGAGTTTTCATAAAAATCATCGTGCTTTTTCTCAGTTTTTTGACGTATTTTCGTGAAAATGTATGGCGAGCTTTTAGAAATCTCTCATGTACACAGCATACAGATAAAGCCCCGTGTCCGTGTGAGATCCGTACAGTAAAAATACGTAGTCGGTGCTGGGGGTTTAGAGCCCGACATGCACATTCGACCGAACGTCCTGATGAGAAATAAAAAATAAAAATTCGGTATACTTGAATAATGCTTTCGATTAAAAGGTTCTCCCAAATAATTTATTGTCAATTTGTAATTATATATATATATCAATTTTTTAAAGTTATTTTAATCATTTAATGATAATTGAGTCATACAAAACATAATCTGCATTCTGTATAAAAGTTATTGTTATCTATTAAATAAAAATTAATTAATACAAAATATAATCTCAACAATAGCTTGACGAATGACCTCCACTCGGCTTTTAATGGCTCTAGTCGGACACCACTATTATCTTATTATTTTTTTTTTTTTTATTATAATAAAATCTGATCTCGAATTACTACCTATTCATCCACTGTCTTACTTCCATCATGCAAATTTCTTCTTCCATCCGTCATTTAAACTAAACGTTTAGTGGGTAAATACATCACCAAACAGTGAACTATTATCGCAATGTAAACCATATTTATTTTGAAAGAAATCCGTCCCTTATCGTATTGTCGTCATCGAACAAACGAAATACCTTCAGGATTTCCTCCTTGGTATCTTTTCCTGCAATTTTTAGCGTCATCAATTGCAAAAGTCGCCAAACGAGAGTTTTCTCGTGCCTTCCTGGGCCTTGGCAGAAAGACCGGTCTCGTAGGGCTCGACTTCAATATTGGGTGTCTTCAATATGGTCGAGATTTTTTCATTCTGCAAAAGAAATACCTATAAAAACATTAGAAATCGCACCATTCGATTGTAGGACACGACGACGGTAAGCTGCTGCTTTTGCGTTGTTGGAGCGTGCTAGGAGAACACTTTACTTATATGGGTAGTCCATAGTCGATTTTAGAGACCACTAAGGCTTTGGTGGCGTTGATTAGCGCTGTTGGATTGGCTGCGGAGTTTTTATTTCCCAAATATTTGATAATGTTGGTTCTGTTGATAAGGTTGGTTCCGATAGCTTCTACGTGTTCGTTCCAAGCTACGAAAAAAAATATAAGGAAATGAAAACACTCCAGAGAATGAAGTAAAAATGGAAATACCGCACTCATACTATTGTAACGTATAATAGTGTCTGTTTTTGTGCAGTGGCGTAGTCAAAAATAATTTTTTTTTGCCGGGGGGTCTTCTTAGAGAATACCATATACCTACATTTTGTAAAGCAAATCAAAATGGTTTGAATGCTAATTACAGCGTAATTATATAATTATAATGCGTCTCGTACTAAGTATCGCACATAAGGAAAGGGGTAAATGCCGGTACAAAAGAATATAATCATTTTAAATTAATAAATTCAAATTCAAATTCTTTATTTATTTCCTTAGTAGTAACAATATGATTGCGCTTATTATAAATTATTTGGTAATTAGGATAAATCTTTTGCATCCATGGAGTTCGTATAAATTTATATTGAAATGTACCTATATAGTCTACTTACATTATGTATTAGAATAAAGTTAACACAAGGAAAAGAAACAAGCAAAAACCTTGTATGGAAAAAATAACAAAAAATAAAAATAGAAGCTTAACCCTTGAGTACACGCGCAGCAAAATATAACGCCAGTACACGCGCGCGGCACTCAGTGCCGCAACTATATTTCTACTATAAATCGACTGATTTCCGGGTCCTGGACTTTCACTTGGTTATTATACTGATTATTAATATGGTAATTAATTAATTAATGAAATCTAAAATTGTAAAATATCCACCGTTTCGGACATTTCAGGCTGGCAAAGTATATACTCCAAACGTTCTTTCAGTTAATTATCCAACCAGAATTTCAACACTTGTATGGAAAATATATAAGACCAGTTCAGTTTGACTCCCTGATGTAGACTGATAAGATGTTAGATAAATCTGAAATCTTTTGTGGTGGTTCCTAGACATGTCCTTGAAAGATACTAGAGCGCTCAGTCATTGATTATCAATAACAGATAAGAAAATTCATGTTTAGTAAATTTGCGGCACTTAAGGGTTAACTTCATCTAGAACTTAAAGTAAGAACTAGACCTAGGTGTGGAAAATTAAGAAATTCTATACGATGAATATAAAAATTTAAATATTGTCCAAGAATTTCATCATTTCGATATTTAGTTATGTTCATAGCATATATCGTTAAAATTGGCATACCATATGCGCACACCTTATTCTGCGACCGAGGCTAAGCTCTTTTATCCATAAGATGTTCGTTTCTGATTAAAATTGAAAAAGGCTCAACCGCGACTGAAAAGATTCGAGTAAAAACGGGCTTTTATCTTAAGTACGACGAGTATACTGAACATAATGGGTTCTGTGGGAAACAATACATTAATGAAACTGAACTATGGTATTAATACATTTCAAAGGCTTTACATATAAAGTTTTTACATTCCCTTGTAATGTAGGGTAAAGAACCCAGTTCCGAGCCCCCTTAAGACAAATGTTGACTTTGAGTTATCGTTAAAAATCAGAATACCACCTTGATCAAAAAGTTTCTGGAATTTTTTGAGAAAATTAAGAGTACAGGTTTATTCATCTAAATCTATATTGTCCCTTTAAAGTAATCCCCATCGACAGCAACACACTTATGCCAGCGTCTGATCCAATCCTTGAAACATTTTTTATATTCGATTTTCAGTATGACCATCAGTGCTCCCTGCGATTTTTCCATGACTTCCTCTCGGCTGCTGAAACGCGTTCCCCGTAGTGGTTTTTTAACTCGATTGAACAGAAAGAAGTCACAGGGAGCCAAATCAGGTGAATTCGGTGGCTGTTGGATGGTATTTGTTGCTTTTTTCGTCAAAAAATTACGAATAATGATGGCACTGTGCGACGGTGCGTTGTCATGGTGCAAATCCCACGAGTTTTCGGCCCACAATTCTGGTCTCTTTTGGCGAATTGCTTCACGCAAACGTCTCATAACGCCCAAATAAATTCTTTGTTTACTGTCTTTGTTACTGTTAACTCTTTGTTTACTTTTGTGAGCTTTTGAACCGCTCGTGCCACTGGTAAACGACCGTTTTCTTTAAAGAATCGTTGCCGAAACACTTTTCCAACATTTCCAACGTTCGCGCACCATTAAATCCGTTTTTTTCGCAAAATTTAATACAAGTTCGTTGTTGCAAATTTAAATCCTTTTCTAAAATTGTAAAAAATTGCCAACACACAGAGATAGATGTACTCTTGGCTACGTAACTTTTTCAAATGTCAAGCTAAGATTTAGAGGGAATGTCAACAACCTAACCAACTTAAAAAAAAATCAAGATCTTAAATAAACATAACGCATAACATACATAACGATCGGCTCCAAGCCAATCGTATGATACTCTAGATGAAATACTGAACTCCTATTTATATTTTAGTTGAAAATATATCAAAAGAATAAGGAGTGCACAAACATTTATTACATGACTTCTTACTTACAGGTAGAAACTAGTGTATAGTGGCTACTCGATTTCTTGATTTATAGTGAGTTCCATAAATAAAGTTAGTACATTTTACAAAATTTTTGTATGGCGACTACATGAAGGACTTATGGGATATTTTTCATATTGATAGTTTTAGCTGCGACTATTATAAAATCAACGTATTCAAAATTTCAAAGTCGTAACGTAAAGCGTTTTAAAGTTATCGATCAATATTGGTGAACACGTGTCTTAAGGACTTTTGTATGACAGCTACCCGAAGGAGTCGACGGATGGCGCCAACTAATGAACTCAGTCTTGCTTCTGATATAAAACTAATTCCTGTAAAATTTTGAATCACTGCTTTAACTCGTACTCGTAGTGGATTCTATAACTTGCATACATTTTTGAAGGACTTCTCTAGGCTGCTACACGAAGGATTCATTCGATTTGTATTATATTCTGAACGTTCGCTTTAAACATTGTAAACTTTAAATATGCAAAATTGCAATTTTCTAACTTGAAGCATTCAAGAAAAAATTGTGAAAACGTGTTTCAAGGACACTTTTTAATGGGAGGTACCCGAAGGAGTGGAAGGATATTCCCCAGTAATGAACTTAACTTTACATTATCTATTTTACAAGTTGTGACGAAATTTCAACTTCCTAGGTCAACGCGTTCGTGATTTATCGTGCAAACGGACGGACGGACAGACGGACGGACGGATAGCAAAACGGATTTGGGGGTTTTGGCCCAAAATAAACATAAAATAATTTGAAACTTTTCTTCGTCCAAGGCTCGATTCTATGCGTTACAAAGTTTTCGGGCTGGATTAAACTTATAATACTCTACATATATGATTTCATCTAGAGTATTAAAATTAATATATTTCTGATTTTAACAAAAAAATTCTTCAGGATAAAATGAAAAAAAAAACATAACGCAACACGATCGGCTGCAAGCCAATCGTATGATACTCTAGATGAAATACTGAACTCCGATTCATATTTTAGTTGGAAACATATCAAAAGAATGAGGAGAGCACAAGCAATTATTACATGGCTACTCGATTTTTTTAATTTATAGTGAGTTCCATAAAGTAAGTTAGGACATTTTACAGAATTTTTGTATGGCAACTACATGAAAGACTTATGGGATATTTTTCATATTAATAGTTTCAGCTGCGACTATTATAAAACTAATGTGTATAAAATTTCAAAGTAGTAACTTAAAGTGTTCTAAAGTTATCGTGCAATATTGGTGAACATGTTTTTTAAGGACTTTTGTATGACAGCTACCCGAAGGAGTCAACAGATGGCGCTAATTAATGAACTCCGTTTTGGTTTTGGTATAAAACTAATTCCTGTAAAATTTTAAATTCCTGCTTTAATTCGTTTTGGAGTTATAGTGGATTCAGTAACAAGCATACATTTTTGAAGGACTTTTCTGGGCTGATACACGAAGGACTCATTCGATTTGCATCATATTTGGAACTTTCAATTCAAACATTGTAAACCTTAAGTATGAAAAATTTCAAGTTGCTAACTTGAAGCGTTTGAGCAATAATTGTGAAAACGTGTTTCAAGGACTCTTGTATGGGAGGTACCCGAAGGAGTGGAAGGATATCGCCCATTAACGAACTTAGCCTTACTTTTTTCATTTTACAAGTTGTGTCAAAATTTCAACTTCCTAGGTCAACGCGTTCTTGAGTTATCGTGCTAACGGACGGACGGACGGACGGACGGACGGACGGACGGACGGACGGACGGACGGACGGACGGACGGACGGACGGACGGACAGCAAACGGATTTGGGGGTTTTGGCCAAAAATAAACTTAAATTAATATATAACTTTTTTTCGTCCGCGGCTCGGTTCTATGCGTTACAAACTTTTCGGGCTGGATTAAACTTATAATACTCTATATGTTCATCTAGAGTATAAAAATGTGTGTTTAAGTACGTACGTATGATTGAAATTATTATTAAAACATAACGCAGTCACGATCGGCTGCAAGCCAATCGTATGATACTCTAGATGAAATACTGAACTCCGATTTATATTTTACTTCGAAATAAATCAAAACAATGAGGAGTGCAAAAGCAATTATTACATGACCTTTTACTTACAGGTACAAACTATTGTATAGTGGCTACTCGATTTTGTCATTTATAGTGAGTTCCATAAAGTAAGTTAGGACATTTTACAGAATTTTGGTATGGAAACTACATGAAGGACCTATGGGATATTTTTCATATCAATAGTTACAGCTGCGACTATTATAAAATTAGTGTGTATAAAATTTCAAAGTCGTAACTTAAAGCGTTCTAAAGTAATCGTTCAATATTGGTGAACATGTTTATTAAGGACTTTTGTATGACACCTACCCGAAGGAGTGGAAGGATATCGCCCAATAACGAACTTAGCCTTACTTTTTCGATTTTAACAAGTTGTGACAAAATTTCAACATCCTAGGTCAACGCGTTCCTAAGTTATCGTGCTAACGGACGGACGGACAGCAAACGGATTTGGGGGTTTTGGCCAAAAATAAACACAAAATAATATACAACTTTTTTTCGTCCGAGACTCGGTTCTATGCGTTACAAACTTTTTGGGCTGGATTAAACTTATAATACTCTATATGTTCATCTAGATTATAAACATAACGCAGTCACGATCGACTGCAAGCCAGTCTAGATGAAATAGTGAACTCGGATTTATATTTCAGCTGGGAATATATCAAAAGAATGAGGAGTACAATTGTTTAGTTACAAGAAGAAACTATTTTATAGTGGTTACTCGAGTTATAATGAGTTCCATACATTAAGTTAAGATATTTCACAGAATTGTTGTATAGCTACTACATGAAAGACTTATGGGATATTTTTCGCATTGATATAGTTTCAGCGTTTTAAAGTTATCGTTCATTATTGGTGAACACGTGTTTTAAAACTTTTGTATGACAGCTACCCAAAGGAGTCAATGGATGGCTCCAATTAATGATTTCAGTCTTGGTTTAGATATAAAAATATTTCCTGCAAAATTTTGAATTCCTGCTTTAACTTGTACTCGGCAGGGCATTCAAAAATTCCTTTACATGCAATAGGACGTTCTCTTTTCTTTTAGGGAAGCTTTTGAGATGATACTGTACAGTCGACAACTTTCTCTTCTTCGTCATCAGTTAAAATAGGTGGAGGCCACTGATTGGTTTATTCGATCGATTATGCAACCGGTTTTGTTTTTTACCACGCGGAATCCCATATTTCTAAGCTACAGAACGAATTGTTGAACCTTTCCTTATTTCCTATAAAGCAACCTGCAATTGCTTCAAGTGAGTATTTTTTAATTTTAGTATAGTAAACACATTTCGTATACAAAAATATATAGAACTAGCCGCGTGCCGCGGCTATGCTCGCTATGCTCACGTTGTTCCATCGCCCCTGTTACCTCTGTCTCTCCCGTTGAGCGGTGGCACTACTCACGCAAATGCCAATGTTATGGCCGACCAAAAAACTGTTTCATTTTTATACCTATGAAAGATAGCCACGTACCGCGACTACGCTCTTGTTGTTCCATCGCCCCTGTTACTCCCTGTTATCCATTGGTCCTAGTTCTACCGTTTCGAATACACTTTTTCAGCTCAAGAAACTAACATTAAAGCCATCTTTCATTTTTCACTTTTTGCTTTTAATTTTTGATTTTAAATTTTAAATTTTTAATTTATAATTTTTAATTTTTAATTTTTAATTTTTAATTTTTAATTTTTAATTTTTAATTTTTAATTTTTAATTTTTAATTTTAATTTTGATTTTTAAATTTTAACTTTTAGTTTTTAATTTTTCTTTTTTAATTTTTCATTTTTCTCCTCCATCCCCCATCCTCCATCCACCATCCTCCATTCATCCACCACCATCCATTCTCTGTCCACCATCCTCCATACTCATTCACCAAAATGTTGAAATAACTCGCGAACCACCAATTTCGGGAATATATAATTATGTTTCATCGCCCCTGTTACACACGTCACGTGTTTGCGACCGGTAGTGAAATCGAAACACATAAATTAAAAAAAAAACCACACATGTTTGCGGTCGGCAGGATTCGAACCTATCATCATCTGATTTCTAGTCAGACGCCTTACCCGCTCGGCTACGACTGCCTGTTGTACATTTTTAATTCTAAGTCAAGTTCATCTGACTCAACGTACTAAAAAGCTCAAATGTTGAAATAACTCGCGAACCACCAATTTCGGGAATATATAATTATGTTCACTACCTTTCCGATAGTCTCAAGAATGTACATGCAAAATTTGGGAGGAAACGGTTCACAGGTGTAGATTTCCATCGTAATAAACAAAAAAACTGACTTTATTTTATATATTAGATAATGCATTGTAACAATATTATATTAAAATATTTTCGTTTTATAGTAGTTATATTTTTAATAAATATTTTTAAGTAAATTGTCTTAAAATTTAAAGGAGGCTCAGAACTTGGGGCTCGCAATTGGGTCGATGAAAAACATACATGAATGCCAGTTGCGAGCCACCGGCTCGGAACTTGCTGTTTTGCGGAACATGTCTGTTCTTTACGAATTCTGACAACAACTGAAAATATTTCACACGATGCCTATAGCTGAACCACTAAAAACAGTTGAAAGTGATTGCTAAAAATGATAGTGAAAAAAAATGTCATGAATCCTTAGCTATTTGTGGGATAAACGATAGTGGCTCGGAACTGGGCTCTTTACCCTATTAGCTTTGTAAGTTTAGTTCGAATTGATCTCTTTTTTGAAACAGATTTTGATATGAAGAAAAATCGTGTATTTAAGTATATTTGAATTATTTTTTGTATTAAAAAACAGTAGTGACTATGATCTTTGATATGAGTAGTTTCATTTTCAAATAAATTTTTAATGCATTAAATTTCTTAATGTTTTTGTACTTTATACAAAATTGTTGCTGTTTAGCGTGTTTCAAGAGCGGGACATAACATACATTTGAGTGAGGAAAAACGTGTAAGTGACTTAGATGATATCTGCCTTCAACCACAGACAGTTATTATATTGTCTGTGCTTCAACTCAATCGCTGCTTGATATTTCCAGTATATACCTACAAAGAGTAACAAAATGTGTGCTTTTTTTATTACAAAAAAAAAAAAAAAATTATGCTGCCCGTTTTTTCACAGATGGTTTTGAGAATAATGGTTTTTCATAGTACATAAGTAAAGGCCACAGTCGAGTTTAAAAATTTACTTAAACAAAAAAATCCGCAACACTTTATTTTTAATTTTTTTTTCATTTTGTTCACTTGCGCATCACTTTACAATACTTAAAATACGGATATGCGTATCTAGGTGTTACTATCAAACTCCAATTTTTTGTCGAAAAACAGTGAACGTGATGTGAACCGTTGAGAAAAACTAAAATTAAAAATTTAATTTTTATATAATTTATATCGTTATTATTATTTTTATCATCACAACGAAAAGAACACACTCTTTCGAAGCATCCATGCCATCCATGCACTAAAAACATAGCTTTACACTATTTCAATCTTAAGCGTTCACTACTAGGCAAACTGAAATTCGACGTGCTTAAGAATTTGCGTTTTAACATGTTCAAAAATATGCATGTCATGCATGAATTTTGATTTGCCATACACGTTCATGCCAACCAGCCTCGCTTCAAAACTCAAAGTGAAATGGTCGGCGTATAGTGGCTTGTGATCTCCAAATCGACAGAATTTTGGACGATTACCCAAACGCCGTACGCAAAATCGTTTGAATGCGCGTAGTTTGCTAACCCGTTGAGATATTGACATGAAATTTTTGTGGTTGGTAGATTGGATGAACCACAACAACTGGTACCTTTGGGAGGTGTGGAAGTATGAAAAGGGTGGAGAGGGGAGGGTTTTAGATGAAACATTTTGGTTTATAGATCTCAAGAACCACTTACTCTATCAGGTTGAAACTTGGAACTTATTTAGTAGGTACTATGATAGTGGACTCATTTTCAAAAATAAAATGGTTAATAAGGGTTGAGGGGTGTATAAATGGGGCGAAAACTATGAGTCTGAAACGCATGAAAGCCGGGATTCAAACATTCTAAGATTCATTTCTCTTGAACAATTTATGTCAGAAGTTTGAAACTCTGTTCTTGTCATCAAGTATTCTTCAAAATTAGACTAGGGCTAACATTTTTAAGGGGAGTGGGGGTGTGAGGTTGTGGGTGGTCCAATACTTTGGATTACAATAGCTCCCGAACCAATTACACCAGGTAGAAAAAATTTAGTTTCTGTATATAGGATCACAAGAGGAGTCTACTGAAAGCACAATTTTTGAGGGGACGAGAGAGTGAGCGCGATAGTGTTTGAGACAGCAATTTCTCAAAAAATTCAATTTTTATATAACTGAAACCTTATTAGATATGTTCTTGAAGACTTTATAGGAGTTGAGGTGAGGAGGCATTTTTGGGGGTGATGGTGAAAGGGGGTAGAAAGGAAAATATTCTGAACGCGTCCCGAACTTCTACCGAACAAAGTTGCGCCCAAACGGTTGGCCGATTTTTTGTCTGCGTCGTTCCACCCGTACCTGACTAGGTGCCAACATGGCGGGGTTTAATGGCAAGTAATAAGCAAGGCGCGAAACTTCGTAATTCTAGTGCAATAACACGATCATGAAATTCAAAGAATTCTATCACCATAAAATCGCAAATTTCATTCAGAAATAAAATTCGATTACTAAATTCCTAGAAGATACCTAGAAATTGTGAGTAATTTAGCCCCATGAAGATTCACGCAATGCACATGGCTATAAGATATTTGTTTTCCGTTAGGATACGGAACAAAAATCAAAGAAAATCTTTTTCTGCCTTCAATGAACCGAGTTTTACGACTGTCCTTATATCTTTGTAGCCTGCTGATAAAGAGATTTGTTCTAAATCGGGTTAAAGTTTAAATATTATATTTAACATTCAATTTGAATAATACAAGGATATGAATAATAAAACGAATTTGGGTAATAAGAAGTAAGGACACAACAAGTACTATAAGCCGGACATCAAAGGATTTTTTGCCTGATTCAATCTACCCGTACCTGACTAGGTACCGACATGGCGAGGTTTTATGGCAAGTAAACCTTCGTAGCGATAGTGCAAAAATACGATCATGAAAATCAAAGAATTCTGTAATCATAAAATCGTACCTATGTAGGTTTAACTCAAAATTAAAATTTCAATTGCTTAATTGCCAGGAACAATTCTAAAAATTGTGCGTAATTTAGCGATCATATCAGTGCGCTAGCCCTATGAAAATTCACGCAACGCACCTGGTAATAAGATATTTCTTTACCGTCAGGATACGGAACAAGAATCAAATCGCCTTCAATGAGCCGTCATCCGCATTTAAAAAATGTAAAATTGGAATGACGATCGCCATAGACCATCATGCATGATATCATGAACGTTGGCTCCGCCCACAAAAATCAAAATTTTTTGATTTTCATCATGGCCCATGACGGCCGGCATGAAATGCCATCATGCAGCCCCATACACGAGAGATTTTCAAGAAAAATTCAAATATTCATGCATGCATGACATGCAAAAATGATAGTGTATGGTGGCCTAAGGTGGACATAGATACAACGTTTTCGATGGTGTCCTGTCCAAATGAAATCGTGAAGTGACTGCAGTTATGTTTGTGACATACTAGGGTAAGGTACCCAGTCCTGAGCCCACTTAAGAAAATTTTTTAGTTTGAGTCTTCCGCATTTTGACATATCAAAATATTTTGGTGACCTGTTTTTTTTGTTCTAAGGACTATGTTAGTAGCTATTAAACTAAATAAATAGTTAATAGTTATAGCAAACGTAATTATTTAAAAAATTGAATAATAGTGAAAAAAGAGCAGCGTGCCCAGTAATGAGCCCCTTTTTTCCAATACTGAGCCATGGCCGACCCAAAACTGAGCCCCCCAAAGAAGGTGCGAATATTTGTAGAATAAAGTTCTTAACGATGAAATATCTGTGAATAGCCTTGTAAGTTGTTATTCCTTGATAAATTTTCACACAAAAATTGTTGTTCAGGGACGATCAGTTTTGAATATCCGCCTCTGACCTGTACTCTCACTCACTTAAAACGTTTTATCTTGAAAACTAATAATCAGAATTCAAAGTAGTATAGCTTGTTTTTCAAGTAATTGAATTACCTTTCATTTGATGTAAAAGTTCAAATTGTAACTACACCCGATCTTGAGATATTTACTTCGAAACACCAAATTTGCTACTTCTATTCTAAAAGTTTCGTGATCAATAGTTTTTTTTAAAAATCCCCACTATATAAAAGCTTACAAAAGTTGCACACATTCGCATTGCATAAGTTTAATAATTAAGAAAAAATTATGAATCCAAAAATATTGCACTTTTGATGTTGATGTACCTACATACTTGTTGTTTAAACTGAAAGAATTTAATAATAGTTTGTATGCTTTATTTTAAAATTTGTTGTTTACAATAAATGTTCAAAATGACCACCTTTTACTGTATTATTTATAATACAGTATTGTTATCGATTTTTAAAAAAAAAAAATTTGCTGCCCTCAAAATTTTTTTGTCCACGTTTCATGACTAGTAGACGCGAAAAAAGCAATAAAAATTTTCACTCCGTCTGTACGCCGTACGCCGTACGCCGTACCCCGTACCCCGTACGCCGTACGTCGACCGCCCCAAAATCTTTGAAGGCTCGTAGCTCTCAAACCAGTGGAGCTATTAAATTAAAATTTTTTCTAAGAATAGACTTGGTGAACCCCTTGAATTGACATTATTTTCAAGGGAGGAGGTGTAAGGGGGAAGGCGGGGTAAGCGTTTTAGACGAAAAATTTAGGTTTCTAGATCTCAGGAACCGCTTGTGTTAGGAGGCTGAAACTTAGAATTTCTATAGAGCTTTGATAATGGACCCATTTGCAAAAAAAAAAACAGATATGGGTGAAGGGGTGTGGGGGTGTGGGAGTGGAAGGGGAAGCAATGCGTCCGAAACGCAAAAAAGTCGAGATTGACACATTCTAAAATCCATATCTCCTAAACCGTTAATAGCAAGCAATTAAAACTTAACAAATATCTGTAGTTATACTAGGAGAATAGACTGAAACAAAATTTTTGGGTGGGGGTAGTGACGTACGGGGATGGGGGTTGAAATACTTAACATTACAATATCTCCCAAACCAGTGGCACCAGAAAAACAAAATTCGGTTTGGATACAAAGCTTGATAAATAAAGATTGCTCAAAGTAAAATCTTTGAAGGGGGCGGGGGAGTACGTAAGTGGAGGGGTAAGAATTTTTCAAAAATAACACGTTTCATATCTCAATAACAGTGTAAGATGGTTGCTTCAAATTTTTACCAGAAGTAGGCCTAATAGAACCCTAGTAGGGAAAAAAAGTTTGGGGGTGTGGGTGAAGAGGGTGAGGGTGGGGAAGGGTGATAAAGAAAAAGTTCCGATGCTTATATCTTAAGAATCTATAATGATATGAAGCTGAAACTTGGTATTTAGATAGAGCTATAGTAGTGGCATGGTGGAAAAATAAAATTTTTTTTAGGGGTAGTATGGTACGGTGGTGGGGGGTGTTTTTCCTAACTTTAGAACGGCTTATGCTGTTAAGTTGAAACTCGGTACGTATATGTAAATTAACTAGAAAAGTAATTCTGATAAAAAAAAATTTGAATATTCATTGGCGTTCAGAAGGGGGGGGGGGGCAAAAAAAAATATCGGTTAGTATAAAATGCACATATTTTCACGATTTTCGTCATATCTACTAGGTCTTTCGAAATATTGAATTCATTTTTTTTCTACGGATTCTTCATGTGAATACCTAGAAAGTGTTTTCAAGATTTTTTGAAATTCGACCCCTAAGAGGGTGTAAACTGGTTGTATACTTTTTCATGAATTCCACCATGTTTCTCAGGTCTGATCAGATATCGAATATCTTTTCACTTCCCCAGGCTTGTTTAATAATCACCTATTTTTAAGTTTTGTTTTTTTCAACCTCTAGACCGCATCCCGGAATATGACCCAATTAATTAATTCATATGTTACACCCTTTTCTAACCGCTTCCGGAACTTTTTGTTAGGTTTTCAGTCACATAGTAACATACACCGCATCCCCGAATTGAACGCGTTCTGAACTATTGCCGGAAAAATAATACAGTTGCGCCCAGACTGTTGGCAGATTTTTTTTGAATGCACGCTAAATTTTTTCGTTTTGCAAGTGTTCTCCTGAACTCCTGCATTAGTTCTGTTACTGACGCATTGATCCTTGTACTTTGATATTTCAATGCTACTACTGCCGTTGCTTATACAAGATTCCTCATCCCCACATATAAATAAATCCATAATAGTAATATTAGAAGATTTCGCATGCCATTTATACCGATCCAGTGATTGCTATAATTTTAACCACCAATCTGGGATTTGTCGGCTGTTATGAGCTGGAGCCACATCGTGTTGGTAAAACATTGAGCCAATAGTATCAGTAGAATATCATCCTAAAAGTCCTGTAGATCGTTTTTGTTAAAAAATGTAAGTAACTAAAACTATTTAAAGAATGCGGAAGACACATATATAATAAAATTGTTACGAATCACACTTGCCCATAAATTGACAAAATCACTAAATTATGCCACTATTCTACTGTGTGTATATTGCTCTCAGCCCACGTATGTAGGCTGTGGAAGTTTCTGATACCGTCTCTGGTAAATTGGGAATCATATGTCCCAAAAACATTGTTCATAGAAGTCTCGTCAACTATTTGTCGTTCAAGGAGCCAATTACAAAAATTAATTTTTTTGGCAAATCAATGGGTAGCAGCTTCTGCACTGGTATGTGATGGTAGGAATGCAGTTGTTCTGCTTTTAAACAACTCCAAACTTTCCATTTAGAAATGTTCAACTGCAATGCCAAGCGTCGGATACTGATGGATGGACCATTTTGAACTCCATACAGTATTCCTTTATCGGCTTGATCAGTGATTATTGGCATAGGGTTTGCATTTACTCTGCTCAGGACAAGCAGCCAGTTTCCCGAATCCTTCTGTAAACATCTTGAAATAATCTTCCATGAGGTGTTCGTGGATTCAGATATCTATGATGATATAGCGATCGCGCCACAAGTTATTTTCCCTGACACTCTCCATAGATGAATGTAAGGTAATTCGATTCCCTAAAAAAAAAGCTATAACAATTTTAAATTTGATTACTAGTTTTCTAGATATAACGTTTTAAATGAGTGAGAGTACAGGTCCGAAACACTTTTCTTGACTATAGTGAATCTCCACGGATAATGAAAATTATATAGAACTTTTTATAAATCTATCAGTACAAAAGTATAGTAAAACCAAAGATCGAAATACGGTAGTTACCCGCTGTTTGAATCAAAATGAAATCCTTATACAAGAATAGTTAATTTTTCAAATCACTCCCGTTCTGCACGAAATATATCTTCCGACAGTTAGTTCTCCTTCCAAATGGAAAGTGATGTCGAACTGACAATAAAAAATAATGGTATTTAACGAAAAAATCAAAATTTAGCTAAACCAAGCATATTCTTAGCTATTGGTGAAAATTTTCAGAGGTGAGGGGGCTCAGGACTGGGTACTTTACCCTATATGTGTAGTATAGTATGCGAAACTTTGCCGCCAGAGCAGCTGACAGTTTATCCGAGGCATTTACAAACAAGATTGTTAGCTCTGCTAAATTAGCTTTTGGGATGATCCACATCTTTTTTTTTCAATTTGATCTGATCCAATTGACCAAAAACGCAACTAATACTGAATGTGTACATCAGATTAATTAGTGCGTAAAGTTTGTCACTCCTTTGTTCAAGCTTGAACTTCGTACCTAGTCAAATATTTTGTCTTCATTATTTGTATATGTAGGTATATATGTACTTAATTTATTATGTACTTGGCATAATCTTCGTCATTCCTCTAAGCTCGACGGTCAGTGTCACAAGAATAAATCTAATCTAATCTTACGATTTATTTTCTGTATTTATAAATATAATACATACACCTGAAGATGTTCTTGAAAACACCATAAACGCAAAACACCAACAAACACCAACACTCTAATCAATTACCATGAAAATTTTGCCAACATATGGATATGATTAGCTCAACGTGAAATGTAATACGAGTAGTACCTGTTGCCAAGGAACATACGCCAAAAGGTGTCTTGATTCTGTTTGATGATCTCCGAAGAATTTACGACTTTGGAATTTCCCATATTAACTCGAAAATATGTAAATACCTTCGATGACATGAAGTTGTTGGAACTAAGGTTAGTTTCCATTGTACTGTTGTAAATGGACCTGCTATGGAACACAGGTGTGTCTTGTATATAAACGGAGCCATAGGTCTGAATCAAGAACTTCATGCCATAGTTATGGTATGGATAATTTTCTCACACGATGTGTACTTACTTATTTGGCGTGTCAGTAATAAAAAAAAGAAAACAATTGAATAAATTTCTGAAGGACAACCAAACTTTTAAATTTGCTACTTGTTAAAAAGACACCTGCATATTCTTTTTATGGCACAAAAACGAATCTTACTTCGTTTTGGGATTGTTCTATTGTATAGCGTCGTTTTGATGTGATATAAATTATATGAGCTAAGCCACAACATCATCTAAAAATTTTGGTCAGAAACTAACGTTGTGTTTTATTCGCTATCGCTGCTGAAGTAATTAATAATAATTAGCACTAATAGTAGTTAGCTCTATGAATATTAAGAGGGAGTTCGTGAAAGCTATTGGACATTTGTACGAAAGGCACGACCTCTTCATAGGCAGTGGCGTTGCTAGACATGATTTTCAGGGAGGGGGGGTCGGCTTAGCAACAAAATTTTAATATTGACCAATTTCAACTTCAAATTGACCAGTGAACTTCGATAGTATATACAAGTAGTTATTAATAGTAGTATCCAGTGCCTTTTCGTTGGCGTTTGGCGCCCTGGTGCAGATTTTCAGTGGCGCCTCTTACATTTGTAAAGAATTGTAAAATAAAACATAACGCAGTCACGATCGGCTGCAAGCCAATCGTATGATACTCTAGATGAAATACTGACCTCCGATTTATGTTTTAGCTGGAAATATATCAAAAGAATAAGGAGTGCACAAGCAATTATTACATGACCTTTTACTTACAGGTAAGAACTATTGTATAGTGGCTACTCAATTTTTTGATTAGGATATTTTATAGAATTTTTGTATGGCAACTACATGAAGGACTTATGGGATATTTTTCATATTAATAGTTTCAGCTGCGACTATCATAAAACGAAAGTGTATAAAATTTCAAAGTCGTAACTTAAAGAGTTCTAAAGTTATCGTTCAATATTGGTCAACATGTTTATTAAGGACATTTGTATGGCAGCTACCCGAAGGAATTAACGGATGGCGCTGATTAATGAACTACGTCTTGGTTTTGGTATAAAACTAATTCCTGTAAAATTTTAAATTCCTGCTTTAACTCGTTCTGGAGTTATAGTGGATTCAGTACCAAGGACACATTTTTGAAGGACTTTTCTAGGCTGATATACGAAGGACTCATTCGATTTGCATCATATTCGGAACTTTTGATTCAAACATCGTAAACCTTAAGTATGCAAAATTTCAAGTTCCTAACTTGAAGCATTCGAGCAATAAATGTGAAAACGTGTTTTAAGGACTCTTGTATGGGAGGTACCCGAAGGAGTGAAAGGATATCGCCCATTAACGAACTTAGCCTTACTTTTTCCATTTTACAAGTTGTGACAAAATTTCAACTTCCTAGGTCAACGCGTTCTTGAGTTATCGTGCTAACGGACGGACGGACGGACAGCAAACGGATTTGGGAGTTTTGGCCAAAAATAAACACAAAATAATATACAATATTTTTTCGTCTGAGGCTCGGTTCTATGCGTTACAAACTTTTCGGGCTGGATTAAACTTATAATACTCTATATGTTCATCTAGAGTACAAACATACTAATTTTCAAATGCTGTTATGTATTGAAATTTATTTCAAAGGTAAAAAATAACCATATACAGAACCTGACTACCCAGAACCCTGAAAATATCGACTGGATTTCTGAAAAAAAAAGATCACGTGCACTACTTAGAAAATTTTTCAGTCTGTGAGAAAAAAAATTACTAGTTAGGGTTGGGGTGTTTTAAGATAGAGTTCCATTTGCCCCCCAAAGAGTTCTGTCGATAACACGTTATCAACATTTACGCTAACTGTTAAGAAAAAGAAGTTATAGCGAAGAAGAAGTAAGAAGTTATTATCGATTTTACTTATGCGCAAATTTTCGCGCGTTTTTACGTTCGTAGTCATTTTACTTTATTATTTTAATAATTAAGTATTGTGATTGATTTTTTAAAAAAAAAAATTTGCTACCCTCAAAGTCCGCCGTACGTAAGATCGTTTGGAGGCTCGTAGCTGCCAAACGCTTTGAGATATTAAATTGAAATTTTTTTAACGAATAGACGGGGTAGGCGCCTTGAAGTGACCAAATTTTTAGGGGTGGGGGTGTAAGGGGGAAGGAGGGGGAAGTGTTTTAGACCAAAAATTTTGGTTTCCAGATCTCAGTAACCCCTAATGTTAGGAAGCTGAAACTTGGAATTTCTATAGAGCTCTGATAGTAGACCCATTTGCAGAAAAATTGTCAATATTGATCAAGGGGTGTGGGAGTGGGGGGAAATGTAATGCGTCCGAAACCCAAAAAAGGCGAGATAGACACATTCTAAAATCTATATCTCATAAACCGTTAATGGCACACTATTCAAACTTGAAAAATATTTGTAGTTATACTAGGAGAACAGAATCAAGAAAAATTTTGGGTGGGGGAAGTTGTGTATGGGGGTGGGGGGTGAAAAACTTAAGATTACGATATCTCATGAACCAATTGCTCTAGAAAAATAAAATTTGGTTTGGGTATAAAGGTTGACAAATAAAGATTGATCAAAGAAAAATTTTTTAAGTGGGAGGTGGAGCATAGAAGTGGAGGGGATGAGAATTTTTCAAATCAAACACATTTCATATCTCAAGAACAGTTTAAGATAGATGCTTAGAATTTTTACCAGAAGTAGCGCTAATTAAACCCTAGTAGGGAAAAAAGTTTTGGGGTTGTGGGTGAAGAGGGGGAGGGTGGGGGAGGTTGAAAAGGAAAAAGTTCCGATGCTTATATCTGGAGAACCTGTAATGATATAAGCCTTAAACTTGGTATTTAGATAGAGCTATAGTAGCGGAATGTTGAAAAAATATAATTTTTTTTTAGGGGTAGTATGCTACGGGGGTAGGGGGTGTTTTTCCCAACTATTAAACGGTTCATGCTAGAAAGTTGAAACTCGGTGTGTATATGTAAATCAACTAGAAAAGTAATTGTGATAAAAAAAAATTTGAGTATTCATTGGCGTTTAGAAAGGGGGGCAAACAAAATTATTTGTATATATAATGAAAATAAAATGCATATATTTTCACGATTTTCGTCATATCTACTAAGTCTTTCCAAATATTGAATTCATTTTTATTCTACGGATTCTTCGTATGAATACCTAGAATGTGTTTTCAAGGTTTTTTGAAATTCGACCCCAAAGGGTAGTGTGGTACAAGTGGGGGTGTTTTTCCTATATATAGAACGGCTTAAGCTACAATGTTGAAACTCGGTGTGTATATCTAAATGAACTAGAAAAATAATTTTGAATAAAAAAAAAGAATATCTATTGGCGTTCAGAAGGGGGGCAAAAAAAATTATCTGTGAAAATAGAATGCATATTTTACCACGATTTTCGACATATCTACTACCTCGTCCCAAATAATGAATTTAATTTTATTCTATGTATTCTCCATATGAATACCAAGAAAGTGTTTTCAAGATTTTCTGAAAATTGACCCCCAAGGAGGTGTAAAGTGATTGTGTACTTTATCATAAACTATTCCATATCTCTCAGATCCAATCAGATTTTCACTTCCACGATCTTGTTCTTTTTGATAGGTTTTCAGTCACATAGTAGCCTTCACCGTATTACAGAATTGAACGCGTTCCTAACTTCTGCCGGTAAAAATAATAAAGTTAAGCCCAGATTGTTGGCAGATTTTTTATATGTATGTAGAGTAGTGCGTATCTCGATGGGAAATCATCGGATCGATTGATTGTATAAGGGATCGGTGAGACGAAGCTGAATATAATGGTAATATTTATCTGGTCTTATCTGTTTCAATTTTTCAGTGACGCCATTTCAAAATTCAATAAAGAACAACGAATAAATATTATATATGTTCATTGTTTGACGAGCTCAACATTTGTAAATTAAACTGACGATTTAAGAACGTTTTACTTTATTATTTTAATAATACAGTATTGTGATAGATTTTTTTTTAAAAAAAAAAATTGGTACCCTGAAAAATTTTTTTTAGACGTTTCATAACTAGTAGACACGACAAAAGCATTAAAAATTTTCAGTCCATCTGTCCGCGGTACGCAAAATCGTTTGAAGGCTCGTAGCTCCAAAGCGCTTAGAGATATTAAGTTGAAATTTTTTTTACAAATTGACGGGCTCGTTGAAGTGACCAAATTTTTAGGGGAGGGGTGTGAGGGGAAGTAGGGGGAAGGAGGAGGAAGCGTTTTAGACGGAAAATTTTGGTTTCTAGATCTCAGCAACCACTTTTGATAGGAAGCTGAAACTTAGATTTTGTATAGAGTTCTGATAGTAGACCCATTTGCATAAAAATTGTCAATATTGATCATGGGGTGTGGGTGTGAGGGGAAAAATATTGCGTCCGAAACGCAAAAAAGCCGAGATAGACACATTCTAAAATACATATCTCCTAAACCGATAATGGCACACCATTAAAACTTAAGAAATATTTGTAGTTATACTAGGAGAAAAGATTGAAAATAAGTTTTTGAGTAGGCGCAGTGACGTATGGGGGGGGGGGGGGTTAAAAACTTTCGGTTACGATATCTCCAGTACCAACTGCTCTGGAAAAGTAAAATTCGGTATCGGTGTAAAGGTCGACAAATGAACAATGATTAAAGTAAAATGTTTTAAGTGGACGGCGGAGCATAGAAGTGGAGGGGATAAGAATTTTTCAAAAAAAGTACATATCATATCTCAAGAATAGTGTAAGATAGCTGCTCAAATTTTTTACCAGAAATAGCGCTAATTGAACCCTAATGAGGAAATTTTGAAAATGTGAGTGTAAAGGGTAAGGGTGGGAGAGGGTGAAAGGGAAAAAATTTCGATGCTTATATCTTAAGAACCTGTAATGATATAAACCTTAAACTTGGTGTTTAGATAGAGCTGTAGTAGCGGCATGTTGGCATGGGGGAAGTTTTTCTTAACTATTGAAATCGCGAATTGAAAATTCGAAGAGCGCATAAATCATAGATTCAGGTGGTGTAATTATTTGGTGTAATTTTTGCTTTTGGAGAATCTCGACCTGCAAGTTGTATGGGAGGTCCTGGAAAGGACATAGCGCAAAAATCAAATTTACAAAATTCCGAGAGCGCATAAATCATGTATCGATCGTGCATCATTTTTTAGTAGGATTTCGCATTGGTCGAGTAGGCATTTCTGTTTTACTGTTTCGGAATCGACGAATTGTATGGGAGGTCCTTGACAGGACGCAGTGCGAAAATAGCGAATTGCAGATTCTAAGAGCGCATAAATCATAGATTCAGCTCGTATAGTTATTTGGTGTAATTTTTGCTTTTGGGGAATCTCGACCTGCGAGTTGTATGGGAGGTCCTGGAAAGGACATAGCGCAAAAATCAAATTTACCAAATTCCGAGAGCGCATAAATTATGTATCGATCGTGTATCATTACTTAGTAGGATTTCACATTGGTCGAGTAGGCATTTCTGTTTTACTATTTCGGAATTGACGATTTGTATGGGAGGTCCTTGACAGGACGCATTGCGAAAATCGCAAATAGCAGATTTTGAGAGCGCATAATTCATACATCCAGCTGGTATAGTTATTTGGTGTAATTTTTGCATTTGGAGAATATCGACCTGTGAGTTGTATGGGAGGTCCTAGAAAGGACATAGAACAAAAATCAAATTTACCAAATTCCGAGAGCACATAAATCATGTATCGATCGTGCATCATTACTTAGTAGGATTTCGCATTGGTCGAGTAGGCATTTCTGTTTTACTGTTTCGGAATTGACGATTTGTATAGGAGGTCCTTGAAAGGATGCAGTGCGAAAATCGCAAATCGCAAATTGCAAATTCTAAAAGCGCATAAATCATAGATTCAGTTAAAAAAGTAATTTGGTGTAATTTTTGATTTTGGAGAATCTCGACCTGCAAGTTGTATGGGAGGTCCTGGAAAGGACATAGCGCAAAAATCAAATTTACCAAATTCCGAAAGCGCATAAATCATGTATCGATCGTGCATCATTACTTAGTAGGATTTCACATTGGTCGAGTAGGCATTTCTGTTTTACTGTTTCGGAATTGACGATTTGTATGGGGGGTCCTTGAAAGGATGCAGTGCGAAAATCGCGAATTGAAGATTCTAAGAGCGCATTAATCATCATAGATTCAGCTGGTATGGTTGTTTGGTGTTGTTTTTGCTTTTGGAGAATCTCGACCTGCGAGTTGTATGGGAGGTCCTAGAAAGGACATAGCGCAATAATCAAATTTACCAAATTCCGGGAGCGCATAAATCATGTATTGATCGTGCATCAATACTTAGTAGGATTTCGCGATGGTCGAGTAGGCATTTCTGTTTTACTATTTCGGAATTGACGATTTGTATGGGAGGTCCTTGACTGGACGCAGTGCGAAAATTGCAAGTTGCAGATTCGAAGAGCGCATAGATCAGAGATTCAGCTGGTATAGTTATTTGGTGTAATTTTTGGTTTTTGAGAATCTCGACCTGCGATTTGTATGGGAGGTCCTTGAAAGGACAGCGCAAAAATCAGTTGTAATGATTTCTGAGAGCGCATAAATAGTGAATAATTTCTGTGTATTTATTTTTTAAATTTTTTCAAATTTTAGGGGTGGGGGGGCTAGCTTGCCGCCCACTCAGCCCCCCACCTTTAAATGATTTATCCTTACTAAACGAAAGGAGCGCAAAATTTTTTTCTTGGACTTTTGGAGAGTGCATAAATAGCGCATAATTCTGTAATTTTTTCATTAAGTTTGGAGGAAGTGGAGGGGCCAGCTGGGCGGACGTGAAACTATCACAATATTGTACATATTATTCAAATAATTTTCAGATGTTGAGCTCATCAAACAATAAACAAACATATTATTTATTCGTTGTTCTTCATTGTATTTTAGAATGGCGTCAATGAAAAATTGAATCAGATAAGATCAGATAAATATTACCATCATATTCAGCTTCGTTTCACAATCGATCGACCCGATGATGTCCCATCGAGCCCTGCACTACTCTACATATAAAAATGACTACACGAACGTATAAGCGAGCGAAAATTTACGCATATAAGTAAAATCGATAATAACCCTCTCAGATACACACTTGTATCATCTCGAACTTGTCCCAGTGCTAATCTTAATAGTGTAGTAAAAAAATTCATTATTTTATTAAATTGTTGGCGAAAATTTTGATATGGCATATGGCTACCTTAAGGGCCCTGTAGATGGACATTCTTGCATGTCACTCATGCGTACCATGCCTGAATCCTGATTTTATTCCATACACGCTTATTCATGCTAATCCTTTTCGATTCAAACAAAGTGAAATGGTTGACATCGTGGCTTGTGCTCTCCAAATGGAAAGTGTTTTGGACGATAATTTTCAGAATAAAAAGGGGAGAAAAAGGAACAGTAATAAAAATATAAATAAAAATAATTAAATAAACAATAGTAAATGACTACGACGGCGGGTGAGAAATCCTCATCTTTGGTCCTCCACGTGGGTGCCTGCTGGTAATGATTAGTCAGGATGCATCTTGTTTCCTCCGGATTACTCAGCCGAGACTTACGCACTCGCATCAATCGGGTGTTGTGGTCATTTAGATTGAGGTACCCTAATCTGTGTTACTTCCCCCCTGTGCCGTCTACCCATTACCACTTTTCCCGCCCAACCCCAAGTCAAGGTGTAAATCATCGTGCCGAGGACTGCATGGCTGAGGGGGTGGCTCAGTCGCGGACGATAGACTCCAGACATCGGGCGACCTCTGGTTTAATCTAGCCTTCCCATGGTAATGCGGTGCTCTGCCATGGGTGACGTCCCTTTTTCACGCGCTACTCGTGGGAATCACATGAATATCGAAAAAAATGAAAACCAAAAAACACAAAAAAACACAAAAAAAAATAGTTGAGGACGTAGAGGGAGGTAGACGGGAACCCAGCGTTCTGTCGAGTGACGACGATGAGGCTTCGCTCTCGTCCAACTCGCCGGACGACAGGTTCGGGAGTTTGTCGACGGAGGATCAGCTTCTGGCGTCGGTCGAAGACGCTGACGTTACCCTGACTGTTGATACGCAGGATGGCCATGAGCACACTGCTATTGCTTGTGGGGAGAGCACAGCTGTCTGCAGCACTGCTGACCTAACTGGTGAGACTCGGGATGGTAAGCATTCCTTTCTTGCCGGGGAGGCCTCTGAGGCTGCACGCAGTAGAGATGCCGACCTGAACCTAGTTGCTGACGAACCCATCGAGGAACAGGGATGTTTTAAGTGGGTAAGGGTAGGCAATGGTAGGGCTAACGCACACCTGCAGGCGAAGCGTAGGATGCGATCGGCCTTACGGAAGATTGCCAAGTACGAAGCTCTGAACCCTAGTCAGCTCAGTGACTGGGAAAAGGAGCAGTACGACAGGGCAGTGGCAATTGCGTCGGACGCTGGCCTGATAGAGTATCTGGGCGATTGCAAGAGAAGGGCTACTGAGTCAAAAGCAAGCGCGGAAGCGTCAGCTTCGAGCAAAGGGACAGTGACCGGAACCTCTGGCACATCGGAGGTGAGGCGAGGAGAGGAAACGGGGTCAGCCACAGTGGACTACGGGGTGAGAAAGGAGAGGGTAGCCGAAGCTGGGACTTCTGGGGGCTCAGCCCATCCGGTGGCTGGGTCCTCGACGTCTAAGGGGGATGGTAAGAAGGATGGCTTTAAGGCGAAGCGGGTCAGATCCGACGATACGGTGGCTGCAGGGGAGGCGAAGAAGGCTAAGGCTTCTACGTCCTTCCAGGCAAATGCTGCTGAGGATAAGCTCCGCATCGCCCTGGTCAATGATCAGGAACCCAGTGGACGGCTCCTCATGGATCAGTGGCTGCAAATCGAGGGCAAAATCCTTGATGCACTGCTGACCCAATATCGAACGGGCGGTCCTGATACGGACCTGCGGTTTGACGGGGCAGGCTGGGATGGAGGGCACAAAATTATCGCGTGCGGTAATGAAGCCTCCAAGGAGCCGATTTCCAGGGTGGTTGCTGAACTGGGCGAAGTATGGGAAGGTGCAAGGATAAAGGCGGTTCCTCCATCAGAACTGGGGAAGTACATCCTTCCCAAGGCATGGGTATGGATTCCCAGACCATACCTGGAGGGAGAAAAGGTTCTGGACCTTCTTCAATTCCAGAACAGGGATCTATGAGTGGACGGCTGGAAGGTGTTTAAGGTGGGGCCAAAGCAGGAGTTTGGCCAGCAATTCCTCCTGGCTCTCAGCAGGGATTCTATGCCATACTTGGAGGAATGTAAAGGGATGGTAAGGTTCGGGCTGGGCAGGGTCATGGAAAAACCATCCCTACAGAAGAGGGGTATAGAGGAGGCGGTTCCCACTGATGTTGGAGGTGATGCAGATTAACCTCCACCATAGTAAGGTGGCAACCGCGTTTTTGGCGGCCTACATGGCAGAAAAGGGAGTCTCTGTGGCATTAATTCAGGAGCCCTGGGTTAACGGAAAGAACGTTATCCAAGGACTTAAGCTCCTGAATTATAAGCTATACTATAAGAAAGGTGAAGGTAAACCCATGGCATGTATATTAATAAAAACAGAGCTAAAGACTTTTTTGTTGAATAATTACAGTAATGAGGATATAACGGCAGTTATCATTGAAAGGGAGAAGGGTAAATCTATGTGTCTGGCGTCGGCTTACCTACCATATGACGGCGCGGAAGTTCCAGCGGAAGCAGTGCAGGAGCTCGCAATGTGTACCAAATGGGACACTGTCATCGGATGCGATGCGAACGCACACCACACGCAGTGGGGAAGTACTAACACCAACAAACGGGGTAAGTCACTTTTTGATTTTATTATGAGCACCAATCTTAGGATTTGCAACACAGGGTCAGACCCTACGTTCATAGTCAGGAACCGAAAGGAAGTGCTGGATATTACGATGGCTACAAACTCTGGTACTTTCAGAGTTGAAAAATGGAAGGTCTCGGACAAACCATCTTTTTCGGACCATTGTTGGATTCTCTTCGAAATTAATTTTGAGCAGACGAAAATTCAGCCGGCATGGAGTCCCAGGAAGACGGAGTCGGATTTGCCGCCTCCTCCGGGGGAACTGAGGTGTGTGGATCAGATTGAGGATTGTGTGGGAGTTTTCAATGCAGTTTTAGTTAACGCTTTTCAAAGGTCCTGTCCGCTGCCTAGGGCTCCGAGGAAAGCTAATCCATCCTGGTGGAATGGCGAACTGAGGAAATTGAGGGAGGCTAGTAGAAAACTTTTTAATAGGGCAAAACGGGACGGAAATGAGGCGGACAGGGACAGGTATAAAGACAGTCTCAGGGTCTTCAAGTATGGAATTAGTAAGCGTAAACGGGAGTCGTGGAAAGGTTTCTGCGAGTCTATTAGCGGAAACAGTGAAGCGTCAAGACTGCGGAAGCTACTCTCCAAGGAGCCTTGTGCCCCAAGCTATATTAGACGGGGTGACGGAACATGGGTGGAAACCAGTCAAGAGACGCTAGAGCTTTTGATGTCCACTCACTTCCCTGGTAGCACATCGCTGGATGGGCACCAATTGGGAAGTGGAGCTTCACTGACACATCAAGGAATTGTTTCGGAAGGGATGGTCGAACTGCTAGGTGAGGAAAGGATCAAATGGGCTATTGGCACTTTTGCTCCCTATAAATCACCAGGACCAGACGGCATCAGGCCAATCATGCTACAAAGAGCTTCGGTGGCAATTCGAAAATGGCTAAGCACCATTTATAGAAGCTGCCTGTCGGCGGGGTACGTCCCACATGCCTGGCGGGAGGCGCGTGTCGTCTTTATCCCGAAAGCTGGCAGACCCAGCCACACAATAACAACGGACTTTCGACCCATCAGTCTATCGTCCTTTGTGCTCAAAGTACTTGAAAGGCTTTTGGAAACGCACATTCGGAATCTATGTGGAGACAGGATGCTGTCGGGCGCACAGCATGCCTACATGAGAGAAAAATCTGTAGACACAGCCCTGCACGAGGTAGTGGGGTCTATAGAATCTAGCCTGGAGTATAAGGAATTTGCCTTAGCAGCTTTCCTGGACATAGAGGGGGCTTTCAACAACGTGACGGTGGAAGCAATTAGGGTAGCGCTGTATAGAATTGGATTAGAGGAGGTATTGACATGTTGGCTAACGACTCTTCTGAATACCAGAATCGTGTCGGCGAACATGGGACGAAGCATGGTTAGAAGACAGGCCTCAAGGGGGACGCCTCAGGGAGGGGTGATATCTCCCCTTCTTTGGCTCCTTGTTGTGAACGAGGTTCTCCTGGAAATTGAAAAGCAGGGAATAAAGGTCGTAGCATATGCGGACGACATTGTAGTAATCGCTAGGGGCAAGTTTTTGGATACGCTGACGAGCATTTTGGAATCAGCACTTCGCACACTCAGCCAGTGGGCTGGACGATGCGGCCTGGGGGTGAATGCTTCAAAAACGGAATTGGTGCTATTCACAAGGAAGCACAGAATTCCGGCATTTAGGCTGCCGAAGCTCGAAGGCGTAGAGCTTAGACCATCGGAACAAGCTAAATATCTGGGACTAATTCTGGACAGGAAACTAAGCTGGAAATTAAATATTCAGGAGCGGGTTAAGAAGGCGAATAACGCGCTTTTCGCGTGCAAGCAAACTGTGGGAAAAAGCTGGGGGCTCAAACCAAACATCGTGCACTGGTTGTACACGGCGGTTGTGAGACCTATTCTGACATATGGGGCAGTGGTGTGGTGGAAAGCCATGGATAAAAAGTACAATCTTAGGGAATTGGGCGGTGTGCAACGAACTGCCTGTGTTATGATCACGGGAGCCCTACGCACAACTCCTACTGCCGCGTTGGAGGTGTTTTTGCATCTATTGCCATTGGATATCTTTGTAAAACAGGTAGCGGCAAATACGGCAGTTAGGCTATCTAGCTTTGCCCTTTTTAAGCGGAGCTCTAAGGGGCATAGCTCCATCCTCAGCTCCATGGGAAGAATTGCAGCAGATATTAGTACGGACTACTTATTTCCAGGGTTGGATTTTGCGAGGCCATACGAAATTGCTTATCCTAGTAGAGTGGACTGGGAGAACAACGGAGTGCTACGTGAAGGGGAAATCTCCGTTTATACGGATGGATCGCAAATGGAATGTGGCACTGGCGCTGGCGTCTTCTCCGAGCAGCTGAGTGTAGAGAAGTCGTTTAGGTTGCCAGATGTATGCAGCGTCTTCCAGGTGGAAATCTTGGCCGTGATACAGGCAGCAAACATCCTGTTAATGGGGGAGGTATGTGATCAGAATATTTCACTCTACATTGACAGCCTGGCGGCCATAAAGGCACTGGAATCAGATACCATTAAATCCAAGTTGGTAAAGCGCTGTCGAGAAGTGCTGCAGGTACTTTGTAGTCAGAACAGAGTACTGATTTGCTGGGTGCCAAGGCATAGTAATGTACTAGGGAACGAAAGAGCGGATGAGCTCGCTAGATCAGAATCGGCATCGATTGGTGGAGTAGAGGAGGATGTAAGTCCACGTGTGTGTGATATCGAAGCGCGTATTGGTGAGCGCTCCAAAAAATCCGCTGACTCTAGGTGGGCAGGGCTAGCAAGCTGCAGGATTTCTAGATCTTTGTGGCCAGAGTTGGATAGTCAAAAGACTAAGAATATTTTAAATTGGGATAGAGGGAGACTGCGCCTGCTCGTTGGTGCACTGACGGGGCACTGCATGCTGGAAAAACACGCTATGCGGCTAGGGATAGCGGAGTCTGACACTTGCAGGATCTGTCACGACCTGTATGCTGTAGAGGACATCACTCACATTTTGTATGATTGCCCGAGGATTGCTAGAAGGCGCTTTAGAGTTATGGGTAGTCTCTTCTTTGAAAGCATCGAGGATTTGAGGGCAGTAGGGTATAGCAAAATGGTCAGGTTCTGCAGGGAGCTGGAATGTTTTTAGGATGGATGTATAGCCCGCGGGGACCTGAAGGGATCGCAATGGGCCCATATGGCGCCTAGTGAGCGTGGTGGTCCTAGCGCTGCGCCTGTTCTTAAACCTAAACCTAACCGAAATGACTACGACAAGAATTGTCGGGGCTTGTCATAAGCACAACACAAGACTATATCTTTGTAGCATTCCGATAAAGAGTTTTTTCTAGATCATGTTAAAGTTTAATTATTATATTTAATATTTTATTTGGATAATACAAGGATATGGATAATAAGCAGTAGAAACCAGCGTGACCACAAGTGCTACGATGGTAGCAGAATGCTACTATTGACAATTTTTTACAACTATGTTACTACACGCCTAAATTTGCTACCCTGGTGAAATTAGCCGTTATAAAACTTGTGGCAAAATGGAAAAAACTGATTATGCAGCTTCTAGGCTTTTTTTTTTAAAAAAAAATCACAAAACATATTCTTTGTTGAAATGGAAAAGTTGTGGCATTATGCTTATTAAATAAATAAATATTATAGTTTTCAATCTAGATGTGGCTGTTTCTGCCCCGAAATGCAATCAATGTTTCTCTTCCATTCTTTCGGTTGAAGTTTTCTTTCCCTGGAGTTTGTAGTTTATAGAATTCCATGTAGTTTCTCCATCTGATGATTTATTTCTTATTGTTCCTCGACCTTATGTTCTTTTTCTTGTTATTCCTTGACATGATTATCATTAAAAACTGTTCATATGTCTCTAAAATAACAAGTTCAACATTTTCCACCTCCTCATAGCCTTAAAACACAAACGAAACACGAGAAAAAACTCAAATCAAAGATTGTGTAAGGTTATATCAACAATCAGCTGTTCGATTTTATAAGATTCATGGGTACTATAATACCATTACCAAACTATAACAATAAAGTTTCTTAAAATAGTTGAAAATAGTCTAAAACAGTGTTACTCTCGTATAAAGAGAAATAAGAATATATACTCTGGTTTTGCACCCAAACAAGTGTCATTGTGTTAAGTAAAAATATGGCTGGTTTTGCAACTGATAATATATATAGGTCAGATTTTGAAATCAAACTCAAAGAAATATGGCTGGTTTTGGCCCGAACTGGGTTTTTCAAACTCAATTTTAAAGGCTTAGGACTGCTTTATAGTAGGTATGTATGTATGTATGTATGTAGCTCAATTTAGTTTTAAAAATGTTAGCCTGAGATGAGACGAATACAGGGAGAGCGAAATCAAAAAACTGTCGAAGGGCAAAACATGCATTTTGTGTGAATTTGTATTTTCATAAATAAATGTACACACTTTAATATATTATTTTTTCTTTAAACATTTTAAATTTGTAGTATATACAGCAGGGGCGGATCCAGACTTTGCTGTTGGAAGGGGCGGAATTTTTTTTGGTGTGGCTATTTTGTTTGATCACGTTTTGTGTGAATTTAACTACATAGACTGCACTTAGCAAAAAATGGGTCATCTAATGACAGGATCACATTGTTTTCATTTTATTAATTCATCAAGATTTGCCAAAGTTGTTACCTTACCATCTCTGATTCTTTTAAAAAAAAATTGTACTTGAAGAACTAATGAAAAAAATAATAGAAAGTCAAATTTTTGTTTCTATCTCATTTTTTAACTAACAAAAACAACAAATATCTTTAAAATAAGCCCTACTTGATTATTCAGGGATAAAAATTACGAGAGATATGTATTTTAAAAGAGAATTCGGACATCTTTTTTGGTAAATCTTTAACAGACTTATGTACATACTTTAACAAAAAAAAAAAAAAATTAGATAGAAACAAAAAATTGAAATCATATTTATTTCACTAATTATTCGAGTACAAAAATTTTCAAAAGAATCGGCGATGGTAAGGTCACACTGATAACACTTGTAACAGAATTTATAATATGTATTTAACAACTTACATACGCATTTTATGCTAATATTGCAAATCAATAGTAGCGTGGGTGGTACAAAGGTAGATGGGACGAATAATGCTAATACGAATTATATCCACTAATAATTTGAAACTACTATAATCTAACTACAGAACATTAGTTCTTTGACTTTTTTGACCCCGATCCCATTGAGATCCCAAGTTCATTTTTTAGTAGGTATGTTTCGAAAAACAGTACAACCTACGAAATATAAAAAAAAAACCGCTTTGAGATATTCAATGATAAAGGAATAAATATTTGTCTATGAAAAAATTTTCGAGGATAATTGATATAGCGACAACCCTCCTCTTTAAAATAAGCTATTACTGTATTATTTATAATACAGTATTGTTATCGATTTTTAAAAAAAAAAAATTTGCTGCCCTCAAAATTTTTTTGTCCACGTTTCATGACTAGTAGACGCGAAAAAAGCAATAAAAATTTTCACTCCGTCTGTACGCCGTACCCCGTACGCCGTACGCCGAACGCCGTACCCCGTACGCCCCAAATCTTTGAAGGCTCGTAGCTCTCAAACCAGTGGAGCTATTATATTAAAATTTTTTCTAAGAATAGACTTGGTAGACCCCTTGAATTGACATTATTTTCAGGGGAGGAGGTGTAAGGGGGAAGGCGGGGTAAGCGTTTTAGACGAAAAATTTAGGTTTCTAGATCTCAGGAACCGCTTGTGTTAGGAGGCTGAAACTTAGAATTTCTATAGAGCTTTGATAATGGACCCATTTGCAAAAAAAAAAATCTGCCAACAGTCTGGGCGCAACGGTATTATTTTTCCGGCAGAAGTTCAGAACGCGTTCAATTCGTTGATGCGGTGTATGTTACTATGTGACTGAAAACCTAACAAAAAGTTCGGGAAGCGGTTAGAAAAGGGTGTAACATATGAATTAAATAATTGGGTCATATTCCGGGATGCGGTCTAGAGGTTGAAAAAAACAAAACTTAAAAATAGGTGATTATTAAACAAACCTGGGGAAGTGAAAAGATATTCGATATCTGATCAGACCTGAGAAACATGGTGGAATTCATGAAAAAGTATACAACCAGTTTACACCCTCTTAGGGGTCGAATTTCAAAAAATCTTGAAAACACTTTCTAGGTATTCACATGAAGAATCCGTAGAAAAAAAATGAACTCAATATGTGGAAAGACCGAGTAGATATGACGAAAATCGTGAAAATATATGCATTTTATACTAACCGATATTTTTTTTGCCCCCCCTTCTGAACGCCAATGAATATTCAAATTTTTTTTTATCAGAATTACTTTTCTAGTTAATTTACATATACGTACCGAGTTTCAACTTAACAGCATAAGCCGTTCTAAAGTTAGGAAAAACACCCCCCACCACCGTACCATACTACCCCTAAAAAAAATTTTATTTTTCCACCATGCCACTACTATAGCTCTATCTAAATACCAAGTTTCAGCTTCCTATCATTATAGATTCTTAAGATATAAGCATCGGAACTTTTTCTTTATCACCCTTCCCCACCCTCACCCTCTACACCCTCACCCCCAAACTTTTATTCCCTACTAGGGTTCTATTAGGCCTACTTCTGGTAAAAATTTGAAGCAACCATCTTACACTGTTATTGAGATATGAAACGTGTTATTTTTGAAAAATTCTTATCCCCTTCACTTACGTACTCCCCCGCCCCCTTCAAAGATTTTACTTTGAGCAATCTTTATTTATCAAGCTTTGTATCCAAACCGAATTTTGTTTTTCTGGTGCAACTGGTTTGGGAGATATTGTAATGTTAAGTATTTCAACCCCCACACCCGTACGTCACTACCCCGACCCAAAAATTTTGTTTCAACCCGATATCTGTGAAGGGGTGTGGGAGTGGAGGGGGAAGCAATGCGTCCGAAACGCAAAAAAGTGGAGATCGACACATTCTAAAATCCATATCTCCTAAACCGATAATAGCAAGCAATTAAAACTTAACAAATATCTGTAGTTATACTAGGAGAGTAGATTGAAACAAAATTTTTGGGTGGGGTAGTGACGTACGGGTGTGGGGGTTGAAATACTTAACATTACAATATCTCCCAAACTAGTGGCACCAGAAAAACAAAATTCGGTATGGATACAAAGCTTGATAAATAAAGATTGCTCAAAGTAAAATCTTTGAAGGGGGCAGGGGATCATAGAAGTGGAGGGGATAAGAATTTTTCAAAAATAACACGTTTCATATCTCAATAACACTGTAAGATGGTTGCTTCAAATTTTTACCAGAAGTAGGCCTAATAGAACCCTAGTAGGGAATAAAAGTTTGGGGTGTGGGTGTAGAGGGTGAGGGTGGGGAAGGGTGATAAAGAAAAAGTTCCGATGCTTATATCTTAAGAATCTATAATGATAGGAAGCTGAAACTTGATATTTAGATAGAGCTATAGTAGTGGCATGGTGGAAAAATAAAATTTTTTTTAGGGGTAGTATGGTACGGTGGTGGGGGGTGTTTTTCCTAACTTTAGAACGGCTTATGCTGTTAAGTTGAAACTCGGTACGTATATGTAAATTAACTAGAAAAGTAATTCTGATAAAAAAAAATTTGAATATTCATTGGCGTTCAGAAGGGGGGGGGGGGCAAAAAAAAATATCGGTTAGTATAAAATGCATATATTTTCACGATTTTCGTCATATCTACTAGGTCTTTCCAAATATTGAGTTCATTTTTTTTCTACGGATTCTTCATGTGAATACCTAGAAAGTGTTTTCAAGATTTTTTGAAATTCGACCCCTAAGAGGGTGTAAACTGGTTGTATACTTTTTCATGAATTCCACCATGTTTCTCAGGTCTGATCAGATATCGAATATCTTTTCACTTCCCCAGGTTTGTTTAATAATCACCTATTTTTAAGTTTTGTTTTTTTCAACCTCTTGACCGCATCCCGGAATATGACCCAATTATTTAATTCATATGTTACACCCTTTTCTAACCGCTTCCCGAACTTTTTGTTAGGTTTTCAGTCACATAGTAACATACACCGCATCAACGAATTGAACGCGTTCTGAACTTCTGCCGGAAAAATAATACCGTTGCGCCCAGACTGTTGGCAGATTTTTTTTTTATTATTCTAGTATACAAATTACCAGAGATATGCATATTCAAAGAGGACTCGGACACCATTTTACTAACATTGCCAATATGAGTAACATACCTATACTGGAGTCACGATTGGCTGCAGCCAATCGTAGAAAGGACTAACTCGATTTCTTGTATATTTATCCGCTTTCCTTGGAACCATTCAAAAATTGGTTACAAAATTTCAAATTCGTAACTAAAGGATTACTTTAGTTATTAGTGAGTTCCGTAAATTATGTGTACATATTCACATGATATATGTATTTCAGTTACACGAAGGACTGATAGGATTTTTTTCATAACCATAAATTTAGCTTTCACTTCGTAGCTTTAGGCGTTCCGAAGCTATTGATCAATATTCTTGCACACGCGATTTAAGGGCTTATGCGGGTCTAGAAAAATTATATAAATTTAATTAATTGTATATAAAAGTACTACAGTTTAACAACATTCTGTGGAAATTTCTAAGGAAAATACTAACAAATCAGCCATTGAGAGTCTCATGAAGTTGACCATGCCAAAAAAGTGCCCTCACGGTATGCCCCGTAAATTGGGGGCATAAGCCCTTAAGGACATTTTGTATGGCAGCTACTCGAAAGAACTTAGCCTTGCAAATTAAACCAAGCAACCAATTCAAAATTTGAAAACTCTAGGTAAAGGCGTTCTTGAGTTATCATGCTAACGGACATAATGATGAACATACGGACGTCAGGCGGATTTGGAGTTTTTCGCCACAAATAAACAAAAAAAAATATATATAACTTTTTTTTCTCCGAACTTTAGAAATTATTATCTCAAAAACTGTTTGCTCGATTTTATCCAGATTTTATTCAGAAGTATGTATATATGTATGTTGAGGTACCCTAATAATTTTTTTCTTATAAATATATATCAACTAGGGATGGTGCTGTCAGGGTCGGAGATGATAAGGTTACAAAGTTCATCATTTTTGGTGATTCTTGATGAAATGACCCTATACCTACGCAATATGTTGTCTGGTAGTATTTTCATCACGTCCTGTTTACTACAGTAAATGCTAATTACAGTGAACATTGCAGTGGAGTAAAAAAATCGGAGAATAAATCGAGTATGTATGTATGTATGCGTGTATGCTTAGAAAATTGGGCATCGCTATTGGGGGGGGGGGGGCGGTCGCACCCTCCGCCGATGCTCTGTATCCGTCACTGGGATACAGTGTTATAAGTTACAGATAAGCATGTTATGACGTAACTAGTTTAGTTATTCGGAAATATTTTTGCTACCCAAGCTAAGAACTGCAACCCAAATTTGCTACCGTGAGAAATATCAAAACGGTCAAACTGGTAGGAACAAAAAAAATCTTAAGAACCAAGCATCGAACATCAACATCATTTTAAACATATGTAAATAAACACTAAATATATTGAAAAAAAAATTTATCCAATAACTTGAACCTCTCGATAACTTGAACTTGCCTGGTTTTTATTAGCTCAAGTTTTCGCGATTCTACTGTAGTTGTTTAAGGGTGGGGTCAGATTTTTAAGTTTTTTTCGGTATTTTTTTTTTTATTTCTTTTAAATGAATGTATAATTGTACAACATTGCAAGAACGTTGTGTCAAAATTTCAAGCCGATCGGAGCAAAATTAACGGAGTTATGAGCAGTTTAGATGTGTACGAAATCGTATGTGGCGCTTAATGTGCAAAACTTTAAAGTGTTTTTCTGAAACTTGTTATTTTTGTAAGTGGGTTTACATTGTAACTCAAAATGTCTTGCACCGATTCTTTTGAAATTTTTTTTACTACACATAAATCAACAGGTAGTGACGTTGAGTTTTTTTTTAATTTTACAGTTATTTTTTATTTTACAATAAAAAACTTAACAATTGTTTTAGCAAAAAATCGCGTTTGGAAGTCCAGGTGCTACCAAAAAATCTGCTAACAGTCTGGGCGCAACTTTATTATTTTTCCGGCAGAAGTTTAGAACGTGTTCAATTCGGGGATGCGGTGTATGTTACTATGTGACTGAAAACCTAACAAAAAGTTCGGAAAGCGGTTAGAATATGGTGTAACATATGAATTATATAATTTGGTCATATTCCAGGATGCGGTCTAGAGGTTGAAAAAGACAAAACTTAAAAATAGAGAAGTGAAAAGATATTCGATATCTGATCAGACCTGAGAGATATGGTAGAATTCATGAAAAGTATACATCCACTTTACACCCTTTTAGGGGTCGAATTTCAAAAAATCTTGAAAACACATTCTAGATATTCATATGAAGAATCCGTGGAATAAAAATGAATTCAATATTTGGAAAGATCTAGTAGATGTGACGAAAATCGTGAAAATATATGCATTTTATATTTACTGATAATTTTTTTTGCCCCCCTTTCTGAACGCCAATGAATATTCAAATTTTTTTTTATCAGAATTACTTTCCTAGTTTATTTATACAGACGTACCGAGTTTCAACTTTCTAGCATAAGCCGTTCTAAAGTTAGGAAAAACACCCCCACCCTCGTAACATGCTACCCCTAAAAAAAAAATATTTTTTTACCATGCCACTATTATAGTTCTATATAAATACGAAGTTTAAGGTTTATATCATTACAGGTTTTTAAGTTATAAGCATATGAACTTTTTCCTTCTCACCCCTCCCCACCCTCACCCTCTACACCCCCAGCTTTAATTCTTTTTTCCCTACTTGAGCTATATCGGGCCTACTTCTAGTAAAAATTTGAAGCATCTATCATACACTGTTATTGAGATATGAAAAGTGATATTTTTGAAAAATTCTTATCCCCTTCACTTCTATGATCCCCTGCCCCCTTCAAAAATTTTACTTTGAGCAATCTTTATTTATCAAGCTTTATACCCAAACCGAATTTTGTTTTTCTGGTGCAATTGGTTTCTGAGATATCGTAATGTTAAGTACTTCAACCCCCACCCCCGCACGCCACCACCCCACCAAAAAATTTTGATTCAATCTACTCTCCTAGTATAACTACAGATATTTGTTAAGTTTGAATTGCTCGCCATTAACGGTTTAAGAGATATGGATTTTAGAATGTGTCGATATCGGCATTTTTGCGTTTCGGACGCATTATTTCCCCCTCCACTCCCACACCCCTTCACCCATATCAGCAATTTTTTTGCAGATGGGTCCACTATCAAAGTTCTATAGGAATTCCAAGTTTCAGCCTCCTACCACAAGTGGTTGCTGAGATCTATAAACCAAAATTTTTCGTCTAAAACGCTTCCCCCACCTTCCCCCTCACACCCTCACCCCTCAAAAAAATATCACTTCTAGTGGTCCACCATGTCTATTGAGAAAAAAAATTCAATTTAATAGCTCATAGGGTTTGGCAACTATAATTCCTCAAACGAGTTTGCGTACGGCGGACGGCGGACGGCGGACTGTGGACGGCGCACAGACGGAGTGAAAAGTTTTTTTGCTTTATTGGCGTTTATTAGTCATAAAACGTATAAAAAAAAAATTTCAAGGTAGCAAATTTTTTTAAAAAAAATCGATAATAATACCTTATTATTAAAATAATAAAGTAAAATGAAAAAATCTGTTAAAAAAAAACTCGAAGTCATTACCTCGAGAAACATCTCACCTAATAAACGCAATTAGATTTTTTTGTTTCGCATGAAAACCTTAAACAAAACAACCTTTTTTCGATACGCCCACAGACATTTGCTGCGAACGCTTTATTTATAAATATTTTGAAATAAAAATTTTGGAAGATGTAGTTCAGATGTTGTATTATTATATAAGAGTAAAATAAGAAAAATCTAGCATTACTGGTATCGTCAAAAAAAATTCTTGAAAATATGCCTTATTTTCACCGAATTAACCTTACCCCGCTCTTAAACTGTCTGGATAGTTATTTTTTGTTGCTTAGTAAAACCAAAAACGAAAAAAAAACTGTTTCATTCAATACTTTTTCATATATCAAAATGATTATTTTCGTGCATCATTATTTGGTGGGATTTCGCATTGGCCGAGTAGGCATTTCTGTTTTACTGTTTCGGAATAGACGATTTGTATGGAAGGTCCTTGACAGGACGCAGTGCGAAAATCGCAAATAGCAGATTTTCAGAGCGCATAAATCATAGATTCAGTTGGTATAGTTATTTGATGTAATTTTTGCATTTGGAGAATCTCGACCTGCGAGTTGTATGGGAGGTCCTAGAAAGGACATAGCACGAAAATCAAATGTACCAAAATACGGGAGTGCATAAATCATGTATCGATCGTGCATGATTACTCAGTACGATTTCGCATTGGTCGAGTAGGCATTTCGGTTTTACTGTTTCGGAATTGACGATTTGTATGGGAGGTCCTTGACAGGACGCAGTGCGAAAATCGCGAGTTGAAGATTCTAAGAGCGCATAAATCATAGATTCAGCTGGTATAGTTATTTGGTGTATTTTTTTGCATTTGGAGAATCTCGACCTGCGAGTTGTATGGGAGGTGCTAGAAAGGACATAGCGCAAAAATCAAATATACCAAATTCCGGGAGCGCATAAATCATGCGTGCATGATTACTTAGTACGATTTCGCATTGGTCGAGTAGGCATTTCTGTTTTACTGTTTCGGAATTGACAATTTGTATGGGAGGTCCTTGACAGGACGCAGTGCGAAAATCGCGAGTTGAGATTCTAAGAGCGCAGAAATCATAGATCCAGCTGGTATAGTTATTTGGTGTATTTTTTGCATTTGGAGAATCTCGACCTGCGAGTTGTATGGGAGGTCCTAGAAAGGACATAGCGCAAAAATCAAATTTACCAAATTCCGAGAGCGCATAAATCATGTATCTATCGTGCATCATTACTTAGTACGATTTTCCATTGGTCGAGTAGGCATTTCTGTCTTGTGTTTACTGTTTCGGAATTGACGATTTGTGTAAATCGCGAAGGCTCTTTTGCCTCAGCGGGTTGAAAAAGATTGCCCAGGTGCTGAACCTGGACAGTGATTCCGCTGCAAACGATTCTTAATCGTTACAGAACTTCTCAGATCGATTGGGTCCTTAAACAGCTCAGAATAAATCAACACCTCGGTTACAGAATGTCTTAGATCGATTAGATCTGCAACGATTCTTAATCGTTACAGAATATCTAAGATCGATTGGACTTGCAACAATTCTTACTCGCTACAAAATATTTAAGATCGATTGAACTTGCAACGATTCTTAATCGTTACAGAATATCTAAGACCGATTGGGTCTTTAAACAACTCCGAATAAAACAAACACTTCGATTCTTAATCGTTGCAGAATGTCTAAGATCGATTGGACTTGTAACGATTCTTAATCGTTACAGAATATCTGTACAACACAAAAACACTCTAAGTAAGATAAAACACCTTTGTGGCAACTCAGAAATAAAACAGCACAACTGTGAGTAACTCTTTAATAAATTCATGGACGATTTTAATTGACTCTTCAGGGTTTTAAGAACGACTGATTAACTCTTCAAAAATTCAAGAACGACTGACTGCATTTCGGCTATACCAAAAACTTATAATCTAACATACAATATAAAAAACAATAACAACTAATAACCAAAAGATATGCTAAAAGTGCAAGCAAAGCGAATTGTATAGTGTGTAATAAAAAGATATGCATGAAGTGCAAAGAAGGCGAATTATACCACGGACCACAAATGTGTAATCTTATGCCCGTCGTTAAACGATAAGGTAAACATTTTTTATATTGACGGCTGGCGACTCGCCTGGTCGTAATGGGTCCGGAAGAATTGCGCGGTGGTTGCATTTTTGGTGTGAATCTTAACATCCTCCTCCGCGTTGGACGCATTGTTCAACACTCGGGTTGTAAAGTTGGAATGCTGTGAGTCCTTGGACGAGGTGTAGGTCGTTGTCGAGTTATCTTCGTCCGATATCTGCGGCAGGAAATGATGGTCACGGCTAATACCACTGCTAGCACCAGGTAGATGATAGTGTAATGATGGATATCATGCACGTTAATTTTGTTTGGTAGCTCCAAATTTTGAGCTTTGATTTCTTCCTTCAAATGATAGATATCGTCTGGTGACGGTTGATACGATGGTATGGCTAAACTGTTGAGCTCAGTGGCAGATAATGTAGCCTCGATGGGAGTTCCTATCTTCGTGTAGGATGTTCCTATGGTGTTGGAGTATAGCTGATGTCCGTTGATTGTGATCAGCTCATTTTTAATGGAACACTGGGGTTCCATCTTCAGGATTTCTGATCCTGACATCATAATTGTTGACACGTGGCTGCCACATACAACGGTGATACTGATATTGTGCTTCAAAGCAAATATCCATTCATTGGAATGTGTGAGTTGAATCCAGACCGGGTTGGGTTTGGCTTCTTTCAGCTGACATTGTGGCGGCAATGGCAGGTCGTTGATAAGAGCAATTTCGCATCTACTGACCGTATTTCCCTTGTGATATATTGGATGTGATTGGCCACATAAATAGTCATTAGAGTCGGTTAAAATGCAGGACGCCAACTCCCACTCTGACAATGGATAGTATTCGTCTCGATGTCGACTTATGGCCAAAAACGACGCGGTTGTCGTGACACTGAGGAATTTATCGTTGACTACTGTCGGTATCGGTAGAATCTTGAATACGTCGAAAACTTCTGGATTGACAAGAGGTCGTTTCAGCTCGAAAAGTATCTGGGTATCGATAACTTGGGTTTTCATAGACATTAACTTGAAGAGCTGCACTGTACTGTCAGAGACTACTGGCAAGCGTACCGTTGTTGTTAAGTGATTCTTAACAGTTATTAACTCCTTCTGTAGTTGTTGAGTTGAAAGCAGCAATGGGTTTATGTTGCCATGGTGCGAATCAGTGATCACATCCAGTAATGAACTCTGAACTCTCTCCAAGTTAGTTGTCGTCAGTGTTATCTGGATGGCAAGCGTTATAAAGAGATACATTAGCCTGTGTTGGTACATCTCATCCGTTGTAAATGGGACCTTCTGGATAAGTTGGTTGAGTTGGCCTTCTATAGCTCTAAACCTATCTTGATCAGCGAGCTCATCTCTTTTGATGATATTTAGCGTAGAATCGATAATTGACGTCTGGTTCTTTAGTAGCGAAATGAGATGATTTTCGTTACTCTTGATCTTGTCGATTGTTGTGGCCATGTCTTGGGCGTACTCATTATCGAGCACGCCGAATAGCGATTTGGCTATGCCTCCTACAATGTTTAAGGCACCTCTTTTCGACCTTGGTTGAAAGGAAACGGTTCGCAATAGTTCGTTGTCTCTTGACAGTTTCTCTTGGGTCACTTGGAATTGACGAATAATGTGATTGCAACTGTTACTAAGGATGATGTGGTCACAGAGAGTTCGTAATGCTTCCGTGCCATTTGTGAGTGATGATACGTCTGTCCAATACGGCTTCAAATCGTAGTAGACAATAAGTTTCCATTTACTGGTTGTTAAGTGGGCCCTTCCCATGGCTTCGAAATGGATGCCTGGCTGCGCAGCAAATTGTGTCACCTCGACTGGCTCCGAGGTTGCAATTGGGAGAACCAAACATACCATCGAAAGTGATAGTATGGTAGAGCCACAAGACCTTCGCACCCTTTTCTTCGGAGTTTCGGTGCCATCTTTCCTGGTTTGCTCGGATGGATCATCTGGAGAGTCCATGAAGTGTTCGGTGGGTTCTGCCGGGTGCGGAGACTCATTATCTACTACCTCATTGTCGACTGCAAGAGGAGCAAGCTTATGTAGAGGTCGTCGCAACATGCCGGATGCAGTTTTCACGTCTGCCACGCGTACAAAACCATCGTCTCCCTCGTAGGTTTTGACAATTCTGCCTAGCGGCCATCTTTTACTGGAGTTGTTTCTTCCTTTATAATGACGATCGTACCAGGCTTTACGTTTGTTCCACGCTGTTTCCACTTAAGACGATGTTGCAGTTCGTTGAGGTACTCTTTGGACCATCTGCGCCAAAATTCATGTTTGTGGTGATTAACTAGCTCCCATTGCGTTAGTAGACCAGCCTTGTTTGGTTCAGCGTCTGTGTCAACGGCAGCTGTGAGTGGTTCACCAATAAGAAAGTGGCCAGTTGTGAGAGTGGCGAGATCGTTTGGATCTGCAGACAGGGGCGTCAGTGGCCGTGAATTTAATATGGCTTCAATCTCCACCATCAGGGTTTGAAGCTCTTCGTACGTTAAAGTAGCTGATGAGACGCTTCGCTGGAGCAGGTGCTTGGCTGATTTAACTGCTGCCTCCCATTACCCTCCGAAATGAGGAGCGTGCGGCGGAATGAAGTGGGAGTCAATTTTCCGGGCTGTGCAAGTTGCTATGATGTCGTTCTGAGCCTTACTTGAGTGGATATTCTCGGTCAAATCTCTTAGTTGGTTCCGTGCTCCAACGAAATTGGTTGCGTTGTCGCAGTAAAGATTCTTGCAGTGACCGCGCCTTCCTATAAAGCGTTTGAGTGCGCCAATAAATGCATTTGTGGATAGGTCACTCACAACCTCCAGTTGCACTGCCTTGGTGGCGAAACAGCAGAATACCGCTATGTAGCTCTTCTGTGGTCGACTGCCTCTGCCTCTGTAGTGAATTAAGAAAGGTCCAGCGAAATTTACTCCTGAATTTATAAATGGTCGGGATGGTTGCACTCTTGTGAAAGGCAAGTTACGTATTAATTGAGCGAGCATCTTTGGCTTTGCTTTGGCGCACTGGATGCATCCTTGGACAACGGATCGGGCTAGAGTTTTTCCTTTGATGGGCCAAAAACGTTGTCTGCTAGTGGCTAGTAGAGTTTGTGGACCGACATGGAGATTGTCCTTGTGAATGTCGGCCATTAACATCTTGGTGAATGGACTGCGACATGGTAAAAGAATTTGGTGTTTTGCATCATATGTGAGTGTTGAAGCTTCCAACCTTCCTCCGACGCGTACAACCTTTCGTTCATTGAGAAATGGTGTCAAACTACTCAAGGAACTGTCCCGCTTAACTTCCTTGTACTGCTGTAGGCACTTGATTTCCTCGCTGAATTCATCCTTCTGGATGCACTTCACAACAATTAACAGTGCGTTCTCCATTTCCTTGCTAGAGAGTGACTTGTCCTTCGATGTAATGGGATCTATCTTCCTTAGCCGGTTGATAAATCTTAGCACGTAGGCGGTGATACGCAGCAATTTCTTGAATCAATATCCATGAGATATTCGCAAAAACATGTGTGCTGGTGATTCATACGTAGTTGTTCCCACTAATGCAGCTCTCTTCCCTTCTACATCAGCTGAATCCGATTCCAGGTAACTAGGCGGGCATATCGATTCTGTGTCTTGCACTTACATATGTACCGGTAATTCATGTGTAGTTGTTCCTACTATTGCTGCTTTCTTCCGTTCTAGATCAGCTGGACCTGATTTCAGGTAACTAGGACTCTGTCGACTCTATCGACTCTGTCTCATGCAAGAACGGAGGACCGTAGAACCAAAGGTTGCATGTTGCAAGAGTCTCCGGTGCGATGCCACGAGAAAGAATATCGGCTGGATTTTGTTTTGAGCTTACATGCCGCCATTGCTGAGGTATGGAGGATGTCTGGATTGATAATATTCAATTCGCAACAAATGTGTGGTATCATGATGAAGTGTAGTTGATCCATGCGAGAACTATT